>OW388292.1:58451689-60944908 GCA_936450465.1 Gibbula magus | reverse complement strand
AGGGCCTCCCAGTAATCAATATGTTAGTATTATATGCACCGGATGTAGAACATAAGTTGCATAAGGGCCTCCCAGTAATCAATATGTTAGTATTATATGCACCGGGATGTAGAACATAAGTTGCATAAGGGCCTCCCAGTAATCAATATGTTAGTATTATATGCACCGGGATGTAGAACATAAGTTGCATAAGGGCCTCCCAGTAATCAATATGTTAGTATTATATGCACCGGGATGTAGAACATAAGTTGCATAAGGGCCTCCCAGTAATCAATATGTTAGTATTATATGCACCGGGATGTAGAACATAAGTTGCATAAGGGCCTCCCAGTAATCAATATGTTAGTATTATATGCACCGGGATGTAGAACATAAGTTGCATAAGGGCCACCAGTAATCAATATGTTAGTATTATATGCACCGGGATGTAGAACATAAGTTGCATAAGGGCCTCCCAGTAATCAATATGTTAGTATTATATGCACCGGGATGTAGAACATAAGTTGCATAAGGGCCTCCCAGTAATCAATATGTTAGTATTATATGCACCGGGATGTAGAACATAAGTTGCATAAGGGCCTCCCAGTAATCAATATGTTAGTATTATATGCACCGGGATGTAGAACATAAGTTGCATAAGGGCCTCCCAGTAATCAATATGTTAGTATTATATGCACCGGGATGTAGAACATAAGTTGCATAAGGGCCTCCCAGTAATCAATATGTTAGTATTATATGCACCGGGATGTAGAACATAAGTTGCATAAGGGCCTCCCAGTAATCAATATGTTAGTATTATATGCACCGGGATGTAGAACATAAGTTGCATAAGGGCCTCCCAGTAATCAATATGTTAGTATTATATGCACCGGGATGTAGAACATAAGTTGCATAAGGGCCTCCCAGTAATCAATATGTTAGTATTATATGCACCGGGATGTAGAACATAAGTTGCATAAGGGCCTCCCAGTAATCAATATGTTAGTATTATATGCACCGGGATGTAGAACATAAGTTGCATAAGGGCCTCCCAGTAATCAATATGTTAGTATTATATGCACCGGGATGTAGAACATAAGTTGCATAAGGGCCTCCCAGTAATCAATATGTTAGTATTATATGCACCGGGATGTAGAACATAAGTTGCATAAGGGCCTCCCAGTAATCAATATGTTAGTATTATATGCACCGGGATGTAGAACATAAGTTGCATAAGGGCCTCCCAGTAATCAATATGTTGGTATTATATGCACCGGGATGTAGAACATAAGTTGCATAAGGGCCTCCCAGTAATCAATATGTTGGTATTATATGCACCGGGATGTAGAACATAAGTTGCATAAGGGCCTCCCAGTAATCAATATGTTAGTATTATATGCACCGGGATGTAGAACATAAGTTGCATAAGGGCCTCCCAGTAATCAATATGTTAGTATTATATGCACCGGGATGTAGAACATAAGTTGCATAAGGGCCTCCCAGTAATCAATATGTTAGTATTATATGCACCGGGATGTAGAACATAAGTTGCATAAGGGCCTCCCAGTAATCAATATGTTAGTATTATATGCACCGGGATGTAGAACATAAGTTGCATAAGGGCCTCCCAGTAATCAATATGTTAGTATTATATGCACCGGATGTAGAACATAAGTTGCATAAGGGCCTCCCAGTAATCAATATGTTAGTATTATATGCACCGGGATGTAGAACATAAGTTGCATAAGGGCCTCCCAGTAATCAATATGTTAGTATTATATGCACCGGGATGTAGAACATAAGTTGCATAAGGGCCTCCCAGTAATCAATATGTTAGTATTATATGCACCGGGATGTAGAACATAAGTTGCATAAGGGCCTCCCAGTAATCAATATGTTAGTATTATATGCACCGGGATGTAGAACATAAGTTGCATAAGGGCCTCCCAGTAATCAATATGTTAGTATTATATGCACCGGGATGTAGAACATAAGTTGCATAAGGGCCTCCCAGTAATCAATATGTTAGTATTATATGCACCGGGATGTAGAACATAAGTTGCATAAGGGCCTCCCAGTAATCAATATGTTAGTATTATATGCACCGGGATGTAGAACATAAGTTGCATAAGGGCCTCCCAGTAATCAATATGTTAGTATTATATGCACCGGGATGTAGAACATAAGTTGCATAAGGGCCTCCCAGTAATCAATATGTTAGTATTATATGCACCGGGATGTAGAACATAAGTTGCATAAGGGCCTCCCAGTAATCAATATGTTAGTATTATATGCACCGGGATGTAGAACATAAGTTGCATAAGGGCCTCCCAGTAATCAATATGTTAGTATTATATGCACCGGGATGTAGAACATAAGTTGCATAAGGGCCTCCCAGTAATCAATATGTTAGTATTATATGCACCGGGATGTAGAACATAAGTTGCATAAGGGCCTCCCAGTAATCAATATGTTAGTATTATATGCACCGGGATGTAGAACATAAGTTGCATAAGGGCCTCCCAGTAATCAATATGTTAGTATTATATGCACCGGGATGTAGAACATAAGTTGCATAAGGGCCTCCCAGTAATCAATATGTTAGTATTATATGCACCGGGATGTAGAACATAAGTTGCATAAGGGCCTCCCAGTAATCAATATGTTAGTATTATATGCACCGGGATGTAGAACATAAGTTGCATAAGGGCCTCCCAGTAATCAATATGTTAGTATTATATGCACCGGGATGTAGAACATAAGTTGCATAAGGGCCTCCCAGTAATCAATATGTTAGTATTATATGCACCGGGATGTAGAACATAAGTTGCATAAGGGCCTCCCAGTAATCAATATGTTAGTATTATATGCACCGGGATGTAGAACATAAGTTGCATAAGGGCCTCCCAGTAATCAATATGTTAGTATTATATGCACCGGGATGTAGAACATAAGTTGCATAAGGGCCTCCCAGTAATCAATATGTTAGTATTATATGCACCGGGATGTAGAACATAAGTTGCATAAGGGCCTCCCAGTAATCAATATGTTAGTATTATATGCACCGGGATGTAGAACATAAGTTGCATAAGGGCCTCCCAGTAATCAATATGTTAGTATTATATGCACCGGGATGTAGAACATAAGTTGCATAAGGGCCTCCCAGTAATCAATATGTTAGTATTATATGCACCGGGATGTAGAACATAAGTTGCATAAGGGCCTCCCAGTAATCAATATGTTAGTATTATATGCACCGGGATGTAGAACATAAGTTGCATAAGGGCCTCCCAGTAATCAATATGTTAGTATTATATGCACCGGGATGTAGAACATAAGTTGCATAAGGGCCTCCAAGTAATCAATATGTTAGTATTATATGCACCGGGATGTAGAACATAAGTTGCATAAGGGCCTCCCAGTAATCAATATGTTAGTATTATATGCACCGGGATGTAGAACATAAGTTGCATAAGGGCCTCCCAGTAATCAATATGTTAGTATTATATGCACCGGGATGTAGAACATAAGTTGCATAAGGGCCTCCCAGTAATCAATATGTTAGTATTATATGCACCGGGATGTAGAACATAAGTTGCATAAGGGCCTCCCAGTAATCAATATGTTAGTATTATATGCACCGGGATGTAGAACATAAGTTGCATAAGGGCCTCCCAGTAATCAATATGTTAGTATTATATGCACCGGGATGTAGAACATAAGTTGCATAAGGGCCTCCCAGTAATCAATATGTTAGTATTATATGCACCGGGATGTAGAACATAAGTTGCATAAGGGCCTCCCAGTAATCAATATGTTAGTATTATATGCACCGGGATGTAGAACATAAGTTGCATAAGGGCCTCCCAGTAATCAATATGTTAGTATTATATGCACCGGGATGTAGAACATAAGTTGCATAAGGGCCTCCCAGTAATCAATATGTTAGTATTATATGCACCGGGATGTAGAACATAAGTTGCATAAGGGCCTCCCAGTAATCAATATGTTAGTATTATATGCACCGGGATGTAGAACATAAGTTGCATAAGGGCCTCCCAGTAATCAATATGTTAGTATTATATGCACCGGGATGTAGAACATAAGTTGCATAAGGGCCTCCCAGTAATCAATATGTTAGTATTATATGCACCGGGATGTAGAACATAAGTTGCATAAGGGCCTCCCAGTAATCAATATGTTAGTATTATATGCACCGGGATGTAGAACATAAGTTGCATAAGGGCCTCCCAGTAATCAATATGTTAGTATTATATGCACCGGGATGTAGAACATAAGTTGCATAAGGGCCTCCCAGTAATCAATATGTTAGTATTATATGCACCGGGATGTAGAACATAAGTTGCATAAGGGCCTCCCAGTAATCAATATGTTAGTATTATATGCACCGGGATGTAGAACATAAGTTGCATAAGGGCCTCCCAGTAATCAATATGTTAGTATTATATGCACCGGGATGTAGAACATAAGTTGCATAAGGGCCTCCCAGTAATCAATATGTTAGTATTATATGCACCGGGATGTAGAACATAAGTTGCATAAGGGCCTCCCAGGAATCAATATGTTAGTATTATATGCACCGGGATGTAGAACATAAGTTGCATAAGGGCCTCCCAGTAATCAATATGTTAGTATTATATGCACCGGGATGTAGAACATAAGTTGCATAAGGGCCTCCCAGTAATCAATATGTTAGTATTATATGCACCGGGATGTAGAACATAAGTTGCATAAGGGCCTCCCAGTAATCAATATGTTAGTATTATATGCACCGGGATGTAGAACATAAGTTGCATAAGGGCCTCCCAGTAATCAATATGTTAGTATTATATGCACCGGGATGTAGAACATAAGTTGCATAAGGGCCTCCCAGTAATCAATATGTTAGTATTATATGCACCGGGATGTAGAACATAAGTTGCATAAGGGCCTCCCAGTAATCAATATGTTAGTATTATATGCACCGGGATGTAGAACATAAGTTGCATAAGGGCCTCCCAGTAATCAATATGTTAGTATTATATGCACCGGGATGTAGAACATAAGTTGCATAAGGGCCTCCCAGTAATCAATATGTTAGTATTATATGCACCGGGATGTAGAACATAAGTTGCATAAGGGCCTCCCAGTAATCAATATGTTAGTATTATATGCACCGGGATGTAGAACATAAGTTGCATAAGGGCCTCCCAGTAATCAATATGTTAGTATTATATGCACCGGGATGTAGAACATAAGTTGCATAAGGGCCTCCCAGTAATCAATATGTTAGTATTATATGCACCGGGATGTAGAACATAAGTTGCATAAGGGCCTCCCAGTAATCAATATGTTAGTATTATATGCACCGGGATGTAGAACATAAGTTGCATAAGGGCCTCCCAGTAATCAATATGTTAGTATTATATGCACCGGGATGTAGAACATAAGTTGCATAAGGGCCTCCCAGTAATCAATATGTTAGTATTATATGCACCGGGATGTAGAACATAAGTTGCATAAGGGCCTCCCAGTAATCAATATGTTAGTATTATATGCACCGGGATGTAGAACATAAGTTGCATAAGGGCCTCCCAGTAATCAATATGTTAGTATTATATGCACCGGGATGTAGAACATAAGTTGCATAAGGGCCTCCCAGTAATCAATATGTTAGTATTATATGCACCGGGATGTAGAACATAAGTTGCATAAGGGCCTCCCAGTAATCAATATGTTAGTATTATATGCACCGGGATGTAGAACATAAGTTGCATAAGGGCCTCCCAGTAATCAATATGTTAGTATTATATGCACCAGGGATGTAGAACATAAGTTGCATAAGGGCCTCCCAGTAATCAATATGTTAGTATTATATGCATCAGGATGTAGAACATAAGTTGCATAAGGGCCTCCCAGTAATCAATATGTTAGTATTATATGCACCGGGATGTAGAACATAAGTTGCATAAGGGCCTCCCAGTAATCAATATGTTAGTATTATATGCATCAGGATGTAGAACATGAGTTGCATAAGGGCCTCCCAGTAATCAATATGTTAGTAGTATATGCATCAGGATGTAGAACATGAGTTGCATAAGGGCCTCCCAGTAATCAATATGTTAGTATTATATGCATCAGGATGTAGAACATAAGTTGCATAAGGGCCTCCCAGTAATCAATATGTTAGTATTATATGCACCAGGATGTAGAACATAAGTTGCATAAGGGCCTCCCAGTAATCAATATGTTAGTATTATATGCACCAGGATGTAGAACATAAGTTGCATAAGGGCCTCCCAGTAATCAATATGTTAGTATTATATGCACCGGGATGTAGAACATAAGTTGCATAAGGGCCTCCCAGTAATCAATATGTTAGTATTATATGCACCGGGATGTAGAACATAAGTTGCATAAGGGCCTCCCAGTAATCAATATGTTAGTATTATATGCATCAGGATGTAGAACATAAGTTGCATAAGGGCCTCCCAGTAATCAATATGTTAGTATTATATGCACCGGGATGTAGAACATAAGTTGCATAAGGGCCTCCCAGTAATCAATATGTTAGTATTATATGCACCAGGATGTAGAACATAAGTTGCATAAGGGCCTCCCAGTAATCAATATGTTAGTATTATATGCACCAGGATGTAGAACATAAGTTGCATAAGGGCCTCCCAGTAATCAATATGTTAGTATTATATGCATCAGGATGTAGAACATGAGTTGCATAAGGGCCTCCCAGTAATCAATATGTTAGTATTATATGCATCAGGATGTAGAACATAAGTTGCATAAGGGCCTCCCAGTAATCAATATGTTAGTATTATATGCACCAGGATGTAGAACATAAGTTGCATAAGGGCCTCCCAGTAATCAATATGTTAGTATTATATGCACCAGGATGTAGAACATAAGTTGCATAAGGGCCTCCCAGTAATCAATATGTTAGTATTATATGCACCGGGATGTAGAACATAAGTTGCATAAGGGCCTCCCAGTAATCAATATGTTAGTATTATATGCACCGGGATGTAGAACATAAGTTGCATAAGGGCCTCCCAGTAATCAATATGTTAGTATTATATGCATCAGGATGTAGAACATGAGTTGCATAAGGGCCTCCCAGTAATCAATATGTTAGTAGTATATGCATCAGGATGTAGAACATAAGTTGCATAAGGGCCTCCCAGTAATCAATATGTTAGTATTATATGCACCGGGATGTAGAACATAAGTTGCATAAGGGCCTCCCAGTAATCAATATGTTAGTATTATATGCATCAGGATGTAGAACATGAGTTGCATAAGGGCCTCCCAGTAATCAATATGTTAGTAGTATATGCATCAGGATGTAGAACATAAGTTGCATAAGGGCCTCCCAGTAATCAATATGTTAGTATTATATGCACCAGGATGTAGAACATAAGTTGCATAAGGGCCTCCCAGTAATCAATATGTTAGTATTATATGCACCGGGATGTAGAACATAAGTTGCATAAGGGCCTCCCAGTAATCAATATGTTAGTATTATATGCACCGGGATGTAGAACATAAGTTGCATAAGGGCCTCCCAGTAATCAATATGTTAGTATTATATGCACCGGGATGTAGAACATGAGTTGCATAAGGGCCTCCCAGTAATCAATATGTTAGTATTATATGCATCAGGATGTAGAACATAAGTTGCATAAGGGCCTCCCAGTAATCAATATGTTAGTATTATATGCACCGGGATGTAGAACATAAGTTGCATAAGGGCCTCCCAGTAATCAATATGTTAGTATTATATGCACCGGGATGTAGAACATGAGTTGCATAAGGGCCTCCCAGTAATCAATATGTTAGTATTATATGCATCAGGATGTAGAACATAAGTTGCATAAGGGCCTCCCAGTAATCAATATGTTAGTATTATATGCACCGGGATGTAGAACATAAGTTGCATAAGGGCCTCCCAGTAATCAATATGTTAGTATTATATGCACCGGGATGTAGAACATAAGTTGCATAAGGGCCTCCCAGTAATCAATATGTTAGTATTATATGCACCGGGATGTAGAACATAAGTTGCATAAGGGCCTCCCAGTAATCAATATGTTAGTATTATATGCACCGGGATGTAGAACATAAGTTGCATAAGGGCCTCCCAGTAATCAATATGTTAGTATTATATGCACCGGGATGTAGAACATGAGTTGCATAAGGGCCTCCCAGTAATCAATATGTTAGTATTATATGCATCAGGATGTAGAACATAAGTTGCATAAGGGCCTCCCAGTAATCAATATGTTAGTATTATATGCACCGGGATGTAGAACATAAGTTGCATAAGGGCCTCCCAGTAATCAATATGTTAGTATTATATGCACCGGGATGTAGAACATAAGTTGCATAAGGGCCTCCCAGTAATCAATATGTTAGTATTATATGCACCGGGATGTAGAACATAAGTTGCATAAGGGCCTCCCAGTAATCAATATGTTAGTATTATATGCACCGGGATGTAGAACATAAGTTGCATAAGGGCCTCCCAGTAATCAATATGTTAGTATTATATGCACCGGGATGTAGAACATAAGTTGCATAAGGGCCTCCCAGTAATCAATATGTTAGTATTATATGCACCAGGATGTAGAACATAAGTTGCATAAGGGCCTCCCAGTAATCAATATGTTAGTATTATATGCATCAGGATGTAGAACATAAGTTGCATAAGGGCCTCCCAGTAATCAATATGTTAGGATTATATGCACCGGGATGTAGAACATAAGTTGCATAAGGGCCTCCCAGTAATCAATATGTTAGGATTATATGCACCGGGATGTAGAACATAAGTTGCATAAGGGCCTCCCAGTAATCAATATGTTAGTATTATATGCACCGGGATGTAGAACATAAGTTGCATAAGGGCCTCCCAGTAATCAATATGTTAGTATTATATGCACCGGGATGTAGAACATAAGTTGCATAAGGGCCTCCCAGTAATCAATATGTTAGTATTATATGCACCAGGATGTAGAACATAAGTTGCATAAGGGCCTCCCAGTAATCAATATGTTAGTATTATATGCATCAGGATGTAGAACATAAGTTGCATAAGGGCCTCCCAGTAATCAATATGTTAGTAGTATATGCACCGGGATGTAGAACATAAGTTGCATAAGGGCCTCCCAGTAATCAATATGTTAGTATTATATGCACCGGGATGTAGAACATAAGTTGCATAAGGGCCTCCCAGTAATCAATATGTTAGTATTATATGCACCGGGATGTAGAACATAAGTTGCATAAGGGCCTCCCAGTAATCAATATGTTAGTATTATATGCACCGGGATGTAGAACATAAGTTGCATAAGGGCCACCAGTAATCAATATGTTAGTATTATATGCACCGGGATGTAGAACATAAGTTGCATAAGGGCCTCCCAGTAATCAATATGTTAGTATTAT
The DNA here is from genome assembly GCA_936450465.1 of Gibbula magus. Taxonomy (NCBI): domain Eukaryota; kingdom Metazoa; phylum Mollusca; class Gastropoda; order Trochida; family Trochidae; genus Gibbula; species Gibbula magus. The sequence goes on along the minus strand of OW388292.1, from coordinate 60,935,470 downwards.
ATGCACCAGGATGTAGAACATAAGTTGCATAAGGGCCTCCCAGTAATCAATATGTTAGTATTATATGCACCGGGATGTAGAACATAAGTTGCATAAGGGCCTCCCAGTAATCAATATGTTAGTATTATATGCACCGGGATGTAGAACATAAGTTGCATAAGGGCCTCCCAGTAATCAATATGTTAGTATTATATGCACCGGGATGTAGAACATAAGTTGCATAAGGGCCTCCCAGTAATCAATATGTTAGTATTATATGCACCAGGATGTAGAACATAAGTTGCATAAGGGCCTCCCAGTAATCAATATGTTAGTATTATATGCACCGGGATGTAGAACATAAGTTGCATAAGGGCCTCCCAGTAATCAATATGTTAGTATTATATGCACCGGGATGTAGAACATAAGTTGCATAAGGGCCTCCCAGTAATCAATATGTTAGTATTATATGCACCGGGATGTAGAACATAAGTTGCATAAGGGCCTCCAAGTAATCAATATGTTAGTATTATATGCACCGGGATGTAGAACATAAGTTGCATAAGGGCCTCCCAGTAATCAATATGTTAGTATTATATGCACCGGGATGTAGAACATAAGTTGCATAAGGGCCTCCCAGTAATCAATATGTTAGTATTATATGCACCAGGATGTAGAACATAAGTTGCATAAGGGCCTCCCAGTAATCAATATGTTAGTATTATATGCACCGGGATGTAGAACATAAGTTGCATAAGGGCCTCCCAGTAATCAATATGTTAGTATTATATGCACCGGGATGTAGAACATGTGATACATTCATTTTAATATTGAAAATCAGAGTTGTCCGTAACGTTTGTTGTCAGATATATCACATTCTGAAACTTACATGGAAAAAATAAAACATTTCTGCATTTACCGAGTACATATTTTGATGAATATTGACTTTACAAACTCTAATAGATCCAGGAAATATGAGCACCCGAAATACAAGGGTTCCGTTCCATAACAGCGAGCGCTTATAATCGCTCACTGATTGCTCAATGTAGCGCTCAAGTAGCGCTCATTCTCTCCTGAACGACACGGTGCAAAACCTCAAAGGTCGGTCGCTTTGCTACGTAGCGCTACACTGAGCAATCGCGTTCAAGAGAGGTTAAAAAGTAATCGCTAATTGAGCGATTACTTTGAAACCTCTCTTGAACACGGCCATGGTGAAGTCCTTCATTGTAGGAAACAGTACGTGCTACAGGCCATACATAGGATCGCAACTCGTATTGACAATAGAAATGTGTCATCAAAAGAACCAGTGCCATCTGATATCATATCAGTGAAATTCATTGTTGCCAACATGGAGGTACGTGTTGGTGCACACGACACTGAAATACAACTCAACGATGAAGTTAAGAAACAATTTGTACTCCAATGACACCAATTCCAATTCACCGTTTAATGGCGGATAGGAAACACAAGTGGAAAGACACTGAACGCGTTCTCAAGGCCGAGTGGTCCATTCGCTTAACTTTCATCGTTTGTCTATGGGTATGATAGAAAACCAGATACTTCATTATTTTATTTGGCCTAATCAATATTTGTAAAGATAATTGTTGGCAAGAGCTCAATGCCGGTGTTATTTCAACTTACGCGTGTCAACCAATTTTTAAGGGAAATCGGTGATATTCTGGACGGGAAAAATCTATATTGAAATTTTTTCATGCCTCCGTATTCATGAACATCGATTTATTTAATGAAGGCACATATTGTAAATCTTCAATAAGAGCAAAACGCGGGGGTTCGTGTACATTACGCACAGAATAAGTTTATTTAAATGCCTACAGATGTGAAATGTTCGAATGATGGTAGAGTAAGTACGTTCAAACAGATCAAGTTTATAGTATTGTCTGCTTATCAAGATGCAAGTAAACAACTGAACACATTATTTCTCAAAATACCACACCAACTATCAACCTTTTATTTTAAACTATTGTCAAATAACATTTCTGAATAAATCACATATGAATAATATCGTATTAAATGTTTTTGAGTTCTGGGTATACAGCTTTATTTCTTTTGATTTTACCAATTTATGGTAAACACGGAAAAATATCATTTCGGTCAAGTGAATATTTCCTTTGACACCACGTGACTCGATTTCAATGGACACTGTATAAATGGGACATGAAGGCGGAAAAAGAACAGGTTTATCAATCGATACAAATTCTAAGTCAGGGAATGAAAAATATCTGCCTATAAGGAAATAAGAATATCAAATCTGGACGAAACGAGAGCTGAGAACAATATTTTAGTGGGAAGAATGTCAGGTAATAAGATAAATAAGAATTTGTGTGCAGATATCATCTATGCAGTTGAAAAATATACCTTTTAAAGGGGCAGTAGCACGTTTTTCGCTCAAATAAGTTGAAAAATAATTTTACAAGCTTCCTTCTCTCTTCGGAAAATCATGTTTAAAATGAGTGTACAAGGTTCAGTAAAACCATGGGAAACGTTGTTGTAATACAAAATAATAAATTGTGTTCACAATAAAATGGCCGCCATGCAATTTTTGCTTTATAAGCAACATAGTTTTTACCACAACAGATAATTACTTTGTGTAATAAGATGTTTTACCCTCTAAAGTTAGTTTAAATGACATAAACTATCATTATAAATGGGAAATTTGAAAAAATAAATTTTGCCAAAAACGTGCTTCTGCCCCTTTAAGGAATAAATTAGCAGCAATTGTATACAATACAAATAATGTGATCTTATAGAATAATTTTGTTTGGGAAATTTGATCAAGTATATAGGATATGTAGAACAAAGACACATAAGATGTAATTATGAATTAAGAAACTAGAATATTTAAAAGGAATAAAATGTAAAAGTTGCATGTACCTATCATTTCAGGAATTAGAGGAGCGAAAATTCTTATAATTTATGTTGGGAATACAATAACTTAAAAAACAAATCTGATGCTTTTGGAATATGATCCATAACCTAACCATTTATGTTACGAATAGGAAGTATTAATAATCCAGTATTTCACGAATATCAGTCAATCTTTGTTCAATGATAAGAGACCGAAGGCTAATAGTACAGAGCATACAAATATATTCACTTGCAAACATTCATAAAAACACGTTTACAAGGATCATCATAAATAACCATTCAAACAGAAAACAGTATCATATCACTTCATATTACAATACATCATATCATACCAAAGCATATCATTTGGAATATAGGAATATATACGTTCATCTCATGGCAGTATACAAGGAACAAATTTAAAATAATGATATTCGTCGCCCACACAATAAAGATTACTCAATTATATATTCTATTTACTGATGTTGTATTGTTGTCTTAAAAGGAGGGTTCTATCGGGGTATTTTTTGTGGAAACGAAATTCGAGATGATATTCCTGTTTACACATATATGTTATTAATAGATTATTAAAACACGGTCAAATTGAAATATACTAATGAAAGTAATATTTTGATGACTTTATATTTCACAAATTGATAAAGGCAAGCACACACTTGTTGAAAAATAAAAACGAGGAGAACTGAAGCCATTCATCGGCGCTGCGAGTGGGGAAAATTTCGCTACGGTCTAACAGCATATCATTTATTAGTTTTATCTGTTACTATGTGAATTTTCTATCATTGTATATATGTTTTATTTTTAGAAAGTGTAAAATCTTATACCTTGAAACTCGTGTTTTCATCACATATATTCCTTTGTTCCTCTTTCTTACATGTAAACTAAACTCAGGGGCAAAAAATACCAAATTATTTTCTATTTTAAAAAGTTGAAACTAGGTTTTCAAATGGATTTGTTATTATCAAACTATGTCACAACAACGCAACTTCATAATTACCGATAAAATATTCATACTTCTAACCAAATATGGACTTTGTCACGTGTTTTTCGAGCAAAAATGGTATGCATGTGCATCGCGTTAATATGGTACTGTATAAAAACCACGAATCTGCATGCTTTGGACCTCAGTCATTCCGAACACATCAAGTGACATGCCGCGACTTACCACAGATGAACGAGAGAGAGCGATTGGTGTGTTACAGTTGGGAACATGTCACGACCACTTTGAGTGTATCTTCAACTGCTACCGCGCTACGATAACCAGACTGCAGACACGAATGGCACAGACAGGTGGGACCCAGGACTGACCAAGAAGTGGAAGATCCAAGGTCACAACCGCAAACGATGACCTCTACATCCGGACGATTCACCTACGCAATCAGTTCATCAGAGTGACGTCATCAACAGCAATAGCGTTACACCGTGTTATCAGCAGGACAGTGGCCAGACGTTTTCTTGAACATGGCATTCGAGCGTACCGGTACTTTCGCGGGATGATGCTAAGCCGACGTGAGCGACGTGAGCGACGTTACCGTCACCAATGGGCAAGAATGGTACAGCCGTGGCAGAACAGGAACTGACATAAATTTTGTTTACAGACGAAAGCAGGTTCAAGCTACACAAAGCTGATGGCCGAATGCGTGTTTATCGTCGGAGAGGAGAGAGAACGGCCCGTGTCGTGTCCAGGACGCTGTGCCATTCGGCGGCGGTAGCGTCAAGGGACCACACAACAGAACTGGTTGTCTTTGACCGTAATTTGAATGCCCAAGGCTACATCGACACCGTTTGACGTCCTATAGTGCTCCCTTAACTCCTGAAAAGTCCAAGAGAAATCCTCCAACAAGACAATGCTCGCCCCCACACAACTAGAGTCACTAGAGACTTCCTAACGTTAAACAACGTCAAAAATTAGCATTGGCCAGCGTGATCAGCATAGTATCACCGATTAAACACTTGTGGGATCATTTCGACTGGCAAATAAGGCAGAGAAATTCACCTCCATCAAGTCGGCAAATGACACTCATGGAAGAATGGCAAGTCATCCCTAATGACGTCACCAAGCGGCTTGTAAATTCTGTGCGTCGACTTGTGCAGGCCTGTATTCAAAGCAACAGAGGCCTTATTAGATACTGACAGTTTTCTAGTTTTCTCTTTCTGAATAAAAGCGTTCTCTGTAGGCTCTAAAATGACTTGTTTATTATTTCAAATTGACATTTATCCCCAGTGTCATTCATTGCATTCTACTGCATTAACCGTACGTGCAACCTTTTTAAAATTTCGATCAAAACATGGTCAGTTAAATTGTCTTTAAAACGAGTATCACATTATTTATATGACATATCGGATATAATGTTGATAACAACAAAACAATGTTGGTATAGTTTCTTTTGCCCGTGAGTTTACCAATTAGAGTTCAACGTATACTGTATTCTTTATTCTCTTTCTATTCTAAAATGGTGTTCTCAAAAGTTTTTTTTATAAATTTGTGCATATTGATTGATCATGTTTTTTCATTTCTTCCCATTTCAATAAATGGGTCAGAGGTATGGGGATCTTATGATTATGAAATTGTTGAAAATATAAACTTATATACGTGTAAGAAATGTTTAGGAGTGAAGGCAAACAAACCGAGTCGAAAATATGGGTCCAGTGGTGTATGCGTCTCTTAAAGGGGCAGTAGCACGTTTTTTCGCTCAAATAAGTCGATAAAATGTATTTGAAAAATAATTTCACCAACAGTAAAACAGCCTTCTCTCTTCGTAAAATCAAGTTATAAATGAGTGTAGCCTACATGGTTCCGTAAAGACATGGCAATTATTGTTTGTCATCGAAATAATAAAATGTGTTCACAATGAAATGGCCGCCATGCAATTTTTGCTATATACACAACACCGGTATTACTACTACGGATAATTGGTTTGTGTAATAAGATGTTGTACCCTCTAAAGTAAATATAAATGACATAAACCATTATTCTAAATGGGAAATTTTAATAAATAAAATTTGCAAAAAACGTGCTACTGCCCCTTTAAATATGCCCTCAAAAAGTTGTCCTAGGCAATATGAGACATAATGGTTTGTATGATAAGAAAGTAATTTAAGGCAAATGGGTATCCAACATTCGACAGTTAGTAAATACTGATTGATTTGAGTCAAAACGTTGATTTTGATTAAGATTTTACAAATAATGTTACTCAAAGACTGAAAATGTATTTACAAAAGAATGGGCTTTTTTACTGTCACTTACAAACAAAACGTTGATTTTGATTAAAATTTTACAATAATGTTACTCAAAGACTGAAAATGTATTTACAAAAGAATGGGCTATGTCGCTGTCACCTACAAACAAAACGTTGATTTTCATTTAAAATTTTATAAATAATGTTACTCAAAGACTGAAAATGTATTTACACAAGAATGGGCTATGTCGCTGTCACTTACAAACAAAACGTTGATTTTGATTATAATTTTACAAATAATGTTACTCAAAGACTGAAAATGTATTTACACAAGAATGGGCTATGTCACTGTCACTTACAAACAAAACGTTGATTTTCATTAAAATTTTCCAAATAATGTTACTCGAAGACTGAAAATGTATTTACACAAGAATGGGCTATGTCGCTGTCACTTACAAACAAAACGTTGATTTTCATTAAAATTTTACAAATAATGTTACTCAAAGACTGAAAATGTATTTACACAAGAATGGGCTATGTCACTGTCACTTACAAACAAAACGTCGATTTTCATTAAAATTTTACAAATAATGTTACTCAAAGACTGAAAATGTATTTACACAAGAATGGGCTATGTCACTGTCACTTACAAACAAAACGTTGATTTTCATTAAAATTTTACAAATAATGTTACTCAAAGACTGAAAATGTATTTACACAAGAATGGGCTATGTCGCTGTCACTTACAAACAAAACGTTGATTTTCATTAAAATTTTACAAATAATGTTACTCAAAGACTGAAAATGTATTTACACAAGAATGGGCTATGTCGCTGTCACCTACAAACAAGTGTTTTATTTACTATAGGATGTTTAAATCACACAAATAAAATATTTTCTGAGTTCGTAAAATACGATGTATAAGGAATAGGAGCCACGAGGGTTACATCAACTAGAAATTTAAAAAACTGAATGTGCAATACCAAATTTTTTTTTATAGGAACAGAATGAATTATTAAAGCGCATTATAAAAGTCATTTTTTTTAAAGATGTTAGGAAAACTGGATTTGAGGAATTAAGGAAAAGAATGATAACTAAAATGGTAACATTAAAAATGTCTCATTAATTTAGTTTATAACTTTGTCATTTTGTTCTTACTCCTACGCTTCTACTATCATCCCATAGAAGTAAAATATAAACATATAACTCCAAGTTCACAAAAGTATATCAACAAACAGCAATTTCACCGACTGCGCAGAAGTAAATGGATATTTAGAGGGCGGTATTGCTACATCCGTAAAATAATTCGCTCCGTGTAAAAACCGTTCACGTCATGAATTATGAATCAACGAGCGACGATCGTCTGCAAGCATCAACAAGGAAGTCATTCATAAGGTCAAGGCCATATCCGTGACCTATGACACACTGAATAATATATTCTCGTGCCACGCGCAACGAAGCAGTTGAACTACAGCCGCCGTAATAGCCTGACAGGACATAGCATCGTCTGTCGCTGAATGTGAGTATATATTGTTTACATAATATAAATTTCAAGATATGTCACATATAGTTTGATTGATATTTTAACAATACCATGATAATATCCATTAATATCAAAACTTTAACGAAAATATTGTGAAACGTTGTAGTATTATTTACAAATAGAATGTTATGATAAAGGTAACAAAATACGAAAAGTTAAAGTAAAACTGTTCATAAACGTTCATTTCAAAGTTTAAAAAATATAAAAAGTAAAAAATATACAAAAACGTTCATTTCAAACTTTAATAAAAAAAAAAGTTAATATTCAAATGGTTTTGGTCAAAATTAAAGGTCATTTTTTTAAAAATGTATTAACCTTGATGTTAACATAAATCAGTTAAAGTGAAAAACAAAACATTGCTGTAAGCGAAATACATTTCATGCCTTGTTAAACCAACCATGACGAATGAATTGATAAACGAGGAAAACTGTTAACGTAAATCCTTAGTGTTTGTAGAAACGAGTTTATTAAGCCACGTTAAGTGACATTTTATGTGTGAACGCTCTTGACATTGATAAATCTATCTGTCGAATAGAAATGATAAACAGTAAACACATTTTTCTTTAATGGAAGGTCAACATTATTTTATGTTTTAATCAGAAAGTAGTTTTCGGCTTAATTGATAAAAAGCAAAATGATAAAATTAACAAAATTGACAACATTGTACACCTAACGTGTAAAGTATGATATGTATGATAACGTATTCAAGGTGTGTTCACTGTGTTCAAGGAAAACCGGTTATACATTTGTAGTATTTTTGAGTGTTAAGCTTTTTAACAAAAACTATATCAAGCTTTGAAATTGAAATAAGGTTTTTTAATGATACCCAGTCTATGGACAAAGACCGTGCAACACATACATTGTTATTCATTATGTGTCATATTTGAAAGGCAACATGTTTCCTGTACGTGTATAATTTGTTATATGAATTATTAATCACATTCGTAGATAAATTTCTTTTTTGAAGAAAAACGTTCAACATATACATGTAGTTTAGATGCACATGTTTGAAATGTCTTTCATAATTTACATGACATTGCATATACAACTTTATATGAACAAAAGGAAAGGACATATGTTTTAAATGTATTTTCAAGATACGCCTTTTCATTACTTTGTCATTGTGACCAATTTTGTTTACTTAAACTACATGGAAGGTCATAATACGTATACAAATATACGACTGCAAACAGGTAGACATGATGTTATATCCTGTGACGGGTTTAGACGTTTCTTTATAATTTAACTAACCTATTTAATATGTCTTCCTTATTCTCCTTTCGCTGAAAGTTGGCTTAATTATGTGTTGCTACACGTGCACGAATAACGATTATTATTTTGTAAGAATTGTGAAATTTGAAAATAGGAATTCAAAATAAAAAACAAAAGAAAAAGATGTTTTATCTAAGTATACAATGCTTTCAACATTCACCATCGTCTATTAGCACTATCAAACATCTACAATGTAGATTTATGTCTATGTACAAACTTATCTGAGCATCTAAGTGTATCGTACATGTAGTAACATGAAGCAAGTGTTTAAGACCTGAGAAAGAGCATTGTGTCATAAATCTACGTAAACGTGATCAAATTGTCAACCTACCTATCGCACTATGTGAATGCATGTTAAAAAATCTAAATGGACACGTATCCTTCTATAACGTTTGACGTACTGTAAGTAATCAGTTAACAAGAATAAAATACCCCAGTACTGTATATTGAGTTCCAGTTAAAAGTTTAAAGTCGGCATTTTTTAATTAATCAGTTAACAAGAATAAAAATACGTTAGGAATGTACATTATGTATATCTAAGTCTAGTATAAAGTTAAAACTCGACATTCTGTAATTAATCAGTTAACCAGAATAAAATACGTTAGCAATGTACATTATGTATATTTAAGTCTAGTATAAAGTTTAAAGTCGACAAGTTATCAGTTAATAAGAATAAAATACGTCAGTATGTGTATGGACGTGTAGTTAAATGATTACACCCTTCTTTACTATAGTAGTTTAACCTCGGCGAATCTTGCTTTGTGTAGATCTTGTCCCATAGCAGAGAGTGACGGTTTTAAAGGTTTAATTTCTAGATAAGCGTGTAATGGGACCAAGTAACATGATCTCTACATTTCATGACATTAAAGAACAATGGCTTGCTGAGCGAGACGCAATTAAGATTTCCCATTCGAGGGAATGTCAACATTTCGTGAGGTCATCACAGACCGACCTACGCCTCTGTATACATTGTAAAGCTGTGATATTTATATACCGTACGCCTTAGTGGTTGTAAGAATGTAAATGCTTGGAAACATTAAAACATTAAGTACGATAATTGTTGGATGATGATTAAACCATTTATATTGCAAATATTACAACTTTCAATTTCGAAAAAGAGGTTTGCTGAGAAAATTGTCATTGACTGTGTCTCCTTAACATATTAAATAGACAGAATACTGTTTAGTGTGATTAAAGGTACGTTTAGAATTAAGAATACTGTTTTAAGGTGTTCTGAGATAAAATGGTCAAACGCCCAAAAGGCAATAAAGGGATGGGAACAGAAAATGTAAATAATTAATATCAACAGGTGGATAAAGATAAAACACCTCATTAACTTCCTTGATAACAAGACCGAGAAACTGAGAACAAAAGCATACTAGGTAGAAACAACCTGTTCTTGTAATGGGATGTTGCGCTGTATATGGTAACATTTGATCCTTAATCAATGCTAACAGTATTACATTTAGGCTTTATTCCATAGTATTTCATCTCATCACCTTAAATGTTCTTATTTTCAATGCGCTTTGAGCATGCACCTTGTGTATGGATATAGCGCTTTATAAATGCCCATTATTATTATTATTATTATTATTTGTGATGGAAAATACGTATATTATCTCTCATAGGATGAGTATGTTTGATATTAAATTCGGCGTTATGATCACCAGCCAACATAAACGACGTTTATTTTATACCAGTTCAATGTCTCACAAAAATACTCATAAAAATCACACATAGTGAAGGTAAGTAATATCAGTCGTATGATATATCTTAATTAGATTATAAAATTCACGAACATACATGTATATGTTTCAGATTAAACATGGCAGAGTTATCAACGTCTACGTCACTCGACGTTACAACGTCATCCAACGTCACAACGTTGAACCTGACTGAGGAAGAACGCATGCAGTACTTGGACCACCTGGATGCTGAGAAATGGCCGTACATTTACCCCGTCATTATCTACCTTCTAACTCTCATGGTCATCGGCATCTTCGGGAACAGCGTTGTCATCGCCGTGTACTACAAAAAATTTAAACCAAGCACGACGCGGTTCTTCATCTTGACCTTGGCGACCTTTGACCTCTTGACCTGCACTCTGTCGGTCCCAGGGGTCATAGTCGAGCTCCGGTACCACTACACTTTCTTCTTTCCCGGTCTCTGCAAGTTGTTCCGGGCAAGTCGAATGTTCTTCGTATTGGTATCCCTGTTCACCCTCATCGTGGTAGCTGTAGATAGGTACCGGAAGGTATGTCGCCCTCTGAAGCCTCAGTATACTATCAAATCGGCCATGGTGTCGCTCTTGATTGTGAATGCCGTGGCTTTGTGTCTGACGGTGTTTGGAGCTGTAGTTGGCGGGAACAGGACAGTGACAACAGATAGACATGATGTCTATGGATCCAATTGTTCATACGATGACGAGTTTATTGGCAAGCCTATCACGAAGGTCTACAGTGGACTGCTCTTTTTGCTGTTCATCGTCTGTGTGACTCTTCTGGTTGTCTTGTATTCGCTGATTGGTCGACAGATCTTTCGACACAGGAACTTCCGGTTTAAGAGCGGAAGTCCGGTAGCTTCTTCAAGTGGCTCTAAGAACCAGACGACTTCCACAGCAACGCAACCAGTATCGCAGCCGTTTAAGAACAGTTACCAAGTTGCACAACCAGACGTCTCGTCTGGGTATTCAAGTGACGCCGAAAATGTAAAACATGTGAACACATCTTTCTCATCTCAAGAACAGCAAACGCCTGAGATGCCTAAAAAGCAGAAGCCGAAGACGAAGGAGGATAAACAGACTAAAACTGGCGCGAAAAAGCGGACTTCCGGCAAAACGACCTTCACCTTCTTCATCATCACAGTCGTGTTTATCCTGAGTTTTCTCCCCTTCCTGATTCTCGTGGCCCTCTGGGGGTCCAACTGGACGTTCGTGAATGGTCTTCACGGTTACATGTTTACAGTGTTCAAGATGTTCTTCCACTCCTACCACATCAACAACGTCGTCAACGCTTACATCTACGGTTTCTGTAACCCAAGGTTTAGAAATGAGTGCAAGTCGTTATTTTCTTGTCTCAATTTTAAAAAGTGAAACATTGCAAAAGAATAATTTGACCCTTTGTTGCTACCTACTGTGTCAGTTTTAGAAAGCGGTGACAAACGACAAACTTTGATCCTTGTGTGGCTACGTTTCCACCAAATCTATGTTTCAAAAGAAACGCTGTGAACTAATAACTCACGAATACTACATGGATATGAAACTGTCAGGCCAATTTTCCCTGCAAGGCATAACTCATAACCTTGCTGTATTTCCTCGCCTTTCATGTGCCAGCCATTTCTGACTGAGTTATCAAGTCAACGTGCAGCATGCTGACACAGAAAATGTGGCGAAATGCTGCAAGGTTTAACATATTGATCGAGACTTGTGCAGGTTAAGCGGGGAAGATACTCTCACACATAAACTGTGAATTCCACGTCATTCCTGCTGAGAGGAATCAGTTGCGGAACATTCTTGTCATTGTGACATTAATTTGTCGAACAATTTTATTTATTATTGAACATTGTTGTATATAATACATTATTTAGTATATGTGTATTTGTATTAACGCTGTATATTCCTTGTTATTGTTTTTTTTTACCCAAAATTATAAAAAAAATAAAAAGACACGCAACTTTATTTTATATGTAGTCTGTTATGTTATTGTCATAGTTTTGAAATCGATGTTAACTATAATCTGCGCTATTGTTTATGTGAATAAAGACAAGATGAAATAACTTAGATGAACAGAAATCACATAAATATTGAAACAAAGAGCAATCACACAAATACTTAAACAAACAGATATGACAAAATTACTTCACTAAATTGAAATAAAATATCTGCTCAAATGAACTGAATTGAATACTTCTTTTTGAACATTACCTCATAGTTCTTGTATGATTGACATTCGTGGATTTGAAATGATGAAGAATTAAAGCAATATTTCGCTATATAGAATACAGAAGTTGAATATTTATACAATATTCACCACATACGGTAGATGAAGAGAATCTTCCCACTGGGTATTTTAAGCCTTGCTGCGTGTCGTCAACTATAGCTGGCTAGCGTAGCAGCGCGCGGTATGAAATTCAGGTGCATCTTGACACTACGATAGGCATTGTTCTACAGTTTTAAGGTTATAGACGACCAAAGAGTCCCCACTTAAGAGTGCAAGTGGAGGTCAGATAGTGTTTTAACCCAAACTTTAAGATGATAAGGGCCATGAGAATAAGTCTTGCTGTTTAAATTAGCCCATATACTTGACAGTCAGTCTGTAAAACTCATGTATCCCTACATGTACGCGGGGTGCAGAAGGTGGAGTGATACATTTAAGAGAGGCTGTTTGGTCACTTCCGGCAGGGAACTTATATAGAGGGTGTATATAATGTCCCTGCTTCCGGGTCCAAGATAGCACTGTTTTCCATGTGTGAATTACATGAGGTATTATTTCGATCGGCTATAGCTCGTTTAAAACATAGTGAAGGTGTAGTATTACAGTTATCGTTTGGTCAGGAATATGATTGTCAATCTATTAGTAGTAGTGTAATGTGCCAAAAAATTCTCGTTTAAGGGATGATATAATATATGATCACTATGAACAATTGCTGATTGAAGAGAAAAGACATGATGGATGGACTACATTTCTATAATTCCACCTTTGCATAACGACCTCGCCAGACACGAATTTCGAATTCATCAACACGTAATAATTTGTTATTTCGCTACTTCATATATATTTAAAGATAGATATTGATACAAAAAATGAACATCGTTACATATTTGTGTAGTATTTGTATAAATATTAATGAAGATAAATTGTTTCCGATTACATCACTGATAATGATGTATTACACTTGCACGCGTTATGCGTAATGTGCGTGGTTAGGTCATTGCGTGCGACACAGATTGATTATGTGTGAATGCACCGACTTGATTTATGACGTGATGTGATGAACCATATGTGTTTATTACCATTGGACGTACGTCAGACTGATCACATGACGGATCACATGTACCGAATTTTCTCCAATAAGCGCTGCCCAGGGCCGTGTTCAAGATAGGTTTCAAAGTAATCGCTCAATTAGCGATTACTTTTATACCTCTCTTGAACGCGATTGCTCAATGTAGCGCTACGTAGCAAAGCGAGCGAACTTTGAGGTTTTGCACCATGTCGTTCAGGAGAGAATGAGCGCTACTTGAACGCTACTTGAGCGCTACATTGAGCAATCAATGAGCGATTATAAGCGCTCGCTGTGATTGAACGGAACCCTGGTCTTTCATAAGCGCACATACCGTAAATCCTTGAATAATCGCCTGCCTTGAATAATCGCCGGGTCTAAGCCCTGTATGAAATAAATAATCACCTGCCTTGAATAATCGCCGGGTTAAATTTAAATGTAAATAAAGTAATAGCTATCTCGTTTCAAAAGTAATTCCGTCATAAGCATATACATATGCTATGTTTAACCTCATGACATGCACTCGTTTACTAAATTAAAACATACTGGAATTATGATTTGTTATGATTTTTGAAAATTTCAATATACATTTTGGCTTCGAAAAAAATAATCGCCTGCCTTGGATAATCGCAGGGTGAAATCGGTGTTTGAAATTAATAATCGCCGGGCGATTATTCAAGCAGTTACGGTATTTGTTTCACTAGATTTGTGTCGATATTGGTTAAGTAATTGCTTAAACGAGTGGTTATAGTTGTTACTCATTCTGTTTGATTGTGAACGATTTTGGGAATAATGATGTGTATGCATCGACTCTAGATCAATGTTTTTGTAAATGTATGGTACTGAACAAGACCTGAGAGTAATTTTGAAATATTGACATTAGATGATCGGATGTTTTGCACTAATAAAGACTTTAATTTGTGAAATGTGCTGGATCGGTTTTGAATTTGTTATTTGTTCATCTTGAGTTATGCATAACGAGAACTGCATTCCAGTATGATATACATGTATATATATATATATATAAAGAGGGTTAGCGGCGATTTTATAAAGCGATATAAATAAAGGGGTCGAAAATTAACCTGTTTTGATGTGGACAAACATAGACAGAGTTGAATGGGGTTATTACCGGGATTATTACAAATTGGAATGTTATTTTCATTCAGATGCTCAAACCCCAGTAAAACCCAATAATCCCCAATAAGTTTCGTGTTAATAAAGACGGGCGCTCAATCTCAAAGTCAGTGCGCTGATATGTTATAAGAAGGGACAGCAACGTTTACATTTCTTGTGGAAACTAAAACACTTCAAAATTGACCAAACCATCATGATGTTATTTTACAGAACCTTCATTCAAAATGTCATAACGTTTAACTGTTTAAGTTGGTACAGAAACCTGTCTGTTCAGAACAAAAACAAATTGGAAAAAATCGTTAATACGGCTTCTAAAATCATTGGGCTTCCTATTGAAACTAACGACAGTAACTGTTGTTATGAGCAGCAGTTATCAAAAAAAGCAAATAAAATTTTAGGTTATTCTACGCATCCTCTTTTTTCGGAATATCCAATACTACCTTCTGGACGTAGACTGCGAAGGCCGACTTTTAGAACAAACAGGTTTCGCCAATCATTAATTCCTTGCAGCATTAGAGAAATAAATTCTGATAAGTGCAATGTTGAAAGATAACCACTTTCATGTATATCATATTCTAGTCTCTGTTTTGTATGCTGGAGAATTGTAATTATCTATCTATCTATGTATCTATGTATCTATCTATCTATGTATCTATGTATCTATCTATCTATCTATGTATATATCTATCTATCTATCTATGTCATTAATACCAGGGAGTATTTCTTCGCTGTCTGGAGCGCAGGGCGCATGCAACGAATATGGCCTTGCGATATTACGTCATAATGGATCTTTGTGACGTAATGCTATTGTTATCCTCATTCACAACACGACGTGTCCATGATTCTCAACAGGTAAACATTCTATTATTTACCGTCCTGTCCTCGCCTTACCTCCTTAATGGGTACGCTGTCCGTATATATATATAGGACACCACTTGACATTCGGGATGCGCAAATGTGTTCAAAATAAGATTGTTTAAATGTGTTGGAATTACATAAGAATTGCTATTCATCTATAACATTTGTATTCGTATTTACTTCTAACTTGTATTCGAAATCTGTGTAAAATGTGATTGCGATTTTTTTTTTCTACGAGCAATTTGGAGTTTAATCTTAATATGGAGTGGAGTTCAGTGTATATAATAAGTTCGCCAGCCTGGAATTAGGTACAACTTTGGATCGAGCTGGTATCATTTTAAAATAGATCAAACTATTTTGAGGTTATTTTACCAAACATTTATTCAAAGTGTGGTAACATTTAATTAGTTGAGTGTACGGAAACCTGTCTGTTCAAAATATAAATAAACTCTCTAAAATTGCTAACACCGCTTCAAAAATTAATGGACTTCCTATTGAAAGTATCGGCAGTTTTTATGATCAACAACTTTCAAAAAAAGCAAATATAATTTTAAGTGACTCAACTCACATACTTTTTTCGGAATATTCTTCACTGCCCTCTGGACGCAGACTGCGTATGCCGACGAGTAGAACAAACAGGTTTCGTCAATCATTTGTTCTGAATAGCATTTATGCCTTAAAGGGGCAGTAGCACGTTTTTTGCAAAAATTATTTTTTCAAATTTCCCATTTATAATAATAGTTTATGTCAGTTTGATGTACTTTAGAGGGTAAAACATCTTACAACACAAACCAATTTACCGTAGTGGTAATAACAATGTTGCGTTTAAAGCAAAAATTGCATGGCGGCCATTTTATTGTGAACATATTTTATTATTTCGAATGACAAAAACGATTCCCATGGCTTTACCGAAACATGTACACTCATTTTTAACGTGATTTTCCGAAGAGTGAAGGTTGTTTTACTATTGGTGACATTATTTTTCAAGTACATTTCATCGACTTATGCGAGCGAAAAAACGTGCTACTGTCCCTTTAAATGGAAAATATTTGGAATGAATTTTTAATGATCAATTTACACAAGTGTATATAATGTTTATAATATTGATTATATGGCTGGTGTATGTTGTTTTGTGTTTTTTTAATTTGTACTGGAGACTGTATTAGATGTAATGTAAATTTCCCTCGGGATAATAAAGAATTATCTTATCTTATCTTATCTTAAAGGCGCTGTAGCACGTTTTTTCGCTCAAATAAGTCAATGAAATGTATTTGAAAAATAATGTCAACAATAGTAAAACACCCTACTATCTTCGGAAAATCAAGTTACAAATGAGTATACATATTTCCGTTAAGCCATGGGAATCGTTTTTGTCATTCGAAATAATAAAATGTGTTCACAATAAAATGGCCGCCATGCAGTTTTGGCTATATACGCAACACCGTTATTACCACTACGGATAATTGGTTTGTGTAATAAGATGTTTTACCCTCTAAAGTAAATATAAATGACATAAACTATCATTATAAATGAGAAATTTGAAAAAACTAAATTTTCAAAAAACGTGCTACAGCGCCTTTAACTTGGTTAGGCTTTTCTTTAATTTCACCGATCAAATTGACAACCTAAAACATTTTGGCTGACTACTTCTCAAGCTTATTTCATACACTGTTGAATAGCTTCTTTTTTTTGCTTTTTTTCATTGATGATAAAACTGACATGCGTACTAGGCATTATTGATGTTATATTCTATAGGGAAACAGGATGTCTGAAAATAAAATATTTGATCCTGAAGTCTGGGGGCACTGTCTTCACAAAGAAATAAAAGGTGAGAATTTGACAGCGTGCCGGTATTCCAAACAGCGTTATCTAAGTGATGTCTTATAATCTACCGAACAGTGAACCTATATTCGATACAAATCGAACTTCAAGCTTGTGGAGTATCGAAGTTAATTTGTTTCTTGCAGAAGTCCAATCATAATTGGGCTGATACTGCTCCGTATTGCGCCTACATAATGTAAATTGTTGATAAGTGCGTTATAAACTCTACATGGGAGCGCTCGTAAAATCTCTACATTAACTACATCGCATCCTTATCGAAATCTTATCTGGGGTTTAGGCCTACAAAATAAAATAAAATGTTTCTGGTCTTTACAGGCTGACAAAAATGATACGATGACGCGATTTATTTTATTTTTATGACATTTTTCGTTTTTAATGAAGAGGTACATTAATTTCCTTGTTAAAATACAAACTTAACACATTATTTATATAAATAAAACACAAACCTTCTTAAATATGTGTTATTATTCCAAATGGCCAATAATCTCACACCTACATGTACACTCCATCACAACAAAAACGAGTGACATTTTCAATGTCCAGTATTAGAGTTATCTGCCCCTTTCTTTTGTTAAGACCTAGAAAAAAGACCCGAGGCGGGGGTTTGAAACTGATGCGGGCGGAAACCAGAAACAATTTCTTTTTTTAGGCCTTAGTTGAACAAATCAATTTCTAAACGTTCATGAATAGCCGGATGTACAACAAAGTGTTGGTGAGAGTCAGATCACTGGTTTCAAAAATGTTTTGAGGAGATGCGCTGAAAAAACAAAGATAGATGCAACGCCGAATCGAACCTTGCAGTAGCGGATCAAGGAAAAGAATCCAGTTGAATGGATTACTTCTATGCATTCAAAAAGCTAGTAACCTGTCGTTTTTAAGACCCCATGCTCAGTCAAATGTATGTTTAATTGTTTCGTATACCAGGGACAATACTTGAATAGGCCTAACTATAACTTATATTGGTTGTGTAGACTTAAAGGGGCAGTAGCACGTTTTTTCGCTCAAATAAGTTGATGACATGTATTTGAAAAATAATTTCACCAATAATAAAACATCCTTCTCTCTTCGGAAAATAAAGTTTAAAATGAGTGTACATGTTTCGGTAAAGCCATGGGAATCGTTTTTGTAATACAAAATAATAAATTGTGTTCACAATAAAATGGCCGCCATGCAATTTTTGCTGTATACGCAACATAGTTTTTACCACTACAGATAATTGGTTTATGTAATAATATGTTTTAACCTCTAAAGTTAATTCAAATTACAATTACATAAACTATCATTATAAATGGGAAATTTGAAAAAATAAATTTTGCAAAAAACGTGCTTCTGCCCCTTTAAAACTACATCCATGGTGTTCCATAAAAAAAAAATTCGCTTTAATACGTGCCAACATACGATATGTGCTGATATCAGTTGAACCAATTTCACTCGAAACTTGCATATTCATTCCCAATCTCAAATACATCATATTTACTACTTTCCAAATAAAATCGAGAAACATCATTATGTATACATGTGCAGAAACCGAAATTACACGCCCCATGTACATGCACAGTAGTTATAAGCCCTATTAAACATTATCAACACAAATTTGTCTTTTTGTCTGTTGTACATGTAACACGTGGTTGTAAATAAGCTTCGAAAATAACGTTTGACCGATTGACGCGCGCCACAAGCGGTGCATTGTCCTTTATATCACCTGTATACTGAGTCAAATATCATCAAAACGGCAATTTTCGGGAAAAGTCATTACTTCCCGATAAAATAACACTATTTATAACGTTTGGCATATGTGACCCAAAGCAACACAATGGATGTACCTTTAAGACACTCATTCAATCCTACGCCGCAATCGGCGACCCGCTCGTATTTAGAGCTCAATTTAAGAAATATGGTTAATATATTGCATTACAAATGTACTAGTGTATTATTTCGCACCCCCTTTTCTATATACATACATAGCAAAAAGCATTGATGAAATACTTCAATGTATGGGCAATCTGACGCGTATGCGTGAAAGGCTGAAGTCATGCTCTCCCGATTTTCAATATTATCTGAAGACACTTTCAAATGTTATTGAAGGCCTACAGGTAACTACGTTTATAAATCACTCAAATGACTTTATGCGTCAATTAATGAAGTATATGTTGTAGCGTGATTTTCAACAAAAAATGTCTCCAAACATTTACATGTACTTATCTCTCTTCCAGAGTTTCAGACCTTCAAACCAACCGGCTTGATCCGCCCAAAACCGGTTCTTCCCAAAGCCTCCTTGTGGCTGTCTGGAAATGATGCTGGATTGGCTAAAGACGATACTGACAAACAGACGTATTCTTTGTTCAGTACACCTAACAGCCACTGTACTGTTAATCCAGGTATATATGGTAACGAAACTTATCCCTTTGGAAGGATGATAAGGCATACAAACTTTATTCTATATATATCAGCTAGGTCATCATCACTTCCCCGCAAGGCATAAATCGGGCCAGTCTCCATCACTGGCTTATTTAAGCTTTGCCGCATTTCCTTCACTTTTCTGTGTAGCGGAGTAAAGTACATTATGTAACTATGTCTACGTTTATGTTAGTTGTCATGTCGTCGTCATTAAGTTTTTTTTTTATCAAAATTAACTTCTCATTCAAACTAGAAATATGTGCGTGTGATGCACTGTGATGTCCCCCGCTCCAACTTTCAATCCAACCTAGTCATATTACCCTTATTTTTCACTTATGCTAAGCACTAAGTTCAATACTGCGTTAATAACGAGAAATAAAAAAATCAGAATAGCCAAAGTAGCCAAAGGGACCACTCTATCACTAGGTCTAAGCAAATACAAAGTTTGGTGAAAAAATATTGAACGGTTTTGGAGATAGAGGCCGGAAAAGGTCCCTACACCCAATATGCAGTAAGTTCAAATTGTTTCCATGGAAACCAGAAAAAATCCGAAAAAATCAGAATAACCAAAATAGCAAAAGGCACCACTCCACCACTAGGTCTAACCACAAACCAAGTTTCGTGAAAAAATATTGAACGGTTTTTTAGATATGGCCCGGAAAAGAAAGCATTTCGGAATGACGGAATGACGGAATGACGGACGGAGGCGAAAACATTATGTCTCCCGAAAAAAAATTTCGGGAGACATAACAAGAACCATACAATTCAAATGACAAATCCCAAAGGTCTGCCATAACACGGGCGGGCTACAATCTATCCTTCCCAAACACACTAAAATTACAAAATGACATGCCCAAGATGGTAATCCCTTAAAGTTGGAGCGAGAAGCTTTAAAATTGAAGTTGAACTAGACCTGTTCTGAGTTTAGATGAAAGGGTTTTTAGCGGGAAGTCCAATTTAAATCTCTTAAAGTCTCTTTGATGATTGGTGTTGTAACGTTTTTCTCATTTTCGTAAACGGCCCCGGTATTAGTGAATGCATCGCCGTCCCTGTGGTGAACAGGATTGTCAATTGTTGTCATGTTGGTGAAGTGAAATGTGACATTATAGATAATTTATGTTAGATGTACATGATGGGTGTTTATTCAAAATGCTGCATGAGTCACCAGGTAGCAAGGTTATACACTGTCGGCCAAAAGAAACGCCTACTTGCTTTTCCTTAAAATGAAAGATGAAATAATTTCTGAAATATAATCGATGGATGTCTCCAAGTTAGGTTTAAAACAAATTGAAATGAAAGTCCATTGAAATCGTGGAAAAAACTGGAATTCGAGTCAATAACATTCATGAAAACCAGACCCAATGAAGACCGCTATTTCCGGTTGATTCACTTGCGCACCGTTCCCACGTACATCGGTAGCGTCACTACCACTTTAAGGCGAATGTGTGCCTGTATTGTTGCTCGTGGTTGTATCAAAATCTATTTCAAAAGTTTTTCTGATCAAGCACTGATCGAAAACTGAACAATTCATTTGTCTCATTTCAAACATCGCCATTCTTTTGTGACATGACAACTTCTGAAATTTAAATATATTATGAAGAAATGGTCCAACTTTATAATGCTACAATATTGATAACTTGCTCATTATAGTTTTTACGAAATCTGGTAAGATATCTGGTAGGCGTGTCTTTTGGCCGACAGTGTATAGGGTGATAGGTCTATTGTTTAACAACATTGTACCCAAATCTTACTGCATGTGGTTAAATTCTCTACAGCAGACAAAGTTGCCGAGCCCTTGGCGGGATTCGACCCCGTGCCTGCTTGGCCTAAAGCCGAATGCACTAACCATCTTTTCCTTGCTCAACTATAATATTTTGACTATCTACCAATTTTATCATGTATTTTCTTACAGGTGATTGTGAGACACTTTCGTCAGCTCGACAGCAGCTAGACCGACTTTACAAACAGATCGCTATCAAGGATAGACTGATAAAGTTCCATCTTATTCAAAGGTCGGTATTAGCGAACTTCCGGTTTCAAATTAATACAAACTACACCAAAACGTAACTCAAAGATTGGTACTATTTCAATATACTTAACTCAAGATTATGGGTAATTCTGTGAATGACAGTCCCCGCCGTCGGAGCAGGACATGTTTCACATTTTAGCAACATTTGGAATCTTTGCATGTTCATTACTGGTTATTTCAAGTTGTTAAAGGCGCTGTAGCACGTTTTTGCAAAATTTATTGTTTCAAATTTCCCATTTATAATGATAGTTTATGTCATTTTAATTAACTTTAGAGGGTAAAACATCTTATTACACAAACCAATTATCTGTAGTGGTAAAAACTATTTTGCGTATAAAGCAAAAATTGCATGGCGGCCATTTTATTGTGAACACAATTTATTATTTTGTATTACAAGAACGATTCCCATGGCTTTAACGAAGCATGTACACTCATTTTCAAATTTATTTTCCGAAGAGACAAGGATGTTTTACTATTGGTGAAATTATTTCTCAAATACATTTCATCAACTTATTTGAGCAAAAAAACGTGCTACTGCCCCTTTAACCCATCAGGTTTGGTTTTACAAAGGGATGTGGTATTGCGATAGTTTATCAATCTACAAAATGTTAGCATATTGAAAACCAAGTGAAATACATAGGCTCCCAACTATACAAATCTAATTTAAAATTAAGTTTTAATCTTATATTTTTCAATCTTAATATTAAAAATTATGTTACAAGTTCAAGAAGATATATTATTAAAACTCTTACATCTTGTTTTTGTTTAGAAATCAAGCATCAGTAGTTGAAGAAGAACTCCAAACTAAACTCGCTGCTTCATTGAACGAACTCAACAAGATGAACATAATCCTACAAAATGTCTCACAGCAAATTAAATATATTCAAAATGAAAACAAGGAATTACGTATGTGCGTTAAACAACTTGAACTACAGAATTCGACCCTTCAAGAACAATCCGAATGCCATTTGAAAGAAACGGGACTCATCAAAGGTGAAGGTCAAGGAATACAAGATGGCGGCGGTGAAGGTCTCTCTGAGAAGTCAAATATGTCCTCTACATTTAGAACTGATTCACTGTCTTTCTTTGAAGATGGAAAAGGCCCATTCGTAAGTCCGGTCAAATTTGATAGGCACTCGACATGTCTGTGGGATGATGCTTCATCAAAGGGAGATAACTCTTCAAATGCGTCAACCACTTTGCTTATCGCCAATGGTGTTCGAAAGAGTTCCAGATCTTTCCTTGTCCGTTTGAGAACAATGATCCGGAAGTTTGGGAGTAGACGTTATCATCGTCTTCAAGAATAAATATATTCCTGTCAATAAAACGTTTTTATCGTTTTCATTTTAGATCACCTATTATTCAACAATAATTAAGCTCATATCGACCAGTTAGATTAGAAAAAGCTTTGTTCCGAGGAACTTAAGTTTCCTATACCGGGATTCGAACTCGTTCAGTGGTGTGCTTTTCACATGCCCTCTCTTATCAATAAGAACTACAGCTGTACGTAACGTTTAGAAATAGCGCATATGTTACGGATAAAACATGACCCGTGGGTATTATTGAAAAGTAATGATATGTTCCCGCCGGAAGGGAAAAGCCTCAATAAGAATCCTTTATAATGCCAACGGGTCATGTTTTATCTATCTTATAACCTAACTCCAAAAATGTCAATATTAACTGATTTCGCGATAAAGCATAAGTGTCGCCTGTAAAACCTAGCTATTGTAAGGCCGGAGGTTCAATTTAAATATTTTAACGACTTAATGTTCCTTCTTGGACTTAAATTAGTTGACGCATCAGGCTGTCGGCACCATGTAAGCAAAACAGTACGTTTTATTTCACTCTCCTATTTTGCTGGAGATACCAAGGCGAATATTTTTTTCAAAGCGTATTTTCAGGATCATCATGGACGAATAATGTTTTAAAAAGAATGTTTTTGGGTTAAGTTGGCTGCTGGAGAGAGTAAGTAAGTCGTATTCATCACCCGCGGATTAAATATCTTCTAATTTTGTTGGTCACGTTTCTTTTGCATGTGAGTTTAGCTTTCTTGTTTAGCATTTCTGTAATTATCTAGTCACACCAGCCTCACTGCACAATACACAATGCACACAATATTCATGAAATGCAATATAGAAATTCTAGATTCCTTTTGATTCAATAATATACGGGAAAGTTTTTCTGTAATTAGTTTGTGATGACTTGGGTTAGGCAGGGTTTACACTACGTCCGTTTTTTGGATGCGATGCGTTAAAAATAATCGCACAAGAACGCAACACGTTATTTTCAATGAGTTGTCATACACTACGTCCGTATTTGTCATGCGTTGCGATGCGATGCGAAGAAAATAGAACCTGTTCTATTTTATTTGCATCGCATCCAAAATCGCATTGGAGTTCCCTATATGACGTCAAATTTCATTATCTGAAAGGGGTATTCCAACCACGTGTAGGCAAAGCAGTCATAAAATATTAAGCCAACATATATGTACATCAATACATACAAACATACATTCAGACTTGTATTCATACTGTATACATATATACACACATACATACATTCATACATACATACATACATACACACACACATACATACATACATACATACATACATATATACATATATACATATACATACATACATACACACATACATACATACACACACACATACATACATACATACATACATACATATATACATATATACATATACATACATACATACACACATACATACATACACACAAACATACATTCAGACTTGTATACATACTGTATACATACATACATACATACATACATACATACACACACACACACATACATACATACATACATACATACATACATACATACATATATACATATACATACATACATACATATATACATCGACACGTACAATGTACATACATACATACATACATACATACATACATACATACATACATACATACATACATATATACATATATACATATACATACATACATATATATATATACATCGACACGTACAATGTACATACATACATACATACATACATACATACATACATACATACATACATACATATATACATATATACATATACATACATACATATATATATAAATCGACACGTACAATGTACATACATACATTTGCACATACATGCCTCAGATTCTATACATAAAACCTGTACATACACCCATTGTACATGCACCTACAGTAATTACATACATCTGTACATTCATATACATGTACATACATTATAACATATCAAACTAAAACAATCGCACTCATGATATTCGCATTAAAATCGCATGCAAAACGCGTGTAATGTAAACCCCCAAATCGCATGCGTCAACGCAATGCGATTTATTCGGACGTAGTGTAAACTGCGCCTTACGAGAGGTGATTTGGCTTGGATTCTGGCAGGGGAAAACCCGATACCGTTGTGGCTAAACATTGCGGTGAAACCTGCGAGCAGCAGTTGAAACCAGCGAATTGTTCCTTGATGTTTGTAAACGTTTACTAAATCTATAATTAGATATACCCAATGTTCAATGTGACAACATCAAGAAGTTAAGAAAACAAGGTTTTCTGAGCAACACTTTATGTTTTGTAGATACACGACGGTTCGGGGTATATGCTCATTTCTCCATCAGGTGGAATGTCGAGGGACAACAGGGTAGGATACAGTTGTGAAAGAACAAATTGTGTCACCACGACTCATCGTGTATTTACATGATAAAGCGCGGGAAGTTGTTATCCTGAAAATTGTGTTACTCTCCACTATATCACCCCTGGGAAACTCTATCAGAGAAATCTGTACTAAAATTACCCGCCCAGGGTTGAACTGTAGCTGCTGAAACTTCAGAGACGCTGTACGTTTCCTCCTTGAGAATATGATCTTCCAATCCTCCTCTTCCCTCTCAGGTACAACTATCATATCTGAAACATACCACATCAAATAAATACTTTTATCTGTATCACACAGAAGTTTTGTTTGGAAAACCAGGAATAGCAGAGTAAAGTATCCGAGGTTACGGAGGAAGGCATGACTTGAGTTTTCTCTTTTCGGGGTGAATGGCTATGCTGGCACTTTTCTACACACTAGAAGGCCGTCTAAATGCTCTTGAGCACTCTACACACAAGAAGGCCTTCTATAGGCTCTTGAGCACACTTTTCTACACACAAGAAGGCCTTCTAAACGCTCTTGAGCACATCTTTCTACACACTAGAAGGCCTTCTATCTAAATGCTCTTGTGATCACACATTTCTACAAACTAGTCTCTCTCTCTCTCTCTCTCTCTCTCTCTCTCTCTCTCTCTCTCTCTCTCTCTCTCTCTCTCTCTCTCTCTCTCTCTCTCTCTCTCTCTCTCTCTCTCTCTCTCTCTCTCTCTCTCTCTGGTTTTATATATGCTCCGTTACTCTCCACTATATCACCCATGGGAAACCTTATCAAGAGAATCTGTTCTCAAATTACCCGCCCTTGGCCGGCGTGAGCCAATCAAACCGCTACGCAGCTTGGGCCAATGACAATTCATATCACTTCGTTGCAAAGCACGCGAGGTCATTTTGTTAGCCATCCGTCACCGGTTATCTCCCTTGACCATTTCCGTCTTATTGTATTGAGTATTTTCTTTGGTTACTGACTTCGTCACGCCAGCCAAAGGCGGGTAATTTTAGTACAGATTTCGCTGACAGAGTTTCCCATGGGTGATATAGTGGAGAGTAACGAAGCATATATAAAACCCTGGGTAACCGAGGATGGGACAAATGCTACCCGGACAAAACATACTCAACTTTTGAAAAAAAATTAATGAAAAACACCAAAACAATATATGAAGTAATTTAACAGTATCCCGCGACAGGAAGGATCCCACATACTTTACAGTATTGTAGTTAACATATCTATACAAACAATTATTTGTTCATCGAAATTTGATTTTGTATATGACTACTTCAAATATCAGTTTAAAAGGGTATCAAAACTCATTCTAAAGGGTGAAATATTCTAAAATAAGTTTGTGATTTTAATCCTAGGTGGCATTTGTCAAAATATGGCTGACTGCTACACAAGAATAATTTTCAAAAGCCTGATAAGAACACTTTCTTGCAATTATTCCAATCATCTCCAAATCACCAATTCATCATAAAACCATGTTTATATATAAAACCTTATAATTACTAGTACGTAAGAACATGATGAGACATATTGAACATTGAGAAAATTTGAATTGATTTGTATTGCTAACAAAGTGTTTTACTCTGTAGATTCATCATTTTCTGATCATCAATTATGTCTTGACAGCAGATGGTGTACGACAGTAATGGTTTGAGCTGTAGAACAAAATGTTTTATTGTGTCGGATATGTTGAATGTAGAATCTTCATTTTCTGATCATCAATTTATGACTTGACAGCAGATGGTGTACGACAGTATTGGTTAGAAATATGGAACAAAATGTTTTACTGTGACGGAATATGCTGAATGTAGAATCTTCATTTTCTGATCATCAATTTATGACTTGACAGCAGTTGGTGTACGACAGTATTGGTTAGAAATATGGAACAAAATGTTTTACTGTGACGGAGTATAATGAATGTAGAATCTTTATTTTCTGATCATCAATTTATGACTTGACAGCAGATGGTGTACGACAGTATTGGTTAGAAATATGGAACAAAATGTTTTACTGTGACGGAGTATGCTGAATGTTGAATCTTCACTCTATTGTCATTGTCAATTTATCATTTTATGAGCATATACATGTACTGAAAAAAAATCAACATCATATTTATAAGGCAAAAACACTTTTGGCATTACCAATATGAGACAAAAATGGTAAATTTATACTTACTACTCGTTGGATAAAACCGAACACGGGTCTAATAATTCACTATGTCAACCTCCACCGAATGTTATAACGTGTAATTTCTAACAGGGCACGTTTACTTGCAATTCGTGTGGTCGGTTTTACTGTGTGCGATTAAATTTTGTGGAGGGAACATTTCAAAGTTATGCATTCGACGTGGATCACATTTACTTATATTTCAAATTAGTGCTTGACACTCCTTTCGGAAATAAAATCCAAACACACAGTAAGCATAACCTCATACATGTGAATAGGCAAGCTTTCTAAACCCGTCAGACACCACATTGATTTCTTCTACACCCGACTATTATGCTTTGTTACACCGCGACTGAAACTGATAAGGGAGGGGTCAGAGGATAATTCAAACTGTTCATCGATGCCTTTCGACAATTGATTCGAAAGTCATGTTGACTTAAGAATAATAGGACAGGGTGTGGGCGAAATACTATTTTGGGAGTGCCACTTGCGTTCCACCCTGTTGTGCCCTGAATTGTAATAAAAATCGCAAATTGTATAGTTGAATTGAATTGAATAGTAATTAAGTTTTCAGAAATCACTTTCAAACCTACAATTCCAACAGAAACTGTTTTCTATTTCAAAAACATTTTTAAAAAAGTATTTAAACATCAAACATAATCATTTACAAAGGGTTGTTTCAGTCTGAAACGAGTTTATTACAATTTGAGGCAAGGGATACATTGTTGACGCCCTTGCCCTGAATTGTAATACAGTTTTCAGAAATCAATTTTAAACCAACAATTCCAACAGAAAATGTTTTCTATTACAAAAACATTTTTTAAAAACTATTTAAACATCAAACATTGTCATTTACAAAGGGTTATTTCAGTCTGAGACGAGTTTATTATAATTTGAGGCAAGGGATACATCTTTGCCATCCTTGCTCTAAATTGTAATAAACTTTCGAAAAATCGTTTTTAAACCAATAATTCTAACAAAAACTGTTTTCTATTGCAGTAAACATTCTCAAAAACTATATAAACATCATTTATTTATTTTTTTAAATAAATATTAACTCGAGACGATTTTATTACAATTTGAGGCAGGCGATACACTATTGGCATCCTTTCCCTGAATTGTAAAAAAAATATTCTGTAATCGTTTTTACACCAATTGTTCTTAAAAAAAACTATTACGAAAACATTCTATAAAAACATATAAACATCATACATTATATTTTTTAATGGTTATTTCAACTTGAGACGATTTTATTACAATTTGAGGCAAGCGATACATTTTTAGCACCCTTGCCCTGATTTGTAATATATTTTCAAGGAAACGTTTTTAAACCAAGAATTCTAACAAAAGCTGTTTTCATTTACTCACAAATTCTTTTTAAAAAATATTTTAACATCATACATTATACTTTTAAAATAGTTATTTCAACTTGAGATGATTTTCTTTACAATTAGAAGCCAGCGATACATTTTTAGCACCCTTGCCCTGAATTGTAATGAAGTTTTCAGAAGATAATTTTTAACCAATATTTTTTTACAAAAACTATTTAAACATCATTCAATATATATTTTAAATAATTATTAGAACTTATATTGTGATACATTTTGGGCTGAAGTTTTCTGAAATCATTTTTAATCCAACTGTTCCAAACGAAATTCCCTAAACATATTCAAACATCAAACATTATATTTTTAAAAATAGTCATTTCAACTTTCCTGTTGTTTATTTATTCATTCCTCAACTTGTGTAGAAATGGGACCCTCTCCTTAAAGTTTGCCCATGGTATGTGTAGATGTTCTGTCTCAACTATTCACTCTCTGTTGTGGCCCACATTCAGTGGCTACTTCATTATAGTGATGTTTTATTCAAACTTAAAATAGTTTACAGAGATCAGTTGGAATTGTAGGTTTAGAAGTGATTTCTGAAAACATACCCCTAGAGCGAAGTTTGCGGGTCAGGTAATTAAACTACCGGGCAAAAGAAAGGACTCACCTAAGTTTGTTTCTATTAATTCAATATTTAAAAGAAATCAGATGTATTTGACTATGGCACGATACAATAATACTTATCTGCAGTAGTTTGGATGACTTTGTTGGTGACTGTGGTTAATTTTTAGTTCAAATATCTGTTTATAAGACAGTACAAAACAGGCTCTCAGCGCTTATGCTACTGTACATGTTTCTTCTAAGAAAAGTAGCTCAGTTGTTAACAAAATGAAATGTGGTTTCCGATTACGAAATGCAAAATTATGTCCTGAACTATATGTAATACAAAATCGCTCTTTGATATTGTTATGAATTGAAGTGTACAAGTTTACTAATGTTTATGAAGAGAAAATGTTAAAAAACCGTCTGTCAATGAGAGAAAAATAGACAATTTCCACATTTGTTTGTGTCAATTATTTTGAACTACCCTCAGTGTCACGTGGTTCATTATTTGCTACAGCTCTGTTCATTGGTCATTAGAATGTGCAAAGATACAAGAGGGAACACATATCATTGGCTGAAATAAGTTTTCTAAAATTCCAACAGTATCATATAGTGATAACCATCACATGATAATTAGCTTGGTGGTGTTTGCGCCCCAAACAATAATTAACCACCATGAGATGAACAGAACTGAGTGATATTTACCTGTGTGTGGTAGTTCAGCAACAGAACATCAGGTCCAGAACTCTCATCATCTTCACGTTCCAGCTCAGCTTTATCGTCTAATGCTTCACATTTCATCAGAGCTTTATCGTCTAATGCTTCACATTTTATCAGAGCTTTATCGTCTAATGCTTCACATTTCATCAGAGCTTTATCGTATAATGCTTCACATTTCATCAGAGTGTATCGTCTAATGCTTCACATTTCCTCAGAGCTTTATCGTCTAATGCTTCACATTTGATCAGAGCTTTATCGTCTAATGCTTCACATTTCATCAGAGCTTTATCGTCTAATGCTTCACATTTCACCAGAGCTTTATCGTCTAATGCTTCACATTTCATCAGAGTTTGTCGTCTAATGCTTCACATTTCCTCAGAGCTTTATCGTCTAATGCTTCACATTTTATCAGAGCTTTATCGTCTAATGCTTCACATTTCATCAGAGCTTTATCGTCTAATGCTTCACATTTCACCAGAGCTTTATCGTCTAATGCTTCACATTTCACCAGAGCTTTATCGTCTAATGCTTCACATATCACCAGAGCTTTATCGTTTAATGCTTCACATATCACCAGAGCTTTATCGTCTAATGGTTCACATTTCATCAGAGCTTTATCGTCTAATGGTTCACATATCACCAGAGCTTTATCGTCTTAATTATGGTTCACATTTCAATAAGCTTTATCGTCTAATGGTTCACATTTCATCAGAGCTTTATCGTCTAATGCTTCACATTTCATCAGAGCTTTATCGTCTAATGCTTCACATTTCACCAGAGCTTTATCGTCTAATGCTTCACATTTCACCAGAGCTTTATCGTCTAATGCTTCAGATATCACCAGAGCTTTATCGTTTAATGCTTCACATATCACCAGAGCTTTATCGTCTAATGGTTCACATTTCATCAGAGCTTTATCGTCTAATGGTTCACATATCACCAGAGCTTTATCGTCTTAATTATGGTTCACATTTCACCAAAGCTTTATCGTCTAATGGTTCACATTTCATCAGAGCTTTATCGTCTTATGGTTCACATTTCACCAAAGCTTTATCGTCTAATGCTTCACATTTCACCAGAGCTTTATCGTCTAATGCTTCACATATCACCAGAGCTTTATCGTCTAATGGTTCACATTTCATCAGAGCTTTATCGTCTAATGCTTCACATATCACCAGAGCTTTATCGTCTTAATTATGGTTCACATTTCACCAAAGCTTTATCGTCTAATGTTTCACATTTCATCAGAGCTTTATCGTCTTATGGTTCACATTTCACCAAAGCTTTATCGTCTAATGCTTCACATTTCATCAGAGATATCTGATACTTGCATTGTTTGATTCCAAATGTGTGACGACACAGGACCCTGCACAGCTCTGGACCAACAGGCTGTCTGGTTATAACACACTCTTTCCCACTGAGAAGTGTGAAGCAGAACAGTAAAGACAGCAGACTGACCAGATTCTGTGAAGACAGCATCGTGAGAAATATCAGTTTTACTGCAAGCTAAGAAAAGCTTCTCTTCCTCTCTGCACCAACTGTAGAACCAGCTTATTTCGACGTGTCTCTTTCTCAGACGTATGTAATGGAAATAAACTGAGATAAATAATAAATAATAAATTATTTCAGTTATGGATATGTACATGGATATCAAGTATGTTGCCAAGTCATTACTGTGCTTGTATAGACATTTTCGCCTAAGCTATTTAAAGTTTTACCATATGGTTATTGTCATTAAGTACATACGCAAACAACTCAAGTTAAATATCTAGTTTTCTAAATTGATGAATCTATGACTGTACTTCTCTGGCCTAATGTTAGTTACATTAGCAATATCAGTTTTACGTCAAGCTAAGGAAAGCTTTCCCTTAAATCTGTACCATATAACGAACAAGTTTGACATTTCTATTCACAGAAAAGGATCCTAAAATACTCTATGAGAGATCGTTTCAAAGCAACAATTTCTTCAGTTATTAAATTTACATGGTAAAATGTATGTTGTTTAGTTATTGTTGCCGTTGAAGAGACCTGTTATTTTAAACATCGGTCTGGTTCTTGTTCTATCTTACGTACTTAATTATCTTCATTTTTTTGCCTTCACACAGCTTCTCATATTACATATCATTAAGTTTTTTCTTGAATGATGACTTACGTCAGGGGGTTTCACGAGTCATCATATCATCATATTCATATTCATCATCATCATACAAATACTTGTAAAGCGCCAATATCCGTAGAACGCTCAAAGGCGCTTGGGGTCTAAGATTGTAAATTCATCACAGAATGTTCAAAGGCCTCAGAATATTCCCCATATTTTATTCCAATAGTTGTGTTCCAATCTATGAACGTCTGGCTTCATCGACGTATTTACTTACATTATTTATGCTCCTGTATATTTCTGCTTTAACGTTAATTACGTTATTAACCTTTTTCCTGAACCGCCTTTATTAGTTGTGTTATGTTCTCAGCATTATATATGACTGTTTCTTTACTCTCTTCATTATCTCTGCTTGATAACTATACTATAAGAACCTATACCGAAACTCCAGATTTTGCAATAAATGTCAGAGGTTGACTGACATCTTAATAAGATGAATTGTGATCAAATATACAGGGGCAATATCTATCAGTCTCGGGAACCGTGAGTCTTGAGTTGTATAATCTAAGATATCTTTACTCAAGAGCGTAACAAGCCCATTACACGACCCGATTATCCGTAGTAGTAAAAGGTAGAGCCATGGGCTATGTAACTCATCAGGATTTCATTGATTTATTATCTAAGGTTGAAGTTATTTCAAGTAATACATTGTTAACAAGCAAAAAATGGGTTTTTTAGATCATGACCCCTGTGACCCACATTTGGAGTCACAAGGTCACCAATCCTACAATTACAATTTCACCTTTCTCGAGCTTTACATACTTGAGATAAAGATGAAAATAGGTTTTTGGGTCATGACCAGTGACCTAGATTGGGGTCACAAGGTCACAAAATCTACAATTTTGAATCCCCATTGGCCAAGGAGTCTGCACACAACTTTTCAGTTCTCTAGACCTTTTGGAACTGGAGAAGAAGCTGAAAATAGGTTTTTAAGGATGTGACCCCTGTGACCCTATTTGGGGTGATTGGGTCACGAAATCTTCAATTTAGAATCCCCATTGGCCAAGGAGTCTGTACACAACTTTTCAGCTCTCTAGACCTTTTGGAATTGGAGAAGAAGATGAAAATAGGTTTTTAAGGATGTGACCCCTGTGACCCTATTTGGGGTCATGGGATCACGAAATCTACAATTTAGAATCCCCATTAGCCACGGAGTCTGCACACAACTTTTCAGCTCTCTAGATCTTTTGGAACTGGAGAAGAAGATGAAAATAGGTTTTTAAACATGTGACCCCTGTGACCCCATTTGGGGTCATGGGGTCACGAAATCTACAATTTAGAATCCCCATTAGCCACGGAGTCTGCACACAACTTTTCAGCTCTCTAGACCTTTTGGAACTGGAGAAGAAGATGATAATAGGTTTTTAAACATGTGACCCCAGTGACCTCATTTGGGGACATGGGATCACGAAATCTACAATTTAGAATCCCCATTTGCCAAGGAGTCTGCACACAACTTTTCAGCTCTCTAGACCTTTTGGAACTGGAGTAGAAGATGAATATAGGTTTTTAAGGATGACATCCCAGTGACCTAATTTGGGGTCATGGGGTCACGAAATCTACAATTTAGAATCCCCATTGGCCAAGGAGTCTGTACACAACTTTTCAGCTCTCTAGACCTTTTGGAATTGGAGAAGAAGATGAAAATAGGTTTTTAAGGATGTGACCCCTGTGACCCTATTTGGGGTGATTGGGTCACGAAATCAACAATTTAGAATCCCCATTGGCCAAGGAGTCTGTACACAACTTTTCAGCTCTTTAGACCTTTTGGAACAGGAGAAGAGGATGACAATAGGTTTT
Organism: Gibbula magus; assembly: GCA_936450465.1. NCBI lineage: Eukaryota > Metazoa > Mollusca > Gastropoda > Trochida > Trochidae > Gibbula > Gibbula magus. The sequence continues at coordinate 60,900,906 of OW388292.1, read as the reverse complement.
TGGGTCATGACCAGTGACCTAGATTGGGGTCACAAGGTCACAAAATCTACAATTTAGAATCCCCATTGGCCAAGGAGTCTGCACATAAAATTTCAGCTCTGTGGAGTCATTGGTTCTGGAGGAGAAGTCGAAAAAAAGAAAAGTTTACGGACGATGGACGGACGTCGGACACCATGCCATTCCATAAACCCAGCTAAAACTGGTGTCACGTATTAAACGTAAACGGCTAGCGGCCATTTTAGTGTGAACACCTTTTAATAATTTGAGGATGGGAAATGGATACATGTTGCTTTACCGAACCATAACCATTTGTTTTTAGAACATTATTTATTCATTGAGGTGGATTGTTTTGGAATTGGAAACATTTCTTTCATTTTGTGAGATCTCTTTATTTCCATTAGAAAACGTGTTGCAGCCCATTTAAAGGCACGGTTACACAATTTCCTACCTAACAGTACTAACAACTTGAAGCACTTCATTGATTAAATAGGATCATACAGTATTGTTTAAGTAAAACTGAAATGACAGATATTTCTTATAAGGTCATTGTCTTTACAGTAATCAAGTGTGGGCGTCTTCAGTCTCTAGATTAATTTGAATGTTTTAAATTAAGCTCATCGCTCTTTTTTAATAAGCTGATTGTTCTAATAAATATTCACTCAATACAAGAAGACATCCTGCATATATCATAAAAGGGTGGTATATATTCCTCCGAAGAGCGTGAATGCCGTATGCATAGGTTTGGGATTTTGATGCATGCTGTATTTTGATGTATGCCTCCATAGGCAATAACAAGCTATACTAAACTATAGATATCTGCAAGATCTTGTGAGTTTTGATGATTTAAGGGACAGTAGCACGATAAGTCGATGAAATATATTTTTAAAATAATGTCACCAATAGTAAAAACCCCTTCCCTCTTCGGAAAATCAAGTTAAAAACGAATGTACATTGTTACGTAAAGCCATGGGAATCCTTTTTGTCATTCGAAATAATAAAATGTGTTCACAATAAAATGGCCGCCATGCAATTTTTGCTTTATATGCAGCACTGTTTTTACCACTGCGGAAACTTGGTTTGTGTAATAATATGTTTTACCCTCTAAAGTAAATATAAATTACATAAATTATCGTTATAAATGGGAAATTTGAAAAAATAAACTTGAAAAACTTGAAACTTGAAAAAAACAAACGTGCTACTGCCCCTTTAAATCTATGTTCACAAATTTAACGCCTGACTGAATCATCGCCGCAACTACAAGACAGATTTAATTGAAATCAGTCAAGGGACACACCTACACCATGTTATTGATTAAAGTTCAATAAACCTGTTAATTATAGGAATTCATCAAGTTCAATATGTACTGATAAAAGTAAAATATATCTTACCACTATAAAGGAGGGCATGTTTCCTTTGTTCGACTTCCAAGAGAAACTTATTACACCAGTAAGCTTATCCCCTTCTTGGTATAGTTCGATAGTTTGTGACTGCGATTTGAAAAGTGAAATAAATTGATAGCCCAGTATAAGGTCAGCAAGTATTTGTACTGAAACAGTAACGGTGTTCACGAAACTAGCCTAGATTTCTCTGTATTTGACGTGATACGTGTAATGGTACCGGGGAAAGGAGACACCCTTGTCGTTCATTGGATAATACAGATGTGAGTGACACATGAGAGTATACAAAATATCGGCTTACTATCATCCTCCTCTCTTATAGCTAGCTGATATTGTGTATGCAGTCATTTTATTGATATTCCATTAGCGGTACCCGGGAATTTTTTAACACCTGGTATTCCGTAAAATGATAGCATTTTTGTCTTTTACAAAACAAGAGTCATCAGAAGATGACATATCCCACCGGTTCCACAAAATTTGTAAAACACATCTTTTACAGATACTTGTGTATCTACTACCGTACTTCAGTTAGTGGGTATTACAGAGTTTCAGGAATGTTAAGGGTTTTAGACTTCTGCTCCAGAAGCAGTCAAAATCAACAACAACCAACATCCCTCTCATGTTTCTACGGAAACAGAAAAAAATAAACTTTTCCAGAAAAAATCTGATAATATCAAAAGGCACCACTTCAGTCAATGGGTGATACACATGCAAAGTTTCAGGAAGATATGATGAACGGTTTTGGAGCTGTGCTCCGGAAACGAACCTGTCTCTGAACAAAGTCCAACTTCAACATGTTTCTATGGAAACGAAAAGAAGAAAAAAAAATTCAGAAATCTGAAAATATCAAAAGGCACCACTTCAGTTAGTGGGTAATACACATGCAAAGTTTCAGGAAGATATGATGAACGGTTTTGGAGCTGTGCTCCGGAAACGAACCTGTCTCTGAACAAAGTCCAACTTCAACATGTTTCTATGGAAACGAAAAAAAATAAAATTTTCAGAAATCTGAAAATATCAAAAGGCACCACTTCAGTCAATGGGTAATACACATGCAAAGTTTCAGGAAGATATGATGAACGGTATTGGAGCTGTGCTCCGGAAACGAACCTGTCTCTGAACAAAGTCCAACTTCAACATGTTTCTGAACAAACGAAAAAAAATAAAATTTTCAGAAATCTGAAAATATCAAAAGGCACCACTTCAGTTAGTGGGTAATACACATGCAAAGTTTCAGGAAGATATGATGAACGGTATTGGAGCTGTGCTCCGGAAACGAACCTGTCTCTGAACAAAGTCCAACTTCAACATGTTTCTATGGAAACGAAAAAAAATAAAATTTTCAGAAATCTGAAAATATCAAAAGGCACCACTTCAGTTAGTGGGTAATACACATGCAAAGTTTCAGGAAGATATGATGAACGGTATTGGAGCTGTGCTCCGGAAACGAACCTGTCTCTGAACAAAGTCCAACTTCAACATGTTTCTATGGAAACGAAAAAAAATAAAATTTTCAGAAATCTGAAAATATCAAAAGGCACCACTTCAGTCAATGGGTAAAACACATGCAAAGTTTCAGGAAGATATGATGAACGGTATTGGAGCTCCGGAAACGAACCTGTCTCTAAACAAAGTCCAACTTTAACATGTTTCTATGAAAACGAAAAAAAAAAAAATTTCAGAAATCTGAAAATATCAAAAGGCACCACTTCAGTTAGTGGGTAATACACATGCAAAGTTTCAGGAAGATATGATGAACGGTATTGGAGCTGTGCTCCGGACACGAACCTGTCTCTGAACAAAGTCCAACTTTAACATGTTTCTATGGAAACGAAAAAAAAAAAATTTTTCAGAAATCTGAAAATATCAAAAGGCACCACTTCAGTTAGTGGGTAATACACATGCAAAGTTTCAGAAAGATATCATGAATGGTTTTGGAGCTGTGCTCCAGAAACGAACCTGTCTCTGAACAAAGTCCAACTTCAACATGTTTCTATGGAAACGAAAAAAAATAAAATTTTCAAAAATCTGAAAATATCAAAAGGCACCACTTCAGTTGGTGGGTAATACACATGCAAAGTTTCAGAAGGATATCATGAATGGGTTTTCGAGTTCTGCTCCGGAAACGAAATGATTACGGACGGACGGACAGACGGACGGACGGACGGACAGACGGACGGACGGACAGACGGACGGGGCGATGACTATATCCCACGGTATTACATACCGGTGGGATAAAAATAAACGTCAACATGAGAAAAGAAAAACAAAAGTACAGAAATAGTTTATTATATGATTAACAATGACCTCCGAGATGTCAAAAATAATGTGTGTCATGCAACATTTAATATACAAAGGACTTATCAAGGAAATATGTGTATTGTTATGAGGTTGCCCTACAGTACAAGTGTGTCGTAAATGTTTAACTACAGCAACACGATATTGAAAAAAACAAAAATACATTCATTATTTTGCTTGCGTTGGATATTGTATAACATAGCAAGTCGTGATATTATATCGAAAGTTGCTTTTCTTTGAACTATGGTAGCATGATTCTAGCTTTCAGAAGAGAGAGACCATTTCATTGGTTTCCAGTGTTATGTGAGGTCCCCCATTGGATGACATGAACGGACAAGAAAGAACTTCAAAGAATAATAAACATAAAGATTCTAGCTTACTATACTCTTATCAAAGCGAAACATAATGTTCCTTGGTTCTGAATCTGCGAAGCTAAGGCTAAGGTTTTCACAAGCAAATATTGCCACCTGTATGTTTTATGCTGCGTGCGCAACGCGTTCATTTTCTCGTGCCATTCGTGCTTGCTGCCCTATTTAATTTCCTAGTGCATGTGTGATATGATATTCTCGTGCTGCACGTGCGACATGCTTTTCTCGTGCTGCACGTGTGACATAGTATTCTCGTGCTGTACGTGCGACACGGGCGTTCCTACATGTGCGTGTGGCATCAAGGCAAATTTAACTTAAAACAGAGCATCAAATAAACCAGGTCCGAGATTCTGGAAGGTCTCTTACGCTGCGTTTACAGAAGACCACGATTAGGCCACGAACTGTTTACACATTTTATAAAGATCGTGACTCAATCTGTAAAGCATGTGGGATCACGTAACATCTGCCTCCTTTGTGTGTCAATAGTGTAATAATCATGTAATCGCTCTTCTATATCAAAAAGAAGGTAATAAAGTACAGTTGATCTTAATGAAGACCAAGAAATGTAAGAGAGGAAGAGCGACAAAACACCCAAATCGTGATAATCATAAAGGAACCCATCTGTCGGAGAATTTCACAAATCTTCGTGGAAGCGCGACGGGACGAAATGTCTATTCGTAAGAAAGCGTATATATAATTTCAGAGAGTATGAAAGTGTGTCAAATCGTAATTAGGTGGATATTTTTCCCACGACCTTTAAGATCTACCACGAACTTGGATTGCATCATATCACCGTGGCCGAGTGCAAACTAACATTAGCACTAAGATGGTCTTAAACGTTATATAACAATATTTGCTCACGACTAAGAGTTAATAATTGGCCATGGTCACTTTTATTTGCTCACGACCCTTACAAAATTGAAAATAAGATTGCCAGGATGTTGCAAAACGCGTTTCTGGCAGGTCTTGCGAAGATTCTTATATTACCAGTTGATCGATCTGAGCAATTACGATACAACTATAGCACAAGGGTAGCAAGGCAGGTGAACAATACCAAGAGAGACATGCGGCTTAAAGACGCACCACATGTTGGCTGTGGCGGAACTTTTGGTTTGTAAGCCTCCGGATTGTACATGTGACATTTTCTGTCCATCATACATTCGTACACCATCGCAGCTGTACGATTTCCGGAATCAAATGCCCCGATAAGAAATCCGTCGGAAATGCTATTGTAAGCGTCACCCGCGAAGTGTATTCTTCCAACTCGTGACGTCAATGCATCTATAAATTCAGGATTGTTGTCTCCGACTTGGCGACTGCTGAAACTTCCCATTGTCAGAGGGTCCATGAGCCAAGAGGACACAAGAATATCTTCCGGTTCAGCAGAGCCAGACCCGAACATCTTCTTCAAGACTTCTGTGATTTCGGCCTTGACGATTGATTTTTCTGTCCTCTCTACCCTTCTTGCTTCTTCACCGAAGACATGGAAGGAGATCATTGGTTGCCCAGTGGGAGAGAAGTTGCCTGCTTCGAGATTCCATAGAATCGGATAGTAGGAGCGTCTGGGAGAGGCGTATAAGACAAACTGGTCTGTTCCCCAGTATTGAGTTGTTCCAGCTGGGAACGAGACGTAAATCTGAGCGTAGGGATCCATGCTGGTTCTGAAGATACTGTCCCGTTTCCATTCCGGAAGCGCAGGTTCAAAGGTTACACTACCGCTCTTCAACACCCCGATGCTGAAAGTGACGATTGCATATTTCCCAGTGTAAGTCTTCCCGCTGCTGGTTGTAACAGTCACCGAGGAGGCGGTTGATGTAATCTTTGTAACGACTTCGTTCAGTTTGAGGCGGGAATCATCTCTTGGGATTTTCTCAAATATGTTCTGGAGGCCTCGCGGGTCGTTGGAGAAAAATGGCTTCTTTGACATCTCTGCAGCCGATTCAATGCCTTGGATTGAAGACACTTCTGGTATCCTGGACCATTCGTAATCATAATCGTAAATTTCGATGACATCATCGATGGGAGTTTTCGGGAACCATCCTGAAAGCTCAAGGGCAGTGCGAGCCGACATATCGCGAGTCCTCTTGTCTTGGATGTCTTCATAAATTTTCTTCACCTTCACCTGCGCTTCTGCAAGTTTATCCCATGATGCATCAGCGTCTTCATCCGGTTGCGCACTGTTTGGTAAACGCACAACTACACTTTCATAGTCTGCATACATTCCTGTGATGTTGTACATGTCAACCATCTCCTTTATTGATGTGTTTTTGGCATAAATCCCAGTTGAACCCATTTCCACCATCTTCCCGCCAAATGTCACACTTTTCATTCTCCCGCCAGGCTGAGAGGCGCCCTCTATGAGCAGAAAAGACACGTTCTTCTCCATGAAGTAAGCAGCCGCCATTTGACCTGCCATTCCAGCTCCAAGGACAAGAACGTCTGGGGAAAAAACACGAAAAAGATTTAAATTTAGGCTATTGACCATGAAACAAAATAATTGGCATAGATCATGGACACAGAAAAAGTGTGAGAAAATTAATCTCTAGTTAATGACAGCGGGAGAATGATCACTTAAATAGTTTGAATCACAAACAGTCGACTGCTCAATGAACTGACCACTAAACGTCGGCATATGGCTATTACGATAAGGTGATCACAACGTCGGGATAGGAATACACTGTTTTATAGTGACTGAAGTCTTTTGACAGATTGAACAACTCTTAGACGTTTCAGAATGTTATGTTGGAGTCAAACCACACCCTCAAACAAGTGTCAGGTGCAGGTTTTACAAGAATACTGAAACAGCCATCAGATAACATCGTATGACGGTTCATATTTTCGCCACGTAGTGGTATTTTATAAGTGGACATACGTTGTAGCATAGTTTGTACTAATGAACAATTTACAAATTAATGAAAACTTCAGAGGGTAGAAAATGTTAAAATGAACATCTGAAAAGAGTTTACCCCTTTTTAACTTTGAACATAATGTGCAAAACTGGTAATATCAGTGTCAAAATTGTTGTGTTTCAGTGGTTCGCGCAACCACAATGACTCACCTAAAGCACCTCGAGCAACCACAACGACTCACCTAAAGCACCTCGTGCAACCACAATGACTCACCTAAAGCACCTCGAGCAACCACAACGACTCACCTAAAGCACCTCGAGCAACCACAATGACTCACCTAAAAGCACCTCGAGCAACCACAATGACTCACCTAAAGCACCTCGAGCAACCACAATGACTCACCTAAAGCACCTCGAGCAACCACAGCACCTCACCTAAAGCACCTGACGCAACCACAACGACTCGCTTAAAGAACCTCACGCAGCCACGACTTACCTGAAGCACCTCGCGCAGCTAAAACGACTCGCCTAAAGAACCTCACGCAACCACAACGACTCGCTTAAAGAACCTTGCGCAACCACAACGACTCGCCGAAAGCACCTCGTGCAACCACAACGAGATACGACCTAAAAATGCATGGAAGGGGATTTGTGCCATAAATGAAGACATGTTGACTTGTAACTTGTAAAGTGTAACATGTCGTTCTCAACCATCCAAGTCTCGAAAAGACAAGTCCAACCATGCAAAACTAACATTTTAATCCTGTCAATCGTAACTTCCCATTCTCAACATTACAAAGTTGAAATGTAATTCTAGAAATCGTCAAAGTCGAAAAGTCAACTTGTCATTATTAATTATTAAATCTAAATAATATACACATTTTGTAATGTTACAAGATCCGGTTGACAAATGAAAAAATGGAAAATGAAGAGTTGCAAAGTCAGCTTTGTAAAACGGACTTTTGCATTTCGAGACTGACATGACTTGCATAGTTGCGAATGCAATGTTTCAAATTACATCTCTACATGAATTCGCATTGACCATATTTGGAAGTTTCCCGAACATACCCGATGTTTTCCGAGGACGAGAGGCATTTGCAAAAAAACGAGACCTCCCTTGCCATTGTCCCAGATGGGGAATCCCTAGTCTATTTTGAGCCCAACGCTGGACGAGTTGACCACGCCCCTTGAAATCAAGGGACGTAACTCTTGTTATGTCCTACAAACAAACGCACGTTGTCAGTTCACGGAGCGCTACTGTCACTTACATTCCGTGGGATAGTGTCGCTTAGTAATTAAATGCCAAACGAAAATACCAATTGAAAATTAATTCTTAGGTATTCTAATTATTATTTCAATAAATTTTAAGGACACTTGACAAACAATTTTTTTTGTTGCAACGCAAAACGAATGCGGAAGTAATGTAAATGTGGGATGACACTGACAGACATACAGGATCGCATAGCTTGATTGGCATTGATGCTATGATAAATGTATCCGATCCGTTATCATAAAACTTCTTTCACTTACATATATAACTGCAGATTTACAAACCTATATATAGACATCCTACACCCGAAAATATTAGTTCATTTACACATTCACAGGGGGTAAGCCCTGTCCATGCTAAACCGGAAGTTGGCAGTAGTCAACAACCATTTTCTCGACAGACAGTAGTTTTTCAACAGGGGTGGGTCCCGAAATTGGTTAGTTTTGAAAAGTTTCCATTGAATGATGTTTACAATATCAACATGTTTCAAATCTTGAATAGCTATAGTTTAAAATCGATACATCTGTGGAACATGACATGTAATATACAGTTTAGAATTTTAACATTTTGGGAGCCAGTCAATCGTCGTCGGGGAAAAAAATCGCGAAAAGGCGACTTTCTACATGAAAACAGCAAATCTACTTGGATCAAGCCCATATTTTGTGTATTTTTAAGTCGAATGTGTTAATCTAGGACTTGCATCAAAGTTACAGCTTTCACAGATTGATCGAAACCGAGATATTAGCAGAAATAAAAACTGTACACATTGAGGGTAGTTGCTCCATCACTGTCCAGGTTGTGGAAAAATTAAAAAAATAACTGTCCGTGGTAGTTGCCATGCAGGGAACCTTTTTTTACATTTTGGGGGTTAATAATACATGTAAAGGTGCAACGTGAATTGATTTTAGCTGCTGCTTTTCATAAATCCTATTGACAATTTAATCGGTAAACTATTGTACACACTGAAATGAAGTTTTGCGTAGATGTCGAAAATATCGTCTATATATGTTTTAACTACATATAATATGTTATACTAGTGCCATTTGTGTCATTATTATCCCTTTGAATATTGTTATCTAGAATTATAATGCAATAATAATGTGTTAATATCCCTATCAATGATTTATCCTAAGCACATGTAACGGATGTCATCTTCAGCTTCAGTCTTGTCATCCATTAGTCAAGGAATTATATCCCCTTTTACTTTTTATCAACAATATAAGACAGTGTGGTGGTAATGACATTGAACAATGAATCTGTGGACAGGAAATGAGCATATCCATATAAGTTCACCTTTTTTAAAGTTGATTGTTATTAAAATTCAAAGGACACGAAGAAATGAGCAATCCTTTCGAGCAACATGTCATCAATATGTTAAGACTAGATAAGTATTTGCGCATAGCATTAGTAGATGTTACTGAATGATATGGACATTAAATTTGCTTTTTGCAATCACAGTTTACCAAAAAATATGCTTTGTAAATTACTGGGACGTGACCTTAGTTGTGAAATCGCCCACAAATGACAAATTAACAAAATATGTTAAGATGCATACAGCTATTTTTAATCCTCGTCATGTAGCTTTACATTTCAAATAGATTCAGAGGACAATGCAGTCCATCAAACCAGTTCACCGAAGTTCTCTCTTAAAGGTCCTGTAATGTCGATGGGTGATTGTAAATACCTGAATTGTATTTATTATTCACCATCATCCTATCATCATGTCTTTGAGGGCTCAAAAATGCAGTTAAGGAGTACTTGAATACGTTTGAAAACGAGGAGGGTCATATACCAGAAATTCCCATAATGCCCTACAATCACCGTCAACTTTGGGCTGATCTTAAAGGATCAAAACATTATTACGACATCCTACTAGACAATTCCTTTAAAAAACTTAAATATCATCAGAAATGGGAAGGGATTTTGAACGAAACTTACTCTGATTCTGAGTGGAGAACAATTAATGAAATGCTTTTCAGATGTACCGAATGTACCGAATTGCGGTGGTTTCAATATAGACTTATACATAGAATTTTACCTGTATATTCATATCTCTACAAAATCAGATACATTGACTCTCCTATGTGCCTATTCTGTAAAGATGGAATTTGTGATATTGATCATTTATGTTGGGAGTGCTCACATATTAACTCTCTTTGGAAATATATCCAACAGTGGATAAATGCAAATGCACACAAAATAATATTCACCAAGAAAACTATTTTACTTGGATATCTAGCCAAAAACAATGACCCTCTAAATGTAATTATTCTTGTAACTAAGAAACTTATTTTGAATTGTTATAATAAAAACTCTAATCTCACTCTCCAAAGAGAGTTATCACACTATTATGATATAACAAAGGCTATAGCTTATTCCTCATGTCAGTACGACAAATTTGTGAAATTTTGGTCAAGTTGCCACCACTTATTTACATAATGTTTTGTTACATAATACTTTACCTTATGTCCATCCGAATCTTTCTAACAAATGTTTTGTATCAAATGTACCCTGTACCCAATCTGTGAAACCAACCAACGGTGAACATTTATAAACCTGTGCATCAAAAATATGTGGAATAAAAAAAAATTCCAAAAGTACATTGTATTTACACATATGTATATTTAAGAAATCATCAATGAAGACAGATACCTTTAAAATAATTAATGATTCATGGAATAATATCTTTGTCATAATCGTTAACTGTAATGGTAATGTGTTATAAGCCTTAATATTTACTGCACATAGAGACTATATTATTCAGAGAGGAACGACTGCAGAAACATGATGTTAAAGAAGAATGTTCTGAGATCGCATTTGACTCGAAACAACAGAAAATAATTTGACCAAAAATCACGTGGAAGCCCCGGCGTTTTCATAATGGTAAAAAGGAATAAAATAGAGCCATGGGCTCTGTAGCTCATCAGGATTTGATTTATTATCTAAGGTTGAATATCTAAGTTATCTCAAGTAATACATTGTTGACAAGCAAAAAATAGGTTTTTAGATCATGACCCCTGTGACCCGTATTTGGAGTCACAGGGTCACCAATCCTACAATTAAGAATCACCTTTGACCAAAGAGCCTCTACACAACTTTTCAGCTCTCTAGACCTTTTGGAACTGGAGAAGAAGATGAAAATAGGTTTTTAATGCTGTGACCCCGGTGATCCCATTTGGGGTCACGGGGTCACGAAATCTACAATTTAGAATCTCCATTGGTCAAGGAGTCTGCACACAACTTTTCAGCTCTCTAGATCTTTTTGAGCTGGAGAAGAAGATGAAAATAGGTTTATAACGATGTGATCCCTGTGACCCCATTTGGGGTCATGAGGTCACACAATCTACAATTTAGAATCCCCATTACCCAAGGAGTCTGCACACAACTTTTCAGCTCTCTAGAACTTTTGGAACTGGAGAAGAAGATGAAAATAGGTTTCTAAGGATGTGACCCCTGTGACCCCATTTGTTGTCATGGGGTCACGAAATCTACAATTTAGAATCCCCATGGGCCAAGGAGTCTGCACACAACTTTTCAGCTCTCTAGACCTTTTGGAACTGGAGAAGAAGATGGAAATAGGTTTTTAAGGATGTGACCCCTGTGACCCCATTTGGTGTCATGGGGTCACGAAATCTACAATTTAGAATCCCCATTACCCAATGAGTCAGCACATAAAATTTCAGCTCTGTGGAGTCATTGGTTCTGGAGAAGAAGTCGAAAAAGCAAAAAGTTAACGGATGGACGGACGGACGGACGGACGGACGGACGGATGGACGGACGCCGGACACCATGCCATGCCATAAGCCCATCGGGCCTTTCAGGCCTGATGAGCTAAAAAGTCAATAATGCACAGGCGAAATGTTGAACTACGAGTGTATACATTTTCGGAGGAAATATTAGTGATACAGTTTTCGTAAGATAGGTCAAGCTTAGTAACTTCTGTTAACTTCTGACTCGTTTAAAGGTACATCCATTGTGTTGTTGGGGGTCAAATATGCTAAACGTTATAAATGGTCTTATTTTATCGAGAAGTACCAACTGTTACCGAAAACTACCATTTTGATGATACTCGACTTAGTATATTGACGATATGAAGGTAAAAGTATCGATTTCTGATCGAAAACCGGACAATGCATCGCGTGTGGCGCGCGCCAATGAGTCAAACGTAATTTTGGAATCTTATTTTAACCAGACAAAATAACAAATTAGGGTTGAAAATGTTCAATAGGTCATATAACTACTGTGCATGTAAATAGAACGTGTACTTTCGGTTTCTGCACATGCATAATAATGTTACCCGATTTTAATTAGAAACTAGTAATTATGATATATTTGGCGATTGGGGATGAATATGCAAGCTGAGTGAATTTCTTTTCATTGTAAACAGCACATTTGGTGTGTTGGAACGTATTAAATCAAATGTTATGAAACACAATGGATGCCCCTTTAAGAGAATCATAAAAAGTCAGATTTTGTGGTATTCTCAAGAAACATTACTCAAGTCATAACTTCCTACATAAGGTCTACTTCAATAGGAACGATAAATGAAGTTACGGATGACCACATCTTTCATTCTGCAAAACATTTTACTGTTACCTATTAACAACTATCAGACCAACTACCTGTACAGTTCATTTTCAACAACCTGGACAGTCTGTTTGTCAACAGGAGCAACAACCATCAATGTGTACAGTTTTTAATTTTGCTAATATCTCGGCTTCAATTAATCTGTGAATGCTATAACGTTGATACAAGTCCTAGATTATCACATTCAACTTACAACTACATAAAATATCGACTACATCCATGTAGATTTGCTGTATTCATGTAGAAAGTCGCCTTTTCGCGGATTTTCTCTCTGACGTCGATTGATTCGTTCCGAAATGTTAAAATTCTAAATTATTTATTACATGTCATGTTCTAAAGATGTAGCGATTGTAAACTATAGCTATTGAAGAGTTGAGGAAACATGTTGATATTGTTAACATCATTCAATGGAAAATGTTCAAAACTAACCAATTTCGGGACCCACCCCAGTTGAAAAACTACTGTCTGTCGAGAAAATGGTTGTTGACGACTGCCAACTTCCGGTTGAGCATGGACAGGGCTTACCCCCTGTGACATTATCTTCTCTCAGTTAAATCATGTCAACATTCACTTTTTTATACTCCAATTTTACGTGTATTCAGTAAAGTCTTTTGCATTCAGAAATGAATATCCAAGTTTTGAAAAAGAAAATCTTGATATTGAAAGTATATTTATAAACGCTAGTGGGGAAGAAATTGAAAGAAATACATAAGCCAGTGTTGACAAATTTATTATTAATTTTAAAATATTTGAAATGTACCACAAAGCAATGCTCTAAAACAGGGAACTTCATATACTTCTTTAAACATTTTTAAAAAATGCATTGCACACTAATTATAACTGAAAACTGTTCTGAGTACCAATACTTCTTATTCTAACAGACAGACAATCAAGGGGAGATGTTCTTTAGCTGAGTTCAATTTATCTCTTTTAATTATTTTACAAACTTTTCTCAACTAGTTGAAATTATTTATTGGTTTCGAATATGTTAAATTATCTATTTTAATTTACTTATCAAGCAACCTATATTTTTAGTATTTGAAGCAGTGAAAAGTGTATTGTTGTGGGACAGAAATATATTTGTCCATGATTAATATGTCCGTTAATTCTATATAAAGAATCCATTAAATTACTGAATTCAAGTATGAATTGTAAATCATAAGCCTAGATCAGTTGTTTCACACTTTAAACAATAAACATTCAACTTCTACATGCCAAAACATGAAAATAATTATGAATAAAGGATGCAAACTGAAAATATAATTGTATTACTGGTAATTTCAAAAATATAATTGCACTGTTGAATTTAAAACTTGAATCGACTGTAACATATCCAGGTTATAAAAAAAGAATTAAAAACGTACAATTTCACTAAAATTGTCATTCATGAATACATTGACATGCGTATTGTTTTCAATAAATTAAATATGTGTTTTATTAACTCATATGAAACGATGATATTTTTATTTAGATAAAAATTCCGATAATAAATGTTTTACAACAATATGTTTCCCCTAAACATACGTCTTTGCCGTGTCTATTTAACACTTTTGTTTGTAAGTCATTAATGTAACAAACTCATTGTAGTAGAAATATATATCAAATTATTAATTTAAAAGTTGAAAGAAAAGAAATGTTCATTCCATTGTCAAGGAGAAACACAACACAATCCGGCCCGAAGTTGCAGAATGGGCTTCTTTATACACATATTTCAAGGATTAGTGTGTTTGAAAAGTCCAGAAACTGTACTAAGAGTGTGACATTTTTAGATGTTCAGTATATATTTATAAATAGAGCAATCTACACAAGAAGAGAGCTTCTGAAAATGAAAATAAGTCATTCAAATAGTTGTTCTTTCTGTAAATCTGAAACAGAAAGCTTCTAATATGTTTTCATAAATGTAATCACGTAAATGAATTTTGGGGGAATCGAAAGTTTCATGAACAATCGTCTTTTATCACCCAAAACTGGCTCCCTAAGTAGATGGTGCTTGTGTGAGATCATACGATATCGACAAGCGATATCTACATTGTAGATTAGTTCTGCCCCAGAAAGGAATCCAAGTTGCGTTTCCATGGAAACGGGGAAAACAAATACCGAACTGTGACCAGTGTTACGACGGTCCAAAAGCTGAGACAGGAATTTTGTGGACCCAAATCAAAGCAGTCCGTGACACTGACAGTAATTCATGTTTCGAAACCACTTGAAATTACGTAAGGTTTATTTTGAAACTATTTATCATCATGTATTTATTTCCAAAATGTCGATAAATTATCTAACTATAATCGAATGTGAAAAAATGTCCCGACCAACTGGGTTTATTTGTGTTTTATTAAAAAAAAATTGTTTACAAAAGACGCAATTTTTTCTTTATACCCAATTGATAAAGACTGTCCTACTTATGAAGGCATTAAACATGTAGTTTTATATTATGCCAACTCATTATACATGTATAGCTATCATTATACCCGAGTGTAAACTGTGCAATCCTGTATACCCTTTTACAATAAAATGAAAAAGAAAAGGAAATGTACGATCTAATACTTGACTCACACATTTTGATAAACTAACTCGCTATCATAAATGGGAATATGTCACTGATTCAAAATACACTGATCTGGATTGGGAGTGTTTTAGTTTATACATATACAACTGCGTGTAGCAAGAAAGGATTTACTCCAACTATCTTGCATATTAAAAAAAAAGAAGCATACATTACAACAGTATAATATCACAAAATACATATATATTAATCTTGACCAGGAAGCATATTTCTTAAAAGTGTGTTATTTAGAACTGAATACTAAATGAATTGACAATTTACAACTTTTCTCTAAATGTGTTCAATTATTTATGTTGATTCTGCTTGCATTTTGCTTCCAAAATTCCTTGATTCGTCCCTGACAAACATTATAGTGACCAGTAATGCTGCATTCAAAATTTGTTAGAAATCTCTTTAAATATATAGTTACTTTATTCTGTCCATATGATCAATCTAAATATATATAATTATTAGTATGCCTGATTGAAACGAAAGCAATATAAATTACGTTCCATTTCTATTTGAATAAGATATTCCTGCTTGCTTTGTTTCAAAATCAGAAAATGAATTTCAGCAAAGATAAGAGGTAATGATTACACAATGTGACATTAAATATGTGCCCGACCATCGGGCTGGTGTAAGGTTTACTTTTTGCCAGCTCGCAACAGAAATAACCGCGTCTCGGGCGTTCGGGCGGGCAGTTGTTTCCTCCACAGTAAAATGCGATGGTGTCCTTTAATGTTTTAATCAATGTGCCTTTGTCAACAGTATGCTAATAATTGGAAAACTAGTATGCAACTTTCAAACATGTGTTATAGTAGTTGCTGGGAGATGCTTGCCAAGGGAGAAGTCATTGTTGAACATTGTGTTTATCGGATTGGGATTATTCGTTCCTTTCCGCTAATTTCCGTAATATTCCAAATATGGTCAATGCGAAATCGTGTAGAGATATGATTTGAAACATTGCAATCGTAACTATGCAAGTCATGTCAGTCTCGAAATGTTAAAGTCTGTTTTACAAAGCTGACTTTGCTACTCTTCATTTTCTATTTTCATTTGTCAAACGTAACTTGTAACATTACAAAATGTGTATATTATTTAGATTTAATAATTAAAAATGACAAGTTGACTTTTCGACTTTTGACGATTTCTAGAATTACATTTCAACTTTGTAAACTTGAGAATGGGAAGTTACGATTGACAGGATTAAAATGTTAGTTTTGCATGGTTGGACTTGTCTTTTCGAGACTTGTATGGTTGAGAACAACATGTTACACTTTACAAGTTACAAGTCAACATGTCTTCATTTATGGCACAAATCCCCTTCCATACAAATGAACCCCTAACAAATAATGACAATATTATCTCTCTTATTTTAAATCAAGAAGACAGCTTTATCTTCATGTTCAATATTTTTACCATGGTAAATACATCTAAAAGTTTTTAATTTCACCAAATTATTTGACTCAGGAAATGGCCCTTGACCTTGCTGTACAATATTTCTTCGAGATATTCCTTTCAACGAGAGCAGATCAGTGATCTGAGAGTGCTCCGAACACGCCCCCTAATAGCTCACGTCATGCTCTAGTTATAGTATATATCTAATAATATGTAACTATAAAGTATATACAGATATGTACCGAATGACACACGTATGATTTTTTATTCGTTGGTGGGTATGGGGGAAATAATTTGGACCCCCCCCCCCCCCCCCCCCCCCCTTTTTTTTCTTTAGCGGATAATAATGTTGTCATCATAGTCTTCATCACGTTATAACCAGTGAGAAGTAAAAAAGTTCAGTAATGTGCTGAAACACTCACCCGCTTCATCCTGCGCAGTGGTAAATGAGGCACATAGGATAAGTAAACTCAACCGCAGCAACATCTGAATTCAAAATATAGAAACACAGTGACACAGACTTATTTAGTTTTCACTGAAATGGAAAGTTAATGGGTTGTTTTGGCGTTAATTTTTTAAACACTTGATTCAATAATATAAAATTACTACATATATTTAAATTACTGTTATTTTAAAATTAGATGTTTTGCTTGAATCATAGAATGAAGGAAAAGATAGGAATGAATACATGAAGGGATGTACATATATGTGTATCATAGGTTGCTGGTGTCATCACATAAAATATATATTATACATGTATATGAATAATATATAAAAAAAAAACTATTCAACAAGTAAAATGCCAATAACTTGCATATTTACAAATCATTTTGAATCATGTTAAAGGGACTTAATCATGTTTGTGAAGTTACATATATGTCAAATGTTATAATTTGGGTTATTTAATTGAGAATTATCAACTTTAACCGAAAGTAATCAGTTTAAGGTCAATCAGTTCAGTATAACGAAAATACAACAATTCAAAGTGGTCAACGGACAATGGACAATGGACCTTGGCTTGATGCAGCCATAAGTCAAAAGTAAGTTTGGAAACTTTAATAAAGTAGATCTATATGAAGACAGAATTGCTTCTATAGCGTTTACAGGTCTTATAACGAGTACATACGCACAGGAACTCGATATCGTAAGTAAAATGTAGGTATCAGATCGTTCGAAGGACTGTCTAATTAGCCGTTTGTTGCGGAGAAATGTAGGCTATAATTGATACGTACGTGCGTTCATTTGTGTATGTCACTTATTCTTAGCCTAACTTTTGACCTAATGTTGAATGGACCCTTAGATCGGCAACATGGCTGCCCGTGCTCCTTTACTCTATGTTATATAGGGGTAGGTTTGTTTTACCTATGTTTTACCTACATTTTACTTACGATATCGAGTTCTGTGAACATACGTGAGATAGAGCCTTATTTGTCGGGTACTACACATATATGAGACCGTTCCGTGATTGTCATTGAAATATATATATATATATATATATATATATATATATATATATATATATATATATATTAAGCTTTTGTGGGTGAATATGCAAGAGTAAATAGATAAAACCTTAACAAGCACCTATTGTAATTTGTACATTTTAGAACGAAATAAAATATCGTGCAAAACTGATCATGCATCTTTATGTATTGTCACAATCAGCAATGGTCGAGTGACAAGAGTAACAGGCAGCACGGAGATACAGGGGCATTACCATAGCGACTGTGAACTTGACAAGCTCGCAGCCTCCACACCCCTTGTTATTGTGTCTTGCATCATAAATAACACAAAATGCAATAAAGGACATCCGTATAATGACGTCACATTCAGTGCCGCGCGTTAATCGAGAAGTATATCTCTCTGCGTGCAAGTGCATGGAACTACATTGGATCGCAACCGAAAAAAATATCAAGAAGCTGTAAATACAAATCGTACCGTGAGAACAGTCATTTAGGGTGGTCGCGGGCATCATATATTAAACTTTGTGGTCAACGCAGGCTGTCTACTTTATCGCCTATTGCATTTTCAGAGATTAGCCAAACACCGAAAAACAAAATGTTCAAAAATGGCGCGTGTCCTATTTAAAGAGGATTTTCGTGTAATTTAGCGTGCTTTGAATCAGCGAGTAAATAAATAATAATATGTTGTTGTTTTTGATTGAATCGGTGTCTCACACGCTTTCAGTCAGAAAATAAATCTCACTTTTTCCGTACAAAAGCTATTTAACCCGACGTCGTTTAGTATTCGCTACCTAGTTCAAAATGTTCATTACTAAACCGAGGTAAGCCTTTTTCCGGCGCTGGATCAGATTTGAAATTTACGAATTTCTGTCAGGTCATTGGTCAAAATTACGGCGTGATTTCTATTCAATGCGTAGTTAAGTTGCGTGTGTTATCTTCATTTACGGATATACCTTGGCGAGACAAATGAACACTTGTTTATGCCTGAAAGTGTTTCTTAAAGGTGCATAAATTGTGTTTCACAAAAAATTATTTGGCTTTAATACCTTCCAACTCACCAGATGTGCTGTCTATAATACAAATAAATTCACTCAGCTTGCATATTTATCCCCAATCGCCAAATATAACATAATTACTAGTTTCCAATTAAAAGTGAGTAACATCATTATGCGTGTGCAGAAACCGAAACTGCACGTCCCATTTACATGCACAGTACTTATGTGACCTATTAAACACTATCAACTCAAATTTGTATTTTTTTCTGTTATAAATAAGATTCCAAAATTACGTTTGACTCATTAACGCGCGCCACACGCTGTGCATTGTCCGGTTTTTGATCAGAAATCACTACTTTTACCTTCATATCCTCAATATGCTAAGTCTACTATCATCAAAATGGTAGTTTTCAGTAACAGTCGGTACTTCTCGATAAAGTAACACCAAATATAATGTTTGCAATATGTAACCCCCAACAACACAATGGGTGTACCTTTAAATAATCCGTGCA
This sequence comes from Gibbula magus, assembly GCA_936450465.1. NCBI lineage: Eukaryota > Metazoa > Mollusca > Gastropoda > Trochida > Trochidae > Gibbula > Gibbula magus. Next base: position 60,881,228 of record OW388292.1, on the reverse strand, counting down.
GTTTGCATCAATATGAGTGCATTCTGCAAAGTCTCACCTTTCTGTAGACCGAAAAGAAGTTCTAGAAGTGTGCCGGGTATCTTCCGAATACTCTCCTTCACCGTATACTGGGCGTGACTGTTTTAGAACATAAATGCCCTGAAAGTGAGTAGACCAGTTTTGCAACTCGACGCAAAGGAACGTCATGCTCGGATTAACACCCACACTGGTGAATCAGTGGTACAGATGTGTGTCTGTTTCAGCTGATATTGAGACCTATTTTATGCATTTTATACAAATGTCCTCCAAGGACATTAGTCGACCGTGTAGTGGTAAATAAACGTGTCTTGACTACGCTGTTATAAAGTACCTGTGGTGTAATGGGTGTGAGAGGTCTAGTGATGGGCCGACTGGCATGTTTTTAATCGTGTGAATTATGCACAACTATACGCATCTCAGTGAATGTATTATGCTCTTATTGATAGAAGAGTGTTGCACAAAAGCTTGAAGATAGTTCAAGTTGATAGTTGAAAAATATGTTTTGAATAAGACGCGGCATCTTACCCACTGTGAAATGGCCTTAAATGCATGTAGATGTGCAATCTTCGTGACTTGATTTAGTATATGGAGATTCCATTGGACTTCAAAATGGTATACTATAGCCGCGTTCATGCGCCAAAAATGTGCACTGTATGCAAAAATACACACTATGTAAATATACTCAGGTGTGTAAATGCAAAATTTGCTATGCGTTCATGCGCCATCTGATGGTATGTATTTTGATAGGGTAAATTTTCAGTTTCCTTCATTTAAGCACAAGCCTTGGTCATGTAAACAGTGGAGAACTGCGAAGACAAAGGACATATATAGTCATCAGTAATAGCAGGAGTTTAGATATATTTCAGAAACAGTTCTAAGAACCATGTGGTTCAAACTTTCAACAATGAATAATGGATGTCACAAGAATCTTTTGACTATATCTATATATAAGCACAACTGTCTGGATCCCTGGAAAATCAGACCAATACAAATTAAATGAAACATTGTCTGTTAGACTTCAAATAGAAATAACAATCTACTGGTTTGCAACAACAGCTGAATATAGAAATGTTGCTCATCTCTTTGGTGTTGCCAAATCTACGGCTGTGACATGTGTTCAGGAGTCTGCAATGCTTTGATTGAGAAGACGGCGCCTGAAGTCATCAAGTTTCCAGAAGGGGATGAACTGCGGGAGGTTCTGATGGATTATGAGCAGGTTTCGGGTTTTTCACATTGTGCAGGGTCCATAGATGGGTCCCACATCCCTATTACTGCACCTTCACAGAATCATGGGGACTATCTTAATCGAAAGGGGTTTTATTCGATTGTGTTGCACGTTGTCTGTGATTTTTTTTATTATGGTGGGCTGTAGGTGGGAAGAGCATATTATGCTCGTATCTTTGCAAACTCTGATCTGAGATCTTGGAATGGTTAATAGACGGAATGAAATCAAAATATAGGATGTCCCTATCTTTTCTTGAAAACATACTTAAAATGTCTCTTAGTCACTTATTCATAACACAAGCGCTTTGAATGATCCTGAATGAAACTTGTATACAAGTCTATTGTAGGTTTTGATTTAACAATCCCCATAGTCATCATGAGATATGTTGAAGTTACATGTATGTTCCCCTCCCTGCTGCCATGGGTATGCTCCTGGGATATGAAGGCTGTGCAAGACCAGTCATGATCATGTTCATCATTCGGTACTCTCCCACTCTCTTTGCTTATATGTGTAAATCGGTATTTGCGTTCATGCGCCAAATTTGCATACTGTGCAACATTGCACATGTGCAAAAATACATTTGCACTACCTCTTGACTCAGTGCAAATTTGCATACAATGCAAATATAAACATGTATGCAATTGCGTTCATGCGCCACGCTTACATACCTATGTAAATAAACATATATATGTATTTCTGCACATGTATGTAAACAGTGGCGCATGAACGGGGCTTATGACAACGTTTAGCAATTGATGACTGAAGATTTCTTGAATATTATACACAAAAATAACATTATTATATTTAGGATCACACTATCTACGAAAGTATAAATTCTGTGCGGTTTTTTTTTATTGTTGGCGGGACAAGTCCTATTCGTGATTCGAAACAACACCCTCGGGGTCAGGCATCTTGACATGCATGATAGATGTTACGTGACACAGCTCCCAAGGCTGACAACATTAGAAGTACGTGTTGTTTTGAAAGAGAGCATTATCTGCAATAGTGCAGTTTTGTATTCTCTATAGTATCCTTGGTAATAGGGATGGAATGTCGCATTGGACTCGCCCAAAACATAGCAGCGCACTATTACAGAAAGATATAGTCCAATCATATAGTCATTTTAAGTATAATAACGAATGTATGTATTACTAAGTTATTTGATAGATTTAAAATGGGGCGATAAGGTGACAGTGGAAATCCTTGTCAGTGGGTAAAATGTGCCAATGATTTGTGTGCTAGGAGAAGCATTATGCTATTGATGCCTGTTTGCTCATCCTTTTTCCATTGAACTTTTCATAATGTTTTGTATATTATATGTCATTTGGAAATTTTAAAAAAAGTTTAAATCATTTGTGTGCTCTAATCACGATCGAGACAACTATGTGCCAGACCTTCTGAAGTTATGTATTACTGACGGTATTTTTTCCTTACAACAGGCCATGGCTAAAGTCTCATTTGCACAGCATATCTCGTAGTAACAAATTTTGCGAAATTTATCTTCTATTGTTCTATTGTATTTTTTATCATGAAATCAAAAATATGTTCATGACATAAAAGAGCATGCTCATGTTTTGTGTCTATATTGTAGATCTAAAATGTTAAACTATGTCAAAACGTATTCATAATCTGATGATTCACATTTCATTTGACCTTCACCACCATATGCTTCATGTATCATATGATGCTTCACATATCATCTGACCTTCACCATTTGATGATTCACATACCATCTGAGCTGCACCATCTGATGCTTCACATATCATCTGGTGCTTCACCATCTGGTGCTTCACATTTCATCCAACATTCAACATCTGATGCTTCACACTTCAGCTGACCTTCACCATCATATGATTCGCGTATCATATGATACTTCACATATCACCTGAGCTTCACCAGTTGATGCTTCACATTCCATCTGACATTCACCATCATATCATATGCTTCACGTTATATGATATGATGTGATGAACATTAGCATATCGTCTTTGTTTCTATCTATTTAAATCTGATTTCACCTTTTTTATATATATAAATGACTTTGTTAACTATCATATTTCGAAAGGTTATTGAAAAATATGATACAACGTCGCTAATTGGACAATAAACGTTGACTGCAACCAATCAGGTTTGTTATTGGTTGTACAAAATCTGTTTTATAAAAGAGTGATATTGAAAAAAAAAAGTATTTTGATGAGGTTTGTAGGGATAATGTATATTGTTTTGTAGTTTGGACAATTTACACGCAATGAAAATCAGTATTCATTAATATAATAAGAGAACTGTGCTACTAAATAATAATCATTGAAGGTATAGACTGCAGCTGCAGTTGCTTCGTCAAAATAGGCTCTTTGACACCCTGACGTCGCCTTTTTTTTAAACACGATGATACTGGGGGAAGAGGTTATATAGCTACAGTTCTGCAGCTAGTATAGACTGTGGAAGATGACAATTGGAACTGCTCCACTTACATGACAAAACCATGGTTTACGTCGTGCTATCTTACCAAACTACATGTTTAAAACACCATATAAACTCTTTATTTAACAATATTTCAAAATATCAACGAGATGATTGTATTTGTTGTCGTCTCCCGATTATCATTATTATGTGTCAACATTATTATCTCAAATTAACTCTAACATTCACTCATTCTTGTATATATATCACAAATCATAGTTCTGAATATTTGATATTTTCCTTATCATGTGTGTAGTTGGACAGGTTATTGCTAAATAATTTATCTATTCATTCTTCATATTCTAACCTTTTTTAGCATTGCAAAATTTTATTCTTATTAAAATAACACAAATTTCATGTTGTATGGTTGAATATTTATTATGAAACAAATTAACGTATTATTTCGAAACAAATACATTTATTTTGCTTTTGCTTTTGCTATCATATTTTATCATCCAAAACTGTGTTCCACGGGAGATATCGCTTGTGTGAGATCAAGCGATATCTCCTAGGAGATATCGTTATGGAAGTAGATTTGAACAATGCCCTTTCACCGTCACCTACATGACGTCACAATGCTATGGCAACACCAAATTGGGAGTCAAATGGCAGAGCTGAGCCAAGAGATGTACACTAATTTCATTGAAACGTAATAAGAATGATTTTGGATGATAAATAGAATCTCATTCTTGTGTCTTCTGATATCAAATATATCAACACTCGTTGATAAAAGTAAAAATATCCTCGGATATTTGTTACTTTTATCAACTCGTGTTGATCTATATTTGATATCAGAAGATACTTGGGTGAGATTCTCTATGTATGTTGTACTGATTATTCAAAAGAATAGTTCAATGCGTTAGTAAAGTGCGATTTTTACAATTTGGAGTTTCTCAAAGGTAGGTGGTAATAACGATTCATTCAAAATTAAATTCATGTTTAACAAAATATGTAACAGTTAACATTAGACAGAGAATAGCGTAGCTGAAAAAGCTTTTTTAATATTCAGTTTAAAAAAAACCAAAAGAGTGTGTCAGAAGTGGGATTCGAACCCACGCCCACATTCGTGGACCAGAACACCCGCACCTCGTTACCGAGGAAGGCATTGCCTTGAGTCTGGCGCCTTAGACCACTCGGCCATCCTGACAGCTGAAGGAGAGCGGGCAAATTATCGAACATTATGTGGAACATTGTTTCACATCCCCTAATAGTATTTGGCCAGTGTTGTAAAATTAATGTCAAATTATACAAATGTTAAACATGTTGTTGTCAATTTTGTATTTATTTCATTCACAAATGAACTTTGGATTGTTATTGTTCACGTGGCGTTTCTTCTAATTTTAGATCTTATACGAACGGGTTTCATGAAAAGTGATCCTGCAATATTCCGAAATCTGAATTCCATAATAATCAGGTTGTTGTGGGTTTTATTTTTTAAAAAAACAATTTTGGTTGTTCCTTGGAGTATAAATTTAATTGAGTCGTAAAATAAGGAAAATACATATTTGACATTTAAATAGGCCCTATATAAATTTCGTTTCGGTAAACAAGCAAGCATATATTCAGATTTTATGGCCGCTTTAAACTTCAGTGTGCTTTGATTGTTCAAATCAAATACAGACTTAAAATGCTTTACAGACTTGGTGGTTTTAGTGCATAAAAGTTTTTTTTGGTAGAATGAAAACATGATTACATTGACTAACTTCAACCATTAAACCACCATTCACTGGAATCTTAAATGGTTAGCTGAAAAGTATAGAATTACTAAAATCATTGTCTTCAATCTTCTCGTTGGGATAAAGTTTTAAGATAAAAATAGATCACCCACAGCAATCAGAAACGTACAAAGAAAGGTTGGGGAAGTATTTTCGAAGCTCTCTAAAAGATTACGACATGAATACCTAAATTCCGTTTTGAAACAAATTTCCAAAAAACACCATCTATGAATAGTTGGAAAATAGAGCCAATGACTCTTGTCGCTCATAAGGAATTCAATTATTAATTATTTATATGGAAAGATTAACATATCAAGTCACCAAATCTAAAATTTATCATCCAAATTTGATGCCCATTAATCCACATTAAAAAGATTATCTTAGGTGTGACCACTATCATTTTAAGTTCACTCAACCAGTCTCACACAAAAACTGTAACAAGGCAAAGACATGTATGTACGGTAACCCTAAATCAGAATTAGCTCAAATATTGAAAATGAGGTGAGGGGAGTTGTGGTTTAACGCCCATTTCAAGAGTATTTCACATACATCGCGGCAGGGAGAAAGCCTGCAACGCCATGTGGCTATGCATTGTGGTGAAACCTGCTAGCATCGGCGGTAACTAGCCAAACCATGGGTGGTACTACGCTGAAATTCAGTATAGCATAGCATTGCACCCAAACCTTAGAACAGTTCTCTTCTGCAGACAAAGTTGCCGTGCCCCTGGCGGGATTCATACCCTGGACCTCTTGATCCAAAGCCGAACGCGCTAACCACTGAGCTATCCCGCCCCCTATTAAAGATGAAGAACCAGCTGCGTTTTACATCTCTCAATCACACCAGGAAGTGGTCTCTCCTCTCAGTTGGTCAGGACAACACAATACAGTTATACAATATACAAACCCCACTGGCCCAGGGATGACAACAGCAAAATGATATTTCAGAGGAAATTAAGATGGAGCTCTAGTAGGGGGCCCTGAGTATTTGAGTATTTGAGCATTTTACAGTTGTTAAACCACCTCTAAATGAAAATAAAAACCGGGGAATTCCTCGGATTCGAGGAAAATTGTCATCCCCGAAACCCTGCTTTCCAATTTTGCAAGCCAGTGTACTTCAGTCAATGAATTATATATCGTAAACGTTTTCCCCCAAACTTGTGTATTGTGCTCCATGCATGGAAATGGGCTGGTATCATTAAGACCAATAGTATTACATTATTCATCTGATCATAGTCATTAAAGGGGTCAACCACTTTAAAATTGTACACCACACCCTTAATTTTGGGAGTTTAAGTAGGGTAATGGAATTTACAAATCAAAGTCTCCATCCATCAATGAGGTGAGGTGAGTTTGGGTTTAACGCCGCTTTCAAGAGTATTTCACTTATATTGCGACTGTTAGTATTACGGCAGGGAGAAAGCCCGCAACGCCATGTGGCTATGCATTGCAGTGAAACCTGCAAGCATCGGCTGGAACTAGCGAACCATGGGTGGTACTACACTGAAATTCAGTGTAGCATTGCACCCAAACCTTACGTGTAGGACAGTTCTCTACTGCAGACAAAGATTCGAACCCCCGACCTCTTGATCCGTAGCCGAACGCGCTAACCACTGCGCTATCCCGCCCCCGGTTCCAGGAGAGAACTGGTTCACTTTTGAGGTTGTAGATCGAACTCCGATTCCAAAGGTGCAAGATACGCACGATGAGCCAATCTGGCCTTTCAGTCCTTGTGAGCTAAAAAGCTTAGGGTATTAAATTCGAAAGGGGAGAATTTTACAAAATCTAAATTTTATATATAGTCAGGTACTGGCCATTCTGGATCCTTTGTTCTAAACCGAAACCTAAAGAGAAATTTTAAAATCTATGGCTTAGAATTTTCTCCTCAAAGAGTAACTCCGCTCATATCAAAGAATCAAGTGAAGCAAAGAATGATGGCTTGGTAGAAACATTAATATGACACAAAAATAGAGCCATGGGCTCGGGAGCGTATCAGGGTTTATATGGTATCTTGACGTAAATAAATTGTTCTCTATATAAGGTACAATCCCTTCATATGATCTTGAAAACTAAAATGATCAACAAAATTGTTCAGTGTCAATGCATAAGGAGAACATGACTTGAAACCACATTTTGAGGAAATTGTCAGTCCAAGTAAAATGATTCCTGAAAAATCTTGGAGAAGGTACCATAAGTCCATTGTGCTAAAAATTTAAATTGAAAATATAACCCAAACAAAGTTTTTGTGAATAGGTGATGTTTTTTTCATAACATACCACTTTTATTGTACAACAAAATGTGTACGTACGTCTTATACTGCTGTAGCGTCAATACACTCATTAGAACATGTTGCATAAAATACACCTGTGTAGAAACTAGAGATGAATCTTGCAAGGTAAGCAATTTCTACAACACAAATTGCTCTACAGCATTGGTTCCTTAAAGCAAATATAAACAATAACATTTGAAAATATTCAATGTATTATATACATCAATGAATACTGTAAATAGGCGACATTCTAATTACAGGTTTGGTTTTGATTGTGGTTTAACATCATAGATTTTGAGAATCAAAATATTGCTGTTATTGGAAATTTACACTTTAAATTGGCACAGAAATTAACACTACCTATTCTAACACAGAAGATGAAAGGAACAAGATGCAAAGATATTCATATATAATGAACGCATTACGAGAATCAAAGGATTATGGCGGTAATCGTTAACAAAATTGCTTCATATCGGAACTTATTAATTTGCAAGAGCACCATGTATTACTGGGTAAATAATGTAAACATCTACCTCGATTGCTATTCTTCTAAAATTACCATGATGCTTATGTTTTGATGATGAGCACCGTCAATTTTTTTAACACGTTATTAATTATGCTGGACATTCTTCAATTATTCATGAACTGGTCCCATATGTGTGGACACATTAATGTGGAGACTTGACTTGACTATCAGAAACACCTCCATCTGTACATCATTAGTCTCTTGGGTCTCCATGTGGGTGTTGTCACATTTAGCCCTAGGATACTTGTTCACATTTTTCTAACAGTTTAACAGTCATCACTAGAGACCTTTTCAGCCTACAAACCAATGCTTATTCCATCTCTGCAACAGGATTTTCAAATCTGTCGTCTGCGAATAATCAACGGTAACTCTCCAACGGATCCCTAGTCATGTTGGCAGTAAACGCTGAAGGTGATGTGAAAACATGATCACTAATGGCGATTAATCAGCTGATAGCAAGTAGTATTTCACCAGGAATCGTAATGAATTTACTTATAAGCGCCCATAAAATTGCTCGGTAAACTCCCCTAATGTGGGAAAGACTTATCAAATCTATTAGTTTGATTCATCCACAATGCATAAAAGGGAATACAAATGATAATTTGTTATCGCCTGTCCGATTTAGCCATTCTTGAAATCAAATGTCCATAAACAATTGAGATAGGACCACATTTAATATTAAAAACTATTACTCTAGAATAACCATTATAATGTTAATGATTTCAGTGTTTCATTTCAAATAAGAGAATATACTTTTAAACATAAAATACTTAAAAGTACTTGCCACAAAAAATTGGAGGTTGATTATTGAAATAAATCATTTTAATGGATGTGTCCCAAACATTTTTCAACTACCTCGATAATGTGAGAATTCATCAGTCATCAAGGATAACAAAAGATTTAACTTTGTATAATTGACGTAAGTTACTGGTCCTGGCTTCATCGGACATAAAATTATCAACGATGATAAAACCAGGTATTTATGCCTTTTTCAATGTCGCATGCTCTGGACAATCCTGTCAATGGGAACAAAATGTTTGCGTATAAATTTAAAATCCTAGTCTCCAATAAGGCTGCTATTGTTTTTTCAATATTTTTATCAATGAATTTTAATTCATTGTAATTGGTGACACATATCAAATGTTTTCTTCTTCTAACCCTCATCTCATGACAGCCTAAATTCAAGTCTACCTGTCTACAACCAACCTACAGGAAAGCGAGATTTGGCTTTACGGCATACCGATTATTTCATCATGTAACAACAGCTGGTATTATTGCAGGGAGAAAGCCTTAAATACCCCCATTGCAATGAAACCTGAGTGTCGGCTTAAACTAGAAAACCAAGGGTGGTCCTGCACTGAACTATGTAGCTCTGAACTGCATGTTTCAAAAGCTGAGCAAGATTTGAACCGCAGACCTCTAAATCTGAAAATGCTCACCAATGCAATAGGCGAGGTGATTTGGGGTCTAAAGCCGCTTTCAAGATTATATCACGGCTACTAGTATTATTGCATTGCGGTGAAACCTGCGAGCATCGGCTAGAACTAGCAAACCATGGGTGGTACTGCACTGAAATTCAGTGTAGCATTGCACCCAAACCTGCAAACTGCAAGTAGAACAGTTTTCTACAGCAGACTAAGCTGCCAAGCCCCTGACGAGCCCCTTACCTCTTGATCCGCCCCCTCACTGCAAAAGGAAGCACCCAATTACTGGATACTGACCTGCTTATTTCATGATGTTTGAACAACGACAGATTTTATTTTCGAAGGATACAGCAGTTTTACAAGTTGACTAGGGCAGATTATATTGTTTGCATGATTTATTCAAGATTTATTTTTTTAGTGAATATGGATGAACATGACATATTTACAAGTGAATACATAGATGTCTTCATAATGCTTGTGGTATCTGATTACACAACGTTTGGACAGATCAAGAATCCTTAGTACAAGTCTTGAAATTGAAGTGTTCATGGCATAAAACTCAACAGCATATTCTGAAGGTTCCTGTTCTTATATTCACTGCTTGCATGTTGGGAACACATTAATTTAATTTAAAAGTAGGTTTTTGAAGATTAAAAATGTATTGTTTTTTCCCCTGCAGCTGCTATTTTGGCCGATTTAGCTGAACTACTACCAAACAGCTTAAAGAATATCCATGTATTTATCAGACTATTTCAAATGACAACATAATGGCAAGATTTGTACAGTGGGTGTTATTGAAAAGTGCCATGAGACATTCACAACCCATCTGTTCACAAAGGTCAATTACCTGTAACACAGGGCTTTCACCTGATCCAGTTCAACTTTTCTCTGTGAATGCTTCACATCCGAAGACTTAAAATCACACTTATCGTTTAACAGGAAAATATACATGTTCGTTCTTATGTAAAGATGCTTCACAAATGAACAATGTCCTAGAAATGTGGATAAGAATGAATGTTATGTACATGAAACAACCACTGTTGTTTTAGTTTCAGAGAGGACCAAATGTCACTGTACCGTTTATCCTTACTATTCTTAGTATAAGAAACAATATACCGTTAGACTGGTAATCCAGATCGCCAAGCTTTGATTCGCCAAAGCTCACTCTAGAAATGTACAATAACAATGATTAAAACCATGAAGCAATGTACAATGGCAGATAAGTTAAAACATGCTAAGATAGAGAATCATCGTCCTGTGTGCTCTCGACCTTTGCTTTCTTTTCAAGCTTTTCATCGCTGCTACTGTTTGACTCCATCTCATTTGCACATCGTTTGTTATTCACGGCGCCCTCCTCTTTGAGAGGACGGTTAAAGGTCACAATAATACAGGTCATATTGTCGCATCCAGTCCCATCCCCGAATGTGTTGGGTGCGAGGCAGTAGTCAAACAACTGAAAACATAAGGATTAAAATCACTATCAAGCAACATCTCAAATAAGACACTAACGAGCACAGCTCATTCAGTATACCCACACTTCCAACATCGATAAAAGAAAATAGTAAAAGGCACATCAACGTATAGTCCTTAGTATCATTAGGATTATGAAAAGACGTTAGAAGTAGAAGAAGATTAGTTTTATTTATTCCTCTGAAAACATTACTCCAAATAGTAGAATAGACTCCTTTTATTTCTCAATGCATAGAAATAAGATGGATCCTACTTCAGTCTTCATGAATAATCCTGATCTTAGTTGCATGTTTTAAGTAGAAAAGAGAAAGAATTGTTTTATCAAATTAACAGTGATATTCACCTCTTCACAAATGATGGACAACCTTTCTCTCTTCAACGGGTCCTTGAGCTTCTGTCTGACCATGTCAACCACTTCTTGACTAGACATGAAGTTCCTGCAACAAAATAAAATAGACAAGTCAGTGTATGAAATAAGGCTCATCCACCATCCTGGAACCCGTCAACTTTTGATCAGGTAAAGTTTTGTCTTTAATTCTGGTATTAAATTGACAAAATACCACTTTTGGGCTGGTTGCTTTTCAAGCTTATTTCATAATTATAGATAAAGTAAAATATTACTCATTTCAAAGACAAAGAAAAAATGATACTGTTACAAAAGATGGCGATACTGTTGGGGTCAGATTTTATAAATCAAAGACATTATTTTGAAAATGAACAAGACAATCCAATGAAGTGGTAGGAAACCATATCAAACAGGAGTGAATGGGCAAGTTATTGCTTAATTCCGCTAGGACAAATACGTAGCCATTAGCGGCTAGCAAACAGAAGGGAGAACTGGAACTTACCAAATTCCATCACAAGCCACAACCATGAATTCATCTTCATCTTGCAGCGGTGTTACAATGATATCGGGCAATGATGTGATCATCTGCTCTCGGGGGGATAAATCGTGATTCCGCTTGTAGAAGTGATCACCTGAAAGAAGTCGAATTGCTGTCAGAGACATGTAATGACGACAAACATGTATCACAACAGAACAGTTAATTTAATAGAAAGTGTTGCCAACGTTATGCATATCAAGAGAGACCCATGTGCCTTTATGTTACCATAAAATTTAAATTGACACAATCTAAACTAAACTTAATCTTCCTGTTACCATAAAGTTCCTTCCTGTTACCATAAAGCTAAAAGAGAACTTCCTTAGATGGGGAGGAGATTTAAATCACACAAGAGTATTTCAATTACATCATGGTATCTAGTATTATTGCAAGGAGAAACCAAAACACCACTGTGGTAATCCATCAGTGAAACGCAGAACATTACACTACACTGAATTTCACTTCTTAACACTTCAAGCAGACAAGTTCTCTACAGAAACAAAGCTCTAGATGAGATTGACAAGCGAGGGGTCCAAACTGAAGCAACAAAGACAACCTGAAACAAGCAAAAAAGTGAGCGTGGCTCACTAATACCCCCGACTGTTTAAGTTTGACATTTTTATTTTACTTAAAGAGAGAGGTGTCTGCACACCTAAGGATTGATAAGCTTTGAAATGTAATTGCTAAGATTAAACTGTTTGTGAAAATGGTAGGACAAGTCTCGATCTTCATGTGAAAAAGGTGGTTTAAGTCAAAATAGGAATAAAAGTAACTTGAAAAGGTATTGGTAATATAATACACTACTGCTATTACCACTGATTTCAACTTTATTTTGGAAATTAATCCATTCGAGTGACTTTAAACAACAGGTACATAGAAGCACACCCCTGAAGGCACAGTGAGAGATATACAGCAGTTTATGGCTGAAAGGAAATAAAAAAATAAAACTTTTCCCAAAATATAACCAGTGGAAATATAAAATAGTAAAATCAACGAGAACACAGAAGTAGCTTTTGATGAAAGTTACATGAAAAAGAAAATGATGAAGTCAACAAATCACAATTCAGAAGTAGCTTCATACAGTCTAGCTATGATAAAGTAAAAGAATATAAAAAAATGCCAAAAATTCAAAAATTCACCAAATCGTGTTACATTTTGCAATGCACCTCTCCTAGTGGTGAAGGAGACATGTGCCAAATTTGAAAAGGATGAGATGAATAGTTTTTCTGTAATCGATCGGACAAAAAATGCTCAGAATTTGACTAAATAAAAAATTAAAAAATTCGCCAAAAATTCACCAATTCGGTTTAAACTTCGCACTGCACCTTTCCTAGTGGTGAAGAAGACATGTACCAAATTTGAAAAGGATGAGACGAATAGTTTTTCTGTAATCGATCGGACAAAAAATGCTCAGAATTTGACTAAGTTAAAAAATAAAAAAAATCGCCAAAAATTAAAAAATTCACCAATTCGGTTTAAACTTCGCACTGCACCTTTCCTAGTGGTGAAGAAGACATGTACCAAATTTGAAAAGGATGAGACGAATAGTTTTTCTGTAATCGATCGGACAAAAAATGCTCAGAATTTGACTAAGTTAAAAAATATAAAAAATCGCCAAAAATTAAAAAATTCACCAATTCGGTTTAAACTTCGCACTGCACCTCTCCTAGTGGTGAAGAAGATATGTACCAAATTTAAAAAGGATGAGACAAATAGTTTTTCTGTAATCGATCGGACAAAAATTGTCTTCGGACGGAAGGACAGACGGACGGACGGAAGGACGGAATCGTTGGTATAACTATATACCCCCAACCGTTGGTCGGGGGTATAATAAACAAGCAAGAAACTACTCAAACATTTGACAACACCAACCTATTGCTCTCGACAGATTGAGGCCTCCATTCACCCTCCCGTCCGATGTCACCTTCCCGCCAGCCTTCTCTATTCTAGATCTTTCTGGTGCATCTTCTGGCTTGTGGTCGAAGGAGAGTTCCACAGCCTTCCCATTCCTTGAGAGAACGCACCTCGAGTCTCCAGCATTAGCCACATAGAGTTCTCTCCCCATTAGCATGGTGACACACGCGGTACAACCACTGTCGGACCCGGGCTACGATAGAGACAATTGAGATATTGTTGTATGTTGTTATTTCAACAAATAGATGCAGATTACAGCCACGGCTTCCATCAACTGATCTAGCAGTTAGTTACACTTAGAATGAAAGCAAAGGAATCAACTTTAAACCGGCTCCATGGCTGAGATGATCTGTGAGAAATATTTCTGGTTTTATTGAAGCAAGCTGTTATGCATAAAACTCTCTTCAGCTATATTGAAGAAGCAGCAAGAAAATTGTTGGGAATTTTTTGGTTAAATCTCAATCATTTACACATTTCGAAACACAGCACATCAACACCTACTGGAGGCTATTTTAAACAGCTTGAATCAAAGAAAACTTGATCTGAATGTTTTAAAGGTTCAGATTACCTCTTCATTGCTCATGTCCATGGAGGGATTGTTCACATAGCCTTCCCCATCTTCTTCCTCCTCCTCCTCCTCTTCTTCCTCCTCCTCTTCTTCACTGGAAAACAATGTAATTCTTGAAAATATAGCGCGTTCATTGCCCAAAGCCATCATCATCATACCGTACAATGTCTATTTTGCTTCTTCACTGGAAGATGCAGATGACTTTTAGTTTAATATTTAGTGTCTCCTGTCAGAGGATTTATATACCTAAACATAAATAACTATATAACTTTAGAATGGAGGGTAAAAGTCGTAACATTACCTCTCTTCTTCGTATTCCTCATCATCCTCATCGTCGTCATCACTGTCAGGATCGATGATGTCTGCATGACTCCGCCCACTGCTGGACCCGCTGGGCCCCGCCTCCCCATCTCCGGAGCCACTCCCACTCGGCCCAGGCTCGCTGTCAATACTGCTGCTTCCTCCGCTACATCCCACACTTGTACTTGAAATCGGCTGTAACATGAAGTGCACGACCATCTAAATATATCTGAATTTCAGATTATATCAAAGGTCTCATGTAATGACTCCTGACAGATGAGGCAAGATGCAGTAAATTTCCCTCAGGATAATGAAGAATTAATTATCGTATCTTATCAAATGCATTTTTGCATTAATGTTGAAATATACTTTTCACTTTAGTCTCAGAAAATTTTGTCAGTTAAACCAAGGCTCTACAGGCAAATTAATTTCAAGATGTTGCCATCAAATCATCAATTCAAATAAACACGCTAGAAACAATTTTGTTCATCTTGTCATAATTTCACAATGATTGTTACAGACATTGAAAAAATTTCATGGAGGCACAAGATGCCAAAACATCTCAAACTCCAAATTTTCAAATTTAAAATGAGGCAAGTTCCAAGTCTAATACTTTTAGACCCCAGATATCCCGGTCACTAGAGCACCAGACTTGACTGAAATCACATGAATGTGAGTCATGTGCAAGTACCTCATCTGCTGAACTAGAACAAGGTCCGGCCCCAGCTGACCCAGAGGAGGACGATCCAGAGCTTGAACTGCTACCAGCGACCGGACAGGCATCCGCTTCACTAGACTGAGACGAGGCTTTCTCACTTGACCCACTGGACGACGAAGACTGTGAAACAGCTGACTGAGAAACTGCCTCTGTTTCTGGTTTCCGGGCGGCTTCGCCATGGACTGCCGCGGATGAGGATGAACTTACAGCCTCCTCTGTTCTATCGGTGGAATTCCGGTGTTGGATCAGACTGTCCTGAATCTCTTTCTCCTTGTTCAGATTGTTCTCATTGTCTGCATGTCCATTAATAAGCTTGTCCTCTAAGCTTGGCCCAGGGAAGTGAGCCATGTTGCTGTTGCTGACGTTCCTCTCATCACTGCTGTTGTTGGAGTCTCTCGTCTCGACGCTATTAGAGTCTCTGTTCTCACTATTCTCCTCGTCGAGGAGATTGCTGGTTTTAACCGAGGAGTCGGCTTCATCTCCCCCTCCATCAAGAAACATATGTCTCTTGGGTCTTATGGCTGGAGACAAAACCTTGTCCTGCTGTTGCTTGCGGATGTCTCTAAGTGGACCCGGTGTTGCTCCCTCGTATTGAGACAGCAGCTCGTCCAGAGGCATACTGGCCTCCTGCCGTAACAGGTCTGCCTCAGTCTTTCCTACTGGCACCGCTCCATCAGCTGAGGACAGAATGGACAGGGAGGTCTTGTATAATAAAATAGCATAAGTTTTATAGAATCACATTCTCTGGATGATTTATTAAATAGCTGCATTCTTTTGGATTTTTGAAGTGTCAATATTGATTCCACAACAAGATGGATCTGATCATTGTACGAGCTCTAAAACCTGCATAGAAAGTAAGCCTTAAATAATATTGGATTGGCCACACCGGAATGTTAGTAGGTTACACGGATAATACTCTGCATAACTGTCACTCAATGTCATCAATACCACTTTATTTTTACTCATGATCATTGCATCTCCATCACAATTTTCCCTGTTGGGGGAAAAAAGTATAAAACATAGAATCAGGAAATCTCCTTAAAAGATGCCTACCTTCCTCCTCCTCTGCATTTTTGTCGTCATCACCGGCGAGTCCACGAAGGGTTTTGACGACACCCTCCTCTATCAATGTGCTGTCAAAGTCGAGGAATGCATCTTCTAACCCTTGTTTTATGTTGCCATCTTTATAAGCTTGGCGTTCCTTCACAAAGTCAGGAAAATTCATAGCACAGTACTGTGCCACTTCCGCTCCTAAAATCAAATGAAATACATTTAAGATTAAGATTTACATTCAATCTTTTTAGCTCACTTTATAAATCCGGGAAAAAATGTCATGCCAGAACTGTATTTTTAGCT
This sequence comes from Gibbula magus, assembly GCA_936450465.1. NCBI lineage: Eukaryota > Metazoa > Mollusca > Gastropoda > Trochida > Trochidae > Gibbula > Gibbula magus. Next base: position 60,864,388 of record OW388292.1, on the reverse strand, counting down.
CATCATGCCGAGAGGCCAGATGGGCTTATGGCATGGTCCGGCCCTCGTAAGCTTTATAACAAAGTACCTAAGACTATAAAGCATGCTAAAGGCTTATCTACAGATTTTAAGATCTTCAATCTTAGATAATAAATCATTTAAGTATTGATGAGCTACAGAGCCCATGGCTCTATTTTTTACCATGCCATAGAGTATTACAGAATGTTTTATTGATTCTCAGGACAGTGTAAATGTTTACCAGGTTAACTCGGTCACTTACACCTTCTGATAGATGATTTTCAAAGACCATTAAACTAAACTCACCGCCATGTCCATCATACACGGCAAAGAAAGCTGCATCCCTTTCTTCATCAAAGTCTGGTAAGCAATTATGAGCATCCTGAAAAAATCAATTTTATATAAATATTCAGGAAAGAAACCTTGCTCATTTGGTTTCAACCTACTGATGCAGTTATTTTCTATGTACTATCTATACACTTGTATTATTTACTTTATCAAGTAATGATTCTTGAAACTAAAAGAAAGGGTTTCAACCGTTTATCACTAGATCAAATGTAAAGAGTGGCTAATATGTTAACTGTCTGGCGTTCCTGTTACTAGGTTGGGGGAAACCCTGAAATCAGCGTATAATACGTCAATTGGCGTATAACAGTCCCATCTACGTTTAGAACCATACATCAATCAATGTATTCTGAAGATTTTGACTGGATGATGAACGTATGCCGTTTTCAGAGTTTTCGGAATGTACTTAATCAAACACGCCATTTAGCACTTTAATTGCAAATCAAATATGCTAATTTATTGATTAGTAAAACTTCCGGTTTTGAGACGGCACGACGATAAAAAATCAGTGCTGCAGGTCGTGTAAGTTTTAGATTGTTAGGGGTTGTTTTTCTGTTATTTCGCTTTTGAATACTTTAGAACTGCACAGTGCGGTTGTTTATTGCCTTCAAAGTCAATTTGTGGATTTTAAGTCAAAACTTGCATATAATCGACAAAGTGCTAAATGGCATGTTTGATTAGACACCATCCAAATACTCTGAAAACAGCGTATGTTCATCATCCAGTCAAAATCTTCAGAATACGTTGATCGACGTATAGTTCTATACGTAGATCGGACTGTTATACACCCATTGAAGGGTTTCCCCAACCTGATTATTACGGCAGAAAATGTCAAGATACTGTATTACCTGTGCAAACTTTACACCACATGTACACTAAATTCTGGTGGATCACTTTCATTTACATTTATGACATGATATAAAGGACTGAGACAGAGGACAGCAGGAACTAGAAGTCAAGGATAATGAAACAGAGTTAAGCCACCATTATGTTGCTCTTCAATTCCTTATCCTTATCACAACAAATATGGACATATAAAGGAACTATTTTCAATATTTTAAAACATTTCTTACACTATATTTCCAATTTGTATGTTTGTACAGTGAATAAATCAATGCTGGACAATATCCTTGATCATTTTTTGATGCAAACGTTTGGTTTCAAAACCTGTGTCCCTTCTTATTTGACACTATCTTCTTAAAATTCACTTGAGGACCTGCATTGCAGATTAAAAACAATGATTTACTTTACTTCACAACCTGACCAAAATTAGAAAAGGACTGGTCCAAAATAACTACAATAACAGTGAGATTATTGAATGGTTGGAGACTACTTTGGTTTTATAAGGAACTAAATTGAAGATTTAACACCTTTTCAAGAATATTTCTTATAATATTGCAGAAGCTAGCCAAGATTATTGTCAGCAGAAAGCCTGAAAACATGTGTTATGTATGATGATGAAACCTGAAAATCTCTGCTTGAACTTACTTACGAGCTATGGTTGTAACAGTGTCACCCAATTTCAATGGGAAGTATTTCCAAATTGATAAAAGCATTTTTACATAGATTAAATGAAAATCACATAACATTAACATTACTGAACTGCCAAGAACAAATGTTTCAATGACATGGAACTATTTTGGTCTTGACAAGAACATTATTTTCAAGGATGATGCCACACACCAGATTTTGCATCAACATTAACGTACATGAACAATGACATCACAGAATAATAACTGCTTTTACACTTGCAAACTTCATAATACAAACAAATTATATCAGAGTATCACACAATCATAGAGGATAACAGTATAATGCAATCATAATTTTGCATGAACAAAAGATGGCCACCTCTTGAGTCATTCGCCATCCTTGCATAGAAGATGCCCCATACTTGAAGTTTTTACAAGTATTGTCGATAGATATTTTGTCAGTAATTGGAGAGGACAAATAGACACCCATCTTCTTTGAATTCCCTTAGTTACAACTTATAATTGTCATTATTCGATGTACAATTTACATCTAGCAGACACTACCACACATGTGTTTTCCTTCTCCCACTTCGCGGGTACATATTCTGTGTCACGTGATATTAGACCTGCGCTAAATGGGCGTTTCGATTTTCATTGTCGGAAATTATTTGTAATACGTTCATTGAATATGAAACATATGGGGGTAGATATTGCGAAATAAATAATTTGTTGATTACAATCAACGTTTCTAAACTGTAATTCGGAAAACATTGGAAATGATAAATCCTGAATCAATATTTATCCCGCAGAAAATGTACTACTTGCCTGCCTGCTAGCTATTGAAAAAATGTGACGTAGAAACTTAGTTTCTAAAAATATAAATGATTTTATCAACACATACTTGCAGAAAATCCTCAAATATATTGTTCTAATAAAAGTGTTTATACTGTTTTCTTGAATTTGATAATTACTTCACAAATATATTGTGATAATAAAAAAGATGGTGATCTTGAATTTGATACTTTGTAATAAAAAGTACGATTCACACTTTCAAATACATACTCACTACGGGTAACTTTCAGTAACATTTCTTTCAACCTTTGAAATGAAAAAAAGAAATAATAACGAATGCTGTAGATGTATTGTTCACATACAGGAAATTCGGATATGTTCTCTAATTGATATCTCGATTCGCCTACAGTCTCTACGTTTCGTTGGCTGTTGACCACTGATTTCCACTGACCACTGACAAACGAGCGTCACCCCTATGACGTGAGTATCAAGAAGAAAGAAAAATGAATTACTTTGCGAAAAAATACTTTGATGAAAACAAATACGTTGAAGAAATTTCAACTTTTAAATGGAAATGGAAATTGAATGTTGATAAGAAACACATTTGACTTTTTTAATAAAAAAAAAATTACCATTATGAAATTCGTTGGGAGAGGGTGATTAACATTTTGAAAATGTTGCCTATTTCTAACATGATTTCAACTGCTTTAGAAATGCATTTGCAGTGAATGAAATAAGGCCCGTCCTCCATCCCTGGATTAGGTAATGTTTGGTTTCGGGCTTGTAATTTTAAGTTTTTCTTTAATTTTTCAATTTTAATTACACTTTGTGACAGAGTACGTTTCAAGCTTATCTAATTAGTACCCTGGCATCTGATACTCCACAAGCTATAAGATGTGTGCATCCACGGACTTAAATTACCGTGGTGCATCCGACATCCACAGTGCAGTGCCGGTGTTCTATGCAGATAGTCAAGCAAGAATACAACAATCAATGTCATCAATAGTGAAACACCCTTCTCTCTTCGGATAATCAAGATAAAAATGAGTTTACATTGTTCGGTAAAGCCATGGGGATCGTTTTTCGTACTTCGAAGTAATAAAATGTGTTCACAATAAAATGCACAATATGCAACATCGGTATTATAACTACGGGTAATTGGTTTGTGTAATAAGATGTTTTACCCACTAAAGTAAATATAAATGACATAAACTATCATTATAAATGGAAAATTTGCAAAAATTAAATTTGCAAAAAAACGTGCTACTGCCCCTTTAAAGGGACACTGCGTCGAGGAAAAAAATAGTCTCATCTTTATCTCACTAAGCTGATTAGAATGTCTGCAAACGAGTTATGCTTCACTTCACTGTCTACATGCAGTAGTTTTTATTACCAATTACGTCAATTGTCTGAAAATTGGTGTCTGTGACTTGTTAGCAGACATGTTAATCAGCAGACATGTTAATCAGCATAGGTAGATACACATGATCTCATTTTTATTCTCGATGTGGTGTCCCTTTAAAGGTAAATCCATTGTGTTTCATAAACTTTTATTTGGCTTTAATTCGTTCCAACTCACGACATGTGTTGTCTACAACACAAATAAATTAACTCAGCTTGCATATTTATCCCCAATCGCCAAATATATCATAATAACTAGTTTCCAATTAAAATTGAGTAACATAATAATGCATGTGCAGAAACCCGAAACTGCACGTCCCATTTACATGCACAGTAGTTATGGGACCTATTAAACATTATCAACTCAAATTTTTCTTTTTATCTGCTATAAATAAGATTCCAAAATTACGTTTGACTCATTGACGCGCGCCACACGCTGTGCATTGTCCGGTTTTCGACCAGAAATCACTATTTTTACCTTCATATCATCAAAATGCTAAGTCTACTATCATCAAAATAGTAGTTTTCGGTAACAGCCAGTACTTCTCGATAAAATAACACCATTTATAACGTTTGGAATATTTGATCCCCAACAACACAATGGATGTACCTTTAAAGTTTTGAAGAGTTACATATTGGATACAGTAAGGAGTTATTATATTAATTTTTGTAAATGTATGCAAAGAATCACCTTACTTTGAAGTCACAATGGTGATTTATTTCATCCAATTACTATCATGTTAGTAGTATTTTGTACGTTTCATAAATCCAGCATGTCTAAAGTTACTGACATATCAGTGATAATACGACTTTTATAGTTTAGAAGAGATTTAGTTGGTTTTTAACTTTGAAATAAAGACAAATAAAATACAATTGTCAAACTATTAAACACGAATGTAGGGTATTACATGCGCGTCTTATGACTCACCCGAAATACACTGACTGTAGATCTAAACTGAGGTGCAAAAGAAACCTAACACCCCATTGTTTCACTCATACAGTAAAAATAACAAAACAAATTGATATGATAGAAGCGGGATATTATTTAATGTTCAATGTTGACTGACTCGACAAACAATCATACATGGAGAGTTAGAGTCACTGAAAGGACCAAGGGGTATAAAATCATTTTTACACCAACATGACCCCTACCATGTTTATAATGTTGTAAATGTGTGCAGAATGAGGCACATTTATTGATTTTCACTTAGCAGATGTCTTATATGTCGATGAACAGTTGTGTTTTATCCAAATTAATTTTGGAAGAATTTATTACTTTAAAATTTCATTTTTTCCCAAAAAAATTAAAACAACATAGAATTATTCCTTGGCTGATGACTAAACGCCTGCACTTTTCAGTTTTAGAGTACGACTTCGAAAACATAAGATATTTGTAATTGAACATAAAAGATATGATAAAACCAAGTGAGGTGTTAGGTTTCTTTTATCAAAACTTAGTTGATGGTCGTTCATTCAAAATTTTACAAACCTCTTGCTCACTTTTGAGAGCAATTAGTAAACTTTAAACTGACTGTGAATGGCAAAATTCAATTTGTTAACACTTGATGAAATTTTCTGTTTTTGTATTTTAAAATGTTGTGATATTTCATTTTTTTACAGTTGTGGTATGTCGGCACATGATCACCCCCGTTATATAATAAGTCGTGTTCCAAGCAGCCTTTGCCCCCACACGCAGTCGTCTGAATGCAGGACTGACTTGTGGTTGAAAAGTAGAGTGCTGTGCTCAAAAGTAGCAAATTCTAAAAGGATACGGCTTTATCGGCCTCGCATTATGACAGAGGCAGAACAAGAAAGCCATCCGACAAAACCTGACAGCGGAGATGAATCGGAGGAGGACGAAAGCGAAGTTCTTGAAGAGAGTCCGTGTGGACGGTGGCAAAAACGTCGTGAAGAGGTGTGTTTTGGGGAAATATTGAACTTGTTACGCATCTGTCAATGTGTCATAATCATTTAAGAAAGTAAGATGGTTGATTTCCTGTAATATATAGCTATTATATTTGTGAATGTTTACAAAAGACTGTTGGATTTTAAAACAAATGACACTTATTTCACCCTTGAAGAATGACCCATGATGGCTTGAATGAATGACATGTCACTTGACCTCATTGGGTCATCGTTGTTTGCTTTTTATCAAAACATGTTGCTTGTCATTATTGTCATTTTATGAGCTTGTAGTGAGCACTGGTCTAAGTGAATGTTGGATTTTGACATCTGCTACTGATTCCTGTTTTTGGAATGTTTTGATAGCCGTCAACTTTTGACCCACTGGCGTGTTGATTGACAGTTTGAATTGTCAATATCGAGGTCAGGTCACACCCCCAAATAGCTGTCTAAATACTTAGTTGAACATTGAATGCTCCATGTTGTTGACTGTTGTACATTCACTTGTTGTCAGTCATGTTCATTTTGATAGGCTAAAACTGGGTTAGTAACATACATAGCCAGATGCTGTCATGAACTGTTGAAACACCTGTGTAAATATCATTTAACAAATTATATATTGCTGAGCCTAACATTTTATTCCAGATCTAGATTCTGTTTATTATTAGTGGATGTATATATGTTGGTGAATGATGGCAAGGCTAAAAAACAAACATTATATCCTGTCATGATTTAAATGTGTAAAAAGCACACATAACTCAATATTTTAGTATACAAATTTGAATATAATGATCATATTGATATTTGTCAAGTAACATAGTCCATCAGATTGCCTGATCAAAGGAATTGGCAACACAACAGTGAATGCATAAGTATAATAGTTATATTTAAGTAGAAATTTTGTCAGTGTCACGTGTCATATCATAATCATGATATTTGTGAAACGAAAGAGGGGTTTGAAGTCTGGAGTCACTATCCAAAAACATCACCAAAAAGTCAGTGAAAAAGACATCAACTACGAAAGTGGCAGCATGTTAGATAATGGTTTTGTGAGTTAGTGGAATAAATTGCTGTTAGTCCATGACTTACTGACACTGACAAGATGAGGATGCAAACTGGATGAAGGCTAATTGGATACCAAAAGGAAAAGCATATATGCCAAGTTCCATGAAAATGTGAATACACAAAACCAAGTATTTAGTGTACATTCATAGTATAGTATTCTGTTAATTACTCAACTAGCGTGTTCGGCTTCAGATCAAGAGGTCTGGGGTTCGAATCCCGCCAGGGGCACGGCAACTTTGTCTGCAGTAGAGAACTGTTCTACACGCAGTAAGGTTTTGGGTGCAATGCTACACTGAATTTCAGCGTAGTACCACCCATGGTTCGCTAGTTCCAGCCGATGCTCGCAGGTTTCACCGCAATACATAGCCACATGGCGTTGCAGGCTTTCTCCCTGCCATTATACTAGCAGCAGCAACAATATATGTGAAATAATCTTGAAAGCGGTGTTAAACCCAAACTCACCTCACCTCATTACTCACCAACATATAAGAAGCAAATTTTCAGAAGTCTCTTTCTCTAAAGCTTCTGAACCTTCAAAGCTGAAATTTTGTGGGAGGTACCTTGCACCTATGGGATCAAAGTTTCTTCATCTGGGCCTTATTATGACCATGAGTGAGGCAATCTAGATAGACATAATTTCCAACCTTTGCATTGAAATGGAAAATTTAAAATGTCTGATCCTATATCATGTATATTTCACATAAAATAGTAAATATATTAAATTTCTTTATGATCATGTCTGTGTCTATGAAAAAAAAAACCCCTCTTCATTCGAAGAGATACATTACAGCGCTTTGGATGTATGACCTGTGGATTTTGTGCTATTTAAATTGTCCTTTATTTATGTGTTATTTATTTATATACATGACAGTCAACATGAAAGATCAAATATCATCTATCATAAGACTGAGTTTTCTAAAATTGACACTAATGAAGAAAACAATATCAATTAAAGTTTTTTAAATGTAGATATAATGGACACCTGTATTACCTCATCACTACAACATCGTTGCTCACATCTATTTGCTGGTTTCAGGTAGAGCAACGAGACGTGCCAGGTATCGACAATGCGTTCCTTGCTATGGACACGGAGGAAGGCGTGGAGGTTGTCTGGAACGAGGTCCAGTTCTCAGAAAAGAAAAACTTTAAAGCACAACAGGTAAATCTCTATGGTTTTATTGCGAAGTGCTCATGGCTAAACAAATATTTTTCCTTTAATACAATGAAGAGTGCCCTGGTTGAACTTGAATAATCGTGAAACAGGAGGGAATATATGTTCTTAAAGCTTCTTAAAGAAAGCTATTTTAAGGACTTTTACTTAAAGTGAGACAATTCAGAAATGGAGGAAATACAAAATATGTTTTGATTGCTCTTAAAAGAAAATGTAATGTGTTTTTGTTTATTTTGTAAAGATGCAAGAGCAAACCTAGAATTTAGAAGAGAAGCATGTGCCCTTCTTACTCTATACAGGGAAAATGAAACATAAATATTATAATAAAAACATTGCAATTTCAGTTTTTTTTAAAAATGAAGGAAAGAGATTGTGTGAAATTATCCAATTACATTTTTTATGCAAATAATGCAGGAACTTTCATATGATTATTATTGATGTTTGTGCACATGATCGTTTGTTTATAATTGATGTGTGTGTACATGATTGATTGCAGGACAAGATCCGCCAAGTGTTTGACAACCTCATCCAACTGGAACATCCGAACATCGTCAAGTTCCACAAGTATTGGACTGATACAAAGGGAGATAAGCCTCGGGTCTGTACCTCTAATGCTTCTTGACTTCTTGATATCTTAGAACAAATTTGAAATTTTTAAACAATGATGGCATTTTGACCATGGGTTGTGTAAGAAAATTTGAGAACTTTTCTACAACATGAAGCTCCACTGTAAAAATTAAATATGATAAAAGTTTGAAATTCTGATCATTCTTTTCCAAAAAATAATTTTTGTCTTATTTTTTAGATTAAAGGGGCAGTAGCACATTTTTTGCTCAAATAAGCCGATGAAATGTATTTGAAAAATAATTTCACCAATCGTAAAACACCCTTTTCTCTTCGGAAAATCATGTTTAAAATGAGTGTACATGGTTCCATAAAGCCATGGGGATCTTTTTTGTCATTCGAAATAATAAAATGTGTTCACAATAAAATGGCCGCCATGCAATTTTGTCTTTATACAAAACACTGTTATCACTACTACGGATAATTGGTTTGTGTAATAAAATGTTTTACCCTCTAAAGTACATTCAAATGGCACAAACTATCATTATGAATATGAAATTTGAAAAAATAAATTTTGCAAAAAAACGTACTACTGCCCCTTTAAATTTCAAGCTTTTTACAGCGGAATTTAGGTGGGGAGGGAGGGGGGGGGATGAAAAATTGGACAAGAATTTACTTAAACTTTCATCAAACCTTGCAGGTAATGGCTTTGTGTCAACATTTCAGATATTTAAAAAATTATATAATAATTGATTTTCATTTTAGGTGATATTCATCACGGAGTACATGTCGTCAGGCTCCTTGAAGCAATTCATGAAGAAGACCAAGAAAAACAACAGACAGTTTCCCCTCAAGGTTGAATCCTTTTTCAGCCTCATACATTAATGATATTAGAGTCACATAGATTATTTCATTGGAGTCACACATTATCAATGGTGTTAAAAAGTATCATCTTCACAACGTCACAGGCGTAACGAAAAGATTTCCATATCTTCTCCTTCTGCCCTTGACCTCAACCCTTGCATTTTCAGTGCTAAGATTTTTACGTACTGCAGGCTTATCGGATAAGCCAATCAGAAGACAGTTGTATTGCCTCTGTGACTGTGTCGATCGTCGCTTATTTTGAATTGGTTCCGAATGTAAACAGCGATTTCATTGGCTGTATGTTAGCAGATGGTAAGGGACATAACTCGTGATCACAATAGGTGTCGCTGATTCGTTTCACCACTTCTGCCTAGGTTGAAGGCAAGGTAAAAAATTGAAAGATCTCGATACATTTTCACCTTGACGTGGGAAGATAAAAAAGTTTTGACTATTACCATTTTCATAATGCTAACAGGTTCAGTATAATAATAATTTATAAAAGCGACTGTAAACTCAAAAATCACTTAACTGTGTCAGCAAACCAATCAAAGAAGTGATTAAGAACATGTGTTTTGTTTGAACCCAGATCACATGATTAATCTGCTTGACTAATGTAATCGTAATGTATCTAAAAATTTAGTCCAAGTGGAAACAACTTTCATACTTTCAAAAAAAGAAAATATTTGCAAGCAAAGTTTATTTCTGCTGCGGTTGATTAATTGAAGTCAAATTGTATTTTTCAGGCTTATCAGATTGGGATTTATTAATTATCATTTCATGTCATTATATTGAATAATCTGTAATATAAAATCATTTTTCTACAGAGTTGGAAAAGATGGTGTACTCAGATTCTCTCTGCACTGAGGTGAGAATTTTAAGTTGAAAATTAATTCCCTGATTGCATTGTGAATCCTGTAAATTGGTCACACAGAATCCTTTGGCACTAATCAATTCAGTCGTTAAATTTTGCTATTTTGAATGAGTAAGTCACTGCAAAAGTGAAAGAATGATAAACAACATAAAACCACAAGAATATGATTAAAACAGTATTTTATTTTCAGAAAATAACACAAAGCATACAATAAATTATAACGGAAAAAAGGATTAGCAAACAGGCTACAATAGCCTATAAATGCATCTCTTAACTACATGCATATCAATGTTCTTCAAATAATGAAATAACTGGATTTCGATGAATTTCTATCATCTACAGTGAGATTAAATAATTTTGTATATATATTACAGCTATCTACATTCCTGTTCACCACCAATTATTCACGGAAACTTGACAACGGACACAATTTTTATTCAGCATAATGGACTTATCAAGATAGGATCTGGTAAGTGATGAAGAGTTATCTCCCTTTTCTAACGCCTAAATCTTCAAATTGGTATCACAAGATATTGCAAATTTTCTGGAGCTCTGATACTGAGAATGTAGCAAGGAGTAATTCCTACATGAAGTATGTCTTGTCAAGATTTTGTAAGAAGGAAGTTTTGTAGAGATGTCTGGTTTTACTGGTATACCAGAAAACCGTGGTTTTTTAATCAAGTGGTACGTACCGCGGTACGTTGGAGAAAACCAGGGTTTTTATCATTAGAAAAAATTACCTTTTTCAGAATGATATTTTTCAGAACAATTTAATATCTTACTAAAAAAAGTAACTATTTTTTAAATGGTTCTTTAAACTGTTGTTTTCTGATGTAGTGTGAATGTTATACATCTCTAATGAAAGTGTCTGCAATTTGCTAACTGATTGGTTGCGTGTTGATATGTGTTGATTTTCCTTAAGAAAAACTTGAATGATAGTTACGATTTTATCTTTGGTGTTCTATTATACTGAGTTTTGAATAAAAAGACATCTGAAACATTATACATAACCTGATCCTATTCATTTCAAGCACGGTATATCATGGTAAATACGGTACTTGGACACAAAAAATATGTATACCGGGGTACAGAATATTGAGATCTGCTGACCTCATGCTTTTTGAGGTACCACAAGTTAAAACTGTTTCTGGGAAAAGGTCATTCTCCTATAGTGCCGCCAAACTGTGGAACGAGCTACCAAAAGAACTGAAAGTCAAAGACTCTATCACCACTTTTAAAAGAGACCTAAAAACCTATCTTTTCAGACTCTATCACAAACTGTGACTTTCAATTTTCATGTAGCGCTTTGAGTGGGCACTTGCTGCCCGGATGTCAGCGCTTTACAAGTGTACATATTATTATTATATTACTGAAATGTTCGTGGTACCCAACCCTAAAGTTTTGTGTTGACAGTTGCCCCTGATGCGATCCATCTGCACGTGAAGACGTACAGGGACACCATGAGAAACATGCACTGTATAGCTCCTGATTCAGGTACTTGTCTTTGATAAAGAAAAATTTGGAATCATTAGGTCAACAAAGTTAATACCTTGTTCCTCATCTAATCATAATTTTCTCAACTTTTGGAGGAAGATAAATGATACTTTGATTCCACTCAATTTATCCATCCTTCTCCCTTCAAAGATTTGTAAAACAAGTAATCAATTATAATGGTCTTGTAGCCATTTTCATTTTAAATCTGTCATCAAAGCTCATAGGGCTGTTCTTGCATAGCCTTTTTAGTTTAGTGTGATGAAAATTCTCTAACTTTTATCAACCCTCTGACAATTCATTTCGTTAATTTCTCAAAATATGTAGTAACTGATCGATTTCATGTGTTTCATCAATTTGAAATGTTACGATATTGGTTCAAAGACCTCAATTGTACAAATACTGTTTGTCTAGATTTTGTATCAACCTTCGATGAATGCTCAGATCTACTTAATATCTGTTTCTTCTGTAGATCCAATTACAACGAAAGTAGATATCTTCTCTTTTGGAATGTGTGCTCTTGAGGTAAGTTGGTCAAATACTCAACTTAAAAAATTACAATTCAGTGTTTTCAGATTAGACACCTTTCGCAGCCAATTAATCTTGTGAAGGTGTCATTTGAAACCAATTGCACAGTATTCAAATTGGTGAATTAATTTCATGCATAGCATTCAAAAAGATGAATTATTCTTTTTTAATAACAAAACAAATGCATCCCTATAATGACAGAAATAGTGGTTAAGTGGCGCTGTACAATTTAGTAACGGTACTTTAATACTTGTACTTAATACTTTAATAATTATCAACTAATGAGAATCGGGAAGCCAGCTTGTTCGTGGTAGAGTTTAAATGCAAATATCTAGTATGGTTATTCACTAAGGTTTGATGTAATCTTTTTTGCCGTGCTGGGTTCAAATCCTGCAGAAGGCTGTAAACTGTTTGTGAAATCCACAATGAAATTCAATTCGATACCATCAGCGTTGTTCAAGGGGCACATACAAGTTTAAACTTGATGCATAACCATGATTGTAGTACAGGCTTTCTTCACACCTCGGTGCAATGCTACACTGGATTTCAGCGTAGTACCACCCATGGTTCGCTAGTTCCAGCCGATGCTTGCAGGTTTCACCGCAATGCATAGCCACATGGCGTTGCAGGCTTTTTCCCTGCCATAATACTAGTAGCCGCGATATAAGTGAATACTCTTGAAAGTGGCGTTTAACCCCAACCCACCTCAACACACCTCATCTTTTTTTGTCTTGCAGATGGCAGCGCTGGGATTCCAAGGCAACGGAGAAGGGGGTAAACACGTGACTCCTGAATCCATACAGTGTACACTGGATTCTCTCGACAATATGCTTCTCAAGGTAACACAGCCGTTACCTCTTTATCCTAGGATATACTCGCCGCAAATGGCTGCGATACTGCCAAAGTGGTGTTAAGCAATAACTCACGCACTCACTCCTAGCATATAATTTGTTATTGTTTAAACATTTTTTAAAAAATAAAAAGGTAAACATTGCTAGGCTGTCAAACTGTCAAATTGTTGCACGGCTTAAAATGTTTACCTTCCAACCGAAATGGTTAATTGAAACAAAAATCTCTATAAGCTGATTGACTAGACCTAATCCTTACATTCAACATTATAGTTGAAAGAAATGGCTTGAAAGTTGCCTGCCATTGATTGTTCCAATAGCTTGAATATAGACATTAACCTAGAGACATGTTATACGATAAAAGTGTTATGCAATTGAGAGGGACTGAATTATTTTGCAACCAAACTGAATTTCTGTGACCAATGTTTTATTCACAGTGAGTGTTTAACTAATCTTTTTGATGAAGACATTAACAAATGCCTCTTTTGATAAGAATATATATGCCAGACCATAAAATGTCTAATAGAAGGTCAAAGGGGCAGTTGCACGTTTTTTCGCTCAAAAAAGTTGATGAAATGTATTTGAAAAATAATTTCACCAATAGTAAAACATCATTCTCTCTTCGAAAAATAAAGTTTAAAATTAGTGTACATGTTTCGGTAAAGCCATGGGAATCATTTTTGTAATACAAAATAATAAATTGTGTTCACAATAAAATGGCCGCCATGCAATTTTTGCTTTATATGCAACATAGTTTTTACCACTACAGATAATTGGTTTGTGTAACAAGATGTTTTACCCTCTTAAGTTAATTAAAATGACATAAACTATCATTATAAATGGGAAATTTGAAAAAAATAAATTTTGCAAAAAACGTGCTACAGCGCCTTTAACATGATTACTGTATTTGTTGAACAGAAGTTCCTGGTAAAATGTATTGAGAAGGATCCTGCCAAACGTCCGACGGCGAGAGAACTCTTGTTCGACGCCGTCCTCTTCGAGGTCCATTCTCTGAGGTTGTTGGCTGCCCACACTTACGCTAAGGCGACGTGTAAGTTCTGGTAAATGTACTCTCTTGATACGAATGCTGAGAATAATTAACAATCCAATGCAATAATCTTCAAGTATAGGTCGAAGTCTTGATATTTGAAGAAAGGGAGAGCAAAATATCAGTGGCAGGAAGGATTCAGGGGATTCCGATACCCCTTTTGACAAATTTGTGCGTGTAAATTTTATTAACTTTCAGAGTGAAACCGTCCCCGCCCTTCACACCCCACACCCCTACCCATCTTTTCAATAACTGCACCCCCCCAACCCTTTTAAAATTCATGAATCTACCAATGAAAGACAGCAAATAGATAATTGAATCTATCTACAGGTATATAGTACAAACTGCAAGTATTTATAATAACTATTTTGTTTAAACAATCTTAAAATGGTTCTGTGTTATTTCAGCTAACGGACCAGGAACTATGTCTGAGGAAGCTTGTTTTGCCAAAACGGATCCCAACAAAGTTGTTGCTGAAATAATCCATCCTAATGTACAAGATGCTTTTCAAATAAGGCAAGTGGTAGCTTGATTATTTTATGTGTAATATATACTTTGTTAGGTCGAGATGTTAGCTGTCGAGAGCTTTTCTACATGCAGTAAGGTGCAATGCTTCAGTGAATTTCAAAGAGTACCACCCATGGTTCGCTACTTCCAACTTATGCTCACACATTCAATCGCAATGCATATCCAATAGTGTTGTGGGCTTTCTCCCTGCAATGATAATAATAATAGCAGTCGTGATATAAGTGAAATACTCCACTCCTTAAAGCGGCATTAAAGCCCTTATGGCACCTTACCTCTTGTCATTAGGATTAGATATTTTTAGCTTGTTAGAGTTTCAAGTCACAAAGCAACCTTACTGCAAGTAAGGTTACCCTGAACTCTCTTTAACATTGCACTAATGTGACTTTAGTGACTTACGACCACCTCAGCGCTTTATACAAGTAGACTGGCAAGCATTAAAGTTCAAACCCTTAAAACCTATTGTTATTTCTTCTTTAGATCAGAAAGTCTAGTACAGTCAGGCCTCGATAATCCGAATACTTCTGTTTTTCATAAAAAACGTTAGGATAGTGAAATGTTCGGACTACTGAGTACTGAGGACTACTAAAGAGATTAGTTTGGTTACATCTGCCTACCGTTCGGAAACTGTGAGATTCGGATTATCGGTGGCCGGATTATTGCGGGTTGACTGTATACTGAAATTTCAAACAATGTGGATTACAAATTTCATGACTGTCCAAATTGTAATATTTTAGAGATCACCTGTTTAACCTTTGAGGTAATAGATTATTCAACACCTGAAGTGGTACAAAAGCTCTATTATTCTAATAAATAATGTCTCAGTTTTTGATGAAATATTTGTTTTACTTTATTTTCAGGTTTTCACAAGTGCCAGCAATTGAGTTGGAGAAATTCTTAGAAGATGTTCGGTGAGTATACATAACTTGATGTTTTCATTGATCTCAATTGTGGTTAGCGCGTTCGGCTTCGGATCAAGAGGTCCGGGGTTCGAATCTCGCCAGGGGCACGGCAACTTTGTCTGCAGTAGAGAATTGTTCTACACGCAGTAAGGTTTGGATGCAATGCTACACCAAATTTCAGCGTAGTACCACCCATGGTTCGCTAGTTCCAGCCGCTTCTCACAGGTTTCAGCGCAGTGCATAGCCACATGGATTTGCTGGCTTTCTCCCTGCCATAATACTAGCAGTCGCGATATAAGTGAAATACTCTTGAAAGCAGCGTTAAACCCCAACTCACTCACTCACTCAAGTTCCAAAAGCAATGATGTACATACTGTTACATATTTAATGTCTGCTTTTACAAATTCAAGCATGTAGAGCCCTAACCCTATCCCAAAAGTCAAAACCAGTAAGGGGGGATAGCCCAGTGGTTAGCATGTTCAGCTTCAGATCAAGAGGTACGTGATTGGAATCCCGCCAGGGACTCCGCAACTTTGTCTGCAGTAGAGAACTGTTCTACACACAGTAAGGTTTGGGTGCAATGCTAAGCTGAATTTCAGTGCAGTACCACCCATGATTCGCTATTTCCAGCCGATACTCAAAGTTTTCTCTTCAACACATAGCCACATGGTTTTGCTAACTTCCTCCCTGCCATAATACTAGCAGCCGTGATATAAGTGAAATAACCTTAAAAGCGGCATTTAACCCCAAATCACCTCGCCTCACCTCAAAACCAGCAAACCTGTAGCCATTGGCATTAATAATAATAATAAGTACATTTGTTTTGCGCTATATTCCATCCTAACGGTTGCACAAAGCGCAGTTCACGTTCCTAAAAGTAATATTTGAGAAGGGATGCGTCTTATTCTGGATTTGAAGGCATCTAATGATTGAGAGTGTTTTATGTCATATGGGAGAGAGTTCCACAGATGAGGAGCACAAAACGAAAGAGATTTCTGGCCGATGATTTGAGATTGATCTTTGGGACAGTTAGTAGAAGTTGATCATTAGATCTAAGATTTCTACAATGGTTATGCTTGTGTAGAATTTCTTGAAGGTACTTTGGTGCAATGTCATGAAAACAGCTGTATGTCAAGAAGGGAACTTTAAAATCAATTCTGGCTTGTACAGGAAGCCAGTGAAGTTCCAGTAGTAGTGGCGTTACATGGGATGATTTTTTACAGCCACATATCATTGTGTCTGTTCCAATTTGCCTCAGGAGAAGGAAGATCTTGCTCCGTCAGGGTATTCTTATGCACAAGTCTACTCCAATTTCCGTTAATGGAGCAGGATGGAGAAGAAATTGAACTATTTTCTCTTTTCATAGAAATGGAGTCTACCCACTGACAGCATTTGCAATGCCCCGCCCTCCTCCATCACGCCCTCAAGCCAAAACTCCAGAACTGGCGGAATCTGTCAAGTCTGAGACGCCCGAGCATATGGACGTGGAGACGCGGATGGTGATCAACATGTCGTGCCAGATGAAGAAATGTGACGACAGTCAGAACAAACAGCTGTCCATCCTGCTGCGTATGGACGACAAGATGAACAGACAACTCCAGTGTGATCTCTCTGGGGAGGACAACAGTAGCATACTGGCGGACGAGCTTGTGCATTATGGCTTTATTAATGAGGTACGCTTTGAGAATTGTGTTAAAATATTCCTTCACCTGCAATATTAATGTCAAATGTTTATATTTTCATATCAACCTTTTACTGCTGTATTGATCATTGCCAATCTGCGTATCGCGTTCGGCTTCGGATCAAGAGGTCCGGGGTTCGAATCCCGCCAGGGGCACGGCAACTTTGTCTGCAGTAGAGAACTGTCCTATACGCAGTAAGGTTTTTAACGTAGTTCAACCCATGGTTCGCTAGTTCCAGCCGCTGCTCGCAGGTTTCACCGCAGTGCATAGCCACATGGCGTTGCGGGCTTTCTCCCTGCCATAATACTAGCAGCCGCGATATCAGTGAAATACTCTTGAAAGCGGCGTTAAACCCCAACTCACTCACTCCAATCTGCGTATCCAAATTACAAAAATCATTTGTTCACAAAAAGAATAAGTATTACTTGGCTAGGAATCAATGACGGCTTCCCGGAATATTGACCACAAATCAATCAGAAATCAGAAACAAAAAGTGAGAAGTGATGGTCTTTGGCCACCTGCTCATTAATATGTTTCTTAATTTGGAGCCAAAGTTTATTTTGATTAACTTTTCTTATTGGTTCAATATAGATCTTACTAACTGTTGCACTGCCAATGTCTTCAAATTTGAAAAAACAACATTCAATGCTTAGTACTGTGAAAATTTGAGATACCATGATTTCATGTCCCATTTTCAGCTGGACCGAGACAAGGTAGCTCTGATGATAGAGGACTACCTGAAGAATGGGATGATCTCGGAATCACCCAGCCCTCCTATAGCCATTCCATCCTCCTGAAGTTGGTCCCGGTACCCAGGGAGCTAACCGAGCGGCATCGTCTGAGCCACGCATATACCAGTACTGGTCACTGAATTCCAAGAATTCATCCTGCACCTAGTCACTGCAATCTAAAACAATCAAGATTTGAGCACACTTTCTAGCATGATCGAGTCTAAAACGGAGTTGCGCTGGCTTTTGAAGAAGAAAGTGCCTTTATATGAAGTCCTAACATACCTGGGCACCACATGTATGACGCTATACGCTAGCCGGCTTTTGCCGAGCCCTGGTTAGCAAGGCAAAATTGTGATAAATTGAGTGTTTCTTGCAATACCGATAAATGTATTTTCTGTGTAGGTTCTCTTGGTGTATGGTGTTACTTTGAACATAGTCAAGAATTCTCGGTGTAAATTTTGTCATGATTGTCATGCAATTCTGAGTTTTATCAGAATTTTTTTTTCCGATGTTAAGTATCTTCATTTCCTGACTTAATACTCAAAACTTCCAAAATTTTTGTTTGAGATGTCCTTGATTTGAAGTTAAAGCTCCTTTTTTTGGTATGTTCAATTATTTTCATCAAACTATTTATTGACCTAGTGTTTGAAAATCTGTAAGATCTGTCTGTTTTCTTTTTTTAATTGGATATCACCATACCCAAGTAAACTAAAATTTAATCAATGCAAACAATGTTTTTTTGAGTGTCAATTCTTTTGCTGATGTGAAGATTGTAAGTAAATTCAGATCATCCTCGGCCTCCCAGTGTTCAATGTTGGGATTCTCTACGCTGTAACATCCCTGGGACCTTTCATTAGGAACATCCTGCCACAATTAGTGTAAATCAATTTAAATGCGACAAAAAGTCGACAAATCCTCCAAAAGTCCCAAATGTCAAACTAACCTCTTCAGGATGCCATTGAAGATTTTTTGTATGGAAACCAAGTCTTAGCTTTTAAATACCTCAAGTTTCAACCGATGAGATGGCTCCGTTTATCTTTGCGCCAACTCATTTTATGTGATTTTTTCCATGTCTATGCTCTGTGCAATGACTAAATTATATGCTTAAGATGAGTTACATTACACAGGTTATATACTGTCAGACCTCGATAATCCGAACGCTTCCGTTTTTCATCAAAAACGTTCGGATAGTGAAATGTTCGGATTACTGAGTACTGAGGACTACTATAGAGATTAGTTTGGTTACATCTTCCTACCGTTCGGAAACTGCCAGATTCGGATTATCGGTGGCCGGATTATCGCGGGTTGACTGTACACATACACCTTATTGAAAATGCATTAACGTCTTAAACTTGAAATGAAGAAATGAAAGGTGTGTACAAATTATCTTGGTCACTGTAAGTTTATCGCATTTGATTTGTATTTCACCGACTAGCTCTGGCATGAGCCTCGTTCTATCCCACAATGCTACTCAGTAAAGGGTCTCTATAATATTCATGCTACCAAGCCTTTTCTTTGCTTGATATTTCAAAACAAGCTCAGTGTATGGTCCCTATAATATTCATGCTACCAAGCCTTTTCTTTGCTTGATATTTCAAAACAAGCTCAGTTTATGGTCCCTATAATATTCATGCTACCAAGCCTTTTCTTTGCTTGATATTTCAAAACAAGCTCAGTGTATGGTCCCTATAATATTCATGCTACCAAGCCTTTTCTTTGCTTGATATTTCAAAACAAGCTCAGTGTATGGTCCCTATAATATTCATGCTACCAAGCCTTTTCTTTGCTTGATATTTCAAAACAAGCTCAGTGTATGGTCCCTATAATATTCATGCTACCAAGCCTTTTCTTTGCTTGATATTTCAAAACAAGCTCAGTATAGGGTCTCTATAATATTCATGCTACCAAGCCTTTTCTTTGCTTGATATTTCAAAACAAGCTCAGTGTATGGTCCCTATAATATTCATGCTACCAAGCCTTTTCTTTGCTTGATATTTCAAAACAAGCTCAGTGTATGGTCCCTATAATATTCATGCTACCAAGCCTTTTCTTTGCTTGATATTTCAAAACAAGCTCAGTATAGGGTCTCTATAATATTCATGCTACCAAGCCTTTCCTTTGCTTGATGTTTCAAAACGTGTTTCTTTGCCGGTAATGGCTGCAATACTGCCCAATAACTCACAGAAAACAAGTTTCAAGTGCAGGTTTTTTTAGTACGATTTTTTATGACAAATACCAGGTATGTTACAGTATATAGGATTGCTATATTCAGTGCTGTGTGGCTGAGGATAACTTCAAATTAGCTTAACCCTTGCCCTGCGGCTTATTGAATTTTCCGGGAAGTGTTTCTTCCTTGTCAGTGATGACTTCCTGCTATTACCAGGAATATCCCAGCTTAATCATTCAGCAGGAAGGGTTTGCCGTTAATTGAATTAGCAGTTAAGTGCTAAGCAACAAGATGTCCAAGTTATGGACGTTGCAAGTTTGCGTGTGAAAAATCGTTGTTTATCAGTATCATGTGTAATAGAGTATGTATATTTTGTATATTTGCCATGTTTTCTTGCAACACAAAGTTCATTTGGAGAAATTATCCATGCTGTTACGTTTGGTTTTATGTATGTCTTATACCGCTAAGTTGAAACGATAAATGTGTTTCTTCTTTCATCAATACAGGGTTAGAAATTAGCACTAGTCCGGTAGCCCATGGCTAGTGAAAAAGAAGCTGGGCTAGTAGAGTGTAAAAACTGGTAGTCCGAAGGACTAGTTAAAATTTGAGGTGAAATGATCATGAAGATTTGGCTAGTCTGGACTAGTACTTTTAGAAATGCGCTAGTCCGAGTGGCTACTGCATTGAAAAGGTTAATTTCAACCCCTGCAATATTTGTTTTTTTTAAATAAATTATTATAAAATTTACAATATCATATTGTAAAAAGAAAGTTAATTTTAAAATTAAGTAATTGAATTTAAATATGTTTAAGTTTGTTTTTTTCTCCAAAATTACACAATCTATCACATCAAATGACAAATTTGTGTCAGTTGTAAATTTCTACTGTTTAGTCAGTTATTTAATGGAAATTGTGAATAGTGTAAATAGAGGTCTTTAAGTGGATTGTTGAAACATTGGTGCTTTTTGTCCGCTTTGTGTGTGGACACTTGTGAATTCGAATAAAACGTTGTATGCTTAAAAAGTAGTCAAGAAGATGAATGATAGAAGCAAGTATATTTTTATTACGAGTGACTTGAACTGTCGATAATTTGTTCCCTTTAGTTTATATTGTGAAACTTTTGACAGTTTTGTTGCCTGATACAGTACTTAAGTCCCAGGTCCGAGATTCCCAAGCTCTCTCAGTGTTAAGATAGTCACAAGACATTGTTAATAAATGGTACTATCGGAGCACTAACAGAACTTTAACATTTATTCCCAGAAGTTTTATGATCTGTCTGTACAGACATAGAGAAACTCACCCAAGTGTCTTTTGATATCAAATATCGACACGAGTTGATTAAAGTTACAAATATCCGAGGCTTGCCAAGGATATTTTTTATTTTAATCAAAGTGTTGATATATTTGATATCAGAAGACACGAGGGTGAGATTTTATTTATTATTCAAAATCATTCTTCAACAATTATTAGCTGAAGAATGACATTGCTGAAAGACAAAACTGCCATTTTGCTTCTTCAGTGAGGTCATAGCATTGTGATGTCACAAGCATTATGACATCATAGCATTGTCAGCAGTGTTCTCAGTGAAGCCAAAGCTTTGTGATGTCATTAACTGATGATATAATAGGATTATGACGATTTGATTGTAGCGATATCTATCTACAATGTAGATATCGCTTGTAGATATCGTTTGATCTCACACAAGCGATATATACTGTGGGAGCCAGTTTTGGATGATAATTGAAGTTACTACATGTATAACCTGGACATCATGGCCATTCAAAATCTGACAGATTGAATTTTCACTGTTGTATTAAAGGGGCAGTAGCACGTTTTTTCGCTCAAATAAGTCGATGAAATGTATATGAAAAATAATTTCACCAATCGTAAATCACCCTTCGCTCTTTGGAAATCAAGTTTAAAATGAGTGTACATGGCTCAGTAAAGCCATGGGGATCGTTTTTGTCATTCGAAATAATAAAATGTGTTCACAATAAAATGGCCACCATGCAATTTTGCTTTATATGCAACACTGTTATTACCACTACAGATAATTGGTTTGTGTAATAAGATGTTTTACCCTCTAAAGTAAATATAAATAACATAAAGTATCATTATAAATGGGAGATTTAAAAAAATAAAATTTGCAAAAAACGTGCTACTGCCCCTTTAAGATTCGCAAAAACGTGCATATCTGAAATCTAAAATGAACATCTTAACATCATGACAACCATTGTTCCCAATTGTGATTGCAAAAGATGGTTATAATGAATGCAGATGTAATCAAATAGCTAAATGATTGTCAATCCTCAAGCATAGCCCTACCTTTGGATATTATAAGAGTCCTGAAAATTGGCTTCTCAGAATGCTTTTACACAAAAGCAAATCATCACCTTAAAGGGGCAGTAGCACGTTTTTTTTCAAATTTTATTTTTTCAAATTTCCCATTTATAAGGATAGTTGATGTCGTTAATATTTATTTTGGAGGGTAAAAAATAATATTACACAAACCAGTTTTCCGTAGTGGTAAAAACAGTGCTGCATATAAAGCAAAAATTGCATGGCGGCCATTTTATTGTGAACACATTTTATTGTGAACACATTTTATTGTTTTTCGAATGACAAAAAATATTCCCATGGTTTTTAACTTGATTTTCCGAAGAGGGAAGGGTATTTTACTATTGGTGTCATTACTTTTTAAAATACATTTCATCGATTTAATTCACCGGAAAAAAAGTGCTACTGCCCCTTTAAGTTTAAAGAAACATTAACTGTTAAATATTATCTGTATAAACAAAATATGCATACAAATTTTAACTCATTTCTAGGATCCAAAAGAATATGTCATATCCATATTCTACTGTATGTTCTACCGTTCCGATATTTTTAAAATCTTATTTTTGCTTATTTTGGTTTGGTTAAAACATAGACAAGGTAATATGTACAGTAAAATGTCTATCTGACATGATTTTAATGGCCATGCTTTCAGTTATATTATGTATACTGGTAGTAAGTTCACTCAGATTAAGATGTCGTAATGTTGTATTATGTGATAAGCACATAGCGCTTTTATTGATTTATTGTCATAAATATTATTGTGGAATTATTCAGTATTGAACCTTCAATAGAAAATGGACCGAAAAAAGTCACTTTGTAAAATTTTATGTGTAGAGTCCTATTGAATTTGAAACCAAATTTAAATAATTTATTTTAAAGTTCAAGATCTGAAATGAAGTGAATCTTGTGTTAAGTCAAGTGAAGTCTTAGCCCCATCTTCAGACATACCTAAGTAGAGCATATAGAGAGAATATCATTCCAGTTAATCGTCATGTTTGGCCAAAGAGGGAAGTTTGTGCACTTTTTGTTGACGTATTTACAATGCACAGAACAATCATTCGAACAGCATTTAGCTGCATGTGTGTACATAGAATGTTATCTGTATTTGTTGCTATGGTGACAATGGAAGGTCGGTTGCAGTCTCTCATCTTTTTCTTTACCCTCTGACAGATTTCTGAAACTCTCGAAGTGCTAGAATTGTCATAATTCTAAGTAGGGTTCGTATGATTGATCTCAACCAAGTTGGGGTCCTGTCAAGGACATGATGTTTTTATTAATGGTTTAAAGGGGCTGTAGCACATTTTCTAATGAAAATAAAGAGATCTCACAAAATTGATAAGAGATGTTACTAATTGCAAAAGAATCCTCCTCAATCAATAAATACTATTAATTTTACGATTACGATTCATTTAAACAACGTGGATCAATTTTCCATCCACAAATTATCAAAATGTATTGACATTTAAATGGTCACAGTTTTTGTGTCATACTTGACATACCTTCCTTTGACTACGGATTATCAGTTCATGTTCTATCCTGGTTTACCCATCAGCAAAACTTTTTAGATACCATAGATGGCAAATACGAACTCTGAAAAAAATGTGCTACAGTGCCTTTTACATCCCTTTCAAGAATATTTCACTGAGAAAAAATGCTCTTTGAAAATCTGTTCTAATTGCCTGAGAAATGTCTGAATAGCTACTGCTCGTCCTGATCCCAATAATCTATTTTAAGAATGATTTCTGTTATTAAGCCCATATTTTTAAAAAATAAACAACATCATGAAAATTGCATTCTCTGGACAAAACATTTAGGTCAGTTCTTAATGCATGTAAAATTTCATCAAATATACTTTTCCGTTGAGAAACATATACTTGTAATTTTTAAATTTTTAAATGAAAATTGGAGACAAATATCTAGATAAAATTTAAATTTTTTTAAGGAACTAACCGTTTGGAGAACCAGTAGCCGTGTTCATGGGCTCTTGAGTTGTATTTTGTCAAATCCTTATTTTCGTGATAACTGTGTGGTTAATCATTGTACCAAGCTGTGTATCTCATGTATCTTCTTGTACCAGTATTGACTGATTAGGCATTATCTTTGTTTTCATGTTTTCGTTTCTGTATTGAACTGAATTCCGACTTAATTCCATTTGAATATTTTGTGTGTGTAATCTTGTAGCCTATCATTTAACCCTCATCGCGTAAAGCCATTTTCCATCTTGTAATTTTTGCAGAGCAGTTTGTGTCTACTAAACATGTTGTATGTCATTGATATCTAAACATGATGTGTGTCATTGATATCTAAACATGATGTGTGTCATTGATATCTAAACATGATGTGTGTCATTGATATCTAAACATGATGTGTGTTAATTATTCCAATTCTATTCATGGAGGTTTCAGTCTTGAAAGGATAACACAAAAATTTCTATATTGTATCTCTTTACACTCTTCCCTTAAGATTCTGATAATTATAAAATTCTTTATTTCTATATCAAATAGAGAAAGTTCTGAAAATCTTTCATCTTATAATTGCTCATAACACTTTTTTTCATTCATATTTTTCGAAAACTTAAAGGGACACCGCGTCGAGGATAAATTTGAGATCAGACTTATCTACTTTTGCTGTTTAACATGTCTCGTAATGAGTCACAGATCCCCAATTTCAGACAATTGAAGTAATAAGTAACAAAAACTACTGCATGTAGACAGTTAAGTGAAGCGTAACTTGTTAGCAGGCACGTCAATCAGCATAGGTAGATAAAAGTGAGACTGATTTTTATCCTCGACGCAGTGTCCCTTTAACTGACCTACTGTTTGAAAATATTTTATTTAAGGATGAATAATGAGGACTTCAATGACTGTTAATGAATATTATGTGTTTGTACAGTTGAATTGATCTCTTTAAAGATGTTTCAACAAAATCTTTTACAATTAAGCTCTTTGAACTAAATGTAAAAATTGTGTAAATAGAGACTCATACCAAAGACATAATATAATGTTCTGAAATTCAGTACTCATACAATTTGAAATTAATAAGAGATTTCATTTTGAATAAGTATTTAGCTTGATTAGCATTTTCTAAATTTGAATTCTGGAAGTTGAATTTCAAATGATTAGGTTTTGTTTTTAAATGATTTTTTGGCTATCATTCCTTTATGTCTGTTACCTTTTGGCTCTTTACCTTTTGGCTCTGTTTTTCAAACTTTGTAAAATTCTCTTCTATTATTGAAAATTTTTCCTATTCCCAACCATTTTTTGTGAATTTCAAAAAACATAGGAAATGTTGCCTAAGTATGTAAAGACTGTTATAGAATTTATATTCAAACATTTAGAAAGCATTACTTTGGCACCTACAGAATTGATGAATGAATTTTTGATACCCTTTCATATGTTAACAATTAACAAACTTTTTAAAATAACCAATACTGAATTTTGATGTGGATTCACAAAGTGAATATTGTGACGTGTTTTCTTCTTCTGAACTTCACCAGGTCTCTAACTGACTTTAACTCTCACTAAGATTTCTCAAGGCATTGCTACTAGGCATATCTCCTCACTGGTAACAAACCGCAAACAATGCTTTGTTAAAAGAATGTATGAACGTAAGCATGTAAATTCATTTGCTCAATCATTAAACTTGTAAACGAAGTGATCACTGTTTGTCTTTTGTAAAGTCTGTGGAGCTTTGTCGGGACCATCCTCGGTTACCCAGGGTTTTATATATGCTCGGTTTCTCTCCACTATATCACCCATGGGAAACTCTGTCAGCGAAATCTGTAATCTAAAATTACCCACCCTTGGCCGGCGTGATGAAGTCAGTAACAAAAGAAAATACTCAATACGATAAGAGGAAAATAAAAATTTAATTAAAATTTTTATTTTTTTTAAAATACGATAAGACGGAAATGGTCAAGGGAGATAACCTGTGACGGATTGCTAACAAAATGATCTCGCGTGCTTTGCAACGAAGTGATATGAATTGTCATTGGCTCGCAGGTCCAAGCTGCTTAGCGGTTTGATTGCCTCACACCGGCCAAGGGCGGTTAATTTGAGTACAGATTTCTCTGATGAAATTTCCCATGGGTGATATAGTGGAGAGTAACGGAGCAATTATAAAACCCTGGGTAACCGAGGATGTGTCGGGACAGGAATGCCTGCAAGTGTTCCAACTGTCTAGTTAACAGATTCCATAAAGACAGGGCCGCTCACATAGAGGTTACTCAAGTCAGTTTCCTTCAATGTAACCATTTTTAGCTCATCAGGCCTGAAAGGCCCGATGGGCTTATGGCATGGCATGGTGTCCGGCGTCCGTCCATCCATCCGTCCGTCCATCCGTAAACTTTTCGCTTTTTCGACTTCTTCTCCAGAACCAATGACTCCGCAGAGCTGAAATTTTATGTGCAAACTCCTTGGCCAATGGGGATTCTAAATTGTAGATTTCGTGACCCCATGACGCCAAATGGGGTCACAGGGGTCACATCCTTAAAAACCTATTTTCATCTTCTTCTCCAGTTCCAAAAGGTCTAGAGAGCTGAAAAGTTGTGTGCATACTCCTTGGCCAATGGGGATTCTAAATTGTAGATTTCGTGACCCTGTGACCCCAAAAGGGGTCAATGGGGTCACATCCTTAAAAACCTATTTTCATCTTCTTCTCCAGTTCCAAAAGGTCTAGAGAGCTGAAAAGTTGTGTGCAGACTCCTTGACCAATGGGGATTCTAAATTGTAGATTTCGTGACCCCGTGACCCCAAATATGGTCACAGGGGTCACATCCTTAAAAACCTATTTTCATCTTCTTCTCCAGTTCCAAAAGGTCTAGAGAGCTGAAAAGTTGTGTGCAGACTCCTTGGCCCATGGGGATTCTAAATTGTTGATTTCGTGACCCCATGACCCCAAATGGGGTCACAGGGTTCACATCCTTAAAAACCTATTTTCATCTTCCTCTCCAGTTCCAAAAGGTCTAGAGAACTGAAAAGTTGTGTAGAGACTCTTTGGTCAAAGGTGATTCTTAATTGTAGGATTGGTGACCCTGTGACTCCAAATACAGGTCACAGGGGTCATGATCTAAAACCTATTTTTTACTTGTTAACAATGTATTACTTGAGATAACTTAGATATTCAACCTTAGATAATAAATCAAATCCTGATGAGCTACAGAGCCCATGGCTCTATTTTTATTTCACCGGTATGTAATACCGTGGGCTATAGTCGTCGCCCTGTCCGTCCGTAATCATTTTGTTTCTGGAGCAGAACTCAAAAAAACGTTCATGATATCTTTTTGAAACTTTCCATGTGTATTACCCATCAACTGAAGTGGTGTCTTTTGATATTTTCCGATTTCTGAAAACTTTATTTTTTATCGTTTCCATAGAAATGTGTTGGATTTGGACTTTGTTCAGAGACAGATTTGTTTCCGGAGCAAAGCTCCAAAACTCTTCATCATATCTTCCTGGAACTTTGCATATGTATTACCCACTAACTGAAGTGGTGCCTTTTGATATTTTGAGATTTCTGACAACTTTTTTTTCTCATTTTCATAGAAACGCTTTGGATGTGAACTTCGTTCAGAGATAGGTCCGCTTCCAGGGCAGAACTCCAAAACCCTTATCATACCTGAAACTCAGCATGTGTATTACCCACTAACTGAAGTAGTAGATATACAATTATCTGTCAAAGATGTGTTTTACAATTTATGTTGGACCGATGGGATATGTCATCTTCTGATGATACTTGTTACAAGGGGACCTTACTTCATTCTCTTCAAATGCCCTATTAGAGGTGTAATTTAACTAATTTCTATCAAAATTCAACTGTCTTGTAAGAAATATGGAGGTGTCAAACAGGTGAAGGTACACAAGTGTTCTCAATAGTTATGGGAACAGAAAAAATATTCAGCTTGAATAACGTTGCTGATAGCACAACTAACTTTTATTATTAATAATAATAATAGGCTATTTATATTGCGCATTTATCCATGTGAATGCCTGGGTCAATAAGGGGCAGGATAGCGCAGTGGTTAGCGCGTTCGGCTTCGGATCAAGAGGTCCGGGGTTTGAATCATGCCAGGGGCAAGACAACTTTGTCTGCAGTAAAAAAACTGTTCTATAAGGTTTGGGTGCAATGCTACACTGAACTTCAGCGTAGTACCACCCATGGTTCGCTAGTTTCAGCCGATGCTCGCAGGTTTTACCACAAAGCATAGCCACATGGCGTTGCGGGCTTTCTCCCTGCCATAATACTAGCAGCCGAGATATAAGTGAAATAATCTTGAAAGCGGCATTTAACCCCAACTCACCTCACCTCACCTGGGTCAATATGTACAAAGCAGTTCAGAGGAGGATTTATTAAGAGTCTTTTGGGAAAGCCAATTTGTAGAGGTGAATCTTGAGTTGGTTTCTGAATGAGGAGAGATCAGTACAGAGGTGGAGATGTTCAGAAAGATTGTTCCACTCGACTGCAGCAGAATACGAGAAGGTACGGCGTCCATGCAGAATTGATCGTACCCAAGACCACAGCGGCCCAGAAGGCAGATATGGAGTGAGGATACTTGAGAGGTACTCCGGAGCAGAACCAGAGAAACAATGGAACACAATACATAATAGTTTGAAGAGAATTCTTTGTTCAACTGTTCAACTTATTGCAACCATTCAGGAGTATCTATTGTAGCATAGGTTACATGGGAAGAAATGACTTGAGCAACCTCTGTGTAGAAAGAATGGGTAGCTTGGTGGTCATCTTGTTCAATATCAGATCCAGACGCTCAGTGGCTTAGCATGTGCTCACTACTTCACTCAGGCGCCAGACCATATATCCACATTATATATATATATATATATATATATATATATATATAACCATGGACAGCCAGCTGTTTCGGTCTTTAGGACCTCATCAGCATGGTGTGTGTGGAACATGGTTGGGCTTTCAGCTATGCAACGTTATCAACGCAACAAAGCAGTTTAAGAAAGTCCCACTCATTTGCATAAAGTGCTCAAACCGTATTTCTACAGTGGGCTAGCTCAAGGCCGTAGCAAATGAGTGTACCATTTACCATATATATATATATATATATATATACCTACCTATGTAAAGAAGGTATGACAGTGTCCGCGATTTTGAATCCTGGCATAGGACCGGAAATGTAAACTTGGATCAGTCTACGAATGTTACAAAGCATATTTGAGCCAGCAGACCAGCTTTATATGTTACATAGGTATGTTGATATACGAGTATATACGTAGATGTATATTTAGGGTCTGGCGCCTGTGGTCACTACGGTAAGTTTGGTATAATGTTAAATCATGGGAGTTACGGTTAACCTTAGTAAGGGCTAATCTGTGCAGTACAACAGATGGTTTGCTAGTTCTAGGCAATAGCACAAATAGTGTGGAATTGTGTGGCTCTATTCCTGCAATAATACTGCCCTCTGTGATAATGGTGTGGTGTTCAACCCAAACTAATATCTGCCTCACGTTTTCAGAGAGAAATATTGCCTGGATAACCTTGATAACAAGGTGAATAAAGCTCATATATATTCAACGCAGTAAATATGATACCAGCTTCTACAGTTGCTGAACAAAATTTGTTACATTGCTATGTTTACGTGGCTTTGGAGACTTCAGACACAAATAACAAGTTTATAAATTCGTGTATTGTAGCACTATTTGGTATCAAAAGAAAGTACATTCAATAAGGAATATTAATCCATTTTATTTTTCTCAGTGCCTTTATTTGTTTAGGCATTGAGTCATGCTGTCTTTACCAATAATGTCCCAGAGGGCCTAAATAGGGTCTCAGGAATTCCAAGGCTATTTCAATTATGGTTTGTTCCAGACAGCCAAAAATAAACAACCAGTCTTGGGGAAAAGAGAAGTGGGTTTTTTTTGTGCTAAAATATAACTTTTAAATCAGACATACAAGACATTCACATTGTGTTTTAGGTCATTATTCATCCCATTCTGATATTTCTGGGGATTAAAGAATATAAACCACCCTCAAAGATTCCAGGTGCCATTTTCTGACAATATTCTCCACAAATGGACTTGGGGTGGGTGTTTTACAGCACCTCTGAACATTAACTTTAATATCTATTACACGGGAGACGCCTTACTTATATATTGGGACTATTACTAAAACATTGGAAACAGATTTGTAAGCGAAAGGAACATGGTTCAAAATTGGCTCCCAGTAATATCAATGTGTTCTTCTCAAGTTAGTGTCTTCTTAGGTTTTTTTCTCCAGTCATAAAATGGATTTTTGTGCACGAGGACACAGCTCTTGATGTCCGTGCAATGCAATGTTCCCAGATTTAAAAGTGATGTCTTTGCAATGAAATGTTACCAGAATGAAAGGTGATGGCCACGAAATGAAATGTTCCCAGGATGAAAGATGTTGCCTTTGCAATGAAATGTTCCCAGAACGGAAGGTGTTGTCCATGCAATGAAATGTTAGCAGAATGAAAGGTGTTCTCCATGAAATGAAATGTTCCAAGAATGAAGGTAAATGTCTTGGCAACGAAATGTTCCAAGAATGAAAGGTGTTGTCTGTGAAATGAAATGTTTCCAGAATGAAAGATGTTGTCCATGCAATTAAATGTTCCCAGAACGAAAGGTGATGTCCATGAAATGAACTGTTCCCAGAATGAAGGTTGATGCCTTTGCAATGAAATGTTCCCAGAAAAAAAAGGTGATGTCCGTGCAATGCAATGTTCCCAGATTTAAAAGTGATGTCTTTGCAATGAAATGTTACCAGAATGAAAGGTGATGGCCACGAAATGAAATGTTCCCAGGATGAAAGATGTTGCCTTTGCAATGAAATGTTCTCAGAACGGAAGGTGTTGTCCATGCAATGAAATGTTAGCAGAATGAAAGGTGTTCTCCATGAAATGAAATGTTCCAAGAATGAAGGTTGATGCCTTTGCAATGAATCCCTTCGTAATGAACTGTTCCGAGAATGAAAGATGTTGTCAATGCAATGAAATGTTTCCAGAATGGAAGTCGTTGTCCATGCAATGAACTGTTCCCAGAATGAAGGCTAATGTCTTAGCAACGAAATGTTTCCAGAAAGAAAGGTGTTGTCGGTGAAATGAAATGTTCCCAGGATGAAGGTTGATGCCTTTGTAATGAAATGTTACCAGAATGAAAGATGATGTCGATAAAGTGATGTCCATGAAATGAAATGATTTTGGGAATAAAAAAAAGGTTGCATTGCGCCTTTCGTAGTAAATGTAATTATCGTAACAGAATATTTATGCAAAACATTAAAAGAATTGGATAAATGGTTTGTTCCGCCATGGCTCTGGAATAATTGAGTTACGACTATTGATTAGTGAATATTCTGAGAAATCCTAAGCCTTGTTTGGATGTCACCAAATATTCAAACCCATTAGCCCCCCCCACCCCCAAAAGGCCGGACTTGGTAGACACAATTTGGCGCCAAATGTTCACCAACTCTTCAATAAACAAGTTGTCGACCAACATTTCTGAAAAGGCAGACTCTGCTATTGTCTGGGATGAGGACTCGTGCCCAGTTGCGACGTTGCCAAAGTCGAACTCGACTGGTCTATAGATCTAACAGTCTGTTGATACGGTGTCAAAGTGTTAGAAGCGGTTTGCGATGTTTAGAGATGGGGTGATCGGATACCTCGTTGAAGCAGTCCCTTGTATCAGGTCTGTCTGTCGACTGACTCTGTGTCCCAGTGCTGTAGCCACCGTTGACATCGCTGTGATGAAGTGGTTTTGAAGGTGTAGTACCCGGATGTCTTCAGCAGCAGTAGTGACGTGTGGTCTTCCGCTTCTGGACCTGTGTGATGTTTGACCAGTCTGACGTAACCGCTGCATTAATCTGCTTACGGTTGTGAGGTGTAACAGAACCCTCTGGCGACGTCGGTGTTTGAGGCTCCATGCTGGACAATTCCATTTTGGACATGGCTTAACAGAACCATGTACATTCACCTTGGAACTGGTATGGATTCAGGAGAAGTGTTTAGCCATTGGTAACTCTTATTTATCTTTTGGGAGATCACTAAATTTCTTGATAAAATGGCTTGATGCGTCGAGATTGAAAGTGGTGCGAAAGGAACCAGAGTATACATTTTTTGGCTAGGTTATTGATAAAGCGCTAAATCGAACTGTTCATTGATGTCTTTCGACATTTGATTCTGAGGCCATGCTGATGTTAATAATGCGACAGGATGAGAGCAGAAGACGTGTTCAGTAGTGACACTAGCGTTCCATACTTAACGTTGGTGCGCCCAGTAATCATCATGGTGGTACATAACGAGCGCTCAGTGTTTCTGTTACTGAACATGCCTCTGGGCAATTCTTGGACACGTCTCGGCCCTTTGTAAAATGTATATTTCGAAACTGTTCGCCCAGGGGACTATAGTTTAAGCCAACGATTAGGTTTCACGCAAATAGTCACAGTGACGATGCGGGATTTCTTCCTACAATTCTTGCCTCTTGGATGTTATTGAAATACATTTTAACGTATCGTTACACCCCTTATCATCTCACTTCATTATATTATTGTTCCAGGTTGCCTGCTTTGAGAATAGGATCGTTCAAGGAGATTGCAAGACGTTTGCTAAGGTTATCTTCACCAGACGACGGGCTCTTGTTGCATCTCACAATGTAATAAGTAGTGTTACAACTTGTTCACCTCTGGTGCACAGTATTGCATACGTATAGTTTACCATATAAGATTAATTTTGTAGCATGGGGACAATAGTCCATACAAAATATGTTAATGTTTTATAACATGAAACGTTTTCTAAATGAAACGTTACGGGACATATAAGGTATATAGAGATTATTACCCGAGGAAGTGTGTTATATGACTTTTACGAAATGAGTGTGAATTTTTAGCTCATCAGGCCTGAAAGGCCCGATGGGCTTATGGCATGGGATGTCGTCCCTCCATCCGTCCGTCCGTCCGTAAACTTTTCACCTTTTCGACTTCTTCTCCAGAACCAATGACTTTAGAGAGCTGAAATTTTATATACAGACTCCTTGGCCAATGGGGATTCTAAATTGTAGATTTGGTGACCCTGTGACCCCAAATAAGGGCCCCAGGGGTCATAACCTTTAAAGCTATTTTCATCTTCTTCTCCAGAACCAATGACTCCAGAGAGCTGAAATTTTATGTACAGACTCCTTGACTGATGGGAATTCTAAATTGTAGATTTAGTAACCGTGACCCCAAATAAGGGCCACAGGGGTCACAACCTAAAAATCATTTTTCATCTTTTTCTCCAGTCCCAAAAGCTCTAGAAAGCTGAAATGTTATGTACAGACTCTTTGGCCAATGGGGATTCTAAATTGTAGATTTGGTGATCTTGTGACCCCAAATATGGATCACAGGGATAATCACTTAAAACAGCTGTTTTAATGAACTTTGAAGATAATGAGATTTTATGTGCACTTCATATGTCAGCTTAAGAGTAATACTACATTATGGACATGTTTGATGTAATCAATGTGAAATAAGAACTATTGAATAGCCTGTGAACTGAATATTGTGACAGGATGCATAGGAAAACATTTAAAAAGGGTTAACAAATGTTTTATTTTACATTAGATATGTGAACTAAATATGACTGGTGATGAAGTAAGATAAGACTATTAAAACTAGCTACATGAGTTTGTGATACCATATAAAATAAATAAAGATGGGGAAAACAAAATTTAAAATATATAATTTACTGGCTGTGAGTCCAGGGTCTGCATGTTGCATAATTGCAGGTGTTGACCTGGGGAGTGACCACTCCCTGGCAGAGATGCAAACAGCAGCTTGCTAATACACGGAGGTTTCAGGTTACTTCTCTGCTGTGTTACTGATTTAGTCTTACACTCAGATGCTCAATAGAATTTATTAATTAAATATTGAAAAGGATCCTATGAAACTATGAGCCTATGAGAAACAGGATTTTTAGAAACAAATAGGGGCTCTTTTCCATTATGTAATAAATGTTGATAATTCCAGGATAAAAATAGGAAGTAAAACATAATAAACTGCAAAGGTCTACATTATTTATAATGAATATGGATTAATGTGTAACCAATTTTGATAATAAATTTGATGACTGAGCAATGACTTATTATGTGATATCTTAACCTTTTCCTAAGGGATAATTAATAACATGATTCCTGATGAGCTTCAGAGCCAGTGGCTCTATTTTTGTATTTCCCGAGCGAGAGCGAGGGTTATACATAAATTTGCATGAGTTTCGTAAACGTCATATGACACACTTTCGAGTGTAATAATTTCTTTATTACCCATTTTATTCCATTTAATTCGCGTAAAAATAACCAGGAAACGGCCCACTTCTCTTGCGTACCATATTTAACACTCTACTTCAGTGTTATGGTATCGCTATATCAGTCAGATCACTTGAACTACCTTTGAGTGGCCATTTAATGTGACCGCCTAGAAATGGCCGCTCAATGGAAATGAAATCGCATGGCTAACCGAACCATGTACATTCATTTTAGAACTCTTTTTATTGAAAGAGGAGCATTATTCAGCCATTGGTAACACTTTTTGTAAGGGCACTTTATTTCAGTGCTACAGCTCCTTTAAACTAACGATGAGATGCATTGTAACATAATTGTAAATCCCTGAGTGAAGAAAAAATCGATGAATGCTTACAAATTGATTAAGATTCAGTTATTTAGGATGTCTTATATGCATTACCAATAGCTCCAACATTTGCCTAAATTCCCAACTGCTCAAGGATAACTATGAATAAATAATAAAAAATTTACATTTCAATTACAAATCTCAAATGTATAAATTTGTGGTAATTCGAGAGAAGATTGGTGGTCCCAGTGTGAAGGTGAACTGAGGTGAGTTGGGGTTTAACGCCGCTTTCAAGAGTATTTCATTTATATCGCGGCTGCTAGTATTATGGCAGGGATAAAGCCTGCAACGCCATGTGGCTATGCATTGCGGTGAAACCTGCAAGCATCGGCTGGAACTAGCGAACCATGGGTGGTACTATGCTAAAATTCAGTGTAGCATTTCACCCAAACCTTACTGCGTGTAGAACAGTTCTCTACTGCAAAGTTGCCGTGCCCCTGGCGGGTGTAACAGAATGTAGAACAGTAGTGAGTGAGTTATTGCTTAAATCAGTATCGCAGCCATTAGCGGCGAGTGTAGAACAGTAGTCTACAGCAGATGAAAATGCAGACCCCTTGGTGACTTGGTGAAACTCTTGTCTCAATCTAGTTAAAAAATAATGTTAGCTTTAGCTGGATTGCTCTTATCTTGAAGTCTCGTCGCAAATGGCTGCGATACTGCCAAAGCGGTGTTAAGCAATAACTCACTCACTCACTTATCTTGAAGTCAAATGGCATAAGATTGGCCAATCCCACCACCAATTAAAACAAAACACAGAGAGGCTATTGTATGTGTTTAATGGCAGTGCCATGTTGGTACTTGAATCATAGGCTAGCACAAGACATGATTTAGAGCTAACTGACTAGCACAGCGAACGAGTGAGGTGAACACTACACTAGAAGCCAACAGCACATACGGGATGTGTAATATACAGTATGTATAAACAATGTACACTATCATACAACCATGACAACAGTATGTATACCAATGAAAGGGAGGGACAGACAGACAGAGGAGAGGAAAGACTGCATTCTAGAAATGGATGATCAAATGACGAAAATTCGAAGGATATGTTTGCCTGTTCCATGAATGCCTGACGATTCATAATGGCATGATTCAGACAATGTCCACTTGCGTAGGTCTTCTACAATAACCACCTACATCAGTTGTACACCCAGGCTACAAATGTTGTGTAGCACAACCTCAAAGGGGACCAGGACCCATATTTTCAAATCTCTCTTAGCATTAAGACAGTCCTAAGCCAATGTTAAGGTATGGTACTGACGACTTTCTCAGTGCTAAGACAGCTTCGAAAATCTGTGCGCTGTCTAACCATACATGTGGATAATTGACTAATGATTGGACGAACCAGTGTTAAGCTTATCTTCAAAGTTGATAATCATTATCAATCACTAGCGATTTAACAACAGGAAAATAATACAATAAAACTTGATGATAATGAGTAGTTTCTTAACTGAAAGTGAACCAGTTTCAAGGTAGACAATAATTTCAATTACTCTGTTACCATATATCATTCAGGATCTACAAGAGAAGTATTCTTGAGTTTAAGATATGGTCAGCAAGTAAGTGGTGACTTAAGGAAAATACATAAATAGTCTGGTGGCCTTTAACAAATATGTGGGGTTTCAAAACAAATTTTGTTCTAACAGCGACAAACCGGGAGAGATCGGAACAGGTTACATCAATATAGCTAATAAACAAAGTATGGAAGATTCTTGACACACAAAAAGTAACGGAAGGCGTAGAATTTTGTTTAGAACATGAACAATGTCATTTGTTCGGTCAGCAGAATAATAAAAGCGGTAATGGATAATGCTGAAAATTAGCAAACGGTAACACAATTTACATATTACATGCCATCAATTATAAGCATCAATTTCTAAAATGATAATTATATTGCATTTACTACAGAGTATTCATCCGAAGTACAAGTCACTCCTTAGATTGGGAGATTACAGTGAAGCCCAATCTGATTAAAAGCATTATTCTACAGACTAAGTAATCTAGTAGCATTCTAGTGAAACTCGCTGTCTCATATGTCTTATAGTTCGTCATTTTATTCATGGAATTACTGATTGTAGTTACATTCAGCTAACCTTTGACAAATTTTGACTGACCACTGAAATGAGAAACTTGGAAATCAACTTTCAACTTTTAATAGCCCATTGTTGCGAGAGTCAAATCAGTTCTGTGATGATTAGTTGATTTTCCCAGTGGCATAACACAGAACAGATGAGAAATTCCCTCGATGTAATGACGGACTATGGGACAGCTAAACTTGTAACTTTAATAAGATTGGCATACATAGAAAAATGTTCATCTGTAAGTTGATAAACTTACATTTAAGATTTATTAAGTTGTCATACTCATAGGGGTTCTTGGTCTATCCTACAAGCTCCAAGACAGTGTGTGAACCATTCGATTACCTCTCCAACTTCCCCCACAAGGTATAACTTGTGCCAGTCTTTATCACTGGCTAATTTAAACCTTGCTGTATACCGTCACCTTTTCTGTGCTAGCATCTTGCAACTGGACTTGGTAGTGCAATGAGAAATGTGTAGCATAGAAAATATGGCAAAATGCAGCAAGACTTAAGGGGCAGTAGCACGTTTTTTGCAAATTTTTTGTTGTTGCAAATTTCCTATTTATAATGATAGTTTGTGCAAATTAAATTTACTTTAGAGGGTAAAACATCTTATTACACAAACCAATTATCCGCAGTGTTAATAACGGTGTTGCGTATAGAGCAAAAAATTGCATGGCGGCCATTTTATTGTGAACACATTTTATTATTTCGAATGACAAAAACGATTCCCATGCCTTGCCATGCCATGTTCACTCATTTTTAGCTTGGTTTTCCAAAGAGAGAAGGGTGTTTTACCATTGGTGAATTCATTTCAAATACATTTCACTGACTTATTTCAGCGAAAAAACGTGCTACTGCCCCTTTAAATAAGCCAGTGAGAGAGACGAGGTGTTACACCTTGTGGGGGAAGTTTCCAGTAGTGGCGTGAGTATATCAGTGAGTGGGAACTCGCTGTTTGGAGCAAGTAAGATAGACAATAACAGTAAGGTAGGAGGCAGGAGCATCTTCTCAGGGCTACTTACACAACTAATTACAAGTAATTCGTATTTTTGTCCTTTGTACACATTGCACATGCAAACATATATACACATAAATATTAACAACTATTGTCACTCTTTCAACCTCTACTGTTCAAAACTGATTTGTTTTCTGTCAAAATTATCCAAACATTTTGTGTGAAATTTAATGTCCAAATGTTATATCAAGAATGTCACAGACGATTTATGAATCAATGAAATGAAAATTCCTTGAATTTCTGAGTATAATGTTGAATGTCAACAAAAGATATGTGTTCAAATTCAATTTATACTTTTCTTGTTTAAAATGTATGTGATAAAGGTCATCTTTTAATATTTTCAAAACAGACGTTCATTGAACAAGTCACAACACTTCTCTTTTCACTATATACTCTGAAACTATTGTGAGCAGACTACAGAAATTTCCTACACAATGATACATACATTGCTTGACTTTTGAAGCCACAATGTATCTACATTCTATTCTATAGGTGGATTTCCTATACTGTTGGCTTTATGAGGGGTGAACATTTAATAATACTCTGTTTAGAAGGTCTCTGTCAAGACGAAGGTGTTTAAGTAGATTTCAATATAATCTCACTGAAAGCAATTAATTATCAAAGACAATTGGTGAAATATTAGAAAGCAACAATATCATTCTCAGAATTGTTATTAATCATATCTTAAAATGATTGTAAGATTTTGGCAAGTCAAATTGGATGATTTTAATTATTGCAAGCCTCATCGTATGTGTTACTGAAGTAGTATAAGGTATGCAAAAAATATTTTAAAATTATTTGCCAATTTGACACCATTATCAGTCATTATCCGTTTCTAAAATAGAACAGGAATTATTTTCAAATCTTGAGAGTGCAATCTTCATAATATAGAAAATTCACTGCAGATACTACACTAGACGGCTATCTTATTGTGACTATTTATGTTCTTTTTTCTCTCTGAGAAGGTCAGTACGAGCTGCCTTACACTGTTTTATTATTTGGGAGAATTTCATATAATTTTGTGAAGGAGAAAATCTTGGGATATACAGTGTTTGATTTCTGTTCTAGCTTTTCACTTAAAGATGAAACAAACAGAGGGAAATGCCTAAATGAACCTACATGATAAAAAAAACAAATATAATCTAAACATGGATGTATTCTGAGCATATGAAAAGATTGCACATTGCACGGTTTTCAGCCATTTCTCTCATGCTAAAATATTTTGCAAACAAGGAAACATTAAAACAATTTCTTGATCACTTCCCTCTACGACTCCCATGTTGCAAATATAGCTCTAAAACTGACATGGGGGGATTAATTTGAACATAATATATACACCTGATTCCATATATCGGCAAGTAGGTGGGGGCTTGGGTTCTATATAAAGCATTGGGGGTGGAGGATTCCATATAAGGTATTTGTGGGCTTGGTTTAAGGTGATAAGCAAAGTGGGATTATCATGCATCTGGAGAGCTATTTCATTCGCCGGAGAACAAACCAACGCGCAGAAGCAGACATTAGATTCCAAAGAGGAAATTTTTCACACATCAGTTTCTGAGTCGGGCTGAGAAGAAAGATTCAATTTTCTGTCCACTTTTGTCCGAGATTTGGGCACGGGTTGACTGCCCCCTATTGTGATGGTGCGTTCCTCAGCTGTCTTATTCTCCCACGCGTCATCATCAACGGTAAACTGTCATGCAAACACAGTGTTAGCTAGAGACATGCAGGAAAGACACACAAACAAGGTCAAGGCCACGTTGACAAGGCCAAGGTCATATGATGACAACACTGCTCTGAGCAGATCTTTTGCATCTTAAAGCTTTCTATTATGTTTATGAAATGTGACCACAAAATAGGCGATTTAGAGAAAAGTGTTACCATGACAACTAACAGTTACATGATGTAAAATCTTACCATAACACATCATCAAAAACAAGTTCATGCACTTTATGTTGAATTTACATATCTGCCAACAAACATTGACAATCTAATAATATAAAACACCCAGAAAACATTTCGTGATTTGGAAGTCATGAAATATACTTGTAAGGTTAATTAATACAATGTATTTTCAATATAACTTATATCCATAACCATATACTAATACTGTTATCAACATAAATATAGAATGTTAACATCATGATAAATTACTGAAATAGGTAACAACTTTTTGCATTAGAACAGCCATTAAAACATTTATTTACAATATCAATATTTACCTGCCATACCTGTGCATAAAGTGATACAAATAACAATAAGCAGAAAAGAGGAAAGCAAAGAAAATTATTCTACCCCTGTGAAATTGGTTGCCTAACCTAAAAAAATCTTTAAAACCAACATTCCAAGGCAGGCTGTCTTTAAAGGTACATCATATTGCAAACGTTATAAATAGTGTTACCAGTACTTTATCGGGAAGTACCGACTGTTACCGAAAAATACCATTTTGATTATATTAGAGTTAGCATATTGGCAATATGAAGGTAAAAGTAGTGATTTCTGATCGAAAACCGGACAATGCACAGCGTGTGGCGCGAGCCAATGAGGCAAACATATTTTTGGAATCTAATTTATAACAGACAAAAAGACAAATTTGAGTTGATAATGTTTAATAGGTAATATAACTACTGTGCATGTAAATGGGACGTGCAGTTTCGGTTTCTGCACATGCATAATGATGTTACTCAATTTTAATTGGAAACCAGTAATTGTGATATATTTGGCGATTGGGGATAAATATGCAAGCTGAGTGAATTTATTTTTATTGTAAACAGTACATGTGGTGAGTTGGAACGTATTAAAGCCAAATAAAATTTTATAAAACAAAATGGATGCAACTTTTAGTCTAAGAATAAAGTACCGGTTGTTCATGAGCTGAGAAATCAGTACGTGTGAAAATAGTCCGTAAAACTGATATGTTACTCTGTCTATCAATGAAATGAGGCGACTTGGGAATTAACACAAAAAGTACAAAAATGTGTACTATTGCAGGTAGTGTGATGTTATTATTTATTATATCATTGCAGCTTGTGAGGTGAGGAGAGTTGGGGTTTAACGCCGCTTTCAAGAGTATTTCACTTTTATCACGGCTGCTAGTTTTATGGCAGGGAGAAAGCCCGTAACGCCATGTGGCTATGCATTGTGGTGAAACCTGCGAGCATTGGCTGGAACTAGCGAACCATGGGTGGTACTATGCTGAAATTCAGTGTAGCATTGCACCCAAACCTTACTCATGTAGAACAGTTCTCTACTGCAGAGAAAGTTGCCGTGCCCCTGGCGGGATTCGAACATTACAGCTTGTATTAATGCAGCGAGAAAGCCTACACACTAGTGGATATACAAGGCAAAGAACCTGCAAGCATTGGCTGGAAGATTAGGACCATTTTTAACTTTAATCATAGTGATAATCATAGGTTATGGTGATCATTACTCAATGTTGGAACAATGGTGCTGTTCTCTTCATCAAATAATGTGGCAGAGATTTTTTTTAAAGTTTGAAAAATCAATGTGTCTTTCTTCTTATAAGGCTGCCCTGCTATGTGTTGATACTCAGTATATTGCAATTAGCCCCTTCTCAAATAAACCAGCGATAACGCAGGTTTTTCAAACACTTGTTTTTATTTTCTGCCTGTTAAGGGTTAAATGGTATTTCTTGAGACAAAGCAACCAACAGTGCACACCTTCTAAACTCAATAAATTAAAGAATACCACATCACCAGAAAAGACTGTCATGTAATTCTCTCTTGAAAATCCTTGATAAAGCTTTTGTTGTCCACTATGGCAGCAACAAAATTGATACTAAACAACTCTTAAATTTCTCGATTACTAAACAATATTCCTGTGAGACGTTACTGAGCATTTCATCCTTCATCGTCTTATATCTACCATAAATAACATCAACATGAGTATTATTTTCACGAGGTCTGGCATATTTACATTAATATAACTATGATCATTGTAAAGGACATGCAGATACTAACAATAAAGTGATGTTTTAAAAAGTGAATATGTCCTTTAACTGACGTCAATCATCACTGTTGTATTGACTTCAATTTTCATTGCACTTATTAAAGAAATTTGGCCTTTTAGAATGGCATTTATGACACCGACATTGCTTGTACAACATTACTTTGGTTAAGGTCATTAAGAGTACCTGGTAAAATATTTGCGTAATATTGGAAACATACACAATATTTGGACTCTAAACAATGGCAACATTTCCTCAAATAAAATTCCTCTGGACATAAAATGTGGTAATGACACCACTAGCGTGGTCTGAGAGTGCCCTCTATAATACGCGTCACTGTGTTGGCCAGGCTGACTTCTCATCTTCAAACTGCACAGCAAGGGGAGAGAAGCAGAGAGGAATAATCAGTAAGCAGTCAGAGTTATCTCCCTTCCTTATAGGAACACTGAGGGTTTTCCCTGATGAGTCAATGGATGAGGTTCATGTTTGGAGGTTAGATACATTCAGCCATTGATACAGTCTAAGTAAACCTAGCCTCACTATTATCCGTTACACTCCTATAGGAGTGTAACGGATAATAGTGAGGCTAGGTTTACTTAGACTGCCATTGATAGCTCCTCCATTTATTTCGATGTCGGACTTTCATAATAATTCATTTTAATTTTGGCCTGATCATGTAACTTCAAAGTAGGGTTCTATCAGCATATTTTTCTTAACAGATTCACAACTGTCTTGTCATTTCAGAAGCACCAAGTTAATCTCAAATTTAAACTTTCCTCACCCAGATTTTTCATAATTTCAGGATCAAAGCAATGAGGGATCTGGGTTAGATTTTTTATTTTAAAAGGGATTGGCAGTTTGGAATATGCAAACTTTGAATTTCAGTGGGATGAGGATTAATATGCAGGACACATTACATAAAAGTGCTCGTCTAACATAAGGTGCAAATGGATATGAGTGAGTGAGTGAATAACTAAATCTAAATCAGATATAGTCCTATCATTATCTTGCTAAGCTCAACAATCCATCAAAAGAATTTCAGTCTCATCAGTGTTGAACATGTTAGTCGCGTGAATTGGGTGTTAAGCGCCTCTATCAAGAGTTTTATATTTATGGGATAGTATCATTGCAGACACAAAGCCTGCATTACAATCGTGGATGGTACTGCAGTGGATTTCAATGCAGCATTGCATCCACAACTTACTGCATGGAGGTTGACGTGCCACTGATAGGATAAAAACAGAAGACCAATTGATCCAAAGTCAAGTTGTGAGCTGTCACCATCTGTTGTGTTCAACAACCGTACATCTAAATAACTCTGGAATGGCTGGCATGAAGAGCTAGCAATCTCTACAACAGACAAAGTTGCTGAACCACTGTAGGGATTCGAACCATGGACCTCTTGATCGAAAGTCAAACACTACGCTATTCATACTTTGATTAATTATCGCCTAGCGTGAACTCTCTTCAACCACTGTAGGGATTCGAACCATGGACCTCTTGATCGAAAGTCAAACACTACGCTATTCATACTTTGATTAATTATCGCCTAGCGTGAACTCTCTTCACTACAGACAAGTTGTTAAGCCATTATCAGGGTCCGTTGGTCCTCAAACATTGCAATGCCATCACAAGAACTAAGGAAGCGTTACTTTATTTTCCTGACAGACGCACACTCAATGAGACCAGAGGAACATCCTTAGATGTTTTGTTGAGCAAAGTAAGATTACAATACAGGTATATCTCAGTTAGATCAGTGAAAACCACAACCAGTGTTCATATAAAGAAAAGAGTGAATGGTTCCCAAAGCATTTTGGTCTTTACCCTGGAACCCTTAACTACAGTTTTTAAAAGAGAGTAAACAAATCTTTTAGCAAAAGCAATAATAATTTACACTATCTAAATATCACCTGTAAACCTATTAAACTTAAATTGAAAAACTTACATAAAAACTGTTTTCCCACACATACTTCTGTTTAAAGGGAAGCAAATGTAAATCTTCGGCAAACAAGTTTTATTTTATTAATATTCTTTTCCAAGTAATTCTACAAAATCAGTTAAATTGTTTTAAAACAAACGCGCAGATTCAGGGGAAAAGTGTTAGCAAAACGAAATTGTCTAGCCTAAAGACCTTCCCAACGCCGGAAAGCAACACCAAAACAACACCAACTTAAATCAATTTTCAGTCTAGCTCACCTTTCCGGGACTAAAATCAGCAAAGTTTGTGAAGGGATCAGATCCACCTCCGGAGTTAGCATTTGCAAAAGGATCCGATCCTGCAAAAGGATCTGAACCAAAGCCTCCGAAAGGATCCACTTTGGGTTTGTTAGAGGATGTGGGTAAAGGACTTTTAGACTTTGGGGGTGCGGGGCGGGGAGGGGGTTGCTTT
This sequence comes from Gibbula magus, assembly GCA_936450465.1. Classification (NCBI taxonomy): domain Eukaryota; kingdom Metazoa; phylum Mollusca; class Gastropoda; order Trochida; family Trochidae; genus Gibbula; species Gibbula magus. The sequence goes on along the minus strand of OW388292.1, from coordinate 60,819,590 downwards.
TTGGATTTGGGGGGAAGACTGGGGGGTTTTGCAGGGGAACTGGATTTTGAGGAGGGTTGAGGAGCAAACGGGTCAGATCCAAACCCGTCCGATTTCTGCAACACAAGATAACAGGTCATTGTCATTTTGATCAACATCGAAATTGATAAGACTCTCCTAGATCAATTAACCTCCCCATTGGTAACATGATGCAATATTGATTTTTATTACCCATATGGTTGAAAATAACCGAGTTAATATTATTGATATGAACACATGTGCACATATCACGTTTGCTTAGCAACCATTGTTTCACCGCGACTTCTCGTCTGTGACGTCATAAAACGATTGTTTGTGACGTCACTGTAGCTTGTCGTCGCAAGAGAAGTGGGTCTTTTCCTTGCTAATTTTACGCGAATCAAATGGAATAAAATGGGTAATAAAGAAATTATTACACTCGAAAGTGTGTCATATGGCTTTTACAAAACTCGTGCAAATTTATGTATAACCCTCACTCTCGCTCGGGCAATACAAAAATTCACACTCGTTTCGTAAAAGTCATATGACACACTTCCTCGGGTAATAATCTCTATCACAGGTTAAAATTTTCTAATTTGTTTCAAGAATATAGCATAAGCATTATACTAGTATTTGATAATTGAAAATACTTTATCACATTTATCCAAGTCTTACCTGTTTACTAGAACCACCAGAACTCCCAAATGGATCAAAGTTACTTTGTTTTTGACTAGAATGAGAGGGAGAGGAAAACGCGCCGGCAAATGGATCTTCACTCCCGAAGGGATCACTCTGAGGAGATAAGTCAACTTCATAAGAATATGTCTGCATAATAACATTTCAGAAAATGATAATGACTACAATTTGTAGGAGAACAAATAATAATGAATATCTTTTGAGGTTTGAAAATTAATCCTGAATTACTTCAACTTCCAATCCAATCTTTGGAGCAAGATGGTTATATTCTTCCTACCTGTTACCGTTGCAAGAACCTGACTGAAATCAATGTACCCACTTTTCCTTTATTTGAGCCGAATGACTCTTTGAAAGGATCATCAGCAGCGAAAGGATCAGCCTGGAATCCATCTGATGACTTGAAAGGATCACCTGTTGAGAAGAAAACATTAACATGTCTTCATTACTACATGAAACTTCACACGAAAGATTAATGTCTTGAATATGTTACATTTACAGGAACAGATATCAAAATGATTTAAACCCATATGCTGTTACAAATTTCATATCCCTTTTAAATACATTTCTACTTGAGATCATGTCAATAGCAAATATCTTTACCAAAACCTTGGAAATGTGAGGTTGAAGACCAAAGGGGGAGAAATATGAACGATTCAGTGAAGACCAAAGAAGGCAGATAGAGAAGGGAGGTGAGGCGAGTTGAGTTTGGGTTTAACGCCGCTTTCAAGAGTGTATTTCACTTATATCGCGGCTGCTAGCATTATGGCAGGGAGAAAGCCCGCAACGCCATGTGGCTATGCATTGCAGTGAAACCTGCAAGCAACAGCTGGAACTAGCGAACCATGGGTGGTACTACACGGAAATTCAGTGTAGCATTGCACCCAAACCTTACTGCAGTTCTCTACTGCAGACAAAGTTGCCGTGCCCCTGGCGGGATTCAAACCCAGAACTCTTGATCCGAAGCCGAACGCGCTAACCACTGCGCTATCCCGCCCCCCAGATAGAGAAGGGTCCTAATGATTTAAATAACACCACTGACTCATGTTCGATCTTAACCCTTCACAGGCGGGTTGCACAACATTATGAGATAGCCTCTTAACAAGTGGCCAATCCATCATTATTCCCAAGCTGTGATTCATGTAGATTGGCCACACAGAATTGTTTAACATTGATTATTTGAGCAGGGAGATGGGTAATATACACTTAATTACTCATGGTGAGGTGATTAAGAGTCCTTGTATTTCACATAATGACCTCACCATGAGTAATCAAGTGTTTTATTATACCGAAATTCCTTTTGCTTCAGACTTTTGTATTTAACATTTTAGCTGTTGCACGACACACATAGAGCAAAACTTGTAAATCGAAAATATTATCTCATTACAAAATCAGCGAAAGATCTGATGACGTCATCTTGCATAAAAAACGTCAAAACAAACAGTCATATGACACAAATCACGTGACGAGTCAATATCTCAGGTCAGTGACAGAAATTTCTGTCACAAAATTTACCTCATCACTGGAATGGGGGGTCAGTGTACAAATATATTTTTCGATGACGTGGTGTGTTGGACCAATGGAATTCTTACAAATTTAATAAAGGTATAATAATGCAACTCGTGAACTGACTACTCACTATCTTTAAATGGGTCGTCGTTCTGGAATGGGTCACTTTGACCCCCAGTTTCAGCCGAGTTGTTGAACGGATCCTTTCCTTTGAACGGGTCTTCCTTAAAATCGTCTGCAGTTGAACCCGTACTGAATCCACTCAGTGTGCTAACAGGGCTACTTCCAATCTGAAAGCACGTACATCAATATTTTTAATAATTCTTTCCAAATAAAAACATTTTGGCGTATCACAAAATCATAAAATTCTTGGTTCCCAAACGGTTTCCTCATTATTACGTGAATCAGATTTGAAAGAATGGGTCACCAGGTCATGACCGACTGACCTCTACCTGGGTGTGTCAAAGGTCAACAATATATGGCCTGATTTCCCATTCTTCCAGATCCCATATATCAAGGTTCGAGGATCTTCATTCCAACATGACTGGTGCAACTATTTAGAGACACTACAAGACTCAAGATACTACCACACGTCCCACTGACAGGTTCAAACATATCCAACAACAGTTACTGACAAAAAAACTTCATGCATGTGTGTAAAACTCTACAATGAACACAATAACATAGGGTATACATTTTTTGTATCAGTTTCATTCAGCGCCAAAAATATACTTCATCTAATTTTTTAAAATATTCTTAAATTTATTAACAATCTGAATTTTTTTAAACATTTTCATTTCTTCAATTATTGCACTTAAACTGCACCCGACCTAAACACAATTGCTTATTTGATTAGCCATTCCATCTAAATCAACAAACTTCACCGAAATCAACCCAATCTAATAAAACCACCCTATCTGTGCCAATCAGCCACCAAATCATATTTTACTTCCCAACCTGTCAAAGGTGGAGTCTACTAACGACTACAGGGACATATGCCTACAGGCATTCATAAAAATTAAATCATTTGATAACAGTATTCAATATTGACACAGATTCATTATATTTAGGTAGATGGTTCGAAATAAGATTTAAAATCTGAAAAAAAAGTTCCAAACCGTTACCATATTTGTCCAAACCTTTACCATGAATTCCCTAAGCATTGATATTATAAAAATAAATAAAAGTTTAACCTGACAAAAAAGTTTTAGTTTTTTATCATTTAAAAAAGATATATAATTAAGTGACTAGTTAACATTTAAATATTTATCTTAGAACAAAAAAAATATTTTCAAATAACTTATTTTTCTAACATTTGGATCGAACAGAAAAACTTGATAATGGAAATAACTGAGAGAGATTTACCTACACAGTAAATTAAATTTCATGACACATGTTTTGCGCTTTGCTCTTTGCTCCCCTAATTCCTCAGCTTCTGTTATTACTTCTCTAGTGAAGACGTTAGTGCACACTGATTGGAACAGTTCACTATTGTGCAGGTAAGCGTATCGCTGTCCCAACTCAAACTGTAGCTATTAATCCCCTTAGGCATTTGTCCCTGTAGGCGTTATTACACCTAACCCTGTCAAAAGTTAAAAGAAAATTACTCAATGCAACGCCAGCCCTGAGATCCGCAAGTGATACAGTGGTCAAACTGAAATCACATCAACCTAGAGTTACAGAACCACTCAACTGCACATGATCCTGTCGTACTAGGTACTCATCTGTGTCCAAGTAAATCTTTGTTGTGCATCAAGCTAAGCCTACCTAACTTGACCCTCAACGACTCTAGATGTCAGGAAGTCTTACAGTGGTCCTAGTGGAGAACTGATTTATATCCGAGTAAATCTTTGTTGTACACCAAGCTAACCCTTGACCCTCAACGACTTTAGAAGTCAGGAAGTCTTACAGTGGTCCTAGTGGAGAACTGATCTATATCCGAGTACGCCTGCAGATCTCCGTTGAGCTGAGAGTTATAGCCAGCGATACTCGACGACAGGCCGCGTTGTTGGTCCCGCAGGTGGGTCACTCGGGCGTTGGTCTGAACAACAACAACACAACAACACTGTACAAACCAAACAGTGCATCCACAGGGACATGGAACAAGTGAGAGGACAGACTTTGTGCTCAGGAACAGCTTCTTGGAGACAATATCATTATAGTCATATCCTGAGTGAAATAATTTGTATAGAGTAAAGTCCTACAATTTCGTCCAGTCCTGATATTTCGTCCACTGTTCAAATAAAGGCGAATTTGCAGCCTGTCCTACGATCAAATCGTTGTCTCGTTTGTTATTTTTCTTACTAAGAATAGCAGTCACATGATATTAGTCACATGATACATACAGCAATGTTGAATGGTTGATACAACATGACGAAGCTGTTACGTCACGACCTTCCCGCCCGGGAGACTTGAAAACGACATAAACAGGTGGACGAAATTATAATACAATGTCTCCGATACTTAAAACTGTGTGGACGAAATTACGAGATTGGTGGACGAAATAACACGACGCATACCCTTGCTTTTACACTATTTCATTCATAAGAGTTACCCCCCTTAGAATATCAGCCAATCATTTTTCTTATAACAAAGACTCTTCGCCTCGGGCTGATTGTTGACAAAGAAATGCCGAGTGAGGCCAGTGAGGGTTAGAATTCCGGCAAGCGAGGTCAACTGTTAAAGTGGACAAAATTTGAGGATTTTACTCTATATGACTTTTTTTTTTTTTTTGGGAGGTTGAAGGTCAAAAGCGCACCCCCTTCTGACTGAAAATCCGGGATCGGCTACCAACAGAATACTCAGCTCCAGTATAACCATTAGTCAGTGACTGATCCCAATTACAAGTTATTATTTCAGTAAATAGGCAGCTGTGTATGGTCTGACACTTATTCATTCAGCAGCAAAATTGCTAAAGAGACTAGATTTAATTGTTCATTTCCACAGCTCTTGTGAAAGGGTCAGCGTTTATTTAATAGCCGGGCAAACTTGGTACAGATTAAGTACCAATTTTATTACTCAGGATATGATCATAATGGAGACTCTTCGACTACCTACATATGGTCACTATACTACGATGTCAAATAACAAAATTGAAAATATCAATATCGGTGGATCGAGTCTGTACAATACATTTGATGACATTTGGTTACACTTTACAGGTATGCCATCCTCGGTTACCCATGGTTTTATATATGCTCCGTTACTCTCCACTATATCACCCATGGGAAACCTTATCAGGAGAATCTGTACTCAAATTACCCGCCCTTGGCCGGCTTGACGAAGTCAGTAACCAAAGAAAATACTCAATACGATAAGACGGAAATGGTCAAGGGAGATAACCGGTGACGGATGGCTAACAAAATGACCTCACATGCTTTGAAGTGATATGAATTGTCATTGGCTCGCAGGTCCAAGCTGCGTAGCGGTTTGATTGGCTCACGCCGGCCAAGGGCGGGTAATTTGAGTACAGATTTCTCTGATGAAATTTCCCATGGGTGATATAGTGGAGAGTAACGGAGCATATATAAAACCATGGGTAACCGAGGATGCAGGTATGCTGGTAGATAGAACATTTAGAACTGTACAATACATGGACTAACTATCAAGAGAAAAATTATAAGAACTTCTATTGATCTTCTAGTTCTAATATTTCCTTGAGTTTGAATAAAAATATGAAAATAAAATGTCACAAATACACATTTGATCCATGCAGATATCATGAAGAATTTGTGAAAAGAACTGATGCATTATATCTACCAACCTATAATTGCTGCTCTGCTAGGCTAACGATTGTTAACTAGCGAGTCAGACCATGGTTTGACTAACTAACCGAGGAGGCCTGGTCGGTCTACAGGACTGGTTATCTAGGTAGATTGTGCTACACATCCTATGTAGATGGCAAGACGGACCACATGGTTGGATGGTCCCACCAAAGTTGTCCAGGTGTCAACTGTCTATGCATGTTCAACAATTTCTGAATTTTCTATACATATTTGATAATTTCTTATCAATGGACAGCAAGTTGTGGGTGAGGTGAACTCTGCCCTCAATGTCTAAGTCACCTTGTCAAGATGAAAAGGTTACAGTTTCATGTAAGAACACAAGTGTTGAGTCGATACATTGACGTTTCTAATCAAATGCATCGTACACGACTTGAGTATTGACTCACAATATCAAAACTCAACTCAAACAATTTGATTTTCCGTTAAAAAGTATAACTAATCTAAATATAAACATGTGTCTATGTTGTAAGATTTATTATTTTATTTAATGTATATGTATGTTTGTTTGGAGAGGAATCTGCACTAGCCATAATACAACTTGAGTTGTTCTTGTTACATTGGGGAGAATGTTATTGACTCGATTCATTCAAGCGGCATAGACATCGACCATGTGACCAACGCATACCACTCCGTTAGAGAGGCAGTAGCACGTTTTTTGCAAATTTTAATTTTTCAAATTTCCCATTTATAATGATAGTTTATGTCATTTATATTCACTTTAGACGGTAAAACATCTTATTATACAAACCAATTATCTGTAGTGATAATAACGGTGTTGCGTATAAAGCAAATGTTGCAAGGCGGCCATTTTATTATTTTGAATGACAAAAACGATTCCTATGGCTTTACGGAACCATGTACACTCATTTTAAACTTGATTTTCAGAAGAGAGAAGGGTGTTTTACTTTTGGTGACATTATTTTTCCAATACATTTCATCGACTTATTTCAGCGAAAAAACGTGCTACTGCCCCTTTTAAGATCCAGCACGCTCTAGGCAGGAATCCCTGCCATTTACTGCATCTCCCTGTCGTCTAAAGGCAGCAAACCCTGCCATGTCGCGTGCAGAAAGCCTTGACCCCTGACCTCTTATAAAACAAGACAATTACAGATGTCCAACGAGTGATCTGTCGATTTAAAATGCAACAGAAGGATTCTACACTAAAACTCCATTCAACTGATATGTCATACTTGTAATAAAATTCGTTATTCATCTTACACGAGTCCACGAAAAAATTCAGTCGATGCGAGAGAAAACTTCCGGTGAAAATTGTCACATGTGAAGAAGTTGGAGAGACGACGGTTTCCAAACAATGATAAATAAAGTAAATCTGATGCAGTGACAATTCATAATTGTGTTTATTCAATGTACACAATAACCAATCTTAGTTAGTCTGAGTCATAATAATATCGTTGCAATGTTTTATCAAGGCAAAATGGAGCTGTCAAATCGTGAGATTCTTTCATCTTGCTGCAGTTAGAAACCGTTAGGCCTAGACTGAACAAACAATGTCTTCACAACAACATCATCTAAAAAAAATCCTTTTTTTTATCATGATCACGGATTCCAAAGATAAAAAAAACAACTGACATTTATATATCTTGTTATGGCTAAAACTTGCATTACATTTAGGCCTACAGATCATCTTGAAAAATCTACTTACAAATTGCCGATAAACAGCATGACGCCATTACGTACTTTTGCACTGATGGCGGATTTCGATCACACACAATTTCGATGTTCAAGTTCAGTATCCGATTCATGGCACTTGATCGGAATATCCTAATACACACATGCTGCATTAACACTTTCGTAGTGGTGAAAAAACAATTGGCTTATTTAAAAAGATGTTAGTTCTTGAGTAATGACACTTGGACCCAAAGACAACCGTTGGTAAGTCCCGCGCGATTGTAAACAAGTTACGGTACTGTCAATGCTATTCCGGGAAAACTAATGTTTATGATAGCAACACTCTGTCGGTCATTCTTGGTCTATTGTTTTATATAAACATATTTATTTTCTATTATAAAAACTATCATTCAGGAAAAATATTTGAACTGTTTGTTTTCTTTCTGAAGGCAAGTAGCATAACGATTACCGTTAGACTAGGCGATTGGAATCTCCAGTACGATTTCAAATGAAATTTTGGAATATACGGGCGTAACTTGCTTGATGAAAATTCTGGAAATACAATTTATTGGGATCGAGTTTGTTTTTGTGAAAGGCAAAACATTTACGACATGAAAAGGAATTTTCGTCTGTTAATAAAAAAAATCAACTAGCTAATTAAGTTACTTACGACAGACAATTATTGTCACTATCCAACATCTTCAAGTGAACTCTCGCGAAACGTCACTCTGACATGTGAACATTTATTCAGTAAGTAAGAATGCGTTGGCACATCATGAATTCATGCAAGATAATTCATTCGTTTTGAAAATAAACTACTTTGAAACAACTCGTAACTGTTTTGAAAATGAAATAATTTGAAATAACATGTCATTGACCTTGCCAGGACACACGTGGTTTTGATTGACAGAAGTGGGCGTGGACACTTGAGTGACAAGATGGGCGTGGTTATCGTAGCTTTGCGCAGCTTGAGATATCGATGTCGTCATTGATCGATTTACCAAAAAATGTCCTCAAATTTAATTGAAATTAAAAACTTTGACAAATATTATATAGGTTTTTAAAACTTACTTGACAAGCAGTAGTTTTTGATGTGTCGATAGCGTGTAGACAAAAAATAGTACAGTGCCGTGCCGGTGACGTTATTTTCATAGACGTGCATGTTAATTTAATCTGGGATAAATAATTTTCATAGATACGATTTTTGTCCGATTCTATTCACATTTATCAGGTTTGTGGGGAATCGACTTGGCTACAACCTCATAATTTAAGTTTAATTTTCCGTTTACTATCTTGGGAATGGCAGAACTTTGATCAACATATATACGTAGTTGTGAAAACATTTAACATGACGGTCTATGGGAAACGTTTTTATCTAACGTACACATGTAGGTAAATTGGATGACATTAGTTAATTATCGTCCGAAAATTTAATTTAAATTATTTTCTTCAAGCTGAGATGATTTCAAATCAAGATGAAAAGTTTAACATTGATTTAAACAGAACTTATTTCATGAAAATAATGTATCCCAGCGTAAATTAACATACAAGTCTATGGAATTACGACACTGTACGAATATAACTGCCACGTAGGCCTACTGTAGGCCTTATTACATGAGAAATGTGAATTTGTATTTATAAATGTTGGAGGCAAATTACTTGAAAAATATTAAACATCAGTTTATTTCACTCTTGCACTTGTCTGTTGCAGGTACCGTTATCAACCGCCTCTTGTAGGTGAGAGTTTTTGTAAATGATTTGTGACATAGGCCTACCAACTTGAATCCATCAACATTCTCATACTTAATTTCGACTGGCATTTTTATTTGCTACACATTGAAATAAAGGATGAACTGTTACCAAATCTTGACTTTTTGTCCAAAATATAACTAATCTGCGGTAGTCCAGTCCAGTCCGGCGGCCTTCGAGAGATTCCGTACTCCAGTGAAAGAGATGAAATGACACCCGACCTTCAAGAGGTCTACTTTGTGTGCAGGTACTCACTTGACAGTGTAGAATCAAGGAAATTGATGGGATATCTTTCTTCAACACTTGTCAGCTAAATCAGATTTTTTTTCCCCATAAGGTATTGTCTTTTTTGCCTCAACACTTTGATAGAATTGCTCAAATATTCGTTAGGCTTACTATTTGCGTCATATATATGATATAGTTTTGTTTTTGACATTTGTTTAAATATTAACACGTGTTCATATCTAAATTGACAAGTGTTCATTGTCATTTAATTTACAGTGCTTGTAGTAAATTTAGTATTGTTTACGTTTAAAAAATAATGTAGTTATGCTCTTAATATCCAAACCCGCATGACCCATTACATGTGTGACAAACGGTACACGACATTCATTTTTAAAACTTTTTTCAAAGGGATCGCTTACACTCGTAAACAATAGCTAAACAAATTTATGTCTGATTGTGATTATGTTCCGTTAGTACACATATATGTCTATATTAAATGTATAGATTACCAACCAATACCTTATTGGGAAACTCTGATCAGGAGGAACGTTCTATTTTCTGATTGGCTGAGAATGGAATTCCCCAATGTGGTTTCCACTTGGTTATCGTTTGTCGACAATTATAATACTCCATTTGGAAATTAATATAATTAGATGCTTTTGATTTATAGTTCTTCTTTTATTCTTTATTTATTAATTATATATAGTAACATGCATTACGTTTATAATTATGTCAGATAAATTAAACTATGCGCACAATGAACTATGTAGCCTAAGTATATTTTCTTTTATATCTGAATTTACAATCTTAAAATTATAAACATCCTTTAGTATCAATGTCAATAATCCTAATAAAAAATGAAAACAATGTTTTCGACTCTCAATTTGATATCGTGTGATCCCACATCTTGTCAATCGCTCATGATATATACTGCCATGACGTTTTCGAGCACCTGCTGAGATCTGCACATCTGCCCACTTGTGTCGTCTGCCGCTTGTGTTTTGACTTTTGAATTGAGGTATTCGTCCCGTAATTACATGTGAATCAATAGCGAATACAATTTAATAATTGGAGGTAGGAAATAATCGTCTTCTGCTTCTGGCACTTCTGGACTTGTCTAGTGATTTTATTTTTTCTTGAAGCTTCTAAAGGGAAGTAATAATAAACTGACTTCCGTTGCTACGTCATTTCCGGAATGAAAGTTTTTCGTCTGCAATAAATTTTGATCTAATTTTTACAGTAAAGGTAGGATTTTTGTCATATATTATTGCCAAAAGACCTTACAAATGTGTTACAGATACTTTATTTATTAATACACAATTTATTCGATGACGAATTAGACGTTTCTGAGCTTGTGTTACAGTGTAGAAAATGTCATTTGCTCATCGTTTTCTCTGTTGACCGGCCTCAGGTTATTGTTTGCATCGAACTTTTATCCGTTGTTTACACAGTGCTGTAAGTGAAATGCTTACGTTTATCACATTAAAAATCACATGGTATAAAAATATGAATCTCTTTGTATCCACGTGATAATTTGGGTAGCTATTGAAACAATTATTCTTAATATATTGTTTGTTTTCGTTCTAATTACCGAAGTCCGCCATTTTGATTTGAAACATACGATTTCCGAGACATCAGCATGGGTAATAGCTTGCTATTCGAAAAGTGTAATTTCTACAGTGCTGAAACTTTATTGATACCACTTTTAGTTATTGTTGATATTTGTTCTTAAGTATTGATTCTTTGTGTTCTGTAGTTTGTTAGAAAATCGCAGTCAAAGCGGTGCGAGCAAAGTTGATGAATTTATCAAATAATAATAACGTCTTCATTTTATGTTGACTTCTAACGATGTTAGATAATTTATCGCCGTGGTAACTACAGTAACCGGATAACAGTAAAAATCCTTGTGAATATTCGGTTACAACCCTGAATTCGTAAAATGTGAATTTATCTGGAATATTTTAGTTTTATATTTCAAATGATCGATCCTGGATAAATCGTCCAGATTACAAAAAAATAGATTTCATGAAAAAAGTAATACTTTGCTGTTTCAAGGATTATTTCTTCATTAGTGTATGTGGTATGACTATAAAAAATATATCATCACATAGCCTAGTGATTTCCCCATCAGTGTGTGAAATTTTGCTTAGAATACTTGTTTACTTTTTGATCAATTTCAATTTTCGTAACGGTGTTGATTTTAAGGCGCTTCAGCTGAAATTAATCCAGATGACAGTGGGTGTTAGCCTAAAACAATCCAGCAGGCTAAAGGTTAAGTAAGTGTATCCCCAAGACAGAAAGGAGTTGGCATCTGTCAAACTAGCTTCAATAAATATGTACATTATACAAGTGTTGTTTTTTTATCTAAAAAACATGGATTATCATTTCATTATCATGTAAGACATTACAACAATCATGTTTAATTTCATATGCATGTTAGTTATGTGGTTAATCAAAAGTAGTTCCGTATTGTGCTTCCTTTGGGGGTCATTTCAAACTAACATCCTCGGAGTATGGCTGCTACACAAGCCAGGTGCAATAGTTACACTGCCTCCAGATCGTAAACTGGGTGGTGCATCATGCTCCAAATCAAGTGTAGCCTTGATAACCACACAAAGTAAAAGTCAAAAGGTTATGATTATAAAGGTACATTAACTAGTAAAAGTCATCTATGTTACTATAGAGACCATGTTACAATGGAGACCATGGTTACCTGGTTGACCTGTAACTGGAGCTCCTTCTGCGACTTGATAAGAGACTCAAGCTGTGTCTTGCTGCCCTCCACCTGCTGCTCCAGACTCGACTCCTCGCTGCGCAGCTGGTTCAGCTCCACGCGCAGCCGCGACAAGTCCTCCTCCTGGTCCTGCAATGTGAGAGCAACTTACATACAGCTGAAGCTTAGCAACATAAGCACACCTACAGCTGAAACTTAGCCATGTAAGCACACATACAGCTGGAGCTTAGCCACACAAGCACACATACAGCTAGAGCTTAGCCACATAAGCATACCTACAGCCAGAGCTTAGCCACATAAGCACACATACAGCTGAAGCTTAGCCACAAAAGCACACCTACAGAGCTCTGGAACTTAGCAACATAAGCACACATACAGCTGAAGCTTAGCCACATAAGCACACTTAAAGCTGGAGCTTAGCCACATAAGCACACCTACAGCTGGAGCCTAGCCACGTAAACACACCTACAGCTGGAGCTTAGCCACATAAGCACACCTATAGCTGGAGCCTAGCCACGTAAGAACATCTACAGTTGGAGCTTAGCCGCATAAGCACACAAAACAATTGGAGCTTAGCCACAAGAGCACACCTACAGTTGGAGCTTAGCTAGATAAGCACACACAAAACAGAAGCTTAGTCACATAAGCACTCATAAAGAAATTCAGTCACATAAATGCACATACATTTGGCTTTTAGCTACATAAGCACACCTACAGCTGGAGCATAGCCACATAAGCACACCTACAGCTGGAGCATAGCCACAGGTGTAGCTTAGTAACATAAGCATACATAAAGCTGGATTAATTTTTGTCACATAAGCACACATACAGATGAAGCTTTGTTGCATAAGCACATATAATGCTGAAACTTAGGTAGTTCAGCACAAAAGCAGATGAGGCTCAAGCACAGCTATAACTGGAGCTTATCCTTATAAATATGCATTCAAGTTGAGTTTGTAAGTAATTAATTGCATCAGTTAGTAACATCAGCACATATACTTACAAGTTACAGTGAACCTGAACACAGAAACATGTATGCTCAACGTGAATGTGAAACATCCATTGATCATCAGAATATAAGCACAAACATAAGCATTGATGCTCTGCATATCAGCACACACATTATCATTGAAGCGTAGCATATCAGTACAGACATTATCATTGAAGCGTAGCATATCAGTACCAACATTATCATTGAAGCGTAGCATATCAGCACAAACATTATCATTGAAGCATAGCATATCAGCACAAACAGTTTCATTGAAGCATAGCATATCAGCAGACATTATCATTGAAGCATAGCATATCAGCACAAACATTATCATTGAAGCCTAGCATATCAGCACAAACATTATCATTGAAGCGTAGCATATCAGCACACACATTATCATTGAAGCGAAGCATATCAGCACAGACATTATCATTTAAGCATAGCATATCAGCACAAACTTAATCATTGAAGCGTAGCATATAACACAAACATTATCATTGAAGCGTAGCATATAACACAGACATTATCATTGAAGCTTAGCATATAACACAAACATTATCATTGAAGCGTAGCATATAACACAGACATTATCATTGAAGCTTAGCATATCAGCACACACATTATCATTTATTTTCAGCATATCAGCACACACATTATCATTTATTTTCAGCATATAAGCACACACATTATCATTCTTGTTCAGCATATAAGCACAAACATTATCATTCTTGTTCAGCATATAAGCACAAACATTGGTATTGGTCCACAATATATAAACACAAACACAAAGATTGAGATCACATAGAATATCCAAATAAGCACGTAGTGAAGCTCAGTCAGAGTGAAGCTTAGGCACATAGGAACATATGCTCACATTGAAGTTCAAGCACAAACATTCTATATCTCATGTCTCAAGTTTATTTAATTAGTTAGTTATTATCAGTCATTAGTTTTACCTTGTCAGATGAGAATAACATAGTTATTAACAAAACAACATGAGATAAAACTGTCAATAGTCTTAATATTACTTACTGAGCTCATTATCATGAATTTGTTCTTACCTTGTCAATTAGAATAAAACAGTTGAGAAATGACATAAAAACATGAGATAAAACAGTTAATTGTTCAAGTGAAAAAGAAAACCTACTCATTCCCAACAGAAATGTGCATATAAATCTAGAATCTCACCTTGACCGATTTCTCCTGGTTGTCTATTTGGTCTCTTAGTTTATCGACCTAGAACGAATAAAACGGGGGGAACTGCTAGTTGAGAAATATGTGCAAAATGTGGGTGACATTTGCTTGACAACTGTAAAAAATCCTATGAAATAAAAAGACAAAACCAGCCCATTTGGTTATGTAAAATCAGTTGTTACTTACGCAAGATTTTGATATTACTCCCAATTTCAGAATCTGGTCCTATGAACGAATGAATCCTTATACACACATGAGACAAATGGTGTATACAAAATGTTGGCAAGAGATTCTCGCTCCCAGCTTGGAGTTAGCAATGTTACATTCAGTGTACACCTTGTCAGTGACGGATCCAGAGAGGGTGTATTGTTTAATTGAGTTTGAAAAGTGCCAAAACTGGTAAACCTGTTTCTCATAATCAACCTGGGCCTATTTTTTCAAATTGCTAAAAAAATTATTGTAAGTGTCATACTATGATGGTAAATTGATATTTTGTAAATTGGTCATTCTAAGGTGGATGTGAAAAAAACAGTACATAAAAACATTGAAACTAATCAAGCACTATGATAAAATATGGGATTTAGAAATAAAATAATTCTGAAAAGAGAAAATTGTACCTCAGACTTCTCTGCTTGACATTTTTCCCTTAATTCTTTGACATTGTTTTCTAGATCAGTTCTCTGAAAAAGAATTTACAATCAATAATGAAAATACGATGTTGCATATGATCATTTCATGATATGATTTCAGAGGTCATTTGTAAAGTATATTTCAGGAGACAAATCAGACATGGTCACGTTATGAAGATAATGCTTTCACCAAGACACAAAGTAATTTTTTTCCGTCGGCTCAAGTGAGACTCATAACGAACAACAGATGACAGAAGAACCTTACCACACAAGGAGGCTTCATAATGGGATCTATCAAATTCTTTTACGGTATGATTTATTTTACATCTAGCTATCGATGGCAAGTTCTGGTAGCATGACAAGAGTTACCTCCCCTAATAAAGAGTTACCTACCTTGTCACCGAGCTCATCGAGACGTTTCTGTGCCTCCTTCTTCTGTCCCTCCAGCTGATGGAGAGTTCCAGTGAGGGCGTCCAGTTCCTTCTGGAGTAGCTGCACCTCCCCCTGTCGGATCTTGATGTCCGCCTCTCGCTGAACCTTGTCTCGCTCAATCTGCATCTTCTCTCTGTGGGAGGGGACAATGTACAATAACATAAAATAAAGCACTTGTTGTACACATGAAATTGGTACCCGTAGCACCCTCTTGACTCACTCACCCATTTTTACATCTGAGGCTTTAACTTGCACAGTGACTTGAAACTCGGATAGGAGGAAGAAGGTTCAACATGTGTATTGAATTGACGTGTATCACAATAATGAAAGGAGCTAAATATTATATGATCGCGGTCATAAAACTGGATAATACTTTCAAATTTATGACAAAAAAAGAAAGATATTCCCTTATATTGATGCTGGATTTTACCTTTTAAACTATGTTTATCAAAGAAATAAGCTTGTGAGACAAGGATTGAGATTTTATATATTAATAATAATAATAATAGTACATATCAATGCTTGTTGATGAGTAAACATAAATATTACAACACATTGCTATTGATATTTCAAAATAATATCATAACCTCCCTTAAAATCGTTTTGAAGACGTGTCCTTTTTCTAAAGACATAAAATTCCATTCAACTATAACTTACCTCTTTATCTCGTCTATTTCTTTACTAATGAAGTCCAGCTCTTTGATGGCAGAGAAGTCAGCTACTTGACTGTACGGGCCCGCGTTTGTCCCATCCTGTATCAAAATACAAGATAAATTCTCACAAAGAATCTACAAAACTAACATTCATTTTTCCTGACTGAACCAGGAAGTGGTGAAAAATATCTCGTTATTTCCTTAAGCCTAACGATCACAGTATTTAATCTGACAGAGTCAGATCTGAAGAGATAAAAGTGTCTAAATATCATTTGAAGTAAGATGAGAATATTACTTAATTGAACTTATTATCAATCAATAATATCATATTTACAATCATGGTCAATAAGAATTATATAGTTTTTAACCTGTGCTCTGGCATCTATGGGAGACCTACATTCATTAAAATTTCAGTTTCTGTTGTTTATTAACATTCATATCTTTTCCATGAAAATTACCTTATTAGAACAACTTCGGTAAAATGATTTGGAATAATATGAAATAAATATTGAAAAAACAACCAAATCTATTCATTTGAATTAAGTTTATCAATTGAAATTATGTTAAAATCACTATAAAAATTTTGAAATTCTAATATAAAAAAGAAATAAAAAAGACCAATTTTAACATTTTTTAAATTCTCAAAACAAAGAGTTAATCAATAAAATAAATAAGAACAAGCAAAAAAGTGAGCGTGGCTCACTAATACCCCCGACTGTTTAAGTTTGACATTTTTATTTTACTTAAAGAGAGAGGTGTCTGCACACCTAAGGATTGATAAGCTTTGAAATGTAATTGCTAAGATTAAACTGTTTGTGAAAATGGTAGGACAAGTCTCGATCTTCATGTGAAAAAGGTGGTTTAAGTCAAAATAGGAATAAAAGTAACTTGAAAAGGTATTGGTAATATAATACACTACTGCTATTACCACTGATTTCAACTTTATTTTGGAAATTAATCCATCATAATGATTCATTCGAGTGACTTTAAACAACAGGTACATGGAAGCACACCCCTGAAGGCACAGTGAGAGATATACAGCAGTTTATGGCTGAAAGGAAAGAAAATTTAACTTTTCCCAAAATATAACCAGTGGAAATATAAAATAGTAAAATCAACGAGAACACAGAAGTAGCTTTTGATGAAAGTTACATGAAAAAGAAAATGATGAAGTCAACAAATCACAATACAGAAGTAGCTTCATTCATTCTAGCTATGATAAAGTAAAAGAATATAAAAAATCGCCAAAAATTCAAAAATTCACCAAATCGTGTTACATTTTGCAATGCACCTCTCCTAGTGGTGAAGGAGACATGTGCCAAATTTGAAAAGGATGAGATGAATAGTTTTTCTGTAATCGATCGGACAAAAAATGCTCAGAATTTGACTAAGTTAAAAAATACAAAAATTCGCCAAAAATTAAAAAAATCACCAATTCGGTTTAAACTTCACACTGCACCTTTCATAGTGGTGAAGAAGACATGTACCAAATTTGAAAAGGATGAGATGAATAGGTTTTTTTTAATCGATCGGACAAAAAATGCTCAGAATTTGACTAAGTTAAAAAATAAAAAAAAATCGCCAAAAATTCAAAAATTCACCTATTCGGTTTAAACTTCGCACTGCACCTCTCCTAGTGGTGAAGAAGACATGTACCAAATTTAAAAAGGATGAGACGAATAGTTTTTCTGTAATCGATCGGACAAAAATTGTCTTCGGACGGAAGGACAGACGGACGGACGGAATCGTTGGTATAACTATATACCCCCAACCGTTGGTCGGGGGTATAATAAAGCACATCTATGAAAATAATTGCTTTATAATCATAAACTGCATCAATCTGAAGCATTGTCATAAGCATTGTTGATAAAACAATGGTATCTTAGCAACCACTGTTTGACTCAATAACAATGACACAATGGTAACCTAGCAACAGTCATTTGACCTAACTGATGACAAAATGGAGGTAACTCTCAAAGAGCTTATGGAAATATGATGAATTTGACAATACTGCAAATCATTCTGCACATGGTTATAATTAGCAGAGGTAAAAACATAAAAGAACATCAACGGGGCGGGATTATTTCACAACAAGATGACATCTTGACAAAGAGATCAATTGATGAATCAAAGACAGAACCAACAAAGCAAGTTTCCTCTGCAAAAAGAAGAGATTCAAAACCTCAAAAGATCACCAGTAACGCTAGAAAACAATCTAAAATCTGGAAAAAATCTTTGGATCATAACTTTCTTTGGAAACGCTCCTTGGACCAAGAACAGCCTCAGCCAATTTGTAAAAGGTCACTGCACAACCCATCATCACTGCCATTACATCAAACCCACTATGAAGCTGCTTTGAAACATCTAAGAAAGTCTGGGTCCAATTGGAAGCATCTCTCACATGAAAGACAGAACAAGTTACCTTACAAACATCCAAGGTCATCAAGATTACTCAAGAAAAATCCAAGACCTTCACATTCTATTTGGAAATATTTATCACATCCAAACTTTGTTCAGAAACATCCAGGAGAATCCAGATCTCCAAAAAAACATCAAGAACAGTCAGAATCTCTTTGGAAAGATGAAGAACATCCAGAGGATCTACTAATAGATCTGTCACATTCAGGACAGGCTGCGTCCATTCAGAAAGATCGGACCCAAGTGCGGCAGACCCGATCTGCAGGAGGGTGGTCTGTGTCGCAAGAGGAGGGGAGAGAACTCTTCCAGGAGTACTACAAATGTCTGAGGGAACGTCTCAAGATAATGAAGCAGCCGCAGTTTTCAATCCATCCGCTCATCTCCCATGTCGGGCAGAGGGTCAGCATGACATGTCTCGTCTGGTAGGTGCATTATTTGACTGGTCAAAGGTTTCATTCTGAGGTGATTGGTCTTGTTTCCAAAGTAATGCCTTTCTGTCACAGCTACTGGTATTTTTGTTGTTGGGAAAGTTCACAATAACTATGCATTGCAATGAAACAAACAGCTGGTTTCATTCTGAGGTGATTGGTCTTGTTTCAAAATTATTCCTTTCTGTCACAGCTACTGGTATCATCGATATAGGTAAATCTCACAATACCAATGCATTGCAATGAAACAGCTGGAATCAGCTATTTATAATAAACGAAGGGTGTTTCCTCAATGTAGCATCTCACCATAACCATACTGCACATAGAACTCTATAACTCAATAACAAAGCTGCTGAGACCCTGTAGCAAGAGACAAATCAGGCGCTTGACACTTGCTTCTCGCAGTTTCCACCTTGCGCAGGATGTTGAGCGTAATCTTGACAGTTCCCAGTGGACTTCTTTACTAATTTTGTCTCTACATTCTCAAGCAGCTGAAACTAACATATAGTTCTATATTCCACTCCAGCTAACAATGTGTTTCGTCAATGTAGCATCAAACCATCGGTAACAAAGCTGCTGAGCCCATGTAGCAAATGAGGAAACCGGAACTTTTCACTTGCTTCTTGCAGTTTCATGCCTTACTTAACTTTATATTATTACATTTTTTGTGTGTTTCTCTCGCCTTTTCATCTCATCATTCTCAAGCAACTATTTCTATCATATATTTCTATATATTTGCCTCCAGTATCCACCCAGATCGGGGACTGAATGGACGGGCAGTCTCTTGGCAGTTCCTGCGTAGGTCTGACTCGACTTTGAACGTGCTGGACTCAACAGCAGCACATCGTATCACATCAAGCTGGACGCTAGTGATTCCAGAAGTGACTCTCCTGGACGTAGGTCAGTTCTACTGTACGGAGCGGGGAGAGTACCTCGCCGTCTACCAGCTTGATGTCCTCACCACAGAGAGGAGGAGGACGGTGAGTTAAGACATGCACACTCTTTCTAGCTTCTTCTCTTACATATCACAAATGACATTTACATGTGATCAGACATCCTCGGTTACCCATGGTTTTATATATGCTCCGTTACTCTCCACTATATCACCCATGGGAAACCTTATCAGGAGAATCTGTACTCAAATTACCCGCCCTTGGCCAGCGTGACGAAGTCAGTAACCAAAGAAAATACTCAATAGGATAAGACGGAAATGGTCAAGGTAGATAACCGGTGACGGATGGCTAACAAAATGACCTCGCGTGCTTTGAAATGAAGTGATATGAATTGTCATTGGCTCGCAGGTCCAAGCTGCGTAGCGGTTTGATTGGCTCACACCGGCCAAGGGCGGGTAAATTGAGTACAGATTTCTCTGATGAAATTTCCCATGGGTGATATAGTGAAGAGTAACGGAGCATATATAAAACCCTGGGTAACCGAGGATGGTGATCAGATTGCATTAAGCTCTTTTGGGTTTTCTGTTACAGTGTTAAGTGTTAAGCAAGCAAATGCTGCTGCAAACTCACATTTTTTTAAAATGTTATTGTTCAATTTTAAATCAACACAGTAACATTTTGGTCCGGGCTACTCTTCAAAGCTTATGTCACACAGTATTACAATATGCCTGTCAGTGTAACTCTAAGCACGTCCAATGATCCCCAGGTGTCCGAGAAGTCCATGTCAGAGTTGGCTCCAGTGAAGATCCTGGCTCCTCACAACCTGCAGCTGTACACCAGCTGGACCGAGTGGAGCCAGTGTAACCTCTGTGACAAGCCGGGACATCGCCGCAAGATCGGACTCTGCATGGTCAAGGTTGGTTTCTGTCTGGACAGTCTGGTGAAGTGTTTGCTGAACATTTCTGTTGGTTTCTGTCTGGTTTCTGTCAGCTGGGTTCCTTTCTTGGAAGTTAAGTGGGTTCAACCCTCGACAATCTGTATAGACTGACATTTTCATTTCTGGATAGTTTGAAGAGCTGCGTTTATCTATAGACGTAATGCAGCTTAGCATCCTCCCCATCGGCTGTAAGAGGTCTAATAGGTTGAGCATTTACCGGTAAATTCGGTGATCATATTTTCACATCTGTCGCATACATAAGCTAAAATAGACACATAAGTTACCTTTTACAAATGTATGAACTTAACATTGTTCACATTCCCTCTATATTTAAGAATCTTCTTGAATTAAAGAATTAACAATGTCCGAGCTATGCTGATTCCTGTAGAAAATGATCTGATAATCTTAACGTACAACACAACATTATCATGAACAGCATTGTAGCGATGAGTGCACTGAACGTTCAAGATGAATTTCTATTAACACGTAAATATATTAAAAAATTATAGATAGCAACTTCAACACCTAAATCGTTCACGTCTGCAGAAGTTCCAGAAAGGCAAGCCGATCAAGCCAGAAGATGTCCCCCTGATGGAGTTCTACACGGGCGGTGTACCCTGTCGATCTACGGCTCTCCCTCGCACCCTCTCGAGACTCCCAGCAATCCGTGGTCGCAAGAGTGAGATCCTGATGGGGGAATGTGAGGTGCCCTGCCCCACCCCGCCGCCACCCCTCAACGTCACAGACTCATCGGGTAGAGTGGTGGAGGTCCTGCTGCCAGGGTACTATTCGGTGAGGGACAAGCCCAAGCTGCCCCCCATGGTGAAGAGGAAGGTCGAGTACCAGGAGGCGGGGATCCACCTTGTACTCAAGTGTCCACAGTTAGTATCCACAGTTAGTATCCACTAGATGACACTTTGATTGCCTTAGCTTCAGGGTTTGGGTAATAACCCTCTTTAGGCCAAGCAAGGAACCAAAGATGCTCAATATATGGAATGATGTAGGGCACTTTGATTGCCTTAGCTTCAGGGTTTTGTGCAACCCTCTTTAGGCCAAGCAAAAAACCAAAGATGTCCATCTCTCAATATATGGAATAATGTAGGACACTTTGATTGCCTTAGCTTTAGGGTTTTGTGCAACCCTCTTCAGGCCAAGCAAGGAACCAAAGATGTCCATCTCTCAATATATGGAATGATGTAGGGAATGGATCTCCAGCCTTCTCAAGGGGTAACAATTATTTTATGATTAATTAAATCCTGGGCCGATGTTGATCATAGAGTGAAGTCTTTGAAGCGGCAGAATGTTCTGGATAATGACTCTTTCAATATGAAAGTTATGACGTTTCATTGTATCTACTCATTCCTTCATCAGGTGGAATGTGAATATAAGTATGAGCATTGAAATGTTTACAATGGTATTCTTTGTTTACAACAAGGAACTGCCTTCATGTATTTACCATGTATGTAATCATTTATGGAATCATCAAACAAAAACAATTAGTTGTTCACTGTCATTCCAGCGATGATGACGAGGAGGATGACGTGATTATCAGATGGCAGCGAGGAAAGCGGAAAATTGACAGGCGTACCATTCGCCGTCAGACCCGGGGGCGTGTGTTCGTAGATCAGCTCAATAAACTCCACATCAAAAAGCTGCTGGTGGCCGATACAGCCCCATACAAGTAGGTGCAAGTGCAAACTAACACACATTCTCATAAAGAAATGTAAATCCTTTGCAATTATTTCTAGATGTGCCCGTCTTCAGTTCATGGCCATACCCAATGTAAGCAGGTAAAGGGACAATGATTATTATTATATTAACTTGCAGTAATAAACAATATTTAACACAAAATTACCCTTACATTCAAGTTTCCCTGCTCTTCACACATGAAGAAATACATATCTGAACACAAGGATTAGTTTTTTAGATGATTAATCTTTGAGAGAGTGCAATTAAAAATTTTACACTTTGAAAAGAAAAATGTTGAATTTACCAATTTGTAAAAGGAATTAGTTTACATCTTTTGCAATTTCAATGGACTAATCAGCTTATTACTGTCTGTGGCAGCTGCTGGAACCAGAAGCGTCACGTGGCAACCATCAAGGTGATTGTGATCGAGAAGTTCAACGCAAACATCAAGGACTACATCTCCTACGGAGGATTCATCCTGACAGTGGTTGCCGTGGTGATGACCTGTATCTGTGTGTGTTGTCGCAGAGGTCAAAAGACAGGAAGATGATAGGTAACCCTTTTGGTGTCCCCTCCTTGTGAAGTTAACTGTCAGAGGTCCGAATCTACCAAACTGAATCATATTCTGCAATATGATGAACTGTTAAATTGTCCTTGAGGTCCAAAGTTGGTACCTCTTTGTGTGGACATGACTGTAATGAAGTGGCAAGATATAAACAAAATCAATCTGGAAGAAAGGGATATTTGTATGGATCCAAAGGAAAACATGATTTTCTTCAACATCTAAAGAGTTGTCCAATAAAATATGTGTTCAACATCAGTGAATATGTGTCATGTTTTTTTTAACAGCAACACAACCACTGATTCAGGATAGATTCAAGTCTTGGAGCTAACAAGAACTGTTTTAGGTCTCCAACACATGGCTTACTTGAATGGCTTAAAAGTTAGTGATAGAAATACCTTACAGACATGTCTCAAGCCTGAAACAAGATGAAGGTGGATTCAAGTCTTGTTGAGTACGATAGAAATAGAGATTATTACCCGAGGAGGTGTCATAGGACTTTTACGAAATGAGTGTGAATTTTTGTATTTCCATAGCCGAGAGCAAGGGTTATACATAAATTTGCACAAGTTTCGTAAAAATCATATGATACATTTTCGAGTGTAATAATTTCTTTATTACCCATTTTATTCCATTTAATTATCGTAAAAATAACCAGGAAACGGCCCACTTCTCTTGCGATAACAAGCTACAGTGACATCACGAACAATCGTTTTATGACGTTACAAATGACAAAATACGTGAGGTCGCGGTGAAACAATGGTTGCTAGGCAAACATGATATGTGCACACGTCCTCATATCAATAATATTAACTCGGTTATTTTCAACCACATGGGTAATAAACAAGAATACAAGGGTACTCACCATGACCCCGAAAGCTGCAGGGTCGGCGCCAGTCTTGGGTCGCATGGAAGGGGGGATCATTTCAGGAGTGAGGGTGGTGGGCGGCTCCACCCCCTTCAGTTTCTGTTGCACCAGCCACATGGACAAGGCAAACTGTTCTGCGTTCAGCTTACCCACGCCGCTGATGTCAGACAGAGTCCTGGGGGAGAACAGTGGTGCAACATTGATTCTTGAACTAAAACAGTGTTACATTTTTAAAGAATGTTACTGTTTTGATGTCTCTTTGACTATAAAATAAGTTTTATATGATAATGTTAATAATGGGAGTATTGGCACATTTAGTCTGCCCAATTGTATTTACTTAGCAAACAGCCTGCATAGTCATTTGGAGCCGAGTCTGAAGAATAGGTACCCCTTAATGGAACAATAACAAAAATATATTCACAGAATTATTTTTTACTTTTTGGAGTTTTTTTCTAATTCAGTACCATTCTCTGAACAATAATTTGAATCAAAACACTATGAGCATGGAAAGGATCTGTTTAAATTTTAGTATATAAGCAATAGCACTTGATTTTTTTTGTTAATTCTCAGAAAAAAATAACAAAATGGATCCAATCTACGTGCTCACCATATATGAGCCAGCAGAGGGTTTGGCAGTCCGCTCTGAACCAGAACTCCCCGCACCTCGGCCCCCGTCACAAACCCGTCCATGTCGGTGTCCAGCTTCATGAAAGTCATGTCCGAGTTTGCCTTCTCACCGGCAGTCACCACCCAAGGTTTACCTCCCGGGACCTAGACCAAGGATGTGTTGAGGTGAGATGACGTGATTTGGGGTTAAACATTATGATTTGAGGTATTCAACAACTTCATCAGAGACAATAAGAAATCATGTAATTAATTCAAATCTTCTTCATGAATTATTGACCACTGGGCTAGAATTCTGACCAATATTTCTCTGGAAAAAAGAGAAAACCCTCAACCCATTGATGCAGAGTTTGAGTTTGTTCCACCTGTTAAATTAACATAATTGTACTAAAACTATTCAAGTGACCAATTTACAGGAATCACAAACTTCCTGAAAGTCAGTCACTGTGTTTGCAGAGTATGCTAGCAAATAATTCTGAAGACCAAGCTACTCACGGCAGACGGATCCTTCCCTGGGGGCGTGGCTCTTCCTGCTTCTGATGTGGGCAGACCAGGTATAACCGGGACGGCGCCCGGGAGAGAGGGTCCCTTCTTCCGTTTGGAAGGGGGGACGAGGGTTGGTGGCAGCACCATTGGGGTGACATCGTTCTCCCGTGCTCGGTACACCAGGTGCATAGTCTAGGTGGAGAAATAAGAGATAAGTTACTCTCGGTGTAGTGATCCTGTAAAATTTTGATGTAAACATTCACACAGTGAGTGAGTGATACAGAAACTGTGTAATCATTGGATAATATTAACCCTTACGTTGCGTATATATATTTTACCATTTTTAGCCCCTGTGGCGGAATTTACAGGCTCGCAGCTCGCAGCAGTAGTTTGAGCTTAGGCACTAACGAGCGGAATTTCCAGGCGGCGATTCCGGTACCGTTTTTACGAAATATACCGCA
The DNA here is from genome assembly GCA_936450465.1 of Gibbula magus. Lineage (NCBI taxonomy): Eukaryota > Metazoa > Mollusca > Gastropoda > Trochida > Trochidae > Gibbula > Gibbula magus. The sequence goes on along the minus strand of OW388292.1, from coordinate 60,794,004 downwards.
TCTACATGGCGAATAAGGACTATATACGGGCGTTCAATACAAATTCAAGTAGCGACACCCGTACACAAATGGCTAATTCACACCCGAAACTTTGAATGAATTTTCTATGATTTTTCGTTTTTATTCTATTACTTTTGAAAGATTGTCTTTAATTCGGGCCTCGTAACATCATAAATACCAAACGAAAAAAAATCCATTTTTATACGGAATTGAAGACAAGATGTCTAGCTTCACAATGATATAAAAATTATTAGAATGCGACCTTTGGTTATAATTCTATAGCTATGTAAAGTTTGTCTTTATTTCCACCTATAAAATCGTCAATACTTACAACATGTATGCGGCATTGCAAACGGTCGTTCATCGCACTTTTCCAAGAAATCATAATCTCGAACCAGTTGACAAATAAGCACATGTCAACCCAAATATGGTTATGTTGTTTGACTTTTCAAATAAACGCTAACCTCGAACCATAACTGATGAAAATATGTTGATTAGTTTGTGTGCCGTTTGGTTTCACATGCCTCTCAGAAAGGTAAAATTGTCTTTATTTCTGTGAATAAATATGCGCATTTTATATAGAATAAAAGATTATTCTTTTCGGTTTATTGTGAAAATTATGAAAATGCATTCAGTATTTTAGCCGTGATAAATGTTTTAGAAGTTGTGAAAATCGCCGATTGTTTCAAAATTTATGAAGTGTAAACATGACCTTTTTCACGGCGCTTGCTGTGTCTTTATTATTTTTTTGAGATTTTCTAATTTTATATGGGAATGTAGTCCATTGTTTCCCCTTTATTTTGCCGTATTTTTTTTTGAAAACAAACAATTCGCTCACATGATATGAAGTGCGGGAGTAAGGCGAGTTAGCGATTTTTTTCCCCGTCTCGCGAGATGCGAGGCAGATAGCAGTCTCGGGCGAGGCAAACCCGAGGCAATACAAACACGTGGGTGAAAATAGCCTCAAGCGAATTAATGCTTCGGGGGCTAAGCCCGACAAAATTGGCCTTTTGTAAAGCTAATTATCAATGCGTTACGGGTCAACAATGCACACGCAATTTGGTGTGAATTTTACTTGATATTACGACCGGACATTCACACAGACTCGTTATCGTGGCTATCTGCGAGATGTATGTAAACAAGTTTTCATGTGGCGATATACGGACACACTTCGTCTCGCATTTCGCCTGGGGGGCAAATATAATTATTACTGACCCAGTAAATGCACTACGTCCAACGTACGGGTCTCGCCAAGGGTTCTAACATTTTTCTCTATGAGCCTCCCGGATAATAACGGGACCCGCAAGTTAAGGGTTAAGGCTGCAACGATACACTAAGCAAACGATACGATACGTATCTCGATACTTAGCTCATGATACGATACGTATCTAGATACGCTAAATGGGAAAGTCTAGGGATTGAATAGAAAACGATAATCTTCGATGTTGGCTGCCATGACTGTCAAATACTACGCTAAAATACTACGCTACTTGTTCGCACAATTTGATTGGTTGCTAGCACTACTTGTTCACACGATTTGATTGGTTGCGTATTAAACTTAGCAGTTGTCAAGCATAGTCGAAGTTACCCGAAGATAAAGATCGAAAAAATCAACCAATGCGATAGCTCGAAAGAACTGACCTATATCTCTCGGACCAATAAGCTAGCAGGGCAGTCGCAAATTTGAATAAATTATCCTTCGGTTGTGAAGCGATTACTAAAGGGAAGTTACTCTTGTTAGTTTCGTTTTCAAGCTAGAAAGCAGTCCAGTAAAAACGATTATTTTAATACGTGGGAAAAATTTATTGTCGTATATCACTGGAATTAACACTGGTACAGTGCTTGATTTATCAAGTGTTTATTTAGATTGAAATAACCATGTGTATCGTTTTTATCCGATATTCAAATGTAATTGTATCGTGTATCGTATCGTGACTGTCGCATCGAGATGCATCGATATTTCAGTGTATCGTTGCAGCCTTATTGGATATGCCTAAAATAAGTGTCTGTTAACTATAAAATTCTGTCTCATTTGGATGGGATAGTTCACATATATGATGCTGAAGATACAATATTGAAGGACAATGCTAGAAATACATATTTTTATCATGAATAATGACACCACTTACAACAGCAAATTCGTCTTTGTCAAGATATCCATCTTTATCTACATCACTGAGATCCCAAATGCGACCGAGTACATCAGTTGGCAGCTTAGAGTTGAGCAAAACCTGAAACACAGATATCAATACTATATATTCATCATAATTAAACCACTGAACAACATTAGATAAACACACAACAATGGGTACTAAAATGTAAATCAACTTCAACATCAAAACCTTGCAAAACTTTCAGATTCCCTGTCATTTACAAAAAGATCACACAAATTTCATTTGTTGTAAAACCACACATTATGATCATAATGAGACCTCTTGTTTTGAGATAATAAAATAACTTAATGTGGTCAAATAATAACCGCAGAGAGATTCACAAGTACAAACATAAACATTCCATTATTACATGTAATCTTCTCTTTTATATCATGGTGACTTTTCACTGGTTTGAAAGATAAAAAAATTTACGACTTAAAATTATGCTCATCTTATCACATTCGAGATTAAGGAACCTATGTCGCAGGCCCGTAGCAACAGGGGAGGGGGGGGGGGGGGGGGGGGGAGCTTAGCCCCCCCCCACAAATGTTAGGAAGAATATTGTTTTTGGCTCTTTTTTTTGGCTCTCTATTCCAAAGTGTTTTTCAACCTGAAAGACATTGCAAATAACTTCGTGAGAAAAACATCTGATGATGTACGTAACGTTTGCATGTAAGTTACAAGTATCTTGACTGACGCATCTAAATTGACAATGACAATAAACACAACTGGCTCTATTTAGAAGTGAAGATAGGATGTTTATTTTTGGAAAATTCGAACAAACCTGTATAGGTTCCAGATTCTTTGAAGAGGATCCTCCTTGGGGTACTTATTGCATAAAATCCTAGATTTTAGATATATGACAGGTTGTAACTATATTTTCCACATAAAATTAGTTAAAAAACTAAAAAAACGTACTTTGGGTCACCCCTTTCGAGCCTCACCCCTTACGGTTGTCATGCAACCAAGGGCGGTAACTCTAACCTCACCACTTTCCAATCCAGTCATGCAGGCTGAATGAAGGGGAGGTGGGTGGCCCTACCCCAAGGAGGATCCTCTTCAAAGAATCTGGAACCTATACAGGTTTGTTTGATTCTTTTTCAGAAGGGATCCTCCTTGGGGTACTTATTGCATAAGACAGACTCCCAAAGATTAAATCAATGGCAGTGGCATTCAGACTGCACCCGAAGGCGCAAAACGAAGTACAAAAGATTACTCACCCAAAGTACAAAATGGATCCACCATGGGCTATAACCTCAATGACCTGGGGATTACATGGCGCACTCTCAGTCGCCTTACAGGTCTGAAAACCCCGCCCCCCCCCCTTTTTTGTAAGAGAGAAGATGAGGACAAAAAATCCCATAGCAAAGATCACCCCACGGGAGTCCTCAGCCGGGGAAATAACCGTGGGATAAAGGACTTGGGCCCTTAGTATCAACGGATATTAGTGGCGTTAGTTATAATTAAAAACAACAGATCGACCAACCCTCATCAGCTCATTCAGCTAGGGGGTTGACGACTCTGCCCACCAGAGAGAACTGTCTGACCAAACCGAGCACGCTCGCCCGAGAGCCTGTCGAGTTGGTAATGACGAATGAACGTGCTAGGCTGGCTCCAGATAGCAGCGGAGCAGATCTCTTCGATAGGCAGGGCCGCTGCGTACGCCTTGGACGTCGCGACTGCCCTAACCGAATGAGCCTTGAGGTCACCTGGGGGCTCACGGCCCTTGTGAACATACGCTAGACAGATCGCAGAGACAATCCATCTCGAGATTGACTGCTTAGAGGCGGGTAAACCTTGTTTACCTCCACCGTAACAGCAGAAAAGCTGATTATCCCTACGGATAGAGGCTGTTCTCTTAACATATGCTCTCAAGGTCCTGCGCACGTCTAGGATGTGATTGTGCGAGGCCTGAGAGCCCGAAGCTGCCGGCTGCCTAAGCGCGGGCAATTCAATGGGGGCCGACACATGAAAGGAGTGGGCCACTTTTGGTCGGTAGGAGTCTGGCAGCCTGATACTGACTCTGTCCCTGTGGAAGACTGTGAGATCGGGTATCGGCGGACATAGCATGTATGTCGCCTACCCGTCTGCCAGACGCCACCGCCACTAGAAAAGCTGCCTTCCAGGTCAATAACTGGAGAGACAGTGAAGACAAATCCCTGAACCTAGGCCCCGATAGCCAATCGAGGACTATTGAAAGGTCCCACACTGGGCTGATCCGCCTCACAGGAGGCCGGATCCTGTCCACGCCTGCTAAAAAACGCTGGACCAATGGATGGGCACCCAAAAGAGCGCCGTCCACCGGGACATGAAAGGCTGAAATAGCCGTGGAGTAACCTCTGACAGTTGATGCGGCCAAGCCCGCATCCAATCTAGACTGCAGAAACTCCAGGACCAACACTAGATCTGCAGAAAAGGGATCGAGTACATCCCTATCTGCACACCAGCGCGAATAGCAGGCCCATCTATCTTCATATTGAATGTTCGTTGAATCCCTCCTCGAAGCCAGTATTGTGTCTGCAACTTGTGCAGGAATACCGCTACTTTGGAGGCGATTCCGGACAGAGGCCAAGCCACCCACTGCACCCTGGGGTTGGGGTGGGGGGCTCCGTCCTGGGACAGAAGTCCCGGCCGACATGGTAACAGAACAGGTGGCAAAGCCAGAGACCTGAGTACCTGTGGAAACCAAGTTTGCGCTGCCCACAGAGGTGTGATTAGCACCAGCAGACGTGGAGGATGAGTGGCTAGACGGGCAAGGACCTTGGAGATCAGAGGCACTGGTGGGAAAGCCCGAGTGTCGGGTATCCTGGAGCAAAACTGGGGTATCTGAAAGTTCGTCCCTGACGCAAACAGATCCACCTGGAATGACCCGTATAACTGGGAGATAGTCTCGAATATCTCTCGATCCAGTAGCCACTCGTGGGGGGCAAGAATCCGGCGAGACAGAGCGTCCGCTCGGATATTGTCCACCCCTGGTAAGTACACTGGCAGAACCGTGGTGTCGACCTCGTCGCACCAAAGGAAGAACTGCCACGTCTCCTCCAGGAGGGACGGAGAAACCGTCCCGCCCTGATTGAGGATGAAAGCCATGGCGGTCCTGTTGTCCAGCTGAAGCCGGACCACCTGACCCCTCACCTGATCTCTCAGGTGTTGCAAGACTAGCCTGGCCACCCTGAGTTCTAACACATTGATGTGCATCTGAGACTCGGCTTGTGACCACAGGCCCGAGACCGTACGAGATCCCAGAACCCCGCCCCATCCCGTGAGGGAGGCGTCGGTCTGAACAGTCAGGGTCGGCACCGGAGCCTGCAGGGGGTAACCCCGAGTCAGGTGATCGACATTGGTCCACCAAGAGAGGTGTGGTAAGACCCACCCCGGAGTGATGAGCAGCCACTCGTAAGACTCCGAGTGGGACCACAGACCCGCCAAAGCTTGTTGGACGGGCCTCATGCGGAGCCGGGACCTCCAAACCACGTCTATGGTCGCTGCCATGACTCCGAGGAGCTGGAGCCAGACCCGAGCCGTGTGGGTTGGAGCGCTGAGAAACAAGTTCACAGCCCCGAGGATCTTCGGGACCCGGTCCGGGGCCAGGGATACGATCCCCCGGCTCCGTCCGGAACCTGGAGCCCAGGAAGACTAAGTCCCGTGATGGGGCTAGCTCCGACTTTTTGAGATTCACGATCCACCCCAGCGAGACCAACGTGTGCAGTATGGCCTGGGTGGATTCGTGGTTCTGCAGCTGAGACAGCGCTCTGAGGAGCCAGTCGTCCAGGTAGGGATGACAGCACCTGCCCTGAGACCTGGCTACCTGAGCAGCTACCAGCATGAGCTTGGTGAATACCCTCGGAGCCGTGGAGATTCCGAAGGGTAACACCCTGAACTGATAACACTTCCCGTCGAATGCAAACCGCAGAAACTTCTTGAAGTCTGGGTGCATCGGTACGTGAAGGTAAGCGTCTTTGAGGTCTATGGAGGATAGCCACTCCCCGACCTGCACTGACGAAATCACAGATCTTAGAGTCTCCATCTTGAACGATGGTACCTCTATGAGTTTGTTCATGATCTTTAGATTTAGGATAGGTCTGAACCCTCCGCCCTTCTTGGTCACCAGGAAGTATGTGGAATAATATCCGCTCTCTTCCTGGCCCACAGGCACTAGCTCTATCGCAGCCTTGCTCAGCAACGCTTTGACTTCTGAGCGGAGGATGTCCACCTTCTCCGGCGCGGAGGGCACCTTCGTGTGCCGCACCCCGGTAAATGAAGGTGGACCGCGCTTCCACTGTGGCATGTGGCCTTCCCTGAGTGTGGACAGGACCCAGGTGTTTGACGTGGCCTTGGCCCAAGCGTCTATGAACCTCGACAGTCGGCCGCCAACAGGGATGTATCCCAATAAGCATAAGGTGTCCGTCTCCGGCGGCACTCCGGCCCCCGGAATTTTGGACACCCCGAGCGGTACGGGAGGAGCTAGGAGCCCTGGTTTGGCTTCCCGCGCCCCCGAAACCCCTGCTTGCCAGAAGGCTGCTGGTGTTTCCCGCCACGCTTCTTGGGACCCTTGCCCCTGCCCCCAGCTTGATTCAGACTAGCTGACATCCAAGCTGGTTTCCCAGTCGGCGCTGAGGAACGAGCAGAGGAAGGGTTGGACACGCGTGCGCGCTTGACGTCTGGATCCTGCACGGAGAGAACCTTAGAGGTCTCCCGGCAGGTCGTGACGACGTCCGCGGTGTCCCGGAGTACCTGCTGAGCCCCCGGGAAGAGCGTAGAGCCGACCCAGAAAGGCAAATTCAGCAGGGACTGCTGGGTTGACGGCATCCAAGTTGACGCCGACAACCACAGCTTGCGCATTCTCACCACTGCGCATGCCATCTGGTTAGCCGAACACTTGATAGAGTCGCGCGCCAGATGGCCACCGACCGCGGTAAGCTGCCCGAGGAGCTCAGAGGAAGAATTCCCCGAGACCTCAACCTTCGAAGCGAGCTGGACCTCCATGGAGGCCAGGTACGCCTGATGGACCGCAATCTGGAGTTGCTGGGCGGCGTTACATTACTGATCTTCATAGTACCGATACACCACCTTTAACTCAGATGCTCCAACAGCGAAGGGTGGCAGCCGCCGACCTTGCCTACCGACCGAGGGTGTAACCCTAGGCCGGTGCAAAGAAACCGCGGTAAACACGCAGTCCCCCACCAACGGAATATCGAACAAGCCTTCCTCCCCCAGCTGATACCGCCTAGTTAAGTAGCCTAGATCGGCGGTAGAGCGGGCACCAGCTAGGAGGGGATCGACTAGCTCGTCCATTAGTGAAGGGAGCACGCGGAGCACCACTACGGGAGCCTTGCTCTTAGCGAAGGCCTCCCCCGACAAGCGGTAGTCCATGTCCTTGGGCTCGGGGACCAGGGCAGCAACACCAGGGATAGCCTCCGCGATCAAGCCACGGAGGTTCCTGATGGCAGCGGCAGCTGATAAAGAACCCGAGTCCTCCCGAACCTCATTGACGTCCATGAACTCGATCCCCGTTCGCTCCGAGAGGCCGGAGCCAACCTCGGAGTCCACAAGGAAAGAGTCACGGGCGTCGACAAGGCCCCGAGAGAACCCGTCAGCTGTCGCCGGCTGTCCCGAGCCCCCAGCTCGAGGACCGGACTCGAGTGGGTTCCCCGAGACCTGGGTCCCAGGGATGCTCTTGGGTCCCACGTGCGATCCGGAGGACCCCGACAATAGGCCGGGGGTCTCGGAGCACGGGGCAGGGTTCCGAGCACGCTGATCCTGAAGCACAGGAGGCGCCTCGTACCCTGGAGTAGAGGTGGAAGCCGTCACCTGGGAACCAACACCAAGGAGTGGTTCCAGGTTAGGTGGGGCCAGCGGTCCCCCAGACGAGACCTGCACGGAGCCAGGTGTCTGGGAGTGCTGGTGTGTTTGTGTGTTGGCGTGGGGCTCCATGCTCCGCAGGGGTGAACCTGGGAGGTGGGGACCCCGGGGAGAAAGCGTGCCTTGGACTATGCCGAGATCGAGTTCTCCCCTTGCCGGAGTAGCATCGGGCTCCCGACTCGGGGCCCGGAGCTCCGTACGGAGCCCCGAGACCGCCGAGTCAATCATAGCCTTCATCTTCTGTGTTATGGTTGCAGTGAATTGTGACATATCAAACAGGTTAGTGTTAGATGTTACATTAGTTGTTGTTGGGGTGGGAGGGTGGGTACATTCCCCGGCTGAGGCCCCCCGCTGGTCCTCGACTGAGTCGGCCTCGGATGAAGAACCATCGCGGACCGGCTTGATCGAGGACACGGTCGCGGGGGCCGAAGCCTTACCTTTACCTTTCTTACCACTAAGCTTAGCCGCTTTGGCTAGCTTTTTAACCTTAGATGGAGGGTCGAGGGTAGCGATGTCCTTGTTCTGCATCAAGGCACCAGCAAAAAACTTCAGGTCAGCATCCCGTCTGGCCCTGGCCTTAGGGGTGAAAGCCTGGCAGATATCACACTTTACAGGGTGATGAAAATCCTGGGCGAGACAGCGCAAGCACTCGTCATGCCCGTCCGTTATGGAGACTGCTCCATTACACAGGGAACAAGGCTTGAAAGGCTAGAAACAAAATAGCCATTCAAGACCGATCCTTGCAACATGCGTATATATATAATTTCTTAAAGAATATATATACAAATACATGGGGGAATGAGATGTAATTGTTTTGTAACATGCATGTAAAAAACAATAGCAGAGGCGAATGGCAAATGCGAAGTTGTACATATGTAAACAAACATGGCCACACCCCTAAACATCACTGGAAGAAAAAGAACATGTAATTTTCTAAATTGCATGCAGGCCAGTGGGCTATTCGAAATACTTACAGAAATCGAATATCAAACCCCAAAATATATATATATAAACGTGGAAAGCCCAGATCTAACCAAATTCCACGATCAAAAACATCGATCGAGAAAAAATGGCCGCCATCTTGGGTCGACTTTCCCGCCATGTGCGCGAAAGTAAGTTACAAATACACGAAATCTACGAATAAAACCGTGAAGCCATTCGACCCTACTGTAAAAAGGTAGAAGTTACCACACATACAGATTGCTTTTGGGCCATTTTCTTCAAGATCGGAAGACGTAACTCAGAAACTTTGAGAGCAAAAACTTTGTGCGACCAGTCAACTAGAATGACAGATTGGAAAGTGGTGAGGTTAGAGTTACCGCCCTTGGTTGCATGACAACCGTAAGGGGTGAGGCTCGAAAGGGGTGACCCAAAGTATGTTTTTTTAGTTTTTTAACTAATTTTATGTGGAAAATATAGTTACAACCTGTCATATATCTAAAATCTAGGATTTTATGCAATAAGTACCCCAAGGAGGATCCCTTCTGAAAAAGAATCTGATAGTGCAAGTGGATGTTTGAGTATAACGCATACTGCGTAGACAAGTATTGCAACGTTTACCCAAAGTACCTTTTGAGGATGAGTAAGTACGAAGGTGTACTGTATACAATATTAAAACAAGGTGACATCGTGTTTTTAAGTATCTGAATAACAATTAATACAATGAAGCCCCCCCCCCCCCCCCCCCACCCCACCTACTGAGCTTACAAATTCCAAATTCCAGCCCTCCGACTCCCCAGTATGGTGCTACGGGCCTGTGTCAAGCAAGCAAGAGTAGTTTTGCATGCAACTCACTGGTTTGACCTTGTCCCCTGACAAGAGACCGTTGACAGGTACAAGGCTCTCAAACACTTGGTCGTACTTGGCCTTTTCTGATGGCTGCAAACAACAGAAACACACTCAATGTCAGTATCAGTGTCAGTTTCTATGTAAATTTCAATGTCTGGGCCCATGTAAATTTTAATGTCAATTTTAACGTCAATTTCAGTGTCTGTTTCCATGTTTACCTCAATGTCAATTTCAGTGTCTGTTTCAATGTCTATTTCAATGACAATCTCTGTGTCTGTGTCCATGCACATTGCAATGTCTATTTCAATGACAATCTCTGTGCTTGTGTCCATGCATATTTGAATGTCTATTTCAATGTAAGTTTAACTATCAGTTTCAGTGTGAATCTCATTGTCAATATCATGTTCTTACAGTAAACACACCTTTATATCCCAGGCAGAATGAGTAGGACTCTCGACAGCTACCGGCTCAACTGGACCCTGTAACATAAACACACAGAATGAATAGGATGTTTTGTATTTGCAGTATTTTCAAATTATTAGTAAAGGGTTTTATTTTCATGGGAGGTCATATCCTGCAAAACAAAATAAATAGTGTAAAAAATAGAGCCATGGGCTCTGTAGCTCATCAAGATTTATATACATTAACTAATTCAAAATGTCAACTTCTAGTTGAAAGGTATAACACAATTTAAATGCACTTTAAATGGAGAAGATGAAATAGGTCTTAAGGTCCTTATCCCTCTGAACTATCTTCGATGCCAGAGATAAAATCCCCTACAAATAAAGACACACTTGAAGATTTAATTCATTAATTTTGTTTCCTTTAAATTACCTCCCTTTAAAGAGCACATAAAATTTCAAGATGAAATAGCTTTTCAGATCATGACGTCTGTGACCTGTATTTCAGGTCACAGGATCACAAAATCTACAATTTAGAATCCTCATTGGCCAACGAGTCTGCAAACGACTTTTCAGCTCTCTAGACCTTCTGGAACTGGAGAAGAAGATGAAAATTGGTTTTTAAGGTTGTGATCCTTGTGACCCTATTTGGGGTCAGAGGGTCACAAAATCTACAATTTAGAATTCCTATTAGCCAAAGAGTCTGCACACAACTTTTCAGCTCTCCAGTCCTTTTGGAACTGGAGAAGAAGATGAAAATAGGTTTTAGGGGTTGTGACCCCTGTGACCCGATTTGAGGTCACAGGGTCATGAAATCTACAATTTAGAATCCCCATTAGCCAAAGAGTCTGCACACAACTTTTCAGCTCTCTAGACCTATTGGAACTGGAGAAGAAGATGAAAATAGGTTTTTGGGGTTGTGACCCCTGTGACCCCATTTGAGGTCACCGGGTCACCAAATCTGCAATTTAGAATCCCCATTAGCCATGGAGTCTGCACACAACGTTTCAGCTCTCCAGACCTTTTGGAACTGGAGAAGAAGATGAAAATAGGTTTTTTGGATTGTGACCCCTGTGACCCCATTTGAGGTCACGGGGTCATGAAATCTACAATTTAGAATCCCCATTAGCCAAGGAGTCTGCACACAAAATTTCAGCTCCCTAGACCAAGTGGTTCTGGAGAAGAAGATGAAAATGCGAAAAGTTTACATACGGACGGATGGATGGATGGATGGATGGATGGATGGATGGACGGACGCCGGACACCATGCCATGCCATAAGCCCATCGGGTCTTTCAGGCCAGATGAGCTCAAAATAACCCTACATAGTGACCCAAGAACGAGATCAAAGAACTTTGAGGGGGATATAACGAGTGACACTGACCAGGTTAGGTGGAGGTGTGTCCAGGGTGAGCTTGGATATGTGGAGGTCCTGCCCATTCTGCGCCAGAGCTATCAGTTTCAGTGCCACGAAAAATCCGGTCTTCTCCAGGTAACCCTTACCTGTTGGATCGGACAAGTCCCATACCTGCACAGGTACGCACAAAAACGACAAACGTTAACATAGATAGGAAGATCACTTTGAGACTGAGAAAGATTTACTTAACTTGGCATGGAAGCTATGAACTTGTGCTAACCTATCAATGAAAGTGGTGACCATTCATCCTTACAGTTTCAGTGGCTCATACCAGTTAACAGATCCTCCTAATATTATTTTTTAGGTTTGGCCATAAAAAAAATACAGAGGGACAGTTTCTCTCTACTTTTCAAGTTTATTTTAATAGCACACTGGCTGAATATTCCCATTGTTAGCAAGTTCTCATTTACTCCTTTCACAAAGCCACTTTTACTTAGGTTAAACTCAACTCCCATTTTTTAGCATTACAGAAAAGTGAATTCAATCACCTTAGTGCTTTGTGAAACGAGACCCAGAGGAATAATTTGACATTATTAAGTAATGAGGTAAATGGTTTACTACTGTCAGAAAAAAAAACGGATTAACATCTTAAAATCGTCAAGTTAATTAAATGAGTGCCATAAATTAATTATGGTCAAAATTGCAAACATTTAGTTATTAGTATTATAATGGATCTTATAAAATGAAATAGGAAAGATGTTGGTGCTTATGCCAGAGTAGTAATGTGTCAAGGCATGGAGTTCACTGCAGTATGACTATAAGTATCCTCATTATTATAAATGTAACAATAACACTTAGTAACAACTTACGGCCTAAGAGTAATTGAAGGGTCCCAATGACGGGGTGTCTAAAATAGCCATAAAATGCAACCAAACTCTTCAAAATTGCTCAGACGAAGTTTTCCTGATAGCTGAAATAATTATCTATAGCATGATATATAACATGATATCTTTGAATTTGGTTGCAGATTATCACTTCACATGGAAATCGGGTCATTTCTGAATTTGGTTGCAGTCCCTATAGGCAACTGCAACCAAACTTTTTAAACCATCAAAATACACGTTTTCATCAAACAGAACAGCCTTGACTTGACACAATTTGGTTGCAGAAGGAAAATTTCATGATCTGATGAATGTTGGAACCTACCGTGCCTTTTATTTCAATATTTACAGTTAGCGGAAACTTCTTAGCGATCGTTATCGGGTCCGGTTTTCGATCATGTCACATAATCATGTTGCTGTCATTTCTAATGCTATAGATAGAAACTACCCACTAACCTTGTTTAATTTAACATTTTCTACCATAAGGCATGTCTACGTAGGCACTTTTGACACATTTTGTCCAAATTTAAGCATTAATTTACGTTTTTGTTTACAACCAGCTGACAACGTGGCCGCGAGATGAATTCGAATTGTTGTCATATCTTATCACAATTCTGATTGGTTGTCATAGATATCTTAGATTGCTAACTTAGTTTTATTGGAAATAAACAGCATTAAGTTATTTTAATGAATAGTTTCTATCTAGAAACGTGAATAAAAGCAACCAGAATTAATAAACATGAATTTATTGTTTTGTTTAGAAATGGTTGATACGGAATGAGCCAATGGGAGGATGCGTTACATACATTGGTTTCATTACGTCATTCACTTAGCGAGAGTGAACTTGCCGAAATGATTCAGAAAATGTCATCGTATTTTTGTCAAATTTAGTAAATTTGAAAACCTCTGCAACCAAACTAATCCTACGTGCTTGTCAACACACTATTTTTTTCTCTGCAACCAAATATTTATTTGCCAAGGTAGGAATAATGATGAATAATTGCTGTAAATAAATTTGGTTGCAGATCCCTATAGGGGACTGCAACCAAATTCACTAAAAACGATGTTTCAAGTACATTTCTGTCCTGCAACCAAATTTTCTGATGTCAGATATGATATGTCATGTTATAGAAAATCATCTCTGCTATTTTGATCACTTTGTATGATCAGTTTCTCTTACTTCAGTAGCATTTAAACATCATTATGGAGCCCCCGTCATTTGGACCCTTCAATTACTCTTAGGCCCAACTTACTTCCATTATGTAGATAGTATAATTATTAAGTGGATGTTTTCATATCACATCCTGTATCAACTTTCAGACACCATAAACAGGATGTGAGCCTTAGCCCAATTGTCGATGTTGGTCCAAGACTGACACAGGATGTCATTTGAAAATAACCACATAATACTATGTTTATTATACATCACATTATACAGTTTGCTATGGAGTTTTGCCCTTGACAATGGGTTGACACAAGGTGAAACAAGATCGTTGATGTTTTGGTTTTTTTACACATCTTTGTATTGATATGGCCAAACAAAATTAATTACTTATTTTACCGTTTTTTTTAGGCAAAATGGCAGCAGTGAAAAAAAAAACACTATGACCTTTGTAAGCACAAAATACACTTAACTGACAGAAGAAAAATATTTTGGCACAAGAAATTATTGAGTGGGACTTTGTGATGTATTTGATTTCGCCTAAGCATTTATTATGTTATTCTTAAAAACTGGGTGCTGTAATAATTTTTTTCAAATGTTTATTACAGTAGTAAATGGGCCATATACAGTTGAGAAATTCGTTTTATTACTCAACCGTGATGAGATCACTCATTAGATAAAAATGTGTTGGTTACATACGTGGGCTACCACCGCGTGCTGCCATAACGTCATAATCGGCGAGTGAGGTCATAGTCGTTTTTGGATGACGTCACAATGTTAGCCCGGGAGACTCCAATGGTGGGTGACCTTTTTGCAAGTGAGTGTCACTGACACCAATTTTCTAGCAATTCAGAGCTATTTACACCATTGAGTAATAAATAAAATACTAAACTCGGTCCTGTTTGATAACATATTTATGAAACTCGTGAATGGCTTCGGTATTTAACATGCTTTTGCTCGTTAAAATACCAAACCACTCACTCGTTTCATAAATTCGTTTAGTATTCTCTATATACATTAAACATGATCAACACATAGTAATACCTGAGATAAGATTGTATCTTTGAGCTTTGACTTCTTCAAGAAGATGGCAGCATCCAGAGAACCTATACTTCCTGTGCCCCTGGGATCAGCCTGTGTAAATCCATCAAATCAGAACTATGTTAGTGTCTCATATATAAAATGCATGAAATGTTTTTGTTAACGACTTGTTCAGTTCATTGATACTGAAGATATCATACTAGAATAACTCAATTACATCAAACCACAAAGAATCACAAAAAATCAGCTGTCCTCGCTTGCATGCAAAATTGCAAATTTCAAGATATTTGGGTGCTAGGGTTTATGAGATATCTCATTAACGAGAGTTTGCAAAGTTGTTAAAGTGTTGTAGTGACCTTGAAAATAAGGTCAAGGTTACCAAAGTCAACATGTTTCTGGATAACCTGTGAATATTGGGCGACACCAAAACTGAAAGACTTTTGTTGCAACTGTTCATGACATATAGAATGACTCTGTCAACAAGAAAATGGAACGGACATACAGAATCTGCTAATAACAATGTCCCGAGTTCCGTTGTGCTGTGGCAGTCAATAAGACACTAATCATAATAGGTGCTGAGGCGCAAAAGTCAGATGATTTCAATGGCAACTTTCAGTATTATTTTATGTTAATGGAAAGTATTAAGATTAATCAAATGTATCTTTGAGGAAAATTATGAAGAATGAATTAAATTTTCCTCACCTGTTGATAGTAGGCCTCATATATTCCTTGGTGACTGCCTACAATCTAGGGGCACAATGAAAGACATTTGTAGCAGATATAATGGTGCACTGTTGATTCAATGTCATTATCAAATTAACATAAACAATTTAATTTTCAAATCATGTTTAGAATTTTTTATTGATGATTTGTCTGTTCTAAACAAGTACAATTTACATGACAAAAGTCTATGGCAAGATTTTATAAAAAAATTGAGACAATAGATTATTTACATTTGATTATAATACTTAAGACAAAATAACAAATATGAAAATCTTCCATAATATTAAAATGTTTCCAATGTTTGGTTTGGAAAATGAATTATCACTTTTTTGGCCTATAAACAAAAGATATTCTATGAAATAATGTAAAGAAGGAACGTCATACAATTTTAATTTATATCATTTATGTTAATTACTTTCATCACAAATGAATAACCAATAAATTATAACATTAGTAATTGAAGAAGTTAAATAACTTATTTATTTGAAATGTTTTGCTTCTACTTATCTCAGAATAATTCATAACATTTAGCCTGCCTTTTTCAACAAGTAAAACGTTGGACTCAGGAAATGAAAGTAAAATATCCCCATTTTCTTCTGTTGTCATCACTTAGTTCGAACACAACATATGGTTTAATAGGCGTGTGGTCGTCAGATTTTCAGACACAAATCATAAAGCATAATCGTAAGTTTTCTTTTATAATTTTCAAGATTTTGAGTAAATTTTCTTGGCTGTCATCGAAAATGGAACTTTCAAATCTTCAATCGTAGGCTAGTCTGTTCGTAAATGATATGCAGATAATGTCTGTAACATTTGTGTCCAAAGATATCCAAATTGAAATGAAGTTGAAGCTCTATTTACACCCTAGCTGTCAACTGTGATAAAATATTTCAGAGATAACAAACATCATCTATTTACATTCAAGAGGTCACAGTCTCCTAAAAAATTAAGACTTGAGAAATGTCCCGTCTGGATCACGGCCCACCTGGCGTCTAGGGTTAACGTAGAAGCGCCAATCTCCTTACATATGACTTTGGTCTGAGGGAATAACAAATCGTATAATGCTCGTGATAAACAAATATTGCATTCTTGTCTGTCATCACTGACAATCGGTACAAACCTGTGGAAGCGGTGGGACAGCCGCCATGTTTCTTACAGTTAAACTGCACTGAATAAATGACGAATTGTGATTGGTCAATTACTCGAAAGGTCAAGGGTTAAAAGGAGGCGGGTCAGCTATGCATTTTTACGATCTACCCACACCAGAATGTGTGATTACTCAATACTGAAATGAATACCATCATTCCAGAGATTGATATAGATTGTCAATCATTTCTTATCATTGATTGATAGTATCAGTGTAAATCACGTTCCATGCTTGACTGCACTCATTCTTAGACCCAGAGATAAAGAATGTTATGTAGAACTGAGGCTAGTATATTCTTGAGCAGATATTTATGCAAAAACATCATAAAAAATATATGGATATATTTTATATTCATTATGAATTAAATGAAAATAAATTTAATATTCATTATAAATTAAGTGGCTATATGCTTGATAACGGTATAAGAATCTATACTGAAACGTCACTATTGTTAATAAAGAATTGTAACATGATTTCAGTGTATCCTTGATTCTGATTGGTTGATTTGCCTATGTTGAATGACAATGAATACCCGCAATTTACTTGGGGCGAATCACCGCGAACATATACATCATGTTCACAAGATTCGGCCCGACTCAAAATTTAATTTTTCTATTCCTCCTAATTTGTGCTCCTTACTAAAATTTGACAGGTGCCATTGTCATTTTCTAACTTGTGTATAGCAATATAGGTCACAAATAACTCTAAACAATAATTTGTTTCATGTAACTAAAATGTTTTCAACTAGTAAGATTTTTCCAAATTTGACGCTTTCTTCCATTCGGCTGTGTTCACCGAATGCCGTTGTCATGGCATGACGTCATAGTGATCAACCGTTTTGACGTCACAATGCTAGCGTCATTGTCACAATGGGTTAGGGCAAGTTTAAGATTGTTGTACCTAGGTCTCTTACTGTGTTGATGTCGCAGATAAATGTTTATCGCCATCTAAAAGGATACGTAAATATTGTGAAGTGGACATAGTTGAGTGACACTGTTTGAGCTTATGTGTAAATTGTTGCTAATGTACATATTACGCCGAGTATTTACATTTGTTTTGACCTGACCACACCTCTTACAAAAATGGAACAGTCGCAAAGTCCTTTCCACTCATAGATAGGTACGCAAAAAGAGAGTTCGTTTCAAAACGCCTGATAACTAACGGTCATGTTACAATATCGATAAATAGTTGCGTTTGTAAAATTTCCGGGATTCATTGCTATTCAACACCCGCAAATTTAAGCGTTTAAAACCTCCGGCTAACGCCGTCGGTTTTAAACTAAATTTGCTGGTGTTGAATAGCAATGAATCCCGGAAATTTTACAAACGCAACTATTTATCTTATAAGTTGATCATCCATAAAAAAAATTGTGTCTTCTTCATAAATTATGTTGTTTTATATTTTTCATTTATTTAATGCATTTCTTACATTAAAGAATTAATTACCCAGTGAATATCTTTCTTGGAGTAAATTCATTCAAAGTTAGATGAGGTTAATGTTGGGAGTTTGAGACTGTATTTTGGTTTATTAATCGATTAAATTCATATGTTTTAGAATTCATTACAGTAGATGGTGCATTTTTATGGACATTAAAAGAATTTTTTTAATTTTCAACAAATGTGCGCTTGTGTTTATCAAGATATGAAATATAAAGTCATCAAAATGTTACCTTCAATAGTATCTTTCAATTTCACTGTGTTTTAATCATGTATTAATAACATATATGTGTAAACAGTAATATCTCCCGAATTTCGTTTCCACAAAAAATACCCCGATAAAACCCTCCTTTTAATATATGGGCAAAGAAATACTGGTATTTAACAGTGAAAAAAACCCAGTCTATCAAGCTACAGTGAAGTGACAGATATTTTCACTGTGACCAGGGATTGATATGCTAAATCACTACTTAAAGGTTAAAGTTCAAAAGTTTGATGTCTTAAACAAATGTCTGACGTAACAAGTTATCTCATGACGTCACATTGTTACTGTGATTACAGGCTGTTCCCAGGGGCCGCTCAGTATGTAAACGACCCTGTTGTGGCGTAATTACAAGGATAACATCATATAATATAGTCAGCCCTCGTTTATCTGCACAGCACTATTTCAAATCTTCTTAATTTATATGCAAATGAGGATCATCTTGCTTATCAGGCGATTTTCAACTGTAACCAAATCTTTTGGATAAACTGGGTTTGAGTGTCTTTTTATGACAAATACCATTTTTATCTTATCTCACCACAACTTTCTTCCTCATTCGATGAGATAAACATGGTATTTGGCATATCCTTTTTATCTTTATTTTTCCAAACGAAACTTTATTTCTTTACGGATACCTTAAATCAAAGACTGTAAGTGTTAAAATAAGACCCATGCATGTTCCAGAGGCTTGCATTACTTTCTTCCATCATCAAATAATTATTCAATCTGAATGAATTATAGGAACTGGTAAGCCCAAAATTTTCTCAAAATGTAACCGATGATTTGCATATATATCTGTGTTAATATTGAGGAAATACTAAAAATGCTGATTTCCTCAAAATTTGAATGTTTGCTCATCATTTATCGATGAAAGAAAGTAGTTTTATTTGAATGGGATCAGAAATGTAGGTTTCTCATTTAAACAATGATTTATTCCGAAATCGCAAATTTTTACTTAATCTGCAAGTTTCATCGGAGCGATAATGAATTTGGGGTTAGTACTTAACTTGTATTGTTAAGTACAGTCAAGCCGTGATAATCCGGCCTCCGATAATCCGAATCTCGCAGTTTCCGAACGGTAGATAGATGTAACCAAACTAATCTCTTTAGCAGTCCTCAGTACTCAGTAGTCCGAACATTTCACTATCCGAACGTTTTTGATGAAAAACGGAAGCGTTCGGATTATCAAGGCCTGACTGTATATTATGAAGAGTTTGTATAGAATAATCAAATAGAAACAAATGCAAAAAATTTAAAGTAGTTTTATTCAGAAATGAAGCACTTCCCCACAAATGATTGATTTGAAAATTCAAAGCACATTATACCTTTGAACAAAACATAAACAAAACAAAGATGATACCACAATTAAGGCATGATTTCCCATATACAAACAGGTCAATAAAGAATGCAGTAACACAAAACAAGTTATTTCCAAGACTTTTCTCAAAGGAAACTATTTACTATATTCTTGAAAGATATTATAGTTCTATGAGTCATGATCTCATACATGTACTTTCCATTTCCAAAAAAAGAATATTTTATATTTCTGAAAAAAAAAATCTTCAGCTTCAACTTTAAGCTGTACCAGTTTGATTTCTACGTACAGTGGAGTCATACATAGAGAAGTGTGTCATATGACTTTTATGAAACGAGTGTGAATGTTTGTATTGCCCGAGCGAAAGCCTGGGTTATACATAAATTTGCATGAGTTTCATAAACGTCATATGGCACACTTTGGCGTGTGATAATTTCTTTATTATCCATTCTTTTCCATTTGATTCGCGTAAAATTAGCCAGGAAATGGCCCACTTCCTTTGCGACGGCAAGCTACAGTGACGTCACAAACAATCGTTTTATGACGTCATAGACGACGAAATACGGGAAGCCGTGGTGAAACAATGGTTGCTAGGCAAACGTGATATGTGCACATGTGCTCATATCAATAATATTAACTCGTTTATTTTCAACCATATGGGTAATAAATGATAATCTGAAAGCATATTTGTAATACATTTACTTCTTTGTTACGAGTCAAAACTCAAACAAATACTTAACACTTTGGAAACATGTTACATTATGTAAAACATTCTTCCATGAGAATGATAAGTTGCTTCATCTGGCACCATTAAAGGTGAATCCATTGTGTTTCATAAAATTTTATTTGGCTTTAACACATTCCAACACACAATATGTGCTGTTAAAGTACAAATAAATTCACTTAGCTTGCGTATCCATCCCAAATCCACAAATATATCATAATTACTTGTTTCCAATTTAAATCGAGTAACATCATTACGCATGTGTAGAAACCGAAACTGCGCGTCCCATTTACATGCACAGAGGTTATATGACCTATTAAACATAATCAACCCAAATTTGGCATTTTGTCTGTTATGAATAAGATTCCAAAATTACGTTGGACTCAATGGCGCGCGTCAATCGCGACGCATTGTCCGGTTTTCGATCAGAAATCACTACTTTTACCTTCATTCAGTCAATATACTCAGTCCATTGTCATCGATATGGTAATTTTCGGTAACAGTCGCCACTTCTGGATAAAGTAACACCATTTATAACGTTTGGAATATGTGACCCCAAATAACACAATGGATGTACCTTTAAGTTAAGAATGTCTTCTCTTCCAGCAACTTCGGAGGTCACAACTCAGACCTGTCTCATCACTGGCTAATGTAAACAATGGCACATTCCCTTAACTTTTCTGTGCTATTGTAGCAGTGCGCTGCATCTGAAGGTGAGGTGAGTTGGGGTTTAATGCTGCTTTCAAGAGTATTTCAGGGAGGCAGGGAGAAAGCCCGCAATTATGTGGTTATGCATTGCGGTGAAACCTGCGAGCATCGGCTGGAACTAGTGAACCATGGGTGGTACTACGCTGAAATTCAGTGTAGCATTGCACCCAAACCTTACTGTGTGTAGAACAGTTCTCTACTGCAGACTAAGTTGCCGTGCCCCTGGCGGGATTAGAACCCCGGACCTCTTGATCCGAAGCCGAACGCGCTAACCACTGCACTATCCCGCCCCCCGCCGCACCTGAACTTCAATTTACTTCATTGTACAAAGTTAGGAAATGCAGCAAAGATTACTTTAGCTAGCAATGGAGACTGGCATGAGTTGACTTGCAAGGGAAAGTTGGTTATCCAGTTGCACTCAAGGATGTTGTGATGGAAAACTAGCACAAGTTATCACAAGGGGAAACCAGGACATTTGTAAGGTTACCAAGTATTTAAAGGGGCAGTAGCATGTTTTTTTTCAAATTTTATTTTTTCAAATTTCCTATTTATAACGACAGTTTGTCATCTATATTTACTTTAGAGGGTAAAACATCTTATTACACAAACCAATTATCCATAGTGGTAATAACGTTGATGTGTATAAAGCATAAAATCGCATACCGGCCATTTTATTGTGAACACATTTTATAATTTCGAATGACAAAAACGATTCCCATGGCTTTACAGAACCATGTACACTAATTTTTTAACTTCATTTTTCGCAGAGAAAAATATTGTTTTAGTTTGGGTGACATTATTTTTCAAATTCATTTCATCAACTTATTTCAGTGAAAAAACATGCTACTGCCCCTTTTACTTGTTACATTTCATCCCTTCATACCAGAACCACATGCACAGGGCTCCCACAGACTAAGGTGACTGTAACTCAGTGTCATAAATATTGGTTAAACAGAGGGTGATAACAGAGTATCAGACCAGGGCTCCCACAGACTAAGGTGACTGTAACTCAGTGTTATAAATACAGAGGGTGATAATAGAGTATCTGCCATTTTGTTTTTGGGCATTACATGAAATGAGAAGAAATATGCATTTTTATAATTTTTTAACTTTTTAGTAATGCATATATATATATTGGTAGAATATCCACAAATAATTTATGTTAGATTGATCAACAATATCTTCTTTTAACATAGCAACTCCACACTCTTGAAAATAGTTGGAAAAAATAGATTTAACAGCATTAGTATCTCTGGGCACCAAGCATTATTTTCAGGACAACACCTTTTCAAGGAACAGTTCATGAGGGTATTTCACGTAAAGCACAAAAACAAAATGGCAGATATCTCCTATGACCTGTTCCACAAGAGGAAGATGAACATGAACATGGCAGTATGTACAAAGTACAAGTAGGACATCTAGTTTTAGACATAGAGTTAGTTCTGCTCGGGTATTCTTTGTCCATTTAGTCAATGATCGTAGCTTGAGAAATGAATGATATAAAGAATCATGGCACACAATGACTCTTAACATTGTCATACACATTTCTGCCAATTAAACGTCCAATGAATATTCTATAAACGTTACTTGGCACCCATTTTCACCATACACTCTTCTTCCAACCACGTTCATGTTGCGATACAAACAGTCCAACGCTCATTATACCTGGACATTCTTTCAGCATCAAATTCATCAAATAACTTTCCCATTTTTATCCATACATTCAATATTCTTAGCACATTGTCAAGACAACACCAATTTTCAGGATATTGGCCAAGAGTCACACTTCAAAGTCTACAATCTTTCACAGAAGTGATCAGTTTTAACTTTCAATCCTGAAGTTATTCGCACCCATTTTGCACATTTGTAGTCAACTTTCACAGCTGTGATCGATTTTAACATTCCACTCGTAAATGTTAATCACATCCAGCCTTCATACAACAAGTTCGATTTTGTCCACAGTCAAGTTTGATGATTTGAAATCCCACAAATCAAAGAAATTTCTGCTACCGCCGCTCACGTGTCGAACTCTTTTTGCTGGCCTCTCTTCTCCTCTTAGTGAGCGGATTCCGGGGGTCGAATATCTCGTACCTGTCCACATCGTGTACGTTGGCGTCCAACACCTTCCGATTACTCTCCTCAAAGTGAAGCTTGTGGCTCATCCTGGTGCAGAAGAAAGAGGTATTACCATAAAATATAGAGCATTGACTCTGTAGCTCATCAGGTTCATTATTTCTAAGGTAAAGACTAACATATAAAATAAGGCATTGCCCAGACATCAAATTTCCTGTTTATAATTCCTGTATTAGAAGACAACATTTAATCATTCTAGACCTTTGCATTTACAGGAAGAAGTAACAAGTATTTTTTGTATCTTTTTGTCTCTATTTGAGGCTTGTACAAGTTTACTCAAGGGACCATGTCTCACAAATATAAAATATAACTAGCAGCTTGAAAGATGTTTCCTCCATAACCAGAAACCTCTATGCTTGACACCTACATGACCAACGGTATGCCCATAATGTTGTCCTCATAGAGAGTAGAACATGTTCATACCCATAGTACGCCCATACTATGTTTATCAAATTCATATATATATTTTGGTATACCCCTTGATCTAGCTCTGGAAATACCAGCATTTAGGCAAGAGGCAATAACTTACAGCATTGGCCTGATGTCATATATCATAGGTGAATTCAGAAATTATTGAAAGGAGTGAAGGCGGGTTTCATCGTGAGGATTTATCAAATTTACATGCAAGGCCCCACAAGAGGCCGATCCGTCACTGTACATCAGCTGCCTATAACTCAACCCACCAGGACATATCACCAGTGTCGTCCTTCTCCTCCTCATCCTCCTCCTTCTCCTCGGTCTTCTCTTCCTCCTCCTCGTAGTCGTCAGCGATCTTGCGGACGGAGTGCAGCTTGTTCTGGAACTTGGCGAGCATGGCGAGAGTCTCGGCCTCGCGGCGGGATCCCTTCTTGCCCTGTTTCTGCCTCAACTCCTTGTACTTCTGTCTCTCCTGCTTGTACTCCTCCAACATGTCCACCTTCGCCATCACTGAAACAGGGAGCAGACGTTAGGATACAGAAGAGGATTAGTTGTGGATTTCTGAATGAAATGTACTCCTTCAATATCACTGAAATATTGAGGATTATCAACATTCAAACACAAGAAACAGTTAGGTATGGATTTAAATGGTTTTTCACCTTCACCATTACTGCAAAATGACAAACACTTTCTGAGTCATCACTTAAAGTTATCTGTTTTCCTTGCAGCAAAAAAGTTCACGTAGGGTTTAAGGTGTCTGGATGCAAAACATCCGCCTTAGCCATGAACTATGACAGATCTCTAATCTAATTTCTCCAACATGTATAGCATGAGAAGTGTAGAGCAAAGACAAAGGCAACAGAAAGTCTAATGGTTCTAATGATTCCGAGAGGCTGGGTTAATGAAGTGAATATTCACTAATGGCTAGGGTTAGGAACTTGAAATGAAAAGTCACACAATGAAAGTTTCTACATCTTAAAATTAAAATGGTTAATTGTTGTAAAGGCATTTGGTCCTTAACTTCAACATCATCTGAAAAGACAATTCAACTAAATAATTTGACCTTTGAGAAACCTATTCACGAAACTTACCAAAATGAAAAGAAAATTGGCAGTCAATAATAAATACAGATGTTAAAGCACAAATTACCATTACCAAGTTCTCCTTTCTGTTCTTCCTGCGACGTCCTCTCAGTCGTGACTTCCTTCTTGGACTCCTTGACCTCCTCCTCCTTGACTTCAGGTTTCGGTTCGGTCTTCCTCCTCTTTCCTTCTGCCAACTCTCTCTGCAGCCTCCTCGACTCCTTCCTCAGCTCATCACTGCAAAAGAGAGAAACGCTTTATATCTACGAGGGAAACCATAAATCTTCAGAGATGTGCTCCTTTTGCATCTATGAGTGCCATATTGTTGTTGCCAGGTTAGTGTGCCATTTTGGCCAACCTAGGGGGCCAGACAAACAAACATCTTGAAAACATGGGGGTGGCTTTAGACGGGACTCATATCACTCATATATGAAAATTCATATGACACTTAAATGAAAATATTATTATAGATTTATGTAATGTATGACGATTGGAACATCTCGCAAAATTTGGGGTGGGCTATAACCTGAGAATAATCCCAACCAGGACAACCCTCCGAGATAATACGGGGGTAGCATATACTTATAACATGATGGTAAAGGGGGGGGGGGGTTTGTCAAAGGACGTTTGTAAATTTTGCATGCAATAGTTTTCAAGGTGGTGGCTGGGGGTTAACATGCAAAGTCTCAAGCTGAATAATTCTAAATTCTTCATTGACCTTGAGAATAGGTCACCAAAATCTAACCAGCCCTTTGTCTTCCCCAGAAGAAGCTATGTGTAAGATTTAAAAAGAATTCAGTCAAAGGTTCTTGAAATATCCCGCTGACAAGGTTACAATGACAAAGTCTCATGGTGGCCTTGAAATGAAGGCCAAGGTCACAACTCTGTTATAACATTACGCTCACAATGGCGAAGCCATATGCAAAATATGAAAAGAATCCAGTGAATAGTCCTACTTTATTCCATTTCGTATGTACAGACAAAAGTACGGATGGATACACGCTGCTGAATGCTTCACGCTGAACACGCAGCAGGGATAATCAAATAGAACTGCTTACACAGAACAGATTTGAGTGACCTGGTCATTTTTCATGCTTGCATATCACCAATCGTTAGTTGTGTCAAGAGACCAAAATACATAGGATGACATAATGTTAAATAAAAGGGTTTTTAAATTTCATTTGCACATACCTTTTTGAAGTTTTGGTCTTTTCTGAATCTCGGTCCCATTCATCCTTTTCTCTGTCTTCATTCCTTTTGTCCGTTTTTCTTTTCTCATCCTTTTTCTTTTCCTCCGTCTCCCTCTCATCATGCCTTCTACTGTCTTTTTTCTTATCTTCCCTCTCTCTGTCTTCATGTTTTCTTTTCAAATCAGTCTCTTTTTCATGTTTCCTCTCATCCTTTCTTCTTTCATCCTTCTCTCTATCATCAACTTTCTTCTCGTCTTTTCTCCGTTCTTCTTTCCTCTTGTCTTCCACTTTCTTCTCATCTTTCTTTCTTTCCTCTTTTTCTCGATCTTCATGTTTTCGTTCATCCTTCTTCCTATCATCTTTCTCACGATCTTCATGTTTCCGATCATCCTTTTTCCGTTCATCTTTCTCTCGATCTTCATGTTTCCGTTCAACCCCTTTTCTATCATCTTTCTCACGATCGTCATGTTTCCGTTCATCCTTTTTCCGTTCATCTTTCTCACGATCTTCATGTTTCCGTTCATCCTTTTTCCTATCCTCTTTCTCTCGATCTTCATGTTTCCATTCATTATTCTTCCTATCCTCTTGATCACTGTCTTCCCTTTTCACTCGCTCCTCGTGTCGAGAGTCAACTTCTTTATCTTTCCTCTCAGGCTCTTCTCTCTTCAGCTTCTTCCTCACACTTTCCATCACTCTTTCTTTGGTGTCAGAGCCAGTATCAGAGCCCTTGAAAAAATATAGGAATGTGAAAATTTTTGGAGATATGCAATGCACAAATATTTATGATACAAAATATATATATACCTATACATAATCAAATATAAATATCAAAAAGTTTCTGACAAAAAATCCTTCAATGCAATTTACAAAGCGAACGTCTCCAAAATGGAAAATCAAAGTTTTTCAAATCATAGATGATATATTGTAGTGAAATGACTCAAATAGACTGAATGAAGGAATATTTAGTATACTCATTTAAAAAGTTTGCTGCAGAGGGATGAGAGACAAGGACAATCCCGAAATAACCACTTCTAAACGTCGATGAAAGGCATTTAAAGTATTGAGGATATACAATGCACAAGAAATGGTTCGGACAAACACCTCCAAACACACATCTTATTAAAGTGTGGAGATATCAAATCAAAAGAATGGGATGGACAGACTTAGAACAGACTGACATGGAAATCAACGACTGACATATGTGGAGATATGCAAAACACAAGAAGTGGGAGGGACGAGTGGACAACACACCTCTGTTTCGCCTCCTGACTTCCTCTTCCTGTCCTCTTGTTTACCTTCTGACTCGACGGCGGGCGTGGAACTGAGACGCGGGTCGTCTATCAGATCGTGGCTACTCTTACTCTTTCCTCGCATCACCTGCAAACATCACAGATCACCTTGTCAGATCAAGGAGTGTCAGAATATGGCAACACGACATCAGATCAATCTTGAACGTACAACATTTGGGTCTCAGAAAACTGTTCCTAGCATCACTGTTGTCAGTTAATGTTAAAGGGAAAGTTCTATCATCGATTTATCGGCAGCATCCGCCATCTTGGTTTCTTGGCATTTCGTGAAATGAAAACATGCTATATTTAAGTGAGTGAGTGAGTTATTGTTTAACGCCGCTTTGACAGTATTGCAGCCATTAGCGGCGAGTGCTATATTAAACCCAATTTTAATTTTTTGTAATAATAAAACATACACTGATAGAATAATCACATAGTAACACATAACTTATCATAAAACTAATAAACAATATGCTATTAGGCCGTAGCAAACTTTTCCCCATTCGCAGCGCCGATGAATGGCTTCAATTTTCATTGTTTTTTTATTTTTCAACAAATGTGTGCTTGTCTTTATCAAGTTGTGAAATGTAAAGTCATCAAACTATTACCTTCATTCATATATTTCAATTTGACTGTGTTTTAATCATGTATTAAAAGCATATTGGGGTAAACTGAAATATCCTCTTGAATTTCGTTTCCACAAGAAATACCCCGATAGAACCCTCCTTTTAAATGCTTGCCGTGCTTGGGAAATATTACAGCCAGTGGCAACAGATCACTGTAGAGAGGTGGAGATAACTATCTAAAATGTATTGTGAAATTAGGGTTAAGGTAAGGGTTAAAAAGAATCACTGATATCAAATCATGTGATCATTTTACCAATTTGTCAGATATAAAGGAACTCACTTCTTTTGAATAATGCCTTCAAGTAGGTGTGCCACAAATGACTTGCATTCAGTTTGAACAATTTCTCAATGAAATAATCTAAAGACAACTTATATAATGTTGTCAGTTACATAATGTGATGAGTTACCTAATGTCATTGATTATGTAATGCAATTTGAAGATAAACTAATGAACAAGCTTCTGTATTACAAAATCTGTGTACAAGATGAATTACATAAAGATCTCCTGACATAAGAAGCCACAAGAGTTACATCACGGATGATACTCAATCCATACCATCTTGATTCTTAGATGATGTCCTATTCCATTTTTAAATGACCTATTA
This sequence comes from Gibbula magus, assembly GCA_936450465.1. Lineage (NCBI taxonomy): Eukaryota > Metazoa > Mollusca > Gastropoda > Trochida > Trochidae > Gibbula > Gibbula magus. Next base: position 60,765,703 of record OW388292.1, on the reverse strand, counting down.
ACTTCTCTAGACTTAGGACATTGAGGCTGATCAATTATTTTAATGTTATTTCTACATTTTAGCTAAATGAATCATGAATATTTATCTTCACCTATCAAAGAGTAATAATCTGTGAAAATTTAAAAGTTGACTAAACCATGGATACAAGTTGCAGCATTGAAATATAATTAATAATTTTAAAATAATTTCATTAGATTTAAGTATTTGAAGAGCTTCAGGCCTATGGCCTATTGTCAGACACCCACTGAGGACATTTGTCTTATTCACATTTCTAGGCTTCAAAATCACTGGTGAGCATATCTTGTCAGTCTCTGATACACTAGTCGCAACAACATGGTGTTTGTTCCTTCATAGTTAGTGTTACTATAAATGAACGCTGTAAATGATAACAAACATGCCACTGATATTCACACTTGAATGTATTCAAGCACATAGACCATGTCACTATGTCCCCTCCTCCTCAAACCTGGTAGAAGCTGGAGGTGAAAAGACACAACAGATGCACTGAAATGGCATCTGTTCCTTGCCTGCTATATTTTGCTTTCGGTTCAGTCCACCGACCATCAAAGTGTATTTTCAGTTTGTACCACACATTTCATGTTATTACTTTCATAAATTTATCAATATCTTTTCTTACATTTGTCAATTCAACTTTATCTTCAAGACCAAATGGGAGTTTTTTTGTGAAAGAAGTTTGATGCATTCTTGGTTCAGAACCGAACTGAAATATACAGAGCCAAAACTCAAGATGCCAACTGACGTACACATTTTTCTCCAAAACTTTTTTTCAAAAGGGATATCCCTACTTTTAGTAGCAAAGCTTCATGCATCCTCGGTTACCCAGGGTTTTACATATGCTCCGTTCCTCTCCACTATATCACCCCTGGGAAATTTCATCAGAGAAATCTGTACTCAAATTACCCGCCCTTGGCCGGCTTGAGCCAATCAAAGTGCTACGCAGCTTGGACCTGCGAGCCAATGACAATTCATATCACTTTGTTACAAAGCACGCGAGGTCATTTTGTTAGCCATCCGTCACCGGTTATCTCCCTTGACCATTTCCGTCTTATCGTATTGAGTGTTTTCTTTGGTTACAGACTTCGTCATGCCGGCCAAGGGCGGGTAATTTTAGTACAGATTTCGCTGACCGAGTTTCCCATGAGTGATATAGTGAAGTGTAACGGAGCATAAATAAAACCCTGGGTAACCGAGGATGAGCTTCATGGGAACTATGTCAATTACAGAATGTAACCCTAGGCTCGGAAAACAGCATATGTAGAATTAGAAGATAGAAGTTGAATAATTCTTTACCTTTGAGGCTTTGTTAGTTTCTTCTTCATCTTCTTCTGCTTCTTCCCCAAAGGACAACAGATTGAAGTTTCTGGTGAAGTAATAATTAACATTTTGAACAAAATTTAGATTAAATATAAGCATCATTTACAATAACAAACTTAACAAGTCTTTCAGAAATCAAAATGAGAAATGAAAATTGCGACATTACTGTAATTAATAGAGATGATATTGCATCAGAATATATTCTTTTGAATAGCTTGAAACAAACATTTTTGGCTAGCAATTTTGAGGTGAGGTGAGGTGAGTTGGGGTTTAACGCCGCTTTCAAGAGTATTTCACTTATATCGCGGCTGCTAGTATTACGGCAGGGAGAAAGCCCGCAACGCCATGTGGCTATGCATTGCGGTGAAACCTGCAAGCAACGGCTGGAACTAGCGAACCATGGGTGGTACTACTCTGAAATTCAGTGTAGCATTGCACCCAAACCTTACTGCGTGTAGAACAGTTCTCTACTGCAGACAAAGTTGCCGTGCCCCTGGCGGGATTCGAACCCCGGACCCCTTGATCCGAAGCCGAACGCGCTAACCACTGCGCTATCCCGCCCCTAGCAATTTTGAAGTGAGTGTATGTAATATTAGGGATTCTCTCTTCTTCGATCTCTGGGAGACAACATTTAGAGATTTATACAGATTCCTTCATCAAATATAATAGATGAAACTGAAGAACAGATTGCAATAGATCTTGAAACAAGAAGTTTGAATTAAGAATATCTTGTTCACAATATTTCAAATGTTTGTTATCTTATTAAATAATTAGAAAGCTTTAAACTACTTGATCAAGATTTAATTATACAATATTTTTTTAACCTACTTCGTTGCTTTTGATTTGCTTTTTGGTTTCTTAAGGTCCTCTCCTTCCGATTTCTTCTTTTTCAATACTCGAGGTACAATATCATCAAAGGGGTTGGACAAAATCTGAAGAATAGATAAACACCAAAATAAAATAATTTAATTTTTTTTTATCTCATGTTCATCTATTATGACTTACAATAACTATTTTTAAAGAAATAAAATGTTGGAGGCTTCATATGTGTTTGAAGTGTCACATTAAAAAATACTTCACTTTCATTGTAGAAATACTTAAACAATTAAGCATGCAACATTATTGTGACTATAGATTGTGGTGAAATCAGGGAGTATTTGCTGGAATAAGCAAACTGAACTGAAATAACAATGTAACGTTGCACTAACAGAGGATACTAACTAAGTGTCTATGTCATATCGTTACTATGTTTACTAAATGATTGCCTGAGTATTAGTATTTCCCAAGTGAGAGCGAGGGCTATACCAATATTCTGGTATGAGTGTCGTAAACATTGCATGACACTGACACAATTTCTATCTATAACCGAGGTCATAAAATTGAAGAAATTACATTTTCAAGCATAGGCTAGCTACTCGCCATCAGTAAATTTAGAAAACGAAGAGCGACTTTTGTTCCTGACATCAGTTCACAGCGCCATTAAAGGCGAACCATTGACAAAGTGATATTTTCCCTGGAGCATCATATGAAAACTATGAACCTGTAAATATAATAACCCTATGTAGATAATAAACAAACATTAAACCTACCTCTCCTTTTATAATCTTTGGTGGAAACAGTGGTCTGTCGTTTTCATCAATCTCAACGTCTTGAAGCTTGAGCATGTTGAAGAGCGTGTTCCCAACAATCTACAAGATGAGTGAGTGAGTGAGTGAGTTGGGGTTTAACGCCGCTTTCAAGAGTATTTCACTTATATCGCGGCTGCTAGTATTATGGCAGGGAGAAAGCCCGCAACGCCATGTGGCTATGCACTGCGGTGAAACCTGCGAGCAGCGGCTGGAACTAGCGAACCATGGGTGGTACTACGCTGAAATTCAGTGTAGCATTGCACCCAAACCTTACTGCGTGTAGAACAGTTCTCTACTGCAGACAAAGTTGCCGTGCCCCTGGCGGGATTCGAACCCCGGACCTCTTGATCCGAAGCCGAATGCGCTAACCACTGCTCTACAAGATGAAGAAATTTATTAATTTTATTGAATTGTATTATGAGTAACAGTTCACTTTTCATGCTCAAGTCACCGACATATTACTCCTTGACAAACAGTATGTAACACTTCTAATACAAACAATCGTCAGTTATGCATTAAAAACATTGAAAACAAGTTACATGACAATATCCAAGCAACTAAATAAAACAAATAACAGCCTTTTTCAAAGTGGTAAAATTAGTCAAAACAGTGTTATTCTCATTTCCAGTAATGCACAAAACAAAATGGCCGACACTCTGGCAGAACCCTCCCTTTAAGGACATATTTGGTTTGCCGACAGATGCACTTGTATATTGTACAAGAGCAACGGAGAGTGATACATATCAATATATGAATTTTGTATATAATAATTGTATATAATAACGTTAAGTCAGGAAGCTAATGACTCAAGACTCACCTTTCCAAATATGGTGTGTTTTTTGTTGAGTTCCGGTGCTGCTCCAAATGTGAAGAAAAACTGACTTCCATTATCATTGGGACCTGCATTCGCCATGGCAACCAGTCCACGACGGACGAACCGTAGTCTTGTGTGAATTTCATCCTTCAAATAAAACAAATATTTTTAGTAACATTCTTTCCTTCAATAGACAAATTATTAATGTGCCAAATTTAAACAATATCATCTGCCATGTTGACGAAAATGATTTCAAATTTCAGGTTAATTCAACATTAAAGGTCTCATAAAAAGTATGATGAAATTATCATTCTTTACAAGAACATGCTAATATCCCGTGTCAGACAAAATTCGAGCGAGCATAACACAGCACAACTTCCAAACGCAAGGCATAACTCTTGCCAGTCTGCATTACTGGCTGATTGAACTATTGCGGTATTTCCCTCGCTTTGTTGTGTCAAGACAGTGAATAGCTGCACCAGAAATGCATAGCAGGCCTGGATTTCTAAACACAGATTTCTTAAGGAAATACTGCAAGGCCTAAATCAGCCAGTAATGGAGACTGGCAAGAGTTATGCCTTGCATTGGGAAGTTGAACACAGCATGGATATGGAATTTTCATAGTGAGTGAGCCAATACTTGAAAATTCTCTAAGGGTTAATAACAGCAGAAATCCAGAGTATGTTTTGTCATGTTTTGAAAAAAATCTGAAATGGTGCAGCCCAAAGTTGTCATGTTAACTTTTGTCATGAGATTGCCCTCAGTCTGAAAGTACAGTTTTCATACCTGACTTAAAGCAAATTTCAACTTTAAAATTTGTCTTCAAGCCATATAAATACAGAAATAATTGATCAAATTAGAAATGGATTTTTCATTGCCATAACTATACTTCATGTATTACAGCACTGTTCTTGACTGTTCAGGTAGAAATATGAAGACTGCAAACAAAATGTGAAATCATCTTCTGAAATCAGTAGAACCATGAAATAACCACATCAAATTATTTAGCAGAACAACACAAATTTGTTTTTGTTGTAATTTTCTTTTTATTATAGAGAACCCTGTTACATGAAAGGACTCCTGTCCAGGGAAGCAGGAGTCCTATTGATTATAGAGAGAGAGTGACTTCCCTTGAGGTGTAGAGTGTTTATCGAGAGGTCTGACAAAATTTTGAATTTATATAAACTAAGACAATATGAAGATCACGCAAAGTCTGGGAATGATGATCTGAAGTATCCTAGAACACATTGGCAGATCAAAATGATCGATCTAGACGCATATCGAGCCAGGATCGGCCGATTCACTCACCGACCCGGGACACGACAAGTCAGCCATGTATCCACTGACAGTGAGTACACCCCACATACATCGGTCTCGGACACACCACTCAAGTTAGCAGTATGTACGATCCTACTCACCCTGCATCTGAGTCTAGTACTCACACTTCTGAGAAACAAACATTTCATTCTTGATTCGTTTAACAATATTACTGATACATGTACATTGCCGAAGGAGAGTGACTGTGTTTTCATGCGTGACGTCACGGTCAGCCATGCGGGTCATCTGTGTTGTTTTCTATATGAAAGCTTTTTCTCCTGAGCATGTGATCAAACTACACATCCTACAGTCTAACGACATAGAACAAAACCCAGGCCCAGCAGTTACTTCGGAAGATTTCAAGAAACTTAAGGCAGATATTAAAAATGATATACGGGAACAGTTAAAACATTTCAAAGACATTTTTTCAACAGAGATGAAGGCAATTAAAGGTCAACTTAGTGATCTAACTACAAAGTCCACCACATTAGAAGCATCAATCTCTGATATGCGTAGTGAAGTTGATAGAATCAGACATGATCAAACTAACGCGTACACTGACATCGACGCACTGGCACAGAAAGTCGACCACCTCGAGACGGTGGTATCAACTCACGACTCAGAGATAGATAGACTGGAGGCGTTCAGTAGACGAGACAATATAGTCTTCTATGGTGTACCAGAACAACAAGATGAGTCTTTTGAGTCATGTAAGGAAAACGTTGTGTCAATTCTGAATGAACATGTACAGATTAAAGATTGGACTGGGGGTGATATTTTAAGGGCGCATCGCATAGGTAGATACGCTAGACAAGATAAACCACGCCCACTTATAGCCAAGTTTAATCTCACCGAGGAAAAGATCTCCGTTCTCAAACATAGGCACACATTGAGAAGTAGCGGGATAGGCGTGGCAAATGACCTCACTAAACACCAGAGAGAAACTCTAGCTGACCTCCGCAGTAAAGGAATTGATACCTACTATAAGAATAGTAGACTGGAAACAAAGCCAATGAACCGTCTTAATGCAAGGGAGCGATCGGATACACCTCGCAGATACCTTCGCGCCAAGACACTGTCCAGTGGTCCTGCTGTGACAAGAGTGGTGACAATGAGCTCCCCTCCCCCTCGCTCCTACGCCTCGACTCACGCCTCGACTCTCATCTCGCCCGGCGCCGCTACAGCTTTGACTCCTGAATCCACGTCGACCCCGACCCCGACCCCGACCCCGACGCCGCCCCCGACCCTGACCTCGACCCTGACCTCGACCCTGACCCACGGGACACATGGAGCATCCATGAGACCAGGCGTCATCCCCGAGGGGAGCCTTGCGACAGAGGATGGCAGATAGGGACTCGGCCCGGCCCATACACCACGTACAGACCAACCAGGTGCTGAGATTACCAACTCTAAAATAAGATATGTTACATGGAACATCGAGGGATTTTTATCCAAAATCGATGACATTGATTTTATTCGATATCTCTCAAACTTCAAAATTATATGTCTCGTAGAAACTTTTTTGGATAGAGTTCTACGACACCCCCAACTTAACCCTTAACTTGCGGGTCCCGTAATTATCCGGGAGGCTCATAGAGAAAAATGTTAGAACCCTTGGTGAGACCCGTACGTTGGACTTAGTGCATTTACCGGGTCAGTAATAATTATATTTGCCCCCCAGGCGAAATGCGAGACGAAGTGTGTCCGTATATCGCCACATGAAAACTTGTTTACATACATCTCGCAGATAGCCACGATAACGAGTCTGTGTGAATGTCCGGTCGAAATATCAAGTAAAATTCACACCAAATTGCGTGTGCATTGTTGACCCGTAACGCATCGATAATTAGCTTTACAAAAGGCCAATTGTGTCGTGCTCCGCTCCGAAGCCTTATTTCGCTTGGGGCTATTTTCACCCACGTGTTTGTATTGCCTCGGGTTTGCCTCGCCTTACTCCCGCACTTCATAACATGTGAGCGAATTGTTTGTTTTCAAAAAACAATACGGCAAAATAAAGGGGAAACAATGGACTACATTCCCATATAAAATTAGAAAATCTCAAAAAAATAATAAAGACACAGCAAGCGCCGTGAAAAAGGTCATGTTTACACTTCATAAATTTTCAAACAATCGGCGATTTTCACAACTTCTAAAACATTTATCACGGCTAAAATACTGAATGCATTTTCATAATTTTTATATCACAATAAACCGAAAAGAATAATTTATTCTATATAAAATGCGCAGATTTATTCACAGAAATAAAGATACAATTTTACCTTTCTGAGAGGCATGTGAAACCAAACGGCACACAAACTAATCAACATATTTTCATCAGTTATGGTTCGAGGTTAGCGTTTATTTGAAAAGTCAAACAACATAACCATATTTGGGTTGACATGTGCTTATTTGTCAACTGGTTCAAGATTATGATTTCTTGGAAAAGTGCGATGAACGACCGTTTGCAATGCCGCATACATGTTGTAAGTATTGACGATTTTATAGGTGGAAATAAAGACAAACTTTACATAGCTATAGAATTATAACCAAAGGTCGCATTCTAATAATTTTAAATCATTGTGAAGCTAGACATCTTGTCTTCAATTCCGTATATAAACAGATTTTTTTTCGTTTGGTATTTATGATGTTACGAGGCCCGAATTAAAGACAATCTTTCGAAAGTAATAGAATAAAAAAGAAAAATCATAGAAAATTCATTCAAAGTTTCGGGTGTGAATTAGCCATTTGTGTACGGGTGTCGCTACTTGAATTTGTATTGAACGCCCGTATATAGTCCTTATTCGCCATGTAGATGCGGTATATTTCGTAAAAACGGTACCGGAATCGCCACCTGGAAATTCCGCCAGCAGAGCTCGTTAGTGCCTTAGCTCAAACTACTGCTGCGAGCTGCGAGCCTGTAAATTCCGCCACAGGGGCTAAAAATGGTAACATATATATACGCAACGTAAGGGTTAATGCATATGACATGTATATAGCTAAAGCCCATAAAATTGCTAAGGCTGGTAGACTTTCGGGTGGAGTTATGCTGCTTGTGCATAACACAATAACGGATTGTTGTCAACACCTTGAGATTAGCATTCCTAATACTATCTGTCTAAGGATAGACAAATGTATCTTTAACAATGATAAAGACGTGTTATTTTTTGGAATGTATACTCCCCCGGTTGGCTCCACATTTTATGTTACAGCTGAGAAAACTTCAGCAATAGAACAACTGGATAACTGGTTGAGCGACAACACTCATCTCGAGTGTGACGTGTTGATATGCGGAGACCTGAACGCACGTGTAGGCGAGTACAACAACCTGCCAGAGACACTGCATAAACCGGGACTAGACACAGCCGCCTTCCCTGAAGAGCCACCTGTCTGCTTAGACAATAGACAGTCCTATGACAAAACCGTTAACAAATTTGGAGAGCAGTTATTAGACTTGTGTTTTACCCATAATTTATACATATTTAATGGGAGAGCAACCGGAGACAGTGATGGTAACTTTACGTATATATCTCAACAAGGCTGCAGTGTTGTAGATTATTTTATTGGTTCCGTCAATGTACACATATTGTGTGATTCTATGTTTGTCGATTCCAGAATAGAATCGAAGCACATGCTTAGAGTTTATAAAAGCAGTTGATAAAGACAAGATTCCCTCTAACTCTAACAACGCTCAACAGTATGTTTATAGATGGAACCCTTCTCTGTCTGAAACGTTCCTACGCAATATATCTCTGTCATTTAATTCTCTAACAGAGCTATCGTTGCTAGTGCACTCTGATCTCAATCTTGCTGTTAGCAATTTCACAGATATATTATTGACCTCTGCTGATTGCATGAGGAAGGCGCGTGTAAATAGCGGTGATAAAGACAAAATATCGTTCTATAATAGTAAGTGTGTGGAATCAAAGAAAAGAGCACATGCAAGCTTGAGAATCTATCGAAAGAACAAAACTCATACTAACAGACGTAAATATTGTGAACTAAGAAACTATTATAAGTATACATGCAGAACGAGTAAATTGTCTTACCAAACTCAGACAAAAGACAAGTTAAAATCAACATTGTCTGATTCAAATATGTTCTGGAAAGTGCTCAGAAGTATTTCCCACCGACGAGTGGTAACGAACAATATAAGCGATGAAACTTGGCTTGATCATTTTAACCCTACACTCCAAACGAGTTGTACAACTAGTGATGAGAATGTTGTACTTGACGAGACTTATATTTCAGATGACATTGATGATATTGTTTTGGAGGTACCTATTACTAATAATGAAATCAGTTCAGCTATTAACCATTTAAAGAATGGCAAATCACCTGGTAACGATACAATTACATGTGAAATGCTGAAATGTTGTACGCAACATATTATGCCATTTTTAGTGTCTCTTTTTAATAAACTCTTCGATTCGGGGTCATTTCCTGAAGATTGGACAAAAGCTATTATTATCCCTCTACATAAACAGGGTAAAATTAATAATCCTGATAACTACAGAGGTATTTCTCTATTATGTGTTGTTGGTAAAATTTATACCAGTGTGCTAAATACCAGGCTATCGAATTGGGCTAATTTAAAGGATAAGATATCGGAAACCCAAGCTGGGTTTAGACAAGGTTATTCCACTGTCGATCATATTTTTACTTTTAATGCCATAATACAGAAATGTTTATCTAAGAAAAGAAAAAAATTATATGTAGCTTTCGTGGATTTTAAAAAAGCATTTGATTCTGTTAACCGTGTAAAATTATGGTCATGCCTGAGACGTAAAGGGATAAGTGCTAAAATGTTAACAGCTCTCAAGGGAATATACAAATCAGTTAAAGCATGTGTGAGATTGAACAATAACCGCTGTACAAACTTCTTTGACTGCCCTGCTGGTGTAAAGCAGGGCTGTATATTAAGCCCAATCCTATTTTCCTTCTTTATCGATGAATTGGCAAATGATGTAATTTCAAATGGAAAATATGGTGTGCAATTGTTTCCTGATATGTTAGAAATATTACTGCTAATGTTTGCTGATGATGTTATTTTAGTATCCGATGCTATCGCTGGATTGCAGAGACAACTGAATATTTTGGAAAAGTTTGCTAATACTTGGGGATTAACTGTCAACTTAAATAAAACTAAAGTTGTTGTGTTTAGAAGGGGCGGCCGTTTGGCGAAACGTGAAAAATGGTTCTTCAAAATTAATTGATCTCTACTGTTAATACATACAGATATCTTGGTATTATATTCTCTTATACTTCTAAAATGAACCAATGTACAGCTGATCTAGCCCTACGGGCCAAACGCGCATTGATGGAAATTGTACATAATTTAAATAAGTTGAATACAGTTGACCCTTCTGTGTTTTTAAAAATATTTGATTCACAGGTTCAACCTATCTTACTCTACGGTTCCGAGGTGTGGGGACTTGAACGATTTGAAAAAATCGAAAGTGTACATATGTTGGCATGTAAAATGTTTCTTAATGTTGGTAAACAAACGCCAAATGCTATAACGTACGGCGAATGCGGCCGGTATCCATTATATATCAACGCCTTATGTCGGGCTGTTAAATATTGGTTGAAACTAATTGAAATGCCTGATAGTAGAATACCTAAGAAATCATATGATATGTTGGTAAATTTGGACAACTATGGATACTCAAACTATGTATCATCAATGCGAATGTTGTTATTTAACCATGGATTTGGTTTTGTGTGGATTAGTCAATCAGTTGACAATAAGTTGTTATTTCTTAAAAGATTTAAGGATGTTGCTATAAATATATTTTATCAGTCATGGACTAGTGTTTTACATAATAGTACAAGATATAGATTGTATAAGGAGTATAAAAGCCTTTTGTCTCCAGAAAAATATTTAACTGCAATAACCTTGAGAAAATATAGAAATGTATATATAAGATTAAGAGCCGGATTACTAAGACTAAAAGCAAATGGAGGCAGATGGTCCAATATTGATTACTGTTTAAGAATATGTCCACTTTGTAATTTAGACGTGGAAAACGAATATCATTTTTTACTTGTATGTGAAAAATATAGTGATCTTAGAAAACAATATTTTCCACCCTATTTTTGTACTAACCCAAATATGTTTAAGTTTAAATGCCTCATAATGACAGACAAAGATGCTATGATGTTTAATATTTGTAAATATGTGTATCACAGCCTCCTAAAAAGGCATGCAACCCTAGGGTTATAACTTTTGTATTATTGAACTTGGAATGTGTTATTATTTGTACATGTACATGGGCCTATGGCCTAAACACATGAATAAACATACTTGACTTGACTTGATTACAAGAAATAAATGAGATCGTTTTCTGTGATTTTTTTACACAAAACAAAGCACATCACATTCACTCACACATTCACCCATTACTGTATGTAGACATAAGGTTATTGTTTATTTGTCTAACCATAAAGAAAAGAGATTATAAACTAGATTAGCGTTTGCGGGACACCGCAAAAGCAGAGCAGCTCCGAAACTTAGGGTCTCGCCTTTCCCTGTTCCGCCTTCTCGTCAGCATCAATAAAATGGGAATTCTTTTTAACAAAATTTGTTTTATTATTCGAGTTATTACTAATCATCACTGGGGTCACTTTTCACAAGTTTGTTCTTAAAACCTATTTCTTCTTTCAAAATTTTATCCAAGGATTAACGTGGCTTTAACCAATATCTCATGACCTTGACCTTGACCATCAATGATCACTTTTCATCGCGTATAACAATCATGCAATGACTCAAAGTGTTCATAGTTAAAATATGGCATATTCACAAAAGCATGCTTAAGTTTTGACCTCACTGTGACCTTGACCTTTGACAGATTTCAGCGAAAACGTTTACAAATCTTGGTCTTCCTCCATAAATCATATATACCAAATAAGAGCCTAATAGCACAAAAAAAGTTTGAAGTTATCATGTATACAAGGATTGTTGTAGTGATTTCAGAACTCATGACCTTGACCTTTGACCTTGAATGTGAACATGTCAAAATCATTCACCAGGTGTATAAGAAAGAAATTAAGCTATCTATATGAGGTGTTAATATCTTCATGGGAAAAAGTTACTTAGTGATTTCAGAACTGGTCAGCATGACCATATCTCATGACCTTGACATTTTAAATTCAAGGTCACACAATCAGTGATCACTTTTCATTGTGTATCACAATCATGTAATGATTCAAAGTGTTAATAGTTGAAATAAGATGTTTTCGCAAAAGCATGCTTAAGTTGTGACCTCGCTATTACCTTGACCTTTGACGGATGTTAGCGAAAACCTTTTCAAATCTTGGCCTGTCTCCATAGTTGATATACACCAAATAACAGCCTGATAGCACAAATATTTTTCAAGTTATCGTGTTTACAAGGATTGTTTTTAGCGATTTCAGAACTCGTGACCTTGACCTTTGACCTTGAATATGAACATGTCAAAATAATTCCCCAGGGACTTAGTCGGAGCTGCTAAATATAGCAATGGTGAAACTTTTGAGTATAATGAAACAATAAAAATAATACAATTTTACGAGGGAAGATTAAGTTACTGGAGTCTTGAACAAAGAGTGGTAGAAAAGCCAGTGTGTATAAAATTTATTTTGTTCACATCTATCAGTAAAAATTTGCTTTTCTATGTTATATCTATTTTTCAATTCATTTTGAAAATGTTTGAGGGATAGTTTGACCTTTTTCAGTTTGCATAGAACAACACGAATTGGTACCTTGTATAAATATGATTATGATGTGCAGTGGGATATAACGCCACAATATTTTATTATATCATTGTCGTTGACATTAATTCACAGAGAAAACATGCAATACCATTGAAGCTATGAATTCATTGTGATGAAACCTATGAGTGTCTGCTGCTAGAAAACCATGGGTAGTACTTCACTGACTGTCTGTAGCACTACACCTTACTGGACCCTTGCAGAATTTGAACCCCAGATCTCTTTATCCAAAGACGAATGCACTAATAACTGAGCTAACCAGCCAACAATTTCAAGAGTAAGAATGTCATTAAGAAAAAAAGATTACTGATGATAACAACCTCTTTATTGTGAACATACATGATGTTTCGAAGTATATGCTTACTCCTTCATCAGGTGAAATGATAAAGTGACATAGAAACATTGTTCCCTGACCTTAATGATTACATACCTTGAAGGGTGCCCCGTAGATGGATTCTCCTCCCTCCCCGGTCCCGGTCGGGTCTCCTCCTTGAGCGATGAACTCCTTCACTACACGATGGAAAATAGTTCCATCATAGTATCCTTCCATCAACAGCTGGATGAAGTTCCGACATGCTTTCGGAGTTTCTTTGGACCACAACTCAATGTCGATATCTCCAACACTGGTCGTCAATAACACCTGAAACAAAGGGCAGTGATTCATGAGGCGGTAGGTTGTTGTTTACATCCACATCAACAATGTGTTAATGTTGCTATAGAAATCTGACATCATTAAAATCTGATAATACTATTTGAAGAAATGCTATATCTTGTTATCACATATGAAATTTTAATAATAATTTAAATAAAAGAGAATGTTATACTTGTATTACAGATAGAACAAGATGTGTTTGTTAAACACGGATGCCCCCGGATGTAGCAAAGTTATGGCCAAGTTTTCTGAATATTGTCCACTGCGGCAAGGTCAAGGTCACAAGGTCAAATATGATGACCTCATCTGAAAGGTCTCATCACAATGTATGCACATGCCAAGTATGAAAGCCCTAGCTCTCAGCAAACCAAAGTTATGGCCAAGGTTAAAGTTTTTGTGGACAAACACACAGACAGACAGACAGACAGACGGACAGACAAACAGACGGACAGGTGAAAAACAATATACCCCGGAATCTCCGATTCGGGGGCATAAAAATGCAATATTATTGTATATCGATATATTAGCTCAGATGTGAAATACAATTATTGCAGTATGTTTTTTATATAAGCAATATATTGCACCAAACAATTTTAAGTGATATATATACATAGATCATAAATTTAAGGTAATGTTGCAGGTTTCAAATGCTTTTAATGTCCTTGAATTTTGTTTGGGTTGTATTACAAGTAATAATGGCTTTTTTAAAATCGACTCCATATAGGATATAACAATAAAACTAGAGTTCATTAAAGGTCAGCTGTAATGCATTTTTTGAAAGAATGACAGATTATTATATGTATGTGCATTATATATCGGGATCAAATGAGCATAAAACCAAGACAATATGCACTTTAATTTGATTATTAAGATAACTTTTAACCCTAGATATTATTTACTAAAATATTGTAATATTTACTGACAATTACCACGATTTTAAAAAATAGAAATCACTAAAACAACTTATTTCCTACTTTCATACTTTTAGTTTATCAATGTAAACATATTTGGTTCTTACAGGTACATATCGCTTTTCGTTGTCAAATTAGCTATTCTAGGTCATATGAGTGTATATGCACCCATTTTAACTTCCTATCAATCCAATAAAATACATATCCTTCTTTAAAACTAAACAACAATCAACAATGAAAACACTGAAACAGCCGAAGTCATTAAGAGATTACACAAATCGTAGTTCATACGGATCTTCGACGCAACATTGCATGAATTACTTACGGTCTTTCAAATTTAACTTTAAAACCTGAATACGTACATATTTTCCAGATAACTTACATGGTATGTTACATGATCGCTTGTAATGTAGTGACATACGCATATCTGTGTAGTATTTACATTTTAAAACAATTGGGGTGAAACTGTGTGTTTAAACCAAATACTGAACATGTTGAATAGATACTTATTATTTGTGTAATAACATCGCACACTTCTGACGTGACATCATAATGTTTATAATATGAAGTCACAATATCACCGTTGCGGCAATACTGTATGTCCCACATATCTAGTTTGTGCAATCAAGCATGATTTAAATTAATAATAAATCAGTTATAAATAACACACTAATAACACACCCGTATAATAACATATTTATGAAAGTCATGAATGAAGTTGTTGTCCAGAAAATCCTGAATCGTCTTCCTGTGAAATGTATCGGTTCAGTGTATAAGGTAGGGCTGGGACGGGTAGATATTTCCTACCCGGGTACCCGACCATCTATTACCCCACCCTACCCTACCCGGATACCCGTTTTGTCGATCTCCAACATCTAATTGTAAGATTTTGTACTACTTTATTCAACTGGTTAGCTGAAACATGGGACTAGAAACCTAAAGCATAGAGATCCATGGCTGTTTCAATCCAATTTATTATGAATGACGATTTATCATTTTAATATTATGTTAGAATCTTCAAATACATTGTAATCTTGAAATGAAAGAATAGCAAATTAAACTGTTTTATAATTAGTCACATGATAAAAACGGGTCTGGGTAATGTGATGGGTACCCGGGTCCTACTCAGTACCCACCCGTCCCGGGTATCCGGGTTACCCGTCCGAGCCCTTGTTATCGAATGTCTATTTAAACCTGGGGAGTGCAAACTTGGATGGGTTTCTTCCATCAATGTCTTATTTTAAAGCTGTGACAATGTTCTTAAGGAGAGATGGGACCCAGAAATCGAACTCGCTTACGGCAACATTTTGCGACAACAATTTATTCTTGTGAATTAGTCTCAAAATATATGGATTACGTTGTTTTAGGCATAGGCTTATCTTTACACTAACGGGGAGTGCTTAAATTTACCGTAACGCCTTTATAACGGTCATTTTACGACATGCCGCATAACGTTACCGTCACCTATATTCGCGGTAAATATGTTATTATGTGTGTTATTCGAATTACAAATGTATCTGAAAGGATTCGGAGTTTATTCGTTAAAAGAGAGCGCTTAATTTAAATACACCAAATCAGTCAAAAATGACGTAATTTGCCGACGGCTGTATTATTATTAATGCTGATAACTTTTTAAATCGTTCGGTGACCCCCAAATTTTCTCACATTTTTGGATAAAAGACATAATAAACTTGCTATTTTGAAAAAATAAACGAATTCTAAAATATTTCATTTCATCGTCCCATCTCTCCTTAAAAGGAGGGTTCTATCGGGTTATTTTTTGTGGAAACGAAATTTGAGAGGATATTCCTATTTACACATGTGTTACTAATACATGATTTAAATACAGTCAAATGGAAAGATATTAATGAAAGTAATGTTTTTTTAATTATATTTCACAACTTGATAAACATAATCGTACATTTGTTGAAAATAAAAACAATGAGAACTGAAGCCATTCATCCGCACTGCGAGTGGGGAAAACTTTGCTGCAGCTTAACCACTAAGTGTTTATTAGTTTTATGACATGTTATGTGTTACTATGTGAATACTCTATCAGTATATGTCTTTAGTTATCAAAAAGTTGCAAAATAAGGTACAGTATTAAGCATGTCTTCATTTCACGTAATCAAAGATGGTGACAGAACTCTCCCTTTAAAGATGAGATAATTGTTTCACTTTCTGGGAGAACAGAGTTTACAATGGCTATGCTTGATGCGCATAGCCATTGTCAAAAATAAATTCATGAAAAAATAGTAATTGAATGTCGAAAGGATAACATTTTTCCGCCATTAAACGTCGCCTTCGCCTGTTTTTTTAAACTGGAGCATTCCTATGGCGTATGCTTGTTTCCAATCAAAAGTGATTCGTCGGTTATGCCGATTCCGGCAGCGTACGCCGGGTAGTGCGCCAGATCCCGAATCAAGCAAAGCCTCAAATAATTCTAATATCTATCATATATTATAAGAATTTATAAGACAACGTAGTTCAGGATCCCCACAATTTAGGGGCCGTTATTATAACTTCCAATACCATCGTGTCATGGGTTTCCGTGGTATTAAGCAAATAGCAGCTTTAGATACAAGCGTATATACTGACAAACAATAAATGCATAATAAACTATGAAAACACCAACCTCGTTATCATTTACTGTCATAATAACGTTTTTCCCCTCCAAATGTTTCTCGCTGTCGACAGCAGACGGTAGGGCGCCATATTGGACGCGTCACAGTGACGTCATATCACTCATATGTTTCCGTGGTATTTCCCTAAAGTCAAATTACGGTAGCCCATCAAACGTCACAATCTCGCGACTTGGAGATTTCCACTCGTGAATTGTCATTAAAGATTTTAGGTGATCAAAATATGATAAAATGTTCGTATAATTAATAAAGTCAATAAGAAAACACATTGGAACAGATTTCAGAGTCATTATAAACGTATTTACAGTTCAAAAGCTATGTCAATAACTGATCCAAATTGACATTTTGGAAATTATTTGTTTATGAAAAATACAAATTATTCTTCCTGGTGACATGCACAGAGAAATTCATCATGTCATGTAGTTGAACAATATTTGAGGTGAACCCAATGACCACAGTTGCTGAACGTACACTGTCCCCACTTCGTGAATTCCAAATTAGGACATCGACGTAGTTCGTCTGGCTGAAACTTTCCACAGACACAACACTTGTCATCGTCAGTGTCACTCATGTCGGACTCGCTACTGTCTGAAATCAATAACTTGTCATTTCCTGATGGTCCAGGCTTGGGGGATGTAAGCTTTTGAAGATATGTTGAAGAAAGTGGACGAGACGGTTTCTGTGAAGAATTTCCCGCGGCTGACTTGTGACTTTTTTGTGACTTTTTCTTGTGACTGATGTCGCTGGTCGCTGATGTCTCCTTCTGTTTCAAAGTCAGCTTTTTCGAAATAACTGACGTACTGTCGAACTTGATATGAAATGCCAGGCTTGGTGATGGCTTGACCTCCAACGATCTTGTGAATGGAACGCCGTGGCTTTGATGTCTTGATTGTGACGACTGGAAGATGATCTTCAAAGAAATTTGAGTTGGAATCAGTGATAACTGATTCGTCTGTTGGCTTGTCATTTTGTTGTTTAGCAAAGGTTGATGGCTTGATGAATGACATATCAATAGCTTTTGGGTCAAACGGATATATTCCACACTTCCTGAAAGCACTCTGCAAGTTGATAGATGATAATGAAAGTTCATAAGACTTGCAAGCAAGTGAGCAAACCCTATATCGGTTAACTGTCCCAGAATTGGAGCGTTGCAATTTTCCTACACTCGGCGCTGAAAATCTTTGTGAAGGGTCCAAAGCACCCCACATCCATGGGTTGGAGGACATGACTGGTATGAGGCGGTAAGACATATAAGATTATCCCACTTGAGACAGCAAAGTCGATCAGCGTTGGTGTTATATGAGATCTGTGTCCATCATAGAGTAGAAGAACTTTCTTCTCACCCCCGACATTTGCGTATCTTGAAAAGTGCTCTGTCAACCAACGTTGAAAAATCTGAGAATTAGACCAGCCACTCTCACTGACGGTACCCGATGTTCCAACAGAGGCCCCTTCTAAAAGATCATCACGCATACGCGCTCCAGGAAAAATGAAGAAAGGGGGTATCTTCTGACCAAGGGCGTTACCACATCCCAAAACTGTCACTGTAGCTGATTTTTCTGGACAAATCTCAATTGGTACGTCAGTTGAAGATCCAACCACTTGTGGAGCAGCGTGTGTAAGGTTAATCCCCTTCTCGTCCACGTTGTATATCAGTTCAGGGCTTGACTTAAGTTGATACTTGTTCAATACTTCTTCAAGCTGAGTGAAATACCGTTCAACACTCTCCTTTGATGTTGCCGTCGCACGTAGCTGTGAAAGGGTCCGAGGACATCTCAGTTTTAGTTCAGGCCATCTTCCCATGAACGAATAAAACCACTGCAAAGACAACGAACTCTCTTGCTTGGTACGTTTGTTAAGAGTGATGGCGTAATCTGTTCCAAGGGAGATAACCTGAGCCCTTGTATAGCCGTATCCCACTGATGCCATAAGTTTGATGTGACTGGCAAGGCGAGCTTCTTCTTCTTGGTTAAGAAGTGGACCAGGGCCAGATGACAAGCATTCTGGTGATGTTATACCCTTAGTCCGATCTCTGAGTGTCTGTTCAGGGACAGAAAACATCCTTGCTGCCTTTTATACGGAACAACCCTTTTCCACCACTTCAACATATGCATTCTTTAGCTGTGTTGGGCTATAAGGCCGATATTGCCTTTTTCGTCGCGCAGGAATATCCTGTAAACAATTAAAAAATCAACTTAAGGGATGACCCTTTTGGGCTTCCATAGTTTTAAAAATCGAGCAGGGATTCCCCTCTTACGTCACATGATTATTTTGAGTATTTACGTCAGCTAGCAGACGAACCAAGTTTGGAAAACTTTGATGAAGTATATTTTGATAAAAACATTGAAAAAGATTGCGGAAAAAAGTGCATTACGTTCTACAGTGAAAATTACGTAAATTATCATTCATAGAAGACTGTACTTACGCAGATTGACGAAATTCTAAACATTTTCTGCTCGGAGCCGTGGAGATCGACTGCTCAAAGTAAACAATCGTTAGGTGGCGCATTTTGGTGCGCGGCTCGCGAGAAATGACGTCACAAGGAAATACCACGGAATGATGAGTACCACGGAAACATATGACGGCACGGTATGGGCAGAAAAAAGTTGAAAATTGATGAATTGACAAAATAAACATTAACAATGTTGCGTAATTTTCAAATATTTTAAAATAATGTAATTGTGGTCCGAGAACGCTAATAGGTCTATATGACAGTAAATGTTGAATTTGTTTACAAGCAATTTACTGTTATGAATTGCAATGCTTGTTATTTGTGATTTAGACATGATCAGAATCAATATTTCTCGCACGTGTGTAATTAATTAAGCTTTTGTTTCTGTTTGGCACCGTTGTTACCTTTCCATGAGTTGGTGGTTCTTGAATATAGATGTTACTCATTTTTTCCGATATAGATGAAGATTTGCAAAATATTAACACCGAGAAACCTCGAAAATACAACAAAAGCAGCCGGCTTTCGTTTTCATGGACGCGGCCATCTTTAAAAGTAACTACAGGCGATACAATTGTAACAATCTGTTTTCTCTATAAAGTCAATGAATACATACAATTCAATCATTATATATGACTGTGAGATAGGTATATTGAGATATATTCCTGGGATAATGAAATTATACTTATTTTACATACTAAATCATTCTGTGTTAGAATTGAGTTTATCGACTAGTTACAGTGGTCTGTAAAATCTCGTTGAAATCTCCTTTTCCAACGTGACCTGTCATGGCCGATAGAGAGGAATGAAAGAAGAGAGCTGTCAGTTTGTTATCACATGTTTTATACCAATAATATAGATTCCTGTCATTCCAGCAGATGGTTTACAATACTTCCTCAAGTAGATTTGGTATATGTATATTAATCAGATGTTCTTTAAAATGAATTCTTACCAAAGGAAAAATATTTTTTCCCAAATTATTCTTTCCAGGTGATTCAGAAAAAAATCACCAAATGTATGAAATATGCTATAAATCACAGTTGAAAACAATTTCATTTTAGTAGTTTAATCTCCTTTCTTTTACTTAAATCTTTTGGCATATTACTAAATTAAGGTTTATTGGATAATTCTTTTCATTTAAAATTTAAAGACACAATAACTGGGGTTGACTGCAGTGTATAAAATAATAAGCTTGAAGACTAATCAGTCTGACAATGTGATGTGTCAATATAGTTGGTACAATTGAAGAACAACCTCAAAAAGTTAGCAACCCAGAGCAAAAGGGCCTTATTTCCTACACTGTGTATAGTTGTAAACAAAAGAAACTTGTCATTTGTATTTTGTATTCATTAAAGTCCAGCTGGCTCTATAACTTTTTGTTACCTCGAGTGATTGGTTTTCGGACGCTTAAGACACAAATCAATGTTGACAATAAAAATGTTTGAAAATTAATAAATACGTATCATCTATTTTTCCTTATGAGCTTTATCTAAAATAAATTGGAGACAATTTGTCGGGGAAAATGTTTTGATGACTATCTTGTCTCATTTAGTGAGTACATTCGGGATTTTGACAGTCAGCGAGTGTATGCCGTTTCGGACATCTGATTGGGCGATACCAAAAAGTTATATCCCATGCTATTTATGTAACTTCCATTGACCCCGAATATTACAAAAACGCAAGGACAACGTAGAAATTTTGTTGGTAGCCGGTATGACTTGTTCAAATTATCAAATTGTCGACTTTTTCATAACATGCAAAAAGTAGTTCAGGTTAGAGATAGATTTTATGCTTAAGAGTGAAGTTTGTATATTACAAATCTAAGGAAGTTTCACACGAAACATGTTATTCTGACCGCTAGCAGAGACCTCTCCTTTGTATTGATGATGTCACATGGCTACAAATATCATGAAAAACTACCCGAATGTGAGCTGTCCGAAAACCCAAGTACTCGACGATATTGAAACTTGTTTCTTCTAAGCTAGTTTCGTTAAATATGATAGATTTGTTCCTAGAGGAGGTCCTGAGGAAATTTACCCAATCTTTGACTTGTTGTCTGTTTAATGATAATTCCAAAGTTAAAATAACGATACCATGATATTCCTCCAATCTTCATTGGTATATTAGTAACCTGGCCTCTCAATTCTATTTCAGAGTTAGTTCAATATATGTCTGTTTCCATATTTGCTGAAGTGTGCAAATTGATATAATTGTGATGGAGATTTCAACTGCAAACGTAGAACAGGTGAGACATATTGATTAAAACATCATAAATGGGACACTTTGGTTTGCTTTTAACAGTTGTTTGATTTTATTCTTATTAATGAATATAGATGCTCTTTGTTATTAACAAAACAAACTGAATAAAAGTATACATAATGTAGATATATTTTTACACTTCATATTTAAAATTAATCCTAAATGTCTAAATATCTTTTTAATAAATTTATGTGAGAAATTATTTAACAAATTCAAATTCCAAACACCTACCCCCTCAAAGAAAGTGTTAAAGTGTTTATCATTTTAATGATGTACCTTATGACCAACTTTCTTCAATTCACTATTGAACTACTTTGTTAATTGCTCCATAAGTGAAAGCTTTTGTGTTTGTGCAGGCTGTTCAACAGTTTTACTGCAACGCCAACCTTCACCATGAAGTTCATCAATGGCTCAACACGGCTCAGATCTCGCGCGAGGCATGGTCCTTCTGCTTCGAGCTGCTAGCTCCTGAGAAGGTAGAATAACACACAAACTTCTCAATAATAAGCTGTGTATGAAATAAGCTCGAAAAGCAGCCAGCCCAAGTTTTATTTTGTCAATTTAGGTGCAAAATAAAAGAAAAACCATAAAACTAACCGGGTCCTTGACTGTTGGAACTGAAGGACCTTATTTCATACACTGAATTAGGGTTATCAGTCTGATTAAAATCGACCTTGTTCCGAGGAATAAAATTTGCAAAATTTTGCATCTGCCGGGATACGAACAGGTTCTGTAGATTCCTCGCCACAAGGTCTGAGAACACCCCGTATAGGCGTGTGTTCAGAACCAGTTTAGCGCAGCCAAAACCCAGTCAAATAGCTGACCAATCACATCATAGTATTTAAACGGTTGCGGTTTTGAAAGCATTCGGAACAGACAAAAGGATAGCTGTTTGGAGTTATCTGCCCCTAGTTTCTCGCACCGAAAGCATTTGTTGGGCATCTTTTGATTGGCTAGCTGAATTGCGCCCGAACACGCTAGTGTACGGGGTGCTTTCAGACGGTTTGGCGTGGAAACCCACGAACGAGTTCGTATCCCGGTAGATGCACTATTTTGCATTTTTTATTCCACGGAAAACCGTCGATTTTAATCAGACTGTTAGGGTTATATACATATAGAATACTAAACGACGTCCCGTTTGATAACATGTTTATTAAACGAGTGGATGGTTTGGTATTTTAACGAGCGAAAGCGAGTTATATACCGTTGCCATTCACGAGTTTCATGAAACATGTTATCAAACGGGACCGAGTTTAGTATTTTAATTATTACTTAATGATGTAAATAGCACGGAATTGCAAGAAAATCGTTTTTAGTGACGCTTACTTGCAAATAGGTCACCAGCTATTGCAGTCGCGTGGCTTACATTGTGATGTCAACCAAAAACGACTATGACGTCACGCGCCGATTGTGACGTTACGGCAGCACGCGGTGGTATCACACATGTGTGTAACCAACTCATTGTTATCTAATGAGTGATCTCACCACGATTGAGTAATTAACAAAGATAATGCCCTTGATTGGATATTGATGCTTGCTATGAATGTATAAAATCCCCTGGAGTAACAGCTGTACATTTATGCAATGAGTGAACTTGGGGGGGAAAACTAATGTTTCATAAGGGAGCGGGATTACGCATTCGGCTTCGGATCAAGAGGTTCAGGGTTCAAATCCCACCAGGGGCATGGTAACTTTGTCTGCAGTAGAGAACTGTTCTACACGCAGTAAGGTTTGGGTGTAATGCTACACTGAATTCCAGCATACCACCCATGGTTTGCTAGTTCCAACCAATGATCGAGGTGTCACCGCAAAGCATAGCCACATGGCGTTGTGGGCTTTCTTCCTGTCGTAATACTAGCAGCTATGATAAAAGTGAAAATACTCTTGAAAGCGGTGTTAAATCACCTCACCTTATGTTCCATAAAACCAACCAAAGAAAAGGCCCTCAGTAATGTAAGGTGAAACATGCAGGATTGTTATAATTGGCCCTGTGAATAAGTGATGCAAGTGTCTGTGATTGATTGTTCTATTTTACACTGTCATGTGAATTTGAAGTTATCACTCTTGGGTCTAGTTTGTATAATGTAGTGAATAAAAAAGAATTGAGATATCCAAGATTATTGGTACGGCAATAACAATTATGTAAGCTAGAAAATGTCAGGTTCTTTTGGAACAAAACGTATGATTTAATGCATTGATTTATAATGGACGATTTGTAATTGACCCCTTATATAAGCTTCATATATTATAGGTGACATCTTTTTAGGATGATACCCGGCATACTTTCAGTATCCGCTTTCTGAATTTGGACTTCTTTTGTTAGCCAAGTAGAAAGTGTTTGAGATTTGCTGTTTTAATCTTCAAATCAGTACCTTTCAAAATAATTTAATCCCACTATTTACCATATATATTTTTCCAGAGTCCAGAGGTACAGTTTTTTGGAGCCAGTAGCCTCCATGCAAAAATTGCAAGATATTGGTAAGATACATTCTGATTGTTGTTCATAGTCGATAATTGCCCAAGACTCTCAAATACAATTAAATTAATTAGGCTATTATTAATGATACCCGCTTTGTGATTAAGGGCAGGCATTTCACCAGAATATTACTGCATTAATATTCACAAAATTAGAGTAATTAGGGATTGGGAATATAGGGGCCATGAGCCATTTTGCACATTTGATGAAAAAATGGCCTTTTATAATTTAAAATTTTACTATTGCTACGAAGGAAAATGGCCCAGGAAAATGATTAAAAGCCCTAAAAATGGCCTCCTTCAAAGTTGCCTTTCTCAATCGCTAAAGTAATGTTCATTTTGTTTTTATTACACTCCCAGATCAGTTACATTCACATGCAGTCTTGTTCACTTCCTGGTTTCAGGCATGAAGTGCCAGCCGACCAGTACCTTACACTCAAACAGAAGTTGTTAGAGAAGATCCTTCAGTTCGCTAACGGTCCAAAGATGATCCTCACCAGGCTCTGTGTTTCTGTGAGTACCAATACCTTCTCAGGCTTGTAAGATTCGTCCTTTCATAAATCTGTCATCCATACTCTTATTCGTCTTTCCTATGCCTTATTTTAAAATTTACACTATAACTTCAAATTATATCCATGTTTTTTTGTGTCACCACAGAAATCTGTAAGTTCACTGATACACAGGGGCATGATAGCGCTTCGGCTCAAGAGGTCCGGGGTTCGAATCCCGCCAGACACAGCAACTTTGTTTGCAGTAGAGAACTGTTCTACACACAGTAAGGTTTGGGTGTCAGTGCAGTACCACTCATGGTTCACTAGTTCCAGCCAATGCTCGCAGGTTTCACCGCAATGCATAGCCACATGGCGTTGCCGGCTTTCTCCCTGCCATAATACTAGCAGCCGCGATGTAAGTGAAATACTCTTGAAAGCAGCGTTAAACCTGAAATCGCCTCACCTCACCTCACTGATACATACTGTTTATTCGCAGCTATCTTCGTTCATAATGCAGACCACACCAGACACGTGGCCCGATCCTGTAGCGAGCCTCATATCCACTTTCCAGAGGGACGACTTTCCCAATATCTCTGTGAGTCAAGTCATTCAAAGAGAATCTTTGTAATATTATTCAAAAAATGAAGACAAAATCTTTATCAAGAAATCAGGGAAATTTTAAGTTTCATCCTTCATATTTGAAGGTTACCTCAATATTTTGGGTATTTTATAAAAATGAGATTAATGATTGAGTTACTTCTCCACAGAGTGTACAGAGATGCCAGATACTATTGGACATCCTCACAGTCATACCCGAAGAGGTAAGCAAGAAAGTAGACCATAACAAATCCATGAATGTGCCTCATCTTGTGAATTCTGTAGACAAAATAAGAAGCACCCTCGGTTACCCATGGTTTTATATATGCTCCATTACTCTCCACTATATCACCCATGGGAAACCTTATCAGGAGAATCTGTACTCAAATTACCCGTCCTTGGCCGGCATGAGCCAATCAAAATGCTACGCAGCTTGGACTTGCGAACCAATGACAATTCATATCACTTCATTGCAGAGCATGCAAGGTTATTTTGTTAGCCATCCGTCACCGGTTAGCTCCCTTGACCATTTCCATCTTATCCTATTGAGCATTTTCTTTGGTTACTGACTTCGTCACGCCGACCAAGGGCGGGTAATTTTAGTACAGTTTTCTCTGATAGAGATTCCCATGGGTGATATAGTTGAGAGTAACGGAGCATATATAAAACCATGGGTAACTGAGGATGAATAAGAAGTGCCTTTAGAGTTTCTATTGACAAAACACCAAGACCTTAATTTGTCAATTCTAGGAATTGCCTTCTTCCATGATTTGAGAAGTGACAATGAACTTTTGCAGTGTCTGTTACTGACTACAAAATCAAGATTTTAGGCACCAATGTCATAAACATATGATGTTCTCCATGACTGTTTCTTCAGTTTTCAATATGAGTTATTTTTATTTCTTAATCAGTTTTTCAGTTCCAATCTTAGTCAACAGAAGAGATTTGTCCTCCGATCTGAGTTCCAGAAGGGTTTGTCAGACGGTGAGTGTTTTCTCTCAGCTCAATCGTAATCTTTAACCTAGTAAGTACCAAGATCAACCTGAGTCGCCTATGTCCCTGAATCACAACTCCTTCACAAATGCATCCTGGTTTTTTATATCCACAAGATTCCTTCTATCCCCTGATTGCCTTCACAGTTTTTACCTCGAATGGAGGGAGATGTAACAAAGGGAATAATCTTGGCCTCTTGGTAAAGAAAAGCTAAGCTTGAATATTCCAGGATAGCAGTTAAAGGGTTAAACTGAGAGCAAACCCACCATCACCTCACTACCTTTAATATGGGGATGGGAGTTTTCAGCAGATCCACTGATGGCCATGGTTTAGGTTTGGCACTGAGGGTATTTCCTTCTTTCTCCAGGGGCAGGATAGCACAGTGGTTAGCATGTTTGGCTTCGGATCAAGAGGTCCGGGGTTCGAATCCCACCAAAGGCACGGCAACTTTGTCTGCAGTAGAGAACTGTTCTACAAGCTATAAGGTTTGGGTGCAATGCTACACTGAATTTCAGTGCAGTACTACCCATGGTTCATTAGTTTCATCCGTTGATCGCAGGCTTCACCGCAATGCATAGCCACATGGCGTTGCAGGCTCTTTCCCTGCAATAATACTAGCAACCGCGATATAAGTGAAAAACTCTTGTTGAAAGCGGTGTTAAACCCTAATTCACCTCACCTCACCTCTTCTTTCTCCAAAAAGACCTTAAAAAACAAAGCAATGCTTTTGTTAAGAATTCAGCTGATTCTCTCTATATTGCAGTGCTGCCGCTGATCCAAGGTCTGTTGAACCCCTCCTCCCCCACCACAGTGTATGCACAGGCTCTCCGGTGTTTCTCCAGCTGGGTGGATTTCGGTGTCCCTATCAACGAGAGCGAGCCAATCATCCAGCAGGTCTTCCAGTCCCTCAATAACCATGAACTCTTCGAGGTTGCCGTGGAAACGCTCTCCAGTGTCTTCTCACATCCAGATTCATACAGGTGGCTTATTGCTTTTAAAATGCCTTTTGACTCGATAATGTCATTGATAATGATTGTTGTGGTTCAGTATGTTAAGACATCAACAGAAAATTACTGATTTTGTTAAAAGATAATTTGTGGTAGGGGACTATGTCACCTTGCTGACAATTTCTTGTTTAATTTGTGTTTATTTTATGCATTAAATTTCATATCAAATCAAATGTCATTTAGATATTTGTTTTATTTCAGATTTCCATACACAATACAGAAACTGCTCCCACAGATTCTACAGTTACAAGATATGCTCAAGCGCTCAATAGATGAAAAAGATATGGTACGGCTCAGTTCATGATCATTCACCTATGGGTTTATGCTCCATAAGGACATTGTCTTTTGTATGGTTTTGATTTGTCATGTAGTATACTAGTAACTAACTTAAAATTTACAAGAGGAATCGCATGGTACTGTAGTCACTAAGCCCTCAAAAGAAGGCCATTTGAATTTGTTAATCCCTCACAATGATTTCCTGTCCCTGGGAGGGGTGTTTGGGTTGTGTCTGATTGCTGTGTTAAGTTTCACAAGTAAATTGTTGAGCCATTAAATTCTTATGATTATGATGTCCTCAGGATATGGCCAATGGGTTGTGTCTGAATGTAGTCGACTATCCTAAATGATTGCGTCCTTAACTTTCTCATTTCTCTCCTCAGGAGGTGACACACGGGTTGTGTAGAATCGTGGTCTCGCTGGCCGAGACTCACACGAAGCTGGTTGTCGACTCCTCGCTCGGTGACGATGAGCAACACAAGAGCAACGTCAACGAGCTCATCCAGATGGTGCTGGTGAGTCGGCCATTTCTAGAGTTGCTTTAAAGGGAAGGTTCAGTCTACTGATGAACTATTTGTTACTTTATGGATAGTCTATCAATATGAATGTGTTTGTGTTAAAAAGTTTAAAATTTAGTGAAAATACAGCATTTTTGTCAATTAAATAATGCAAAAAAACTAAATAGTGTGGATACTCTGATATTTAAGACCACAAAAACATAAAGGTTCAAAAAGATGATGAATTCATTTGAAAAATCTTGTTCATGTATTTTTGCTTTATCTGATTAATAAGTATACAGTCCATTTGAAATATATTTCTTAGATTGCTTTTTCCACATAGATAAGTGGAGATTTTCTGTGAATGACGGTCAAGATGGTTTTTGTCCAAGGTAAATGTTGAAACTGTTCCCGTTGTTGGTGCTGTGTGAACAAGAATCATAAGCCAAATCAAAACTCTGCAGGTAAAGCGTTAATGTTTCAAATTAAGATTGACATCCTAAGTATGTGCTCTTCTACTTGCAGAGGTTCACATCATTACCCGGTCACTACCCTGTGGACGAGGGTTGCAGCGACCTCTCCTTCACCTTCTGGTATATTCTCCAGGTCAGTCAGTGCACAGTGGCTCTGTGTGTTGGGCCAGATCTGTGGGCCTGTGTGAGCATCGTTTGTATAGGCGGGGCTTTGGTGTGTATGGGCAGGGCTTTGGTGTGTGGGCGGGTCTTTGGTGTATGGGCGGGGCTTTGGTGTGTGGGCGGGTCTTTGGTGTATGGGCGGGGCTTTGGTGTGTGGGCGGGTCTTTGGAGTGTGGGCAGGGCTTTGGTATATGGGCAGGGCTTTGGTGTGTGGGCGGGTCTTTGGTGTATGGGCGGGGCTTTGGTGTGTTGGCAGGGCTTTAGTGTGTATGGGCAGGGCTTTGGTGTGTGGGCGGGTCTTTGGTGTGTGGGCAGGGCTTTGGTGTGTTGGCAGGGCTGTAGTGTGTATGGGCAGGGCTTTGGTGTGTGGGCGGGTCTTTGGTGTATGGGCGGGACTTTGGTGTGTTGGCAGGGCTTTAGTGTGTATGGGCAGGGCTTTGGTGTGTGGGCGGGTCTTTGGTGTGTGGGCGGGTCTTTAGTGTATGGGCGGGACTTTGGTGTGTTGGCAGGGCTTTAGTGTGTATGGGCAGGGCTTTGGTGTGTGGGCGGGTCTTTGGTGTGTGGGCGGGTCTTTGGTGTGTGGGCAGGGCTTTGGTGTGTGGGCGGGGTTTTGGTGTGTATGGGCAGGGTTTTGGTGTGTATGGGCAGGGCTTTGGTGTGTATGGGCGGGGCTTTGGTGTGTGGGCGGGCCTTTGGTGTGTGGGCGGGACTTTGGTGTGTTTGCTGGGTTAACTGAGGGGACAGGGTTTCATTGTGTTAACAGGAATTCCTTGAGTGGGCATGGCTTCACTGTTTAGTGGGGCTTGTTGGTGGGGATTCCTTATATGGACTGGGCTTTTTTAAATTAATTGGGATTTTTTATATGGACTTGGATTTTTGTGTTGGCTTGATTGTGTTGTCAGCACTTCAGAGTCAGAGAAGGCTAACTGTCATCAACACTTATGTATTGTCTTTTGAAGCTGATTGGAAGCTCCTAACAGTACATGAAAAAGTCATAGCCATCATTATTTTCACCCATTGTCCGTCAGGATGAGCTTCAGGCGCTGGACGAGAACAAGTTCCGACAACTGCAGCCGTCGTTCCACCGCGTGTACTTCTCACTGATGGAGGTGTTGCTCACCAAAGTGCAGTACCCGAGTGACGAGGAGTTTGACAGTTGGACCGCTGAGGAGAAAGAACAGTTTCGCTGTTATAGGCAGGACATCGGGGACACCATGGTCAGTTTAGTATTCAATTAAAGTCTTCAAATCTTGTAAAATATTAACCAGTTAAATCTTGTAATTGTGAAAGTTTTGAAGTCAAACATGGGACAATTATATATGCTAGCTCATCTTAAATGAATGACGTCTCGAGGGTAACCGTTATAGTATTATTACAGATTAATGAAGATGGTTGATCAAATCAGAATAAAATTATTTTGATGTTTATCAAATTTCGTTGTTTCAAATTATGGTTTTATCAATTAAAAAAATGGTAGTTATTCTCTGTTGAAATGATTTCCATTTGTTATCACTTTTAATTTTCATTGGATCTTTCTTTCAGATGTATGCATTCAACATTTTGCGAGAACCACTTATAGGCTACCTGTGTAATATATTGAAGAATCTTGTTCAATCATCAAATATACGTTGGCAGGTAGGTGTCGCCAGGATGTACACGCTGTATGTAATAGGTGTTATGACTTTGTCTATATTTAAGTGTAAAATTTACACAAATAAACATATATATATTTGGTTTAATACCTGATTTCAAGTAGATCTTGTACATATATCAACACTAACCTCTGTATAAAGGTATGCTGTTCCAAAGTATTCCGGGACCAGCAGATAAAGGCTTACTTAATCTCTCCCTATAATTTGTCTAACCGTCATGTTACAGACACTAGAAGCGATGTTCTTCCTGTTCGGGTCGGTAGCGGAGAGTGTGGACCTCGAAGAGACGGTGTATCTGCCCATGCTGCTGGAGATGCTTCCCAGCATTCCCTTCAACAACATCAAACTCATCTCCACCGCTCTCTACATGATTGGTACGTCTTGCATCAGTACAATGCTCTGATCAATAGAGAGGATGAATCAACGGTTCTGTTCCATAACAGCGAGCGCATATAATCGCTCAATGTAGCGCTCAGGTAGCGCTCATTCTCTCTTGAACGACATAGTGCAAATTCCTCGAAGCCTTGCTGCGTAGCGCTACATTGAGCAATCGCGTTCAAGAGAGGTTTCAAAATAATCAATCATTGAACATGGCTCAGATCTGTTTGGTGTTGCATGATGCTACGAAGCATATAGCAGTCCTACATAACTCATGTGGCTGTTGTAGGTTAGACCTTTATATGAATTTAGGCTTTTTAGGTTTCCATTAAAACATGACATGAACAGTGAATATTTTGTCTGAAACATATCTCCTCAAATAAAGATGTCTATGAAGCTCCATACATTTCTTTTGTTGTAAAATAACACGAATGTTATAAATATATTTGTCTTTTATTTTGGTTTAAGTCATGAACAAGTGTTTACTATAATCAGTAGCAACATGTGTTGCAGGGACAGAAACTATTCCTGTCTCATTTTGCAAACTATTTCATTTGTCCGCTTATCTCCAGGTTCATTTGGCGAGTGGATGAACTGTCACCCCGACAGTCTCGGATGTGTGATACCACTCATTCTCCAGGGGCTCGGAAATAGCGAGGTCGCGACCGCAGCAACCATGGCGCTTAAAGATGTGACGCGGGAAAACTTAGATCATATACAACCATATGCACACAACATACTGGCAGCTAGTAAGGTGAGAGTTATGTCCCCTTGAATCATTCACCTCAAAGTAACTTTGACCTGCGTTGTTAAACGTTCAAATTCTTTGCAATTATAGTTTAATTGTTCTCTAAACCCTTTATGAAAAAAAGGATTTCTTCTTTTTTATTGATTTTTGTCTTCTTTTGTTTCAGGAAGTATTGGAAGGAAATACGTTAAAGGTACGTTAGAGTTTCAGTAGAATATCTAAAATGTCTGTTGTATCAAGGTTCTAAGATTGCAATCAGGGTTGATTTTAATCGGGATAGCACAGTGGTTAGCGCGTTCGGCTTTGAATCAAAAGGTCTGGGGTTCGTTAAACCTCACCTCACCTCACCTCAAAGATGCAATACCATAGTAAGAGGCCATAGCTCAGCACATATATGTAGGCACTCCAAAGCAAGTCCTTCCTTAGTAGCATTTGAATATATGTATGTCAGGGTGTTCCAACAGTGTTGCTATTAAAGTATCTACGAGACCGATGAGTGATGCTGCGTATATTTCAGCCCCGTGACGCTCTGCGGCTGATGTCGTGTGTAGGCCAGGTGCTGTCCGTGCTGCCCTTCAACAACATCATGGAGTGTCTCAACGGGATCCTCACTCCACACATACACCAGTTCCAGGAGCTCGTCAAGGAGGAGGTTAGTCTTTGTCCAGGCTTTGTGGCTTTTTTGTCTCACCAGGAATGGGAGAGTCAGGAATGGGAGAGTCGGAGAAAGTCCCAAGGGAATAGAAATTGAGCACTTGAGCTTTTGCATTCTACCAATAGACAGGATTGTGGTAGTTTGCATCCTGTGTACGCATTCACTTTCAGAGCTCAAGATTTTAATCCGAAGTGTTCCAGGATTGCCGTTTTGAGAGTATCATTTCTTTTTTACCTGAAAAGATGGGTTCTGTGATTTTATATAGTTATGCTGAGACATTCATGATCTCAGAAAAGAAAAAAACAATGATTATTTTTTACATTGTGTATTATTTAGATACCAAACTGAATTGTTAGTCGGAATTGTAATGTCTGTACTGAGTACAATAATGAATTTTATAGAAGTCCAGGATTTTATTGAGTGAGTGATTGAGTGATTAACGCCGCTTCTGCAGTATCACAGTCATTAGCGGCCATGATTTTATTTAATTCTGCAATTAGTACACATATAATGAATAAAGGCTCAGTATAAAATATCAACCAATTTGTAGAGAAATAACTTGTGTTTCAGAACCCAACTCCATTAACGAAGAGCGGCATCATCCTGAAGGTAAACCTGCTGAGTTGGCTCTTTGCTTCTCTCGACACCGAGCGCGACTACGACGGGGATGACAAGTCACCTGACAAAAACAAACCAAAGTCAGAGCAGCCCAAACCCGTGAGTAGTTTCATTTTCATGAACAATTCTCAAGTATTCATAGATAATAAAGTACTGAATGTAATTAGCACTTGGTCTCTGATAATCTCCCCCTGTTACAATTTAAGATGTACATGCAGTACACCCCTCCCATCATGCGGGATTTCCATATAATCATCATCGGATGTCACTCTTCACTTCTTAATGGAAATTGAGACCCTTTAAAGGGGCATTAGCACTTTTTTAGCAAATTTTATTTCTTCAAATTTCCCATTTATAATGATAGTTTATGTCATTTATATTTACTTTAGAGGGTAAAATATCTTATTACACAAACCAATTTCCCGTAGTGGTAAAAACAGTGTTGGGTAGAAAGCAAAAATTGCATGGCGGCCATTTTATTGTGAACACAATTTATTATTTCGAAAGACAAAAAACGATTCCCATGGCTTTACGAACCATGTACACTCATTTTTTGGATTGATTTTCCGAAGAGAGAAGGGTGTTTTACTGTTGGTGAGATTATTTTTCAATTACATTTCATCGACTTATTCACGGGAAAAACGTGCTACTGCCCCTTTAAATCTCAACTTCCTAGGGATAATGTGACTTCTGCAGTTTTGCAATTTGACCATATTGATATCACTCGCCAATCCTAGCCAACTATCCATTCACAGCTGTTTTGACTGGGATACATAGTCACAGTATTTTAACCAAGTATACTGCACATTGCTGTACATGCACCTTGATGTCTTCATGTGGAAACCATCTGGTCCTGCACAAACAGATTTGGTGGTTCTTATAAGTACAGAGAG
Organism: Gibbula magus; assembly: GCA_936450465.1. Lineage (NCBI taxonomy): Eukaryota > Metazoa > Mollusca > Gastropoda > Trochida > Trochidae > Gibbula > Gibbula magus. The sequence goes on along the minus strand of OW388292.1, from coordinate 60,732,032 downwards.
TTGTTTTAGAGTACACTAGGGGTTGTGACAATGCTGAAAGAGACTGCACACAAAAGTTGACTCCAAGGTTTTTACACCTGGTCACAGGTGGGCTCAATCCCAGCACCTCAAGTTCGATGAAGCAACAGCCTTTGCTAACTTGGTGATTATGGCTCCTCCTCTCCCCATCCCCAAAAGGAAGATTTCAAAATTAAAAAATTTCCACATCATCATCACATCATTATCAACATCATAAACACATGTTCTTTCAACAGTGTTCTTCAACCCACGATCATTGTTGTAATGGAGAGTATCTTATAAGTGGACCCTTTGAAGTTAGAGTGCTCATTATGTCAATGATGGTTGATAAGACAACTCTCTCTCTGTGTACAGGTGTTTGTGATACTGCAGCAGGTGCTTCCTATAGTCAAACTGATGGTCTCCAAGTGGATGGGCGACCCTGCTATTGTCGAGGTGAGGCTTCTTCATATTCTTCTTAATTATATGCAGTTAAATAATTAGTGCTTATTCATGCTGAAGGCAGTGTTGCATATTATTTTCCCCTGGGTGCAATGCTACACTGAATTTCAGTGAATTAAAGCTAGTTTCAGCTGTTGTTCGCAGGTTTCACCGCAATGCATGGCCACATGGCGTTGCAGGCTTTCTCCCTGCCATAATACTAGCAGCCGTAATATAAGTGAAATACTCTTGAAAGCGGTGTTAAACCCTTACTCACTAACTCACTCACTCTGTTAAAAGTCTGAGGTCCAGTGTATTGAAGTTATAATGCTCATGTCCCCTACAGGCAGTGTGTGAGTTGTTCAAGAAGGCCTTGCGGACGCTGATGGAGGACTTCTCACCGATGTCGCAGGAGGTGGCACAGATGACTATCGAGATGTACCAGGCAGTTCCACACCCTTCTCTCCTTGATCTCACCCGACAGGTCAGTTCCACACCCTTCTCTCCTTGATCTCACCCGACAGGTCAGTTCCACACCCTTCTCTTCTTGATCTCACCCGACAGGTCAGTTCCACACCCTTCTCTTCTTGATCTCACCTGACAGGTCAGTTCCACACCCTTCTCTTCTTGATCTCATCCGACAGGTCAGTTCCGCTCCCCTCTCCTTGATCTCACCCGACAGGTCAGTTCTGCTCCCCTCTCTCCTTGATCTCACCCGACAGGTCAGTTCCGCTTCCCTCTCTCCTTGATCTCACCGGACAGGTCAGTTCCGCACCCTTCTCTTCTTGATCTCACCCGAAAGGTCAGTTCTGCTCCCCTCTCTCCTTGATCTCACCCGACAGGTCAGTTCCGCTCCCCTCTCTCCTTGATCTCACCCGACAGGTCAGTTCCGCACCCTTCTCTCCTTGATCTCACCCGAAAGGTCAGTTCTGCTCCCCTCTCTCCTTGATCTCACCCGACAGGTCAGTTCTGCACCCTTCTCTCCTTGATCTCACCCACTAGGTCAGTTCCACACCCTTCTCTCCTTGATCTCACCCGACAGGTCAGTTCCGCTCCCCTCTCTCCTTGATCTCACCAGACAGGTCAGTTCCGCACCCTTCTCTCCTTGATCTCACCCGACAGGTCAGTTCCGCACCCTTCTCTCCTTGATCTCACCCTACAGGTCAGTTCCGCACCCTTCTCTCCTTGATCTCACCCGACAGGTCAGTTCCGCTCCCCTCTCCTCTTGACACTGTATTACACAGAGATATTTGTCACCAATAAATTATCAAACTACTTGTTATCTCCCACCCAATGAAGTCAGTAGTGATTTAAAATATCAAAAGTCGTGTGAGATAATTCGCAACTTTGGTTGTTTTCAGAGGAAGTTCTCTATTATGAAAGTATTTTACAATTCTGATTGTTTGCAGATGATCCTGCTGTTTGGGTCGGACCCATCGTTCCTCCAGTTCACCAAGGTCCTGATGTCGACCATCACCAACAAGACTCTCACCATGTACCAGGACGTCCAAGGTACGCATGATCTATCTCAAGTTTGAATATGTTTAGAGGCACTAACGTCCTGTCTTATACAAGATAACAGCATGCAGATCCACATAAGGATGCAGAGACGAAGCTTACACGACCACCAATGCCTGCTATATTGCTAAATTGACGTTAAACAATAACTCTCTCACTCGCGAAACCAACAGAAGTGCGGATTAATTAAGAGGAGGGTTAATCTGTCAGGGGTGACGAATAACTACAAATTTCTGTCTTGGCGCTTATGACAAATTTAATTCAACTTGTAATAAAATTTCAATTTGCCGATAATATTTACCCCAAAAGATTCTTTTGATTGGTCATTCCACAAGATCACTTTTATCCCCTGCCGCGCGTTTAGCGCAAAGCGGGGGATATATTATTCGGCTGTGTCTGTACGTATGTACGTCAATACGAAATGGAATAACTCAAATACTATTGACTGGATTCTTTTTATATTTTGCAAATGGATTCATCATAGGGAGAGTAATGTTTGCTACAGAGGTTTGTGACCTTGGCCTTCATTTTAAAGTCACAACGAGACTTTTTGTAGACCAGTTTCATTAAAATCCCAAAGTTAGGTTTCCATCATAAATTAGACCAGTAAGGAAAACAACAGGTCGATCATTGCTGTATTGATCTCTTCTGTGTTACAGTGCTGAGAACGAGTTCAGACGTAGTGGAGAACTTCATGACGTTACTCTCTCAGGTAATGATAACAGATAGGTTTGAAAAATGATAATAATAGAAAAAACAAAGGATGAGAACATATTTACATGAGAATATAAATGGAAATAACAATCGTTATTATTGTAAATTATGACAGTTTAAATCTTATTGAATTGATTCATAACAATGCAAAGGGATATCTTATGATTTCCATGTTTGAATTTGTCTATGCAGGTGATGAAAAAGACCCTCCACCTAATGACGGACGGAACGTGTAACTTGTCCGGTTTGTTTCATGCAGGTCAGTGGATAGAAACTTTTGCAAGGCATAACTCATGTTTGTAAAACCTACGTTATAAAGCACAGGCAGTGATACTTGTTTAAAAAAATTTAATAAAATTTGAAACACCAACAATATGCAATTCATCCAGCCAATCTCTCGTCACAGATCTAACGTATAATTGACTCAATTCTTGCAATATAAGCAGGAGTGATTATTTTAGTTTCGTATCCAACTGGATACAAAACCTGAACCATAGTTTCGTATCACTAGGCTGTGCATATTTATTATAACTACTGCCAGTTGTCTTTTCTGTGCCAGATATTTCTGACTGCACTTCCAAGTCCAGGTGCATCACACTGGCATAATATATATAATGTTTGTTGAGACTGCAATACTGAAGGTTTCCACTCAGTGTATTTCATTTTCTCTAAACCTGGATTGATGTTGTTTTTTGCAGGTATTATCGGTATGGGAATGCCTGAACACTCAACCGTCAAAAGTTCATGTTCTTTCTTGGTGAGTTATTACCGCTAAGCCAGGTTAAGTCCTTATGAGTACCCAGGCAGACAGCAGTGGAGTTGTCTTGAAATTCTATTGACAACATTGTTCAAAAGAGGGAACCCTGAAAACATAAAATAAGTCATGATTATGATCCCACCAGGTACCCATGTAAACAACTAACATCAATGATTGAAGGATGATATGCCTGTAACTTGAACTGAGATTTTTTAACTCCATTACTTTCACTTCAACACCAACTTCAGACAATATACTGAATTATAAAGCATTGACAATGATACTTCTGTTAAACAATTATTTATAAAATTTTAAACACCAACAATATGCAATATATCCAGCCAATCTCCAACACAGATCAACGTATAATATTATTATACAAAGGACACACTGGTATGAAATGTGTGATACTCCGTGATACAGACAAAGCAGGAGTGATTATTTTAGTTTCGTATCTAACTGGATACGAAACCTGAACCATAGTTTCTTATCACTAGGCTGTGCATATAACTACTGTTATTACTTCTGGTGATTGTCAACAATTGTCACGATTTTCCAATCAGGTCATAGTTCTGTAACCTTAACATCCAAGACGGTTGCACCCTTAATTCTGGTGAACTGTTTCAGGCTGAGTTCCTCCACGTAGGTGGTGAGAGTGAAGTCATCAAGTCGGTGGTGGAGACCAGCGGACAGTATCTCGTAGACAAAATACTCAGGGTATGTGTGTTGAATTATTTTCATCCACAATAAAGATGTTGTTTTCCATATAGGTACTTGCTTATCTTACAGTCTAGTAATGTTATATTTTTCTTGCCGTGTTGCATGTACACGTACTGTCATGTATTGACATTGTGTTTAAATATGTCAAAAACACATTATATTTGTGATGAAATGTTATGAGGAAAATATGAATATATATGAAAGTAGGAATATGGTGTTTATTCTAAATCCTCACTAACTTTGGTGACCAATCAGATTAACATATTTATTGGTGTAGATTGTGATACCTAGCGCCTTAATGGACAGTTAGGTTGCCTTCTCCCCATTCTCTTCCCACAGAGGTTAGTCCCTACAGTTTTCCGGTTCTACCCTCTGTTTCTTACGCTTGAAATCGGGGGCGAAAAGGGAATGTCCTGATTGGTTGCAATTGAATCTAGTTGTGCAATCAGCGACGCTGTTGTAAAAGTGACATTTGCCAATGACACGTCATAATGATAAAATAAACCTAAGGCCGACGTTTTCTCGTTTTCCTGTGTTTTCTGTGTTTTCGTCGAAATATGCTATTTGATTTTGTGAAACCTATTGATCATAAACATACTTATAAATAAAGAGGACCAAATCAGACACAAATACCCAAAACAGTTCATTTGCGTTATTTACATCAGACATATTCGAATGACATATGCTAATGAGCAAGACCCTTCGGAGTAAAATGCCTCGATCTTTGAAGTTACCCTGTCGACATGGCCAATTGGTTCTGCTCTCGATTTCAAGCGAAAAACAACAGGATAGAACCGGAAAACTGTAGGGACTAACCTCTGTGGGAAGAGAATGCCTTCTCCCATGAGTTGAGAAATAAGAATTAATGATGTTGGTCCTTACACCAATGTACTAATGCATGCATGCTTTGAGCATGCCTTTCGTGCTGTCGAGTTCAGCATTGTATAAGTATATTATTTTAGCCTCTACTCTAAATGAGAAAATATTGTCTGTGTTGGTACTGACATGATTCCTTGACCCCAGGCTATCGGGGGCGAGTCTCCGCGCGGTGTGATCGAGAACATCTCGGACGTGTTGCTGGCCCTCAACAAGTACCACTTCCCCCACTTGGTGGTGTGGCTCAACGAGATGGTTCACAAGGAGGGCTACCCCTCCATAAGGTGTAACAAGAAGGACAGGGAGAAGTTCGCTAAAAATATACTCAGGTGCGTGCTGTCACTATTTAAACTATCAAGTCAAATTTTTATTCTCTACAAAACTTATGGAAATATGGATAAGGAGAGGTTTTTGTAAGAGCTTCAGAGTTGTTACACAAGTTACAGCTTGAGAGGAAAAGGGTTTTATGGATTGTCAACTTCTTATATTCGCAATGTTCAAAATAGTAATAAATGTTCCTTCAAAAACTCCTTGCCAGATGATGCTCTAATATTCTGGCTGTCTGTCACATGTTGAAGATAGCATTTCAAGACAACTATAGGAGCATGGAAAATTTGGTTTATCAAGCTCAATTGGGTCAAAATCTTGATAAAAAATAAAATTTGTGATGCAAATATTTTAAGAGCAGAGACTTCTAATTTTGACTAACTGCATATTTTTAACTCTTCGTGATAATGAAAATTTTTAAAGCTTATACAGCAATTCACTTTGCTGCCATTAAAATTGAAACCTTCATTAATTCAAAGTACTTGACACTATGACAAGACCTGCCTCTCTCTGCAACTTGAGCAAAAATGACAGGTAATAGTAACCCTGTTTCATCATCATGACTTCCTATAATTGAAATGGTTTCTTGTTCCAGGGAGAAAGTTAACAAGCGGAAGGTTCGTGAGCTAGTGAAAGAGTTTACACTGTTGTGTCGAGGCTTGCTGGGAACAGAGTACGCCGCACAGGCCGCGGCTATGATCTGATGTACGCCAACCAGACAGTGCTGGACACTGAATTACTGTGATATAGACACCCTTGTTCTCCTCCAATGACGATAGGGCGACGCCTCACCCACAGGACTCTCTTCGTAGAGACTGATTGTGCATGTACCCGATCCCATAGTAGAGAGGGGAGAAGATGATCCTTACTGTGGTTGGAAGAGTGAGAGAGATAAGAATTACATTAGGGCATTAGTGACCCAGTGAATTCTGTTCTTCAGAGAGGGTGAATCTTTTTATGAGATGAGAGTCGTAGATCTGAATAGATCCAGACTGCGATTTCAGAAAGTTAGAGACAGACAGCTATCATTAGGGCAACAATGTGACCCAATGAATTCTGTTCTTCAGAGAGGGTGAATCTCTTTATGAGATGAGAGTCGTAGATCTGAATAGATCCAGACTGTGATTTCAGAAAGTTAGAGACAGACAGCTATCATTAGGGCAACAATGTGACCCAATGAATTCTGCTCTTTGGAGAGAGTGAATCGCTGTATGAGATGGAGAGTTTTCGACCGATGTTTCAGAAAGACAGAGACAGCTGTCATTGGGGCAACAATGTTTCACATAAGGATCTCTCTGCTATTTGAGTGACAGTGAATTCCACATAGTTCTAGACTATGTGGTTTGAAAGCGTGAGAATGAGAATGATCTTGCATTGGCTCATGGTGCACCTGCAAAACACTTATTTATTCTTGAGTTTGTCAATCTGTGCAACTGTCAAGTCTGGTATGAGAAAGTGAGAGAGATGATTCCATATAGTTCTAGGTTTCAGATAAAAAGAGAAAGAGACAGACAAAGCTTGCAGTGGATCATGGAGCTACAAATCTCAACCTTGTGTTTGTCAATCTGTGCTATCTCCTTTGTGAGAAGTGAGTGAGAGAAACGATTCCACTTCGTGCTAAACTGTGGCTTCAATGAAAGAGTTACAAAACTGGACCCATATATTCAAAGCTCTCTTAGCGCTAAGATAGTCATAAGTGCCATTCATTAACATTGGCTTACGACTATCTTAGCGCTAAGACAGCTTCGAAAATATTGGCCCATGTTTTTAAGCAACTATAGGGAAAACTATCATCCGATCCTCTTTTAAATCCTTCCATTACTTTTCCTTCCATGGCACGTGAATTTCGGTCAGTAGTCATCGGAGAGGGTGAGAGTAATTCTTTCCTTGTCCTATATTGTCTTGGACCTTTAGAGACAACTCATATTTGGATGAAGAACATGGCCCAAGGAAAGCTATCATTTGCAATGTGTCTGTCTTTGGTACATATTTATAAACCGGAAAGAGAAGGGTTACTCATTACTTGTGTAGAACAAACTTTCAGTCTTCATTGGTCGCAGCTGTTTTGCTTTTAAAAATCAAACATCCCTGCAATAGTTTATCGAAAATCCCAAGCGAGTAGGAGTTTGTCCTTTCAGCAAGTTGCCTCATCTTATACTAACCAGAAATTGGCATTTATTTCGAACACTGCTCATAAACCTATTATGCAGATACTTGTTAATGCTGAAAGCTTGAGAGACACAAGTTTCCTTGTTACTTATCCTGTCTATCAGTAGTCAGGCTGAGTAACAGGCTGAAATATTTTAGTGCATTTCACCCAGTTGGAAGACTCATCCTATATCAGTTCTATAGAATAAGCAGCATGTTTGTAAGTGTTCAATGTGTTCCTGCCTCGTCCATTTGTCCATACTGCTGTGCAGGACCAGATGACAGATCAGGTTGTAAGAAGAATCAAAAGCAAGTTCTGTTCTTCATTTCAATTTAGTCCCTAAGGGAGTAGCTAAGTGGTCAGTTCGGTCAGTTCTATATGTGCAGGACCAGACGATAGATCATCTTCCGTGATAGACATTTACAAGTCGTAAGAAGAAGCAAAAGCAACTTCTGTACTTAATTTTATTTTTGTCCCTAGGCAACCAGCTGATGGGTCATTTCGGTCAGTATTAAATGTATATGACCCTTTTCTATGGAAAGAATCTCATACTTTTCAGTCGGAGGGCAAATGGCCCTGGAAGCACCACTGAAACTGCTTCTTCTACTGCAGGTGCTCACACCTTTAGCAATCTGTAGACCACATCTCTCTCCAATAATGAATCTGTCAGTTAAAGAACTTGATTCTCCTATCATATCTTATTGAGAGACCTATATTGTGTGTTGCGGCCTCTCATCTAGAAAGAGATACTCATGTTGTGATAAGCTGTTCGGATTTCTCCTCCATCTTTAAGGAAAGTGTTAGTGAAGACAAGGCGTCTATTCTCGGTCTAGAGTCTGTACCTGAAGAGGGTTTACTGCACTTTACTGGAGCTGGGAAAGGTACAACATTTACCTGGGTATCCCATCCCTATTACCCTACCCGGATACCTGTTTTGTTGATCTCCAAAGATAAAAAGTAAAAAAAGGCTTCAACTTGTAAGCTAAAGTGGATCTCCAAACCTAAAGCATAGAGCTCTCCAGCTTTTTTGATAATAAAAAATCCTATGAATAAGTAATCACTTAATGTGCTGGGTGCCGTTCCACTAACTGATCTCAGACAATGTTAAGGGATGGGCTTACGATTGATCTTAGTGCTAAGATCGGTTAGTGGAACGGCACCCTGGAAATCTTCAAGTACATTGCAACATTTTAATTATGAAAGAATTACAAATTAAACTGTTTTATATTTAGTCACATGGTTATCACAGGTCCAGGTAATGTGATGGGTACCCGGGTCCTACTCAGTACCCACCTGGGGTATCCGGGGTACCCGTCCCAGCCCTATTCAATTTCCTAGTGAAGGATTTATCTCTAATGATAATGATAATGAAACAATTAAATGTATTTTATGCCATCTGTTAACTGTTGTGAAGGGTTGTGAGTGGAATCGATTACAAATATCTATTTTTAAAACTAAAAATTCTTTCAACACTTAGATAAGGACTTATTTGTAGATGGATATGATCGCCAGTGCTATGTATATCTATGACCTGTGATAACTTTTACTGAAAACACTATTTGCTCATAACTGTCATTTTTCTTTGCTTTAATTGTCAATGTTTCTACCTTCTCAAGTCATCGTGTTGCAAACGTCATATTTCATGATCTGGAGTCAATTTATGTTTATTACAAATGAATTTGGATTGAAATTTAAACTTATTTATGTTATGATATATTAAAGGGGCAGTAGCACGTTTTTTGCTCAAATTATTTTTTCAAATTTCCTAGTTGTATAAATGAGAGTTTAAGCCATTTAAATGTACTATAGAGGGTAAAACATCCTATAACACGAACCAATTATCCGTAGTAGTGATAACGGTGTTGCGTATAAATAAAAAATTTCATGGCAGTCATTTTATTGTGAACACATTTTATTATTTCGAATGACAAAAACCATCCCCATGGCTTTAGTGAGCCATGTACACTAATTTTTAACTTGATTTTCTGAAGAGAGAAGGGTGTTTTACGATTGGTGAAATTATTTTTCAAATACATTTCATCGACTTATTTGAGCAAAAAAAAGTGCTACAGCGCCTTTAAGACATGTTTTTGTCCCGAGTTAACTTCCTGCGTAGTCAGCAGAACTCAAGGAACAAGCTCCCATTTCTGCCTAGTAGTGTTTTAAGTCTTTTCTTTGCCTTCAGACCATTGGACTATTTGAAAAGTGATAGTCCAATCAAACCCCTTGTTATAAAATCAACATCATAATAGTGTTCCGTTATTAACTAAAACTTTACAAATCAATTACTCAGCCAGTTTAGTGTTGTTAAGCATATTTTTTCCTGTACGCAATCTTGTTATCAGAAAGTGCTATAAATAGTATATAAAGCTAATGTAAGTATTTATTTATGAATGTTCATGTTTTTTACATTTGAGGAGTTCGACTCCAAATCCAAATTTCACTCATTGTATCTACCATCATATATACGTCATATTCGTGCGGAATGTTATTAGAGTCAGTAATCCTGTATTCTCTCGGGTATAAGACCCGGCAAACAAACATCTTGAAAACATGGGGATGGGCTTTTAGGCAGGAAGACCCCAACCTAAGATGAAAATTCATACCAGAGACCGTCAGACAGTCAGAATAGGTTTTATGTAGATTTTTGACACCTAACTTATAAATATTATAAGTTAATGTATGACCATGGAACATTGGACAAAATGGGGTAGGCTATAACCTGGGAATAACCCAAACCAGGACAACCCTCCCAAAAAGGTTTTAGGCTCAAGTATGGTCTTATATCCGAGAGAATACAGTATTTAGTTTAAGATATGTTGTTTTGTATCTTGGGATGGTGTTCTACATCAACATCATTTGTTTTCTTTAATTTAAATGTTGTTCAAATGCTATATACTGTATTCAAAATTTACCGAAAATTAATGTAAGAGTTAACATTTTGGAACAAAATCATAAAAAAAACCTTTCAATTAAACAAATATTCTCCTTATTTATTATCCATGTATTCAGGTATTTCTGAAAGCATAACAAATACATTTTCCTAAAATCGTTAAGCTGCTACTGCAGCAATATTTCAGAATAACTGTTCTTAAAACCATGCCCAATCTCTTTCCTGTAAAGCAGTCACTCAGAATGCTTGGTAAAAGCTCAGCTTCTAAAGGTTTATTTGAAGAAGGTGAAATTTATATTCTCATGTTAAATATAATGCTAAACAATGTCTTTGTAAATATTTGTCATTATTTATGATTCGGGGATTAGTGCAAATTCAAGGATGATAAAAGAAGTTGGGTGTAGTGCAAGATCTACTGATAATAAAAATGGAAGTTGATTAATCTTCATCAAATTCATATTGATAACTAAGGTTGGAAAAACAAAACAGTGTTAAAGCGTTATTTTCTTCATTCTCATTAATTATGGGGAGTTATTTTGACGATTTTGTTTTATGAACAAAACTTAAATTTTTCACAAACACCTGGTTTAAATATACAGTAACTAAATGTCACATTGTGTCAGTGGTATGTTAACAAATGTTAAGAATGGAGTTAAGGTTAACTTTAGTAAAGCTTATTTTGAAAAAGGAGCCACAGGGTCTGGTTGCACAACAACAAGTTAACCTTAAATCACTGAGATACCCTTAGTGCAGTGTTAAAGAATGGATAAACAAAATAAATTATAGAAATTAACCTTAGTGATAAGGATTTTTAAAAAATATAAATTTTTTCATAAGTCATCCTTGATAGGCATTCTAGAAATTTAGATGAGTTGAAGAATGAAAAACTAATTTACAACTTCTTCATTATGCATAGGCAACTTTTCAACATAGATACTAATGTCTTTGTCAAGCAAGTCATTGTTCTGCAATCTTTAAGAGTAAATATTATGATTTTGTGAAAGATCAAATGGGCCCTTCTAGGTTTTGCAGCTTAATATCAAATTAAATCAAAAGATTCACTACATCATTTTATGTTAGTCATTGAGTTTAATGTTCAGAATATGTGTAATTAAGAAGTGAAAATTATTATTCTGAAAGAAATAGGATTTAAAAAAAAAGATTCACAATGTCTAATGACTTCAATTAATGGTGTAAAAATTCCCTCTGGAATTTGGCCTTCCTTACATTTAATTTATTTCAACTAGAACATTTCCTATGAAATTATGGATTGATTGATTAAATTTCACTGATTCACATAATTGCATCTTTCAGAAATAGCAGAAAACCTCAAAATATTGCAGGGTATGTATATGTTATGAAGAAGATAATGTCTTGTAATATGAATGAATACACTTGATTATGATTTTATTGTGAAAAATGTCTAGTGGTATGGGTGGATGTTGTGTGCTTGTAAATATCAAGATCATGATTTTGTACAGTCATTTTGGAAGATGTGTAAATAATGACAACACAATCATGTGATTTGTGTCTTTTTATGAATAAAAAAGTGAAAATCCTACTTTGTTTTAAGCAGTCACTCAGAATGCTTGGTAAAAGCTCAGCTTCTAAAGGTTTATTTGAAGAAGGTGAAATTTATATTCTCATGTTAAATATAATGCTAAACAATGTCTTTGTAAATATTTGTCATTATTTATGATTCGGGGATTAGTGCAAATTCAAGGATGATAAAAGAAGTTGGGTGTAGTGCAAGATCTACTGATAATAAAAATGGAAGTTGATTAATCTTCATCAAATTCATATTGATAACTAAGGTTGGAAAAACAAAACAGTGTTAAAGCGTTATTTTCTTCATTCTCATTAATTATGGGGAGTTATTTTGACGATTTTGTTTTATGAACAAAACTTAAATTTTTCACAAACACCTGGTTTAAATATACAGTAACTAAATGTCACATTGTGTCAGTGGTATGTTAACAAATGTTAAGAATGGAGTTAAGGTTAACTTTAGTAAAGCTTATTTTGAAAAAGGAGCCACAGGGTCTGGTTGCACAACAACAAGTTAACCTTAAATCACTGAGATACCCTTAGTGCAGTGTTAAAGAATGGATAAACAAAATAAATTATAGAAATTAACCTTAGTGATAAGGATTTTTAAAAAATATAAATTTTTTCATAAGTCATCCTTGATAGGCATTCTAGAAATTTAGATGAGTTGAAGAATGAAAAACTAATTTACAACTTCTTCATTATGCATAGGCAACTTTTCAACATAGATACTAATGTCTTTGTCAAGCAAGTCATTGTTCTGCAATCTTTAAGAGTAAATATTATGATTTTGTGAAAGATCAAATGGGCCCTTCTAGGTTTTGCAGCTTAATATCAAATTAAATCAAAAGATTCACTACATCATTTTATGTTAGTCATTGAGTTTAATGTTCAGAATATGTGTAATTAAGAAGTGAAAATTATTATTCTGAAAGAAATAGGATTTAAAAAAAAAGATTCACAATGTCTAATGACTTCAATTAATGGTGTAAAAATTCCCTCTGGAATTTGGCCTTCCTTACATTTAATTTATTTCAACTAGAACATTTCCTATGAAATTATGGATTGATTGATTAAATTTCACTGATTCACATAATTGCATCTTTCAGAAATAGCAGAAAACCTCAAAATATTGCAGGGTATGTATATGTTATGAAGAAGATAATGTCTTGTAATATGAATGAATACACTTGATTATGATTTTATTGTGAAAAATGTCTAGTGGTATGGGTGGATGTTGTGTGCTTGTAAATATCAAGATCATGATTTTGTACAGTCATTTTGGAAGATGTGTAAATAATGACAACACAATCATGTGATTTGTGTCTTTTTATGAATAAAAAAGTGAAAATCCTACTTTGTTTTAAGAATTTGTTATTCATAAGAAAACAATTTGGTACAATTTATATTATTTATTCAAGATGGACAGAACAAACAGGGAGAATGGAAACTGGAACAATCGCATTAATGAACAGAATTTTCTTGATTGACACATGCATTGTTTGAACAATTTAAAATATTAATTACTTGACAGTCTGTTCTAGTAATAGTGACCCACATTGTATATTCATATTGGATCAAACAGATATAAGATGAGGGTAGCATTTTTATGAATATTTCCATTTGAAAATATCTTCAATATCAATACAGAGTGATCATTGTTCAATTGACTGGACAAGGAATATATTTAAAGGATAATATTAATGGGGTTTTTCTGTTCAAATTAAAGGTATTTTCCAAACCAAATAGTGTCAAGTCAAGGCTGTTTTGTTTGATGTATTTTGATGGTTCAGAAAAATTCAGAAATAACCCGAATTTCATGTGAAGTTATAATCTGCAACCAAATTCAAAGATATCATGTTATATATCATGCTATAGATAATTATTTCAGCTATCAGAAAAACTTCATCTGAGAAATTTTGAAGAGTTTGGTTGCATTTTATGGCTATTATAGACACCCCATCATTGGGACCCTTCAATTACTCTTAGACCGTATTTTCTTGTATAACAAAACTTTTTATAAAAACAGCTTTGTGTATTCGTAATACTAACAATCAACTGAGTGGTAATTGTTTCACAAAATTTGCATATTAACACTGTGTAAAGCACTATCTTCAAGGGGGCGGGATAGCGCAGTGGTTAGCACGTTCGGCTTCGGATCAAGAGGTCCGGTGTTCGAATCCTGCCAGTGGCACGCAACTTTGCCTGCAGTAGAGAACTGTTCTACAGGCAGTAAGGTTTGGGTGCAATGCTACACTGAATTTCAGCGTAGTACCACCCATGATACGCTAGTTCCAGCAGCTGCTCGCAGGTTTCACCGCAATGCATAGCCACATGGGGTTGCCGGCTTTCTCCCTGCCATAATACTAGCAGCCGTGATATAAGTGAAATACTCTTGAAAGCTGCGTTAAACCCCAACTCACTCACTCACTATCTGCAAAGAATGTTGGCGTAAAATTATAGCGATAGACTTTAGTGGTGTGACAAATATAGTATATATACCATTCATAAACTGTTTAAAGGATCGGCAAACTGAAATTCGTCAAGTAATATTTTGAGAAGCGGTCATAAAATATACCATGATGCCATAAGTTTCGACCACATAATAAATTAATATGGTATTTATGTAAGTTGTTATGTCAGTTTGCAGCCTCCAAATACAGATGTTAAATCATTGGGCTAAGAGTGGGTCTGAATGGATATTTTCGTTCAAATTAACAACAGACTCTTAATTCCCAAGATATTTACTATATATAAGAAATATACTCTTACCAGAGTCCATAGGTCTCTGCTCTTACTTACTAAGGTTAAAGGGAGCGAGTGAGCGAGTTATTGTTTAACACCGCCTCGGCAGTATTGCAGCCATTAGCGGCGAACCAAGTTTAGAAAGATTTTCTAAAGCTCTTCCCATGATGGTCTTAATGGATGCGCTTAAATTATCACCGGAATATTAAAAAAACAAAAAAAAACAAAAAAACAATACAAAGTCGTTTATGTTACAAGCACATGTGCGCAAATAATGTAGGTACACAGTTGTCCCTTATCAAGAACTAGGTCTGGATTATTCTCTAAGATAATAAGGGTGTTTACTCTGAAGAGGACACGTCAAGTCCTCAAACATACTCCTTCAACTTGCTCACGACCTACAGGAGGTACAAACAACATTAAAGCAAAGGCACTGTTCTTTATATGCTATTTATGAAGTTAATGGCGGTATCAACTCTTATCTGGCCAGAGCGACCGGCCAGTATGAAGTCCGCGTGAAATCGATTCAGATCAAAGCGTATTTCCCTTTTCTGTCTGGACATAAACCAACCTGCAAACAATGGGCTATATCCCGCTGTTGTTTGGTTTAGTTTGTTGACGTCCGGCTTGCCAACTTCAATGAATTTTCAATTACCTTTAATAGAAACTGACACAGGCTATCATATCGTGAAAGCAGACGAGAGAGCTTTGGCACGACAATGGTCAGTCCTGGGCGATTGTTCCAAACGCAGACGACAATGGTAAAACGAAGACAGACGACATTTAACTACTCCATACGCTGGTTTCAATAGCAGATGACAATTTAACGACTCTAGCAAGTTCTTAAAAAGCAGGCGTCATTTAAACATTCGACCAAGAGCAACAACAACAAGCACTAAACGATAAAGTAATGTCCCGTGGATCTGGTTCAACAAAAGCAGACGACTGATCCTAGCGCAACAACAACAAACCCTTAACCGGAGGCCTAAATGCCTTTTATCCAAGCAACACAACTGAGAAACCCTGATCTTGGTATTTAAATTTATTAATGGCAATTGAGAAAAAGCATCAGGGGTCGAAGTAATACGCCGGACCCCAGATTGTCCAATTACAGGAACATCTACCCTGTGAGTCCTTCATCTAATTGACTCTTTGTATCCCTAGGTGGTCCGTCAATTGAGCGTTTTATTGCATCGTAAGTGTGTGGTGAGCGATTTATGCGAAGAGTGAAGTGCTGAGAACAACATGGAGGACACGACGGACCAACGTCCCGGATCTCACACACCCCTTGATGTAACACGGCATGAACACCATCCCTGGGACTACGTAGTAACCGTTCCTATTATCGTTCCCACGGCGAGCGACAATGGACAGCTTTATTGCACCTTTTGTATTTACCGCGGTGATTTACTGTGCATCGTTATCTGTGATTTCAATTACGTTTAAGGAGATCCTATGGATGGAAATTGATCTAAATACGATACAGTTTTGAATGGAACTCATTTCTTCGGGGTCACGAGTTCACTTTCATCAGTACACAGTGATTCAGGAAATCCACATTGCATTAAAGTAAATTAGATATTAACAAGATGCTGTTAAATTGCATTCAAAGAGAAAACTGATTTCACTTTGTTCAAAGACGTTATAGACCTGCGTAGTTCCCTCGAGTTCCATAGTTTAAAGTAGTCTCTATTCCATGACATTCTGCATTTGAGAAAAGTCATTGCACAGATTTGTAACAAAGTGATTTAATACGATGACTCGTTATTATTCCCATTACAGGACCATTACCGGACCATCAGGTGAACAAAGTTCCCAAACTATTCACCTGAACCAGGTACATACTATTTTCCTGAAAGTGGTTTAAACTAACCTTTTAAATAATCGTATGAAAAATAAGATATCACCAATGATCCAAATAGCAATTCCTCCCAAATATTTTGTGAAAATGTCTTCAGAACAAACGTAAAGTTAAGAGAGCGTTTCTTCTTTTCTTCGATAATAATTCAGTTGTAGATTTACCTGACATTTGCGAATTGATGAAGTCATGAAAATTAACCAGAGACGTGAAAGGAACTTGATATCACTTGAACAGGAAATTGGAGACGGTGTAATTTGAACACATTGAATACGTGATGAGGTTTCAGTTCTGTGTCTCTTGTCAACAAATTAAGCAGGGAATTAATGATCATTTAAACAATCAATCGCCAATTATATTAAAAGATATATTGAATTATTATATTAAACAGAGGCAAGACAGTACATCTCGAAATTAGTACTACGTCATGACAATAAATAAAACCTTAAACACAGTCCTGTTCCTCAGACCACAGTGATGGCCATTGGTGTGAAAGCCACCGCGATGACCACTGTTGTCAGAACCAGGTAATAGTTGAGGTGTCTACAGTGTATTGAAACTAAAGTGACAGTTACATGTGTCCAATTATCCAATTTAGATTGCCCGAAAACAAATCGATGGACATTTCAGTTTATGAAATTGACATCCAAAAGAAAATAAGTTATATGAATGTTCAGCAAACGTATTAAAAATCATAGGCTAAATTTTAGTCCAGGACGTCAGGACAAACTGTGCAGGGACCATTAAGTACAATTTTGTTATGGTCTTCGAGCTGGGAGATGACCAGAAGTCCACGCGTGCCAGACAGTTCCTTCTCCCTATTGTATACCCATGTATACCCTTTACAAAACTGACCTCTGTTTATAACACTTCCCCTTTTAAACCTGCCCATCCATTAAACTGGCCACCAACATGACAGCTTGCCTACCTAAGCAATTTGTTTCCACAAAGAGGAAAATACCACAACTGCCAATTTCAGACTATATAACAACAGACATGGGGTTCATTATGATCGGTCCTTGGTAATGCGTGTCTGGTTGTGGATGCACACAAGATTATCGTAGATCTGCCAGTGTCTGACATGCCAATCACACGCCCGTCAGTAGTGGGGAAATGATTTTGGAAGGGGGTAGTGAATGCATGTCGGCGGAGCAGGACAAGGGGTGATGGTTGCAGACGCGAAGCGATGAACCCAACACATTGATGTCACTCCTTCAGAACCCCACACCCCAGTGCCTCCCATCATCCAGATTGTCGTCTGTTTCTTGTCAGCGACCCTCAGAGATGCTAATTATGCGATTACACACGCTAAAGATGTCTTTTGAACTGACTTAAGCCCTCTTTATTATCAGTCTGTTTTCAAGCCCCCTCGCCACGACATGTGGGAAGATGGGACGCTTCATCTATCCACTGAACCGTGCCTATCGTTGTCAAGAGACCACAGGGTGGCTTGTGCTTCTCTGTTCGGACGTCTGTCCTCAAGGGGAGGCAATCAACAGTGACCTGTGGGTATTTTAAAGTTTTGAAAGAAAAAAGTTATCTGAAAAATGCTAATTTTTAGAAGAAGGTTTAAGAGGTTATGTTGATCCTATCGAGTGTTGCATATTCTCGTCTATCTTCCCGTGGAACAGTTTATTTTACCAAATGCATCTGAAAATGCTTCTGACCTCAGTACAGTATAAATTATCTGATAAATGCTAATTTTTAGAAGAAGGTTTAAGAGGTTATGTTGATCCTATCGAGTGTTGCATATTCTCGTCTAGCTTCCCGTGGAACAGTTTATTTTACCAAATGCATCTGAAAATGCTTCTGACCTCAGTACAGTATATCGTTGTTCAAACATCCACAACATTCATTCACACCTGAACATGATTTATCTCAACAATCGGGTAATGAAGACATCGACAATGAGTTTTTTTAATGGCATAACTAAATTTACTCTAAAATTTTATGTTAACAAATATTGAGGAAAACCTACTCTTCCAATGATTTCATCATGCATTCATGACCTATCATACATTGGTGACCTATAAGTCTAACATACGGTATAGTCTACAGTTCCTGACAACATCGTCAAACACGTTCAGCTGTATATATGAGTTTTCTTGGGTGTAATATGCTACTTGCCAAAACTTGTGTAAACTTAATTCAACGCCATCATAGCTTACAATCTAGACCTGCGGTTGAAGTAAACTTTAGAGTAGCAAATAGAGAATGTAAGCTGTGGTGTACTCCAATTAATACGTACAAACATGCAATTTTACACGTTTTGGCGAGGGAATTAAATCATTTCTTCATTACATTCCAGAAAACTAAAATAATTGTCAATGAGGTACACTGGACTTGCTAAACGTTGTTGAAAATTTTGATATGACATGTTTATATTATAATACGAATAAGTCTTGAATCCGTGGAGCACTTGGAGTACATGCTACTTAAATTGATACCATGGCTCCGTTCCATATCACAGAGCGCTTATAATCGCTCATTGATTGCTCAATGTAGCGCTCAAGTAGCGCTCATTCTCTACTGAACGACACGGTGCAAAACCTCGAAGTTTGCTCGCCTTGCTAAGTAGCGCTACATTGAGCAATCGCGTTCAAGATAGGTTTAAAAGTAATCGCTAATTGAGCGATTACTTTGAAACCTCTCTTGAACACGGCCCAGGTTTGTTGTTTATAAGTATTTTCCTTGCCATGCATGATAATGTTGCATATATGTACTGGAGTGGTTCTCATATAAGTCACTGAATTGACCAATCCAAGTGAGGTATTTTTCATTAAAACATGCATATATTGACCAACGTCAAATTTCGTAATAAATTATAAAGACGTCCAACAAGCCTAGTTAACCACAACATTTCCATATTCCAAAGGCTAAACTGTATTTACTTTTCTGGGGTGTAATATGAAATATCACGTTCCCAAGAAACAAGGATTATCGTTACGATGATGAACTGCGCAGGCGTGAAGTTGGCTAATCCCTGTTGACGAAGACATAATTATGTTTTCATTGAGTGGACAGGATACTGTATCAGGTTACCAACACAGTGTAAATGGTCTTTTATTTGACAAAAAATCAGAAGATCCTTTCCGGCTTAATGTTACAGAATGCATATCATACACCAAGAAAGCATCGCATTGAGGCAACAATCTTCTCACGCTGTGAACATGCGGATATTGTATTCGTTATAATATGGTCTACATGACAGAAATAAAGCTTTTAGAAATATGTGTTACGATGCGATTATGCACGGTCAATACAAATGTGAATTTCATATAGTAAACTGTCTATCTTTATGCATATATAGTGTATGCTCTAAAGGCTCTTAGTATGTTCATTATCACAATATGTATTTCAATTTAGCTATAAGGAAGAAGATAAAAATAACAGTGTCAGGAGTGCGGAAAATTATAGATTCATTTTAATTTTATTTGATTAAAAAGACAAGTGAAAAGTTGACTACGTAAGTTTACGTATTGTAGAGGGGTATAATCAACCAACAGTGGATTAAGATTAAGATCTTCAAGAATGCAGTAACCACGTTTTCAATTAGTATACGTTTAAATAAAAAAAAACGACATGTCTATACATTTCACAATAAATGGTCACTCGTTTCACATTATTCAAATGGTCTGACGTTTACATACAAATATAGCTATATGTTTTACATACAGAAATGGTTATACGATATAGTCATACAAATGGTATTACGTTCTACATATTGAAATGGCTATATATATATATACGACCTATATATAAACAAATGATCATACGATCCACATTCAGAAATAGTTACATGATATAGTTATACAAATGGTCATAAGTTCTACATACACAAATGGTTATACGACCTATACCTATACAAATGGTATTGAGTTCTACATACAGAAATGGCTATACAACCTATACCTATATATGCAAATGGTATTGAGTTCTACATACAGAAATGGTTATACGACTTATACCTATACAAATGGTATTGAGTTCCACATACAGAAATGGTTGTACAATGTATTGAAACACATGATATGAAGTAATGACATCGATGTGTGCCTTTCAAAGACCTTATTGCTATAACAGTGAAAGACAATGTAAATTTACATTTACAACTTTCATTGTCATATCAACAGCGCTCATTGTCATGTTGACAACAAACAGTTGTACAATATGACAATGTCCATTGTCATACCACGAATGACAATGAAAAAGTTCTCAAAACGACAATTTAATTCTTTCAGTGTATATAACCTATATGTATACAAATGGTCATACGTTCTTCATACAATATGGTTACACCATACATACAAGTGGTCATGCGTTCTTAATACAGAAATTGTTAAAAACAAAATATAATTATTCAAATGGCCATACGTTTTACATACATAAATGATTATACCATATAAATTAGTTATACAGGTGGATATATATATGTGTAAACCTATTTGTTCAACAATTACAAATGGTCATATTTTGTGATTTATACAAATGACTATATTTATATTTTTATGAGAAATGACCACATACCAATTAAATGTTCTTCATATAAAACTGTCATACGTTCTACATACAAAAACGATACTATCTTCGACATTTTTACGAACTCGTCACGTGTGGCACATATTAAGTAACAAGACATGCTCTAATGTTGTATGAAAGTGTGTACATATATCCATGTTAATGTACTTTATCATAAACTACAGCTGCATCCCGAAAGTGTGTTCACCTACTTGTGCATCTCTGTGCAATTATCATGTAACTTTGGTTTTGTTTGAATGTCAATTTCCTTAGGTTAATAAGAAAATATTCATCACAGGTCCTTTGAATGAGTATAGAAACAAAAACACAATATATGGTCTATATAATATAAAAAATATAATATTTGATCCTGTTGATCACGTAATTGTACGGAACCGTAGAGGGGACATTTCCCGAGAATTATTTTTTCAATATTAAGTCGTGGCCACGAGTTAATATGTCGTGGCCACGAGATAAGATGTCACGACTTATTATCTCGTGGCCACGAAATATTATCTCGTGGCCATGACTTATTATCTCGTGGCCACGAAATATTATCTTGTGGCCACGACATCTTATCTCGTGGCCACGACTTAATATTGAAAAAATAATTCTCGGGAAATGTCCCCTCTACGGTTCCGTAGTAGGCTATACAGTTAACTGTGCGATTTAAAATAAGAACATTCAATCGTTACCTCGCAATTGAAAACACAAACTTAACGGTTTCGTTTTTGCCATAGTACGATGACTCAAAGAAATCACAGATTACATGACATTTGCACTAAGATACGCATGTATAGGTGAACAAACTTTCGGGATGCATCTCTATACGATAACAAGATAATTTGAAAATAATAAAATCCAATAACAGTTAATTATTCCCTTCAAAGTATAGGAATATCATCAGACGTTGATACTATAATTAATTTGGAAGATTTTTGGAAAATGTATAGTTTATGCCTGTTAAACTTTAAAGAGGCAGTAGCACGTTTTTTTTCCAAATTTTTATTATTATCAAATTTCCCATTTATAATGATAGTTTATGTCATTTATATTTACTTTAGAGGGTAAAACATCTTATTAAACAAACCAAATATCCGCAGTGGTAATCACGATGTTGCGTATAAAGCAAAAATTGCGTGGCGGCCATTTTATTGTGAACACAATTGATTATTTCTAATGACAAAAACGATTCCCATAGCTTTTCGGAACCATGTACACTCATTTTTAAACTTGATTTTCCGAAGAGAGAAGGGTGTTTTACTATTAGTGACATTATTTTTCAAATACATTTCATCAACTTATTTCAGCAAAAACAACGTGCTACTGCCCCTTTAAATGTGTAACTCAACTATGCAATCAACTGATGGCCAGTGATGGATCCTACGACCTTTTATAAAATAAACCCTCTTAATAGAGAAGAGAAACATAATAATAATAATAATAATAATAGTGCATATTTATAAAGCGCACATATCCACGCTCGAAAGCATGCTCAAAGCGCTAAACATATAATGCTAATAAATAATGATAATAGTGATGCACATTTGAATGTGCTCACTTCACACAAACAGCAATAACAAATCAATGTGTACAATTGTTGCAATTGTGAAAGTCCTTATGAACCATAAAACTGAACAAAAAGATAGGCTTTTAGACTTGATTTGAATGATTCAAATGTTGGACATAGTTTCAGATTTTTGGGAAGAGAGTTCCACATGTTAGGAGCAAAATGCTCAAAACATCTCTGACCAAAGCACTTGAGGTTACACTTCGGCACTGTCAATAGATTCTGATGTTGTGATCTAAGCTCCCGTGTTGGGACATAGGTTGATATCAACTCTGATATGTAGGCAGGCGATTGATCATGCAGAGATTTATGCATTAGACATAAAATTTTGAGTTGAATCCTTGCTTTTATTGGAAGCCAGTGAAGATGTTTAAGGACAGGAGTAATGTGCGATCCTTTAGATGTTAGAGTCACGATTCGCGCTGCTGTATTTTGTACCTTTTGAAGTTTGTCAAGGAAAATATCCGGGAGTCCGACATAAAGACTGTTACAGTAGTCGAGTCTACTCAGTACCAGACATCTGGTTAGACATTGTGCAGCTTCCATGGTGATCAAAGGACGAATATTTCCAATCACACGTAAGTTCAAGTAGCATATTTTGCAGACATTGTTAATCTGAGCTTCCATTGAGAGTGTTGGATCTAGCAAGACACCGAGATCCTTGACAGTCTTGGTTAGCTGAACGTCCGTGTCTGACACATTAACGGTGCTTAGATCCACTTTTTTTAGCTGCTGCTTAGTTCCAAAAATGATTGCTTCCGTTTTATCACTGTTCAGTTTGAGTTTGTTTTCTGTCATCCAAGAATTCAAGGACCTGGTACAATTAGCTATATTCAAAAGAGCTTCTTCTGAGTTATGATGATGAAAGTGATTGTACAACTGGCAGTCATCGGCATATGAGTGGTGGAGGAGGCGGTGTTGTGAGATGATGTTTGAAGTACTGCCACAATAGAGAACAAATAACACTGGACCAAGTACAGATCCCTGTGGGACACCATATTTCAAGTTGACAGTGGATGACCTGTCATTTCCAATCATTACAAATTGTGATCTTCCTTTAATATAAGATGATATCCACTGTAGTGCTGTCCCACCTATTCCATACTGATGTCGGAGTCTGTCCAGAAGTAGATTGTGGTCAATTGTATCGAATGCTGAAGACAAATCCAGCAATATCAGAGCTGCCATATTGCCCTGATCTACTGCTCCACGAATATCATTTATGACTCTTAGTAAGGCTGTTTCAGTACTGTGGAATTTGCGATAAGCTGACTGGAACTTTTCTATGAGTGCATTCTCCGCAAGATGACATTTAAGTCGAATATGAAAAGCTTTTTCAATGACTTTGGATAGGAATGTCAAATTTGAGACCGGTCTAAAATTTTTCAAGTGTGATGGATCCAGATTGTCCTTCTTGAGGAGAGGCTTCACTACAGCTGTTCTGAAACACTCTGGAAACATTCCACTTTCGATACTCTTATTCACAATACTCGTAATACATGGGAGAATTACATCCAAATGTTTGAGTACAATATTGGTTGGGATTGGGTCCAAAACACAGGTAGTGGGCTTTGATGATCGAATAACACTGCGTATCTCTGAGTCTGTGAATAAAGCGAGATCAGTCAGGGGTTGCACACTGTACTGAGTACTGCTATTATCAACATCTTGAGACACTGTGATATCATCAGAGAGATTGTGTCGTATCATGTCAACTTTGTCAAGAAAAAAGTTGTTAAATGAGTCAGCAAGGGTCCGGTTTGATGCAGAAGGTGGAAGTTTGGATTCAGTCCTCTTGCCTTGCAATTTGTTCATAAAAACGTATGATCTTTTGGGATTATCATTCATATTGGAAAGCTGCTGAAGACAATAATCCTTCTTGCAGTTACGAATGACAGTTGTTGCAGCATTCCGAGCTTGCTTATAAAGTCGACGATCTATTTCAAGATGACTTTTTCGCCATTTCCTTTCAGCTTGTCGACGTGCAGTCTTGGCTATCAGCACTTGTTGTGAGTACCAGGGTGTATCTGTGCGCACTTGGACTTTCTTCACTACAGGTGGAGCATGCTTATCAAGTAGTGTGGAGAGAGTGTCATGATACAGTTTAGCATGTTCATTCACATCAGATGGTGGGTCACACAGCAATGCAGATTCCACCAGGTCAAATTGAAATTCAATATGGTCAATGTTTTTTAGATTACGGCATGTCACTGTCTCCATCTTCTTAAAAGGTCTACATGCATTCAATGTAACGAAAATTAAGAAGTGGTCAGACAATTGTTTGTCTTGAACAGAAACATCTAAAATGGTTCTATTATCTTCATGAGATATTACACAGTCAAGAGTATTTCCAGATTTGTGCGTTGGGACAGATACATGTTGCTTGAGTCCAAACGAACAAAGTAGATTGACAAACTTCTTAGCAAAAGGATTTTCTTTATCATTAAAATGAACATTGAAGTCTCCAAGAAATATAGTTTTCCTACCAGGATGAGATGCGAAGAGATTTGACATTTCATGATAAAACTGAGTGTTTGTGAGTCGATTTTTCCGAGATGGTGGAGGCCGATAAATACAAATCACCCTGAAAACATGTTTATCAGCTGTAACACAAACATCTAACATTTCAAACGATTTAGGAATTTCAGTTGTTTTTGCCTGGTGACGAGTGATGATGAGAGAAGACTTGTATATAATGGCTATGCCTCCACCGGATGAATTTAAACGAGGGGAGTTGACACAAGAAAATGAAGGTGGTGTCATTTCCGCGATTTTTGCTTCATCACCATGACTATGAAGCCAGGACTCAGTTATGAAAAGAATGTCTAAATCCTCTTCAAGGATGAAATCCATAATATCCATTGCTTTGTTCCGCGTAGATTGAGCATTCCAGACGCAAACCCGGAGATTGGGTAACAATGTTTTGGTTGAGATACACCGTTGAGATGCAGCATTTAGCGCGCTCTTATGTGAAGACGTATCAGCCATTGTGCGTTTAGATTTAATAAGGCTTAGCGTAACCCCAGAGTGGTCTGTGCATGGGAAAACCTCCGAAATGGTAAGGTAAAAACGGCAGTGGGAGCTGAGACTGCCTTGAGTGTCCCATATAATCATTGTGAGGATTGTCTATGAAATGAGGTCTTGGCGGTAATGGAATCATCTGTTCTTGAGGTCCCATGCGGACTCTTTGTACATTATCACTGAGTTGGCACCTTGGGGATATAGTAATGACTGGAGTCTGAGGAAGAGTTGTGGATGTAGATGGGCGGGTGACCTTATCAACGCAGGACACTGACTGAACTATACACCTACTTAGGAGTTTCACTCCGCCACGTGAAAGATGGACTCCATCCTGATCAAGAACGTCACGAGGCTTCAGTGACATCATTTGCTTAGACACGTCAACGAATGAGAAATGCTTAGCAAGACACATATCTTTGAGAACTTTGTTGATTTTTCGAGACTTATCATTATACCATGACGGAATCTGACGAGGCAGAACGGAGCACACATGTATGTGCGCGTTGGGGAAACAATTCATTGCATTTAGCAATGCTTCGAATTCTTCAACGGTTTCTTCTATGAGTGAGTCCGTGACATTGTTATCACCTATTACACACACAATATCATTCAGAGTAGAGTTTCTTCCTGATAACAGCAGCAATCGTTCACAAATATCACCAACTGTAGCCTCTCTGTTTGTGTCAACAACACATTTATTCCCAAGACGGGAAGAGAGAATGACACTGCTCATGTTCTTTAACACTGAAGTCCCAATGACCAGTGTGTCGGCTGTGTCCAAATCCTTTGGAAGGGGCTTCATACGCTTCCTGTCATAACGAACAGCATCCGCATATGACTTCCTGCGTTCTGGTAGTGATTTACTTATTTGAGGAGTCAGAGGCTTACTGTTTCGCGGAGTCAACAGTTTAGGAGATGATCTAGTTTGTGTTACCTTTTGGCCCACCTGCTTACGGGTAGACTCCACACGAGTCGAGTAGGATGGCCGAAATTCAACAGGGGTTTCCTCTGTGTGAACTGGCTGCTTACGGGTAGACTCCACACAAGTCAAGTAGGATGGCCGACGTTCAACAGGGGACTCCTCTGTGTGAACTGGCTGCTTACGGGTAGTCTCCACACGAGTCGAGTAGGATGGCCGAAATTCAACAGGGGTCTCCTCTGTGTGAACTGGCTGCTTACGGGTAGACTCCACACGAGTCGAGTAGGATGGCCGAAATTCAACAGGGGTCTCCTCTGTGTGAACTAGCTGCTTACGGGTAGATTCTACACGAGTCGAGTAGGATGGCCGACTTTCAACAGGGGTCTCCTCTGTGTGAACTGGCTGCTTAATAGTACGCTCGGTTTGAACAGATACAGAGATTTTGGATTTACTCTTCAATTGGGTTTCGAGTTCCTTTTGACTGGTAGCCAATTTTGATGCAAGATTGGCATTCACAAGTTTTAAATCAGAGTCCAGAAATAATATATTCATAATTGTCAATTTTCGATGTTTAGCATTTTAGATGTATCAGTAAACAAGAAAGAAAGAAGTCTGAGAGTGTGTATGTAACTCTGCTATATATGAAAATCACTTTGAAAACCGCTTTACGTATTCCAATTTATTACTTTTTGAAAACTATTTTTAATCTGCCTTTCTTTCCATTTAGACTTATAAATAAGGCTGTGCAGTATTATTGCAATACCAGTATATTGCAATACATAGTTGTGCAATACACGTATTGCAATACGATGTTCATATCACCATCAAATATTAAATAAAATGTATTCATTTATCTTGTAAAAGGCACATTTACTGGCTTAAATTAGTGTGAAGCGCTAGAATGAGTGTTGGACTAAGATCTGAAAGTCATTTTATCAAATGTGGCATGTTTAAACTGCAAAAAGTAGTATAAAAGTTGAATGTTGAGTTCAGTTAGCATGTTGCTATAACATTGTCACTAATTGAAACGCTTTCTAGAGAAATATCTCATTGTCAGAGGATCTTGCAATATATTGTGGTACGTATTGCAATACATTACAGGTCAGCAATACATACCGCACTACAAAAGTTGAGGCAATACACAGCCCTATACTTATAAACATAATAATGTCATGCGTTATTTAGCGTCCTTTGTTATACACCATGTCATTCTCAGTAGCAATCTAATATCAGAAATGTATTCTTCTGTGTGAAATATTTACATAGTATGCAACATGTGAACTTGTCACAATTGTATATGGGCCGGAGATCTGGCGTACAATCAACTTGAATATAATAATTGGTTATAGGGAAGATTGCCAAACTTGCTTATTTGGAGTTTAGACTGTATACGTTTCCTTTATAATATAGTCATTGTCATTTACACTCTATTTCTTATCATTAAACTCACGTATATCAACAATATCCATATTTAATATTTGTCCGAATGGCCACAAGATACAGTGGGGAGCGAGGAGGGACGCTGTAGGCATGTACATTCCAGGTAAGCATTGTCTCACCTGGATACACCTGGCGCTTTGATCTCGCCGCACTCTCTCGCCTTAGAGTGCAACACTTACTCTGTTCAAGGAACCAGTGTTGTTTTGTGGAAACGAGGGTTCATTTCAATTTGAATGCATGTTTAAACACAGTAAATTTGAAATATAATTAATATATAACTTAAGGGGCATATTAAAAATGCACTTATTAAAATACATCCTTGTTTTTCGTTTTTACAAAACATATCCGATCAGTACTGACAATTTAAAACAAATGAGCTGCAATATTTCTTATTTTTATATTTAAATTAATTCAATTTAACATAATATCTGAAAAAATCAAATTTAAGTGTCATTTAAGTAACATTATCATTTTCAGGGACTGTTAATTTAATCGGGAATTACCATAAATCCAAATCATGCAAAAATCAGTGCAACCTCAACGCAACATAGAAATACAACAAAATCATTCAATTTTTAAATAACTTTCCAAAACTACGCTTTTGATTGTCCAAAAACTGGTGCCAACCATCAACAAATCAAGAGCGAATTAACAGAAACGTATTCATAACGGATGTATTGATTCACAGATTTTATTTCGGCATAACCACAATCCAGTTATTGAAATATTGCTGTAAGCTCCAAGCAGTGCTTCTACGTATAATGAACCACCCGACCGATATTCAAACAGAACAAATACACAGACACCTTAGCCGGAAATAAATTGATTTCCACATGAATGAAATAAATCCCAACTCCCGCGATCACGTATAAAGCCTCCCCCAAAGACCTCCTTCCTCCCTCCCCAAACCGTCAGGGGGAGGTCCCTAGCACGTGATTATACGGCTTCATATCGACATCAGTGGCGGATAAAGCAACAAATTGGTGTTCAATAAGCAATTGTACCGTGGAGGAGGAAGTACCATTGTTTGTGACTACAGTGGCACGATTGTATCTTTTACAGGCGCTTCGAGACATCTCGAATTATATGGACTGTTCTGTATTAATCGGATCAGTATAATGTATAGAACACTTGGCGATGTCGTTGATAGACTATTTCTAGAAGATTAAATTCTTAAATTATCATAATAAAAACGGGAATATATCAACATACGAACGTAGCCCTATTGATATATAGACATGTATAGAATATGAAATTGTCAAAAATATTGAATTCAGATGTGTTCAGTATTTCTTGAAAATGTCATTAACATAGTATGACATGGATACTCAGATAGGCCTAACTATCATCTATGAACGAATGAATGACTTGGCGGACGCATAAAGAGGATTTTGTGGGAGTGTTTATGTCACACTGTTTACGCAGGGACTGTTACTCTATAAACAAACTCTATATGAGCGAGTGCATGTTTCACGAGATTAGTGTCTGATTATTTAGTATTTCCCGAGCGAGAGCGAGGGATATACCGACGTCGAGTGTCGTAAAAATAGTAAGACGTATGTCACGGGACATTAACGCGAATGTAGTGTTCTATTTATTACAGAAGTCAAGAAATCTATTACAGCGCAGGTTGGCTATGCACATGTGTTGCCGCATTTAGAATGCATTTTTATAAACGGAACATTGATATGTCACATAACCATGACATACTGATATTTTCCCTAAGGGCATCGTATGAAAAATATGAACCTTCATATTATTGCCCTCGTGGGTAATAAAATGAATTTGAAGATGCTCCATGCAACGTCAGAGACAAGAGAACAACTCTCAAGGCATAGGCCTTTACCAGCAGTCTGATTAAAATCGACGGTTTTCCGAGGAGCCTGTTCGTATCCCGGTAGATGCATTATTTTTTTCAAAATTTTATTCCTCGGAACAAGGTCGATTTTAATCAGACTGCCTATACCAGTAACCAGCACACTTACGTTTTAAAAAAAAAAATTGCAAGGTGAAATTTTCAATACGTGATTATGAATACCTCAATGATTGAATTTAGAGAGCACTGCATTACTAGCTGACAAATGAGTAAAGGTATCGTTAATTCCACCACCCTATCTTAGGCCCACCAGCATTATTAACCCCTCTGATACCACGGTTGCTTCAACGCACATTCCTTATACCCCATATATACGTGCTTTGAACAGCATTACCAGAACAACAAGTATTCCCCCGGCACTTTAGGATAAAAAAATGCACATGAACGCGTCAATAGGTTTATTTCCTACAATCAAGTAGACCCGATATCTGATACCCCGATAAGGCTCGGGTAGGCGACACGGGCAGCCGTTTCTTGTCCCAGAAAATCAAACATTGATTTCCCAGACGTGACTTCTACACTCTAGCCTACACACAGCGCACTTGTAAATACATTCACATGTCACGCGGTCCAGCGACCAAATAAAATGAGTATGTGCACGAAAATGTCAAACAATATGCATTTGTGCCGTGGCTATATGAGTTATGGGCTTTTATGGGTTTAGAAAAGCAGGCTGACGTAGGATTCAAGCCGTGTTAGACTCTTTACTGTTCACCGACTTCGATCCTAAGCTGGTCAATTGAGATTGATACATTTATTTTCGTTATATATCGATGAAAACGATTTTTTTTCCCGCAACTAATATCTCCGAAATCAGTTGCAGGCTCAGTCTCCCATATCGGGTACGGGAAAAGGTAACGCTCCTTATAGTGTGACGTCACATTGCCAGGATCACGTGACTTCACGCCGCAATGGCGCTGAGAACATGCTCTTTTGAATGATCGCTCGGCAAAGGAATAATTGTGGATTTACTTACTGGATTTACTTTACAACGAAATGATAGCGAGGTGAGTGAGAATTCGTTCATTTCTATCGACCTGGTTAGTTTTAATGGCAGATCGCCATTTCGATTTTACAGAAACAGCGCCCCTGTCATCGGCTCCAGAAGCGTAATAAGCCCCTCACTGCGATACATGAGTTGTACGGTTCTTCGCCAGGTGGGGCTGGCAGGACGCCGATCGTTTGACAACGGTGTCTCATAATGGAATGTTTTCAGTCTATATGATCATAAATACATGTTTATGTGTCATCCTGTATAAACATCTCTCACTTTGAAATGCCGTTATCACAACGGACTTTGACTTTTTATACTTACCTGTAATTTCTAAACTTTGATTAGATTTTACCTGCCGCGTTCCGCCGGGGTATTATTAGGCGTGATTTATTGCGGCGTTTTGTGTATTGTGTGGATATTTGCTTGTCATTTGATACACCCCAGCCATAGATTCAAAAGTATTTGAAATATAACACCACTGTAGGCTTTTATTCATTTAATAATCTAATTCTCTTTGTATATATGGTAATTATATGGATTGTGAAATACTGTGGAAACGTGAGTTGTTGGTGGTATACTTCATTTTATTCGATTTAGTTCTTATTAAGTTTTGAAATGTTAAATATAGTATTAAAAAAGTTTTGATAGGTTTTTATTTATAATTCATTTATGATGATTATTTAAGTGAAACTTTTATATCATTCCAAATGTTTTAATATTTTTTTTGGAAGTAAGAATACTTGTTCATCAATTTACAAATAGGTTTTTAAGAATTTAAAACTAACAATGACATACCATATCATGAGTCACAAGGCAAGAGATTAAAATGATATATCTCAAATAATAACAACCGGAAGGCTTATATGGGATTTTGAAAATGTGATTAAGACAGATTTTCTCTTTATAGTCCCAATATATCCCATTTACCTGAACTCCAGAAAGGCTATAAACATGAGAGAGAAATCTACAGACAATAGACAGGCAAACTGTCAACAGATTTACTATGTGAATGTACAGAGACACCAGACAACAATGAACTCAAACTGCCAACAGCATTGCCATAAACTAATTGGCTACAAATTACATAAGGATATACCTGATAGACTTATTTCTTTTCCAGCTATTAAATAAGTACATTTGACAGGTTACAGCCCCAACTAATACCTTAAGGCTGGCCGAAAGGTTAGGAGGGTAACTGGCAAAGTTTTGGGGGATTAGGTCGAGAGAGGCGGTCGCAAGTTTATTTAGCCTCTTTCTCAATACCATTAGACACGAAAGCTTTCCCTGGGGTGCTAAAATCTCCATTGTCTTTCATGTTTGTAGCATTTGAGGATTAAGTCCCATGTTGTGCACAGATTGGGCCAAAACAATCTTTACACTTCTCCTCTGTCAATGGTGTGGTGGTTGTTGAGGTTTAGCCTTTGGCTGTCTTTTATGTTATTTGGGTCTTTTTCTCTTCAATTGAAGTTAGATTTTTTTTCTATTTTTTTTCTCTTTTTTTTTCTTCTTATAGGTTTTAATGATTTTATATGTAAGAGCAACTTATGAATTCTATGTGGTTGGTGAAGAAAATTCTTGTAACTTTTATCAACTCTATTTGAAATTGAATGTTAAGTTTAATTTTTCAGAATGCATTTAGTGAAGAATTTTGAAATGTTAAAAGGACAAAAAATATTGATAACTTCCAACATTTATATAAGCTTTTCATAATTTTTCTTTGATGATTTCCAGCTTTTGTTTACACATTGTTGCAGTAATAAGACCTTCTATGTTTGATGAACAAAAATGATTTTGTTATTATTAAACATAAGTTATTATTATATATCAGGAATAAGAGGTTAAAATGAACTAAACAGCTTGGTAGAGACCATGTGATCGGTTTATGATCAGCTCGGGACAGGTGTCAAGAAGATTATTTAGTTATGTTGGGCCATATTATAGAAGGTTGTTTAATCCTAATGAGCTTGAGGGGCTAGGTAAATTGTTTATGTAAAGTGTTTATGGTCTGAGATATGTGTTTGTAAACAAGGCATTTGTATGTAGTATATTAGTAATAGTGAGTCAAGGTAAATTTAATTGAAATTCTCTTAAAGTATATATATGATTTTATTAAACTAATTGTTTTTATATATTTGAAATGATATGTTCAAATAATATTTATCAATGTTCAACAGTCAGTCAATGTCAATTTAGAAAACAAATATGCATAAACAAACCTGAAATAGTCAACAATTTAAAAATAACATATCAATCACATGTCAGTTGTGTTGTCAATTTCAAAGAATCTATAGACAAGTGTACCACATCAATCTCAGGCTTCTGTTTGACTATGAGATCAGCAATACCCTACCCACCCACAAAGACGACATCCTCTCGAAGATCGTGAACAAATTCGTCCGGTGATTAAAGTTTCACCATACCATTGCTAAGAAACATCAAATGGCTTGCCAGTCTATCGTTTGCACATATCGTGTCTCTGGTAGGCCTCTCGGCTGCACAAAGACTTCTCGGGTTTCATCGATACCGGCTTGTTTTCACAATTCACACCGCTTTTGATCAATTTCGGTGTGACATTTCATTATAATTGGACTGTATTGACGAGGTCGAAATTACGGTACAAAACGCTCTGTCGTGTTTATCCTAGTAGAGTTTTGTTGGTTCGTGATTACGTTGCTGTCATTACTCGAATACTTGAATGGAGTTGATAGCAAATTGCTGTCTGTTAAATCCTGTTCTGTGGCTCTTGTTACTGTTTGAAGTAAGGTAAGTTTTTTCAATCCTTGAAGTGAGAAGATAATGACAAGATGCATTTTGATCGAGATAAAATAAGTTTGTTGAAGTACCTAAGTAAAAAGATAAGGGCTGGATGGATTTTTTAAGATAATTTTTCCAAGTCCTTAAGTAAAAAAGATCAGTAAAATTGATTTGTTTAGATCGTTTTCCACTCAGGGGACCCTATGATTGTTATGGCCATAATCAGTTATTGATCACATATTGGGTAATATTTGGTAAATATTTATGTATATGATTGATAGAAGTTTATCTACACTTTATGAATGGAACTATATATTTGTGATGTCAAATTGTAAAATTACAAATTGTTCAAGTTTTTAAAGTACACTGTATTTTCAAATTGAGAATTTGAAATTTCAAGATTTCGACTTTAAAGCAAACTTTTTGATATTTCCAACATAAATCCTTTAGCCTTTGTCACTATCCCTTGAATCATTTTCGCATTAAAGCAAAATATAACCTCAAACGCAAAATCAGATTTTATGATCACAATTCTCAAAATTCCAGAAATATCAACATGAAACTTCATGGCAGTCTGTCAGAATATAAGTAATTAGAAGTCACTAAAGGTGAAAAAAGAATTTTTATTATTTATTGGATTTGTGGATAAGGTTGAGAAAACAACTGCAAAGTCATGCATATTTCAATCTCCAGGTTATCTAAATTAATCAATATCTGTGCATGACTGCTCCATATCAACTTAGTCTATGGTAATTGGATGGAATTTGGACCTCTTTTGCAGTAATATAGTACCATTATCAGATAACTGTATTTAACAATCGTCTGAAAGATACTCATGAAAGGCTAATGATCGTCAGTACACCTGAAGTTGATGAGGCGTGAAGACAAGAATTTAATTAACACTCAGTCGAGAAAGGTCAATCGGTGCAGCTTTGCCAAGGTGACTAATTTTGGTAAGGACAGAAAATTGGTTTGCCCTCTCTGGGATCATAGGCAGTTACTTAATTATATTGACGCTTCAAGTTCGGGCAAAATGAGTTCATGGCAGGAATGTGTGTAGGCAAGTGCAGGACAATCTTTAAAAATGTGATAGTTTTTTTTTTTAAATCTGCATCAATTAATATTTAGTCACTGTAATTGGACCAAATCAATAAGGATTGAAATGAAAAGGAGTATTAATGTGTTATTCTCATAGAATTTAAACTACCGTATTCTCTCGGGTATAAGACCAGGGGGACAGGCAAACAAACATCTTGAAAACGTGGGGGTGGGCTTTTAGATGGGAGAGACCCCAACTCAGATGAAAATTTATACCAGAGACCTTAAGACAGTTAGAATAGGTTTTATGTAGGTTTTTGATACTTAACTTGAAATCATATTATAGATTTATGTAATGTATGACCATTTAACATCTGGCAAAATTTGGGGTGGGCAAAAACCTGAGATTAACCTAAACCAGGACAACCCTCTGAAAAGTTGGGGGGGTCTTAGGCTTGAGTATGGTCTTATACTCGGGAGAACACAGTATGAAATAAAAAAAATTAATATTTTCAACATAATGATTAAAGGTATGATACTGTGATGCAATGTACAAGATACATATCAAAAAGAAAATATCAAAGTTGCTAGTGGTTATTGTTGAACAATTTACAACGTATTGTTAACTTGACAACAAAGTAAAGTTTTATATAATTGAATATGTTCTATTGCTCCCAGAGATCTGTTACATATTCATCTCTAGAAAAAACAAAGTTGAACATTCTACAACATAATGAAATTATTTTTTAAAGTTTACTTGTAAGTCATTGCTTGTGTTATATTTTCGTTGACAAATATCTTTCTTTCAAAACAATGTTGTAAAATATTACAATATAATGTTAAAATGTTAACAAATATGACCCTATATCATTTGCTAGATCATTTATCTCCCACAGAACTAGTCAATATTTCTTTCATTCAAAACAATGTTAAAATTTCTAAATATGACAGCCACGTTTATTTGAAATCCAAGAATATCTAACTTTATTTCCAAGAGATTTACAAATATTTTCTTATGTTCAACACAATCTATCCAATCTATCCATGAATGATTCCTCTTCAAGCTTAGGTGAACTGAAAATCTCATACTGTGTGGGTTTATACACCAAAAGATCATATTTTCCTGCTGTTTTGTCTTATTATTTCTATACTAAAACCAGTTTTGTGGAATTTTCTGAACAAATGACGTGGATCTGCAGGAATAAGGTTGAAAAGAAAATCCAGTCAATTTTAAGAGTTTTATGAGTAGAAGAATAGGTTTTATAATTTTTTTCAATAACTGAATTTTTTTCTTATATGTTTATAGCTTTTGGTTCTTAAGAGCTAACCAAGCAGAATAATGTAATTGGTAGGTGTTTACACCTGAAAACATAAGTATAGACACAGGTAAGTCACACTTGAAGTGAATATTAATATGCAGGTGCCGTGGGATGATGTGTCATAATGGTATGTGTCCTGTTGGATTGTCACGTATGTAACGATATTGACGCCTCTGTTAATCATGTGTTGTGAAACTGACAACTTTGCTGACACAACTTGAGGGGCAATAGAATTAAGAGACTTTAAATACCGTTTATGTTTTTTATTTTGTGTTTGTCATTTTTATTTGTGCCATTGACAGAGTTTGATGACCTTCCATTGAAAATTTAGATTTCACACTTACATAAATCCCAAATATTAATATTTTAGAGTGTAACAAAAAATTCATTTTCCAACATACAAATTTATAATATTGAAGAAATTTTACTATTGAAGGTAGTGTTATCCCAAATATAACCATGTTATATTTCTTCACTATCTAAATGACAAGTATTTCTAAAACATACAGATTGTTAACCAACATTATAGGATTCCAAAATAGATGAAGTTTCTGGTGTCAATTTATCAACCAATTAATTCGAGTCAGTCAATCAATTTATTATAAATTCACAAGCAAACAGTAAAATAGATCAGATTGCTTTCTTTAAGTCGCCAATTTCGCAAAATGATTGTCAATTTCACTCCAATCCAAATACCAAACATTGGCATACTTGTGTTGACTGTAATCCCTATCTGTCACTCAAACGTCAATGGAATGTAATTCCTCCTCGTATACATACTCTTATATTGTATTGTTAATACTTTATTTGTTCAGGAGCGGTTTGTTTATCGTGAGTGTTGATTACAAGAACCCCCTGATTAGAAAACCTGATGTTTGGGGGGAAATTTGGGGATTAGTGATATAAGGTTATCAGATTTAGGAAAAACTTTAGGATCAGTTGTACAATAGGTACATGTTTGAGGAATGTTTGTATCAATTTTATGATAAAGTACATTATTTAGAAAACTTTAGGATCAATTCTCTAATAAGATACATGATTTGAGGAATGTTTGGATCAATTTTATGATAAAGTACATCATTTAGAAAACTTTAGGATCAATTCTCTAATAAGGTACATGATTTGAGGAATGTTTGGATCAATTTTATGATAAAGTACATCATTTAGAAAACTTTAGGATCAATTCTCTAATAAGGTACATGATTTGAGGAATTTTGGGATCAATTTTATGATAAAGTACATTATTTAGAAAACTTTAGGATCAATTCTCTAAAAAGGTACATGATTTGAGGAATTTTGGGATCAATTTTATGATAAAGTACATTATTTAGAAAACTTTAGGATCAATTCTCTAATAAGGTACATGATTTGAGGAAATTATGGATCAATTTTATCATAAAGTACATTATTTAGAAAACTTTAGGATCAATTCTCTTGTAAGGTACATGATTTGAGGAATTTTGGGATCAATTTTATGATAAAGTACATTATTTAGAAAACTTTAGGATCAATTCTCTTGTAAGGTACATGATTTGAGGAATTTTGGTATCGGTTTTATGATAAGTACATTATTTGGAAAATGTTGGAATTAATTTGGTAATGTAGTCCTACATGTTTTGGAAAACTTTAGGATCAATTCTTAAATAAGGTACGTGATTTGAGGATTTTTTTTATCAGTTTTATGATAAAGACAATGACTTTGGGAAACTGGTTTCAGTTAAATTATAAGACACATGATAAGTAGTAACCTGTGGATGTGAGAGGTAGAAGGTTACAAAACGTGTCTGTATGTTACAGGATTTAGCAATAATATTGAAGAATAATCTTCATTTTAAAGCAAACAAAATTCTTTATGGTTTATAAATCCCCTAGCTTATCATCATTAACAAATTTGAAATAAACTACTATATGCAGAATACCTCTGAAATAAATATATTGCCAAATTTCCCCTCTCAATTAAAAATGTTGCCAGATTTTAAAAAATAAGTGAAAATAAATAATTTTCTTATTCATTGCAGTGCCTGTTTTGCTGTCCTGAATTTTCATTTACACTAGAACAAATTTGCTTTTTTTTTTGCCTCCTGTAATTAATTTTGCCTGACCTAATTTGGTAAATTAAAGATATTTCAAAGTAATTATGTATATGATTAATGTACTTTTGGTTTAATAATTCTTTTTATGTTCAATTTTGGAGTCAGTATTATGAATTCAAGAATCAGAATTATGATGAATAAAATTTTAGTAAAATTTTAAAAGATTTGTTATGAGACATGTGAATGATTTCTACCTGTCTGTTCAACCGTTGATTGCATTGTGTCTGATCAGGTAAGATCAGGTAAGATCAGGTAGATATACAGGTAGATAGTAGTTATATGTTCAGGTATTATGTAGAATAGGGGATTATCCTCCAACAATGGCAGATGATCTTAGGTCCTTGTTGGCCTTGTCGACGCTCCACAAAGTTGAATATACGTCTATAATAGCAACGCTTGAATATGGGTCATGCATTCATATACTGGATCTTTCCTCTACCCTGAGTTTTTATGAGGGATAAGAAATTGCACCATAAAACATGTAGAATTGACGTGAGAATTCTTTTTTCGAGGAGGTCATTGAATTATATCTTATGACCATGTTGACAGGACGAATAGAGTACACCAATACCATAAAACATGTATTTGTTTTGGTCCTCGTCCTCTGAGAACCGAATGAACTTCGTCCTTTTCATCTTCATTGTGAGAATTCGTTTACAATTCCGTGCTTGAATATAAAAAGTCGCATTTTTTTGTCTGAGCGAAATAGACATCTCACGTCAATTTCGCGAGGTGTGATGAGTTAATACATTGCAAATAGACGACAGCTCGCTGCAGTGAAGAGGATGCTGTCAGGTGACAAAGACGACGTATGTAAGTAGTGTGAGAGCGTAGAGTGTGTTTGTACACGATATGTCTGTTTGTACATCTCTGTGTATCCGCGATAATGATGTATTCAGCATCTCTGAATGATATAAAACATGTTGGTTTAGTGATGTGAATTACCTTTGGATTAGGCTAATATTTGACGTTGAAAGATTAAATACTTGCACATGTCAAAACATATCAATTGTTTGGATAAATGAATGGGTTTTAGAATTTAAATTTTAAGGAATTGGGAATACTATTCTGACTATACACATTGTTCTATTTTGAAAAACATTGATGTCAATAAGGTTTTTTTTTAAATTTAAATATTTCAAGTTTTTAAAAACAAATTTTGATCAAAAACACCCAATCAGCAAGCATTTTGCAAAGTATTAAAAGTTTTAAAATATGAACCCCATCCCCCTTCAATATGTGAACCCCACCCCCCTTCAATATGTGAACCCCACCCCCCTTCAATATGTGAACCCCACCCCCCTTCAATATGTGAACCCCACCCCCCTTCAATATGTGAACCCCACCCCCCTTCAATATGTGAACCCCACCTCCCCTTCAATATGTGAACCCCATGCACCCCCCTTCAATATGTGAACCCTATCCCCCTTCAATATGTGAACCCCACCCCCCTTCAATATGTGAACCCCATGCACCCCCCTTCAATATGTGAACCCCACCCCCCTTCAATATGTGAACCCCATGCACCCCCCTTCAATATGTGAACCCCATGCACCCCCCTTCAATATGTGAACCCCACCCCACTTCAATATGTGAACCCCACCCCCCTTCAATATGTGAACCCCATCCCCCTTCAATATGTGAACCCCACCCCCCTTCAATATGTGAACCCCACCCCCCTTCGATATGTGAACCCCATGCACCCCCCTTCAATATGTGAACCCCATCCCCCTTCAATATGTGAACCCCACCCCCTTCAATTTGTGAATCCCCTGTGAGCATAAATCAAATTAACCATTTAAACTCACCCTTTAATTTTCCGTTCATCATGTCTATTTCAAGTTATTAATCAAATTAGTCGCTGCAAGTCAGCAAATATGTTTTGGAATTGTTGATTAATAATTCACAATGTTGATAAATATTTATTTTCCATTGGATACATAAACCGTCAACTTTATGACCGTGGAGTTAACTTTCATTTATTAAATAAATTAATGGACCGAGGAGGTTTTATAGAAAACTGGTCATGCATTTCAAAGAGAGATGTCAGTTGTAAATTGATTGTCAATTACAGAAATTAACAAGTGTCAACACAGTACAGAGCGGTGGTTAATTTCAATACACCATTGATATCACTATTCTTTGGTCGTGTAATGGATTGAAATGATCCTTTTAGTGTCTATTTATTTGTGTAATGTATCATTATGACTTTAACATCATTACAATAAAAAATATTTATAAACAGATTTTTTCTTACCTTACGTATGTTATGAGACATCAGTGTGTCATGTTTATGTTGTGATGTTCTGGAATTTCTTTTGTTAGGTTCTTGAAAGTAGTCTTGTAATTGGAACATAATATGTAATGAAATATATATCTATAACTTTCGTGGTCATTGAATACAATAGATATATAATTTCACACCTTGAAATGGCATACCCACAAATATTTGTTTGTCTACCTTGCCAATTGAATATTATTAAAAGGTATTGATGATTCATTTTCTACTTCTTATTATCAATTGCTATTTGTAATAATAATAATCAGGATATCTATATCGCACATGTATAAAGGCTAAAGACTCTCCCTGCATTATTACCCTGAGTACCGTTCCACCAGCCGATCTTAGCCCTAAGATCAATCTTAGCCCATGATAGAAGATGGGCTTACGATTGAGCTTAGGGCTAAGATCCGTTAGTAATACGACCCCCTGGTCTAATCCAAGCTGTCAATAACAGTGCTTTTATTACTCAATCATGGTGAGATCACTCATTAGATAACAATGAGTTGGTTACACACATGTCACATGTGTGATACCACCGCGTGTTTCCCCAAAGTCACAATCGACGCTTGACGTCATAGTCGTTTTTGGTTGACGTCACAATGTTAGCCACGCGACTGCAATAGCAGGTGACCTATTTGGAAGTGAGCGTCACTAAAAACGCTTTTCTTGCAATTCAGCGCTGTTTATATCATTGAGTAATAAATAAAATACTAAACTCGGTCCCGTTTGATTACATGTTTATGAAACTTGTGAATGACATCGGTATTTTGCTCGTTAAAATACCAAACAATTCACTCGTTTCATAAACATGTTACAAACGGGACAACGTTTAGTATTCTATATGTAGTTCACCTTCAACACAACCAGGTACCCACTTATACTGCTGCGCCAACAGAGACAGATTTTGAAGGAAGTGACAGCACAACACCTCACAGTGTCAACTCGAAAATATCCCAGAGTAAAGCAGGGAATCGACCCTTTAAACTCTCAAATTATCCAGCAGATCATCCATTCAGTGATAAACTGCACCAGTTGTTACTGAACTTCACTATAATCTTCAACTGGGCTATTCGCAGAACCACGTTCCCTTTCAAAATAATCTAAGTGGCACCACATAATGAGTCATAAAAAAAAGAAGAAAGTTGGACTTTTAACCTATTTGCCATTTAGAGACTGACAATAAAATGTTTTTATGATCAGAAATCACCTAATGTGCAAAATATAGAATACTAAACTCGGTCCCGTTTGATAACATGTTTATTAAACAAGTGAATGGTTTGGTATTTTAACGAGCGAAAGCGTGTTAAATACCGATGCCATTTACGAGTTTCATAAACATGTTATCAAACGGGACCGAGTTTAGTATTTTATTTATTACTCACTGATGTAAATAGCACTGAAGTGCAAGAAAATCAAGCTCACTTGAAGCTCACTTGCAAATAAGTCACCCGCTATTGCAGTCGCGCAGCGACATTGTGATGTCAACCAAAAACGACTATGACGTCACGCACCGATTATGGCGTTTCGGCTGCACGCGGTGGTATCACACATGTGTGTAACCAACTCATTGTTATCTAATGAGCGATCTCACCTCGGTTGAGTAATAATAATACTTTAATGTGTGCATCAGATATCGCAGAAATGGAACTAGTCGAACACTTAGACTCTTAAAAAAATATTGAAAAGAAATCATATTTCTCATAGTCTCCTTTTTAAATATTTAATAAAATTGTGATATTTTCAGAATAAATACATTTTTCAGAGTCTGACTGTAAGACTAAAATTTTACCTACCTTGTATACTTGATATAGTAAATGCTTTGTTTAATCAAGGATTAAGTGTAAAGCTATAAAATATCATGAGAGTGTACACACACTTTACACAGCAAACAATTTAATCAGGGTGAAATGTTTAATTCATGTTGACAGAACCTCAATGGACTTGTTGATTAATGTTGTTATTGTTAATCCCGGATGCTGGGTACAATTGTAGTATGGAAGTTCACTGGACTGTGAAAATATCTCAGTTTGTCCAGTTCCGCTTTAATAATTTCTTGAGTTCATTTGGGTCTTTCACGAGAATTATTCAGCTCATAATGGATGGATTTGTTCCAGTGTGGGAAACATTGAAAAAAATGCTGACTTGCATACAAATATTTGTAGATCATTATTGTAATTCACTGTTGGAATGTATTTGACATCACAGATTTACGTATGTTTTATCAATGTTTAAATGAAATATCATTAATTGACTTCGAGTGCAATTGTTCATTTCGGTTGTCTTTCATATAAAATTTTCATTTTAAATTTCACTTTCATTTTCAAATTGTTCACATTTTATTTATGAAAATGAAAAAAATATATCAAAATACAATTTCTACTTTTCAAATTAACTTGAAGAACTCACAAATAACATACCTGTATTTAAAAAAGATGAAAGTGTTTCAGGTGACGAGGTGTTGTGTGTTTATTATTCAAGGCTGGCAACTCGACCCTATGAAAATAATTCAATGTTGCAACGAACACAGATGAGTCCTTATGAAAAGTCTTCGGATCCTAACAAAATAACTAGAACATTGACTCTTGTATTTTTACCCTCTGTAAAATCATGTTATATTTTCTTCATGCGTTGTCATGTTTGTTTTCTGATTCAAGAATGGCTCATGAGACAGCGTCAACAGATTTTAAGTCGACCATTTTGTTTGGAAAGCAACATTAAGACCAGTTTCAGACGATTGCAGCACTTTTGCATGTCCTCTAAATATGTCAAGTGAGGAAGGTAAACAAATGCGTCCTGCTCGTGTGTATTTTTTAGAGCCATTATAACGTGTTAGCTTCTGTTTGGAACTCTTCGTTCAAACTTGCTCCGTGGTAACGATGTTTTGGATATTTTGAAAGATTTGAGCACATTCATTGACCCTAGTTTGAAAAGTTTGTTACTTTGGTTTAGGTTGATTAAAGAATTAGATAAATATCCAGTGTTTGCAAAAGAAACACCAGAACTTAAAATGAAATAGAAATGAAAAAGACGTTTTTCTGTTGTCAAGT
The DNA here is from genome assembly GCA_936450465.1 of Gibbula magus. Lineage (NCBI taxonomy): Eukaryota > Metazoa > Mollusca > Gastropoda > Trochida > Trochidae > Gibbula > Gibbula magus. The sequence continues at coordinate 60,688,616 of OW388292.1, read as the reverse complement.
CTCTTGGAAAAGCCCTTTAGTTCATCTATAGTAGTTATAATTTTGTTTATGAAGAATGATTAATTATAAAATGAGATATTAATAAAACTTAGCTTCACATATACTCAGTTTAAATTTGATATTGTTCTGTCTTGCTGGTCATGTGTCAATCCTGTTCATAAAATAATTATCACCTTGTTCATACAGTTTGAATTTATGAAAAAAATAGGTCCTTTTTAGTTTTCGGTTGAATTTATGGTAATATTTAATGATATACCTTTTTCAGCTCTGTTACATGTTTACATTTCAAGCAATATCTTAGTTATTTTGATAACATTTAACTACAATTAAATTGCAAATCATTTCAAATATGATTAACAAAATATATAATGTTATACTATACTCTCTGATGCGACCTTACTTTCATAATACCCAAAACATGATTTAAAATTAAACATTGGTATACAAATATTTTAATGTAAATATTGGTCGACCTATTAATGTCAATAATAATCAACACAGAATATTTACCTCTGTGATATATACATTGTCGATTGTCATAAATCGACCACTTTTAATCACTGCCCTTTGAAAATACCTGGCCCCTTTCCATAAAGCTGTAACCTGTCATTGACACTATGCAAAGGTACAAAACCTACTAATATAAATATTGGTATAACCCTCCACATTTGTTTAGTTAATTGAGACGGACAGGTAAATCTGTCCCACCCACCTGTCGACTAGAAAACACCTGTAAACACCTGATTTAGGGTATAATTTCTCTACCAATATACTCCATTATGAGCTTTGTGGATCAGTGTCGTTATCACCTTGGTGATAGATGGATTGACCAATTTCAGGTAGACATAATAAGGTATTACTTACCTTGTAGGTATATAGCTCAGGTGTACATGTAAATAAACGACAATTACAGGTGAATAGGATATTAATGTTTTGTGAAGTGTAAGCAAAATGCCATGAAAGTTTAGTAGGTGTTGAAGTTTAATGCAAAATTGTTTGTTTGTTTTCTTCTTTTAAAAGGTGAATGTGATACGATGGAACGTATGAGTGAAATGCCATGAAAGTTTGGTAGGTGTTGAAGTTTAATGCAAAATTGTTTTGTTTGTTTTCTTGTTCCATGTCTTTCTATATTCCTCTTAAAGATGTCCAGGCACTTCTTGATACAGCAGACTCCAGACCATTCTCTTCTCACAGACATTACTTCCATCCATTCAGGTCTTCCATACTAACCTCTTTTGCATATGGACCATTTTCTGGGCTAGAAATAGAGAGCCCTAATTGGTTGCATTAAAAGTTAGTTGGGCAATCAGGGATGTTGTATCAAACTGAGCTTTATGTAACTGACGAAAATAACTAGAGCTGCTTAATCTGTGTGGTGCATATATATTGGTTACAAGACAGAAGTCTGTCGCAGATGCAAAACAATATTTGATTGGACAAAAATAAGGACATTACCAGTGTTGCAAACTTTCACTACCAGGGGATTTAGTGAAAATAGTGAAATATGGTCCATATTCAACAGAGGTCACGATGGAAGAACTGAGTAAACTCTGTGGGAAGATAATGACTGATATCTTTGTAGTGAAGCCCTTATTGGAGGCTTGGTGTTAAAAGACTCAATTAAAATACATGGAAACAGTTCAGGGTTTACTATTTGTATCTGATTTCATTATTGAGCATATTTAATACCGAAAAGTGTATAAATGAAATAATATTCATTAAAATGTTTTTATATTTAAACCTAAACCTTAAACAACCAACTTTCCTATGTTTATTCATCAAATAATCAGACTTTTATTACTTGGGTATCTCGTGTTATCTCAAAACAAACTTAATCAATTTAGCATAATTTCATAACCAAATGTTTTCAAGAGTTATGACTCCCTTGCTATGTTGTTTAGTTAAGACGGCGGCCATTTTCCAATACACAACAAAAGCTATCAATATCCGGACCGTCCCTAATGACTTTAACGATAGATCGAGAGCAAGCAGGATATTGACGTATTATGCAGTTGATCGGTTTATCATTCATGGGACCTGCCGCCACATGTATTTATGACAGTAATTAACAGACGACAGTTTAATCAATAACAGAATAAAAGAAACGACTACAGGCTGTTTTCACAGGTTCCTTCTTAACAGATTTAACTTTGGTTTTGTCACTGAGTCTGGAGTTCTTTGACTTTAAAACAATTAACCCTTAGATGTAGGCCCCTGATTAAATGTCTTTGATATTTGCAAGTACCAAGCATTGACAGCACCACAAACTTGGCCACCGCAATCTTGGCAGGAAGAAACTTAGTCTTAATTGCCAAACAGTACAGTCCCTAAATATTGGCTTATGCTTTTGTAGCTTTTGTATTAAAGATGCATCCATTGTGTTTCATACAATTATATTTTGCTTTAATACGTTCCAACACACCATATGTGATGTTTACATTACAAACAAATTCACTCAGCCTGCACATTCATCCCCAATTGCCAAATATATCATAATTGCTAGTTTCCAATTAAAATCGAGTAACATTATTATGCATGTGCAGAAATTGAAAGTGCATGTCCTATTTACATGCACAGTAGTTATATCACCTATTAAACAATATCAACCCAAATTTGTTATTTTGTCTGGTTTAAATAAGATTCCAAAATTACGTTTGACTCATTGGCGCGTGCCACACGCTGTGCATTGTCCGGTTTTCGATCAGAAATCGACACTTTTACCTTGATATCGTCAATATACTAAGTCGAGTATCATCAAAATGGTAGTTTTCGGTAACAGTTGGTACTTCTCATTAAAGTAAGACCATTTCTAACGTTTGGCATATTTGACCCCCAACAACACAATGGATTTACCTTTAATAAAATGAAAAATAGTTCAATAAATTTTTTATTTCAGAGCTGAAGCAGCAAAGCCTTTAGAATTTTTTTTTCAAATTTGCACTATTGTCTAGTGCTAAACTCAAAATTAATGCCAAAATGATTTGTTGCTACTAGATGAATTCCATTTCCAGGAATGATTTGTTGGTCTTGGATGAATTCCATTTCCAGAAATGATTTGTTGGTCCAAGAAGAAATCCATTTCCAGGAATTTTTTTTGAGTCCTGAATGAATTCCATTTCCATGGTTTGATTTGTTGTTCCTGGATGAATTCCATTTCAAGGAATTTTTTAAATTAGTAAACCAAAAGTGTTGGTAATGTTATCCAATAATATGCTTATCTTGTAGCTCAGTTTCATCATTTACGACAATATTTCTGTTTTCAAAGAAAATAACATTTAGCCGTCAATCTGTTTATCTAAAATATTTTCTATGACATGTGATATCTTAATGAAATTTAAAAAATCAAATTTAGTATGGGGTCCTGCTGTGTGTATGGTTTTGACAACAGAATAGTTTTCCTGATTTTTGTGACTTTTTTTGTAAACTGTTCTCAACACGCAAGCCTGAAATTACTAATGGGTCATTTAACTTCTGATGAGGTCACTGTGAATAGAAAATGCTCTGGAATGTTTGACAGAGAAATTTAAGGGTCATGCATTGGGTGAATGACTTCTGAGATGTTTTTGTTGAGAAAATCCAATTTTGCATTTAAATGAAAATTTTAAGTTTTGAATTATATTTCATAATGTTGAGGCTATGACATTTTTTGTAATTGAAAGTGAGATATTGTGTTTGAAATATGCATTTAATTCAAACATTGCATTTTAAAGAAAAAATTAAACCTTTCAAAATCCCATTTTTCAAAATGTTTACAATACACATTGAGATTTAAATTTGTATGTCCTCTGTGTTAGCTTTACTTTCATTTTCATGATAATGTGATGAGTAACAATAAGGTTTCTCTAAAATGTACTTTTAATAACATCAACTAAACTTTATTTAACTATCACAAATATAAATCAGTAATTTATTACCTTTTTAAAAGAGATTTCTCTCCGACTCCAATATTAAAATATTAAAATTTAAATTACTAAAAAAAAGATTTTGAGAGTTAGTATACAAGAAAATGTTCCAAAATGTTCATTCCAGCTTTTCAGTTGTTTTTCTTATTTTACATAACATCAATATTAATTAATATTTCAACTTTTGAATAAATTTCTTTTTTAAAAAAAGCAAAAATTCGTCCGGGCTGGCTTACCGGTAGCTTAAAAAAAATAAAAAATGCATGGCATATCATTTATTTGGAATCTGTCATACATTGTATGTTACATGTCAATAATCGCAATATGATCTACGAGAAAGGCGTTCATACGTGCCATTGTGCTTTGAATTCAGACAACCCTATTCACATACAGATCAATAAATCAATCGTTCGCTGACCCCAAATACAGAAATGAACTTTACAATAACAAGAGTTATGGTAATGGCAAGGTTCAAGGTTTATTCAAATCTTTTCATTCAATCAGTTTACATGGAAATCATTTTTGTCATAATGGGCTGTGTTGATAATTTAATGTTTTCTTGTGATAGATACGAAAACAAGTCTTTACAAAACCAAGTTGATCAGAAATCATTACTTATTGCATTGCAACGTTGATATTCAATGCCGTTACGATTTAAATGATCGTTTTTTTTCTGGTTGATATTTTCAGGTTTCATTGGAACGGATAGTCACAATGGTTTTGCAAGCTTTTCTCCTGCAATTGTTCTAGCCTTTGCAATTTAAGTGAAATACTCTTGAAAGTGACCACATTTTTTGCCAAATTCATTTTTTCAAATTTCCTATTTATAATGATAATTTGTGCCATTTAAAATTACTTTAGAGAGTAAAACATCTTATTACACAAACCAATTATCCATAGTAGTGATAACGGTGTTGCGCATAAAGCAAAAAATGCATGGCGGCCATTTAATTATGAACACATTTTATTATTTCGAATGACAAAAACGATTCCAATGGCCTTACTGAGCCATGCACACTCATTTTTAACTTGATTTTCTGAAGAGAGAAGGGTGTTTTACGATTGGTGAAATTATGTTTCAAATTCATTTCAACGACCTATTTGAGCGAAAAAACGTGCTACTGCCCCTTTAAACACCAAATCACCTCACATCACCTCACATCACCTCACATCACCTCACATCACCTCACATCACCTCACATCACCTCAAACTGGAGCTAATAATCCAAAGATGCTAAATCATTTCGGCATTGATGGTAATTTGGATAAGATGGGTTTAATCAGTGTTAATGCACCTTGAATTGTTTTTCTATTAGTGGATCTGCACTTGAAAGAGAATATAGAGATCTTCTATGAGAGAAATCTTTATTTGGGACTTAATAGCTTCCTGAATGGAATTGGCTGACCGAAGAAAATGAATGAAACAGGTGTTGAGAAAATTTAATTGTTTGGAATAGGAAGCAACTGTAAGGGTCACTCAAGTCCGAAATCTGGCATTGATGAACAAGAGGGATCGTACAAGTCGAAAATTTAGCTTTCCCAAGGTGTCCGATTTGATTTCTACGAATACAAAAGGTTTATTACAGTCACCTACTTGTTTAGAGTAATGTAGTTCCAGGTTTGATCCCAACTTCCCAATGCAAGACATAACTCTTGCCAGTCTCAATTACTGGCTGATTTAAGCCTTGCAGTATTTCATTAAGAAATATGTGTTTAGAAATCCAGGCCAACTATGCATTTCTGGTGCAGCGATTCACTACCTAGGCACAACAAAGCAAGGGAAATACCGCAAGGCTTAAATCAGCCAGTAATGCAGAAGTTGGTTTGATCCCTGTATTAAAACTTTGGGGAAAATTATGTTCATAGTCTTTACTACAAATTTTTTATTGGAATTATGTGGTTACCTAACATAGAATATTGTGTTTAATTTAGTATCCATTTTCTACAAATGTTAGATTTAAATTTTTTCCTGAAACACTCTGTACTTATTTTGTTTTCAAAATGAATTGTCCTTTCAGAATGTTATTGTTTATCCAGAACACTTAATGATTTCAACTTGCAAGCTATAGATAAGAAGTCAGTGTTGATAGAGTTCAAGACTGTATGGATAGTTAACTTATTAAGTAACTGAATGCTACAGCTAAAACCAGAATGCCAGACAAATTTCATGAAATTTGTCCTGACTAAAGTTGAAAATCTAGACTTCCTTACCATACTGTGATAAAAAATGAATTATTCAGGGGTGGCTATGAGAAACTGCAGCTACTATTTTAGAAGTTTTTTAAATAGAGCTAGAAAAAAGTTATGCTTTAGCAACAAAAAGATATGATAAATAGCTTCACCCTGTCACACACCAACTCAACAACACATTTCTGAAGTGGACAAATTTCTGTCAACTGTAACCTGTCAAAATCAGAACCAGAAACTGTTGGGTGTTTAACTCTTAGAGAACAGTTTGGCCCTAATCACTTTCTGCTGTGTGAACTGTCAAAATGAGAACCACAAAACTAATGGGCAAAGTAAGATTTGTAACGATTGTGACAAAGACCAAAAGCTGATACTACTGTCACCAGTCAGTGTTGATTGTCAGAAACAGAATTTGGCACTAATGACTTCCTGTTGTGACACAACCTGAAGAAACAAACAACCAAAGTCAGAAAAAACAATGTGAGAGCGAACATTGTGTAACATTTGCATGGCCATGTTTGTGTTGAATGTCATATCAACATTCTAGTTTTGCATTGTTTCTTTTTAAAATAATTGTCAAAACTAGCCTGTAACAATAAGAAATCGAGTTGAAATTCTTTATCAAAATACAATAATTACGACATATATTTTGAAAACCAAATGAACAAATTATTTGGATGAGAGTGTTAGTCAACACAGAGGATTCCCAATGGAGGATCCAGAGCGGGTTGGAGGGAGAGTTCAATTAATGAACCTCTTGACAACATTTTTGTGTTGGTTGTCACATTTGAAAGACAGGATGTGCTCCCTCTATTGAAAATCCTGGACCCACAAATGTCTTCCTAAGAAGCTAATTATTCTGTTGACATTCCATGTGGACACTAATGGCAAAATTGTTTTAAATAACAAATCTAGCTATATGACTATTACTATAACAGCCCAAAAATAGTAAGGCATAAAATGCAAGGATGAGCAGAGGCTGATTCAACCAGGCTTTGTATTGCTTCACAATTTGTGTTACTCAACTGATTCGTGATACGATAGTGAGCATGCCATGAATATTCTGTGTCAGCTGTTGTAGACATATCCAGATTAATGAAGCTAGTCTGATGCAACTCCATGTGAACACTGATCTGGAATCCCTGGAATCCAGGGACGTCATGTTGGTGCAGGGGCGAAACATCCCCCCCCCGCCTCTTTTTGGAAAATTTGTGCATGTATCTTTGATTAATAGTTAAGTTACTGTTTTCAACCAATTAATTCAAGACATTTGAGAGGTCACAATGTCAGCTTCAGATCAAATATTCTGAGTTCAAATCCAATTGGATACATCATATAGTAGACAACTTTTCCTTTTAATGCAATAATACTTCAGGAAATTCTGGAATATGGAATCTGGACAGTCCCTTTATACTGAGTTCCTTAAATATGTCACGCAGAATGTTTTGGCACCAATTCTGCTACTTGCTAAGAAAGTGTATGTCATTATTCTTTACCCTTATCCCGCTAAAGTAAGTAATATTTCAGAAATATCATTAACCCTGACATAACCCCTTTCTCTACAAGTTTTGACTCCTGTCATTCGGCCACTCAGGAATGGGCTGTCAGTCCTAATTCAACAGTTACAGGTTTATACCACAGATAAAAGGAATTGTTATCTCCAATCAAATAATGTCAACTCTCCACCGAATGTCAAGATTTATGGGAGTCGGTTTATAGTGTATACATTTCAAATTGGCTTTGCATGTTTGTACATATAGCAAGGTCTTCAGCCTGAGTTCCTGTACACATAGGTAGGGCAAAGTTAGACCTATTGTAGAGGCTGAGCTAAGGTAGACTGTCTCTTGTCTCCTGATTGTTTATTTCTCAAAATATATCCCTGATATCGAATTGTTAATGTAAAATATGTCCAGTTATCTGAAATTTAACTCCTGAATTATTGATTTCTTATACATTTCTTTTTTTAAAAAAGTATGTACAGTTTTCTAACAATGTAATTTCAAGATGACTCTCAAAGTTTGTTTTATTATTATTTTACCTTCAATCAATATCAAATTGTAAAATCTTCATAAAAAGCATGTTCATTTCTTTGAAATTTCAAATGGAATATTTATTTTTCTCCTCTTTATTTTTGACTTTTCAACACAGTTGCAACTTCAAAAGGATTTGATTTTCTGAAAATCCTAATGAAACAGGATGCTAGGATAGAAATTAAAAATTATTTATCAGAAATAATATCTGTGAGTATTGTTGAAATAATATCAGCCTAAGATTTCCCTAAAAGCTTATATTGTCACATTTTCAAAGATTTTCATTGCCTACACATTTATTTTAAGGTAATTCATTTCTAAACATTTCAGTCCATATTTGATTTCAATCCTTATGTTCAGTAACCCATAATCTTTATCTTGTGGAAAATACTTTTCAAAGACTTAACGCAGTCCCATAAATAAAAGTTTTTCAATGTTCCTCAGTCCAGGGTGAATCAGTATAACCCTTTTAGCCCCCTACAATAAAAGCCTCTTTTGTCAAGACTCTGCTTCTTGCCCTATATTCGGCTCTGTGACCCCTTGTAAAAGATGACACCCTTATATCCAGGTAAATAATGGAAGATCAGTTTCGCTGTTTACCTGCTTATTGTGGTGGAAAGGTTTTTGATATTTGAAACCGATGCTTGAATCTGATGTGATAAAAATATTTCGATAAAAAAGGCTTTTATTATACCCCCGACCAACGGTTGGGGGTATATAGTTATACCAACGATTCCGTCCGTCCGTCCGTCTGTCCTTCCGTCCGTCCGTCTGTCCTTCCGTCCGAAGACAATTTTTGTCCGATCGATTACAGAAGAACTATTCATCTCATCCTTTTTAAATTTGGTACATGTCTTCTTCACCACTAGGAGAGGTGCAGTGCGAAGTTTAAACCGAAATGGTGAATTTTTGAATTTTTGGCGATTTTTTTTATTTTTTAACTTAGTCAAATTCTGAGCATTTTTTGTCCGATCGATTACAAAAAAACTATTCATCTCATCCTTTTCAAATTTGGTACATGTCTTCTTCACCACTAGGAAAGGTGCAGTGCGAAGTTTGAACCGAATTGGTGAATTTTTTAATTTTTGGCGAATTTTTGTATTTTTTAACTTAGTCAAATTCTGAGCATTTTTTGTCCGATCGATTACAGAAAAACTATTCATCTCATCCTTTTCAAATTTGGCACATGTCTCCTTCACCACTAGGAGAGGTGCACTGCAAAATGTAACACAATTTGGTGAATTTTTAAATTTTTGGCGATTTTTTATATTCTTTTACTTTATCATAGCTAGAGTGAATGAAGCTACGAGTATTTCTGTATTGTGATTTGTTGACTTCATCATTTTCTTTTTCATGTAACTTTCATCAAAAGCTACTTCTGTGTTCTCGTTGATTTTACTATTTTATATTTCCACTGGTTATATTTTGGGAAAAGTTAAATTTTCTTTCCTTTCAGCCATAAACTGCTGTATATCTCTCACTGTGCCTTCAGGGGTGTGCTTCCATGTACCTGTTTAAAGTCACTCGAATGAATCATTATGATGGATTAATTTCCAAAATAAAGTTGAAATCAGTGGTAATAGCAGTAGTGTATTATATTACCAATACCTTTTCAAGTTACTTTTATTCCTATTTTGACTTAAACCACCTTTTTCACATGAAGATCGAGACTTGTCCTACCATTTTCACAAACAGTTTAATCTTAGCAATTACCTTTCAAAGCTTATCAATCCTTAGGTGTGCAGACACCTCTCTCTTTAAGTAAAATAAAAATGTCAAACTTAAACAGTCGGGGGTATTAGTGAGCCACGCTCACTTTTTTGCTTGTTGTTTATGATTTAATCATGAAAGAAGTGATTTGAGGGTAACGCTAGCACTAAAATGTGTACGTTATTGGTAAAAGATAAAATAATGTTGTTACAGATTTAGGTGTTCACACTACAACTATGTTGAACAACCTTAACATTTTACTACAACTATGTTGAACAACCTTAACATTTTACATGCTGATTTATTAAATTTAGGGGTTCACACTAAAACTATGTTGAACAACCTTAACATTTTACATGCTGATTTATTAAATTTAGGTGTTCACACTACAACTATGTTGAACAACCTTAACATTTTACATGCTGATTTATTAAATTTAGGGGTTCACACTAAAACTATGTTGAACAACCTTAACATTTTACATGCTGATTTATTAAATTTAGGTGTTCACACTACAACTATGTTGAACAACCTTAACATTTTACATGCTGATTTATTAAATTTAGGTGTTCACACTACAACTATGTTGAACAACCTTAACATTTTACATGCTGATTTATTAAATTTAGGTGTTCACACTACAACTATGTTGAACAACCTTAACATTTTACATGCTGATTTATTAATCATTCTTGAGTGGTTAATTTACAGGAATTAGAATGATTCAACCATTTATCTGCTAGGCCAAGAAAACTTTGGATAGCCTATCTTAAGGCAGAGGTCATGGGTCAAAATATGCAAGTTCGAGGTCATCAACTTGCCAGTTTTTACCATTGACTAACTCTAAACCAATTTGCTTACCTCTTTTTTAAACAACAATCAACTACCACCATTTGCTGGACTTTCAGCAAATAAACTGCTGTAAGTCAATGACTTACTAGTGACATTGTCATTTTTGTTAATCGCTGGTTGCCAATTTATGATTGGTTAAGATTTCTAACCTGTTATACTCTTGTAAATTGGCCACTTAGAATGTCTGGTCACAAATTGATGCAACACCTGAAGAAAAGAACAGTTCTTGTTAAAGGGAGACTGCGTCGAGGATAAAAATGAGTTTCATCTTTATCTAACTAAGCTGATTAGAGTGTCTGCTAACGAGTTATGCTTCACTTCACTGTCTACATGCAGAAGTTTTTATTACCAATTACGTCAATTGTCTTAAATTGGGTGTCTGTGACTTGTTAGAATACATGTTAATTAGCATAGGTAGATACACATAATTTGATTTATATCCTCGATGCGGTGTCCCTTTAAAGCTATGGATAGGCCGACCGTAAAGGCTTAAACATTCCCTTGTAATCAGGCAACAATATAAGATTTTCAAAGGCAAAAGTAAATTCTGCACTTCATACTGAAGAAAAACCTAAAATGATAACTTTCCTGATTCAGGGCCTCCTCATAAATATATAAACCCTGTAAGCAGGATAGTTATCATTTTAGGTTTTTCCTTAGTTTGTGAGGCTAATGACATTGTCAGACCTTATCTCCTGACACAATTAACATTTCTTATGCGTAGAACAGATAATAGTATTCTGTATTCAGACTTATCATTATTCAATAAGCATTTTTGGGAAATCATAGATTTGAAATTTAACAATAGGACCATCTGTGTATAGAAAAGACAGACACTGTTCAAATGCATCTGGGCATGAACCGTGGATTAATACTTGGCTTACCAAGGAGAAGATGTAGATCCACACCATACTTACCAATGTATGTGCTTCTAAAAATGTAGCAAAGATTAATGTTGAATAATTGGAAATGCAAATACAGTAACATCTTATTTAACAAAGAACTAAATGATCAGTATCTTACACATTCCTTTGTTTTTGACAATCCAATTCTCATAGCAACACACAGAACTCCTGTTACTAGAAGCTGTTATATGTAGTTTAGAGTTTCACAGCTGAGGTGATTAGTGCTAGATCTACGCTGATGGTCTGGGGATGTCCTCACGAACAAAACCTCCACATCTGATAATGGACATGCGTGACTGATTACGAGTTCTAACTTACAGATATGGATGGTTAGGTATCACCTCGCAACAGCCGTTATTTATCAGAAAGCATTCTTCAGCTAGTTTACATTTTGTCCAGATTGATAATGTATGTAGATTCGGTAGAGGAGGTGAAAATAGTGTTAGAGTTGATCTTATCTGGAAAACATTCTTCAGCAAATTTATACCTACATCAAACCATTTGTTCAAATCAGTTCAGGTCTCTGCAGGAATATTAAGAATTACCTTGTGACAGTAGGATATCTTGAAAAGTGGGTTCTTTAGCGTTTTGTGAAGATTATATATGCAGATTATGGAACCTGTTTGCTATCACGGTAACTGATGTGCTTGACGTAATGGATTTCGAAGTGATTCATGTATATTTATGATGTTAGATAATGTTCATTTATATTCAGTGTCTCTGAAAGTAGGCAATAGTTTTTTTAATGTTCTGTGTAAAATGTATACATCAAAGTGGACAAACGAGATTTTCCTAAGATTACTGTTGTTGGTTATAAAATATCACTGTGACTGAAGTCTATACAATGCGACAATAGAAATATATAGATAACATTGTGAGCTTGATTTTAAATTTGAATCTACACATCAGGGTCGAGTTGCATAGAAAACTCTCTGTTAATCACCAAGGTAACCTAAGTACAGTGTTAAAGTATGGTACTAGGGTTAACCTTAGTGTTAAATTTGTTAAAATTGTCCAGAGTGTGGTCAAACATAGGGGCCTACATGAGTTAATATATTTCATACCATGGACATAATATTACTTTGTTGATGCTGATGTGATGTTATGAAGAAGAATATGACATCATGTTTTTAATTTATATGACATTGCTTTCTAAAAGCGCAGATGACCGGTAGCTTATCTATGATGAAAGTAGATATTGGCTTGGTTTCTTCATCTAAATAACTTACTGGTTATATAAAATACTAAACGATGTCCCGTTTGATAACATGTTTATGAAACGAGTGAAGGGTTTGGTATTTTAACAAGCTTTATCTTTCAAACAAATACTAATGTATGGTACAGGAGGTACAACTCAAGATATGATCCAAAATTTAAATGATCATGATACTGGACCCCACACAAATAAGTAGGCACCCACCAGATATCCCTGTCTGATCAGTGATCTGTAAAGCATGTCAGGGCATCTTGCTGTTTAATAAATGGATCATTTTAAAAATTTCATGTTTCTGCATAAGTTAGGACCTAAAAATTGTATCCTGAAAAAGATTCAGCTGCACACAGAACAAGCAGGCACCCAATAGACAGCCCTGTCTGATCCATGATATATAAGCGTATCAACCCAATAGACAGCCCTGTCTGACCCATGATATATAAGCGTATCAACCCAATAGACAGCCCTGTCTGATCCATGATATATAAGCGTATCAACCCAATAGACAGCCCTGTCTGACCCATGATATATAAACGTATCAACCCAATAGACAGCCCTGTCTGACCCATGATATATAAGCGTATCAACCCAATAGACAGCCCTGTCTGACCCATGATATATAAGCGATCAACCCAATAGACAGCCCTGTCTGATCCATGATATTTAAGCGTATCAACCCAATAGACAGCCCTGTCTGACCCATGATATATAAGCGTATCAACCCAATAGACAGCCCTGTCTGATCCATGATATATAAGCGTATCAACCCAATAGACAGCCCTGTCTGATCCATGATATATATGCGTATCAACCCAATAGACAGCCCTGTCTGATCCATGATATATATGCGTATCAACCCAATAGACAGCCCTGTCTGACCCATGATATATAAGCGTATCAACCCAATAGACAGCCCTGTCTGACCCATGATATATAAGCGTATCAACCCAATAGACAGCCCTGTCTGATCCATGATATATAAGCGTATCAACCCAATAGACAGCCCTGTCTGATCCATGATATATAAGCGTATCAACCCAATAGACAGCCCTGTCTGATCCATGATATATATGCGTATCAACTAGACAGCCCTGTCTGATCCATGATATATAAGCGTATCAACCCAATAGACAGCCCTGTCTGATCCATGATATATAAGCGTATCAACCCAATAGACAGCCCTGTCTGATCCATGATATATATGCGTATCAACCCAATAGACAGCCCTTTCTGATCCATGATATATATGCGTATCAACCCAATAGACAGCCCTGTCTGACCCATGATATATAAGCGTATCAACCCAATAGACAGCCCTGTCTGATCCATGATATATAAGCGTATCAACCCAATAGACAGCCCTGTCTGATCCATGATATATAAACGTATCAACCCAATAGACAGCCCTGTCTGATCCATGATATATAAGCGTATCAACCCAATAGACAGCCCTGTCTGATCCATGATATATAAGCGTATCAACCCAATAGACAGCCCTGTCTGATCCATGATATATAAACGTATCAACCCAATAGACAGCCCTGTCTGATCCATGATATATAAGCGTATCAACCCAATAGACAGCCCTGTCTGATCCATGATATATAAACGTATCAACCCAATAGACAGCCCTGTCTGATCCATGATATATAAGCGTATCAACCCAATAGACAGCCCTGTCTGATCCATGATATATAAGCGTATCAACCCAATAGACAGCCCTGTCTGATCCATGATATATAAACGTATCAACCCAATAGACAGCCCTGTCTGATCCATGATATATAAGCGTATCAACCCAATAGACAGCCCTGTCTGATCCATGATATATAAGCGTATCAACCCAATAGACAGCCCTGTCTGATCCATGATATATAAACGTATCAACCCAATAGACAGCCCTGTCTGATCCATGATATATAAGCGTATCAACCCAATAGACAGCCCTGTCTGATCCATGATATATAAGCGTATCAACCCAATAGACAGCCCTGTCTGATCCATGATATATAAGCGTATCAACCCAATAGACAGCCCTGTCTGATCCATGATATATAAGCGTATCAACCCAATAGACAGCCCTGTCTGATCCATGATATATAAGCGTATCAACCCAATAGACAGCCCTGTCTGATCCATGATATATAAGCGTATCAACCCAATAGACAGCCCTGTCTGATCCATGATATATAAGCGTATCAACCCAATAGACAGCCCTGTCTGATCCATGATATATAAGCGTATCAACCCAATAGACAGCCCTGTCTGATCCATGATATATAAGCGTATCAACCCAATAGACAGCCCTGTCTGATCCATTATATATAAGCGTATCAACCCAATAGACAGCCCTGTCTGATCCATGATATATAAGCGTATCAACCCAATAGACAGCCCTGTCTGATCCATGATATATAAGCGTATCAACCCAATAGACAGCCCTGTCTGATCCATGATATATATGCGTATCAACCCAATAGACAGCCCTTTCTGATCCATGATATATATGCGTATCAACCCAATAGACAGCCCTGTCTGACCCATGATATATAAGCGTATCAACCCAATAGACAGCCCTGTCTGATCCATGATATATAAGCGTATCAACCCAATAGACAGCCCTGTCTGATCAATGATATATAAGCGTATCAACCCAATAGACAGCCCTGTCTGATCCATGATATATAAGCGTATCAACCCAATAGACAGCCCTGTCTGATCCATGATATATAAGTGTATCAACCCAATAGACAGCCCTGTCTGATCCATGATATATAAGTGTATCGACCCAATAGACAGCCCTGTCTGACCCATGATATATAAGCGTATCAACCCAATAGACAGCCCTGTCTGATCCATGATATATAAGCGTATCAACCCAATAGACAGCCCTGTCTGATCCATGATATATAAGCGTATCAACCCAATAGACAGCCCTGTCTGATCCATGATATATAAGCGTATCAACCCAATAGACAGCCCTGTCTGATCCATGATATATAAGCGTATCAACCCAATAGACAGCCCTGTCTGATCCATGATGTATAAGTGTATCAACCCAATAGACAGCCCTGTCTGATCCATGATATATAAGTGTATCAACCCAATAGACAGCCCTGTCTGACCCATGATATATAAGCGTATCAACCCAATAGACAGCCCTGTCTGATCCATGATATATAAGCGTATCAACCCAATAGACAGCCCTGTCTGATCCATGATATATAAGCGTATCAACCCAATAGACAGCCCTGTCTGATCCATGATATATAAGCGTATCAACAACCATCCAGGGAGGTATGCATGTTGTTATTTGCTTTGAGATAACATCAACATTTAAGATACAAGTTGTCACCTCCGTGTCATCTCACGCCCTAGGAAGCGTTAGGTATCTTGTATCTTATCACTTTTAACGTGCGTCAATGCTGGCGCCATCTGCAGTGTTACTTATGACGCTTGCTTTACAACTGTCAAGCGATAGGATAGATTAAGAATATGATAAAGTGTGATAAAGTAGTGAAGAATAGTTACCGAAGGTTTTGGAAATCTCGTAATCTTTCTGTATTATTTACGGTCCTGATAAGTAAAATATCCAATTTATTGCTGTTCTTAGAAGATACTGAAAATCATTAACTCATTTGATGAAAGTGATATAACATAGCAGGCCATTCTTCTTTTAGAATCTGAAAATTTAAAAGTGTTTTCATAGATTCCAATTATTCCAGTTATAAACCTATTTAGCCAGTTGTATACAGGTAGCTTTAATGTTAAACTTCTACTCTCTACAACTATTTCGTATTTTTCCAAAATAGGTATGCAGTTCATTGTAAAAATGTTTTTAAAATAATCAACAGCCTGCCATGGCCTCTGTAATTTATCATCCGTTTTATTTGAAAAAGATTGTGTGCTTTTATAAGAAAACTTACTGTACCCGTCAGCGAACACAAAGAAAGAGGTGTGGTGTTCGCGTTATCTACGACTGAATCTGCATTATATTTTTACGTACATTCATATAGAACAATGAAATAACGCTGGTCTCGAGAACATGCACTGTGAAGTGAATAGAGACCCGTAAATAAGAGCGTGTTCAAGTTACATGTTTGCAATATCGAAATGAGGTCACTTTTCTCAAGTCGCCACTAATAACTGGGCATGTCACGGTATACATTCAGTCCCTGTTTAACATTCGAACAAGTATGCGCTCTATTTTGTTCAATTCTGTTGTTGACACAAGGCCTAGTGTAATAACCACGGCTATCAAGATAACGTCGTGCACTGTGCTAACAAACCCAGTCGTGAAACGTACTAGAGATAAACATGGTTTGAGTACCTCTGTTTTTCTCCTTTATTACGACAGACTTTGATAAATACCTACCTGTAATTGATTGGCATTTCAGGTGTAAGGGACCATGCTGGAAGAAAACTGGTTTCGGGTTACAAGAAGATTGATTCTTTGAACCAAAATAATCAATTTCATTAAAAACGGAAAAAAATTGTATGTGTGTTTTGAGGTGGAAAATTAAACCCAGTGTTTGAAATGGTTAATATATGGTAAAAACACTTTTGAAATTGTTGTTTTGATAAACAGCAAAAGTTTGTTTCAATGAAAGATCATGTGAAAATTTTGAGAATTCCATATTGCAATTTTCTTTTCTTTTGATATACTGCATTTAAGTATTTATTTACTGAATTGTCATGTTCATTGAAATTTCAATTAGTCTTTCAAAATATTTGTGAAACATGGTTGACTGACTCTGAAATTGGATTTTTAAATCTTAAGTATTTCACCTTATGAAACATGTATTCGACTCACTGTATTAACTGCCTATTGAAATATGATATCCTCTTATTTACTGTACTGAGATAGCACTGAAATAACATAGAAAATTCAATGTTGGATAAATATTGTAAAGATTTTATTGCCCGATGGTACAAATACCTGTAATTTGTTGTACTTTCTCAACTTAAAAATTTGAAAGTGAAAGAAATTTTTATTGCTTTAAAAATAATAGAAGGTTTGTATTTCATCAACTGTTTACAATTATAATAATAAAGGAACAAAGTTGTTTTGTTATAGTAATCTCAAAACCAAAGAAATCACAATGGGATAAAACTTGGAGTGAGGCAGGGTTGTTACTTACGTCCAATCTCATTCATGTTACAATATGGTAACAGAAAGTTGGCCTGCCAGCTGTTCTGTTTGTTAACTCTTGTGTATCTCTTAATGGTTTCTTCATGAATGAAACGGAAAGGTGCCTGTTCACATTTCTCAATTTGCTGTTTTATATTTTTAAATTCAATTTTCATGAAGCTTGGGAACTTTTGTAAAGGATGTGCATCTGGACAAACTCTTATTTAGATGAATAGTTTTTAGGTAACGTTTCATCTGATGAGAAAACCGTATAAAGTTAAGGATGTACATTTGCATGGATATTTGGTTTCATTGAAAGTAAAAGCTTTTTCATACTTGAAATAGCTCTCAGATTGAGAAATTGCAAGAAATCATGAAATGAAAGTTCACACATACATAAGACATCTTTCTGATAAGGTCATCGAATAAAGAATCATTTAAAAGTTTAAAAGGTTTGTCAGACACAGTAATAATTAAGTTTCATATTCATAAAGATGTTATCGTTTAATGTTTAGGGAATTTTATCCAATATGAAACTGAATTCATTTGTGTCTTTAAAGGGCATTTATAAGTGGAATGTATTAGAAAAACAAGATATTCTTGATGACAAATTCTTTATTGTGAACATACATGATAGTTCGGAGTCAATGCTTACTCCTTCATCAGGTGGAAAATGAATTCAAGTGTTTTCACAATTGTCTGTGAAGAATCGGAACAATACACCAAGGAACAATTTTCCGAGACCATTGAGGTGTAAAATGACTGTGTTAACTACATTGTAGTGTGTGAATCACTGATTCATGGTTTAGTACCTCAGTGTCGAATGTGACGTTGGAGTGAGATGGAAATTATAACTTAAGCTTGGACAATAACAATTGCTTTCTCTTAGTTATGATCCAATTAAAGTCTCATTATCATGATACTTATATTATCAAGGCAGTTATATAATGTAAAATATTGTTTCAGTGTTTGTGTTTCATTGGTTTGTTCAAAGTTTTGATCTATCAATCAATTATTTAGATGTAACAACATTTCCCCCTTTAACCATAGTTTGAAGTAACTACCTATACACTTGCTAATTCAATGGCTGGTGAGTGTTTGGCTTATCTAAATATCATCATCTTCTACAACTGTAAATAAAATCTTAAGAATGTACTTAAAATTATCATTTATCTATAAAAAGAAACAAGAAGAGGATAAATCCGCTGGGGATATCCGCAGAAAGACAAGAATAATGTGTTACATTTTTCGTGGGTAAGACCCCCTTCATTAGACTATAGTTATTAGAAATGACCAGACAAAGATAGTTACAAGGCTTTCCTCACATTATTACCATGGCTTTATCTAAACACAGCTGCAATATGGTGCTTAAAGGTCATCTTGACATGCTCTATACCAGGTACCCAGTTCTCCTGCTGGAGGTACAGTCTGAATAAAATGTCTTGCCAAAGATGAAACTAGAAGTTTCACAACTCATGTCTCAATGTAAGACAGAATGAAGTGTTCAACGTCTCCATTATTTATCCATAACTTTGGTCACCCATTCAGTGATAAACCACACATATTTTTTTTTTTTTTTTGGACATTTTATTCGTCCACCCCTGTTACATCAAATCGACCTCCATTCCAGGGAAATGGAGGTCACTTGTACAATAAGGTCTCTTATCAGAGTGGGTTTTTTTGGACAAACATACACCACTCACTCACTCACACATACTCACATACAAATTAAACAATCCCCTTTAATGTATAATACAATATATAAGAATTATATATTCATATGGCCTTCATAATGAATTATTCAACTAATGCACATTACTGATGCTGCTCTTCTGACGAAAATAGGATATGATACAGCATCCAGGACTGGTAAAATTTATCAGCAGAACAATTGCTGAAAGATATGTCTTTTTCTATTCTATATCTGACAGACATTTCTTTTACAAATCTTTTAAAGTGCGGTTTACACTTCTGAAATTTACATTTATAGATGGAAAACTTTGCAGACAAGAGAATAAAGTCAAAAATTTTGTCTGTTACAATATTTTCCTTAACACTAAACAGTATCAATTCAAGGCTGAGATTCATATTACACACATGTGAACATTTCTTTATCCAGGAGCAGAAGTCCTTCCAAAATAATTGAATAAAGATACAATCCCAAAACAAGTGTGAAATTGTTTCCTTTTCATTTTGACAAAATGTACACAAATCATTTTCTGTATATTTCAGTTTAAACAGGTAGGTGTTGGTTGTAAGAATTCTATGTATGACTCTGTATTGGAACCAACGTAATTTTACTTCTTGAGTTGCCTGGGTCATTTTAAAATAAATACTGTTCCAATTTAAATTATCAAACTGTGCTTCCCATTTTATTTGACCTTTTGTCTTTAGATCCGAAAATATGAACACAGAATATATATGCTTAGCTCCTGTTTTCTGACTATGAAGCTTTTGTAGTGAACATCTAAAATCTAGTACAGTGTCAGATTGAACTCTATCTACAGAAGTAAACTTAAAATATTGCTTAATACTTTTCACAACACCATAGTAATCTAAGAAATTTGTGGAAAGTTGGTACGTTTCTTGATATTCTTCAAATGACAAAAATTCTTTCTTGTCATCAACCAGGTCAATAACCTGAGTAACACCTTTTTCCCACCACTGTTTTATGAAAACAGATTTATTATTGACTTTAATACATGGATTATAAAATATTGGCTCTGTTAAAAACTCACCAAATGAATTTGGTTTAACTTTCTTGTCAAAGTCAACAAAAGAGGAAAAGCAATTTTTCCAAAAAAGATTATCAACAATACATAGTTTCTCCTCAAAATAACATGCACCAAATATATTAAGTTTATTCATGACTGGGTATGTTGCTTGAAAAAGTTGCTTCCATTTTGGACTAGTTTCACTTGTAAGCTGTCTAATCCAACACACCTTGAGAGCCTTAACGTACATGAAGATATCTACCATACCTAAACCACCATCTTTAACAGGTTGACACACTTTAGTTCGCTTAACTCTATCTCTCTTTCCACTTCACAAAAATTTAAAAAGAATGTCATTTAAAGAAGTGAGAAACTCTCTTGATGGATCAGGAAGTGACAACAACAAATAGTTAAGTTTGGATACCAGTAAGGATTTGATAATTGCTACTCTGCCCATTGGTGTGACAACTCTTCTCATCCATCTATTGATAATTATCTTAATTTAAACCACACATATTGTTGCTGAACTTCACTGATAATATTCAACCGAGCTATTCAAATACCTCCTGCCACAAGAGAATTAAAAGCTGGTATTGTCAGCAGCAAATGTAATTGTCGGGATGGAACACAGTTGTCAGACATTTTCTTTTGATTTATGGTGCGTCTGCAAAAAGAATTCTTTAAAAAAATAAAAAAGATCCAACTGTCTGGTCTCTGCATCTTCCCTCTCATTTGGAGCCAGAAAACCAGATGTTGGTATTCTTTATTGCAGTTGAATAGGCTCAGAATGTCTCGGAACTCTTCTTCGTGGAGGTCGTAATGCCCTTCTTCTCTAATAACGTTATCGTTTAGGTGAATAAGATCTGAAAGGTGTCTCTTAGCATTAAGACTAGCTTAAAGACCAGAGATGTATTATTCAATAAAGTTATATATTGCTTATCAATATTTTGTTAAATGATATTATGTAAATTTCGTTTTGTTTAGATTTGGTTGTTTTTTTTACAAGATGTTGGTTCTTTTCTTGTGGATCGAGGTCAAAATAACCTTCCTTCCTTAAGATTTGAACATGATACCTGAATTTCTAAAGTAGCTAGAAATAGGCCATAAGTGTATTATTTTGCAAAATTATTGATACATTATGTATTATATTAATGTATTTATAGATAAATATTGTATGTATTTGCTTCCAAATGTAACACTTTGGCTGTGCCAATTTTCAGGAATGATGACACTACCCAGCCAACAAATCTACGTAGTGATAACGTTGTGACAACGTCAGCTTTACGTTGTCCTTACGTAGATCCTGACGTTGTGACAACGTCAGTTTGTAGACTCCCAAACAGGTTGCTACAACGTTGATTTTCTACGTAATTACTACGTTGTGAGAACGTTGTAACGACGTCTATGTTTACGTTGTCCTTACGTAGATCCTGACGTTGTGACAACGTCAGTTTGTAGACTCCCAAACAGGTTGCTACAACGTTGATTTTCTACGTAATTACTACGTTGTGAGAACGTTGTAACGACGTCTATGTTTACGTTGTCCTTACGTAGATCCTGACGTTGTGACAACGTCAGTTTGTAGACTCCCAAACAGGTTGCTACAACGTTGATTTTCTACGTAATTACTACGTTGTGAGGACGTTGTAACGACGTCTATGTTTACGTTGTCCTTACGTAGATCCTGACGTTGTCACAACGTCATTCTGTAGACTCCCAGACAGGTTGCTACAACGTTGTGTTGCAACGTAATTACGATGTTGCGAGGATGTTGTAACAACGTTTATGTTTACGTTGTCCTAACGTATATCCTGACGTCGTCACAACGTCAATCTGTAGACACCCAGAAAGGTTGCTACAACGTTGTTTTTCTACTTAGATACGATGATGTGAGAACACGAAAATGCCGTCTATCTCACGTAGTTTTGTTGTCTCTCAAACGCATTACGACGTTGCCATAACGTCCTTACAGATTCCATTTGTAGACTCATGAACATTGAAGCCTACCCAATTCAGACGATATACATAAACAGTCTATCAACTCATATTGTCAAAAACATTTAGTAACATTTCTTGTAAGTTAACCACCGCTATAAAATAAGTTATAACAAAAATATTATGAAATAGGGCTTTCTAATTTTGCCAAATAGTAACACACATTTTAAGTTGACAGACTGCTTATTATAAGGCATTTCATTTTTAAATGGTAAAATCGTTTGTCATTTGTGATAATGTTCTTCATGGAATGATTGAAACTGCATGACAATATGAAAAGCTATGTTTTCAGTGTTCTTGTCTATAAGTTCGAGAACACAAAGATAACAGAGAGATGAAACTGTGATTATACTTTTAATTTGATTGAACTTTAAAAGTTAGCTTTTTCCTCCGATAACCTTGTTTCCCTGCCAATTATCTTGTTCCCTTGTCCATTAGCTTGTTTCCTTGTCCATTAGTTTGTTTCCTTGTCCTTGGTTTATTTCTCGGTTCGTGAGCTTGTTTCCTTGTTGGATGCTGCTCTCTGCAAACAAATAATACACATTTATAAACTAAAACAAAAGAGGTAAGGGAAATCAGTAATATCTTGTATCAAGCATATTGATGTAGGTATGCATCTACGTTTATATAATAATTCTTCTTTCTCATACACAAATTTGTATTATTTTATTATTTTATATTACATTAATTAAATTTACGGCGATACCTCATTACAACAATGTAGCACTTATTTAACTAATGTTTGAGGATGATAAATAAACAACAGAGGTTTAATTGAATAACCTGATAACTATGAATGTTACAGGGAGGTATGATCGTGTAAATTATTGCAAAAATAGTAACTACGACAAAAAAAGTTACCTGGTGAAATCGAGGCCCGGCATGTTTAGATGGAGCATGTATTAAGCTTTTCGAAACTTCCCCCTCGACATCACTTCCTTTGCAGTAATGTTTTTCATGTAGGCTTCTGCAAAATAAATCAACATGTCTAAATGTTAAAAAAGGATTTAAAAAACTATGAGTTTGAAAACACAAGTCTATTGCTTTTTATGATGAAAGTTATTGCCTTCAAGAAACTTAAACCACAAAAACTTTTTACATTCAACTGAGGTTATACATATATGATGAAATAATTGAATTAAATTTGGGAACAAACAAGCAGAACCGTAAGATAATTATTTGTATGAATTGGCAATCATTTTAGATATCAATTGTATGACATCAAGCGATATCTATATTCCAATATTGCTTCAATTGAATTGTCATAAAGCTAAGTCATAAGTAATTGTGAAGACATTAAATGTGTAGTTTGGAAATCTTTTGTTTTACCTTTTAAGCAGCTTGTCGACATCAGGTGATTTGTCCCCAGTTTCTTCATCACGCGGCGAACACAATCGCCTCCAAAGTCGTTAGTAACCGGAGCTATAAACAATACAATAGCAAAATTGAACCTTTGTCTTCATTCAAAATAGCATGTTATTATAATATAGGTCATAGGTTAATATGATATTGGTAATGATGTATACGGTCGTAAGTAATCGTTCAATTACACATTGGACTTAGAGACTCGCTCCAAAAATATTTACATACACCATTAGTAAAAGAAATGGCTAGGTCTACTAACGACTTAGACTGTAGGTGTATCCCTGTTGGTGTTAGTAGATGCCTTATAGCATTCTGAAGTAAACGAGAAAAAAATGTAAAGAGATAGACAGTGAGGAAATAAATTCTTACCTAGATGATATCATATACGGCGTCGAAAACGAAAATGGTGTTGATCAACTGCACTAGCAGATTTGGCGCCAGTATTGTCTTTCCTCCAAGTGCTGCATGTTTTAGTCACGTGAATACACTGTGATTGGTCTGTGGTGACCAGGTTATCCCCCAGGCATCCCGAAGGGCCAGCTGACATGAGGCTGATGAGTGCAACAGATGTGACCCTGTGACCTGTGTTACTGTATGACCCATTTCTCACGAGTAAACTGGACAGAGCTGTGTTACATTCAGATACATGAAATCACAAATCTGCACTCTTTACATATGATAAATAAAATATCTGTCAGTTGTTGGCAAATAGCGCACTCGATGAGATAAACATGATATTATAAAATAGCAGATATGACCGCTATTATGTAATGAGTAATGAAATAATGAGATTTTAGTGAACTATAACTTCTTACCACAGTGAAAATATGTGTGATTGACGTGACTCGACGGTATATGGAACTTAATTCGAACTGATATTACGTCATTCTAACGATCTATATTTAAAAACTAATATTTAAATCACACTTTGAATTTATATATACACTTATTTGTTTTCAAAATTCATTAATCAATGTCTGAAAAATCAGATAGGACATGTGGAGTCCGTTTGGATATCCCGATACGATAAGAACAATGGATCTATATTCAAAGTCATCATGTATCAGATGATATATGTCATGTGAAAGGTGTTTACTAAAACCTAAAAACCATCAGAAATATTAATTGAAGGAAGATGACGGCATATTGAAAATTGCCTACTCACATAATAATCATATCCGTTTATTGTGTGTAAAGTATTGTTGAT
This sequence comes from Gibbula magus, assembly GCA_936450465.1. Taxonomy (NCBI): domain Eukaryota; kingdom Metazoa; phylum Mollusca; class Gastropoda; order Trochida; family Trochidae; genus Gibbula; species Gibbula magus. The sequence goes on along the minus strand of OW388292.1, from coordinate 60,663,405 downwards.
TTTCATAAATATTGTATTTCACCATCATGTATCTAAATTGTTGCGTTTATTTGGAAATATCTTCAAAGTATAGCCATTCACTGCAACTCAATGTATATTTTTGGTGTTGTGAAAATACACTGCCGAATGTAGGGTTATTGAGATCTAACAGTTAGAAAGCAACATTTGTATTTACTAAAATTGTCAGAGGATAGAACAATAAATATTACACCAAACAAGAAATCATATCCAGTTTTTAAAAAAAAACATCACTATCATTGATTGCATTCAAATCAAAATACATGTGTATCTTAAAGCCATCATTCAATGAATTCTTTGAATGTATATAAGCTAGTGTTATTACATCATGCTGAAATTCCTGCAGCGATAATTGATGACGAATTGAATGAATTTAATATTCATATCGTTATGAAATTAAGATTATACGCTGATTGGTCGTACTTAATATTTCTTTTGAAAAGAACAGTAATTTTGCACTGAAATCACACACATTGATTCAAAGTTACCTTTCTGATAACAAATTAAAACAATGTTGTGTTTTACCAATTGACGTCCTAAAGAAAACAAACTATAAAATAGATCTTAGAAACTTTGTTTCACATAAGTGTTTTCGCTGAGATTCATTTTAAGTTCATTTCAATATTAATCATTACATATGCCATGACCAGAATATGTGTTTCAAGTATTTTCTTAATATATTAGGATGATAGAAAACTATGGCACCGAAATATAGAATTACAACTAGTTTTGCAATAATCAACTATTAAATCGTTGTGGGGGTTGGACTTGAGGAAAAGGACAAATTAGTTTTATGTGTCATGTAATTATTCTGCCATATATTCTGACGCATGTGAACGCGTTAATAACGCGAGTTTGCAACAAGCAAGCTATTCCAAACAAATGAGAAACCATTTAAACATAATGATATAAGATCAGTACAATGGTTACGAACAATACTCTGGACAATACGTACCACTTTCGGTCGTTTTGATACCCAACCATTCACAAGGAGGAAAGCATTCTTGTCAAACGCATTTTATGTGTAAATATCATATGGGCAATACAATCATGTTAACATTATAACTTTGCAACGCCATAGCAGTGTTATAGTTGTGCCCTCAGCGATGGAATAGTATTGTCAAGTCATTCATTGATGATCTATATACTATAGTATGTAGATGATATCTGTCTTCCCTTGCCACATACCATGTTTATTTCATGGGAGAAGCCACGAGTGAAATACATACTTTTCTACATCAGGAGATCAGATAAACATGGTATTTTGCAAACATAGTACAAACAGACATTCCATTTATCATATAGGTTTTGTGTTTTATGTTGAAAATGAATGATTGCAATGGTAAATGTACGACTTAGGCAAATACACGTCACTCTGCTGAGTGTCGATAAAGGTTATCATCACTGTAGAAGGTACAAGGTTTATTTCACTGAGTAACTGTTTCTCACACCAAATTATATGATAAGGTATTATGACAATATGTTGTTTTTATGTGTTTGACGTTGAAATATACATATACCTGTCACAGAAGACGTGTTGTATGAGATCTCATTGTTTTCCAATTACACATAACGAAGATATTCCTTCGGTATTTGAGGAAACATAACCTATAATAGAATCCATACGAGATTCGTAAAGACACTGATCGCTGTGTGTAGTATTTATACAGATTATTACCCGAGAAAGTATGCTATATTATCATATACTGTACACGACTGGTACGAAACAAGTGGGATTTTAATTGTTTTGTTACAAGGTTACAATGGCAAACGTGATATTTGTGTTTGTGCTCGTATTATAAATGTCAACTCAGTTAGCTCATGTTAACTCAGAGATAATACTAAACGGTGTCATGTTCAAAAGCATTTTTTATGAAATTGTTTATTTGTATAGAACGAACGATCGAAAGCTAGTTTATTGCAAAGAAACACATTTAGCTCGTTTCATATTGTATATTCTGAGATAAAGAAGTAAAGACTGGGTTAAACAATTTCTAAATCATCGACATTTCCCTGGACCATTAAATGTGAAAATGGCTCCAATTATGTGATGTCAAAACAACTGACCATATTATGACATCAGACCATGGAAACGGCATTCAAAAGAATGTTCTTTAAAACAAATTATTATGAGGGTAATTTCAACATTCTATTCGTGTTCACAGCTTACATAAAAGTAACTACAGCTCTCAATTTTGCGTAAACTCTAAATATTAAGAAAATTACAAAGTTAAAAGATTATATTCGCAATAACATGCTCTAGACAAATTTCGGGATTTCATAATTAATCAACATGAGCCTCTTTTCATAATCATCAACTAAGCATATATATAAGGTACACGTGGAAATGTATTCACAATATATTATAAATTGACTTATTTTTCTCATTATATATTCTAAGAAAGAACGTTATTATGATGGTTCGAGGACGTAATGACCAGCGTTTCTTTACTACGTTTTAGTGACGTGACAAGTACGTTAACTACAACGTCGTCACAACGTTGAGAAATTACGTTAGGGTTTACGTACTAAATACGTTGCAGCGACGTCGAGATATCATGTTACCAATATAAAGGCTTTACACGGCGGTTTGGTCTATAGTAACCGTTTATAGTGATTCCTATGTATATCAAAAGAATGACCATGAATATATGTTTGACCTTTCTTCTCACTAATGCTCGAGTTACTTGCATTAATTTAAATCGAATAAGTGTCGCATTGAATCAAAGATTTCACAGAAAATGCGATTTTGATGGAGATGACATACTTTTTATAGTAATTGAGTAATTGGGAATGAGTTATCTTATATATTCTGAGATAAGTACGTTATTATGACGTTGTAAGGACGTGAGGCCCAACGTTACATTATAAGTACATAATTATGAAAAGTACACAATTTACAATGTCGCCACAATGTTGAGAAATAACATTACAAGAATAAAGAGTTTATCCATCATGTGGGCTGTACAAACTGTTTATTCTGAACCTTGTCTGTATTTGAAGAATGATTAATATGCATATATACACATGGAAATAATCAAGCACCTCCGTATTCTAAAGTAAAATGTGATGTTGTGAGAGCGTTACTGTACTTGAATTGAATTAATCACTTTCGATACGAGAAACTTAGGTTTAATGAAAGATTTCTTCGTGCAAATTGTTTGAACTATCATTGAAAAAATAGCCGTATTCATGTTTTTTCAATACATATTGGATTCTTTCCGGTTCAATCTGTTAATAAAGCGCATTTCTTTGCTGTAGGCTATTACAGTAAACACTGACAAGATTTCGTCAGTAGACTATTTTTATTGAAATTGTATTTTCAAAATTTCGTGATTTTGATAGTTCATAGTTCATACTGCACCCAGTCCGAGTCACGTGACCATGTCACCAGCACGCAACACGTTCGCCATCAGCGGGCTCATTAGCCCCATAGACCTCCTTTAACTAATGACTTCTTCTGACCAGTTGACTTGAAAGAATGAATTGCTCACATTAGAGCAACCAATATTCACTTTAATTTCTCAGAATAACCTAACGCTAAACTTTTCCCATGTGTATATGTTTGATATAATTGACTTACTGTTAAAATGTTATGTTCTGAAATAAGTACATGTTTATGACGTTGTGGTGATGTAAGGTTCAACGTTACAATTCTACGTTGTAGTGACGTGAAAAGTATGTAAACATAACATCGTCACAACGTTTGGAATTTACGTAAGATGTTACAAACAACAAAATCGTAGCGACGTCGAGAAATTACGTTACCAAAATGAAGGCTCCACCCACCGTTTGGTCTCTAGTAAATATTCATAATGATTCTCGTGTGTATTTAAATAATGACTGTGAATAGATGTTTTACTTACTTTTATCATTTTGTATTCTGAATTAAGTACGTTTTTATGACGTTGTCAGGACGTAAGGCACAACGTAACATTACTGCATTTTAATGACGTGATAAGTACGTTAACTACAACGTTGTCACAACGTTGAGAAATAACGTTAGGGCTTACGTAATTACTACGTCGTAGCAACGTCCAGAAATCACATTATCAGAAAAAACAACATTTAACGACTGTTTGGTCTTTACTAACTGTTTATACTGATTTATTTGTGTATTTAAAGAACGACTGTGAATAGATGGTTGATATTTTTTACTTACTTTTATCATTTTGTATTCTGAATGAAGTACGTGTTTATGACGTTGTCAGGACGTAAGACACAACGTAACATTACTGCGTTTTAATGACGTGGTAAGTACGTTAACTACAACGTTGTCACAACGTTGAGAAATTACGTTAGGGCTTACGTAATTACTACGTCGTAGCAACGTCCAGAAATCACATTACCAGAAAAACAACATTTAACGACTGTTTGGTCTTTACTGACTGTTTATACTGATATATTTGTGTATTTAAAGAACGACTGTGAATAAATGTTTGATATTTTTTACTTACTTTTATCATTTTGTATTCTGAATGAAGTACGTGTTTATGACGTTGTCAGGACGTAAGGCACAACGTAACATTACTGCGTTTTAATGACGTGGTACGTACGTTAACTACAACGTTGTCACAACGTTGAGAAATTACGTTAGGGCTTACGTTATTACTACGTCGTAGCAACGTCCAGAAATCACATTACCAGAAAAACAACATTTAACGACTATTTGGTCTTTACTGACTGTTTATACTGATATATTTGTGTATTTAAAGAACGACTGTGAATAGATATTAGATAATTTTATCATTTTGTATTCTGAATGAAGTACGTATTTATGACGTTGTAAGGACGTACGGCTCAACGTTACATGATTACGTTTTAGTGACGTGATAAGTACGTAATCTACAACGTAGTCACAACGTTGGGAATTTACGTTAGGTTTTACGTACTATAAACGTCGCAACAACGTCAAGAAATTACGTTACCAAAATACGACCTTCCCACAACGTCAGGATTACGTTGTGTGTTAGCTGGGTACTTGTTAAAAAGGGAAAATTTTTAAATTGCTCACTAGCTAAAGATATCACATATAATTTTATTACATTATAAGATTTTAACATAATTAAAAAATTGAAAATTATTATCCCAACCTGTGAATATTTAGTAGACAAAGAAACAAGAAAAATCCTTTAATATTGCTATCTAAAACACATGATATTCCCGTACCTTATGAACCCAACCATTTTGTATCTTCTATGACAAAGAACCGTATCAAATTTCTTAAGTTCAAAACATGTGTAGTTAGTTAAGAACATTCCATTTTCTCATCACAGAGGTTAAAACAGAAAGTTCAAAGGGCCTGTCTATAGAGTGTAGGGGTACCCAGATGTTAGGTGTAATTGGGACGGGGGGAGCTGTTTTACATCTCCGCCAAAATGTTTTGACATGTTAGATCTGAAAACATCAGATGAAGCAAAATGGCCTTTGAACGAAGATGTGGCAAAGAAAAGAAGATAGATTTTTGTGAGTTTGAATTTTTTGGCATTTACTTACAAGGAGAAATTATTCTGAAAATGATACTTTCATTTACCGTATTATAATTAATGACAGATATGTGGATAATTTCTTTATTTTGAGAGTGTGATGTTTGGATTTAGATTCTCGCACTGTTTTCAAGCATAAATGTGAATCAAAACTTCACACTTTCAGAATAAAGAAGATGTCATCCATACTCTTATTTGACTTCAAACTTCTAAAACGCTACTCGAAAAAATTTTTTTTTATTTTACCAGTAAATTTTTCAACTCTCCTTTCTCAAAGACTCACTCACACAAGTCCAGTTATCTGTGAATATGACTTTATCTCGGCCATGAAGGGGCAGGATAGTGCAGTGGTTAGTGCGTTCAGCTTCGGATCAAGGGGTCCGGGGTTTGAATCCCACCAGGGGCACGGCAACTTTGTCTGCAGTAGAGAACTGTTCTCACGCAGTAAGGTTTGGGGCAATGCTACACTGAATTTCAGCGTTGTACCATCCATGGTTTGCTAGTTCCAGCCGATATTCGCAGGTTTCACCGCAATGCATAGCCACATGGCATTGCATGCCTTCTTCCTGCCATAATACTAGCAGCTATGATAAAAGTGAAATACTCTTGAAAGCCCAGCTCACCTCACCTCTTGAGGAGTATAATGTAATATTCAATTAATTTTTATTTTAGAAGAATATTTCCCTGTAAACTTTTTATGAACTCAAAATTCAAAGACAGTCACCCTCTTTATTTCTGTTCTAAATTTGTTAAAAGATATATTGAAGACTTGTATACATACTGAGGGAATATATTTTTGAAGATCTATTCTGTTCACTTTAATTATTTTAAAAACGTTTCTCATGTTTTTCCTCAAGTATAAATCCTTCATTTTTGGCTAAGCCAGTTGACCTTTATAGCAATAAATCAAATAAAATATCATAAAAAGAAGGTTTTACCTGAAAGCAAATAAAAAACATCCAACTGTGCCCAAGCTGTGAAAAATTATGTTAAATATCTTTATTTATAGCACCCAAGGGTTTTATTGCTATATATAAAGAATTTCAACCTGCATTAAATTACCAAAATAATTCTTTTATTAAAAATATTTTTAAAAAAGTATTAAATTAGTCTGCAAATTTTTTATGAAATTTAATATTTTGATTAAATTTTGTACAACTTTGAAAGCATAAACTTTCAAACAAAGAGCCTTTCACAATGTTTGTCAAAAATAAACTTAAAGACTTAATAAAACAATCACATGACATTTTTACATAATTCATTTTTATGTGCGTAAAGCAATGGTAACATGTGAAGTTAATTGTAGCAATATACGATTCTTTCTTCATTCAACTGAAAAATATCAGTTGACATGGAAACTCCTGCTGTTAGTAAAGGTGAGAAACTAATTGGGGAGGGGGGAAATTGTGGCGGCCATGAAGTTTTTATGTGTTTAATGTCTTGTTGACTGAATAAGATTTAAATTAAGAGATGTAAAAGACTGCTTTTGTATATACAACCAGTCAGGGGGATATAGCTTTAGTTGGTAGAACGGTCGGTGTTTGATTCCAGAGTTGTTGCTTGGCGCTCAGGGTCCAAATTTTCAATGATATCTTAGCACTAAGATAGTCTTAAGTCTGAGTATGGTAATTATGACTAGCTTAGCACTAAAAGAGATTTGAAAACCTAGACCCGGCATTATAAACGCTTTAACTGATGATGTTGAGTACTTTTAGTGGAATTTGCACAAAAATATTACAAAAACGTTACATATACTTATACAAAAAAGAAAAACCAAAGGAGGACTGTCAAGGTTCTGACAATATAATTGTGTTGTCAGGAATACGATATACAAAACTTGTTTGTCCTTTCACAATAGTTAATCATGAATAGGAATGGAAGATCTATTTACTTGAATTCATTTTCACATTACCCATGAATAGTGTGACGGTCATTGTTTAGTTTATCATCGAAACCTGATTAAAAGAATATTCTTGTTGTTTATTTCTCATCCATTGATTGGATACCGGATGTTTGTTTGTTCACAATGGTGCAGCATTCCCATCCCAGGTTTTTCTAGAACCCACTGGTTAAGGGTTAAAGTCATGATATGAATTTGTAATTGAAAAAATACTGTATGAATCCAGAAATACTTTCTCAGAAGGCAGAGATACAAAAAAACTGAACAGGCTGCAAACGAGGAAACTTCTGAGAATTCGGAATTTGTCTGAAAATCTTCCCTAAAGAAACATCGTCTGAAATGATTCCATAAAAAGACTGATTGATTAAGAAAAACTCCCATGAGCCTTCACTAAACTCGGAATGTCACGCCGGTCTTTTCGTGGCCAAGTCAGACTGGAATTTCATTGGTTGATTCGTTTAAAACTCAGTTAATGATCATTCCTTAGAGACTCCATCAAACGAGACACCCTCGGAGACAACCCACCTCCTCTGTGACTCAATGCATTTGGACAGTCGTACATCACCATTTGGGATGGCACTTTTATTAGTTTAAATTCATTCTTTTTTTAAAAATCCCGTTATTAGGTTTTCTGGTATCTGTTGTTGAAGAGAAATTTTTTAAAACAAAAAACAACATCTCTTTGAGGTTCAAACTTTTCCTCATATAGGCAACCTTATTTTTGTTTCAATGAAATATTAATTTTGTTAGTCAAAGGCTTTTTAAAAAATATATAGAAACATTTGAAATTTATGAAAATCTTCAATTTTGGTTAAACACTTTCCCTGGTGGAGACAACCTTGTCAAAGTATTTTGTTGTTGAATGATTCGATAAATTAATCTATTACAAAGAAAGGTTTTTAAATTGTTTAAATGCTTTATAATTTAATTCTATGGTTCAAATGCAGAGTAGGGGCAGGATAGCGCAGTGGTTAGCATGATCGGCTTCGGATCAAGAGGTCCGGGGTTCGAATCCTGCCAGGCTTGGCAACTTTGTCTGCTGTGTAGAACAATTCTAGTAAGGTTTGAGTGCAATGCTACACTGAATATCAACGCAGTACCACCCATGGTTCGCTAGTTCCAGCCAATGCTCGCAGGTTTCACCGCAATACATTGCCACCATGGCATTGCGGCTTTCTTCCTGCGATAATACTAGCAGCGTGATATAGGATCAATACTCTTGAAAGCAGCGTTAAACCCCAACTCACCTCACCTCAAATCCAGAGTTATTGATTATATCGAAATCTGGAAGGTCCTTGAGACGATAGAAGGTTTTTATTATCCGAAGCAATATTTTTGTAATAATTGTGCGCATACTTTTGTGAGTTTGATATATCTAGTTTTGTAAATATTTTCATTTTTAAAAGATTGAAAAAATGTTGATTACCGTTTACCAGTAGGAAATTCCAAGTTCTTCTTAATTATCAATTACCTTGTTAATGCAATAAGCTGATCAAGGAAATTTCTATTGAATTTTAGATGAGATTTATTTATAATTCACGAAATGGAACAAATAACATTATGCAGTGAAATTAAAACAAATATTATGAATATTTAACGTTGTAATTGCTTTGAGAAAATACACAGGCTAAAACATGCTAATTGATGATTCATTTGAAATTTATTGTCGTTAATGGACTGTTTATCTGATTAATATTTTATTTTATCTATTAACCTGGAACTTCAAAGGATTTTTGAAAGTTTAACAGTGTTAATGCTCATTTCAAATTTGTAAATATGTCATGTAACCATAACTAACTTAATATCTTTGCGACTGAATCACATTTTTGATAAACTAGAAAAACATGTTGGTTCTATCTGGATGTATATTATGCCTTGTCAAAAAGTTAAATGCCATGACAATAAAGGTCATGTTGACTCCTCGTGTACATTGCTCATGACATTGAAAATTGGTAGATTCTAGTTGCAGAAGTTAAAAAAAGGACAAAATATACTAAGAGAAAGAAATGAGGAAACACCTTCAGGAGTTTATTTCTGAGGACATTCCAAAAAAATGAAACAATAATAACTATTTACTAAAATAATTATCAGAATATATATCATTGCATGTTCTCAATAATGTCAAATTTTGAAAAGGAAGTATTCATTATAGAAGCTGTTCCCTTATAAATTTCTCTCAGTATATTTACGTTGTGTCATGTAGCCAAATTAAAATTCACTTATCATGACATTTGTCTCATGTTGAGGTTGTTTCCCTCATATATTTCTCTCAGTATCTTTACGTTCCATGTTCCATGTTCTCTTATAAACTTCTCTTAGTATATTTATATTGTGTCATGTAGCCATATCAAAATTCACTTATCATGACATTTGTCTCATGTTGAGGTTGTTTATTTCTCTCCGTATCTTTACGTTCCATGCTCCATGTTATCATGCCATTAGTGTCATGTTGGCATGTCATGTAAGAGACTCATGACAACTTTCTGATGTGGAAGCCTTGTACACACCTGTCTACCTGTCCTGTTTACCTGCTCGTCAAGGTGTGATTAATGTGAAGACAGGCTATATACACTTATATCCTTGTCTGATAATCCATCATATTATCAATTGTTGCTTGACTCGTACTTAGCAGCGAAGTACATTTAATGTTTGTGTGAAATTTTTTCTAAAGGGATACTGTTTGTGCATTAATGAGCCTATATCCATAAACCTGACAGGATTATCTGTTATAAATCAGATGACGTTTACATCCAAAGAGTTTGTCATGGAATCGTCTTAGAGATAATTTAAGGGGATGGCATTTCAGTTTAGTTTATCTAGTAGTACCTGCACGTTTCTCGAGATCTTTAGCACTGCACATGTCTTCTTCCTACAGCTGTATCCAGACAACTTAGATATGAAGTGTCCAGAGTGTTGCTTTTCTCCAAACAAACAAAACATGTAACAAATCTGCCTTTATAAACAGGTTATTCTCTGTTCAAAGGTGTTTGACAACTGAACAAGTTGGAGGTTATAAATTGCACTTTCTCCTTTGAAATCGGTGAATGACAGATTGTGAAAATGAAATGTCACTGTTGAATGACAGTGCAAATAAAATAACGTAAAGATAAAATATTACATTTTGATAACGTAAGTTCATGATGATATATAATGTCAGTTTGAACACTGAGGAAAATTATATAGATATCAACCTTTTTGATTGTGTATTAGCTGTCAAGCAATAAGACATTAAAATCATGACTTATATGGAATAAAGGAGTTGTGAATATTTAATGATTTTCTCTTCTCTTTCTTCATGACCTCAACTTCTGTATTAATGATCAATGATGATTTAGTCAAGAGTAGGACAATTACCAATTGGCTATATCTCTATCGTTATAATGAGAAAATGAATCCTCTGTCATTTCTACTTTCTAGTTTCTGACCTCAACTATTTCTATCTGTTTACCTACACCTGCGATTACGTGACCTAAGCTAATTGACCAGTGCCCAGTAAACATGACCACGTGACCCGATTGCTCCTGGCTATTTCTTGACGACACGTGTGAGTCTTACAGTAGACATCGCTGGACAAGAAAGTTGTTGGTACGATGTCCAAGAAAACATTCCTGACGTCCAGGCCCTTCCTGTTGATTTAGGGAGCCTTTATCACTTGCCCAAATACAGGGTCTTGACAGAACATGCTGAAAATGTGCCAGAAGCTAAGTGTCTCCGTGGCGACTGGACGCACAGACGGAATCCAGTATAAGTAACCTGACAAGGACATTTGCTGGTCCTCTAAGTGGTTTTCTGTTGATTTGGATTCTCACATGATTTTGGGATGAAAGACAATTGAGTAAAAGTTACCTGTCAAGGAGATGAAGCAGGTTGTCTAGGTGGTTTCTATGAATTGAGATTCTAATGATTTGAATGGGACACAAAAATGGAATTCAGTATGTGTAACCTGTTGAAAGGGTATCCTGGTTGTTGAGATATTGTCTGTGGATTCGGAATCTGACACGACTTGGATGGGACGCAGACGGAATCCAGTAGAAGTCTCCTGTATGCTGGTCTTCTAGATAGGTTCAGATTCTAACAGTACAGTTGAAAGTTTTATGAAGAATAGATGAGGAATATACCTTTTTGCTTTGCATTTAATACTTCGCCGTTCCTGTTATTCTTGGACCTTGTCTTTGGATATATGCAGTATAAATACTGGTTCCACATTGGTATGATATGGATGAATGGAGTTTTTAATTGGACTTGTACATTTTTCTGCATTAAATGTTCTCTGCCTTGACAACAAGAATTTTACAAAATGCTTCCTTGTGTTTCCCATTTGATGAGAGTCGGACTTGATGAAAGTTAAATTAGTGATAAGTCAGTCAGTTCTCGGACCCCTGTAAGGAACTTAATTTGATTCATTTTCATTGTCTTGGATCCTGCTCAATAATTCAACATCCTCGAGAAGTTCAGATTTCAAATGTAATTACTTCCTGTTGATATTTATTTTTGTCTTGAGAAAGAATTTTTTTTTGGGGGGGATGCAAAATTAACAATTTGGCTGTTGCATTTATTTGTGCTGAACAAGTCTGAGTGGACAATTGACAGGAATAAGAATAGTCCAGGATTGGTCACTGACTAAATAGAGGCTATTGCAAAAGAGTCTGAATCGATAAAACATCAAAATGGAGGTCAATCTTTCCTAATCTCTGTTTCTGCAGAGAAAACAAAGTGTGTATGGTATCTTGTGGTACCCACAGGTAGATTTGTCAATGTTTCTCCCTTCATTCCAACCCAAACTCCGAAACAGTCAATTCAGTGAAGAGTCCAGTTTTGTAGGAATTCATTTCAAGGACATCTTTGACACCTACTGAACTAACGGTTGGATGCAATTTGATTGGTTTCATCTTGTCTGTACATGTCAAATATGTGAAGCTATAAACTATAATCCGTGAAATCTTTCAGCTTTTGTGTAAAACTATTCAATACTGCACCAGTGTAGCTTATCACCACAGATCTATCTTCCTCTCTGATAAAAAGCATATTGAAGTTCACCCATGAAAAACGATGCTATCATATTCTCAAGATACAGACAGAAGGACTTATTGTGATGACAGCATGATATATGTGGACAAGATGGCGGCTTAGTCTACGGGATGACCCCGAGGTAACCCATAGCACTCGTCTTATGCTCCCAACTCTCAGGTGTCAACATGGATTGAAGATGTCCCAGAATGCAACAAAACACACCTAGATTTTCACCTGCGCTGAACCTCGTTTATGAGTAATTTGGATTGTCAACCTGTGTGAGTTGTAATTCAAGAATTTCTTGGAATATCTTTAATTGTCAACAGATTACTTGAGTGTCACTGTAAAGATTGTAGTTTCACCTGTCGGCTTTGAAGTGAATGAAATGCAAAAAACATAGCTGGATTTTCACCTGCTCTGATCCTTGTTTATGGGAGGTAACATGAATGAATTGTGACTCAAGAATTTCTTGGGATTTCTTTATGGTCAACAGATTGTGTGAGTCTTCTGGAAAGTATTACATGCTACCTTTGAAGTTGTCACACAATTCAAAATCACTTGGTTTGATCTTCGTTGATGATAATCAGCAGGTGTGCTTCGTTGTTACAAAACTTTCATCAAATGTCTGTAAGGGCAACATAACATATCTAGTGTTTCTGTGAGTTGAACTTTGAGGTAAAAAGGATTATAACTGAAGTATTTTTGAAACTTTGAGATACTTTGAATCCTGTGATTCTTAAGGAACTAACCATGAATGCCAACTGGTGGAATCATAGATAGTTCACAGTGGGATTGTACCGTTAATTTCTTGGCAGTGATAGAAGGTCTTCTTTTGTTATTTATCCAAGATGGTAACTTCAGAAGTTCAACCGTTACCAATGAACCTTGATAGTTGATTGATTAAATTTGATATTTATTTCACTGTGGGCTTTGTAACATTCCTGTAATCTCTGAAGATATTTTACCATAGCCTTTTCCTTCTTGAAACAATCAAGGAATTTACCACTTACCTTTGAAGAACTTGGTTTGATGGAACGTGAATTTTGAGGGAATTTTTAATTTCAAAACTTCTTCTCTGTGATTGGCTGAATAGGATACATTTATCACAAGGATTTTATTGTTACAATAACTTGTCACCACACTTAATCCTCAGACATAATCTTCACTATCTTGGAGTTGTAACTTTAGCAGTTTGCCTGTAATCTTTGACATTTGCAATATTGTACAAGTTGCAATGGATATCTACCTGCTATGAAGAACCACTGCAGAGGTATATCTTGATTGTAATTGTGTACAGTCTACCTTTGTGAGCTTCTCTCACCCGCAGGTAACCAAAGTCTTTTATCAAGATCAACAGGTACCTGACAGTCATTGGCTGGATTTAACGTTTAATACTTGACAATCCTATTCTCTAGTTGAACGTACAAAGTTGTTTTTCTGGATCCGACATGTAGTCGACAATCACTTTAACGGTTTCTAAAGTTGCATCTGAGTAAAATTGCTGGGTACATGTAGAAAAGTTGTTCTTCCAGTTCTACCGTGTACTTGAGCTGACAGCCACAGATTCAGCCATGTAACCAAAGTCGCATATCTGGATCTTACATATAACATGTAACCACTTGACTTAGATAGTTATCCCCAGGCCTGGATTATCCTTGATTATCTTCCTGTGTAAAGTTGTGTCCAGGGATTCAACCTCAATCTTCAAAAGTCACCTGAGGTATCTACCTGTAAGTGTTGTCGAAGATTTTACCTGGATTCACCTTGATCTTCCTTAACGAGATGTTTTGACATTCTTGGATTATCTGAACAATTCAAAGTTATCCTCAGGAATTCCATCTGAATTTTGATCTCGTCGAGAGGTTATCTGAAGCATTTACCTGAAGATGTAATCAAGGGCTACCTGGATTTAGTGATGAGCCTGATCTTATGATATTTGGGATTATCTGAACAGTTTGAAGTTGGATACAGACTTTTAATATAAATGTCCAGTTTTTCTTGAAATGACATTTGCCTTTAAGTGTCCTCAAAGATTACATGGATCTTCCTTTATCTACCATGACAAGATGTTATGACCTTCTTGGATTATGTAGTCAACCGAAAGTTTTATCAAGGTATTCCATGTGAATCTCAAGCTCGTCAAGAAGTTACCTTGAGTATCTACCTATAATCAAACTTTTACTTGGATACCTTGACAATATGTTTTCACCTGCTTGTGGTGACTTGATGGATTATCTACCTGTGTAGTGTTATCGGGGGATTGTGGTCAGGAGGGATATTCAGGGGGAGCCTGGGGGAACTGGTACAGGTGTGTGCGTACCTGGAGGTGTGCTACAGGTGTGTTTGTTGTCTTCAGATTCTTTGTGTGTTAGTTGTGATTTGGGTGGTTTAACTATAGGGCATTTGTGTGGAACAGGTGTGACTTGTTAATTTCTTGTTGATTTTCTGTTTTTCTGGGAGACCATACCTGAAGGGATACTACAGGTGTTTTTCTCAAGTTGATTTTCTTTTTGATGTTGTGAAAAACAAAATTTATATGATGACTCCTACCTAAAGGTGAACCTACCTGTAAGGTTTATTATCGTTTTGGATTCGTCAGACATCACAGGTGTTGACATCTTGTTTTTAGTTTTCTGTGAAAATGGCTTTCTGTTTTAATGTGTAAAAGGGATATAGATTAACACCTCCAGAGTCAACTATATCCTTTGATATTCCAGGACCTCCATGCAGGTTAAGGGTTAAAGGGAGAGTTGAATCAGGCTATTTTTGTGGAAACGATAATCGGATATCCAAGGAGCATCTGGATTGGAGTTGTTTTGATGTTAAACTGTGATTTGGGTGAAGTGTCGATACCAGACCAAACAATGATTCAATAACAATCTCCAGAACAGACACCTGTGGTGACCCTTTGGTCTGTTACGTCTACAGCTTTGAAGGCTTGATTGGATGTTGGCAGGAGTCATTTCATCATATGTCCGAGCAGGAGATGACCGGTGGGTGGACAAGTGAGGACGAGACCCTATCGAGGCATTTGGTTTCAAGAACAGGAACACAGGACAAGCCAATAGGACTTCTCTGGATGACCCTGTAACTTGGTGTTTCCATTGACAAAATCTTCACAGCTGAAGATTTTCTTTGAAATGTATGTGAACAATCTGAACTGATTTTGTTTGTTTCTATTCAGAAGATGGAGCTTTGATCTATCTGGATGAGCTTGGTTTGTACACATCATTGAAGTTGTTCCTGGGGACATGTTTTGTTGGATGAGTTTCATAATGTCTAAACAACAGTTGAAAATTAATTCATAGGTATTTTATATGAGGAGAGGCCAGGCCACAAAATGAGGATATTCAGGATTTCTTCTTATGTCCAGACAAGGAAAAAGAGGATTATCAAATAAGAATCTAACCAAAACATCAACAGTGGATGTTTTCATTTCACAAAAATATTTGACTTTTCAATGAGCTTGATGCCATAGATAGTGAACAAAGGAGCTAAAGTCACAATCTGGAGACAAAAGATTTAACAAAAGAATCACACCAAATCATAAACTCATCAATGAATGGTTAAAAGAGAACATAATTACTCCCAAATTAAAAAGAGAACTCACTTTTGGATTCACATGATTTTCTACAGTTGAAAATCTGACTAACAAAAGACTCACAGATAAACTCACATTGCGGATAAGGCAATTTACAAACCTACCTGGGGGAAAAGGGCTACAGGTCCCTAGCTTATCACACCTGATTTAACGAGATAACTACAGGTATTAGCCTGGGCCTTTTCGGATGGACAGGTGATGCTATAAGAGGTGGAAACAGTTGAGTTGTGAACTCTGACTTTAATTGTAGGTATTATGACAATCTGTTGTTAGTAGTTTGACTTCATGGCTGTTTCACCTGAGCGGAATACTGAGGAAAAGCCATGTGTTGAAAGACTCTATATGTGAACTCAACTCTAATTCTATGAATTGATGATGTCGATAATTGGATACCATTTTCACCTGAGATGTTTATTATTGCATAGATGGCTGGAATAGAGGAGGACGACTTTTATCTGTGAACTTTGAATTTGAGTATTTGTGGTGAAAATTATTTGTCACCATTTTGACTTTTGAGGTTTAATCTTTATTGACCCATTGGAATATGAGATGAGGCCATGAAAAACCTGTTTTGTTAACATTTCTGATTTGAGGGATTTTGAGTGAAATTATTGGTTTACCTTTTGATTCTTGAAATTAAACTTTTAAACTGAAGTGAACCCTTGTTTAATGGAATATTTTCATATGCAAGTGATACACAATATTGAGCCCTGGGAAAAGACAGATTGTGTACTTTTGAGGTTTGAAAAGTGGAATAGCTGAAACTTTGAAACGAAGAGGATATATACTGCAGCCATGTTTGGATTCCTCAAAAAACCCAAATTATATGGAAAGAAGGTTTCAGGCATGTATTAACCTCTATTTTTATCATTTTATAAATTTATGCTCTAAATTTAAAATTCACATTCTATATTTGTTAAACACTTCGATTTACACTTTTCTGTACTTGAACTCGCAAAATTATTCCAAAGTACTATTTTTGTCAGGTAAAAAGGTGTCACTTTTATCCAATTACTAGGACAATTATTGAGAATTAATCCTGTAATTTGAAGTGACCTATTCAGCGTTAAATGTGGAACATCAATGCTATGAAATTACATCTTAAATTACGCAGACAATTAATTATTCATTAATATGTTAATTTAAGACTGACATGTCTCCTTACCAAAGTCCAATCATGTATACAATTACTTCAATTACTTCATACTTATTACAGTTTTTAATTGTAATCAATGTCAAATTTCATTTTGAAAGCTGACAGCGGATGTAAAAAATCTGTAATACAGTAAAGTTTGGTCAAAACTGTTTTTTTAAAAGGATTTTTTAAATTTTACAATTATTAACAAAAGTACACTTTTATCAGTGCATAGTTGTATTAGTCTCTTATATAAAAAAATCCTTTAAATCAACCTCCCAAAGGTCGTCTCATTCACATGCAGAGTATAACGAGACATACAGGTGAACTAATTTAAACCTTGCACTCAGGGGTATTTACCTGTCTCGGGGGGTCGTTAGCACAACCAGGTGAATGTGACACATTCCTCCCGTCAGGTGTAATACGCTCAGGTGCTTATGTGATATTACATCATAATTACCTCCTTGTCTGTGATACCATGATTTCATCTTCACCTATTGTGTCTGTGATAGTATCAGAGCCATCTCACTGCAACAGGCTCTTCTGTCGGAACTGGAGATCTATATGTATGTATATCTATATGTATGTATATATGTATGAACACTTTGAATTCAGTTTATTTATGTCCAGCTAAGTGTGGGCATTGTGTCATTGATACCATGCTTCTACCTTTAGTTTCGAACTTATAGTATGTAGATATATGCTTATATGATAAATGCATGAATTCTGTTTATTTATTACCTGTCTTCATGTTCAGCTTGAGTGTGGGCATTGTGTCATTTTAGTGTCAGTGATACGATGCTTCTACCTTGAAACTATTAAATACATGTGAACTTCAGGGACGATATGTATACATGTATCTATAGGGTCATGAGAGCATTCTGGTATGGGAGCTGTGCTACCTTACTTCTATCCGAGTGGTACTGAATGTAAAATAGCATAACTACCTGTTGTTGGATCTTGTATTTTTGGTCTTGGTGGCTGAGTGGATAGAGTTTGGGATGTACAGGTGAGTGGTACCTGACTGAGAGTTTAGCCTTCGAATTTGCAATGGACTCGATCTCAAAGTACACAAGATTGTATTATTACTCACCCGTTGAAGATATCGCAGTTTAATAAATCTACCGTGTTATTTACACTTAGTGTAATAACATCGCGTGCTGCCGATTGACGTGAAGTCATAATGGCAAAAATATGACATCACAATGTCAGCGCCGCGGTCGCAATGGAGTGTGTCCCATTTATCGACGAGTTTGTGGAATTAAGTGGCATTTAAATCAGTAACAGATAACATATTTATGAAACTCTTGAGATGGTATTTGTTAACTTGCTTTCGCTCGTTATTTACAAACCACTCGCTCGTTTCATAAATATGTTATTAAAAGGAACGTCGTTTAGTATTCTCTATTTATTGCAGATAGTGAGTGAAAGCAAAGACTAGAGGTCTGAGTGTCTGTATAGTACTTCTGTTACCAGTGAGTGATGTAGGTTGCAGTGGCACCAGCTGACTGCAGAGTGACCTACTTGCAATGTACAACTCTACCTGATGTGTACACCTGGTCGAGATGCAGTGTACAGAGCTCAGAGTGATCAATGTCGACACCTACTACACCTGATATATACAACTCTTACAACGAAGAATGAAGAACAATTTTATGGATACACAACTTCTTTATTCTGTATAGGCGACATTTCGACATAGATACTAATGTCGTTGTCATTAGTATCTATGTCGAAACGTCGCCTATACAGAATTGACAACGACATAAGTATCTATGTCAAAACGTCGCCTATACAGAATAAAGAAGTTGTGTATCCATAAAATTGTTCTTCATTCTTCATCACCTCAACTTCTAGAATGCCCATCAAAGAACTCTTACAACCTCGGAACATACACCCCAGTCAAACTTTGTTAAAATGCTTAAGGTAGTTTGACCAACAAGATTATTTAATTCATACACTGAGTTTCGACATGTGACTCAAAATTTTTGATATATTACAACTCTTACAACCTCTGACATACACACTTGTCAAACTTTGTTTCTAAATGCTTTAAGTAGTTTGACCAACAAGATTATTTAATTTATACACTGAGTTTTGACATATTAATTTTTGATAGCTTTTGAATCTATTCTTTTGGTCCTGTAAGAGAATTTTACCCAGGATTAGCAGGGGCATGGGAATTTAATATTCAATTTACATTTTGAGGGGAAAAAATTATAACATTTTTGGGTCAAGATATAAGAATAATTCAGTTGAAAACAAATTTGATTGCCAAAGAAAAAAATCAGTAGTTAAATAGAAGAAGAAAAGACGTTGACCTGAAACCATTCAAGGTCAAGGTACAAGATACAAGACAATTAACAAACAACATTTAACAAGTTTGTAGGTAAATTCCCACAAAACCAGGTAGATCATAAAAAATGGAAAGCAGCCTGGTTTGAGCAAACACATTCCTACTTTTAGATTAACCTTTAATGTAGTGTGTACTCGCTTTAGACTCAAAGACTCTTGTGGTAAGATCAAAGTGCTTAGGATAACCTTGTTTGAGTCTGATCTGGAATACAAGCCTCTTCTGAAGGCCTTAATGGTCGAGAAGAAACAATGCTCATTTATTTTATTGAATGTATCCGGAATTTGAGAGCTGACTCGACCTGATAACTAGTTTGACAGTTATCCCACTGTTATCTTATCACCCGAAATAGCAAGGGGAGTAATCCATTCTTAACCTCTGCTCTTGCAGACCTCTTGTGGAGAAAATCTAGACTTGTCTAACGTCCCCTGAGAATGTGTGTCTTGATGTAATTTTGTTAGAAAATTAAGTTTTCTTCTCGATGCTAAAAGTTCTTCATGCATGATATGTTTATTTCTCCTTGGGTTGATGTTCGGTCGGGGTTGGGAAAGCGCAGTGATTAGCGTGGTCGACTTTTGATCAATAGATCAGGGGTTCGAATCTAATCGGTGGCGCTGCAATATTGTCTGCTGGGGAGAACAGTTCTACATTGAATGTAGTACCACCCATGGTCGACTAGTTCCAGTTATGCTTGTAGGTTTCAGTGTAATGCATAGCCACAAGGTGTTGCAGGATTTCTCTCTCAAATCAACTCACCTCAACTCGAATTTCTGTTCAATTTAATTAATTTTATGGTTCTGCTTTAGGTATTGCAAATTCCTTGAATTTTACTTTTTGAGCACCCTTGCTGTGTTTATGTTGTGGAATGTTTCTATCAGCATTATATTAGACATGGCCTTTATGGTACGTAGCCATGTTGGAGAACCTGAAATTTGTCGATGAATGAAGATCACTAATACCCAGCACCAAAACAACTGCAATAGAAATTGTTTTTATTTCAAGACTAAGAGGGAAATATCTTGGTCATTCATTAACCCTGTACCTGTACAAAACCATTCCTCTGTGTCTAAGTTACAGGATTCTTAACTTCGTCGTTTAGAAAAGGAATAATGCTACCTTTCAGCACAGTACCATCCATGGTCGACAAGTTCCGGCCGTTGCTTGTAGGTTTCACTGCAATGTATAGCCATAATGGCATTGCAATCTTTTTCCATGCAGTTCCAGCAGCCATGATCTAAAACAAGTTAAATATTCTTCAAAGCAGGTTTAAAGGGGCAGTAGAACGTTTTCGCTCGAATAAGTCGATGAAGTGTATTTAAAAGATAATATCACTAATAGTAAAACACCCATCTCTCTTTTGAAAATCAAGTTAAAAATGAGTGTACACAGTTCGGTAAAGCCATGGGAATCGTTTTTGTAACTCAAAATACTAAAATGCGTTGCCAATAAAATGGCTGCCATGCAATTTTTGCTTTATACGCAACGCTGTTATTACTACTACAGATAATTGGTATGTGTAATAAGATGTGTTACCCTCTGAAGTAAATATAAATGATATAAACTATCATTATAAATGGGAAATTTGAAAAAATAAAATTTGAAAAAAAGCGTGCTACTGCCCTTTTAAACCCTATATCACCCCGCCTCGCCTCTCCTCGTCTCACCTCACCTCACCTCAGGAATAATCCAGGGCGCCGTTCCTAAAAACATATACAATCGATTGTAAGGCTAAAATAAATTGTAACCAATGTTAATAGAATGGGCTGCAAATGATTGTAGCGCTATGGTTGCTTTGTGGAATGGGATTCAGGGTTTGACCAGAGCTTACTTATGTTGTCACATCAGAAATATAACTGTATCAGCAGGTAAAATTGACAAGGAGACTTATGTCCAGTCTATGAAGTGGTCAAGGTGTAAGTTCTTGTTACCTGAAGGTTTCTGCTGTCCAGAGTAGCACAAACATGTAATTGTTGGAGGCAAACAGACTTATCAGATTAACTCTGTTTGCTGGAAAGTTGACAATGAAAATGCACGATTGATTTGTTTGTCAGTGAATTATTTATTCTAGATCAAGTCACTTAAGATAACTGATGAAATCTATATACAAGTAAAAACAAAGTAGATCCTTCATTTTAATCAGTAAAACCTTTTTGTTTCCAGCTAGAATCCAGACTGATAATTATTCTTCTTTTATAAGCTCTAGTTATGCATGCCCAATCATTTTGACTTTGAGTAATACTCGTTGTCTCCATCAAGAAAATGTTTAGTATTTACTTCAAATTCTGATTTTTATTTCAAATTTGTCCTCATGAACCGTGTAACTTAAGGTCCCAAAATATTCTTGGTTGCTTAGCCAGTGTTTAAAGGGGCAGAAGCACGTTTTTTGCAAATTTTATTTTTTTAAATTTCCCATTTATGATGATAGTTTTTGTCATTTATGTTTACTTTAGAGGGTAAAACATCTTACTACACACAAAAAAATTCTGTAGTGGTAAAAACAGTGTTGCTTATAAAGCAAAAATTGCATGGTGGCCATTTTATTTTGAACACATTTTATTATTACAAAAACGATTCCAATGGCTTTACACAACCATGTACACTCATTTTTAACTTGATTTTTCGAAGAGGGAAAGGTGTTTTACTGTTGGTGACATTATTTTTCAAATACATTTCATCGACGTATTTCACCGAAAAAATTTGCTACTGCCCCTTTAATACCAAAATATTGTTGACAAGTTGTTTCCTGTAAATTGGTCACTTAGAATGGTCTGGCACTAATTTATTGAGCAGCTAAGTGTTAAATTGTTCACAGTTAGTTCTCAAACTCTCATCCTCCAAATCATCGAAATATTCATGTGAATAGCCTCATTCTGGAATGGCCCTCCACGATGACTTTTCAATTACCAGTGACGTGCAAGTCAGTTTGCCTCTGTTTGGTCGTCTCGCGACGAGTATGTAACATCTACCCGGCAAAACCATCTGCGAAGTTGACAAAACCATCAGCGATGTTAACCATGGGACAGACGCACAGACAGATGGATGGAGGGCAGCTAGTGTCAGTAAACATGATACGCCTCCTTAACTCATTACACCTCTTGACAGAAATTTGTTTTGTATGGTTGGACTTTGACTTATGTTGACTTATGTTTAGACTTAATGGAAATGTAGGATCTGTAGAGTTAGACAGATGGAAACATGTCCAAGGAAACAAGACCTTCATCTACCTGGACAGAAATGTGGTCCACAGACTTTGCTTTTATTTTCGCTTTTGAGACTAGACTCTGTGTATGAAATCTGCTAGAGCAAGCCCATAACTGCTATTTGTCAGGTATAGTTGTAAAATTAGAGAAAAAACCCAAATTTGCCTACTTAAGTTGTACTTAAAGTTACCAGGTTAAGAAATTGGCTGACCAATGGACCATATTTCATGTATGAATATAAGACTTATTGAAATCATTAAAAGATATTTCAGTAACTTTCATATATATTTTGAAGAAAAACGATAATAAATTGAGATAATTCATTCGTATTATTAAAAGCACAATATTTTTTTAGATATTCCAGTTACAATGATTCATTTCAAATTCTTTTTGTATGAATTCAAATTTTTATATAATTATAAATGTATAAAAAGAAACAAGTTCTCAAAAATGACACACTCCTATGTGCCAATAAATCAATGTTATACTCATTTAGTATTCAATAAGCAAATAAAAGGTAGATAAGGAACAATACGACAGATTTGGATATTGTAAACATATAAACCTACATTCCAGGTGTGGAAGGTTTCTTATCTCACTGATCCCCCTCCCCACCTTCGTTATCTATTACCTGTCTCGTTCATCCCCTGCCTGAGATTACCTTGGCCCTCTCAAGCCCTCTATTGTCTCCCGTCCACCTGATTGCTTCAATTTTGATACCTGATATCAAGCTGAAATCTTTCCGTCACTATAAAGGGTTTGTGGCATACACAGTTGCCATAAGCTTCTTGTCCTTTAGAATTTATTTGGCTCACAATTTGGGGGCGGGATAGCGCAGTGGTTAGTGTGTTCAGCTTCGGATCAAGAGGTCCGGGGTTTGAATCCTGCCAGGGGCACGGCAACTTTGTCTGCAGTGGAGAACTGTTCTACACGCAGTGAGGTTTGGGTGCAATGCTACACTGAATTTCAGAGTAGTACCACCCATGGTTCGCTTGTTCCAACAAATGCTCACAGGTTTCACCGCAATGCATAGCCACATGCCGTTGCGGGCTTTCTCCCTGCCATAAACTAGCAGCCGCGATATAAGTGAAATACTCATGAAAGTGGCGTTAAACCCGAACTCACCTCACCTCACCTCACTTGGCTCACAATTTCTTGAAATCAAATGGATAGATAAATCATGTTATCTTGAAACCTGACCAATAGAATTTGATCTTTTTATGTCTCCTGCTTTTGAAATATGTGAAATAATAAATATACACCTTATTGTCTTATATCCAGTGCAAACATTGCTCACTAGAGTCACAGTATTACCCTGAAGGAATTGTACTTTCGGTGCTGCTTGTAAGCGCTTTGCTCGGCCATAGGCTTCTACATGCAGTAAGGTTTGGGTGCAATGCTACACTGAATTTCAGCGTAGTACCACCCATGGTTCGCTAGTTCCATCCGATGCTCGCAGGTTTCACTGCAATGCATAGCCACATGGCGTTGCGGGCTTTATCCCTGCCATAATACTAGCAGCCGCAATATAAGTGAACTCAGGTACCCATTTAAACAGCTGGGTGGGCAGAGTGCAATGTGGATGAAGCGCCTTGGCTCAACACAGTATAAGACCCAGATCACAAACTGTTGGTCTCTCCACTGAGTGTGAGAGGCCAGCATGGTAACAACTACACCACTGTTGACAGTTCAAAAATGTAATTTTGTCAATTCCAATAGCTAATGGATTCAAACCCCAACCCTCTGGACAACGATAAGCCAACACCCAACTACAGAGCCACAAGCAGTCTAGTGACCGCTCTTCGGTTTGCAGCACTTAGGATTACCATTAAAAAAATCACTTTACTTTGTTTACAGGTGTATACACAATTTGAGTATGTTTTTATGGCCTAAAACATTTAGATACGAATCTCTTCTCTGTTATTTGTGTGACTAGGACATTGATACATGATGTTGGGAAAGATAAATTGAAACTTGTCAGTAACTTGATCCATATCCCTGATTTAAGGTTTAACACCTTAGGTCCTTACTGGTACATACTGGTACAAATACATAGAGGATATTTGTCTTTTCTTGACTAATACCATGTTTATCTCATCGAGTGAGGTAGAAAGGTTATATTTCACAGGTGGCGCAGCCATGAGTGAAAATATATAACTTTTCTACCTCACGAGATGAGATAAACATGGTATTTGTCAAGAAAAGACAAATTTTCTATTTATTATATGACCAAATCCTTGCATATTCACCGAAATCAACATGCATTTACGTTAAGTTGGCTCCGAGAATGAGCCTATCGCCTCAGCAACAATGTGACGTCATGAACGTGTCATGACGTTGGAGCATTGGTTTATGATGTCAGGTCATTGTTATATCAGTCATTAGTTACTGATAACACGTTCCATTGTTATTTTCACTAGTGACTGATGACACTGTTATTTTCATTGATAGATCCCGGTATTTCACCTGCAATCATAAAAGCATTTCACTGATTTCAAAGGTAGATTCGCACCAGGGGTTCAGCAACTCTGTCTGCTGCAGAGAAAAGTCCTATTTTCAATGCAGTGTCACTCATGGTTCGCTAGTTCCAACTCATGTTAGCAGGTTTCACTGCAATGTATAACCAAATGGTGTTGCGGCTTTCTCTGTGCATTCAATAATACTAGCAGCTGTTATTTATTCTTGAAAACGGCGTTAACCCCCAAATCACCTAAACCCAAACTCAAATGTAGATCCTTGGTAGCATGCTGTCAGTCATCTTCCCACGGCAAGGTGAAAATGTATCGATATCTCTCCATTTTTGTCCCCCGCTGCAACGCGGAACGGGGGACTATGTATTCAGCGGCGTCCGTACGTACGTCACATTTCTTGTTTACGCGATATCTCATGAAGCGTTGCATCCAAAGTCTTTAAATTTGGTTTCAGCCTACATTGTGGTAGGACGCAGACACCAGTCGATTTTGTTGACCTTGACCTTATTTTCAAGGTCATCATGACACTATGACCACTTTTTTAACTCTTGTTTACGCGATATCTGATGAAGCATTTCATCAAAAGTCTTCAAATTGGGTGTCAGCTTACATTGGGGGAAGACGCAGACCCCAGTTGATTTTAGTGACCTTGACCTTATTTTCAAGGTCACCGCGACATTTTGACCACTTTTCTTATGCTTGTTAACGCAATATATCATGGCTGGTTGGACCCAAAGTCTTCAAATTTGGTGTCAGCCTATAGTGTGGGATGACAGAGACACCAGTCGATTTTGTTGACCTTGACCTTATTTTCAAGGTCACCATGACACTTTGACCACTTTTTAAACTCTTGTTTACGCAGTATCTGATGAAGCGTTGCATCAAAAGTCTTCAAATTAGGTGTCAGCCTACATTGGGGAAAGACGCAGACACCAGTCGATTTTGGTGACCTTGACCTTATTTTCAAGGTCACCGCGACACTTTGACAACTTTTCTTATGCTTGTTAACGCAATATATCATGACTGGTTGGACCCAAAGTCTTCAAATTTGGTGTCAGCCTATAGTGTGGAATGACAAAGACACCAGTTGATTTTGTTGACCTTGACCCTATTTTCAAGGTCACCACGACACTTTGACCACTTTTTGAACCCTTGTTTACGTGATATCTCATGAAGCGTTGCATCCAAAGTCTTCAAATTGAATGTCAGTCTACATTGGGGGAAGACGCAGACACCAGTCGATTTTAGTGACCTTGACCTTATTTTCAAGGTTACTGTGACTCTTTGACCACTTTTCTAACTCGCAATGTTAACGCAACATCTCATGAACTCGAGCACCCAAAGTCTTCAAATTTGCTGATCATCATGACACTTTTTACCAGTAATGCAATATATAAAGTAGCTCATTTTGACCAATTGATGTGTCTTTAAACTCAATGTTACCGGCGGGGGACATTGCCATGTTAGTGGCAAACACTTGTCTACCTTGCCTTCAACCTAGCCAGAAGTGGTGAAATGAATCAGCGACACCTATCATGATCACGAGTTACGTCCCTTACCATCTGTTAACACACAGCCAATGAAATCGCCGTTTACATCGCCGAACAATTCAAAATAAGCGACGATCGACACAGTCACAGAGGCAATACAACTGTCTTCTGATTGGCTTATCCGATTAACCTGCAGTACGTTAAAATCTTAGCACTGAAAATACGAGGGTTGAGGTCAAGGGCGGAAGGAGAAGATATGGAAATATTTTTGTTACGTCTGTGACGTTGTGAAGTTGGCTGTCAGTGATTTGGAGGTGTTCTTTTGTAAAACATTTTGGTGTATGTTTTATCCTTATAATGAATGGTTAACACCGTAGGTTCCAACTTCACAGTTTTAGTGTAAAGATCTAAATCCCAAAAGATAAAAGTATTTTTTTCTCTGCTTCATGAAACACTGTCAATAATTGTTTAATATATAAAATAAAAATATCAGTAAAATTAAATATGAACACATTAGATTATAAAAGGTATTTGACGTTCTCTCCTTTACCATAATAAAACATTGTATATTTCATACAGAGACATATGTACATGCTAGGGACAAAGGTGGGTTGTTGGGTAGATCCGTGAAAACACCTACACACCTGTAATGTCTATAAATATGTGACCAGGTATTGAATGTATGTATATATATATACCTAGGAATCGTATGGACACCATGAAGTACTTTGTAAGGTAAAGATTTGCAATGTGATACTCATCTTAACGGGACGTTTTGTAGAACAATATTTTATTTCAACAGGCCACAACTGGTGAAGACATTAATTTGTAGTTGTTGTAGAACAATATTTCAATTTAACAGGCTGCAAAAGGTAAAGACACAAGTTCCTGTAAAGCAATATTTTATTTGAACAGGCTACAAAAGGTAATGACACAAGTTCCCGTAAAGCAAAATTTAATTTGAGGTTACCAAAGGTGAAGACATTTGTAGTTGTAGAACAATATTTCAACCTGACAGGCTATGAAACAAGAATTAATACATTACATGTGCAACTGTATTTCATTTTAACACACTGTACATGGTAAAGACATTTGTTCTTGAAGGGACAATATTTCTTTGTCACTGACCTCTTGAGACTGATATAGGGAAGACACAAGTACATGTAGTATTTCTATTTGCTTGTAGATTTCTGTCAGAATGATTTACGTTACTACAACGGCACATGTATTCTAATATTTCACCTCTACACAAGAGAATGAAATATGGCCTGAGATATAATTCATGAAGTTGTATATCACTGGTAAAATATGATGTATATTTCATTTGAATGTTATGAGTTAATACATAATTATTTGCCAAATTGTAAAAAAAATAGTCGAGAAATTCATTATTTATTAAAAATTGAAAAATAATTAATTTCCCCACTCTTGATTTTTCTTGGGTTTTTATGTGTGATTAAGTACATATCAAAATATTATTTAAAACAAAAATTGGCCTGTTATCAGAAATGTCTAGGTTCAATGAAGTTTCTACTGGCCTATAAATGTAATGTGATAAAAAATTTTTTAAAGAAAGTAAGATTTGACTTCAAGCAAAAGTACATCTATTTTATGCTATATATCAATGTAACATTGGTTTGTGAATATTACGGTATAATATATAATTATCTGATTATATGTTTTTGAAGTTAAACCTTAGTGCCACCCTTTGATATTGTACTTAGGCTACCGTAGTGAGTTGAGGTTACCGTAGGGCTTTGGTAATTTTTACCCTGGTAATTAACTGTGCTCTTGTATAACACTACATCTCAGCACTAGCTCAGCATAGGCTATGTCACTACAACCTACATGTCTGGTTACTTGTGTTACTGGTTACTGGTGTTAGTCCGTGCCTCCGGCGGTAAGAGCCCTTGCACGTATCCTTTCCCTTCTTTCCTTGATCATGTTGGTAATGGAGGCCCATTCGTTGGTTTGATTTTTGAAAATGTCCTCAAGAGGGACTGATTGGTTAATGTAACTGTAATAAGTGAAACATTTGTGGAAGCAGTGGATAACCTTTTTTCTAGCCACTTTACCACAAACTCTGAAACATACACAACATACGTACAGTAGATTGTACATTTCCCCACAGCATTCTTTTGAATAAATATGTTTAAATCAATCAAGCAGAACTGCATAGGTTTGGATGCAATTCTATATATTTAAATTTGAAGCTATACCACTCATGGTTCACTATTACCTCCCAATGCTTGCAGGTTTCACTGCAATGCGAATGACAATGGTAATACAGCCTTTCCTTTGCAGTAACAGTATAGCTGTAATAAGTGAAACATTTGTTGAAGCAGTGAAAAACCTTTTATCTAGCCACTTCACCATAAACTTTAAAGGGGCAGTAGCACGTTTTTTCACTCAAATGAGTCGATGAAATGTATTTGAAAAATAATGTCATAAATAGTAAAACACTAGTACTCTTCTCTCTTTGGAAAATCAAGTTAAAAAATGAGTGAACATGGTTCGGTAAAGCCATGGGAATAGTTTTTGTCATTCGAAATAATAAAATGTGTTCACAATAAAATTGCCGCCGTGCAATTTTTGCTTTATAACCAACATTCTTATTACAACTACAATAATTGGTTTGTGTAATAAGATATTTTACCCTCTAAAGTAAATATAAATGACATAAACTATCATTATAAATGGGAAATTTGAAAAAATAAAATTTGCAAAAAACGTCCTACTGCTCATACACAATACCCGGTATACAGTACATGCAGTAGGTTGTAGATTTCTCCACAGCACATGTAGATTTCAGTGTGACTGACATGGCTCTGGTATGACCTGCAGGACTTCTCATGTACATAATAAATTAACTCTTGTTGATCCCACTTAACCACTGAGGGCTGTCTCCTTAGTACCAGAGAGCAAGCAGTGCATTCTCATTGCTCTTCTACAGTAGTTTAACATATAAAATGAAAAAATATGTGACACTAAAGTTTACTTTTGAAGATTTAATGGTTAATATTTTGGAAATATTTTACGAAATTTGTGGAATCAAAATATCTCATTCAGTGCATTCTCATTGCTCTTCTACAGTATTTTAACATATAAAATGAAAAAATATGTGACACTAAAAGTTTACTTTTGAAGATTTAATGGTTAATATTTTACAAATTTGTGGAATCAAAATATCCATGATTTCAGAGCTGAAGGATTCTGTAGATAAACCAACATTTTCGAGATTGTAACTCTTATAGATTTTTATTCTTGGGTCTGGACTAATTGTGCTGATCAATTATGGAATATGATCTTTGAGATTAGGTACACTTTGAGACTAAAAGGTAAAATATTCTTTCAAGGGATCAACAAATTCTTTAAAACATGGATTTTGTCTTTGGATTTTATGAAATGAAATGAAGGGAAGTTTTTACAAACGAAAACGTTTTCTCATATCGTTGAAATATTTGTCGCATAAATTTGTGTTCTGACATCCTGTTAAGTAATTTTGATATTATTAACTTTCAGATGTCCTTAAATAATATTGTTTAGCCATTTATATAGTTATTCATATGTTAATTCACCTGTGAACATTTTAATGAAATAATATGAATTATATATAAATGAATTAAAACAATTATGAATGAAGGTAAACTGAATTTTTTTATAAAGCAAATTTGAGTCAGTATTTATTTCCTTGATTTCAAACCAAATTGTCATTTTTTTTATTGCTTTCAAATACAAGATATTTGGAATACAAAATTTCCTTGTATTACTTCCATCATAATCATTGTGTTCCCAGACACAATTATTCAGTAAATTTCATCGTATTTGCTCAGTCGGCCATTTGCAACAGGTGTTATTTGTTGAGCTGAACTAATTCAAACTCGTCACAATCAATACATATAGACTTTCTACAGGGCTGTTGTGTATGAAAAATGTCATTTGAGACTTGCCCTGTCAAACAGAAACAAAATAATTGATGAAATTTATATTTATTCTTTCTTTGAATTAAAAAAATTTCATTTCTTGAACGTAACCTTTATCTGCTGATCATTAGCAATTTTAGAAGTCGAGATGATGAAGAATGATATACAATTAACCTCTTTTACCTGTGTTGGCAACGTTTCGCCATTGATACTAATGTCATCATTTTCTTGACAACGACCTTAGCATCTAGAACATATTCATCCTGTGTCGGCTTGACAATGACATTAGTATCTATGACAAAATTTTTATCCTACAGTAGTACAAAGAATAAAGATGTTATATATTCATTCTAAATCTTAAGTAAAAGGAATCGCAACAAACTATAACCTAACTTGAATCACATATCTTGTATAGTTGATTTTCAGAAGTACAGATTGAAAAGAGTAAAACATGTCTATACAACTTGCGCAAGACAATTTTCCAGGAATATTTCTGGAGTCAGATCCAGAATAATCATCCCTCATCCCTGGAATAATTTCTGTTGCTGCACCAGAAAGCAATAAAGATAATTTTGCATTTTCTTCAATCATGAAATTCTAAAACCCCTCTCTTGTACTTTTCAAAGTTATAAGATCAATAATCTGTTCATGCAAATATTAAAAGATATTCAATAAATGGGCATAATAATTCCATGACATAGCACAATATACAAATATTGAATTGGAAAAACATTGTTGTGTTTGGAAAGTTCTGGGCAGCCATGCAAAATGGAATTCATAAATTCATAAATGTAATACGTAAATTGACAACTGATAATAACTGAAAAGGAAATCTCCGACATAATCAAATGTCTGCCTGAGAAAAAAGCAAGTGGTCCAGATAACATAAGTCACAAGTTACTGAAGAAAACTGTTGATTCAATAAGTAAAGTTTTGGGTTTGTTATTTAATTATTCACTGAAATCGTCTACTTATCCAGATGTCTGGAAAGTAGCACATGTTTTACCTTTATTCAAAAAGGGAGACCATTCAATTGCATCAAATTATAGACCAATATCTCTAATAAGTTGTGTTGGAAAAGTGTTTGAGAGAGTTGTCTATAAACATATGTACAATTATTTTCACTGTAATAATTTACTTTATAAGTATCAAGCTGGTTTTCAGAGAGGGCATTCTACGGTACATCAATTGATTGAATTGTATAATCAGGTATGTTTATCGTTAGATAATAAGAAAACATTTTGTATGGTGTTTTGTGATGTTTCCAAAGCCTTCGACCGTGTCTGGCATAGAGGGCTTATGTGTAAATTGGAAATGTATGGTTTAAATGGTTGTGTGCTCCGATGGTTATCAAGTTATGTAAGCAATCGGCGCCAATCTGTATTTGTGAATGGAGCATTATCCAAGCATGTATATTTAACAGCTGGGGTTCCCCAAGGATCAGTGTTGGGCCCCTTTCTTTTCATTGTATTTATAAATGACATTGCTGATGAACTTAATTGTTTAACGCGGTTATTTGCCGATGATACGTCGCTTGGTTATTCATCAGTTGACCATAGACTGCTTGAGGCCACTTTAAATTCAAACCTGCAGAAGCTCAGCTCTTGGGGAAAGCGTTGGTTGATTAAATACAATCCAAATAAAACAGAAGCTATCATTTTCACCCTAAAGAAACAAATTGATAACATAACTTTGTATCTTGATGGATCTGAAATCACAAATGTGAATGAACATAAACATTTAGGTGTTACGTTATCAGCCGATGGAAAATGGAATAAGCACATTGAGAAATTAGTAGTATCGATATCTAAGATGATCAATTCCATGCGTAAGCTAAAATTCATATTAA
The DNA here is from genome assembly GCA_936450465.1 of Gibbula magus. Classification (NCBI taxonomy): domain Eukaryota; kingdom Metazoa; phylum Mollusca; class Gastropoda; order Trochida; family Trochidae; genus Gibbula; species Gibbula magus. The sequence continues at coordinate 60,630,969 of OW388292.1, read as the reverse complement.
GCAGGACAATTTTGAATAAAATTTATATCATGTTTATTAGACCACATTTCGAATATGCCAGCGAGGTTTGGGATGGATGTAACTCTGAACAGTCGTTGCGACTGGAACAACTACAACTAGAAGCAGCCCGTATTGTCACTGGACTACCAAAATACACTTCAATTAAGCATCTCTATTTTGAAACTGGGTGGGAAAAATTAGCAGAACGCAGAGAAAGGAGAAAGTTAACTCTATATCATAAAATGCAGTCTGGCCATGCACCCTCATATCTTATAGATTTACTCCCTGAGACTGTTGGTAACTCTACTACTTATGAACTGAGAAACTCGGATAATTTTGTAATTCCACCACATAGATTGAAACATTCGTGTCAATCATTTATTCCCTCAACTACAGTATTATGGAATAATATTCCATTAGAAAAGAGAGCTTTACCATCGACAGAAAAGTTTAAATCATATTTGAAGAAACCTATTATTCAGGCACCTTCTTATTTTACTACGGGTATTCGCACATTGAATATTCAGCATACTCGTTTAAGATACCATGTAAGTGAACTGAAATACGATTTATTTAATGTTGGCATTAAGGCTGATTCAACATGTCAATGTGGTTACCTATGCGAAAATGTTTTTCATTTCATGTTTGAGTGTCCTTTATATCATGTGCCCAGAAAGAAAATGTTTAATCTTCTAAAATTGCATGTACATGATGATGCCATAAATTTGGATTTACTGTTAAATGGCAACAAGAATCTATCTTACTTTAAAAACCAGGCAATTTTTAAAGCCGTACAACAATATATTTCAAACAGCAAGCGATTTACTTGATTGATGCATATATGTCTTAAATTCTCTGTAAATATCCTATTTTCATTTCTGTATTATATCTCTGTCCATGTTAAATTTATATTGTTATAATGCTATAACTTTGTAAATACCTGGGAGAAGGTTACCTAAGTTGGATAACTTGTTCCTAATCCCTTTCTTTATTGAATAAAATATGTTTAAATAAAAAAAAAGACAATGGAAATAGTATTGCACGGCTGTGTTACTTACTTAGGTTAACATGGTTATTTAATAAATATAAAAAAATTATATTCAATGAATGGACATTATGATTCCTTGACGAAAATGAATGAAATGCTTGAATTAAAGGATCAGTAATATCAGATCTTGTCCAAATGTCCACTGTGGTCAGTATTGACCAGCAGGTGCCCCGTGATATATTGACCCTCCCCCTTTAGATAATCAACCATATTTACCATGTACATCTTAGTTTCTCGGTTTCTCTCCATGTAAAGGTCGGTTTCATCTTTCTTTCCGGTTTGACTTTGAGTTGGTGTAAGGTTTCAATTTAAGAATTTGTTGTTTCTTTTGTACAGTGCTAGCTTTACAGTTTGAAAAATCTATGATTTAGAGTTCATAATTTGAAAAGAACTATGCACATTCATTAATGAAGAAAAAATGCATCAGAGCCATTCATCTGAAAAACCTTGCTTCTGCGAGACAAGACACATCAAAGGTTCATAATCAAATTATTTATTATAACTAACACTTAGATTTTTGGAGAATACTGCGTTTTTAATAATTCACGTACTTGGTTTACCTCCCATGACAAAATGGTGAAAGCGAGGTCATCCTGTTTCTTTACATCAATGGAATTTAAGAGTAATGTACCATCAATCTAAATTATGTACAGGATAACAGTTTTGCCTTTTTTTCCCTGGAAAATATTTTCAATTATATGCTCATTTTCCAACTAAAATCCCATAATCCCAGCCTGAGGAGGATGTTAAGTTAATAACTGTCAAGGGTTCTGTCTGATTCAGGACTGCCATGCCATGTACAGTCTTGTTACAGATACTCCCTTTTGTGATGGAGATTAATGCCATTAAATACTCCAATATCAGAGAGTAATTAAATATGATATCAACACAGCACTGGGATACCCCTTGTCACTGATGAACTTTGACCCTGATTATGACCTTTGTGACATGCATCTCATTAGAAATTGAACCCTTTGGAATGCATCTCATTAGACAGCAGTGTCATGGGATACCTTTCATTGTTCCAAGGAACAAGAGGATTAAGGTTGGATTAAGAGCACAATGTTGAAATATGTTGAAGAAAAAATGGAGGTTATATCCTTTTTTTTGCACATTTTTGTCTTGAGACATGCCAGGGTACTTTGAGGGAACAGTCATTTAAAATAGTTTGTTGAACGATTCTTCTTTTAGCTTGATCTGAACATCAAGAGCAATATACAAGTAAAATGGCCAAATAAGACTCATTCATATCTATCCAGTTTTCCATATATATGCACAGTGAATGAAATAAGGCCTGTTTGGTTTGGGGGGCGGGATAGTGCAGTGGTTAGCGAGTTCGGCTTCGAACAAGAGGTCCGGGGTTCGAATCCCGCCAGGGGCACGGCAACTTTGTCTGCAGTAGAGAACTGTTCTACACGCAGTAAGGTTTGGGTGCAATGCTACACTGAATTTCAGCGTAGTTCCACCCATGGTTCGCTAGTTCCAGCCGCTGCTCGCAGATTTCTTTTTGGATTTAATTAACTTATTACAGAGATCCCTGTTACAAAAAAAAGACTCCAACTCAGGAAAGCAGGAGCCTCATTTCAGTTAAAGTAATGAAAAGAAGTTCATAGCTACATGGCGTTGCGGGCTTTCTCCCTGCCATAATACTAGCAGCTGCGATATAAGTGAAATACTCTTGAAAGCAGCGTTAAACCCCAACTCACTCACTCACTGTTTGGTTTGGGCTTGTAAACTGTTTAAGATTTTCTTTACTTTCACTGTTTGAATTGACAAATTACACTTTTGGGCTGACTACTTTTCAAGCTTAGTTCATACACTGATGGTATGCATATTAGATTATACCATCACTTCTAATTTGTTTATGAATTAATCACATTAGTCAATCTATGAGTGTGTAAATCCTTTAAAAGGATGTCAGTGTTTAAGATCTCATGTCTTGAATAACAGTGGATACACAAGGTGGCAGTGGTATTTTTTAAAGTAGATCTTAATGTTGTATAAGGCAAAGGATCGCATCCTTCCTGCATCTAATTAAGCATCCCGGACATAAGAAAGCTTTGTTAGCTAGCATTCTACTGCATGTGAAGGGGTGAAGTGGATAGCGGAAGAGGGTTTTCAGGTGGATTATTTAAGTTTTAAGGAGTTGGGAGTGGGTATTGTGTTGAGATAAAGAGTTTATCTAAAGAGGGAGGAGAGGGGGGAGGGAGGTTTATGGCACAAAGGGGATGTGTTTTATTTTCAGGGTTCAGGGGTCATGGAAACCTGGAAAAGTCATTGATGTTGGAAGTGTATGAACCCCTACGTTAATAGTGGAGAAAATGATCAATACTATTGAAAAATACATTTAATTAACAGCCGTTGCTCGCAGGTTTCACCGCAATGCATAGCCACATGGCGTTGCGGGCTTTCTCCCTGCCGTATTACTAGCAGCCGCGATATAAGTGAAATACTCTGAAAGCGGCGTTAAACCCCAACTTACCTCACCTCATTTAATTAATTCTAACATAAGAGTAGCAGTGTTTGGTGTGAGGTGAGCTGGGCGAGCAGTAATACAGGAAAAGTATTGGGGTTGTAGAATTGCGATGAGGGGACAGGATTTTAAAATTATTTTTAATAAAGAGGGGACAGGATTTTATTGTGATGAAGAGGAGGGAGTAATGAGAATCATCAGAAAGTTGGGTCTAGGGTAGGGGAATGAAAGTAGACAGAGGTTGAGATTTTCTTGTTAATAAGAGATGTTTAATGATGTTTATAAACTTGTTGGGGATGAGGAGGGGGCTATTTAAGGGTTGGAATATTTTGATGAAAGGGGGACAAGGGTTGTGTTTTGGTATGCATGACAATGTTGGTGTCAAGGAACATCTGTAGAAGGATTACCAGCACAGAGTGTAGGATTATTGTGGATAAACAATACCGACTGGCCGGTGAACACTATCAAAGTCTCCCCTCACCTTTTCACCTTCTGTTTGAAGTGTCCAGGCCGTGTGTTAGAAGACTGCTGTAGTTGTCAGGGCTAAGAATGTACGGCTCGTTAATGGACAGGGATACCTGGCACTTACCTGTCCTCTGCATCCATCGGTAAGGTACATACAACTCAAAATATGGGTTTACTACTTGTGTAAAGCAAGTGTTTCCAAACTCATTTTCATTGATAGATGGTCATTAATGGACATTACCTGGTCTTCACCTGTGATCTGCATCTTTCAGTAAGGTAGAAATTTACAACTCAATATATAGGTTTACTACTTGTGTATAGTAAATATTTCCTAGCTAATTGTTATGGACTGATGTACCAGGTAATTAAGATTTGCTCATTAATGGACAGGTACCACGTTACCTGGACTTCATCCGTTCTCTGCATCCCTTCATAAGGTAGAGATTTACAACTCAAAATATGGGTTTACTACTTGTGTAAACAAACGTAGCTCATTGTTATAGACCGATGTAAATATTATTAGCATATTAATGGAGAGGTATGCATGGTAATTACCTGTGATCTGCATTTCTTTTTTATGATGAGGTTGAGATTTACAATTCAATAAATGGTATATTGCTTGTGTATAAGAAAAGTTTTCATAATATATATATTCTCATGAAGTGATGTACAGGTAATTCATCACCTTGAAAGGTACAGTTGCCTGGGCCCCGTTCAATAACAGCGAGCGCTTAAATTTCTCATTGATCGCTCAATGTAGCGCTCAAGTAGCGCTCAAGTAGCGCTAATTCTCTCTTGAACGACAGAGTGCAATTTCCTCAAAGTTCGCTCGCCTTGCTACGTAGCGCTACATTGAGCAATCGCGTTCAAGAGAGGTTTTAAAGTAATCGCTAATTGAGCGACTACTTAGAAACCTCTCTTGAACACGGCCCTGGTATTCATAGACTTCACCTCTGCTCTTCATCCTTTCGTAACTTTTACTCCAAATATGGATTTTACTACAAATACCTTTTACAATGTTACATTGCTTTCTCCCAGTTACTCAATATCCTTTTGTATAGGAATACTGGTTTATATCTGTATATATGCTCCATTGCTTGAAAGTTTAGCTCAGAGACTTACTTCAGTGTTCTTGTCTATTTAATATGTGTACACACTCAGTATGTGATCTGTATGATTATGTAGTTATATTACCTGTAATCTATATCATTATGCTGTTATATTACCTGTAATCTATATCATTATGCTGTTATATTACCTGTAAGTTATATCATTATGTAGTTATATTACCTATTATCATTAATAAACAGAAACACCTGGTAATAATATTATATTAATTACTGCAGTTTTTTCTGTATATTTGTAACAATTTTAGAATTTAAAATAGTCGATTTATTATCAAAAGTGTTTCAGTGTATTGTTCAAAACATTCTTGTCCTCAGGTGTAATTCTTTCCTCTTTAGATATGAGAAATTCAGTTGTAACACTGTCAATATTTTTTCTATTTTGATCAATGGTATGCCGGTGGCCATTTTGAATGTTACATATCTTAACGATAACAAAATTGCATATTTCCTTACCTTTAAAGATTTTATCTATAAAGTATAGAATGAAATAGCTTTCGGGTGTCTCTTTCTTCATTGAAAGCTCGCCGCTAATGGCTGTAATATTGCCCTTGTGGTATTAAACAATACCTCACTCTCTCTTATTGAAAAAATCAGATTCTGAATTTTTGTTTAATTTTATTTCAGTAAATTAAAAAAAAGAAAGATTTATAACAGACTGTCCACTTCTTCTTTCAAAGATATGGCTTGAATAAGCTCAGGAGGGAGGGAATTACTCGCCACAAAAAATTTATTTTCCTATAGTTAGTTACTTTAGGCATCAATGAGTTATTATTTAACCCTTTACATACGTTAATACCTGCTAATGCAATGATATTACATTTATGCTCATCAGGGCCTAGATTTTCGAAGCTCTCTTAGCGCTAAGATAGTCGTAAGTCAATGTTAATGTATGGTACTTATGACTGTTTTAGCGTTAAGAGAGCTTCGAAAATCTTGACCCAGAGCCAGATTGTCTCCCTTGTTATGATTCCTGACAGTTTGGGTCGCCCAGGAATGGGTTTATTGGACATTCAACATAATATAATTGAATTTTGTTTGTACTTTCAGGGCAGACGATGGCAGGTCTGTTTGTAAGGAAGTGCCCGTGTCTCCGACCGCCGATAGATGATGATGTGCGAGTCTTGGATTACCGTCACTGCAGTCTGTCGGATGTACCTGGAGAGGTCTTCAACTTCGAGCGTACCCTCGAGGAATTGTACGCAGATTCTAACCAAATAAGAGACCTTCCTCGGGTAAGTTTCTTATGTGAAATATAAGCTGAAACTGCTGAAAGAGGTACAGCTTTCACTCTTTGACACTCTGACGATGGGACTCGGAACCAAATCAGAATAGGGGAATTGTTGTTTCCTGACAAATGAACGTTGTTTTATGTGCTTCGCAGTGGAAACAAATTCCCTTTCTGATAAATGAGCTTTCAATATCAGTATTATACAGGTACAATAGTACAGAGACTAGGAATGTTGTAATCTTCTGATCTGAAAGTCTGAAATAGAGGTAAACCAATGATATTCAGAACTTGATGGTTGTAAAATATTCTGGTTGACTTGCAATGCGTAACCAAAATGGTGTTGCAGGCTCTCCCTCCAGTAATATTAGCAGCCGAATACTCTTGAAAGCGACATTAAATCCATAATCAAAACTTTTTTGTTGTACTTTCTTTTTAAGTAGACATAGACAGGAAGTCATTATCACAAGATGATTGCGACCGTCATTCAGCTTCAAGTACGTGAACTTGAACAGTAAAATATTATCTGCTGATAAATCTAGGTTGGAGTATCAACGTGTTGAAGGAGGATGTTATGGAAAAGGTTGCCCGGGAGCTATCAACAGTTTCCTACACCTAGAGGGCGCTTGGATTACTTGACGACACAGTGACAGACATTGCGTCTGTATGCACCCCTCAGGGGGGATAACTCTGCACTGCACTTCGGGTCAAGGGTCGACAGTATCATCATTTTACTGAACAGTGTTCTGTACTTATGTACGATCAGATTTTCTTGCGGTTCACAACTGACACTATGCCTACATTCTTCCTCTGACTTCCTTGCGCTATTAAACATTCATTGATGTATGTTTTCATTTCTTGAAGTGTTAGCAGGGCAGGATAGTGCAGTGGTTAGCGCATTAAGCTTCGGATCAAGAGGTCCGGTGTTCTAATCCCGCCAGGGGCACGGTAACTTTGTCTGCAGTAAACTGTTCTACATGCAGTAAGATTTGGGTGCAATGCTACACTGAATTTCAACGTAGTACCACCCATGATTCGCTAGATGATGCTTGCAGGTTTCATCGCAATGCATAGCCACATGGCGTTGTGGGCTTTCTCCCTGCCATAATACTAGCAGCCGTGATATAAGTGAAATACTCTTGAAAGCGGCGTTAAACCCAAACTCACCTCACCTCATCTTAAAGTTTCGGCTCACCAAGTGCAGAGCTGGACTTTAATCACAGTCTACTGAAAAAGGGCCTGGCAATTTCAAATGTAGTTGACAACTGTCTGATTGAGTAAATTTTTAAACATATAAACTATTCAATATTTCTTTCAAACCTTAGTTAAATGTTCCAAAAAAAGCCTCTAGAGGAGGGATGATTATTAATATTAATACTTATAACAGAAGTTTGTCATTTTATGTGACCTCCCGTCAGGACATTTATCAAGATCTGTGTCAAATAGATGTAATAACTAGCTTGTAAGAGCAAAGCTTCATGAATTTGTCAGTTGACAGTGGCGTATCTATTAACAGTAGGACAGCTTCACGCATGAGTGGACACATTCACTACAATGGTGTTGTACTTGATCTAAAAACTGTCCAAGTTGGCTTAGACTGACGTGTTCTCCCTTCAACAAATATATTAAGGCGATGAAAAATTCAGTTGTCGTCTTACACAATCTCCTAGCAAGATTTTGACAAATTTGGAGACAAAAATTGCAACTCAGAATCCCTCCAAAATAAAAAATGTTCAACATATCAAATCATATGTCATATAGATTCATTTAGGCAATAACAAATTCAGTTGTTTTACGCAATCTCCAAACATGATTTTGAAAAAATAAGTTAGAAAAAAGTAAAATCAAAAAGCAAAAATCTTTCGAAAATTATAAGTGACAATCCAAAGGAAAAAATTATGATCTCCATAATTAATTTTTACGCCTGTTTAGTATATGAACACTTTCAGGTGGCTTTATTTAAAAACTAGAGCAATTTAAAGTTTAAAAAATATAACCAGTATCAAATACATCAATACGGTAATAAATTTAAGCTTGCTGAACAAAATCTCACATGTAACTATTAAATAACGTAATTTCAGCAATATTTGTTTTCTTGTTCCTTATACAGTCAGGCCTTGATAATCCGAACGCTTACGTTTTTCATTAAAATCATCCGGATAGTAAAATGTTCGGACTATTGAAATGAAAGAAACAAGATATGGGTTAAGATTGGTTGCAGCTTGCTACTGTTCGGACATCGCAGGATCCGGATTATCGGTGGTCGGACTATCGCGGCTTGACTGTATATCATTTGGCTCTGAAAAGAACATTTTACGGAGCATGTCAGCCCCTTGTAATACTATTGAGAAACAAGTAAGGGACGAAAAGACAGTCTAGGCTTGCAAACTGACATTATATTCAGTGGATAATTAGGAACGTTTACTACGAACCTATGGGTGTTTTTCGCGGCCGATTAGCTCAGCCACTGACCATATTCATGCTAATGGTCTGGGTGTGCGACCATGTGACTAAAAGACAGACCAACACTGAGATTTTGTGGTTCATCTTGTCAATGCATTCGACAGATATACCCACAAACAAGATTGTGCTACGCTTATGTAGGTTTCGTGTAAGGTCGGGCGTTTGGGTATTGAGGTTTTGTTGTTTGTCGTGAGTTGATCTGAGGTGTCATGTATTGTCATGAGGTGTCGTGAGTGAAATGAATTGTCTCAACTTGTCACAAGCTGTTCCTGAAGGTTGTCAGACAATCGCATTCAGACATGCTTGCCTCATAAGTTTATGAACAGATCTGTTACTCATTTGTTGTCATATATCAATTAAATTTGTGTTCCCCTATAGTCTAAGATAAATTAATTTACGACTCGGAAGTCGCCTTTTATACTTGCCAGGCTTAACAGTGTTTCACAAGCATTTTTTTGTACAAGATGTGACATACCGGTATGTTTGACATAAAGTATTTGTTTCACATATAGAAAGCCAAAAGGTAATTTATTTTAAAAGAATACGTGATGGCATGTCACTTCACTTGTGTTCGATAAAAGCAAATAAGAGACAGAGTTTTCATGAGGAGGCCAGCAAATATTTTAATCCTTCAAAATTTAGAAAATCAAAGCCCAGTATTTCTGATGGCATCCCCTAAGACACTGTCCAGCTTGGGAGGTCTTGCGATACCATCAAGCTAGATATTGTAAAGAAACACTAGCCAATCCAAAACAATCTAATAATGGCTGAGATGATTAAATAATCTTTGAAACATATGGCCAGATTTAATTGAAAGATCTATTGGTAGCATCCGCCATTTTGTATTTTTGCATTGTGTAAAAAGAGAAACCGTCACTGTGGTTTTACTAATTTTACAACATCTTAATTATAAAACACAGAATATCCACAAAGTAACAAATAACATATCATAAAAATAATCAACAATGACTTGCGATTTTGTATCCACAAAAAAATACCCAGATAGAACACAAAACATTTCTGAACCCAGCATGCACCAACCTTCAGCAGATTAACCCTCTACATGTCATTGCTAATGCTAATGTTCTGACTCTTAAAGATTCCAAGCCAATTGTTCACCATTTCTGAATCCTGATCTTCACTCACTAAAAATTGGTTTGTTACAAATTAATTCAACCCATAAATTTTAAAACAGATGTATATGACAATAAATACCAATAGAGATTTGTGATTTTGAGATCTGGTTTGTTTAGGGTATCAACTATCATACGGTCATTTTTCTTACCTGATAATAAATACTTCTGTTCATTAAATATTTTGTATTATCATGCGCCTTTGATTAATCCTGATTGTTCTGAATAATCCACAAGTTTGAAATGCTTACACATTTCTGTTACAAAATTCCTGGCTGATACATATGTTGCTATGTTCAATGTTGAAGAGACCAAGCATTTCACTGCATTCAAAAGAAATATTTCAGCCAAAGACATATGAATTCACCTAGAAGCTATAAATGGATAGATCACAGTAGATTGTTAAAACATTTTTACAAGAAAGGCAAAACTATTTCTGAAAAGCCCAAGGCTTTCATTGAAAAATGTTTGGCCTTTGATGGGAAAGATGGCAATCTTTAAATAGCCTCATCAAATACCTCCAGCCCATCAGCTGACCATTATGCAGGACTGTCCATGGGAACTTTTCACCACCAGGTGTCGCTGATTCATGAGCAGAAGTCATAGGCGGCCATTTTGATTTGACCACAAGTTTTGCTGTTTATCTGTAATCAATAACCCATTAGTGAAATTTCATAATGATTTGGACATTATTTTTTCTTTGATGGAAGTCACAGATGTAAGTCACCATCCTGACTTCACTGTTGTGTTTTTCTTTATACATATATCTCAAATCAGCACCCCCGAAATGAGATTTTATCTTTTTCACGATGACTTCCGACATGATTGTCCTCGGTTCATTGGTCAAGTCCTCAACCTGTGATTTTATCAATCACATTTCTTCGCATGGGTTATTTCATCCCGGTGGTCAGTAATAACAGATTGTGGGACCTAGGTTTAAATGTTTTAAAGACTTTGCTCAAAGAATGAGCCTGTGAGCAGTAAGTTATCTGATTAACTTTGATCTGAAGAGGTTCTTCCTTGTATGATTTTCAGATCTTATCCCTCTTATCTTGCCAATTAATCACATGTTGGTATTTGGCCCTGGGAGGTTAAAAGGGAGTTCTATCGGGCAATATATTTTATGGAAAGACAATTTAAAGGGACACTACGTTGAGGATAAAAATGAGTCTCATCTCTATCTTGCTAAACTGATTAGGTTGTCTGCTAACGAGTTACGCTTCACTTTACTGTCTACATGCAGTAGTTTTTATTACCAATTACGTCAATTGTCTGAAATTGGGTGTCTGTGACTTGTTAGCAGACATCTTAATCAGCATAGGTAGATACACTTCATCTGATTTTTATTCTCTAAGCAGTGTCCCTTTAAAGGGACACCGCGTCGAGGATCAAAATAAGATTATGTGTATCTACCTTTGCTAATTAATATGTCTTCTAACAAGTCACAGACACCCAATTTCAGACAATTGGTAATAAAAACTTGCATGTAGACAGTGAAGAGAAGTGTAACTCGTTAGCAGACACTCTAATCAGCATAGTTAGATATAGATGAGACTCATTTTTATCCTCAACGTAGTGTCCCTTTAGGGAACATTCATGTTTAAACATACCGGTACTTAAGTTGAAACATATTGATGAGGTCAATGAGACAAAGGTAATAAGTTTACGTGTTGTGAGGTTCTGAATCCACCTCTAATTAAAGTAATGTGGGTTACAAAGGTATGATAATGATGACGAGATTCTGAGTAAAATTTCAAGAGTGTATCCTGCAGGAGCTAATATAACAGGAAGAAAGCCTGCAACACCATTTGGCTCACCCCTTAAGTGAACCTACAAGCATCAGCTTGAACTAACAGAACTGTACTGCACTGAATAACAATCAAACATTACATTTAATGACAGTTCTCGACAACATATTAAGTTTCCGAGACTCAAGCCGATTTCTGCCCCAAGAACATGTTCACCACTAATTTATCCAAACCCTAAAAAAAAGGAAGAAAATGATCCTCATCTAGTGTTTTCAATGAGACGGCTACACTAACAGTAACGCTATTGTTAACATTATACAAAACATATCTTGTTGAGTTTAGTTTCTCCGGTGGTCCTAAATGATAGCGTCATCTTTGATATAAGATCCACACCTTTGATTCAGACCTCGATAAACATAACGCTTAATTCATGACTTGTTTGAACATGGAAACCTGATGCCCCTGCTCATGTATGTAAATGTTCTGCTAGGAGCAGGTTGTCTGTGAAATGACAAAAGGTTACTTTTTCTGTTGGGAAACTTTATTTTGTCGAAATGTGAAAACTTTGACTTGTAACTGTTTACTTAAATCTCTAAAATAAGCATTATTAGGTTGTATAGTCTGCTCTTGGAACCTACCAGTGTTGATCAGGTACATCAAATGTGTCAAAAACAATGATGGTTCAAAGAGGAATCATCCCAAAGATTAAGCAAGCAATGTTTTCATTGGCTGAGAGAAGGAATGCTTCAAACTGCATTTTCCTCAGATCATATGTTAACATTTTGGAAGTATATTTACATAACCCTCTCTCCGGTAATACAAAATTGGATCACACTCGCTTTATAAAACTCATATGACATATACTCGGGTAATAATCTCTATTTGTCATTTTGAAAACATGTTTATACTCAACAATTTATCAAAATGGTACTATCTTAGAAATATTTCAAGATATGATAAAAACATTATGAAATATTTTTCATGATCTCTGACAAATACACATAAACACCCACAAAATCAATTGACAATGTTTATTTGCAACTCCACTACTATCAAACATCTGTTTTATTTATCAAGTAATTTCCTTGTTTATTTTTCACTCCAACACTATCCAAAACATTCAGAAATAATTTCTATAACAGTAGTAATCTGTTGGTAGCCATTTGACATCCTAACGAGAATAAATTTCTATTTGTGAAGGCCGAGCCACTGGCAAGTTCTATCTCTAGTTTATTTAAACAAGGGACACGTGTATATTTGAACAAGATAAATCCTGAAAACTGTCTCCCTCCATGCTCAGATTGGAGCCAAACACTTTTACAATAGATTCAAGGACAGTGAAAGTGTTGACGGAAATAAAGGATTAAATATTTGTGTCACTGTTATAGAAATGCTCTTCCTTATTTTATATTTGTGGTCAGTTTATTGCTTAAAAATGAACTTTAAAAAAAGTTAATTTATTTTACATTTTTCTCTTTCCTGAAAGTAATTTGTACGTTTTTCATTTACATATATGAATAAAACCCGGAATAAATTCATTTTCAATCTGTTTCAAACATAGATCTTGTAGGCGTAAATTACAGACGGCACGGCCTTATATTACCATGAAGTCTCATTGGTCTGATGTCAAAGAAGAAACAAAATAAAAATGTTTTTAATTGAATTATAAGTAAAGGATTTTCATAAATTATAGATTTTTTTATAGGGATTTTATTTGTGTCTTATCTATTACTTTATAACCTATCTATTTTGCTATTCCACCAAGCCCTTCCTCTAACAGGTCGTCTAGCGCCGCCTGAAATAAAGTTTACTATAACTCTCCTACTGTTCGATATATATATCCTTATGATATTTTTTGTTATATTATATAGATTCCAGAGATTTCATAGACTTCATATCATGTTAAATATATGTTATATGTTTCATGGATTTCATGTACGTCATACATATGGTTTCTACAAATTTCTAACAATGAAAATTTGTAATTTCAGGAGTTATTTTACTGCCATGGATTACGTAAACTGAGTATCAGCGACAACGAGATCAAGAGTATTCCTCCGGCCATCAACAGTCTCATCAGTCTAGAGGAACTAGACTTCAGCAAAAATGGTGAGGAATATTTTGTTTATCAACCCCTTGCTCTTACAACTGTTTATAAACATTCAGCAAAAATGGTGAGGAAAGTTATCTGTATTGGCATGCCAGCCCCTTTCCTCTTATTATACTATATAGTAGAGTAAAGTCCTACAATTTCGTCAAGTCCTGATATTTCGTCCACTTTTCAAATAAAGGCGAATTTACAGTCTGTCTTACCCTCAAATCGTTGTCTTGTTTGTTATTTTTCTTTCTAAGAATAGCAGTCACATGATATTAGTCACATGATACATACAGCAATGTTGAATGGTTGATACAACATGACGAAGCTGTAACGTCACGACCTTCCCGCCCGGGAGACTTGAAAACGACATAAACAGGTGGACGAAATTATAATACACAGTCTTAGATACTTAAATCTGTGTGGACGAAATTACGAGATTGGTGGACGAAAAAAAACGACGCATACCCTTGCTTTTACGCTATTTCATTCATAAGAGTTACCCCCCTTAGAATATCAGCCAATTATTTTTCTTATAACAAAGACTCTTCGCCTCAGGCTGATGTTTGGCCAAGAAGTGCCGACTGAGGCCAGTGAGGGTTAGAATTCCGGCGAGCGAGGTCAACCGTGGACTAAATTTGAGGACTTTACTCTATATACTGTTGTATTTTGGACCACACTATCTGAAAAAGTATAAATTCTTGTACAGCGGGTGGCCATGTTATTACGCGCGTGAAGTAGTTCCCATAGACTTACGTGTTAATTAGCTGTTGCAAGAATAATTTTCATGAATTAAATCAATTTTGCTTTGCTGTCATATTTTGTGGACAGATCGGTAATCATCTCAGCTACATGTACATAATTACCTTTGATTAATCAAATGGTTAGTTTTCGAATGACACTTGTTTAAACGTCGTATGTACAACCTGTGATTCCAATGTCCCATTGACGGCCATGTTAAATCTAATCGGTATGTTGTATATGTGCTGTTTGATGAGAGGTAGGTTTCTTAATAATTGTCAGAAAATATTATGAAAATTATATATCTTGAGCTGAGATGATTTCCTATATTTTGGAAAAAAAATTCATAATTAATCGACAAACAATAGATTCATGAAAATTATTCTTGCAACAGCTAATTAACACGTAATTCTATGGAAATTACGTTACATGTAGTTAATAATATGGCCACCCGCTGTACCTTTTTTGGGACGAAGAGACTGCAGTTCTGTTATTATTAGCTATCGCATTGATTCTATTGCAAAAAATAATACAGATATTGCTTACTCATTAGTTCTTGGTAACAATTAATAAAGAACCTTATTTTGTCCTTATATAGCGCTTATCGGAAATCCTACAGAAAACAATGTTCCTGAATGGGTTAATATTCCATTCATAATTAATCCAATCAAAGTAGTGCCTTCGTTAATCAATGTCATAATCGTCAGGAGGATTGATGTACGAGAGCAACAAAAACTCCCACAACTAACGAACCAATTGGTGTTTTTGTCTCCATTGTGTGAGCATTATGGATTAATGTTAAGGTGTACCTTATATCATCTAAAAAAAAGCTGTGAATAAAATATGAAAATAACCATCTAAAACATTAAAGGGGCAGTAGCACGTTTTTTGCAAATTTTTTTTGCAAATTTCCCATTTATAAAGATAGTTTATGTCATTTATATTTACTTTAGAGGGTAAAAGATCTTATAACACAGAACAATTATCCGTAGTGGTAATAACGGTGTTGCTTCTAAAGCAAAAATTGCATGGCGGCCATTTTATTGTGAACACATTTTATTATTTCGAATGACAAAAACGATTCCCATGACTTTACGGAACCATGTAGACTCATTGTTTAACTTGATTTTCCAAAGAGAGAAGGGTGTTTTACTATTATTAATAAATGACATTATTTTTCAAATACATTTCATCCGTTTTTTTAAGCGAAAAAATGTGCTACTGCCCCTTTAAAACGACAAACTTTTTAAAAATCTATTTTATCTAAAAATTATCAGTGAATGAATCTTGAAAAATCATAAAGAAAAGGACAGTCTAGTAACCATACTTTGTGTCTTATTTTCTTATAATTGGGCATTCTTTGCATTAAGTATGTGATGGGGCTTAAATATATCATTAATTTTACTTACGGTACGCACTTCTGTGATTGGCTGTTGTATGAGCTGACTTCATGATTGGTTGGTTGTTCTTCTTCAGGGGGGGGGGGGGGCGGGATAGCGCAGTGGTTAGCGCGTTCAGCTTCGGATCAAGAGGTCCGGGGTTCGAATCGGGCCAGGGGGCACGGCAACTTTGTCTGCAGTAGAGAACTGTTCTACACGCAGTTTGGTTTGGGTTGGGTTGGGTTGCAATGCTACACTGAATTTCAGCGTAGTACCATCCATGGTTTGCTAGTTCCAGCCGATGCTCACAGGTTTCACCGCAATGCATAGCCACATGGCGTTGTGGGCTTTCTCCCTGTCATAATACTAGCAGCCGCGATATAAGTGAAATACTCTTGAAAGCGGCGTTAAACCCCAACTCATCTCACCTCACCTCTTCTTCAGGGAATTTATTGCAGCAAGTATGGTATTTGTCCTAAAAACAGTAAATAATCTGGCTCATATGATTAGTAGATCTGTGATTAGAGTTCCTGATGAGTAGATTTCATGATAACTGCTCTTCAGGTGTTAGATCAAGAGATAGCTCCCCCAGATTGCTTAATTATTCATTTATCTCGTTAACTGATTTGCCTGTGTTGATGATAGTTCCATAAAACTGAAAATCTGAACCTCTTTATCCATTGATACTTTAGATTGACTTGAAAATATTTTTAATCATTTGAAGTCTTTGATTATAAGGGTATGTAATCTTTCAAAATAATTTTAATCAAATTTGCTTATGTTTTGAAATCATTTGAACTTTTTTTTATCCATGTCATAAAATTGTTTGAAGTTTTTATTTCAATTTCTAAATTATTTGAAATCAGTGTGAACCACTTAATAAAGTAGATTTTTTTTTTAATCACTGCAGAAACCTTTAACTTTAACTCAACTTCAGTAACATTTAATTTTGATCAATTACTCTGATTGTTCAGTGCAAAGGGTTTGACATTTGCACATGTACACACCTGAATGTAATCACATCTGGTTTCACCTGAACAGGTGTGCACTGTGATCTGTATTGACTGCAGGTAAAGTGTCAGTGCACAGAATGCACTTTAACACGCATATGTCAGTGTAGATATAGGTAATCCTGTGTTGTTTGACAGATATTTTTAATTTTGCTAACTTTCAACCGTTTAACTACAAAATAGTAAACTTTCCAGACAATGAAAAAAGACAACTTTGCTACAGCCTGATGTAGGTCTAATTAGAAATCAGAACAAATATTAGTCACTTCCATGACCCTGGAGATTGAAAAACTTATTATTGATGATTTTAATCTTGATTTCATAGTTTCTAGTTTCAAAATGCAGAAATTTTCTGCCCTGGAAAGTTCATAAAGATAAAGAAGTCAAATCAATATGTTGAATGTTTGTGTTTCAGGAATTATTGACGTACCTGACACCATCAAAGGATGCAAGTACCTGACGTCAATAGAAGCAAGTGTCAACCCTTTGGGCAGGTGAGACTTCATGTTCTATATATATACTTCATGAAATGACACATTATGAACATCTATGTCATATTATAATATCATGAGGCCGTTGGTGATATTTTGCATTTGTATTAATTTCTGAAGAGTTCCTAGGTTCAAATCTAGGTCAGGGGCTCGACACTTTCTCTGCAGTAGAGAACTGTTCTATTTGCAAAAATGTTTGGATGCAGTGCTGCACTGAATTGCATGTAACACCCATGGTTCGCTAGTTCCAGTTGGTGCTCACAGGTTTCACTGCAATGTATAGTCACAATGGTATTACAGGCATTCTCACTTGGCGTCACATGGCGTTGTTGGCTTTCTCCCTGTCATAATACTAGCATCTGTGTTATAAGTGAAATACTTTAAAAACGGGGTGTTAAACCCTAAACCACCTCCCATTACATGTATTACAGCGATGTCATATGACAGTCGTAAAATGTGTTCGATAGTACATGTCTGTGTTTGTAATTAGGACGGCTTGTATGGGAGGAAGCATAACGGGTAAATTATTTATTAGAATATCAAAATTATTAGAATTGACTATGTCAACATTTTATAGAATTGATTCATCGCCTTAATATTTGTTCATGTCGTCAGTTAAGCCTTAAAAGAAAAAAATAAAAAAAATAAAAGAAAATAAAATATAAAATAAAATAAAAAATAAAAGAAATAAGTTAAGCCTTGTGACATATAACCATAATTATTTAATAAAATATATATGATTCTGTTTGGCCTAAAAGGCATTTTTGGTTTATGAATATTTGAATTGACTTTGACTTACTTGATATTAGACTTTCATTTCTCTCTTGATACATTTCCAATTTCAACCGATCCTTTGTAAATATTTACCAAAGACCTAATCAGGTTCTGACATTTAAAGCGTACTTTTGAATTATTTGATGTCAATAACGTTTAAGACTCCCTCGATTTACCTTCCTCCCCAGCTTGCTCAAACAACCAATAAACCTTGACATTTTGTGACTTTCAAGTTGGAAGAAGTTGCGAACGTGCCAGAAGTGCAGATTTCACTTGTCGATAGCTTGTGCTTTTCAGCCAGTGGCTTGTATGTTTCAGGTGTGCAGTGTTTGTTATGGATGTCAATTGCTTGTATTTATTGATCAATACCTGATACATTTTCCTTCAATTGCTTGTAGATTTGACATGATTTTGAAGTTACATACATTTAGTGTCAAGACCAGGAAATATTTATATAATTAAATTATTTTGGCTGAAGCAAATATCAGTTTTATGTTTAGCTTCTTTATTACTCAACCGTGATGAGATC
Source organism: Gibbula magus (assembly GCA_936450465.1). NCBI lineage: Eukaryota > Metazoa > Mollusca > Gastropoda > Trochida > Trochidae > Gibbula > Gibbula magus. The sequence continues at coordinate 60,612,268 of OW388292.1, read as the reverse complement.
ACTCATTAGATAACAATGAGTTGGTTACACACATGTGTGCTACCACCGCGTGCTGCCGTAACGTCATAATCAGTACATGACGTCATAGTCGTTTTTGGTTGACGTCACAATGTTAGCCGCGCGACTACAATAGCGGGTAGCCTATTTGCAAGTTAGCGTCACTAAAAACAATTTTATTGCAATTCAGTGCTAATTACATCATTGAGTAATAAATAAAATACTAAACTTGGTCCCGTTTGATAACATGTTTATGAACCTCGTGAATGGCATCGGTATTTAACTCGCTTTCGCTCGTTTAAATACCAAACCATCCACTCGTTTCATGAACATGTTATCAAACGGGACATCGTTTAGTATTCGATATATGTAGACCATACTTACCATAATGAGATGAGGCCATTCCAACAGCTTGGAATCTGGTAGATTGTCCTCCAGGCTTTTTAAGATTTAAATTGAAAAAATTAAACTTCAAGCTTTTTTCATTCACTGCATGCTTACATACAACAAAATTACTAAATATGCTTCATCAGCTAAATTTTTTTATTAAATTAATTTTAAATTATCAATACCATATTGTTGATCACAAAGTTAGGTCCAAACCAAATATTTCTTCTAAGAAAGAAATCATTTTTAAAATATTAATATGAAAGATCACACATTAATCAAGATTTCACATGACCATTCATAGTCATTAGAATTCAAAGGCCCTTAGTTCAAGTTAATGACATATTAAAACAATATTATGAAATATTTTCATTTCTCAAAATTTCACATTTTATATAAATATAGATTTCCTTGCCTATGGTATATTTCAAGTTGCCGATAGCATGTAATTCAGTGACTGTTACAGACACACTTAAATATAGTGCTTCAGGTGTAGACAGATATAGTTTATTGCAGACAGGTAGATATAATTGGTTTATCTATAAGCAATGCTCCAAGCTATTTATACAACTTTAGTAGCTAGGTTGCATATTATTTTATACATTTATGTGGACTATGTGTGCATAAGCAGTCATATGTTCTGAACTTGTATCAAACGAATGATTGTAATTGATTGACAATGTGAAACTTATTCTCAAATTTGTATTTTCATAAAATTGTAATGGTTACAAAGTTAGGTATTATATATTTGGGATTTGTTAAATAGAGTTTATTTCATTAGAATTTTAAAAAAAACACTTGTTATTACCCATATGGTTGAAAATAACCGAGTAAATATTATTGATATGAGCACATGAGCACATGCCTAGCAACCATTGTTTCACCGCGGCTTCTCGTATTTCGTTGTCTGTGACGTCATAAAACGATTGTTCGTGTCGTTGCAAGAGAAGTGGACCGCTTCCTGCCTATTTTTATGCGAATTAAAATGGGTAATAAAGAAATTAATACACTCGAAAGTGTACCATATGACTTTTATGAAACGAGTGCAAATAAACAATTTTTACACTCGTTTCGTAAAAGGCATATGAAACACTCTCTCGGATAATAATCTCTATGTATTATATTGTTTAGGCAAGTTTTATTTTATACTTACGTCAATTATATTCAGTTAGATTTGTATGTCCATAGTAATCTCAAACATTACTATTTTCATTAAAAGATAAAATCTACTTTTTTATACAGACTAAGTTTTAAGTTCTGTCTTTTCTTGTTATATAGTAATAGGTGTTCATAGTGATTAGTGAGTTTAACTTCTGTTGAGGTGGTCTGGGGTTCGAATCCCAACTGAAGCTGTTCTTCAGGCAGTATCACCCATGGTTTGCTAGATCCAGCCAACACTTGCAGGTTTAAAGGGGCAGTAGGAATCATTTTTGTCATTTGAAATAATAAAATGTGTTCACAATAAAATGGCCGCCATGCAATTTTTGCTTTATACGCATCACCGTTATTACTACCACTGATAATTGCTTTGTGTAATAAGATGCTGTACCCTCTAAAATAAATTTAAATGGCACAAACTATCATTATAAAATGTAAATTTAGTATTTTTGTTTGTGCAGAGATGACAAGGCTCTACTACATTACTGCATCTTCCACTTATGCCAAAAAATTATGAACTACTTACGTAGTATCAACCATTACATCTTCTCTTTTTTATAAATTGCATAACCTTTTAATCTATTTCTAACTCTACCAATACTCAAAAATTTGCATAATATTTATCCACTCAGCTATCATTTTCATGTCCTTGGTTATTTATAATGCTGCCGTATCCATGCTTCGTAAGCTACTTCCGGTGACCTAAATTCTCAAGTTGCCTCAACTAAATATTATTATTTTCGTCTTACATAAGACTTCTTTTATTCTTGTATAATTTCAACACCCTTGTTAAAATATCATATGCGTATTTATTCTTTTAACAAAATATTTCTTGTACCCATGATGCTTTTCGTGACGTCACTTGTTGTATTTATGGAACGGGGGGAAGCCTCGGTTTCACTTTCACTTTCACTCTGTGGCGACGAGCTGAAATCTTAACCCTCTTACAATCGACATTGTTATCCTCCCAATATCTCGACCTTCCTTCACCATCTGCATCTTCCGTCAACCGATCCGGCTTCTTCATGTGCTAACATGGCAGATAGGATCACTAGACGTGGTCGGAGACCGTCTAGACAAGCTGACAGCGAAGGGGTTACAGATGTAAACATTGACAGTATCCAAGATGGCGGCCCCCAGTCTCTCGGAAACAGGAGCTCTCCTTATCTCACCAACACAGTTCTAAGAGGCCATTTGGCTAGCAGAGGAATACATGTACCAAGTGCTTGGAGTCGTCGCTGGTTAATGCAGCTCTACAACGAGAACAACCAGAACGCCACAGCTGATCAAGAGAGAGAGACACCAAGTGCTACAGTTAGCAACCCTACACCGGATGCGGCCTCCAGTGAACAACAGGTGCCCACTCATCCCCCCGGGAATTCCCCTACAATAGCGTCTCTGCAGAGGGAATTAGCCGACCTGAAGGACATGGTCACAGGACTGACCTATACCTTACAAGCTCCCACAACCAGTGCAACCCAAGTCCCACCCCCGAGTGAACATTCGCATAGGCCACCTGACAGGAGTGGAGTTGAAGTAGCATCAGATTCTTTACCTGCCATCAGTACTGTTTCCCCATCTTTACGACGGAAGATACAAGAGGGTAAAAACATTAATCTTGCTCTACTGCTACTGCCCAATCAGGACAGCCTTGAATCTAGATTAACCGAATTCGATGGAAGTGTATATAATATGAAAGATGACCCCAGACTATCCCGCAACCTCACCCTGGGAGAATTTATTCAAGCCTTCAGCATTTTCAAGGACATTTACTGTGAGAGCAACGACTCAAAACGTCGACAACTGGACGGACATGAACAAATGGTTATCGAGCTGGCTACAGTTTATGGTGGTACGGCCCATTACGATTACCATAAAATGTTTGCCGCCCGTGTCGCAGCCTATGCAGAAAGAGGCCAACATATAAGATGGGACATGAAGGATTCCAGGATTTTCAGCATGTGCACATCAGGACGCCGCACGAGAACATGCCATGTGTGTCACAGTGTCACCCACAGTACAGACACTTGTCCCAACATCACAGACAGCACTCGCCGCCAGCCACCACGATCCAGTCCTATCACTCACCACGACAGGAAAAACATCCATTCAGACATACGGGGACGTCCGCGGGTGATTGGTGACGGCAAGGAGATTTGTAACAATTTCAACGACCTCGGTTGTACCCGGGCCAGGTGCCCCTTCACTCACATGTGCATTAACTGTTTTTCAAGGAAACATTCTAAGTCGCAGTGCAAGAAGGAGGCTGCACCTTCACATGACTGACTACAGGGAGGAGCTGAGAGGAACCCACTACATCTGACCCCGATAAACATCGAACACCTACGGCGGGAATTAGATCAACACCCTGATAAACTGTTTAGTGACTATTTGCTCTCAGGTCTAACCTCAGGATTTAGCCCCATGCTAGATCATTCCCCAGTTACGACGTTAGAATGCCGCAACAATCTCAGTGCACGGAAGAGTCCCCTCGATGTTTCCCACGAAATCCAGAAGGAATGCAACAAGGAGTATGTGATAGGTCCCTTCTCCAAACCACCTTACGATACCTACAGAGTGAGCCCACTTGGTTTGGCTGAAGGGAAATATTCCGGGAAGAAACGTCTGATATTGGACTTATCAGCACCCCATGACAAGGAGGACATTTGCAGCATTAATGATCTCATAGATAAAGATTCCTGTTCTTTATCTTACGTGACCGTGGACCAAGCTATTGCAGTAATCCTTGAGTTGGGGAGAGGTTCACAGATGTGCAAGGCAGACATCACGGACGCATTCAAGCAGATTCCCCTGGACCCAACATACTGGCCTTTCTTCGGATTCAAGTGGGAGGACTCTTACTACTTCTACACTAGACTGGCCTTTGGATGTCGTTCCAGTCCTAAGATATTCGACACTTTGTCTCAGGCGATATGCTGGATCCTTATCAACAATTACCAAGTGCCAAATGTGTTACACCTATTGGACGACTTCCTGGCGATCGACCCACCCCACTACAAGTCGGAAGGCACAATGGCAACTATCCTGAGACTCTTCAGCGACCTCAACATTCCTCTCGCCCAGCACAAAACGATCGGACCAGTATCTGAAATCGAATACCTCGGCATTACCTTGGATTCCATCAGCATGACTGCCAGATTGCCAGCAGACAAGATAGAACGGATCTCACAACTCCTGCGCAAGTTTTCCACAAGGAAAACTTGCACCAAGAGAGAGCTTCTTTCCCTTATTGGCCACCTTAACTATGCCTGCAGAGTCATCATTCCCGGACGATCTTTCATCTCGTACCTCATACAACTGTCTACAACCATCAAGAAGTTACATCACCACGCCAGCTTCTCAGGTGATTGCCGGAAGGAGCTACGTATGTGGTGTAAATTCCTGACCGAGTGGAATGGTGTTTCCTTTTTCCATGACCCCCATTCTACACCAAACCCAGATCTCGAACTGTTTACCGACGCAGCTGCAACAGTCGGACATGGAGGTTATTTTCAAGGATCTTGGTTCGCGGAGAAGTGGCCCTCCGATGTGTTGAACAACTACAAAGGAGAACTTTCTATGGCCTTTATGGAGTTGTATCCTATTGTGGTGGCAGCGATTCTCTGGGGTCATCTGTGGGCTAAAAAACGTGTGCTCTTTCTATGTGATAATGAAGCAACCGTGTTCATTCTTAAAAAAGGCAGATCTAAATGTAGAAGTATCATGTCTCTTATGCGCAGACTAACATGGACAGCAGCTGTGAATAATTTTGTTGTGTATGCCAAGCATGTGCCAGGCGCTGACAATAACATTGCAGATGCCTTATCTCGTTTGCAGATTCACAAGTTTCGAGTTCTGGCGCCTCTAGCTCAGCACGACCCTCACCAGTGCCCCCCCAGCTCGCAGGTCATGTGGGATTGAACCAGCACCTCAACACTTTGTGGTCAGCGGCTATCAGCAAGGGAACCCAAGCTGTCTACACAACTGGCATGAACTGCTACGTCAACTTCCTGCTCACCTTCGGACTGTACCAAACCGTGTTCTCTGCCCAGCTCCCGCCAGTTAGTGAAAGTCTCCTCCAATATTTTATAGCTCACTGCTATGGAGCACTAAAACTTCAACATGTGACAGTTAAATCGTACCTCGCTGGGGTACGCTTTTATTATCTCAAACATGGTGTGACTACCCTTTTCGATACGGTGCAATCTGGTGCAATGAGTAGACTACAGTCAATCATGAGAGGATATAAGAAACTACAAGCGCCGGTTCAACGAAAGCGACTTCCTATCACCTACAGTGTGTTATTGAAGCTGATATCCACCCTTCGTGCAGGACTCCTCGGCCCGATAAACGACTTCACCATGGAATGTATGTGCCTCACAGCGTTTTTTGGTTTTCTCCGATGTGGAGAGATTACCTGTAGGGACAACTTCGATCCAAGTGTTAATATCTGTGTGAGTGATTTAAGTTTCGATGTAACCACTAAGAAATGCGCTCTCGTGCTTAAGACATCGAAGACGGACCCTTTTCGAAAAGGGGTGACTATCATGCTCTTCTCCAATAACCCCCTGTGTCCCTACTCCAGCTTACGTAAACTGTATCATATGAGAACCTTTCAATGTGCTTCAAACAGAGACGCTCTTTTCATTGATGGCCACAATCAACCCGTTAACAGACTCACTTTCCTGTCGTGGCTAAACAGAGCGTTGTCTCGGGCTGGTTTCACGTCTTCGGACTATTCTGGACACTCCTTCCGCATCGGTGCAGCCACTACGGCCGCCGAGGTTCGTGTAGAGGACCACCTAATTAAGACATTGGGTCGCTGGCAATCTGACTGTTATCAGAGATATATAAGGACTCCCGAAGCTACACTGCTTCGTGCCCAGTGATCTCTCTGTCTTGATCCATAATTCTTACTGCCGCGATGTGTGCTCCGTTGTTGTTGACAATCCCTGATAACACCTCATGTGACTGTACCTAACTACATTTCCACTTCGTTGCCTATTATATTCATGTCTCATGCTATCATATATTATTCCTATTACCAATGTCATTTATTGGGGGCTCTCGGTTGCTCACAACCTCGTTTTGGGCATTCAAACCATTATATGTCCTGCACTTATTCCATGGTTTTATAGCCCCCAAACAATTCCATATCCCACTGGTGGGCGCAGCCTCCAGTGTAATACAAACCCCTACCCGCAGGGCATCTAGCTCTTCTCCACTTGTCCGCAGGACATCACAATCACCATGCCATCCGCAGGATGCACTTCCACTTCCTCATGTCCGCAGGACATCAATCCCTCTAGTCCGCAGGACACTCTTCTAACAGCAACCGAGAAGCCCCCATGTATATATGTATATATATATATTATGCCATTGTTTTATTAAATCTAATCATTTATTACATTGTTGTGTTGTCTTTGCACAAAATGTAAATTTAGTATTTTTGTTTGTGCAGAGATGACAAGGCTCTACTACATTACTGCATCTTCCACTTATGCCAAAAAATTATGAACTACTTACGTAGTATCAACCATTACATCTTCTCTTTTTTATAAATTGCATAACCTTTTAATCTATTTCTAACTCTACCAATACTCAAAAATTTGCATAATATTTATCCACTCAGCTATCATTTTCATGTCCTTGGTTATTTATAATGCTGCCGTATCCATGCTTCGTAAGCTACTTCCGGTGACCTAAATTCTCAAGTTGCCTCAACTAAATATTATTATTTTCGTCTTACATAAGACTTCTTTTATTCTTGTATAATTTCAACACCCTTGTTAAAATATCATATGCGTATTTATTCTTTTAACAAAATATTTCTTGTACCCATGATGCTTTTCGTGACGTCACTTGTTGTATTTATGGAACGGGGGGAAGCCTCGGTTTCACTTTCACTTTCACTCTGTGGCGACGAGCTGAAATCTTAACCCCGCCATCCAACCCCTTCTCCACCTTGGGGCTTCTCGGTTTCTTACTGCAAGGGCATTCAAACCATTATATGTCCTGCACTTATTCCATGGTTTTATAGCCCCCAAACAATTCCATATCCCACTGGTGGGCGCAGCCTCCAGTGTAATACAAACCCCTACCCGCAGGGCATCTAGCTCTTCTCCACTTGTCCGCAGGACATCACAATCACCATGCCATCCGCAGGATGCACTTCCACTTCCTCATGTCCGCAGGACATCAATCCCTCTAGTCCGCAGGACACTCTTCTAACAGCAACCGAGAAGCCCCCATGTATATATGTATATATATATATTATGCCATTGTTTTATTAAATCTAATCATTTATTACATTGTTGTGTTGTCTTTGCACAAATAAGAAATTTGAAAAAATAAATTTTGCAAAAAACGTGCTACTGCCCCTTTAAAGCCAGTGACACTTCAGGCTTTCTCTCTGCAGTTATACAAGCCACTGTGATATACTTGAAATACTCTTCTTGACGTTAAACATCAAATAAACTTTGACTTGAGATATTTTATCCAAATTTATTTTTAAAATGTATTTTTAGCCTGAAAGATCTGATGGGTGCATGACATTGCATGGCATGGTGTCCGGCGTTCGTCCGTCCGTCCATCTATCTGTAAACTTTTTGCTTGGGTGACAGGCTGCATGACCTAAAAACTAATTTCCATCCTGTATTCTAAAGTACAAAAAGCTCTAGAAAACTGAAATGTTGTATAGACTCCTTGGCCAATGAGGATTCTAAATTGAAGATTTGTTGACTGGGTGACCCCAATATCATTCACAGGGGCCCCAACCTTCTTCTTCATAACTTAAAATTTGTTATAACTCTGATTTATATTTCTTGAAAATTTACAGTTTAAAACTTATTCAGCTTATTGTTTAAATTCTGTTGAGCTACAGAGTCAATGGTTCTAGTTTTACTTATTTTCTATGTTGATATTACCGGTAAGATAAGATAAGATAAGATAATTCTTTAATGTCCATTGGAAATTTGTTGTACACATGCTTAAATTGATAGTTTGAAATCCCAATTTCTATGATCTTGAGAAACAATAACGATTTTGGAAATCCGATGTAACAAGAAAAAGTATATTTCATTCATATCAATTAACTGGAGAAAAAAGTGCATCATACAGCTCTACATAATTATATTTACGTGACGGCGCTAATTCTCGTCAGACCCTCAGGGTGTAACGCTATTGTGATTTGTTGTGGAATCATAGCAGCATGGGAACAGATCTCCTTTCAGGTATTTCTTCCTCTCCCACTGACAATCACATTTGTCTTGTCAGAATGAGTTGGCAAAATCTTCTCGCAAAATTAAATTAGTTTTGAAATTGTGAAAAAGCCTGATACGTGACACTCGCGAGCAAACCTAATTCAAACCGTTATATACATCACATTCCTTTCAGCCTCCCAAGATTTAATTTTGAAATTTTCTTTGGTGGCCATCATGAAATTCAGTACTTTCCTTAATGAAATTTCTCGATGGGGTCGGGTCACCATGACTTTGAATGCATGCTCTTCGTTGATGAAATATGTCCCCCAAAAAATTATGTCCCCAAATTTGAATTATTGGTATGCAAAATTAAAAAGAAAATTATGTAACATTATCCTTTTTTGTAATTTCAGAAATATGTCAAAATCTAAAGAATTAAATGTATTGTTTGTCTTGTTGAATTTCGTAAGTTTTTATCAAATTAAAAATGCAACTGTTTGATGATCCATTTCTTATGTGTTTGATAAATTCACTCCAAACTTAGGGTAAACATATCCCAAACTGGATTCTTATCTACACACCCGCATCTTACACGTCTCTATTCCATTACTTAGCACATAAAACTCTCTACATGGCGTCAAGATGGCTTGAAAACCACTGGACCCATGTTTTATTGTTTGAACATAAAACTTACAAAGACTTGCAAAGTAGGATTAGTTTAAAGTTTCTTATCTTATACCAAGAAGCCTGTCTTCTGCTATAAATTATATTTTGCTGTGATGTAGGTCGACTGTCTAAGTGTCTATATATAATATATATTACATATTTTTCAAAAAATAGTTACAGGATATCTTACAATATCAAGTTAATGTCCTCAGTGAAATCATTTTGCTTTGTCCTGAGCCTTGGTGAGGGACAAACAAAATTATTTCATGAGGGACATAACTTGAATCGAAAAAAGGAATGAGTTATGTATCTTGTTCATTATACATTTGATTTTTTATATGATTTGATTATTGTTAAAAGTGACAGTGATAGAACGAAACATCTGCGTGATTTCAACTTTGTCGCCGCTAATGGCTGCAATACTGCATATACCGTAGCGGCGTTAAACAATAACTCACGCACTCACTCATTAACTTTCAACTTTGTCATAGCTTGAGTTAGTAATATTGCAACGATAAATATTCACACTTTTTAAAATCAAATACTACGTTTATTGATTTTGTGCTGTATGAAGAACCTGTTGAAATAGTGATGTTGAATGAAACGTATACACATTAAAACCTCTCTCGTACAGGACAGAGATTTTCTTCACATGTCCTTTGAATAATGTCATGTGATGGCTCACGTAATGATAATGATTAAACTTTCCCTTTAATTAATTCTTAAGTAAAATCAATCGTTGTGGTAAGTGTGACTTAATAAAGAAATTGAGAAAGGGATAAGTATCATGTCCTTGGAAATTCAGTAATGAAATCACGTTAATTTCATGAATGAACAAAGTTGTTCAGGCAGTGTTAAAGTTCATTGTCAGCCAATCAAATCGCTAATGGTGTTATGACATATTGATAGATTGTTATGAAACTCTATTACATACTACCACTTGGTAATGTTTTCTTATTATTAACCTTTATTATTAATGTTAGCTCTTAAAAAAATCCGCAAAAACCTATTACATATCATTAATGCGGTTGTAGGTTTGGACTCTAACCCTGTGTAAATAATGTATATAAACCTTTACCAAATATAGAGATCTTTTGATATCGCAAAAATGAAAAATGGTGGATGCATACAATTAAGCTATTGTGCACAAAATTCCAAAGCTTAGGTAAGTTTACTAAACCTACAATGCAAGAACTTATATCAATATATCTAGGTTAACCGGTCAGACTTCTAAAGCACCAAATCGGTAAAGCATACAACAAGCGATTAAATCTGTTTTGGCCAGAGCCATTTTCCTTTGGCTTGTATTTTACGAGGATTTAAGTTTAAAGTGAACATAGATTTAGCTCGATGATATGAGCCAAAAAGGATGTTTTTTTATGTGCATTGTTTTGTTCTGTAGGAAATTTGCCATCTGATTGGTTATTTGGGATTTATTTGACAGATATTTGAATCAAAATAAGCTGTCAGCAACCAGACCAGCATCAAACAATCTCCATGTCTCCCTTTGCAAAAGAAATGGCTATTTAGATCCACAAAAATAATAAAAATTATTTCCAAATCCTTCCATCTGAAAAGCCAAGCTTTTACTGTAAAGATAAAACTTGCAGGTGGACCGGGTTGCACTTAAAACTTAAAAGAGATTAAACAGAAAACTGATATCAGTGTAATAGATAGATGGGTGTAATGTTCAAGATTTTAGTTCTTCTTTTGACACCTGTGCACATAAAATACAAGTGTGCGTGTAATCTTCTCAAGTGCTTCGTTTTTATCAAATACCATCTCAAAAGAAATCGTCAGAATTATCGTCTTAAAACCTTTTTAAAACCATCTCAACATAAACTGCATGGTGCATTTTATACAAGGAGATGTGGCCTTAAGGAGCTTCATCTCATCTTGTTGTGTAAAGCTCTTGTATATTTTAGGACCATTTATACATAAACTGCACGCTGCATTTGAATTTAGATAATAGTTATCGTCTTAAGTGTTTCATTACATTTGTAAGGCTTTTATATTTAAGGAACTTTTATGCAAAAAGGTTATTCTGCAATTGATAAAAACTTTATGATATACTTCAACACCTCAAATGCTTATACTCAAATGCTTATAAAAGAGTCTCACAAAGATTTACCTTTAACCAAACTATATCAATTTTCAAAAGATAAATGATAAAATGTCTGAAAGGAATTTTTATTTCTCAAATATGGGACATTTCTGAAGTTAAACATAAAATATTAGAAATGAAAATATAAACTTTCAATAACTTTTGCTTTTAAAATAAATTGATATACATCTATCTTCAGTTAAGTGAAAGTTATGATATGCGGAGTTTTGTCATGGATATAGTATCACCATTTTATGGTTGGGGTGATGGCAGACTATGAACCTACTTTAAGCATAGCTGAAATACTTCTGTCAGGGGAGACATATATGAATGTACTCTGACAGTATATCATCAAAAGAGGTAACTGATACGACTGCATACACAACCTGTTCAAGACACAATCCACAATCAGGGGGCGGGATAGCGCAGTGGTTAGCGCGTTCAGCTTCGGATCAAGAGGTCCGGGGTTCAAATCCCGCCAGGGGCACGGCATCTTTGTCTGCAGTAGAAACTGTTCTACACGCAGTAATGTTTGGGTGCAATGCTACACTCAATCTCAGCATAGTACCACCCATGAAGAATAGAGACGATTTTATGGATATATAACTTCTTTATTCTTTGAAGGCGACGCTTCGACATAGGTTCTAATGTCGTTGTCAAGCAATGGTTCGCTAGTTCCAGCTGATGCACGCAGGTTTCACCGCAATGCAATGGCGTTGCAGGCTTTCTCCCTGCCATAATACTAGCAGCCGCGATATAAGTGACATACTCTTGAAAGCGGTGTTAAACTCCAACTCACCTCACCTCACCACACCACCTACATCAAGTATATCATGGCGGGACAGTACAGTTGTTTGAACGTTCGGCTTCAGATCAAGAGGTCCTGGGTTCAAATCTGCTAGGGTCTTGACAACTTTGTCTGCTGTGGAGAAGTGTTCTACATGCAGTAAGTTTAAGGTGCAATGCTACATTGAATTTATTAAGCAGAGTATCAACCATGGTTAGCTAGTTCCACCCGATGCTCGCAGCTTTCACTGCATAGTCACCATATGTCATTGCAGGCTCGCAATAATACTAGCAGCTGCATTGTAAGTGAAATATTCTTGAAAGCGACTTGAAACCCCAACTCACCTCACCTCACCTCACCTTAACTCAACTCAACTCAACTCAACTCAACTCAACTCAACTCAACTCAACTCAACTCAACTCACCTGAAGTATAGCACAAATGAAATTACCCACTTTACATGAAATCTTGAGGAATGAAGATATTAAATCTTCTCTGGAAGTTGTAAGAACTATGGAGATGACTCTCAACATCAAACCCATATGTAGGTGTGGTGGTCTGTCTTCTGCATTCACTTAAAACTAAAGATTACAAAGACATAATGAATAAAAGTTGGCTAAAAGTTGAAAGAAAAAAAACTGCAAGGAGAAGTATATATCCAAACAGCACAGTGGTAAACTTTGGAGACAGTTACATGTTTCTGATAAAGGGACCTATGCCCCCTCCCCCCCGCCCTCCTCTCTCCCGTCCCCCGAAACATGTACCAAACTCTACACTACCATTATGCTTTTTGAGGACTCCTGCATGGTATCCTTTAAATTTCTAGGATTTCTAATTTCTGAGGATAACTTCATGCATATTGGCGTCTCTCTCCTCCTGTTTAAATTTCTATAAATGCTTAAGAAGTTCAATACAAATTTGTTCAAAATCCAAACCTACCAGCAATTATTGCGTAAACTATCCCTCTAGATTGAGTTTGCCCGTAACAGTTCTTATTTACTGAGATGCTATACATGTACTTCAGAACCAAATGTAAATATCACATTTATCTGCATTAAGATGTGACGAGGTGTATGTACGTGTTTTTATATGAGATAATAGAGGCAGTATCCCATGTGCAGAGATCTTCACAGCTGCAGATTATCATCACCTTGCCATTACAACCAGCATGTGCAACATTTCCACCTGCCCATGCTTTTGTGTATCTGTTTAATGAGAGAAGAGAACTTCTTGGGTAGTCTTTAGTTCCAGTTTCATGTATAAATATTCGAAGTTGACTTATTTTTCAGATACATACATGATTTAATATGTCAACATTTGACACCTGACATTTGGAACGAAAAACATTTTTTTGCGCATGTGCTGAATTATGTTTAATGAATGTCTGTTTAAGATTACTTTTCAGATTGTCCTAAAGAGGCTAAAAAATATGAAATATTTCTCCACTTTTCTTTGGTTTTATTATGTGACGTTCTTTATTTAACATTGATTTTGTATAGAAGATAATCAAACAATGAAAGAAAGTTTTCATGATAAATTTCCAAAGAATTTCAAGGTGAAACTTGTTAAAAAGTACATCTTCTGAATTCCTTAAAGTTCTCTAATTTGCCCTAAGAACATTGAAGCTTTAAATTTAGAAATGAAGAAAAATGAGACTTGGAAGAAAATTATTGTAATCGCTTCAGTTCAGTGTGTCTGTGGGGCCGGTGTAGTGTTCCGTTTGTTTTATTCTAAAATAAGGTATTTATTTCATGAATGTTTACATCCGGTGAGATTAGATTACGCAGATAAAGAGTGATTTATTCAATTTGGGTTAAATGAAACTTTACCTATGAAATTCTTCCAGTCAAGATGGATTAGTACTCATTGTGACCACAATTAATGACCCATTCTATTAGAATTTGTATAAAAATATCTTAACTTGCTTAATGAATTTTCCAAAATAATGATTTATTTCTGAAAAAAATATATTATATTTCACATAGCTTGTGAATCCCTATCACCATTTATTTCATGTTTTCACTTCTTACAAAATATCAAGCCCATGAAATATTCCTAAAAAATTGTCTGTCTTTTGCTTGAGCATTTTAGTAGAGAAAAAAGGAAATGTTTCAAAGTTTACAAATTGTTTTTATGTAACATTTCCAGCACCCACAGACTTAATTTTTCATCAGACAAACTTATCATTTTACCAAATATTTTTTTAATTAGTCACCATCATTTCATTGATTTCCTTGGTCCTTGTTCCCAACATGAAATAATTCAGTAGTAAAATATTAAATACATGTTCAGGGATTGGTCAGAGACCTGCATATTCGAGGTATGGCATTATTATATTAAGGGTTAAGTATAAGGGTTAACGAAGAAGCTCAAATACTCACTGTTACAAGCTTGACATCAAGGTTTTCCACATCAATCCGTTATTTCAAAGGGATTGTTCTCTCGTATATTCAATTTAAAGGATTACAGTCTTCATAGGTTAGTGATTTGTCTCTAAGGATCTGTCGTATGTAATCCCTATCCTATGAAATAGACACTTTGTAACTCTGGACGAGGGATTTAACTGGCCAATGACTTCGCTTTGTGAATAATATGCGAGATATAAGCTCTCTATTGTGTTCATAAGTTTTATATGATGAGATTTGTTTCGGTCGTGAGTCATAGAGTAAACTCACCTCGTTATTGCCCTTATACATATAAGTATATTGAGTTCTTATGTTTGATTATGTCTTTACCTTATGAAATCTATATTGAAACAAGGGCCTGTCGTCTTCTTATATTTCATATTTTTCCAATATCAGCGATGTTTGTCAGTTCTCAAAACTGTTTTTTTTTACATCTTATGACGAAATTAGATCTGAATTGTTATTAAACATGTACCGGTACATAAATTCATACCTGTGATATCAAGATCCCATTTTTGAAGGTGTGTTTATGTCAGTTCTTGAATACCTGGATACTAGCTGACACTGTAACCAAGATGAATTGAGAACGAAAAGAGTACTACATGCAAAAAATATAAAATTCTAGCCGAAAATGTGAATTCCAAAATCACCTCACCCCTCTGACCTGTAGTAATGCCTGTTATCATATACACTATACCCTTATAGGGTGGCTCACTTTTATGTCATTTTAATAATGTATATTTATTTATATGTATTTTATGTGAGGTGAGACTGAAATAAACCATCTGTCTGTCTGTAATCGCAGACATCCGATAAACTTTGATGACTGTGGTTTCAACTACTGAGACAACCGTAATTTTCAGTACTCATTAATTGTTTCTCAGACTTCTTTATATTTTTTGTGCCATTTATATGAATATTTACCATGTACCTATCTCACCTGTGTTCCAGGTTACCTGAGGGTTTCACGCAGCTGCAGAACCTTACCTCATTGTTCCTTAACGACACCTTCCTGGATTTCTTACCTGGCAGTTTTGGCAGGTAAGACATTGAAACTCTCATTTCCTATATGAAATATTATCTCTAGCAGGTGTATATACTTGTTTAATATTATTGGTAGAGATGAAAATTGAGATTAAGGAACATTTAGTCTTGTGATTATGTTTTACATACTGTCCAGTTACTACAGTATAACAATATTTTATTGACAATTTCTGTCTTGACCAGATGAATTGATATTAGTTGGTTTCCATTTTCCCTAATTTAAAATGTGATGTAATATTACTCTGCATTTATTATTCAAGCTGCATTTTCATTAATCACCTTTCATTACTTGGTCAAACAAACAGCATTTCTATGAATTATGAATATTAATGGTAGTTCTAAGAAGAGACAAAACAATAAAACTTTCTTGGAATAAATTTCAAGCCTCTTAAGCTGACGCACTCTTCTTAATCAAAAGAAAGACATAAGTTATTCATGTCATAAATTAATATACACAAATTCAATCAATGAGGGCATTTTGTAAATGAAAGAGCTAACAAATTATTTACAAGATTTTTATAGGGATCAACAAGGTCTTTTTTTATTACCATAATTGCTTTCTCTTTTATTATCACTTTTATACAGAGTAGGAAAGGCTAAGGAGTTTTATATCTTTATGTCTCTGGAAAAGATTACAGTCACATTTAAGGGATTAGGGCTGTTTTCATGTGTAAAGAAACACATTTATAAACTATGTGATAATCCCACCGTCTTTGAAATATAAGAGTTTTATCTCTTTAAAAACCTATGATAGCATTTAGATAACATTATAGAATTTATAAAAGGATGGTTTTATTGTGTGATTTATGTGAAGCATTGATGTGAAGGATTTATACATTATGTATGGTTAAATTGATTTTTTTGTGTCTAATTTTTCATCTACACTTGAATTATGATTTGTATGGTTCTATAATTGGAGTTATCTAGTCCAAACTCATTTCTTGACAAAGAATTTTTTTTCCACACTTCATAACCATCATTTGCGATATATGACATATGCATTTCTAGAGATCATTTTTCTTCTTCTTTTTATATCTCGATTTTGGTCCCCTAAAACAATTTCAGGCTGTGGAAAAGTGGGGGTATGATGTTACTTAATACTTTTCTTTGATAATTTTTTATGATATGAATTTGTTGAGTGATGAACAGAAATAAAACACTTTGAAATATTAAACCTATAGGTTCATTTCTTCAGAAATGTGAATTTTAGCTTATGGTAATGTGGAATTGTAGTATCACAAGAGTTATCTCCCTTGCACTGAAATTTACCAGATCACATAATTTTGGATTCATGTTCTTCGAATAAGTTTTATATGTTGAAGGATTGTTTGTTTACAGCTTTCAGTGAATTCCAAAGCAGTTTTATTGAAATTAATTCTTTATTCTTGAATATATTTATTTTCAGACTTGTACATCTGAAGATTTTAGAAATCCGAGAAAATCACCTGAAGACACTACCGAGCTCTTTCAGTCGGTTGGTGGAGTTAGAGAGGCTCGATATTGGAAATAATGAGTTCACTGAACTGGTAGGCATTTATTTTTTCATAGGATAATACAAAATCCACAATATATTATAATTAATAATCAAGTCACACCCACCGCCACTGTACAGCACAAAACAATGCACTTCACGTGTAATACTGAGTACAGCACAAAACAATGCACTTCACGTGTAGTACTGAGTACAGCACAAAACAATGGACTTCACGTGTAATACTGAGTACAGCACAAAACAATGCACTTCACGTGTAGTACTGAGTACAGCACAAAACAATGGACTTCACGTGTAATACTGAGTACAGCACAAAACCATGCACTTCACGTGTAATACTGAGTACAGCACAAAACAATGCACTTCACGTGTAATACTGAGTACAGCACCAAACAATGCACTTCACGTGTAATACTGAGTACAGCACAAAACAATGCACTTCACGTGTAATACTGAGTACAGCACAAAACCATGCACTTCACGTGTAATACTGAGTACAGCACAAAACTTCACATGTAATGCTGTTCCTATAATATTTTAACGTCTTTTGGTATGGAGAGGGACTAAAATAAATTGGTTAATAATGATTTATTGGATATTAAAACTTGATAGATGTGCTCAATTTGAAGATGAATGAATTCTATATTTTGCCCATACAAAATTTGTTTTAAAATATATTTGTTTCTTAAATGAATCTGTGCACTGAAATTTTATTCTTTTCCTCTTATTCATGATAGACAGATTATACTACAAAATATTTAATTTATATAATATATTTCCATAACCTGGCAGAGTAAAGCTTTTGTTAAAGGAAATACAGAAATAACAAATGTTAAGAAAAAGTTGATTGAATATATTCAAATGATGTTTTCAGCCCGACGTGGTAGGAAATCTGTCAGGCTTGTTGGAACTCTGGTGCGACAACAACCAGATCAAGAAGCTAACAAATGTAAGGTCCTCATTCTTCGGGATATCTGAATACTGATAAACTTAACATTTTACCTACCGGGTAATACTCTGGGTATGCATGTTGTTAGTTCTTGACGGAACTTTAATCAATTTCTTTGTCAACAAGTTATGATTGCTGTAATTCAGCAGCTCAGAAATGTTTTTCATTAATTAAGTCAGCGGTACACTACCATTTAGTCTCTGAATTAAATTGTTTTGGGTAAAATTTCAAAATTTGCCCCAAAAAATGTTTTTTTAGATAAAAAGGAGTATTGAGATGTGTTCATGTACAGAATTAATCAGAGCTATGTAATGTTGCAGACAATCGGCAAGCTGACTCAACTGATCTTCTTAGATGCATCGAAAAATAGAATCGAGGAGTTCCCGAAAGAGATAGAAGGATGCGCCGCATTGGCCGATCTCCATCTGACAACAAACAACATCACAGAACTCCCAGAATCCATTGGTGTGTACTCTTAAATATTGAAATCTCCTTGTTACAACCAACTAAACAATAACCGTAAAAACTAAAAAGTAAATCAAATTTTTCAAAAGTTTATTTCTCATGTAAAGGAAGATCATTTTCCCTTGATATTCATAATTTATATATATTTGTTCAAATGTCATGACAATTCTATTCACTGTTATATTTTTTGGTACCAGGCAACCTGAACAACTTGACAACGCTGAAAGTGGACGACAATCAGTTGATGTCCCTCCCTAAAACTCTCGGAGGGTTAGTTTCATTTTGAATTAGAATAATGAATTGTACACTCTAGCAAGAACCCACTAGCAAATAAATGATGAACAATCGGATCGTTCTTGGGTTCTTGAATGTTATGCTCTTTTTGACATGATCACAGTGACGAGAAAGAGATATAATATCAATGCGGTAATGAGAACACTTTTGTTCAACTGAAAATGTCTGAACATAAAATAAGATCTAATAAAATATTTCTCTTGAGAATCAGATTTATGTGATACATAGCCTAAATCCTTGATAATTTGATGCTATTAAATGCATTGATAATTTGATGCTATTAAATGCATTGAGAATTTGATGCTATTAAATGCATTGAGAATTTGAAGCTATTAAATGCATTGAGAATTTGATGCTATTAAATGCATTGAGAATTTGATGCTATTAAATGAATTGAGAATTTGATGCTATTAAATCCATTGAGAATTTGATGCTATTAAATGCATTGATAATTTGATGTTATTACATGCATTGAGAATTTGATGCTATTAAATGCATTTATAATTTGATGCTATTAAATGCATTGAGAATTTGATGCTATTAAATGCATTGAGAACTTGATGCTATTAAATGCATTGAGAATTTGATGCTATTAAATGCATTGAGAATTTGATGCTATTAAATGCATTGAGAATTTGATGCTATTCAGAATATCTTTATCAGATTGTCGGCGCTCTCAGAACTGAACGCCAGCGCCAATGATATTGAAGCTCTCCCTGCAAGTATAGGACTACTGCGGAATCTACGCACATTCTACGCAGATGAAAACTTTCTGGAATTCCTCCCTGCTGATGTGAGTAACACCAATTAAAACATGGAATATTTTAATAATCTTTAAGATTTATTTAATGGTTAATAGGTCCTAAAATATTCCTGGAGTATCCTTAATCATCCAATCATTGGATTATCCCTTTTCTGATTCCTGTAAATTGGCCACTTAATCCGTGAATTGTAAAAAAGGTAAATCCTGAAAATTGTTGATTAAGGGTCATGATCATTTCAAGATTTTTTAAATCATATTTGCAGATCGGGAGTTGTAATGGCATCACGGTCCTGTCGCTCCGAAGTAACAAGCTGACGTACATCCCTGACGAGATCGGTCGTATCCCACGGTTACGCGTCCTCAATCTGAGTGATAACCGCCTCCAGTTCCTACCTTTCTCCATCATCAAGCTGAAGGAACTCCAGGCCCTGTGGCTCACAGAGAACCAGGTATGAAATTTATTTCTGGTCAAAGCTGATGTAGATTTAAAGCGCAACTCCCGGATAAAATTGACCAAAATTCGTTTGACTAAACCAAGGTAAATTGTACACTAATGTTAATCTGTATGCATAGTATCTAGCTAAATATGATTTTCCGTTAGGTCATAAAATTTTTAAAACAATAGATTATTTTATTATTTGTGATTATAAAAAATAGCGTCATTTACTTGCCGCGATCGTTTTGTTCCGGTGATGTAACCGGATGTGACGTCAACTGGGGCAAACAAACGTGACGTAACAGCCACGTGACAATGTAAACAACACAGCGCTTTCACTTCGGTGATCTCTTTTTGACGATTTGGGTCACAAATAAAGTTAAACTGAGAGTGAAATTCGAATATCTGCTGTATGAAAGTATAATGGCAACGAGGAATTAGCTAAATATTTGTTTTGGTACATAATTATGAGAAGAATTCATGATCCGAAAGGACATTTCAAATTCTGTAGCCTAGTGAAGGAGTCGTTGTCCTCTGTCGACACGGAATGATTTCGGTAAGTGGGTCTTTGATTTCTTTCTTCTAACGATGCATAATTTGTTATGTGTATGGACATGTTCTTTCGAAAATATAAATATTACTTGAATTTTCAATCCGAGTCGAGAAAAACAACATTATCAGTCTCTCAAATCGTGGCTCTCGTCGAGTGTGTTTTGCAGATCCATTTTTCGATACGCGCTCACATTCTTCCAAAGTGATTTTTTAAAGAAATTTGTCTGGCCCACAGGGATAGCAGTATTCAAATTTTGATAACAAAAGTAATTTTTACTAGCCTCGGGTTGAATGACTGGTGTTAATTTTAGCCCAGAGATTCATTAACATGTCAATTATATGAGAACTTATAATTAATTTGCACCATTTCATTGATAAAATGTTAATAATGTGTGCATGACTCGCCTTTTTAACAAAAACTTTATAATAAATTTTATTAATATAATTAACTTCAGGAAATTATTTTTTAAATATCGACATTTGCTTTCAATGAAATATATTAGACAGATATCAAATTCAAATCCATATAACAATGTAGTAGAAATTACTACTGGTATTTAAAAATTACAAATCAGAAGCCATACAGTATATGAGTTAGTGATCATGAATGTATATGCATATTTAAATTTTCAAAGAAATGGCTTTCCATAAAAGATTTCAATATTTTGTTTGATAACTATTTATTTGTTTGTGATGAAATTAGACTGAGGCTGTAGATGTTTAGAATTATTTCACTTGCCTGACATAAAAATATCAAAGGTCCTATACCAAACACAAAATAATAACATGTTATGAATTAATCATGTGTTATATATGCAGCATCAAGAAAGATTTATTATTGTTGTTACAGGTGATGGGAGTCCCTAATACAAGAGAACACAACAACAACAACAAAACCATTAGGAATGGACTGTTTGTGCAGTAAAATATTGGTGCTGAAGGTGTGATCCTTTGCTATCAGGAAATGATATATGTAAACATTGTCATAAGAAGTGATATATGCTGATTGTGTGAACTGATATCCAAATCATTATCTTCTCTTGGATATGAGAATGTGCCAATGTTTTAGAAATATTGTATTCAACTTAGAAGCAAACTTGAGCTGCCTCATAGAAAGACTACACAAAAACAGTGTAACAGTAAATCAAATTAATATTCAATTTAATTATGAGAGTAAATAAAATCAAATATTTCCAAAATTTATAAAAAATAAATGTTATGATAAAATTAATTTCATGTGCACTGTTTCTATGTAATTCCTAAAATGCAAACACTTACACAAAGTAATGTTCAATACATGTTGTATACTTAGTTGAATAAATTTGGCTCTTATATTTGTTGTTTTTTTATTCATGATTAAAAAGTTGAAATGCAATATTGCATCTTAAGTGACTTTAATGTCACAGTAAAAAAGAAAACTTGAACATATTTTTATACCCCCGCTACGAAGTAGTCGGGGGTATATAGCGCTCAGCGCGTCCTTGCGTCCGTCCGTCCGTCCGTCCGTCCGTCCGGAACACTTTTGGTTCCGCTCATAACTCAAATACTACTTGTTCAATTGTTATGAAACTTTATACATGTACACTTTATGGTCCCTAGATGTGCCTTTCTATGTTTCCCTCAGATTCCATGACTATTTTTTCAGATTTTCCACTTTTAAGCGTCTTTGTGTGCGCGTCTATGGTCACACTTTTGGTTCCGCTCATAACTCAAATACTACTTGTTCAATTGTTATGAAACTTTATACATGTACACTTCATGGTCCCTAGATGTGCCTTTTCTATGTTTCCCTCAGATTCCATGATTATTTTTTTCAGATTTTCCACTTTTAAGCGTCTTTGTGTGCGCGTCTATGGTCACACTTTTGGTTCCGCTCATAACTCAAATACTACTTGTTCAATTGTTATGAAACTTTATACATGAACACTTTATGATCCCTAGATGTGCCTTTTCTATGTTTCACTCAGATTCCATGATTATTTTTTCAGATTTTCCACTTTTAAGCGTCTTTGTGTGCGCGTCTATGCTTACACTTTTGGTTCCGCTCATTAATCAAATACTACTTGTTCAATTGTTATGAAACTTTATACATGTACACTTTATGGTCCCTAGATGTGCCTTTTCTATGTTTCCCTCAGATTCCATGATTATTTTTTCAGATTTTCCACTTTTAAGCGTCTTTGTGTGCGCGTCTATGGTCACACTTTTGGTTCCGCTCATAACTCAAATACTACTTGTTTCCAAGAAGGTATTAACACCTCATATACATAGCTTCTTTCTTATAAATCTGGTAAATGATTTTGACATGTTCACATTCAAGGTCAAAGGTCAAGGTCATGAGTGCTTTAATTACTACAATAATCCTTGTAAACATGATAACTTCAAACGTTTTTGTGCTGTCAGGCTCTTATTTGGTATATATCAACTATGGAGATAGACCAAGATTTGAAAAAGTTTTTGCTAAAATCTGTCAAAGGTCAAGGTCACAGCAAGGTCACAACTTAAGCATGCTATTGTGAATATGCCTTATGTTAACAATGAACACTTTGAGTCATTGCATGATTGTTATACACAATGAAAAGTAATCAGTGATGGTGTGACCTTGAAGGTCTAAGGTCAAGGTCAAGGTCATGAGATATTGGTTCAGGCCATGTTAATCCTTTGATCCAATTTTGAGATCAGAAATAGGTTTTAAGAACAAACTTGTGAAAAGTGACCCCAGTGATGATTCAACTTGTTAGAATAACTTGAAAAATGAACAAATTTTGGTCCAAAAAAAATCCCATTTTATTTATGCTGAGGAGAAGGCGGAACAGGGAAAGGCGAGACCCAAAGTTTCGGAGCTGCTCTGCTTTTGCGGTGTCCCGCAAACGCTCTTCTAGTTGTTTAAATGTTACGAAACCACTTTGACTTTTACTTCTAAAACATGCTTAGAGGTGTAATACTTACTCTGCTTTAATAATATATGTTATGGTCTTTTCATACAAAAGTTTAAACATTGATACCCTTTTGCTATTTTCAAACATTTCTCTTTGACCAATGTTAATGTAAAAGCGGGGGTATCATAAGTGAGCTTTGCTCACTAATTCTCTTGTTTTCAGAATTCTTAGGTCTGCTTCAAGGTAAGTTTTTTTTATATGCAGGTAGGTGTAGGCAAATGTAAAAAACACAAGTCATGCTAACATAGGTATTTACACACAGTTACAAATCTATTTTATAGAAATAAATATCTTTGTCCCTTTGGATAATGCTATTTACAAAATATATATATATATATCTGTAACTGAAAATATAGGTTAGTTAAAATTGCAAATGTTATTGATAAATGTCTGAATTTTCCATTTGATCAAATATATATACTTGACAAAATATACTTAGAAAATATTATGCAAATGAATAATAATTATCTTATCATTTAAATAAGATATCAATCACCAAAAATTCCATTATTCTTACCAATTTTATCCACTAAAATACAGATCAGTTAGATACAATATTTTCATTCTTTCATTCAATGTCTTTCAATACTTATGAAACAATATCACTACAATTAAATTATTTCTATTGCAATACACTATTCATTCTAAAACAAAATTGGGTACGAGTTCAGCGAAACGTGTGGATATGCATTGGAGTTCACTGCATCCCGTGAAGACATCACGTGACCATGCAGGCACGGTAAAGTTATTTCGCCAAAAATGAAATAACCTATGTATTATAGTCAGCAAATTACACAATATTTTACTACATGCATTCACTATTAATGATGTATCTAAAATACGTAAGTTTGCCAGATATGTCAGCACTGAAACACGTATGATATCAGCTGTTCGGTTAATTATTTGGGATTTTACTTCCGGGTTTAGTAAGAACCATTTTTAAAACTTTATCGCTGATATTGAGTTTATTCCTTTTCTGTTTCTCTTCAAGTTGTCATATGCAAATATCTTGCAAGTTTTGACATCAAATGGTCGACTGGTATGATTCCTATTGCCCGCGCAGTTTACTCGTCTGACAGTGTTAATACTACGGCGGTCGCCATTTGCATTGGTTTGTTTTCTCCAGTTGACGTCATACATTCCTTCGGGGAAAATCGAGATTTTTCCGGTGTTCTCCGTAAAACAAGATGGCCGTCACGTTAAAAAGCGACGTAAACAGACAGTTTTCTGACATTTTTTACGATTTGCTAAAGTCACACATAATTTCAATGGTAATGGGATGCGAGAATTTGTTGTTTATAAACCGATTCACATAAATTCCATGTCTTTGCAATGTGCATGTAAACCATAGGCAGTTACTTGAAAGAAATTGGAGCAAAATCATCCGGGAGTTGCTCTTTAAAATTGTTTGGCACACAGACAATCATGTGCAGCCACAGAATATTTTTTTTGCCAAAACTGTTATAAATTTAGCGGGCAGACTGGCTCAAATTTGTGATTTTTAGCTCATCTGGCCTGAAAGGCCCGATGGGCTTATGGCATGGGATGGCGTCCGTCCATCCGTCCGTCCGTCCGTCCGTCCGTAAACTTTTCGCTTTTTCGACTTCTTCTCCAGAACCAATGACTCCAGAGAGCTGAAATTTAATGTACAGACTCCTTGGCTGAAGGGGATACTAAATTGTAAATTTGGTGACCCTGTGACCCCAAATGTGGGTCACAGGGGTCATAACCTTAAAAGCTATTTTCATCTTCTTCTCCAGAACCAATGACTCCAGAGAGCTGAAATTTTATGTACAGACTCCTTGGCTGAAAGGGATTCTAAATTGTAGATTTGGTGACCCTGTGACCCCAAGTGTGGCTCACAGGGGTCATTACCTAAAAAAAACTATTTTCATCTTCTTCTCCAGTCCCAATGAACGTAGAGAGCTGAAATTTTATGTACATACTCCTTGACTGAAGGGGATTCTTAATTGTAAATTTGGTGACAGTGAGACCCCAAATATTGGGTCACAGAGGCAATGACCTAAAATGCTATTTTCATCTTCATCTCCAGTCCCAATGGCTCTAGCGAGCTGAAATTTTATGTACAGACTCCTTGGCTGTAAGGGATTCTAAATTGTAAATTTGGTGAGTCTGTGACCCCAAATATGGGTCACAGGGATCATAACCTAAAAGCCTATTTCAGTTTACAGCATCTTTCTGAGATTATATGTGCACTTCAATCAGTAAGTAGGTAAGGGAGGTAATTTTAAAGAAAACAGCTGAGGCATTTCATCTTTCTGATGTGAGAGTTCTAACATGTGCTTTGAATATATAATATGTCTGATGAAAAAGAGATATTTAGAATTAAAAACTTAGAATTGGAGGTCTAACCAAAATTATAAGTCATATTTTATCTTTGTCTCACATTTCACATATGAGTAATTATTTGTATTTTGCAAGTGAATTTGCTGATAAAGGTACACAAGTCTAAAAGTATTCTAAAGACTTAATACAGAATCTTTTATTAAATCTAATATTATGTTCTTTGTAATTTAAGAGTTAATAATGGAGTTTTTTAATATCTCATGATATTGTGTAATTATTTGGAGAATTAATTAATTAATTAATGAGAATTTCCAGTATGAGTCAATTTGGTATACCTTATTTATATCATATTTTATACTATATAACTGATTTAGTTTTCTATTAACTTTGCAGTTAATTTTATTCAATAGGAACAAGAAATGAGATAGATGTCTACATCATGGACATGTTTAATGTGAATCTATTTGAAATGAGAACTATTGAATACCCTTTGAAGGAATAACTTGAAGAGGAATTAAATTTTTTCATTTTACATGAGATATGTGAACTGAATATGACTAGTGATGACTGGTGATAACATAGGACTATAAAAGAAGTAGCTATATGAGATTGTGACATCACACCTATTTTCATCATCTTCTCCAGTACAGAAAAATAATTAATTGTAGGAAAAACTGCATCTAACATATAAATTTTACTGGCTGTGAGTCCAGTGTCTGCATGTTATGTAATATCATTGTGTTGACCTCTTCCTGGCAGAAGAATGAAAACTGATAGTTACACAGAGGTTTCAGGTTACTTCAAACTTCTGTGCAGCACTGTGTTATCATAGACTGTGCGTGAGACTGCTTTAGTCTTCCACTGACTCTAAAAAAGAATTTATTCATAGAATATCACCATTTTATCAAATATTGAAAAGGAGCCTATAAGAAATGGTGAAAAAGAATTTACTAAAAAAAATTCACCAATTTATTAAGTATTGAAATGGAGCCTATGAGAAATGGGATTTTCAAAAACTGAGGCTCCTATTCATTATGTAATAAATGTTGGTATTGCCATAATGCAATTAAGAATTAAAACAATATAATACAAAGGTGTATGATATTCATAACGAATGTTGATTTATGTGTAACCAATTTTGATAATAATTAGCAGGGGTCATGACCTAAAAAGGTTTTTTTCATTTTCTTCTACAGCCCCAGGCCATTATTGCAATAGCTTACAGTGGTGAATTGTATGCAAAGAATTGTACCCGGTATATTCATTATTATATAATGTGTGTATGATCTTAAAAAATAGTATGATCTCTCCACCACATTATTATATGTTTGATACCAGCAATTTATTTCCAAGCTTTGTGTTGCTCTTTCAACACATATATATAGCAGATTGGCAAAGTTATGGTAACAAAATATTTTTAAACTGCTTTAATCGTTTCACTACCTAGATTCTTATTACTACATTCCATTATCTGACCATTGCTATAAAGTCCACTCCATAACATACCCCACTTATTATCTCCTGATGAGCTACAGAGGCCATGGCTCTATTTTTAATATCTGTTGCTTGCTCATTGTATAAGTTCAGCCATATTGGTTTTGGTTTCTATTTTCCACCTAGGATCGGAAATTTTTAGAGGCATGAGATGAAAATCAAAGAAAACAATTGGTTTTAAAATAGGTTTTATGTTGTAAACTCACTTATTCTTTCAGACCCGCCCATTGATTCCGCTACAGTCGGACTACGACCCGGAGACAAACCGGAAGATTCTCACCTGCTACCTGTTGCCTCAGACTCAACAACAAGATGGTGAGATACACGCACTCAACAGTATTGTCATACTGGGGACAAGTTTCAGGATAAAAATAAATCTGAACATTAACTGTTTCCTATATTATCTATTTTTCATGTCTAAATTTTAATTTCAAATTCAGGATTTAAAATTTGAGAGTAAACGAATGAATGAATGAATGAATGAATGAATGAATGAATGAACGAATGAATGAATGAATGAGTGAATGAATGAGTGAATGAACGAATGAGTTCATTTCGATATGAAGGCAACTGTACAATACAATATATGGAATATCACACAGACAATATGATCACTATTACCAAAAATATAAAATCATGAACTTATATATCTACTCTTACATTTTATGCGTTAAACTCAAACTCACCTCACCTTACATTTGAATTGCTTTTAGCTAGTGCATGTTTAATTAATAGCGAAATTAATTATCTATATATAAATGATTAACGAATGTATTTCCTCCAGACGAGGGAGGGGGAGGAGGAGACACTGACAGTTTCCACGCATCCATGTGGGAGGAGGAACGCGCTCGTCGACAGCAGATTCATTTTGAGTTTGGAGACGAGATGGATGAAGACGTAAGTACCTGGAGAGTTACCTGCCCTTGATGCACAGTTTGACTAACTGGGATAACATCTGCCAGTAGAGGTCTCTCTCACCACAATTCAGCCAATCAGAGAGTCTCAAATCATCTCATCATGAATTTAACTTTAAGGTTGATTGAAGGGCACATAAAATATACATTGGACATAAAATGACCAAAATTTTCAAAAGTCTTTATGAACCCCTGAATAACTATATCACAATAACTTTTATAGAAAATTGGATGTAAAACAATGTTATCAAAGCTATTGATGTTCTAAACTTTTGATGATTGCATTATATAGTTAATTATAAGTTAATTATAATCAGATTGAGATGACTTTGATTGATTGTGATTTGGTTGGCTATCCCAGATGAGTGAATTCTTTTACTAATCATAATATTGCATGATATATATTTGAGATTAACATTAATACTGATGATAATGCACTTACATGTTTGTTGTTTCCCAGTTTGATTCCCCATTGCACTGACATTGATGTGTGATTAACTAATGAAAGTAAATTTAATTTCTAGGAATAAGTTTTTACATATATGAAATGTCTATATCTACATGATTGATGCATGAAGTCTTACGAGTATCTGCATGTTTTGATTAACATTTGAACTTCAAAACTTCAATAATTAGAAAAGAAACAGATTGTTTTAATTTACTATATCAAGATGCTTTTAGTATTTGCTTTGTTAGAATATCGTAGATTTTTATGATGAAAATAAGAAATTTGAATTTAAATTTTGTTTTAAAATTTTTGTTACCAATAATTACCAATTTCAAATTTGTCAGTACATAAATACAATTTTAATTGTGAATTTCAACTTTGTTTAGCATTAGACATCATCAAAATAACAAGCATATGCAGATATAAAATTTGAATGAAAAACATAAAATTTGTTTAAAACACAAATCACTAATTTCATTTCCCTGCTCATCCTCACCCTAGCACTGGGTATAACTAATACCTCTCACAAAAAAACACAGGGTCACTTGTATCGCTGTCCTACGCCGTACCCTAAAGAAATGCGAGAGAAGGCAAGACACGCCCGCAATTTGGCCATGCGCCAAACTGTGGGCAGAGACGACCAATGGGAAGTTGGCCAAGAAAACTATGGTTATGAGTCGGAGGTAATCATTGGCCGAGCCATCGTAAACCACATATATATAATCGCTATATGTATATGTAGTCGCTCTATATTCTGCTATAACTTTGGTTGTGGGAAATTATTATCTTTAGTTTAATTTCAGAGTGTCATTTTTTATTCAATATTTTTTTCATATTGACTTTTTTTAAAAATCATTTTTATTAATCTTAAACAGTCCTGCCCTTGATGAATATAAATTTTAAAATAATCATTTGGTTGCTGTGTCAACTATTTTCATGAAAAAACTCATCGAAATTTAAAATTTAATTTATAACCTTAAACTTCCTGAACTATTTTTTAATAGACTTATGTTGACTTCTGGCAGGATGAATAATATGAAATTGCATTTTCATTTTATCCTCTGCTTTCTAATATTTTGAAAAGCATATTTTTGCAGAAAAAAAGTTTTACAAATTTATAATAATTTGCTATTTTGAAAATGGCGCTCTTTGTTCCTGAAGTGCTTTATGACGACTTCTATAAACAAAGCCCTATATGAATATTATAGTTATTTGTTCTATATTACTTCTCTATTTATTTAGTTGCTTGCTGCATGCATTTTAGAAAGTATTTGTTTTCGTTTATGGTTTGGGGATTTGCTTGTGTCGTTCATTAAGATTTTGTTAAACATTTTGCATGAAGATTTATTGCTTTACAAATAATTTGTGTACTTTCAATTACTTCGAAATATAACTGCAAGGTAATAAACTTATCAATATAAATATGCTTCTTATAAATATTATGTATATGCATTTGCAAGGCAATACTGTTTTATATATATGGTGGACAAATATTACAGTAACTATAGTAAATTATTATCAAATGAAACTTTGCTGTAAATGTAAACTTATTAATGTAAAAAAAAATGTTAAATTCCTGAGATGCCTTTTAAGTTTAAAAATTAACAATTTATTTTTAATGATTGTTTATATTCTTATAATTTTGTAGATTTGATTTGTGTTTTGTTTTATACTAACCCTAATCATGCCATGATAATCACATTGACAAAGTTCACATGATATAAAATTGCTTGAACTTCATTAAATCATCAGTTAATCAAGTCCACCAAAAAACAAACACATAAAATCATTTTACAATATTTGTTCACAAATAATTTATAAATATTCTTTCATGAAACATTTCTTCACATAATTACAGGATAATCAAACACAATATTATTTCTTTGAATTGAAAATCCTGCATTATTTCTTGTTAAATTTTTATTTTGTAAATTGACCACTGAATTTTGGCACTAATTCAGCTCAAGTTCATTTTAAATATTGTCTATGACAACGAGTGGGCCTGATGAATAAATTTTCTCTGAGATAAAAAATTTGAAGGTAATTAAAGGTCAATCAACTGAAACAACTTCTCCACAATTGGTTCATGGCATGATAGGGGTTAAAGCCACCTAGTGGCAGAGTAGTGAGTGACGTGTGTAGCCTCTAACCTGTGTTTCATTCCTCCGTGCAGCAGAGTGGAGCGGGGTCCAGTCACGGAGGACGAATGAAGGAGGCACGTATAGCCAAACCCTCCTCCCCAGTTCATAAGGAAACCCATCGTCTTTACCGTTATGATAAGGTATTACTAATATTCTGTGCTCCAAGGCATTGCTAGTATACTTTAGAAATAATTTATTTATGATTTCAATTGAATATTTCACTGTTGAATTTAAAAGACTTAATCTCTACATGATAACTGCAAAATATAAGTATTGAGGTTATTCAATATACGAAACAAAATAACAAATTATTGCCTTCCCCCTTATGTGGAAAAGAAATTGTCCATTATTTCCCCAAAAGTTTGACTAACAATGGTTTGGGTTTTTTTCACTTCTTTATTTGTGTTGTGATATATCATATATGTGTACCATAACACGTACAGGTAAGTTTGATTGTCATTTTTAGTCTGCCAGAAAAGGTGTCTCTTTCATCCTTCTTTATTTCCTCTTTTACTTCTCCACACCCATCTCCTTCCCCCCTTTTTCTTATCCTCCTCCCACTCCTCCTCTCCCCTTTCTTGCCCTCTCACCATCTCTCCTCACCCTTACTCACCACTCCCGTCTCCCTCCCCTCTCTCCTCTCTTCTTTCTCTCCCTTCTATCACTTACTTCCCCCCCCCCCCCCCCCCCCCCCCCATTACTAGTTCAGCTATCTAACTTCCCCCTCTCTCCCCCAGGAGAAGCAGCAGAAGGACAAGGCCAGGATGCAGCAGCACCGACAGTCCCAGGAGGTGGAGGACGAGACCGCTTCACTCCTCACTCCCAAACCTTCCAAGAAGGACAGAGGTACTTCATCTCCTTAGTTTCCTAATGAGATGAGAGGCATTAGTTCCCAAACAAATATACATGTCTTATTCTTATACCGGTTATAGAGATCAAGTTGGTTGGATTAATTTCATTGTGGCCATTGAAGGACAAACACAGGAGCCGATATTGTTGCAAATATTCATCTAACAGGAACCTAAGTAAGTAATGATGTGTTTCAGATGGCAGCAGGGAAGACGGAGGATTCAGTGAGAGTCGTATTCGAGGGAGTGGATCTTCTCCCAATATTCCCGGTGATCTCAACGACACACCGAAGAACCACTTTGGGATTTATGGGGTAGATACACCTTATGCCGTCAAACCTCACAGTCACCATGGTTCCCGCAGCAAGCATCATCGACTACGAGACTACGACTCGGACACGGGCTACAGAAGTGACCGGGAGCTCCAGCGGTTTCAGAGACAGGTTCTCAGCGAGGAGAGGAGCGGACCTCCTTCTGTGAGCTCCATGCCGTCCTCTCATCGTTCACATCATCACCATCATCATCACCATCGATCTCATCACCGTAGAGACGGAGGGTATGCAAGTGACCTTGAGGCATACTCCCAACGCCATAAAGAAATGGGTCAAAGGTCAGCGACCTTGAATCATCAGCATCCAGCCCAAAGTCTTCCGTATGATTTGCATAATCAGGTCACAAAGACAAACTCTGATAGTGCTACTGTGCCTCATTCACGGAGGATCATGATGAACAGTGACGAACTGTACAGCCAGCAGACGTCAAGTCGTGAAAGTGTCAGACAGCCCAGTCTGTCACCCCTCAAACCCCTCCCTACTCCGTCCCCCAGTCTCTTCCATAGAAACAAGTTTGTGGATCAAAGCACCCCGGTCAATCTGGAGCCTCCGGAAAGTTTCCCGCCTCCGTTCCAAGATGGCAGCTTGACGTCTGCTCCTGACACAAGTCAAGGGAAGGACCTGCAGAGAGAACTTTACACAGTGCTTGAGGAACGTAATCATAAACATGAACAGAGCAGATCTCTGGTAGGAATGCTTAAAAAGTTTATAACATATTTTTACTTGGTACTATGGTAACAAATATTTATGATATAATTGAATGAAATACACTGACATGGGGCATAAATCACACATGACAAAAATAAAATGTTATATTTGTTTCAAGTAAGGTTAAGAATGTTTCACATAAATGTTCATCAAATTAATTTTCACTTGGCCAAACAAAAAATGTTCCCCCCCCAAAAATAACCTCTTCATACACACCAATTTCCCTTTGCACCTGATTTCTCTGCAAACTAAAACCGATTTCAATTTTCAGCCTCGCCAGCGGCCACAGAGTGAGACATCATTTGTTAAACCCCCATCATTCAAACCTCCACCTCCGTACAGACGGACACCAGAGAGGACCCCGTCTGCTTCCTCCGGGGATCGATCCTACACAGACTCACCTCGACAGGGGTTTGAGTCCCCCCACCCAGACCCCGCCAGACACGGGACCAACTCCCCTAGAGACTGTAACTCACGTCTGTCTGACCCCATGAGGCAGACGCCAGACAATGTGAGCAGACATAAGGATTACGAGACATGGACGTTAGATAGGACTCATGGGAGTGACCCAAACCGGACCCCAAAGGTCATGAGGAACTCTTATCATAACCAAAATCATTCAGGGGGAGATAAACAAGGTGCAACATCAAATTACCTGAAGGATCGTTACGATCTGAAAGGTTCGTCGCAGGATGATGTGTTTCATAAGGACAAACAGTTGACAATCGATGTGGGCAATGAATCGTACCGGAACGACCGGTCACATTCAGTTCGTCGTCATAGTGATCCATATCAGGATAGGCCAAGGTCAAGGACGTTTGATAACTCCGAGGCAGGGTTTGATTCTTTGGCCTATCCTGATGGTGAACCGGATGAGCTTATAAACATGCCAATGATGACAAAGTATGAGGATGTTGAGAAGTTCAAAACGTCTGACCCCTCGTCGCAAGTGTCGAGTTCGACTGACAGCGGGTATGGCCACAGTCATCAGATCTATGACAGAGTGGGCGACTTCTCCAGACATTCAGGTAAGATACCATTGAATTAGTTTTCATCTGATGAGTCAATGAGAGCTTAATTACTCGTACTATAAGGAAACTTCATTCTGTGTCTAATGGGCGGTTTGTTATCCTTAAATCTGATAACTTCTGTAATTTGAATCAGTGCCTGCCTCAGTTATGTCACAAAAATGCTATCAGTTTTCAAGCGAACCTGAAACAATGTTGCTATATATAAAAGAGAAGCTGTATTTTTTTATGTCACAGGGATATGTGCAACACCTGAAGATAAATAAATTACATGATTGACAAAAGTGGGTGTATACAAAATATAAGCTAGAGCTCATTGACATTTTGTAAACACCACTTTTGTAACCACATAAGATCTATTACTTATTTTCTACCTCCAGGTTTAGTGCAGATGTCTTGGGTTATTCTTGGATATAACTAGGATTATATGACTGTTTTTGTTAGAATATCATGGAAAAGTTCTCTCAGCTGTATCTGTTGTTGCCAGGTCGTAGTGGATCACAGCCTCCCCCCTCCCCCCACGCCCAACACTCTCTAATCCGACACGGGAGTTCTGCGTCCCGCGATGTGTACCTATCCGGACAGTCAAGGGAGGGAACTCCGGTCAGAGAAGATTCAGGCTTTCCCAAGGTTGAATACGGAGACAACTCATATCAGGAGGCGAGAGACATGGTGTGCACATTTTGAGTACTTTATCATTTGTTTATTACTTATGTTAAATATTTTATTGTTGCTATATTTCCGCACAGGTTTCCTTTCATCTTGACTGGCAGCTTTTTGTACTGTTTTTGAAACTTGCTATTTTGATAATTTTGAGATTCGGATTATCGGAGGCCGGATTATCGAGGCTTGACTGCATGTTATCACTGACCAAATATTACTAAGCCCTATGTTTTTCATACAGGACTCTTGATGTGCCTATTATTGATGAAAAGATTAATTTAAAAAAATTCAGTAACAACCCTGTGATTATTTGCCTCATGTTTGTTGTGTATCTCCACAGTTCCGAGTGTCTATCACCAAGAATCCCGGCCTCGGATTCAGTGTAGCGGGGGGAAATGGGTCACAGGGCAACCCGTATCGACCTGCAGACAAGGTGAGAGGTCGTAGGTCAAGAGTTTTAGGTTTTAGTGCCATCTTCATTTCAGTAGATATAAAGAATGATAAAGTTTCATCATTAATGTTTGTCTACACAATGTACCCCAAAATAAGTTGATGAAACAATGTCAAGTTTCACTGCAATGCATTGTCACAATGTTGCAGGCTTTTCAATGCAATAATACAAGGTGTCATGATATAAATGAAATGGTCGTTGAACCCAAAATTACCACACCTCTCGTTAGCTTGTGTACCTTGTTAATTTGTGAATTCTACTGTTATTTCAGGGCATTTTTGTAACCAAAGTTCAGAGTGACGGTCCGGCAGCAAAGAAAATCCGTCCTGGTGATAAAATCATGGAGGTATGTGGTTGTCATGGTTGCAATTAGAGCATAAGGACAGCCATATTGTTTTATGTTTGTTTCCTCCATCATGGGCTTTACCGCAGAGAATGATATACAAATATTAATGTGAAAAGAGCATTTTCAATAACATGTTTTCTAAAGATGATGTTCAAATATCAGAAAATTTAAATGTTTTAAGTTTTATTACAAAATGGCTTTTGAAATGAGTTTTTGTTCTCAGTATGATACTAGGTCGGTAGTATATATAGAAATGAATAACGTTTTGAATATGGTTGGTGGTATATTTGGGAGGTCGATGAGAAAACCATTGATGGTCTAATTGAATATAAATCTTGAGAAAATCTTGTACCTTGGTTGATGGGAAAATAAATCATTGGTCACAGCTGTTCAGAAAATTTCAACTCAAATGTTTGTGTAATATGTCGGACCTCTATTCTCAGAAGGATTGTTTTGCCGTAATAATCTGGAAATACACGGATTGTTATTACAAATGACACCCCAGTCTGTTTTCATCATTGTTCTGTTTTCTTTCCCGACAGGTGAACGGTATCGACTTTCGCAACATTGATCACAAAGAAGCTGTTTCTATCATGAAGAATAACAAGTTTGTTGCCCTGGTGATCGAGCGCATTCAGAAAGTGAATCTTGTTTGATGATTCCGATACTTGCGCCATCTGTCTCACAGTGAACTCCTTTACTGAATCAAGGATTCATAGACAATTCAAGGGCAGAGATCACGAACATGAGAAAATACTTTTGGGCAAACTTTTTGATGGCAAAAAATGGCTTTCTGCAAAAGGACTTTTCATGATCCAAACTGAATTGATGAACAATACCTTGACGATTCTGATTCTTTGACAGGAAGAGACTGGAAATCAGTATGTTCTTGAATACAAACCTGGCCTCAAATGCAACCTATGAACAGAGACCAGGAGATAGGACAAACATGGAAACCTGGTATGAATAGAACCCAAGGTAACAGTGTTGAAGGAAGTAGAACCTTGGGATTGCATTCGAGGAAATTCAGCATGTTGAGCAAATATGTTACTAAAACTAAGCTGAGTAACTCTGTGATTCGACTCAAGAGTCTCTACTTCTTGGAATATTTGAACATGTTGAGCAAAACCTTATATTGTCAAGTGACTGGGATATTCAAGAACACTTCTAGCACTGACATGTTTGGATAAAACTCTTTGTGTGCGAGACTCTGGTCAAGGAAGATTTTACAAAGGACCATGATCAATCTGATGATACGTTCTTAGAACAGAAATTGTGAATTTTCCTTCTGGGGGTTATTAAAGTTGCAAGTGAACAAAAGTAAATCCTGTTGGTGACCTTTATCAGATCCTAATCCAAAATGGCTAGACCTGTCTATGAGGAAGTAAACTACAACTAGAATATTGTATATTTAAACATTCTGTGTACATCTTTTACAATGTGGTTCATAATTCATAATGGAGACCACCTTGAAATGACCTTGTGATCCTTGTTATAGCGACCTCATTGTTCAAGGTCCTCTCTTTTTGAAGGTCATTTTGTGCAACAATCCTCATTATTATGACCTCATTGCAAAAGGTCATAACGGTGTGAAGGTCATTTTGAAGAATGATGTTTTTATAGTGACCTAACAGTTAAAATATGGTTTGTGAGAAAGTAATCACTATGGTGATGTCAAGCCTGAAGGTTGTTTTGTGACATATCAGAAATATCTATTGCTTGTACCATAATTCTGGAGTTGTGGGAGTTCCTTTTGAATCCACACATCTATGGAATGGTGCCTCTGCTGTTTGTTAACCAAATTTTAGCCATTTTAGCGAACGTAAACTGTGATGGAAACCATTAACTTTTGACACTCATACATTAAGAACCATGAATTCCTTAAATGTATTTCCTCGTAACCATTCATCATATCCAAACCGTATTCCATCATTGGCAATATCTAAATCCTTTATGCAAAAGTTGAGCATTTCCTGTTTTTAAATGTTCTATTACCAAATGTTTAAGAAGGTAATTAAAGTCAATATATTAAATTATTTATAACCTTTCAATTGTTAAATGTGTAAATATATATATGTGTAACAGTTTTAATATTTTCAACGAAACAGAATTTAATGTCCCTTTAATTGTGTAGAATCAATGGATGTAAGGAAAAAGGAATGAAATTATCTTTAATTATAAAAATTTCTCATCTTCGTACTTGTTTATCTAAAAAAAACCATTTTGACTAACATCTCATAGAAGTGAAAATCATTTGTACTTTTCTATCATGTGCATCTTACTAAATGTTGATGTCCTCTCTGTTATTGTTATTGTCTTTGTTTTGTTTACCAGCATCAGGGTACGTTAGTTTTAGTCAGTGCTTTATTAAAACCAACTGTTTTCATGATGTAAACAATCTCTATGTATATCTTGCCAAAAAAAGTCCCTTTTCAAATATTATGTACTGCCATCACTAAATAATCGCAAAAATCACTCACTGTGTATAGTTGACGTTTCTGTGTTTATGTACATTATACTATGTACAAAAAGCTATGGAAAATTTACCTACATATCTAGGAAAACAGGACCTTACACTAACAAGCCCTTCTTCAGTGTTATGTATATTATGCTATGGAGAGATGACTATTGAAAAGTCTACATACATATCTCGCCAAACAGGACCTTGCACTCACAAATCCTTTTCTGTGCGTAGAAATAATTTTTAGTCTATTTTTGGCGCAAGGTTTGAAGTCCTCTAAAACTCGGATCATGAGGTCCGGGGTTCGAATCCCGCCAGGGGCATGGCAACTTTGTCTGCAGTATAGAACTGTTCTACACGCAGTAAGGTTTGGGTGCAATGCGACACTGAATTTCAGCGTAGTACCACCCATGGTTCGCTAGTTCTCGCAAATGCTCGCAGGTTTCACCGCAATGCATAGCCACATGGTGTTGCAGGCTTTCTTCCTGCCATAATACTAGCAGCCCCGATATAAGTGAAATACTCTTGAAAGCGGCGTTAAACCCCAACTCACCTCACCTTCTAAAACGTTGACGTGCTCTGCAATATGTAAAGTTTTAGTTTATCACTCGGCCTAGCAATAACCAGCAATAAGGAAGTTGTTG
The DNA here is from genome assembly GCA_936450465.1 of Gibbula magus. Lineage (NCBI taxonomy): Eukaryota > Metazoa > Mollusca > Gastropoda > Trochida > Trochidae > Gibbula > Gibbula magus. The sequence continues at coordinate 60,573,844 of OW388292.1, read as the reverse complement.
AGAACACTGTATCTTGCAACAATACTGATATGAGAATGTCTGTAACAAAACTACATATTGTACCAACATTTAATGGTGGAGCAATGCCTCTATTGAAGTATTACAAAATTGTCAGAGCAATGATTTGGCCATTGGAATAAAACATTATTTTCCCATTTTGGAAGATTCATTTGATTATAAATTGACAGTTAGGATTTTGAACAGACTTTATCAACATTAAAATGTTGGAGGTTTATCATTGGCTATGCTTGATTCGGGACCCGGCGCACTACCCGGCGTACGCCGCCGGAAGCGGCGCAACCTGCAAATCACTTGATTGGAACCTGGCGTACGCCTTAGGCGTACTCCGAATGCGCCGGTTGGAAATGACCGGCGAAGGCGGCGTGTAATGGCGGACAAATGTTACCCTTGCGACATTCAATAACCCTTTTGTTTATGAAGTTGCGTTGTACAATTAAATAGTTGACTGATTTATTTTTAAATGTCACTGCTTATTTAAAACATTGCATTACACGCTAATAAAATATTAATCAATGTTTTGAAATAATTTTTAAAAAATAGTTATATAATATAAATGATATGTTTTTTTAAGCTAGTTTGAGGGATGATGACGTCTTCCTGTCTGTACGCCGATACACTTGTTTCAACTGAGCCTAGTAGAGGAACGGCGTACGCCGGACATGTGACCGGTGTATACGCCGCCAAAACGAATCAAGCATAGCCATTGATTGTGAAATCTGAGATTCCGACTGGTTGATCACTTGTTGATTAAGTTTTGAACTTGACTTGAAAAGTTTAAGATCTATTTGTTCTAGAAGCTCAGTATTTGTGGTGCCCACATGTTTGTAGTGTTTTCTTAACGACTTATTATTATTTTTGGTTTATGGCTCTTGATAGTAAGGTCCTAATTGGCAAGGTATATGATTAGTCTTAGACATAAGCATCCTGTCGTCTATATTTCAGAAGTCATATTGGCAGCAAATCATTATCTTTATAACTTTCATGTCATAGTTTTCATGTAACTTTGAAATTTATTGAAAAAAGCTCAACGTGTCACTAGTTGAACAAATTTGTTTACATTAATATTTTATAAACATTTTAACTAAATGCTCAGCAAATATGTCGTCCTGTTTTTACAAAACTGTTTTATATCGTTTAGTACATAACTGTTGAAAAAAAAACTGTTTCTAGGTTGTGAGCTGTATATATTTGATCCATTCCTTATTTATTTTACTCAAAATGGATTTGTGTACATTGCGAAATTAACAAGGTGCTGTACTATTGTCGAAATGTACATTGAAGTATATTTATAGTGCTTAATGAAATTTTGAAATTTTAAGATGAATAAATTATGACGATTTCTTTATTGTATACTGTATAAAATTAGGAAAAATCAACTTTGAAAATGACAAAATATTTCATGACTTTTGTTTGTACATTTCTCTTGAAAAGTAGCCACTGTTACTGTCAATTCATATGAACAACATTTGAAACAAATTGAAACAAATTTGCCAGCCCTGAGCAATGAAATTTGTTGCCATTGTAAGTCATCATCGTTACAGGAATTATAATTTGAAATTTCTCCCATGAAATGCACTAGGATGTAATACAGTGCTATTTTGTCATATAAATGAATGTCTTGTTACATATTTTTATCATCCTATTTATCCTTGTTTACCATGTCGTTATCATCTGAAGATTGGTTTTGAACAAATATTACAAACCAGCTGTCTGCTTGTACATATGTAAAGTTTACATACATTTTCTACATGTAAAACTCAGTATTTTTTATGATTAAAGACTGAAATCCTTCATTCTTGTTTTTATTTTTAAATTTGTTGTAGTATTTTTTGCAATAAGGCCATGTATTTAGAAATTAGTGTCGATATATATTGCCCCAATTTTATGAAACTTCATTCATAAATAACAGCATTTTGTATAGCACTATTTCCATGCATAAGCATGCTCAAAACGCTTAATTTGTACAATAGTGTAGATGGCGCTACTAAGGGTTTCATGCAACCACATTGCCCAAGCGAGAGCGAGGTTTTCACACAAATTTGCACCATTTTCCTAAAAATCATATGACACACTACTGAGTGTTATGATTTCTTGATTACTCACTCTATTCTATTATCATGTACAGCCAGGAAAGAGCCCACTTCTCTTGTTACAGTGACATCCTGAACAATCGTTTTACGACATCACAGACAAAGAAATACGGGAAGTCCCAGTGAAACAATGACTGCTAGGCAAAAGTGATATGTGCTCGTATAAAAAATATTAATTCGCTTATTGTCAAACATGAGTAATAAAGCCTAAAAACAAATGGGTCTGGTCTTAGCAGGCTGAAAAAAAAGATGCGATGATGTGACATTTTTTTTTGTATGAAAATTTAAACAAACAAAATTTATACAATTATTTATATAAATAAAGCACAAACCCTCTTAAATATGTGTTACTATTCCAAAATAGTCAATAATCTCACCCCTTCACTCCATCTCAACAGCGCCGCCAATGGCTGCAATACTGCCGAAGTGGCGTTAAACAATAACTCACTCACTCACTCCATCTCAACAGAAAAGAGTGACATTTTCTATGTCCAATGTTTTCTGAGGCTAAAAAATTAGTTTTCTGCCCCTTACTTTTGAAAACCTAGAAACTGAGTTTGAAACTGATGCGGGCGGACCCCGGAAAATTTTTTTTCTTTTTAGGCCTAAAGGAACAAACTTACCCTGGTCGTGTGTTCATACCTTTAAAGGTAGAAAAAAATAGAATATAATCCACACTGAAGTATTCCTTGTTTGCATATTCTTCAGAATGAAACTATTTAACCAAACTGAATGAAGCATAAAATCCTCACATGCCAGATGACAGATGAAGTAATAGCATGCTGAATTTGATAGGGTCTGTAAGTGGCTGTGATGGATAATAATTTTCTTCCTGGGTATCCCAAACCCCATCCTCGATAATCCAGCGCTATTGTTCCGATAAATCTACACACAAGCGCTGGAAAACAGTAAGGGTATTTAACCTTAACCTAGTTACCTCCCTTTGCAATGACTCAGCGAAACGCTTGCTTTCTAACAACCAATGAGATCACTTGAAATCAAGGGTGAAATAACAATGATTTGGAACGCCTAGTAGCACAGGGATTTTAATCATTTACCTCCACCCGTTTTGATGGACATGAATACACCCTTCTTCTCGTACAGACTTCTTAAAACTTTCTTTTGAGTTTCTGTCAGATTTTCTACGCTGAATTTGTTACAAACTTTATCGTAATCGAGTGAGTCGTACGCCGCCATGTTTGTTTCTATAAACAACGGTAGTGATGCGGTTTGATTGGTCGAGTTGTTTACGCAGATAGTGTCTGCGTTTCGTTTCTGATTGGATAACATGGACCCAAGGGGAGGTAACTAGGTTAGGGATAAATACCGTTACTGTTTTCCAGCGCTTGTGTGTAGATTTATCGGAACAATAGCGCTGGATTATCGAGGATGCCCAAACCCTGTTACCCTACTCTAACTGGATGCTCATAATGTTGATGCCCAACATCAAGTGAGTAGCACAGTGGTTAGCATGTTCGGCCTCGGATCAATAGGTCTGGGGTTCGAATCTTGCCAAGGGCTCTGCAACTTAGTCTGCTGTGGAGAAAAGTTCTACACGAAGTAAGGTTTGGATGCAATGGTACATAAAATTTCAGCGCGGTACCACCCATGGTTTGCTAGTTTCAATGCTTGCAGGTTTCACCACAATGCATAACCACCATAACGTTACAGGCTTTCTCCCTGCAATAATACTAGCAGCTGTGATATAAGTTAAACCCCACCCCACTTCAAATTACTAGCCAGTGTGATAAAAGTGAAGTCGGCGTCAAACCCTAACTCCCTTCACCTAACCTGTAATACAATAAAGAAGTCAACATCCATGGAACCGGCTCTTCATCTGATCAACTTGTGAACCTCCTCTCAAAGATGTCGGTTAATGTGACATAAAGTTGTTTACATACACAGATCAAAGGTAAGGGTACTTAATTATGGCAGTCTGAATGCTATAAAACTTGTCTGTCCACCTAATGAAGTGTGACAACTCTCTGCCGATCAGCTGTATGTTACAGTGGACAACTTTCTGTCCGCTTCGACGGAGTTCATAGGACACTTCACGATTTCAAACTGTAGGAATATTTAGCAATACACTGGCTACAAAGGAAACCAAAGCAACTAGTGGATGTGCGATATTTCGAAAGACAACAATAATCTATTAGCACATCATCAAAGAACTGATCAGTATTCCACCACAACAGTCGACTTTGGTGATCTTGACTATATATTCATGGTCACCACAGCAATTCAAACATGTGGTTAGCGCGTTCGGCTTCGGATCATGAGGTCCGGGGTTCGAATCCAGCCAGGGGCACGGCAACTTTGTCTGCATTAGAGATCTGTTCTACACGCAGTAAGGTTTGGGTGCAATGCTTAACTGAATTTCAGTGCAGTACCACTCATGGTTCGCTAGTTCCAGCCGATGCTCGCAGGTTTCACCGCAATGCATAGCCACATGGCGTTGCGAGCTTTCTCTCTGCAATAATACTAGCAGCCGTGATATAAGTGAAATACTCTTGAAAGCGGCGTTAAACACCAACTCACCTCACCTTACATCTACTCTACAGTGAATCAGGACTTAACTCAAGGTATTTTTTGCAGTGTCCTGGTGGACTATTTGAGGATAACTCATCAACATTGATCAATTAAAAACAAACCATAATCTAAAAATAATAACGTTTAATGAACAATGCTTTTGCCCCATAGAAACAAAAATACAATCTGCATTTTTAGTGTACCGTTTCAACAAAACTGAGATTATAATAAATAACAATCTACACTGTGGTAATAATCACAGAAATACAATGTTTTATAATACATGTAGCACAAGGTGATCTTTGGATATACAATGCATATCAAACATCTCATGAGCACATGGTATTAAAAGTTAAAACCACAAAATATTCCCTCAAATCACAAGGCATGTTAATCTCGTCCAAATCACATCTGCACACCTAGGAGCGTTGGCTAAGCAAGCTATGCAGTGCTACAAATATGCACACTTTCATGGGATCACAGTCACATTTATTTACACATATTGTGGCGAGACAGCTCGTTAGATTATCAAAAACAAGTCCCTGCCATGTTTACGGTGAAGACTTGATGGGCACTGGCTGTGTATGAGTCACTCTGTAGAGTTATATATAGCGAGTACAATATGACCCACTTCCACTTAGCAGTCAGGCACAAGTCAGTGGTAGGATATTAACAGCTGTCTTTCTCTATCTCAGCTCATACCACTCATGTACGTGGAAGCAAATCCTTCAACTTCTCTTTCGTGTTCTGTTGAAGACGGTCAGGAAACACGATGCTAAATTCTATAATAAGATCTCCCCTTTTGCCTGGTTGTTTCGGAAATGGTAGACCTTCTCCCTGAATTCTTTTCACACTCCCAGGTTTGATTACGTCAGAAATGTTCAAAGGTATTTTTCTTCCATCAACCGTGGGAACGTGAATAGTTGTTCCACAGAGTGAATCCCTCAGCAGTACTTTAGCTTTGTACCGAATGTCACTACCTTCTCGGACAAAATTAGCATGTGGTTTGTCTTTTATCACGAACACAATGTCTGCTGGTATATTGTTAGGGGTTTGGTCACCTTCTTTAGGAAATGTAATTTTGGTACCTGCCTTCCAACCAGGCTTTATATCAACTGAAAGGATCTTATCCTCGGTTCGTGACGTACGTCCATCAGAATTAAGAACCTTACGTGTGATCTTCATTCTTTTCGTCGTTCCTTTATGCACATCCTCAAGCGACACTTGCAAGTCTTTTACAATAGCAGGATCCTGTCTCCTCTGTTTGCTCATAGGCATTCCACCAGGTCCAGTGGAGAACTGTTGAAAGCGCCCCCCACCTGGACCTCCGAAGTGTTGACCAAATGGATCTTCGTCAACATCCATGTCATCAGGTCCACCAAAGCCATGACTGAACGAGGTGCCAGGGTGTCCTCGCATTCCACCTGGACCGCCGAATCCTGAGAAGAAACTGTCAAATGGGTTTTCGTTTCCGAAAAACATTCTGAAAGTTTCATGGGGGTTGCCATGGAAAGTGTAATGAAAGTTATGTCCAGACGGCCCAGCATTTCCCGGATTTCCTCCACCTCCCATTCCTCCCTTCAGTCCTTCTTCTCCGTACTTATCGTATATCTCCTTCTTCTTAGGATCGCTTAGCACCTCGTATGCTTCGGCGATCTCCTTGAACTTTTCTTCAGCAGCTGGCGATTTGTTTTTGTCGGGGTGATATTTCAGGGCCATCTTTCGATAGCCCTTCTTTATGTCCTCGTCCGAAGCCCCCTTGGCAACGCCAAGAGTTTTATAGTAATCCTTTCCCATCGTTTTGTATCAGTTGCGACTAATTGATAGCACAACTTCTCTAAGAAACTTTCAAGGTATGTCTGACGCGAAGTGGCGGTTCGTTCGTATAAATACTACCGGAAGGGGTTTCCCGAATTTTCTAGAAGCTTCTCGAACAAACTCGTCATTTCCGTTGTTAAATCAACCAATCACATTGCGTCTTTGACTTCGGGAATTCCCTAGAAGAATCGCGATTTGACATTCGTGATAGATCAAGATAATTTTGAAAATTTAAAGAAATGTGAAATAAACATACACATTTTTAGGTTAACAAGAATGCATCTTAAAGGGAATATTGTGAAGATACTATAAACCAATTTTAAATGTCATTTCTTTGGCTTTGCATGTTTTAAAATTAATATTGAGCACTGTACTTGCTGGTCCTAACAATGTTAGGTCTACAATCTGTGATGTGTGTTTGTTTTCAATATAAAATTTGATTAAAATCTTAGAATTAATTTAAAGTTTTTAATCAACCATACACATGTATGATGCAAAACGAATGTTCGGGAATATCATAAGACAAACAAATGAGTCTGGGAATAGTTAAACCTATTGAAAATCGAAAGTAGAGATATATCTCAATGACAGAAACCACCCGTCTAAATATTATGAAAAGTGTAGACATTTATTTATCCCTCAGATATAAATATTGACTATGATATTTTCAGATAGCACGTGAATTCAGACACTTGGTCAATATAAATAATACCTCAACTGACGACCTAACAAGGTTCGTATGAACGTCAGTTCGCTGGCACCTAAACACGTAAGAATATAAAAATAACTAGGATTTAAGGTTCGGCTTGTCTATGAGCATACACACAACACATAAAAATAAAAGTGCATTACGCTGTCATAATCTAGCAATGCACCTAATATACTGTAGTGCTTATATAACAACACTACATTGAATATCTTTTTGAAATATATGAAACAATAGGCCTAAGTGTTGATGTAACAACTCGTTCATGAGTCTTTTTCAAAAGATGCAGGAATTCTTGTCTTTGCCTTATAAAATATTAATCCTTACAAATTTATTTATTTTTTGTGCTTTATTAAGGACATTGTGTTATTATCTAGTAATATTCATGGTTATATATGTGCATATATCATTGTATTTTTTCCTACAATATTTCAAAATGCCAAAAATGACGATTTTTCCTTGTCTCTCAGCCAAATTGTTGCTTATTAATCATCTCTGTAGCTGCAATTTCTTAGTGTAATGTATTTTTTGGTTTATGGCTATGTATATATTCACTGTATAGTTGACTGACATAAAGATAGAAACTTGTTTGATTGCAATATTCGGAAATAAATCATGTTTTGTTGTTGTCTCTCAGTTTTTGTTCTTTCCCGTAACGGCAACTTCAAATTTGAAGTAATGTATGGTCCCTGTTGCTTGGATACTCAAACTTCCTGCCATGCTCTTTGGCAGTTTCTTTTCCATTTAAAACCACAGTGCTCAAGATGATGCATTGAGTGAAAGCTGCAGACGAAGTCTCAAAAGGTGAGAATTAAGACCATATTTTTACTTAGCATCTTTCCTATAACAGTATTTTCACCTTTAGATGTCCAATATGGCAAACTTTTGTTTTCATGATAGCATTTGAATGTTTGAACATTTGAATCTTAAACGGTGCAAACTTTGTAAGGGAGCATTGATTTTCTGATAATGTAAATTGTGTTGATGTATTTCCTTCTCATAACATTCTTTTCTGTAACGATAAATTTGTTACAGGAAGGAATAATTTTGTTACAGTAAAGAAATTTCCGAACTTTAACGAGGATCAATGATCAAATTGAGCTTTTACATATTAATATATTGGTAGGTTTAAACATGTACTACTTCAGATATTAGTTCATCTCCTTTAGTGTGACAAAAAGGTCAATATGGAACATTTATTCTTGAACTGTTACAGTAAAGACTGTGATTGTTATGGGAAATAATTAATCCATTTTTTTGTTATTATTACATTGAATGTTTATCAAATATCTTACTCTTTGTCGGTGTAATCATTTCATCAATACTATATCATACTGCAAGTGTGTTCAACTTTAAATATTGTTAGAGGTACATACTTGTGAACTCACAATGAATATTATCGTTACAGTAAAGACAGCCTTCTGTTACAGTAAAGATTCTTTACATTACGGTAAAGATATAAAATAACGTAACATGTGTATTGTGACCAAACATTTCAAAACTTTCAAGTACTGTGTATTCATGTATGGACATGAAATGTATTTGAAAGATGATTCAGTAGTTGATTGTTTCATAACATGATCAAACAGATTGATAAGCATCATCCCCCCTTGTTACAGTAAAGAATGATAATTGTTACAGGAAAGAATAATTATATCTGTCCCTGTAATTATTATATTGAATTATTTACCAACAACCGAATTTGTGGAGCTGTAATCATGACAGGAACAATATCCTAGTACATGTGTCTTCAACTCAAATGCATTGTTAAAGCTTCATGCCGTGATAAATACATGTTCTGTTACAGTAAAGAACAGATTCAGTCACAGTAGAGATCCATTAATGAAGATTTTAACACATTTCAACTTAAATTATGACCATTAACTAAGCTCCAAATCATGCGAGTCTAGTATTTCTGTTTTACATTAATTGATGTCAAAATTAATTGTCTTTTCTTCACACAGGATCACAATGGCTATGATCAATGCAGGAGTGCAGCGGAAGTTAAGACAGAGGAAAATTATGACAGAAGAGAAGGCAAATTGAGCGTCAGAATGGCAATGGTATAGAAAAAATACAGAACAAAATGAAGAAATGTTCTAATAAAGAAATAGCCGCCAAAGAGAGAGAAAAAGAGATAAGATAAATTAACAAGAATGTGTAAAGGTTGCTGAACAAAAAAGGGAAATAAGCTCAGTACAGTACACTACTACTAATTCAGGAATTAAGCGGGTCAACCACCCATTCTGACAGCCGCGCCCATTGATGCTTCACTGATAGCGGTCGACTCATCTATGCACTGGACCATGTGCCATCTTCTTATATTTATGGATTTTATGAAGTTTTTTGCAACTTTAATATTGCTAAATTCTTTACTGTAACGATATATTCTTTACTGTAACGCGTTAACAGCACTAAACATATGCTACCCATAATAGCGTTTTATAACTTCTCAAGTAAAGTTCATCTAGATTCAAATTTTAAAACCATTGGAAGGTATCCAATGTGTTTCCTGTAATTGTGTCCAATATTGGTGTGTCAGAGGGGCACTATCTTTACTGTAACAAGTTTGGTATTTCCTGTAACAAACATTTCTTTCCCATAACAGCAATAGTTTTGTGTTGTTTAAAGATTTCTAGGACACGTGGTCCTATAAAAAACATTGTTCACAGAAGTAGGAATGTAACCATATACATTTATGAAATATAAAGTATTTCTCGCTGGTGTTTTTCTAATATTTACAAAATGGAAACTTTCTTATGTGTGGAGTTTTAATGGGAGGCTGCATACAATTCTCTTTGACCGAAATAAAACAATTCAACTTCAAATATCTATATGGTTTTAGTTTAAATCTAATCTGCTCTTCATGTCAGTCATAAAATATTTTAAGAATCATGTTTTTTTTAATAATATATAACATTATTTGAGTATCGTTACGGAAAAGAAATGAAAAATGTTATTTTCAAGAAAACATGTTTTATCACCAAAACATTATTGCAATTAAGGGTCAATTCTGATATATTTAGAAAGAGTACTAATATATGATGACATATATTGAATAAATATCAAACTTTTCAAACGTTTTATTTTGTCATTTCATGAGCACCAAATATTGACATATTTTGAAAACGACTCTCATACGACTCACTAATCAATGATTACATGGGGACGAAATTCGGACGAAAAACAATCTATTTAAAATAGCCATTATTATCAAGAGCGACCGTAAGTGTTAAGCAATGTTTTACTATATGTTTATGTTAATGTTTATGGATAAATCCAATAGTTTATGTTCACATTCGTTACAGCACACTAAAATATGTTGAAATGGTCATGTTTTTGTCATGTAATCTCATGTAATGTCATGTTTTTGTCATGTAATCTCATGTAATGTCATGTTTTTGTCATGTAATCTCATGTAATATCATGTTTTTGTCATGTAATCTCATGTAATGTCATGTTTTTGTAATTTTTTTCATATAATGTCATGTTTTTGTCATGTAAAGTCATGTTTTTGTCGTTAGATCGTGAGCTATATATCACTGGAACTATTTCTTTCTTGAGACTGCACATTCCTGTCGTGGGTCAGGAATTAAATAATATTTGATTACAAACATATATTAAAGAATGGATACAACAAGAAAGGGCAAACAAAAAATCATTTTAAATGTCTTAACGTCTTGATAAAACCAATTGCATTCTTGGATAATTAATGATATTGTTAAAACTACGGTAGGTCCATTCCGTTAAATGTAAATGTGTTTGGTTTGGTTTTTTTTCAGTTTTATTTATTCATTAATGTAAACATTATGAATTAATATAATCATTAATATTACCTGTAATGGGATATTATTCACACATGTCACATAGCTATAATATAGGATGTTTCTGGGTCACAGAATACTAAAATATACATGTCAAGCAGTGGCGGATCCAGGAATTTTGAAAGGGGGGTGGGGGGGGGGGGGGTCCACCAATTGAAAAGGGACCCCCTGGACCCCCCCTCTGGATCCGCTAGTGTCAAGAACTTTTGAAATATTAATTCAAACGTAAGCAAATCTAAGGTGTTGACATTAATTTTTTTGTGGATTAAATGGTATATGAACATGGATTATGTTTGATCGGTGAGTGAGTGAGTTATTATTTAACGCCCAATGGGCAATATTGCAGCTATTAGCGGTGTTTGATCGGTAACAGATCGTTTATTTTCGTATATTATTTCTGTCTCCTCTCATATAATGGTAACATTAGTTATACCCTAATTATCCTTGTACTTTACTCTTCTAATTGTAAGAGGTTTCTATTCTATGATCAATGTCTGTATAGTTTAAATGCAGTTGAAACACAATTGACAAATCAACAACAAATTATAGTAATTTGAAAAAGCTCCGTCTCGAAAACCTGTTTCTTCAAAGTTTATGAATAACTTCTAATTAATAATTCTAAAATGAGGAAGATGAACCCGGATGTATTTATAAAGGGACATTACACTCACATACTGGAAATATTTCCGTTTGTGAACATTAAAAGTAACGCCCTAATGTGTTATGTTGACATGGGTTCACACCGTTGTTACATGAATAAAACATATAACGCCATTTAATCCTCCCGAAACCGAACTATTGTCGATAGCATGATCTAAATATAACATGTTATATTTGTTCACTGTCTAAATGGCATGTTTTAATGATTTATTGCACAAAGCATTCTAAAGTGCAAGTAGCACAATCGATGAAATATCGTTTCCAAAATAACAACATGTACTTCTGTTATGATGATCAATTGAGTCTCCTTTCACATTTTCACAATTAATTACTCCGTTAACTATTGTTGTAAGGTGGTAATAACATGCTAAGTAAAGTCAATAATTTGCTCGAGGGTGAATTTCGGAAATACATGTTTGGACACTTACTTTAATTTATAATAAAATGGTTTTAAAGGTATGCAAAAACAGGGAAAAATTTACATAACTCATTTGAATTCAAAACAATTTAAATATTATTAAAAGATATAAAATAACCCAAACCCCCAAAATTCGTAGCCCTCAAATTGCCCGAGTTCATAACCTTTGATATAAAGTCAAATTTTAAAAAAATCACTGTTTTAAAGGCATCATTTCAAATTTCAAACGGACCATTCTTATCCCAGTCCAGACCTATTAAATCACAATTTATTCAAATTTCAAATTTCAAATGAGAAGTGACTCAGAATCCGCTGATAGTCCCATGACTGAGAGATGCCAGTTCAACAGGTTAGAAGAGCTGTATCCCTTATCTTTAATCTAGATAGGTCTGTTCATCAAGTGCTCGCTCTGCTTATCTTACACCAAGAGTTGGGTCAACCAAACCACATTGGTGATGAAGACTTTCTTTCAGTCTGCACAATTGAATAATCTATAAAATAGAGCCATGGGCTCTGTAGCTTATTATACCTTAAAAGCTAAAAGGTTCACGTTTATAAAAAAATGAAGGGTTTAATTGAGATATATGTCTTTGTTAAGTGCTAGAGTTATTTCCCAAATGTTAACACCATCGCCATTATGACGAGAATGATTAATAACAGATTAACAGTACATAACAGTGATAACAGTGATAACAGTACATGTGCATATCTTGTCTTGTCTTCACAAGTTGGATCAACCATCTTACAATGGTCATCTAATGGTCTCTGAAAATGTGGAAGCTAATAAAACAAACGTTTAATATGGATGTCCGTTTGTAATTAAATATTCTAGCCGTGCTTATCTTGTTTTAATCCCTGATTAGTTCTAACAGTGACTGGTGATCTCAACTTTGAGTTACTTGCTGGCTATGGTTAAGTTTTTCAAATATTGTCAACAAACAATGAGCACAGAATAGAAACTAGACTTTGAGTTAGGAATGGAACTATCAGAAATAAAATAGATGTTGCAATTAATGTAATCAACGGAAACTGAACCTCTTTAGTTTCAGAAACTCAATGACTAGACTTGATGGATCTCCATTTTCATATTTTTTGGAGTACATATTTTCAAATTCTTTTCTTATAAAAACTTGTTTACTGACCTATGTGGCACGGTCAGGTTGCTATAAGTTTAGTGCCATTATTTCATGATTATTTCATGATCATCAAATATTCTTGTACAGACAAAACCTGTGGCTATGAATTAGGTGCGGTGAGGTGACTTGGTGTTTAACGCCGCTTTCAAGAGTATTTCACTTATATCGCGGCTGCTAGTATTATGGCAGGTAGAAATCCCGCAACGCCATGTGGCTATGCATTGCTATGCATTGCGGCAAAACCTGCGAGCATCGACTGGAACTAGCGAACCATGGGAAATCCAGTGTAGCATTGCACCCAAAGCTTACTGTGTGTAGAACAGTTCTCTACTGCCTGGCGGGACTCGAACCCGGGAGCTCTTGATCCGAAGCCGAACGCGCTAACCACTGCGATGTCCCGCCCCCCGCTATGAATTAGAATGAAACAGGGGCGGATCTAGAGGGGGGGTGCAGGGGTGCGCACCCCCCCTTTTCAATTGACATTTTCCAAAATGACCATTGAAACCAACCTGAAAACAGTGGTGCACCCCCCCTTTTTTCCACAGTGACAGTTATCCCCCCCCACTGAGAGTAATTTTGAGGCCCCCTGAATAACACTTTGCTGCGCAGTGGCGGTGTGTGGTGACATTGAAATTCAGTACAGTACCAGTAGTGATACACCAGTTTCAGTTGACACATGTAGTTTCACAGGGGCGGATAAAGCAGTAAATGACCGGATGGTGGCCACATGTTTACTAGTTTCAGACATAAAAACATGCACTATCCTTGGATAAAATACCATGACTGCAGAAAGTCCATTCAACTGTGGGTACCTCTTGGCAAGTCTTGACAGTTACTTGGTGTGTCTATATCATGTGTTGTAATCTCAGGGAGTTGAGATTGAAAGTCACAGAGCCTCTGGCCGGATTCAAACTCCAGCCCTTTTGACCAAGTCAAGCACTGTACTGCTCCCCCAGCCTCAACACTCAATATTAACAGTAAAACTAAACTGTCTAAATGTTGTTCATTGATGAAGAAAATCACAAACAACAAGATTGAATAGATACAAAGGTTTATTTAAATATATTTAACATTTTGTATGTTATATGATGAGCCATGTCAGAGCCATGTTAGAGACACATGTATTGTTTAAGTAAAGGCCTGTTCACACTGTGTGATTTGTAGTTACAACTTGTAGTATCAACCTGTAGTATCGACAGTTTTGTATGTACATAGTGTGGTAAGTAGATGCAACTTGTGTGTTCTCACAGTGCAACTTAAGTTGGTTAGTACAAGTCGTAACTACAAATCATACCGTGAGAACAGGGCTTTACTGTTTCTGTACAAAAAGACCATATAAATGTTCTTTCATCCAATCTGAAAAGACCTATTCTGAGTGAGACTGTAAAGAAGAGATTTCCAAGCCGATTTGCCAGTCACAATGTAAAGCTAAATGGCAAATTGCTAACTATTCCTAACTGTGTTGAGAAGTCATCCACAACAGACAAAAGGACTACTCCCAATCCATGGGAGATAATAAATAAAATGGTGAAGGTAAAATAATTGTAGAGAGGTGTGAAGCCTCACAGGTTAGGTGTTATTTTATTACAATCAGTTGGAGACAAACTGTTATAGGAATATTGGAATAGATCAATGTACAGACACATCACAGGAGGTGCTTGTGCTTGTTCACTGCTTATCTCTAATGATTTACGGTACTTTTCACATTGTCAAACCTTTTAACTAAAATATGCCTCATGCTAGAGACTCAAGCATTGTCTCACAACTTGGAAAAATAAAAACAAAGGTCATAATTTAAATATTTGTAAATCGTCCATTTCCAGTAAGGTTTGATCTGTTATTATAGATTTGATACATGTTATGATTTGATGACATCAAATGTTACCCTATTTACAAGGTACAAGAATACAAAAGAATACAAAAGAATACACCAACTGCAGTGTTGGACTCTGAGGAAGGCACAGTTGACAGTTATGAATGTGTATTGTAATTATTGGTTTGTACTGTACATAAACTGCCAAGCTATTGTCAATGGTTCACTTCTAACACTGTACAATTCCAACACTTGTACACCTTGTACACCTTGTACAACATTTTATTACCTACAAGGGCAATCATATCGGGGTTCATATTTTTCATACGATACCCTAGGGCAAAATATCACTTTGTCATGGTGACGTGACGTCATAAACAATACTATGACGTCACGCGTCGTCTATGACGTTGCATTCTAAATCCGGCGAAGGTGGGTCGCCAGCCTATGGTTGAACGTGGATTTCCATTAATTTCACGACTTCGGTAATAAACAGAATATCATATTCGTGTCTATGTCATACTATGTTTACGACACTCGTGCCTGAATATCGGTATATCCCTCGCTCTCGCTCGGGAAATACTAATATTCAGGCACTCATGTCGTAAACATAGTATGACATAGACACTCATATAATATCCTCTATTTATGAAACTCAATGGATGCACCTTTAATGGCAATATGAAGCTGATGATGAACTCCCATACTTCTTTGAATGAATTCATAACACTGATCATTCAAAAGTGTATTTCTCTGTGTAACTTGGCTGTAATTAAATGACCAGATCATGCAATAATTCCTTAAAGCAGAAATCAAGGTTTTTTTCTGTGTTATTCACATGACCATTGGTGGTTTGCAGAGAAGACAAAGCCACAATAGTGGAGTCCATGTGGGGACAATCAGTCAAAGAAATTATTGTCAAAAGCGTAATTTTTTTACACAAGCATGCACACAAACACTTTTCTCCTCAAATGACCAGTGATGGAATGCGAAGTGGATAAAGACAGATCCACACTGTCAAAATCATCAGTTCATAACACAAGTAAGCACACAATCATCAGTTCATGACACAAGTAAGCACACAATCATCAGTTCATGACACAAGTAAGCACACAATCAGACAGTTTTCCTCTGCTCCTCATGAGACCAATGGTGGAACGCGAAGCTGATGGCAGAGTCCCAGGCAGCTTTGAGAGCAACGTCCGGCACTCCCTTCTTGTCAGCTGCGTGGTTCCACTGGGAGAGATTTGAGCTGCAGTCCGTGTCCGGACCGGGGGGCTTCACCTGAATGTTGTTCACACAGCGCCGACACTTGAATCTGTCAACAGATGATGTACGTCAGACAATGTGAGAACATTTTACATGTTAAAATCCTGGGATCAAAAGGAATATATTTTTCTTTTTCAATCCTTTTAAATCAATAAGGTGCTATATTGTGATGATGACAAGAATTGTATGATTTACGAACTTCTATATTTCTTAATAATGAAGCTAAAGACTTTGGTTGATTACGACATATTCTTAACCCTCAGGTTGCTCTACGTCACATGACCCATTTTAGCCTTGTCCCAGGATATTCAGACCCCCTAGTTAAGTGCGGGGTTTTGATTTCGACACTTACTGGCACTGCCAGGCGAATTTCCCAGACGGGTAATCTGCTTTTGTCTAACTGACAGGGGCGGTTTTCTTAAAATCTTAAATTCTTTTAGAATACTCCCCCCAGGAGTTGCTGGGCATTATCTCATTGGTAATGATTCGCTGTTAAAAAATCCAAGTCCCTTCTCCTGGGTTCGACTGCAGGGATAAATGACATACTATTTCCATTCCGGATTAACATGGTTAAAGGGACACTGCGTCGAGGATAAAAATGAGTCTCATCTTTATCTCACTTAGCTTATTAGAGTGTCTGCTAACGAGTTACGCTTCACTTCACTGTCTACATGCAGTAGATTTTATAACTAATTACGTCAATTGTCTGAAATTTGGTGTCTGTGATTTGTTAGCAGACATGTTAATCAGCAGAGGTAGATACACATGATCAGATGTTTATTCTCGATGAGGTGTCCCTCACATCTGAAAAACCTCTCCAACTAGTGTTGAAAACACTGAATATACTCCTTTCATATTGACTGTACTCACTTGTCGTGTGTGTCGCTGATAGTGTTCTCGTTGAGTTTGAAGAGGTCCCGGAGCTCGCCGAGAGAGAAGTGTCGTTCCACGTCCTCCTCCTTGTCCACCACACAGCTGCTCAGAGCCTTCTTGTGGGCCTGACGCTGGAAGATCTTCTCCTCGATAGTCCCTGTCTGCATTGTAATAGTACTCTATGAGATACCCATGAAATAACTGGTGTATGTTTACCAATGTAATATCAGATTGCATAGCAACTAATGACTGTTACTGAAAGACCGGGGTGAAACCATACACTTGAGCTTCGGTATTGAGTGCATATTGTGGTACAGAACCCTCGGTTCAATACATTTATTTCAGAAACCATGAATGCAAGAATCTAAAATCACATTAAAACACAGTTTTTTAAAAACTAAATTAATAAGCTAAAATTTGGTATGCGGTACAAATGTGCATACTGCGGTTTTCCTGTAGTTGCACAAATTCCATGTCAAAGTCACATGCCTCAATGACAAATTGTTACCAATTTTCTTTCGTGCAGATTGTCAAAGAAGGACAACAAAAACAACATTAGGGTCTCAACAATCACTCTCAACTTGGATACAAACTTCAATGTCTTAGATATTCGTAAATATTTAATCGTAAATACAACAGCCAACAGCCTTCATTCCTTCTTGGAGTAATGTCCCATGTAAACACTGAACCTGTTGTCAACCACAACAATTAAGACACACTTCAGTGTAGAACACTTACTGCAATAAGTCTGTACACAAAGCAGTGTTTCTTCTGCCCATCACGCCAACAGCGGGCCATAGCTTGATCGTCATTGGCTGGATTCCAGTCAGGGTCAAACATCACAAGCCGATTGGCTCCAATCAAGTTAAGGCCACACCCACCAGCTTTGCTACTTAACATGAATATAAATTCAGGACTCTGAAAAAGATGACATAAAGAGATTCTTGAATATCTATTGAAATAATTTAGCTTTGTTTTGCCAAGGCTTGAGACAAAGCAAAATTAAAACTATACCCTGAGAGATTCTGAAGAGTTCCTAGAATCTACCCCCTCTTACAATGTTTTTAAAAATAAATTCTAATCTCTCTTCAAGGAGTTAATCAATTTAGTTAAAATTCACTTTTTCAATTATTTTGACCAACTCATACACAACAATGTTTCAGATTCCCTTGACCGACTCACCGCAGGGTTGTTGAAACTCTCTACAATCTTTGCTCTCTTCTTGATGGTCATCGAACCGTCCAGTCGCACATGTTGATAGCTGAAACCAAATCAAGATGAGCTGTGTTCATTTTAGGGTATCATGACTTCAAATGATACAGGTATTAAAATTGTCAATGTAGCTGGTATCAATGAGGGAAACAATTATGCTGTGTTCATTTTAGGGTATCATGACTTCCAATGATATAGGTATTTAAATTGTCAATTATGCAACATCTATTCTATGCATCATGATTGAGCCTGAAGAACAAACCAGATCCAACTACATCTTAAAGGTCTTCAATCCCCTGGTAGGAGAAATGACAAAAACAGGGGCAGATCCGGGTTCTTCATTTGGGAGGGGTGCACCTTTCATCAAATTTGAGAAGCAAAAGAATAATGACCTCTCTTGAGGACGCATTCCCAAACATTTAATAAAGGGAAGTAAAACTTGCAAGGTGACAAGACATTCAAATACCGTTTATATTCTACATTCATCAAGAGAACAAGTCTATGAATCATGGAAAGGAAAGACAGATGAAACTGTAAGGTTTACTAATTGTAAAGTGAAGAGTAATGAGACCCACTTTCTCTGCCGGCAGAGTTTCTCAAACAGGTCGAGGGTCTGTGTGTAGTTGGAGACGAGAACCACCTTGTCGTCGGTCGTTGCCTTGACAACCGCCAGCAGGGTATCCAGCACCAGGAACTTACCTGTCACAGATATGTCGTCATTAACTTCTTTCATCCATTAAATTCTAAATCTGAACCCATCATCTTTTACTTTGACTCTCCTTTTTACATGGTGCAACACAAAACCAGTGAAGGCAAAATGATAGATAATCTTGTATTATATGACGGGCAATAAAATACTGGGATTTATCAGTGAAATAAACTGTCTTTCAAGCTACAGTGAAAATAACTTATATTTTCACTGCGAACAGTGACTGATATAATTTGACGTCATAAAACAATGGTCCCACGCGGCGAATCGGCTTATCACGTCACAGTGTTGCTGTGGTGACGGGGCTGTTCCCAGGGGCCGTTCGGCGAGAAAACGACCCTTTTCGGACGTAATTACAAGGATAACCTCATAATAAATAGAATTCTCGTCAATTCTTGCTGCGCCACTCGTGAAAATATAACATTTCTACCTCACTCAATGAGAAAAAACATGGTATTAGTCAAGAAAAGACAGATATCCTCTATGTATTAACTCACTGAAGGCTAAGCATATCAGAGTGAATTTTTACGGCAATGATTTCTTCCTTTTTTTCGCACATGGTACTCCTAACAAAACACAAACAAGAATTTGAAACATTGTAATGTGTTCATAAAATGTTACCTTCAAATTTCAAGCAGGTTCCTATTTTCTGTATATATTGTTTCACACCTTTCTAAACCATATAATGTCTAAAGTACCAATAAAACAAATAATTTTTTAAATATTTTTACTACATCCATAAAAATAGTGATTGTTATTTTGCGGTTTGAAGAATGAAAGCTCTTACCTGACAAAGCTGGTTTGAGAGTTTTGAGGTTGTAGCCGGGAGGGAACATGTCCATGGCTCCTTCAAACCCATCCGCTCTTTCTACACACTTGTCAAAGATCAGGTCAGGATCTGTGCAAATACTATCACAGATATTGAAACTGGTAGGTTGTCTTCTCTCTAACATTTGTAGAACATGGTTGTTGGAGTGATCAGTAATAGTTTTATCTTATATTTTTTTTTGTGGTATGAAAAATGGTAAAAAAAATAACTCCTGTCTTAACAGAAGTGGTTCTACATGTGCTTTACTATATGTCACTTGAACTGTTATGGCCGACTCGAGAAGTAATATATTTTTAATACATTTTTAACCCAAAACTGGATGTCTCTGCCATTGACATTATTCATATGTTTCTATCGTTAAGACATCCAGTTGAACTTTATTGTCAAAGGCACTCCACTCACGGTTGCAGAGTTTCTTCAGTTGTGTAATGGCTGACAGACTGCTGACAGCCATCTTGCCGTTGCCAGCCGACGACAACTCTTCAGCTTTGGAGGAGACAAACTGCTTGTAGAGGGCCGTTTGCAGTGGAGTCAGCTTACAACAGATCACAAGCTCAGCTGAAACACATATAATATTGACATTAGAGAATTTCTTCATTATGTGTATAGTAAACATGACTTATAAAACCTTTGTAGATTAATGAAATGTATGTAAATATTTATAAATGACATACAAGATTTTGCAAGATTTCCTGGATAACAATTTCTTTATTGTGAGCATACACATTTCATCAGGTAAGAGGTGTAAGTATACTTCATCAAACCCATGAATTTGTTTTGTTCCTCCTGTGTTGATGAACTTACTTTTCACTGGTAAGTATTTCGTAAGCAGTGCTTGGGTTCTTCTGATGATGCACTTGTTCACAATCCCCGCAAGCTGAAAAATAAAACCAAAATTGATTAAAAGCTACTGCTTTAGGGCTATCCCTTTTGTTATCAAAATTAATCTGTTGTCCTGTTTATGAGAATATGTCTCAAATAATTTTAACGTTTTTCTTGTACATAAAACACTGTGCTTTGCCTCATACTACTCCCTTTAGATTTGTGTAAAACTGATACGTTTCCATGACTATTTCAACATGTATCCATGGAAATCAAAATAACTACGATCACTTGACGAACCTCCTGTAGTTTCTCCTGTCCCTTCCTGTGATCCTCATCCGTTGAGTCAGCATCTCTACCTCGGAGGATCGGAGTCTCAAACCTACGCTTGAACTCTTGAGCTGTGCCTGAAGTACATATCGTCATACAAATCTTTATCTTGGAACAATAACATTTTTAAGGGAGAAAGCCTGCAATACCAATGAAGCTATATATAGAATACTAAACTATGTCCCGTTTGATAACATGTTTATGAAACGAGTGAATGGTTTGGTTTTTTAATGAGCGAGAGCGAGTTAAATACCTATGCCATTCACGAGTTTCATAAACATGTTATCAAACGGGACCGAGTTTAGTATTTTATTTATTACTCAATGATGTAAATAGCGCTGAATTGGAAGAAAAGCATTTAAGTGACGCTCACTTGCAAATAGGTCACCCGCTATTGCAGTTGCGCGGCTAACATTGTGACGTCAACCAAAAACGACTATGGCGTCACGCGCCGATTATGACGCTACGACTGTAGTATCACACATGTGTGATCTCACCACGGTTGAGTAACCTTCTGGAAATATGAAATAAGGGTTTTATATATGCTTCGTTACTCTCCACTATATCACCCATGGGAAATTTCATCAGAGAAATCTGTACTCAAAATAACCCGCCCTTGGCCGGCGTGAGCAAATCAAACCGCTACGCAGCTTGGACCTGCGATCCAATGACAATTCATATCACTTCGTTGCAAAGCACGCGAGGTCATTTTCTTAGCCATCCGTCACCGGTTATCTCCCTTGACCATTTATTACCATATCGTTTTGAGTATTTTCTTTGGTTATTGACTTCGTCACGCCAGCCAAGGGCGGGTAATTTTAGTACAGATTTCGCTGAATGAGTTTCCCATGAGTGATATAGTGGAGAGAAACGGAGCATATATAAAACCCTGGGTAACCGAGGATGGATATAAAGCTGAATGCTGTAACTACTTGGTGAAACCTTCCCAAGCAACAAACAAGTGTGTCCTCTATGAATAGTAAATTGGTTGAATGTAGGGCGGATCCAGAGGGGGGATATTAAGATATTATTTGAAATAGATGGTGATCAACTGTTGTAAACTGCATATAAAATAGAGTTGCACAAACTTGGAAAGTTAACAGACAGATAGATTGTTTATTCGACACATTACTTGCTCATACATTAGTGCAAAGCAACACTGAGTGGTCAATTCCAATAAGAACTTATTAACAAATGAAACTCAATCTTCATCAGATATATTGTTCATCAAATCTAATAAAAAGGACACTTGGAGGTGGCGCTTACTTCTTCATTGAGAATCACAACAAAAATACAGCGACAGTATCAAAAGTTGGGGGAAAGGGTAAAATATCTGAGAATCACAACAAAAACTAGAAAGTGTTTTTACCCGTAAAAACAGATGTCTCCCCCTTCCTCAAATGCTTGAAATCTCTAAACAATACTATCATAAAGCACCATTAATGTTCTCTGTATAATTCTAATTGTTGCATGGAAATAAAAAAAATAGACATTTTAAATTATCTCTAACCCCCAAAAGGCACATCTGCATGGTATGGAGAGGCAGCATACCAAGTTTGGTGATGATTGGTCACATAGTTTTAGAGATCTGCTTCGGAAACGAATACACCCTTGAAAAAGACTAAGTCCAAATCGATGAGGTGGAAATAAAAAAAAAAATTTTTTTTCAAAATCTCTAACCCCCAAAAGGCACATCTACATGATGTGGAGAGACAGAATACAAAGTTTGGTGATGATTGGTCACATAGTTTTAGAGATCTGCTCCGGAAACGAACACTACCCTTGAAATAGACTAAGTCCAAATCGTTGCCATGGAAATAAAAAAAAATTCAAATTTTAAAAAATCTCTTACCCCCCAAAAGGCACATCTACACAATATGGAGAGACAGTATACCAATTTTGGTGATGATTGGTCACATAGTTTTAGAGATCTGCTCCGGAAACGAAATGGGAACGCCGACACCGACGCCGACGCTAACTCAGCTAAAACCAATATATCTCCCGACCCTTCGGGGGGAGACATAATACAGCGACAATATCAAAAGTTGGGGAAAGGGTAAAATATCTGATGAACGGGGGACAACCTTGAAAAATATAACCATCCCGGACCCATGTGACTTTAAAGCACCACTCCTTTGACCAAGAATGTTTTACTTTGTGTAGGAAACAATCATTTAAAGATAAAGCGAAAAATAACATACCTAGAATGCCAGTGTTAACAAAGTGTACAAGACTGAAGTACTCCAGCAGATCGTTCTGTATAGGAGTACCGGACAGCAGCACTCGCCGTTTGGCGTTCAGAGAGCTCAGGGCCAGATAGGTCTGGTTCTCGGAGTTCTTCAATCGGTGGCCCTGGAGATGATAGAGGTATTGATATTAATCATCTTTCAGCATATCCTTATCATCTATTGTCATACCCAATCTGCTTGCTGAATATCATATAGGTTTTGATATTATCTAGGAAATCAGACCATTTTTCATCGACACAAATAAGTCATATATTACTTGAAAATATCTAAAATATCTAATGATAAATATAGTTGATAGTTTACTCTGACTGACATCACTGTTAAAACAAACCCCATTGGTACGCTGTCAAACGGACTTAAATTGTTTTCTGAATTAGCCTTTATTTCACATAATGTTCAAACGGCCAGGGCGATTAATACATCATACATACCTCATCACAGATAACCAATCCGACCGAGCCCCTGTGCAGCACCTTCGCGTGGAGGCGGAACGTCTCGTAGGAGATGATGAGGACAGGAAACATCGTTCTCTTCCCGTTCTGGGACATATAGTGATCTGAAACAAGCTTGACTCTCAACACAGGGCATGCAGAAATACAACAAAACAGCTTCACATTTCTGTTTATTGCAAACTGCCATATTCCAGACAATTATATTACTATTGATGATGTGACATCACTAGACAATGGCTGAAATGGTCTTCAATCAAAGGACATTTATCAGAGAAATAATTACAATGTTCTTACTGAGATTTTTGTCTATTTCGTCCTTCGATCCACTGTCAATGGCAAGAGCCTTGATTCTCTGACCTAGCCACTTGTTGATTTCATTGTACCAGTTCTGAAATTAACATCAAATAATAATTTCAATACACCTAATAAGGATAAAACTACCGATTTATCATTAATTATCAGATCTAATTCATCTTTTGAAAAATGTCCATTAAAGACATAAAAAAGAAGAGTTCCGAAAAACGAAACTGTCAGCTTAATTTAAAGCAAAATTCAATGCAGATTTAAAGTTAAACAAGTGATCAAACAGGTATTTCACATTCAACTTATAAACATTGTAAGCTAAACAATGTAACTGTGAAATTAATTAGTGTAAAACCATTCTGATAGTCCAATTTACAGGATTTACAATGCACTGACTAATAATCACTAATAATAAACCACTAGCTTAAGGTTCTCTATATTCAAAAATACACAGGCCTAGGCTATGACTTTAGCCGTCAGTGAATTCTCAGTTGACAATTTACATGAATGACAAAAATGTTAACAATTTATCTGATGAGTAACAATCTACAAGAATCACATCTTGTTAACAAATAGGATAGTCCAGGATTGGCCATTGGTTTAAGATCCCAGAATATTTCAGGATCCATAGAAAAGGATTAATAATCACGGCCACTGGCTCAAGACAGGATTATTATCAAGAATATTAGTAGGTACAGGGTTTACATCTAAAAGTCTTAATTCAAGAGTTCTATCCCCAAGACATCTTCTTACTTTGACTAAACTGCTTGGACAGACCACCATTGCTTTATCAATGAGAGGACAACATTCGGGACTCTGTTTCTGGAAATAGAAAAAACAATGAGGTGAGGCTATTTGGCTTATAATAGCTTCTAACAGAATTAAGCTTATGTCATCAATATTTTTTTCTGCGTAACTCATTCCTCATTTCCTTCCGACCCAAATAATTGTTTTCTTGGGGAAATATTGTGCACCAATCATTAAAAATCATGTTTCCAATCTGTAAAAGTTAACAAAATATATAAAAAAACATTTCTTCAAATTTTCAATCGCCATTAATCAATTTAGAGAAAAAAATAAATAATGCTTTACAGTTTTGTGAAAAACATTTTTTAAGCTTTAAGCAACTTTTCAAAGAGAAAATGAACAAATAAAATATATGAATGACTTTGAGATCAACTATCAAGCATTTGTTATCCATTGTGTTGAAACCTGCAACTGTGAGCAGATCATGGCTGGTATCACATTATATTAGAGTATGCATCACATTATAGGCCCTATGGCATTATATATAAAATATGAACCCTGATATGCTTGCCATAAAAAATGTCAGGATTCTAAATAACAAATATGCCCTCAAGATATGTCTTCAATTAGTTTAATCTCATTTTAAGGCTAAAAAAGAAAAGAATTTGTTTCTGGTTTCTGCCCACGTCAGTTTCAAACCCGCGCCTCAAGTCTTTTTTTTCTAGGTTTTAACAAAAGTAAGGGCAGATAACTATTATTTTTTGTTGAGATGGAATTAAGGTCGAGATTATTGACTATTTGCAATAGTAACACATATTTAAGAGGGTTTGTGCTTTATTTCAATAAATAATTGTATAATTTTTTTTTGTTTACCTCTTCATGCCCAAAAAAATAAAATGTCGTAAATAAAAAATTTGTTCGTGTTATCGCATAATTTTTGTCAGTCTGTAAAGACCAGAATTTTTTTTAAAGGCCTAATTACCAACTCAGTCCAAATGCACTTACCAGGGTAGTCCACATTAGTGCGATGCACTGTAGAGTTTTCCCGAGACCCTGTCACAGAAAAAAAGAGACACAATTATATAAATCACACAATATCCAAAGGCAAACATAAATAGATTTTCTTTTGGTTCAACTTTAACAAATTATTGAAGCAGATGAATTCATCAATCATGATAGCAGTTGTACTAAAAAAATAATTTTTGTGACAATCAATTATAAAACGCCTATTAAAACCGTTATGCACAAATAGTCGATAATAATCAAAAGATCTTAGACAGTAACAACCAACCATTTCATCTGCCATGATGCAGCCATAGCTTCCCTCTATCTGGCAACCAGTGATACAGTCATACATAAACTTCACACCCTGAAAATGATAAGATGCATATGTTTAACAAACTGTTATGAATCAGCTATTACTAATATAGTTTTACTCAACAACAGCCATGACATCATCTATTATGATCATTATGATTAGCATGACCACTGCATGTGGAAATATGTTGAAGAGTTATCTCCCTTGAACCATGTGTCCATTTTGTTTATGATCACAAATATATCAATGGAACCAATATGCTCCATAAAAATAAAGTATTTGTTGTTGATATAAGATTATAATTTCAAGATAATAATCATTATTAATTCATTATTAATCTTAAACCAAGAATCGATTGAGTTCAATCATTACCATTTGAAATACAAGTGGTGGCCATTCACTAGTGTACATTTGGACATATCAATCCTGCCTAATTATTGTCTTTCACACAAATTTACATATTTTTATCATCTGTGATTTGAACATGTTACTGAAGACATTGTGTGACACTGTTGATAGATGTTCCAGTACTATTCCCGTGTGAAAATGTCACTGTTGTCAGAAACTTTATCTGATAATTTCTAAAGTAAAAGCACCATATTAGGTCATCATATATAATTATGATTTGAAGAAATTAGAGTTTAATATTTTATGTTATTTCAATGCAACTTGCAAAAAAAATTATTCCAAAAGTTAGGTTGACGGACTATAATATCTTTTGTCTAAAAAACAAATAGACATATTTTTATCGTATGTGATATTTTACTGAAGAAATTCACCAAGAGACATGAAATGACTTACCTCTCTCTGATGGGGTCTGAGTACTTTGGAGAGAATTGGATCAACAACAACGTGAACAGGCTGTTTTTCACTGAAAATTGCATACATGAGAATGTTATGATTTTAAC
Organism: Gibbula magus; assembly: GCA_936450465.1. Taxonomy (NCBI): domain Eukaryota; kingdom Metazoa; phylum Mollusca; class Gastropoda; order Trochida; family Trochidae; genus Gibbula; species Gibbula magus. Next base: position 60,546,808 of record OW388292.1, on the reverse strand, counting down.
CAAACTGATAAAATAAGACATTTGATCTTTTCAATAAAATCTTTACACATCTGACATCTGTGAATGATAATATTTTGGTTTTTAATCTTTCAATAGGATGCAACATTTGTAAAGTTACCCATAATGCAATTTCATGAATATTTTGGGATAGCTGATTCCTGACTATTCACTTCGTAAACAATTTGTGATTCCTGTAAATTGACCAATCAAAATGGTTAGGTACTGAGTACTTCAGCATTACAATTTTACATTATTTCCTCTCTGGTTCCATAAAGAGTCTATAGGACTTTGGTCCAGTTTAACAACTTGTGTCACCAACTAACATCCCATCCATAACTGATATCAAATTCCCAAATTCATATTGCTTGTAAATATTTGTCAATCAATCAATCAATCTTTATTTTCCTACTGAAAGGCCACAGGCCTGTAGTTCATATTACATTAATACATTTGTTGGTAGTAACACACTTTGTCTATGTATAAAAGCTTTATGAATGAAAATCGAAAAATGTTCTAATTGAATTTTACTAACTTGTCAAAGAAAACAGCAACAACTCACACATCGGCTTTCAGCTGTTCATGGGCAGATAACTCGGGTGGATCGTACAAAATAAGGGCACCCTCCTCATACGGGTCGTGCAGTGGTTGTCTGCTTCCCTGTCTTCGGACTCCAAGAGCTCTACTGCAAGAATTCCCTGAAATCATAATATTATTAGAAATCATTATTGGCAATCGGTAACCATTTGAAAGAAGGTTAGGAAATGGCTGTGGAAGGATTGTTGTAGAGTTCTAGGCTGAAGATTGATCTCTGAAAAGGAACATTACAATTTTGAGGTTTCAGTGGCAGCATGGATAACCTGTTGGGACACTCAGTGCTGGTGTTTGGTGCCTGATTATGAAGGTGTGGGTTGGCACAAAATAAGGAAAATTTTTTTAGCTATTGCAGAGAGTGTGATCCAAAATAATGGAATATAACAATAAATCTGTTGAAATTTGTATAAGAAATATCAAACAACAGTATGCAATTGTAATTCTCATACCTTCACAACCATTATAAATGAAGTAATATTTGAGGCTTCTTTGATAGATATTTCAAGAGGTTGATGTGATGAAGGCGAACAGGTTCTATCTATGGATGGTAAACTTCTTACCGGTACTCGGTAATTGTGATAGATTAGATATATATGATGTTATCAAATAAGTGATAAAAGACATTTGAACAATTACACACGATAGGATTGATATACACGTTTTAACTAATGATCGGTTTGATGTATATGGTGTCCATTATCAAAACTATTCATACCCATGTACATTAACCTAATTAGTAATAACTTGTATTAACTCATCCTGATTGCAAAAAATTGATTTTTAGTATGTACATACATCTTTCCTGTAAAATCAAACATTCATGCCTATGAAAAGAGGCAAAATTTACAAATGTGAAAAATGTTAACATCTTACTTACCTTGGTAATTTGGAATTGGAATCTTGAAAGGCTTCGATAGAATCCTCTTGATAAGAGCTTCCTGGAAAGTTTTATTATTACATTCTAAAATATAGTCAACTTCAAACTGAGATGAGAATTGAGAATGTAATTACAATTCACCACAAAAAGAAATACAAAAAATTACAATTCACAAAAAGGATTACCGGTAGTCACTTAAATTGATAATATCCACCTTGCAAGCTTAACAAAATCCATTTTAATTTATTAAATTATTAAAACACGAAGGCATACCTTTTCCACATCATTTAGTTATAGATAGACATTTTTCTCCAAATTCGTATCTTGTTACTTAATAACACCATATAATGTGGCAAACAAATGATACATGAATAATTTGTAAGGAATATTGTTATCTTGAATTAGTTTTTTGGATATAAAATGATTACAATGAATAATACTTACATGAGAGGATCCATCTGGAAAAGTGATAGCATTTACAATATTCTGGAGAGGTTGTCTATATGGAGACTGGTATTCGTAACTGCTACTGCTATCCACCTTTGCTTGTTTACGATGACGCCCCTGTTGGAATATCAAAAACACAAAATAATAATCTATTTACATAGCTCATTTATCCCTCACAGATATACTGCCACTGGTTAAGTTCATAGAGGGTATTTGACATTTCTCATTGAATACCATGTATATCTCATCGAGTGAATTAGAAAAGCATATTTTCACGAGTGGCGTAGCCACGATGTAAATATACTATTTCTACTTCACGAGATGAGATATACATGGTATTCGACGAGAAATGTCAAATGTTCTATTTATTAGATTTGACCAGTGATGTAGAAAATGACGTTATTCCAATGAAAGGAGCACTCATGCTCCCCTTGCTTTAACAAGGTCTTCTTATGACGTCATCCTATTGTTGCGATGACGTCATACGATTGAAAGTGTTTTTTCACGCAGTACAATAACATGTTATTTCACTCAGTGAAAATACGGATTTTATTTAACCGATAAATACTGTATTTCACCACTGAAAATATAATAAAGAACATTCTTTGTAGGATACACATAGGGTATTTGACATTTCTTGCGGAAAACCATGTATATCTCATCAATTGAAGTAGAATGAGTGGCGCAGGAGTGTACGTCATTGTGGAGTGTAAATACAGAAGAACATGGATATAACAAACTCCAAGGGACCAAAGAATTCAGTATGCTATTTCCGTTTGTCGCTATATCCGTGTTCTCTATATATCTCTTCTACTTTATATTATTACTCGCCTGTGTGAGATACTGCAGTGTAGTATTTATACGGCAATATTAAACTAGTGTAATACCGCCACGTGTATGACGTCTAAATAATTTGCGGTTATGACGTCACAATTGGAGCAACGTTCTCACAATGGTATCGGACTTACGGGAATCATAGTTTCAGAGCCATGTCGACTATTTCGCTGGAATATATGTTGGCGAGTAATAAACAGAATACTAAACTCCCTTCTATTGAATACCAGTTTTATTAAACTCGTGAATGGTTTGGTATCAAACTCGCTTTCGCTCGTTTTATTAATTGCCAAGTGGACACATTTCGAACTAAGTCCTTTGAATTTGAATGGATTTATTTTACATTTCAGTCATTTCCTACCTGACCTGAAATCGGTTCCAAAAACCTACTTTGTGTGCATTTGATTGGTCCAACTCGTCACTTCTTCTTTTTTGATTGACAATGACCACACCCCTTTGACTTGGGGCTTGACTTCTTCGCTAAAAGAGAAGGAAAAACATTATACATTCAATGATGATAATAGGTTTTATTTGATCATTAAACTTTATGGCTTCAGCCTTCATACATATAAAAATAATCTAGATATTTTATAAATACATAAAGAAACTTTATGTGTTTTATATGCAAGTATAATGTATTCAATAAATATATATTTCATGTTTAACAGCGGATACAATAAACAAGATTTAGAAAATAAAGAGTTCAATAGTACAATTTCTTGGATTCGTCATTGTTCAACATAAATTTGATTTTAAACTGATATTGTGGATTGTTAACATCAATATTGGTTGATCAGTAATATGACAGTAGTGCTAACATTGTGACATCAATATGGTTGATCACTAATGTGACAGTAGTGCTAACATTGTGACATCAATATTGTTGATCATTAATATGACATTGGTGCTAACATTGTGACATCAATATGGTTGATCACTAATGTGACAGTAGTGCTAACATTGTGACATCAATAAGGTTGACCACTAATGTGACAGTAGTGCTAACATTGTGACATCAATAAGGTTGACCACTAATATGACAGTAGTGCTAACATTGTGACATCAATAAGGGTTGAACACGAATATGACAGTAGTGCTAACATTGTGACATCAATATTGTTGATCATTAATATGACATTGGTGCTAACATTGTGACATCAATAAGGTTGACCACTAATATGACATTGGTGCTAACATTGTGACATCAATATGGTTGATCACTAATGTGACAGTAGTGCTAACATTGTGACATCAATATGATTGAACACAAATATGACAGTAGTGCTAACATTGTGACATCAATAAGGTTGACCACTAATATGACAGTAGTGCTAACATTGTGACATCAATAAGGTTGACCACTAATATGACAGTAGTGCTAACATTGTGACATCAATATGATTGAACACAAATATGACAGTAGTGCTAACATTGTGACATCAATAAGGTTGACCACTAATATGACAGTAGTGCTAACATTGTGACATCAATAAGGTTGACCACTAATATGACATTGGTGCTAACATTGTGACATCAATAAGGTTGACCACTAATATGACATTGGTGCTAACATTGTGACATCAATATGGTTGATCACTAATGTGACAGTAGTGCTAACATTGTGACATCAATATGATTGAACACAAATATGACAGTAGTGCTAACATTGTGACATCAATATAGTTGAACACGAATATGACAGTAGTGCTAACATTGTGACATCAATATTGTTGAGCATTAATATGACATTGGTGCTAACATTGTGACATCAATAAGGTTGACCACTAATATGACATTGGTGCTAACATTGTGACATCAATATGGTTGATCACTAATGTGACAGTAGTGCTAACATTGTGACATCAATATGGTTGATCACTAATGTGACAGTAGTGCTAACATTGTGACATCAATATGGTTGATCACTAATGTGACAGTAGTGCTAACATTGTGACATCAATATGATTGAACACAAATATGACAGTAGTGCTAACATTGTGACATCAATAAGGTTGACCACGTATATGACATTGGTGCTAACATTGTGACATCAATAAAATTAAGGTTGAGTACTAATATGACATTGGTGCTAACATTGTGACATCAATATGGTTGACCACTATTATAACATTGGTGCTAACATTGTGACATCAATATGGTTGACCACTAATATAACATTGGTGCTAACATTGTGACATCAATATGGATATAACCAGCAATGTGACAATACGTCTTTCTCCTAATTCAGTTCCTAAAAACATAGGTTTCAGTTTCACTTTCCAAACATTAACAACTATAGGCTATGTGGTGAGTACTAAAAGGACCATTCTTCAAAATCTTAAATATGATATTCTTATATAGATATACTTTGATAAATAGGGTATACCATACACTGCCAGAAACATTACAGATATTTGATAGGTAAAATACAGTAATATGGGGCCTTATTATTTCCTATCTCCAGTATGCTGTAAATACTAAATAGCAGATTCAATAGTTTTCTAAGAAGAAATTAAATTTATGAAACACGTTTTGAGACAGTATGTATATCTAGGTCATCTGAACTAGTGGGGTATTCCGTTACAGCCACAAATGGGCAGAACTCCGTGGTTGTAGGAAGTGCGTGGGTAGTCTTTCCATTTATTTAGACCTGTTAGGAGTCGCTGTGACGCAATCTGAATATTGCATCCTCATAGTCACTGTGAGTCAGAGAAGTTTCCCATTGTATAATTTTAGTTTGAATATTGCCTCATTCAGTTCTGGTTACTGTAAGCTAACTATTGTTGTCGGAACAGTGTCTCTGTTAGAAAACATCTGAATAAAGTGAGTTTTACCATCTTGGCTAAATTATTCTAAATTTTGTTGTATTGTACTTTACTTACCATTTCTGTTTACGAGAGTAACTGGTTGACATCTAACCAAGACACAAAATGTTTATAACATGAGGAAGCTATAATATTAAACACGCGGTCATTTGTGACGATATTTTGATTTTTTTACAGGGGTGATTCCCAAACTGATTTCGTAGGAAGCCGCCATCACAGAGGAGGTTTCCTTTCACAATACTGACAGCCAATCAAAATTGAGGAATTCTTTGCCACAGCCAATCAGAACTTGGTACGAAACCTTGTCATAAGAACGGCTTTCCTCGTGAGGGACGACGCTGAATGTGGGTCACAGGGTGAAGGGGAGGAAATCACATGGAAATGGTCAAATATTTCATCACCAACTGGATATTTGACCATTAGATGGCTGGCGAAAGCAAGTCAGATTAAAGAATGACCCAGGAATTGAAGCTGCATAGTCCGGCTGGGGTAGAGCCAGCGGTCTATCGCTGGCCCATCCCTGGATCGGTAAGCAAAATGTGTTATCCGTCGATTCACGATGTCCTTATCAAAGTAAATAGACGCGAGAAAACTTGTTCACGCTGGTTTATTTATTGCCATTTTAAATTCTTAATCACTAATATTTTCCCTCACTTTTTTTCAGGACGGGCGTGATGGTGCGCATGAGATAATTGACACGATAAGGTAAGACATTTGGGATGTCTCATTCCAGTCCATTTTTTTCTGTGCCAATGACCTGCGACTCCCTGACACACTACGAAAGAGTAAAATACTGATGCTGTCCATCTACGATCACGACTGTACAAAGTTATGAATGAAACGCTAATAATTCATTATTTGATATGTTCGTGTTTAGACACGAAAGAGTATTTCGTGTAAAGTGCATACGTGTTCGCTCGCTTATGGTATGTGCTGGGAAATGCATGCACACTCGAATATCGACCAAAGCATTGTAATGTGAGGGATTTCAGCCCAGTTTCGCTGCCAGTATTTATAGTCTATTCTCCGTTTGATCCAAGTCACATTTTCCAACAAAACATCAAGCTTAACAAACCTTTCTCCACAATAAAATGTTGACAAAAGTTTGAGAATAATTATTTTTTCAATGAATTGAACAAAGGATTGCCGCGAATTTGAGGCACATTGACCTTAACTCCTTATTTGGAATGTTGATTGACAGATGATAACATTTTATGGTGTCATGGTCAGGTCACTTCACGAGTTCCTTTATGATTGTTATGACAGATGACACATGTACCATGATATATATATAAATGATATACATCCTCATTACAACAAAATTTGTAAATATCTTATACATTTATTACTCTTTTTAAAAAGGATTATCAGTTTTACTCATTAACAGATAGATTTGGTTTGTTTATCAATTATTGCAGCTTTCTTTATAATGCAATTAATGTTAGTAGTCTGTATTTCATTGAAATATGTATTGCGATATATTGTTAACTCGAAAGTTCCTATTGATAAATTCATTCAATTCTAAACACATTACTGATCAAGTCCGTCGAAATAACAATTCATTTTAATCTAAAATAACCCAAAAGTGTCAACAGCAAAATATTAAAAAACTTTCATTGGCTTTGTCAAAAAAGTATGAATGTTTTGAGGATTGTTTATAACTGCTGATTGAATATGTGTTTGGTAGATATTCCATCACTGTAACTGTAAGTGACAAATGGTTATATTTCTTCTCTCAGTGAAATTGACAAATCAACTGATGACATTACACCAGGAAGTTAGCAGATAAATCTTCCATTCTGTTTGCCAGTAGGGGAAGTCAATTGTTGCCTAGCACCAGATAAACATTCCAAAAATGGCCGGAGCATATAGTGAAAAGGTCTTTGAGTACTTCTCATTAATGCATTGTTTATAGTGAAAGTACGCTGAGAGCACTTCGTAGAAATAGGTCATGTTGGCTTAGCTTACCGGAGGTTTCTATACTTTTGGTTTTATGGTAGATTAAAAGCATATAATTTTGAAAGTTTATATGTATGAATTGATTGAAACATTTATTATCAAAGGTGAACTCTTTTGTAAATGGTTGAAATTTACATTTTAAATAATTTTGACTCAATTTCAATGATGATATGTTAAAGTGATCATTTTGTCAAAGATTGATTTTCTTCAATTATCAATACGAATGTTTTGATTGCTTTCTCGTCATATTTTGTTTTGTTTTGGTTATTTGAAGTTAGATTTGATCGAGAAGTTCACTTCAAGTTCTGTTAAAAGCATAAAAATGTTGTTGGCAATGGGCCAACTTTTCCAGGAAACGCTCAATGGAAATAAATATAATTTTCATTTCGGGGATTTCCCATGAAAAGGAAGGCATAAAATACAATTATCTGCATCTTTTCATTTCTTGATTTGGATATAATGTTACTTCCCCTGGTTGTTGTGGATTGTTCATAATTATCATTGAATAAAAGTTGATTTATTTAGTTTACAAGATTTTAATAATTACTATATTTTACTAAAAACATCCGAATTAATTTTTCATATCCATATAAAAATACTTCTCACTTTAGATGAATCTGTTTTAAAAGTATCAAAATTAATTGTGACTTTTTTCCTGACGATGCATTAAAATAGATCTAATTTGGTCTCAACATTGCAAGAATTTACCTGTAGTATCCTGAAAATCCAAAATATTTTAATTAAGAAAACTTTCATCAAAAGTATGAAAACCAGTTTTGTTTCAGTATGTCAGTGTTCTAGTTGTTCTGTGTGGGAGTAGCACCAACATGCGAGCACCTATTGAATCTTTGATCGCTAGCAGAAGCTTGCTCAGCGGTATAAATATGGAGAAAGTGTTACGAGCGTCACTGGAGCTGTATTAGGTCATTATGACGCAAACACTTGTCATTGCAAACATTATTGATCTTCATGGGGAACTACAAACACCTAGCTTGCTGTCTGTTAGAGTCGAATGTAGGTCAGACAATCTGATACAATAATTGGGTTACTCAGAGTCAAGCATCTCAGTCTCTGGACTAAAGCTCAAGGTTTTTCTGGCGATCAGTGCAAATAAAAAAAAGGCAGTTTAGGTCGATAACCTGTTCTATTTTTAGCATCTCCCAGCCAGCTGGCTTATGTCTGGTGTTTGAGGAATAAGCTGAAGATTTGCTTTTGGCATTTTCATTGTCTTCCTGAGACAAGCTGTCTGCCATTTTGATGCTTTGATGGACAAATTGCCGACCTTTTTGAAATGCATTTGTTGTGGATAGTTTTTGGACTTTGGTCATACAGTTTGTCGGAATCAAGAAAATTAGATATTTTTTATTGTATTCTTAATGGTTATATTTCTTGAAGTTTTCCTTCATGAGATGCTCTGATATTGAGCAACTATTGTAACAACTTTGCCTTTTTACCCTATCATCATTGCCATCAGCAAACAATCTTGTCAGCTGTATAAATAGACTTGGCAAGCTAAAACATGCCACTCTGCAGGTTATTTGTCTATCTCACCAGGCTAACTTAAGTAGGTTTGTAACTTTGACCTAGCAAACTTGTGCTTTTTGTCAGAAGTAAAATGTTGAGTCATGCAAAAGAAATATCGATCATTCAACCAATGTTGCTGACCGAATTTGAAAAAAAATCCTTTTAGATTGTCTGCTGCCACAAATGCAAGACCAAGCTTAATTCTGGAGTGATAATCCATGAATTGATTTCCTCCAGCATGGGGTCAGATTTGGAATAATCAAGAACTGTGGACTGGACCTCAGTGTTAGACTGGCATTCAGTCTCTGAAGATTTAGAATGTGATCTTCCGCCCAATATTTTGGTCCTGATTTATCTTTCACAGCTAATTTCGCCTTCTGCATGTTCATGGGTTCAGCAAGAATAACTTTCTTAAGTATATGACAGGTCCTAGCTCCATGCATACTTCTGCAATTTTATGCATGTAGTCCGACGTCCATCTTCTATTGGATTACATTCAGGACAATCTGCACCAGTCAAGACAGAAAAACTGCAGTTACGTGAAAATAATATTGGAGTAAGATATTCTTAATGAAAATAAGGCCTAAACATCTATGTTGAATTCCATTTATTCAGAAATCCCTTCTCTGTTATGCTGGATTTAGGTTACATGTTCTTCTGAGACATGGAATCGATAATATCTGTGATTAATGAGAGCATGGTAGTGGTTATTTTTGGATGAATAAAATTCCCGCTATTTCAGATTTTCTGGCATTCTATTTCCTTCAGAAAGTTTATTGATAGTAGTTGCTGTAAAAATGCTGGAAATGATTTTTTTGGAGAAAATAATATTTTGTTGTCCATATCACTTGGGTTTGATAACAATTTTCACCATTTAATTACAAGTTTGATTGTTTTTTTCTTCATCACTAACATGTAAACATTGTCATAAAGTATATTTGAACATAACATTTGACAATATGCGCAACATCTAGATCAACTTCCCCCTATATTACCACACCGTAGTAACGTGTACGCCTGGAAATTGTAACTCAACAAATTTCTCTGCGAGAGGTCAGTTTAGTTTTGTGCATTTGGTGTAGGATTTTGTTGGATAAATCGGTTTTGAGGTATTTATGAGAGAAAAAAGGTTTCAGGCTGTAAATGCAAATGCACAAAAACAAACTGGACTCTCGCAGAGAAATTCGTTCACTTCTGTTGCGTAACAGTTTCCAGGTGTACACGTTCCTACGGTGTGATTACTGGCTAATTTAAAGCTTGCTACATTTTGTCAGTTTTTCTTTGTCAGCATAGCAGCGTGTTGCACCATGGATAGGTAGTGCAATAAGTAATCTCTGTAACAGAAAAGGCATTAAAATGCATCAAGATTTAAATTAGCCAGTGATAGACTGGTGCAAGTTTTGTCTTGTGGGAGAAGCTGAGCCTAGATGAAAGAAAAGGAAGGTGAAACTAAAATATACTTATACATGATAAGTAATAATTATTGGGCATAATACAAAATACATAATCTTAAAATGCAAGATAATAGATACATTTTCTATTGATTTCAATATGAAACTGTAAAAAAATATTGTTATGCACATGGAAAATATATATCCAATGTGTAATCAGATATTATGATGTCGTACTTATATGTTATGCTCGATAATAATTTTGAAAATTGTTTTAATAATACAAAACTTATCTTTGATGTCTGTACAGCAGCTCAAATTGAAAGAACTAAAAATTGGTCCAAAATAACATAAAAATGTGTCTTTCATCGTCTTAGGAAAACATGCAAATGAACATCGATCAATGTTTTGACTGGATTTATCCGAAAATATCGAAGGTCACAATGACCCCAAAATTTAAGGATGCACATAGCTTGGACAGCTTCACTAGGCGGTTAATATTCTTCATCAATGTTGCATCCTCTGTTCCCAACTCTGTTTATTATAAATGCTTATTCATCGTGGTCGTTCTATGCCTTTATATCACAAAAATGACTGGAAATCGGATGGAAGACTCCCTACAGCAGGCTACTGTTTATTACCATTCATAGCAAATTTTTGAGCCGGAACCAAGATTCCTCTATTGTGATACTCCCCAGGGAGTTCATAATGAATTGAATGGTTTTAAAAAATGTTTAAATGCCTCGAATTGCCTTTTATTAGTTTATTTTAGAATTATTGTCAGTATGGTGGTTTGTTCTGGATGAATTGTGCTCCTAGTAATTAGGGTTAATGGGAAACATTCTAAAACCTTTGGACACAATGGTTTTAACATGAAAATTAATTTTGAATGAAAACAAAAGTTAGTTTCTTCAGTTTGTGTAATAACAATATTTTAAAGGTTCGGGGACCATTTGATGTATTTGTGATTTTAAAGATGATAGATTAAATTTGATGTTACCATCTTGATTCCAATGCTCATTGTACATGCATTATTTCACAATTGTGCACAAGGGTCTTGTGTCATATGACAAAGAAATCTGAGGATCTGAGTCATACACAATCTACCAATCTGCTTAAGATTATGAATAAATTACATGATTTCTATTGTTCAGATGCATTTGAATGATTAATTCATTTTAATGTCTTTGCTTTTAAATGGCCATTGTTTTCCATGTTCATTGTCAATGCAATATGGCAAAAGGTTGAATGGTTTACAAAATATTTAAATGGGTCGTGTTTTTAGTAATGTCAACAGAAAGATCATCTGGTTACTACTTTAGATTTTTAACGATGATTTGTTTCATAAAGTTATTTCATTTTATGCACAAATCGAAATAATCAATTATTGATAACATTATAATTTTGTCTTTATCCATTGTGTACCTTTGACTACTAATGTCTTGCAGTCTGGCTGTGGATTATTCCTGATACTTTACCAATGTTTCATTAGCAAAACTAATTGGAGTTCTTCAGTCTGACAGGAGTGCTGCTCAAATAAGATTCAAACTACTGCAAGGGAGATATTGAAGCTTGTTGCGAGATTACTTTAGGTTGAAAGTTTCTTTGAACCAAATGTCTGCTCAATGTCGTTACTTTCCAACATTTTTTTTCTTCATCATTGGGGATTTTAAGTTCCCTAGTAAGGGTCACATTGTACAAACCTTTTATCATCAAACAAATGTTTTTTAAGCTTCCAGATTTATACCCCCCTAAAAATACTCTGATCATTTGGTATACAGGTTAGTGTGCAAGTTATTTTTGGAATGCTCAAGGCAATGCATTTTCTATATAAAGCTGAGTTTGGTGGGAGCAAAGTTTGTAAGTGGAGAACTAGATTTTGACCTAGTATTTGTAAACCAGTCTTCTATAGGTCTGCATTGTTATGGTCTTGCATGAACTTGCTTCAGATTTTCATACTTTAGTTTGAGGGTAAGGTTTTGTTTGGTACTGGAAAATGTTGGTCATTGTTGCACCAGTCATTCATTCCTTGCTCAATAAAATTGATAAATGACTTCATTTCATGACAATGATCTGGTATTTTCAAGGGCCTTGAAGATTTGGTGCAAAGACCTTTTTAAGCTTATATAAATGTTCTGATAGTAATCTGATACACTGTTATATGAACACTGGTGGTCAATTTTGTGATGTTATCTTTAATGATGGTTTATGGCTAGCTTTTTGTCTGTAAATTAAGTCTTGTTTTTGATTATTTTAAAGATAGTCATTCAATCTTATACTTATCTGATGTCCCTTAGGAAAAAATCATACTTTCAAATTAAATATTTGATTACATGAAGTTAACTGAGTTTCTTGCACATGTTTGTGTAGGTACTATAGTTATCATGAGTTAAAATGGAGATAGAATTACTTATTGATTCATATAATTATGTCAAGGTTTATTAAAGAACCCTTTGGTATGTTGAACATCGTGTCATGAGGATTATATTTAGCTCATCAGATGATGTTATGCCATATGCTGTCTTTATGTCAGGGGTCATCTGTAAACTTTTCACATTTTTTACTTCGCTGTGAACCCCAAAAGATGAAATTTTGTAACTTGGGAGACAAGTTTGTACATTTGGTCCTGATCCCACCTCATGTATGGGCTTTGCAGGCATTATCGCTAAAACAATTAAACGTCTCAAAACCACTTTGGAAGTTCAAATTTTCATGTTTTTGTTACATGAAAACATAATTTGGTCCTGATCTCCATTCAAATATGAGTATGGCAGGGTGTCCACTTCTTTTGATTTCTTTAAAGGAAGGAGTCATGCTAGGAAGCTAAAATTTTCAGAATAGGATATTTGTTGTATGAAGAATAGGATTTGTTGACCTTGTGTATTGGAAGCTAACCTTATTGCAAGACCATGTGTCCAAGCCAGTTCATATTGCCTCAAAGATGTGTATATTAGGGCACTGACCCAGAATTTCTGTGCCCTTGTGAGAGGTAAAACAGTAGAGGTCATGCCCTTAAAAACAACTTTCTTAGAATGCAAAGATCTATCCAGGGCTCGACAAATAAAATTTTATTTACTAGTCACATTGGCCAGTGCCAACAAATAAATGCCAAAATATAATCCTTGTGGCCAAATGATAGTCCAAAAGGAAAATTATTTGTATCTTGATATCTGGATCAATGTGGATTATGAATTGTAACTTTGTATTATTTAATATGTAACCTTGGAGATTATGAATAATGCAATACCTGATGAGCTACAGAGCCAATGGCTCTGTTTTTTTAGTTTTAAACCCCTGCAGGAGAAGCTTTATATGGGAATTCATGTTATGTTGTCATTCATCTGTAATGAAGAATACTGTTACTTGTCATGCAAATCAACTCCTCCCACACGTTATAAGATTTTCTGAAGCAAATGCTTTTGATAAACGTCAATGGCATGTAAATAAAAAAGTTTGGTATGGCTTTAACCATGATTTGTGATTGATCAGTGATAGTCCTTTGATAATTGACAAGTGTTTCCTATCATAATTTTCAAGCAGATCAAAAAACACTTCATGTTAAATGATTTTACAAGCTCTGATTCTTCGTAAAGTACCATTATATTTTTACTGCTTATTCAGAGAATCAATTTGTAAATGTCTGTTACATTTGACATTTTAGCAATGGAAATCTTTAATGGGATATTTTGATTTTCAATAGGTTAATATCTCTAAATCACCACATTAAGTGACAGATAGTTATTGTAAGAGAATAAAAAAAGATCCTTTCAGATTTAATGTATCCACTTACATTATGTATTTTCTTTACAGATGGGTGTGCGAGGACTTTCCAGAGCTGAAGCTAGTCATGGAGAGCCATGTACAGCAAGACGTCGATTTCAAAAGGTGAGAATGTTTGGCTTGATATTTTTGTTTCAATCAGCCACGTCCATCAGTGTTGACTTGTCACCCTGCTTCATGTGAGCAAGTTAAGTTATTGTTATTGTTACCATAGGCTGTCACATGCATGAGGTTGGATTGTACACCTTGAGAATCAGATGATCTGTTTTCTGGTCATGTAATTACTATTATTGCATCAGGCATGAGCAACATCTGAGTTCTTTTGTGATCCCTGTGAGTCTTGAATGTTTTTCACAGTCACCTATGTTATAGCAGGGGTAGATATGGTATTATCGTTTTTGGAAGGGGCTAGGAGATGCACCGTATGGGGGGAAACATCTTGAAAACATGGGGGTGGGCTTTTAGACGGGATAGACCCCAACTTTGATGAAACTTCATACCGGAGACTGTCAGACAGTCAGAATAGGTTTTATGTAGACTTTGTACACTTAACTTAAAATAATATTATAGATTTATGTAATGTATGACCATAGAACATCTGGCAAAGTTGGGGATGGGCTATAACCTGAGAATAACCCCAACCAGTACAACCCCTGAAAAGAGGGGACAGTCTTAGGCTCGAGTGTGGTCTTATACCAGGTCTTATACCCGGGAGAATACGGTACACACATCATGTAGTATATTATGAACTGTAAATGTCCTTGAGGGTGGTGCACATTCCAGTAAAGGAAGAAAAATGATTTAGATATGATCAATGTTATTCCTAGAGACGGTCCTTGGGACATTTGCCCACCTTTTTGGCTTTGTGTCCCTAAAAATTTGGAGAAGTAGGATACTTTTACCAATGCAAACGGTCTGTCTTGTTTAGAAATGGCCAAAATGACCCCCTCAGCAGATCACCTAGGAACAACACGATATAGTCGCAATGTGTTTTGGATGATCTTGGTTAAAGATTTGCAGACCTAGTTTGTACTCAATAACCTTTCATTGAGTACAGAATCCTCTGAATAGTACATCAGTGTGTGTCCAACTGATTGGTATGGGAAGGTTTAGTGTTTGGACACTGGTCTCTATTGTTCCAACCTTGTTGACCAGCTGACCAACACAACCAACTGGACTGGCTTTGCTCATTGGTGTTTGTGGTCAACAAAAGAATGGCCAGTGAATGACCCCTAAAGCAAACACTTTGATCTATTGATACAGCAGATTTACTTTGTATTTGATTATCACATGTACGAGTGATGCCACTATTACCCCTCGCTCCCGCTACTCAGAGTTACAATGGTGTTGAAATTTACATTTTTGCCCAAATCATATCTTTACAGGCCAATACTGCCTCCAAGGGTACCATATTACATATAAATGTATGCCTAATGCTGGGGTCGAATTTAACTTTTTCAAAGCACTAGCCATTTGGACTAGTTAACTTCTAGTCTATCATCCGGACCCTAGAGCAAAATATTCAATTGACGACCACAGGATGTTTAGATTACTCAGAAATTAAGGCATCTTTAGGGCTCCATTTTGTATAACTATTTGAATTGTTTGTAAGATGTTGATAAGAAAACAAATATTTCTGAGACTAAATGTTAATCTGGTTAATTTCCTCAAGTACTAGCCCGAAGCCATTTCAGTTTGCCAAATGTATTTACAGGATCATATCGTTATCATTTTTCTAGCCCTGAAACTTGTTCATTACCCATGGGCTACTGGACTAGTAGCTAGGTTATTAGGTTATTTTGAACTCTGATATATATTCAGGATATAGAGAATACTGAAGCACTTCTTGTTTATTAGCAACTTTATGAAGCAAATCGAATGAGTAATTTGATACCATTAACATTCACAAATTTCATAAATATGGTATTAAATGGGGTTGAGTATTTTATTTAAATTTGCTTCTTATCTTAACATTCTCCTTACTGTACTTAACAGAACAGAACAGAACAGAAGTTTATTTCTCGTAATTCACATAGAGAACAGTCAAATACATTATATACTAGGGGTGAAACGGTTTACCGCGGTGTATTCGTATCACGGTATTTATTGACGGCTCGGTATACCGAAAAATTGCTTTGAAAAAACCGTACCGTTCGGTTTTGGTAAAGTTCGTTTTTATCTACTTTACTCGTGCATTTCCCTGTCAAAAACACTTGAAAATGTCACTCAAGTGTCAGCACAAATTATGATATTCTATTAAATTTCATTCTAGACTAGTTCAAAGTTCACAAGACATCCTTACGTAGTCGTAGATCGAACTTCCGTGTTATGACTCGAGTGGACATGTCAACAAAAGTTAATGCGATATGAATCAACTATTTGACAGAAAGTTACCGTATATTGCAAGGTTTAAATTATCAAGTTGATTCTAAAAATTAGGGGTTCAAAGAATTGGGTCGACTTTCAGATTTAAACTTCAAGGCAGGTGAAAATGTGACAATATTATCGTTTATGTTCAGTTTTCATTTGGAAAACCTTTTCTATATTTAGAACTAATTGAGAAGTAACTACCTTTGTGATTGGTAAAAAAATTACGCGTCATTGGGTTCTCGTACTACAGTCATACCGATTGGTTGACATGTGTCACGTGATACATGTGGCATGAGAGTTCTTTATCGATCGTTTGACATGTCGACCGTTTACTACAAAGTTTGGACGGGTTACATTTGAGTGTTTTCACCGGGTTCTTTATTCAAATTCATGAACAAACACATAAATAAATAAAAAACCCGACTATTTCACAAGTTTCTGTGAGTAAAAAATGCAAAATTAATTTCCAAATCTAGAAGCGACTACACCATGCGGGCGACATCATGCTAGTCGGTAAGTTAGTGTAGATTTTATTAATCATTAACTACGTTTAAATAGTTAAGAACGTAATTGTTTCATATTTATTGAATATCAATTGAGAAATCAAATGAACTTCGTCTGAATTAATGAATTTCTATTTTCTTGACAAAAGAAGTTTGATAATTTTCCCGTTTTATATGCTAGACTACGTACACTTTGTATTTAATTTTCTGATTGGCTAAGAAAAGGGAAGTCCCCAAGTTAACCAATGACAAGGCTAATAACAAACAATAGAGTTTCTGATATTGACTCCTGCTTACACTTGATATGTATACCATTAAAACAATAATTAAATAGACACAGCAAGTCAACAGTTGTACTTTTTATTTTTAAGATATTCCTTTTCACAAGCAAGTTTACATGGCAATTAACTGTAAGCTTGACCTTGTAGTTTACTTGCTCCGGGAGTCTGGCAATGAAACATTTCACAGCTGTTTAATAAATAACAAAAGTTATGGTTATACACAGTAAATAAACATTCCTTCATATATTGAAAAACAAAATAAGAACAACATAAGTAATTACTTAATCAAATTAAATATCACTGATTTTCTTTATTGAATTTGTTAAATGTGATTTCAAATTGTTATTTTACTGTCTAGTCATTTTAGATGAAATTACAAATAAGAATTTATGGCACATGCAAAGCCCAATTGAACCTTTTTATTCTAAAAAAATTAATTCACTCACCACTCCGTGTGTGATTAGTCAATTTGATTACCAGATGATTTGCAGTGCTTGTTCTTTTGAGTGTCCAGGGCTTAATTAGCTCTCTATTGAATTATTTGAATGTTTTCCTGTCAACTATTTCCAAATTTAAAATTATCTGTGAAATTCATCTGTTATTTTTATTGTTGAGGAGTGGTATTGAACTTTTTAAGAACCGAACCGAAAAGTACCGAACCGAGAGCTCTGTACCGCAATACGCACCGAACCGTGGCATAGGCGTACCGTTTCACCCCTATTATATACACATATATATAATATATATACATATATTTACAAATTGGAATAATGTGCCGTATACATAATTATGTGTTGTTTGTGGTTTCATATAGATTAAAACTTACATAGACCTTCTTTAACGAATTTTGCCAAGTTTAATAAAAGAGGTTTATAAGTGGTTTCCATAAGGGATATATACTTTTCAATTGAAGGATACTTACAATAATATGATGGGAAGTATTTACTTCTTAAATCTGATAGAGAGGGGCAGGCCAAAAGGAAATGAAATTCGTCACCAGTGGAACAGTAACAGTAGCATATCTATGGAGAACTGTTTTCAATGTAGTAAGGTTTGGATGCAATGCTTCACTGAATTTCTGCGCAGTACCACCCACGGTTTGCTAGTTCTAGCCGATGCTCATAGGTTTCACCACAATGTTTTGCCACCATGGTCTTGTAGGGGTGAAACGGTACGCTTGGGCTTCGCTTTGATACTTATTGCGGTGCAAGACCCTCGGTTCGGTACAAAGCCAAGAATGTCTTTCAAAATATGAACTAAAACCATAACAAATCATATGTTTTTTCTTGAAAATAAGTTTGTAGGGTGTGGAAATCATTTGGTTTTAAAAGTGTGCAACTGAAAATATAATTACATCTGAGTTAATTACAGAATTGTTTAATTAAATTATATATTCGGGATATACCGAAACATCACATTGAGGTACCGTGTACGGAACCGAAAGCAAAATACCGTGGTTCAACTACTGTAGTTGTGAACCGTTACACCCCTATGGTGTTGCACGCTTTCTCCCTGCAATGATACTAGCAGCTGTGATATAAGTGAAATACCCTTGAAAGCTGCGTTAAACCCCAACTCGCCTCACCTCACCACTACAAAACAGTTGTCAGATCAAACTGTACGTGATATTGTGTAAACATGCAACATGTTGTGAGCCATGCACTGACATTGAAAATTAAGAAATGTGTAACATATGATACATTCAATTGAATGTGAGTCTATGACTAATGTATTTGTTATTACAAAACCATGCAGATAACAATTATTTTTTAGAGCCCTGTTTAGGTCTAATTCGTTTTGGCATTGATTGCACTGTTCAAAGTTGTTGAATGTGAAACATAATTATTATCAGATACTTGTATTTCAAGAATGTATATATCACTTATCAAGGCTTGTCATGTTCTTTAGCTCGACATTTAATCCAGTGTCAAGTTCTTGGGTTCAATTCCAAAAGCATACAAAAATTAAATTATTAAAATTTTAGACTTTTGATATTAATATTTTGTTTAAAGTGAGATACTTACATTGTAAATTTATTCTCCGAACATTTAGAGAGGTCAAAGATGCAACTTGATCATGGACATTTATCAGAAAAAGATTTGCATAACAGACATATCTCTTTAGAAATTCACATTTAGATTTCTTCCTGTCACGACCCAGTCATTATTGCAGGTGAACGTTCTCTGTTTAGTGCTATTTTAGCAGGATGACATTTAGGAAAGCATGATCAGAGAGACGTGAGATCAAGTTCATTTCACACGAATCTCGATCCCCAAGGAGGAATTAGAGAGAACGATCTCAAAGATTAGATATACCAGGCTAAGGAAGAGAACATATTGGAGGCCGTGTAATGATTGTCTTGGAATACAAGAAAGAGGGCGACACTAGTGGAAGACAAGAAGATAAGGTGTTTCAACTTGAGTCTTCACAATAAAGATTTCAGAAATTTATTCCTTACCATACCGGCGTTGGAATGTTGTGGTTCAAAAATCAAACTTGAGTGTTTGGTATAGCTCAAAGACGTCTTCAGTTTTTGATCAGGGTTATTTTGGCCAATTCTGAACAAAGGGGGTTCTTTGCAATGATATCCTACATCTCATACCTAGCCAAAATGGTGAATAAATTTCCCCAGGATCCCATAGCTATCCCAAAATTGAAGATTCCTGAATGTTAACCCTTTACCTACTGCAGGAGTTTCAGGCAGCCCTTGTCAACACTGATAGCCAAATGGGATATGTCATTTTGTTAAGGAACTACCGGTATTCATGATTAAATTCAATCACCAAATAATTATTTGTCATAAGGAATTCAGCAGGTAAGGTGTAACGATAATGACCATTTCATTTTAATAGACCCTTTTCTCAAAAAGCTGGAATGTCATGAACCCCTGATGGAATTAAGTTAACCCAAAGAGAGTTTTCTTTTTTCAGTATATAAATGTTTTGTTACCTCTGTCTGGTCGCAGTCTATGTCATACGTGAGAAATATGACGCAGAGAAACCAACACGTGGGTCTATTATTTCCTTATTATTCTACTTTAACTACCCTGTCAAGAATTAGGATCAAAACAACATCTTTGGTACGCAAAGTTGATGAAGTCAGCAGTTCACTTTCTTCATGACCATATACAACACGATTACCCATTGACGTCAGACTCAGGAGAGGCTTAAAACTGAGGACGGATTGCATCAACATGGACTGAATGACAGTGGCATGACCGAGAGTGAGATGTGGCAATCAATAGTATCTTCAGTTGGTCGCAGTCAGTCGGACTGGCGTCTTTGTCGAAGAGCCTTTCAGACATGCTCAGAGAAGAGACGGAAACGAGGCCAGCTCGTCTGTTCTCTGTCCATACCTAGACTCAACAGTAGTCTCTGAATAGAAGATATTGGGTGTGATTCGTGTCAATTTGTAAAGCTAAGCTTGGGATGAATGTCATTTGTAGTGGATAATCAAACTTTGCGTCAAAAATATTGTTTGATCACAATAAAAATGAAGATTTATTGGAGAGAAAACCAATGTCAATCTGAAAATTGTTATGAGTTAAAGAGTTGCGAAATTTGTTTTATTATGTGTAATAAGTGGTAATAAGAGACTGAGTTTTTTCAAAATGAGTAAAATATGTTCACTGTAACTGTTAGGAGATTTTATTTTATTTTTCTTAATGATGTCATTATTACAATTGTCGCTAAGATGTCATCGGTTGGTAGGTGACAGTGCTAAAATTCCAAATGACCAATATTTTACATAAAATTTTCTGATACTGAAGAATTTAAGAACAAAGAATCTTTTCTGATTGAAGTGTAATATCAATGAGAGATAAGTGATATATACCTTAACATACGAATAGTCGTGCGAGCACTGTCATATGCATTTGTCCCAATTAAAGCAGTTTCTTACTTATGTTCATCATGACACTATTCAATGATACAGGCAAATAATCCAGTGGTACTGAGAAAGCCTCCCTGAGATTTTATTGGTGCACTGATTACAGAGACTTCAGATATCACTTTTACAGAAAATCGTTACAAAAAGCCAAACATTCGTCAGCCCACAATGGTAAAATGATGACGTTAAGACTGAGCAAGGCTAGAGTCCTGGAATAAGAGCTATTTTATGTGTGCGCTGGTCACTGGCTAGTAGGGCTCTTTGTATCACCGATAATGGACCAGCCGAGGATCGACAGATCAATAACGTGGGCCGACCAGCAGTGGCGGAATTGGGCTGCTTCCCTTTCATTGTCTGTATCATAAACCTTGCAGGCAGACTTTCATGTCCCCCTTACATGGAATGTGAAATTAGTCTTTTGCTGTGAGCTTGTGCTCGTGGCATTCCTTGAAATATTTTCTTGCATCATTTAGGACGTTGCATTTGCAATTCTTGGTCATCTTGATGGAAAATTGTCATATTAGACTGATTATTTTTCTGTTAATATCCTAAACCTTGCAGACAAACCTTCATTCCTCTCTCATGGAATGTGAGAATCAGTCTTTTGCATTAGGATACCTTCTAGTGCCATTCTTTGAAATATCTTTCCTCGTCATTTTGGACATTGCTTTTTAAAGGTGTTCTTGGTTGTTTTGTTTCGTTGTCATTTTGGAACTCAGCTGCATCTCTTTCGTTGTCAGTATCCTATAGACATACCTTTATGTCTCTTTCATGGAATGGCCAAAACTGACCTCTTGTAGTTGTTATCTTTGTCTTTATTGAAAATTTACCTTTCCAATTCAGTTGCTTTCTTTTTATTATCCGTATCTAAAACTTTGCATGACCTAATGCCACCCTCATGGAGTGTGCAAATCAGTCTTTTTCTTTTTTGAAAGAGATTCTTCAAATATTTTTTGCACTTATTTGAAACATTGTGTCTGCATTTCATTTCAAATAGGTCCTTAGGGCTCTAATTGTGAAATATATTAAGCAGTATCTCAATTTACTCAGAATTGCAGGTCATCTTCGTTTTTCTATGGAAATTGGTCATGTTTTGAAATCTATTTCAATGGTATTCTTTTAATTTCTTTTGATAGTTTTATCTATTTTATTTAATCATAATAATATAATTCATGATTTTCATGTGCCTTAAGTAATCATGATCTCTTAAATGAAGTTAATAACTGTTTGTTTTTATTATCAAAAATATGCAGTAATGCTTGATGAATAGAAACAAACATTGTTCCAGATTTCCACCACATTTGACTTCATAAAGAATACTTCCGGATAGACCAATACATTTGAAGTACATGGTTTTGCTCCTTGAAGTAAATTAATTGATTAAACATGTCTCTTATCAGATTTGATGAGGGTTAGTGTTTTCAAGAATCCACCAATTTTGCCCTCAGACAAATGTCTTAATGAGGTCATGTGCTTCAGTTCTCACTTGACCCTTGGTGAATGTTGGCTGCAGATTAGACAGAAGTACAAGAGGCAGAAAGCAACCTAATGATTGTGACCTTCTCTGTGCTAGACTGTACGAGGGTCTGTAAAAGTAATCGTAAATGCATTATGGGATGGAAATTTATAGTCATAATAGTGCCGTGGATAAGTTAGACCCTTTAATAAGATAGTTAGATGTACATTGTACTGAATTTCTATGCCACTTTACTCTTGTATTTAGTCATTCCTTAATGCAAGGATTACAGGAATTAATCAAATTAAATTCAGAAATTGTTTTCAAAATGTTTATATATTATCTGCATCTATTTATGGATTAACTTTAGCCTGATTTGGAGTGAATTTTGACTGATGAATGTATTTTGTTCAAATTTTTGCACCAACATGTAATTCTGATACCTGTCCCCCAGCGCCAGTCTGGGTCAAATTTTGTTATCTAAATAATTAATGCTTAATGATTATAGCCACATAATACAAACACTTAATGTAAAAATCATGCATCTGAATTTGTTTCTTGCAGTCTGTAGTAGTGTATAAAATGTTTTGAGGCCAAATGTGTATTTCTTTAATTTAAATCTAATGGTCCAATCCCAGACTAAACGTGTCCAGGTCAGACCGACACTGTACATAACAGTCTGTAGAATGGTAGATCCAAGAATTTTCCAAGACAGCCGATCTTCAGCCAGTACTCAGAATTATGATTCCTGTAAATGATTTTGCACTAATTAGCATAACAGATGGAAGTAGTGGTAAGCATCCTTGCCTTTCATGCCAAAGGCTCGGGTTCAATTTCTGGTGGAGACACCAAATATTTGTGATCTGTGTTTTGTACTGTGTTGTGTTCCTGGGCAAGGCATGTAGTACCACCCATGGTTCGCTAGTTCCAGCCGATGCTCGCAGGTTTCACCTGCCATAATACTAGCAGCTGCGATATAAGTGAAATACTCTTGAAAGTGGCGTTAAATTCCAACTCACCTCACCTCATCTGGGCAAGGCACTTTATCCACAATGCACTCAATCTAACCAGCTGATTAAATGGGTACCTGAACATGGTAATGTCCAAAACGTTCTCGTGGAACATGAGTAGCATTACCTAAAGTACAATTCCATAGCGGTGATAATACAAATTATGCACTCAAAGCATGCTGATTCATTAAAAAGTGCAATTCAGCACTATTTGATATATATATTTTAAATGTATTTAATATTATAAATTCTTTTTGTTTCCCTTCCAGTTACGAAAGCATGAAGTGTTTGTGTGACAAGTACAACCGATCAATCGACAGTGTGCTTCAGCTGGTGAGTCATAGTTCTTAAACTGGATCAATTATTAAAAATATTGATGTAAATACTAGATATAAGTTTAAAGGTTAAGATAACAAGCTTCCATGCTGTGTCTGGAAACATAGTGACACATTCTTGCCACCCGCTCAATATCTCGAGCTTTTCTTCCTCAACTGAATGTGCTTTTCTTTTCAAATTGTGTATGAAGCCCAAAAAATGATATAATTCATAAGAATTGAATGAAATATATTTCAATCATGCAAAAATATTGTATGGTGAGACAAAAAATAATTGAGGTCACAATTTTATACTTGTTACTTCTTCCTTTTAGGGTCTACTGTATGTGATTAAATTTTGTGTTGACATACCTTGACTGTTGTAAATTATAAACTTGGTGACTGGTCATTGCCTTATTATTTGATATGTGAGTGTTTACCTCAGAGATACTGTAATACTCGATGAGCTACAGAGACAATGGCTCTATATCTATTATATCTATATCCGCAAATGGCTGCGATACTGCCGAAGCGGCGTTAAGCAATAACTCACTCACTCTATTTCTTGTTAGTAATAATTTTGAAATGACTAATAATTTCAGTGGAAAGGAACAGCCCGGACATACCAGATGAACAAGCGTCCCTCATCCTCTCTCCTCAAACACATCCTACAGCAGTGCTACAATCACTCAGTCACCGACCCAGAGAAACTCAACCAGTATGAGCCCTTCTCACCTGAGGTACGAGGAATTCATGTCTTGGGCCTTGGCTTGCTCTGTACAGTTAATGGGGCTGGGATAGCACAGTGCTCAAATAAAAGAATTTCAAGCTGTACCTCCCATGGTTCGCTAGTTCCAGCCAATGCTCACAGGTTTCACCACAATACATAGCCACCATCATGTTGCAGACTTTCTCCCTGCAATACTACTAAGGGAAATACTCTTGAAAGTGGAGTTAAACCCCAACTCATCTCACCTGTATATAATTTCATTAATCTGTCGGTGGAATGATTACATTCATTGTCCATAAAACCTCAATTTTACAAGTAAATGACCGGTCTTGTTACAATCCCTAAAGGTACACAATCTTGATGATTTCTTAACCTGCCAACTGTTAGAAAAGACAACCTGCGAGTTACGATACGATGTTGGTGACATTTGATCTTTTGACGTACATTGTGAAGAGTGAATCCTAATTCCAATTCTATTTTGAAATCCAGACAAAGATGACAGATAATGGAAGTTGACATTTTTCATTTCAGGTTTATGGGGAGACATCATTTGAACTGGTTGATCAAATGATTCGATCGATCAACTTCACAGAGGACGACTCATTTATAGATCTAGGCAGCGGTGAGTAATAAAAAAAGTCAATTATTTTTTTCAACAAATTTATTATACATATTTTAACTCTTTGTTAATGATTATTGTTATGTTATTATTGACAAAGAAAAATGTTAATGTTTTACATTTTACAAATTTTGTTGAAATTTCTTACAACTTATCTTGTATTTATTTTTATTTCAGGGGTTGGTCAAGTTGTACTGCAAGTAGCATCTGCTACTCCATGTAAGATGTGTTATGGCATGGAGAAGGCGGAATGGCCTGCTTTATACCAAGATGTAAGTAGACAACAAAATATTTCAAGAAAAACAAATATTGGTGCTCATCTCACTTGTACAATACTGAGTTGAGCCTTCACATATTTAATTCCATCGATAACCCTTGTATTATTTATGACATAATCAAATACCAATTCATGCATTTTGGAAATGAATTTTGAAGGTTTGTCCTAAGTGTATTTTCTTCCTTAGGTTTCCATATGGTTAACTATTCAACAAGAATTCAACCTTGATGCGTTTCAGTCTTTTCTATTAAAATTCATTACTTGTATATGGAAACTTTGCAAATGGCTGTTGGTTTAACCAGTATTCTCTCTTCTGCAGAGTATGGATAGAGAGTTCAAGAAGTGGATGAGATGGTATGGGAAGAAGTACAGCGATTACTTGGTGAGTTTGGATATAAGAAAATGAGAGATTTCTACCCTAGATTAATCCAAGTAATTCACAACCTCCAAGTCGGGGCGCTCTCCCTTCGAGTAGCTCTATGGTAGTGGCCCTGCCATCTTTCACGGGGCATTGTTGTCAACCCAGTTGACAACAATTGAATATGACGTCATGGATAGCGAAGAACCAAAGGCTTAGTCAACATACCAAGCAATCGGTTCGAGAGTGTTTCTATGTGTTAGGCATAGGAAGTAAGTAATGTCGCTGTTTTTAGTTAAACATATCATGTTTAATGACCTCGGCAATTGAACGAAAAATTTTATTGTTTCAATAACGCGATGGTAAACCTAATACAATCACACAAATATTCGTTTCATGGCCTCTTTTCTTGTGTCGCTGTACGGAGTTGTGAGAATCCTAAGAGTTAAAAGTTTCGTTTTGGAGTGCGACAGCAATAACTTGCTGCACGCGCTGTGTTAAAGCTTTCTCATCCGAACACCTTCTGATGGCAGCGAGTATATTAGTGACGTCACGGAACGGTTACTCGCTGTCTCGAGCTAGAGTAATTCAGACAGTTGAAATAATTTTTCTCCAACAATGTTTGTATTTAGAAGGATACTCCTCACACTATTTGTTTTTCTTTCAGCTTCAAAGGGGAGATTTTCTATGTGATGAAATGAAAGAAAGAATAAATACTGCAACGTGAGTATTGAATTCAATATATTTGCTATCTCATGTTTAAAACGCAATCAATCAAATGAAAGTGAGGAAGACATAGTGTAAAACCTGTCCTAATATTATAGAGTTCAACTTCCTTATGCAAGGCATAACAGTCTCCATCACTGGCTAATTGAAGCATTGCAGCATTTCCTTCACTTTTCCATGTTGACTAAGTGGAGTACTGCAGCTGAATAGCATAGTGAGCTCTGATTTGCTGCCACAGAAACATTAAGGAAATGTGGCAAGGCTTAAATTAGCCAGTCGCCGCTAATGGCTACAATACTGCCGAAGCGGCGTTAAACAATAACTCACTCACTCACTCATTAAATTAGCCAGTGATGGAGTGGGGCATGAGTTATGTCTCACAGAGGGAAGTTGTATAGAGCTCAAACCACCTATAACATTTGTAGTACTGGGATGTTCTCTAAGTCAAGAGTCTTGTGTATTTGAATCATTGTTTGCTCAAATAGTGATTTGTTTGTTTCAGTGTGATATTTGTAAACAACTTTGCCTTTGGACCTCAGGTAGATCATCAGGTAAGTTTTTTTTTCTTTTTTGTGTGTGTTTTTTTAAACGAAAAAGATATTTGCTGAATCAGTTTCGGGTTTTATTTCTTCTTTTAATATTTTATTGCAAACAGATGGAAATTAGCAGAATATTGCAATCACTTTTGGTTTTTATCATTTGTTATTTCACTTTTCAGCTAAAACTTAGATTTTCCAACATGAAAGAAGGTGCTAAAATCGTGTCATCCAAAGCATTTTGTCCACTCAACTTCAGGATAACAGACCGAAATCTTAGTGGTAAGTTTATCATCATCTGTATTTGAAATTTTGGTTCGCAAAATGAAATAACTGTAAATAGCCATAATTTCTCTCTTGTCACAGCGTTTCGAAGAGTTTAACTATTTGAATGATATTATGATAAGGTATTGTTGAAATTTTCATAATTTTTGTCTAGCCATCTGTGCCCTAAAAACAGTTGTATGTCAAATGCCAATACACGTAACATATTGTTTCCATCTGAGAGAAATCAGCTCAATGAATGCGTCTTCATTTACATTTTCATGCAGAAATCATAGTTGCAATGTCAAAATATTATGTCAGTTCATTTGAACATTTGTTACTGTTGTAAATTCTCATTTCAGTAGATAGTGCTTTTGCATGAATCTTTTGCTGTCATCTTTCTTGGCTTTGATATACAAACACAAACACTTATTTGAAATAACATTAAATATAGACATATTTCATTGATGTACACTGTCGTAAATAGATACATGAAATGGTCTTCAAATTTAGTATCATGATGATTTGTGCCTTTGCTTTTACAAAGTTAGCCATGAGCTCTTTAATATAATGATGATGTTTTGTTGTTATCTCCTCATTACTCAGTGTCTGCCTTGCTTTAATCAGCTATCCAGCTTATTCTTTACCCAAGAAATATTGTTATTCAGATTCAACAGAGAGTTCTTTTGTCAAAGCTTTATAATCATATTTTCTTTTAACTTTATTTTCAATTAATTGAACTTTTGTAGGCTTTTAGCATTTTTGCTTCTGAAAATTTTTTAAAAACATTTTATAAGTTATTTTTAGGAAATATTTCATATTATATTTAAAAAAAATAAATGACTGAAAACTTTTGTGGATTAAGATATGATATAACACTGTTACATCCAGGCTGCAAGATATCCAGATTCCATCCTATATACATACATCTCTCACTGGAAATTAAAATAATTGCACAATATTTTGTCCCATCTTAATAGCCCTTATCTAAAAAGTTAAAATAATTGTGATATCATAAAGTGAAGATATGATCCCATTGCTCAATGTCTGGTTCCCTCGATTTTGTAACATTTTGGGGGATATCGTGTTTTAAACACCTGGATGTTTCACTGTACAATAAAACTAAATTTTACAATTCCACATGTAGGGATTGGGAAAGGCAGGGGCCATGGGCCATTTTGCACATTGGATGAAAAAAAATGGCCTAAATTGCTTCAAAGGAGAATGTCCCATTTGAAATTCTGAAAATGACAAAGACCTAAACATGGCCCATTGTCAAAGGTGTCTTTCCCAATACCTGCGACATGATATTCATATTTTCTTGTAAAAACATAACACATTTCTGCTCTGCTTTATTTCTTATGTCTTCACTTTAACTGTTGCATGTCCTTTGAATCTATGACCATAACAGACAGCACAATTGAAGGCAAGCTCTTTCACAAAGCAAGGCAAGATTTTGAAGAAGCGGCGAAGCAGTGCTAATCGTTTGCCTTGATCCATTAACTTTTCCAGATATAGCCTCAATAATGCATGTAACTGTGCTGTCCCCATTACGAGGTGCTGTGTCATGGACGGGCAAACCAGTCACCTACTTCCTACATACTCTTGATAGAAGTCTGGTGAGTTGCCCAGAATTACCTGCCCTTCCTTATGTTGGGCAGAGTTGCTTCCCTTTACCCAAGGGAGCCATGTTGTGCAGAGTGTGAGTGGTGTTTACTTGGCTAACCTCTTGTGTGTCCCAGTTCTTCTGACCTGCATGCCAGTTGCATGGCGCCACCATCGACCTAGGGTTGCTGTTAGAGGTGGGTGCCGTCCTAAAGGTGCTGGCACTTGCTGGCTTGCCCTGTCTCCCCTTGTCACCAATGCATCTTACCTTGCCGTACTTACATGATTAACATAAAAATTGATCAAATTCTGTCATAGTGCATTATGTCAGATAATCAAGTCTGAAAGCATAATGAAGCCTGACATGTCAAATTTGGAACTATTTTGGTAAGTTGGAGGTGATTTTAGACCAGATTTGGACAAAAGATGAAAATGATGTCTAAAAATTATAATTATCTAAAGATGCATATGGTGCAGATTTTGAGACGAGCAAGTCTGCAGTGTTAGGGTCTGCAGGATGGGTGCCAAGATAGGAGGGAAGGGCCATCATGTTAAACTGCTTTCTGCCATTGCAGATATTGGGACAATCATGCATGTTACGGAGCTGTCCCCACTTTGTGGTGCCGTTTCCTGGACCGGCAAACCATTTACCTACTATGTTCACACAATAGATAGAACGTTGGTGAGTAACTCGGCCGCTGACACTGTAGGCCACTGCGGGCTGGGACAACATCAGGGTCGTTCTGTCTCTAACTGTTCTTGGATATGGTCAGGGACTTCATCATTATTATTGATCGAAGGGCTCTGTCTGTCTACCATAGATTAAACACATTTTTAGCAGTAGGCTTCCATCATACCCATACATAGATTTAGAAATATATAGAAATTATTTGGAATTTGTTTGATTGAGAAGTATGTAAGAGATTATGAAAATTATTTTATTACTCTAGAATTGTAAGGATTCTGTTATGAATAGATGCTTGTAGGAGCAATTTTCAAATTGTTTTTAGTCTTGATTTGAGGAAAATGATGTTGGTATGGGTTCGAGGTGATTGGGTGGGACTTACTTTAGGGAGAACGTAGATGTGAAATTTAAAAAGGTTAAAATTCAGTTTGTAGTAAGATCATTCGGGTGGTTGTAAAAGTTGAGTGTGGTCTCTTACCATTTATTGCTGATCAGAAGGAAATAGTCTTTTGAATATGTTTTGTTTTGTTTATTACATTCTCAGGTATTTAACTAACCAAGAATTTCTCAAAAAAATTGTTTTGTTTGTTGTGATGTAAATGTTTAATTTTCTTGTTCTGTTGAAATATTTGATTTCAAAGTTAAAAATAACGAAATATTTCATGTACAAGTGTAATGCATCTAACTTTATCGCTACTGAAGCAGGGATGTAGGATTAAATCCAGAAATAGATAATGCATGAAAACCCAAATATTCAACCCTATCTTTTTATTGTCAACATTTGTGTTTATGTGTCAACAAGATAGATTCTTTTTCAAAGGAAACACAACTTATTAATAATTTGGCTTTAAAACTGCTTCATTCTAAATTAGTCCTAAATGGTAAATGAATGCATTGTGTGTTTTACTGTGA
This sequence comes from Gibbula magus, assembly GCA_936450465.1. NCBI lineage: Eukaryota > Metazoa > Mollusca > Gastropoda > Trochida > Trochidae > Gibbula > Gibbula magus. The sequence continues at coordinate 60,516,046 of OW388292.1, read as the reverse complement.
TGTAATTACATTGTAGATGGTTTGTATATTTTACCATTGTGACACCATTTCTATTTTATTTTCAGTTAGAAAAATATTTCCTCAGGTTGAAAAATCCCAAAATGAAGGTAAGCCCTCTGTTTATATCTTATTGAACTTTGTTAACTTTGTCATGATCATGTGTTTTTAATATATTATTATTATATTGGCATTGTTCACCATTTAATTCCAAACTTACCTGGTCCCCAGGAAAACAACCTTGGAGAGACGAGGAGAGACAGACGGGGTAGACCAATTTCCTTTAAGGATAAAGCTAATTTGATTGAAAATGTAAGTATTAATTGCATTGTTTTGGCATTTAAATTATGTCTGTTAGTGCTGATGTGTGTTTGAATTTCTTTCATGATGTTATTATGAGTCAATGGATTCGTTTAATGGTGACATGACACCTAATTGAGTATGGAAATTTACGTAGGAATGATTAGAAGTGATTTCTTGCTGGTGGAAGATAATTCAGTGAAATAACATTCTTGCCGTTAAACATATTCCAAGGAATGAAAACTCTCAGATTTACCACTGCAATGTGTAGCTTGGCAACTTCCAAGCCAGCTGTCAATAAGGTACCCCAGGTCGAGGGATTTTAAGAATCTTTTGTCTGTCTTTGAATAGTCTTTCTGCTCATCAATTAAATCTTCAGTACATAAAGTAACTAAAAATTACCTTGGTATCCATGACCGGGCACAAGGACTGATTACAAGTGACGATACAAAAATGTTCGGTTCAACACAAGCACAAAAAAGTTTTTCTTCAGTGCTTCCTTATACATATTTTGTCAGTACAGGCTGCGACGCCAACAATAATTCACTCACTTAATACATATAAGTGTAGGATATGTAATTGTTACAGGGGACGGGATAGCGCAGTGGTTAGCCTTTCGACTTCGGATCAAGAGTTCCGTGGTTCGAATCCCGATAGGGGCACGGCAACTTTGTCTGCAGTAGAGAACTGTTCTACATGCTATAAGGTTTGGGTGCAATGCTGCACTGAATTTCCGTGCAGTACCACCCATGGTTCGCTAGTTCCAGCCGTTGCTCGCAGGTTTCACCGCAATGCATTGCCACATTGTGTTGCGGGCTTTCTCCCTGCCATAATACTAGCAGCCGTGATATAAGAGATAATCTTGAAAGCAGCGTTAAACCCCACCTCACCTCACCTCACCTCACCTCACCTCACCTGTAATTGTTACATTGTTATTTTCCCCCAGGAGGAGCAGAAGGCGAAGAAGCGAAGGAAGGAGCATGAAGACCATAACTACCAGGCGGCCAAGGTGATCGACTTTGACTCGGCCAGCAACACCAGCAACGCGACCACCGACGAGGGGAGCAGTCTGTATGGACCCACCACCAGGCGAGGCTGGGCCGAGTGGGTCGCTGCCAGGCCCAAGTCTCCTGCGTCTAGTTGTGAGCAGGAGAATGATGAGGTGAGGCATAGTGCTATATATCATAATCATGAGGGGCATTGTGACTTTTCTGAAAGACCATGTGGCTGGTTAGGATCAAATGTTAACTATGAGTGGTGTAACTTGAAGTAACTGTCTGGTGTCCACAATTGTTGCAGTGTGAATTCAATCAGCCGACTCTTATCACCTTTTCTCTGCAAGACAATGAATGATGTTACTTCAAATTTACAAACCATTATAGTAGAAATTGTTATATGTTTATGCCCCCGATTAGGAACCTATTTAACATTAACTCTGACCATATATTTTGATAAACCTCAATGTTCAAAATAAAGAGATATTTAAATCCTCCTTTCTCTTTGAAAATTGTTTATTATGCAAGAAATATCAGTCGTTGTGAGTATTTACGATTCTCTTCTTTGTAGATGAATTCTGAAGAAGGTGAAGAGAAGAGAAAGAAGCACGTGAAACATCTCAAGAACGGAGCTTTTCAGAAGAAGAGGCGGGACAGGAAAGGTCAGTTGAACACTTTGTACAGGGTCCTAGGTGACGTCTGTGGTCAGTGCAATGGTCGTCCGTATTTGGTCTGTTGAACACTGTCCTTCAACTGCACTAACAGAGTTGATGTCAAACAATGTTCTTATGTCAAATGTGTCTTAGTACAACACTACTAAAATATTGGAAAAAGGTACTTTGAGCCAATGTTATAGAGAAAGAAAAAACATGCACTCAATCATGATTTAAAAATTTGTATGATGTATGTTCGGGCCCAGACGGAAGTGGAAAATAATATAGGGTTAAACTTGTTTTCTTGTCTGACATTTTTACAATGAATGTTTAATTTCAGCAAGACATCAAAATAAATAATTTAAAAAAACATTTCCCCCAAAGCAAAGAAAAACATTCCTTCAACTTCATACCAATTTTGAAATACACTTCTTTCATTTACAGAAAGCCTCCTTAGACTTGAGTGACCATATCTCACGAGTATGTGCTATGAACACTCAGGCTAAGAAGGTTTTATACAAGTGGAGATTTTCTCCTAAAGAGACGTTGCACCTCCTTTTAGACGGTTAGCACAATAGTAATTGGCTGTTATTTCCCTTGTTTTCAGCTCGAAGGAAAGTAATAAGTCCAACAACTAAAGCCTCTAAGCTTCGCAACAAAAATAAAGCATTGGCTCTGGACGGACTCAGCCTATTGCATACTCACACTCTACTGTCTACATCAGGAAAAGGTAGATGGACGTAGTCACGTACATTTCTCAGCCCGCTTGCTGTGTGTGGTTGGGGTGCACTATCTAGATGTCAGTTTCTCTCTGTCAGTCGTCTGTTTCACACATGATGCACATCAATTGCAACTGTCCCCGTTTTGAAGTGATATAATATTTATTGGAAATTCTAGTTTAGTTGTAGTATTGGAAGGGATAGTGTAGCTGGTATATTTAGTGTTTAGCGTAGCCTATCTATCGAAATTTGTTTATTTGAAAAGGTTATTTGGTTGTATTGATTTGAAGGGATTAGGTAATCATAAGAATTCTTTTGAAAAAAGAACATCTTAATTTAAAAGTAAACAAAGACATTAATAGGTAAACAAAGACATAAGCTCTGTCTGTTAGTCCCTTGATAATCTGAATAGTTTCTCTGAAGACAGTTGTCAATGCCTGATTACTCCATTGTTGAGGAGTTGTGAGTCTTATAACCTGGCCACTCAGAATAAATTTTGACACTAAGGAATTCAACAGCTCAAGTGTGAAACTTTAGTACAAAGTCTACAAACAAGAATGTTTATGTCATTGTTGTGGTACAAGAGCTGATAACATATTTGTTCGCTCATCTTGTATGTCTCTTGTTGTATGCCCCAAACTATGTTGTATACTTCAAATGACCCAAAATGTGTAAACCAAACCTGCAACGCTCTGCTATCAAACGAAGGCAATATTGTGTTATTTTTACAGTAAAGTGATTTTAGTTGAACTGGTCTGCACATTAGTTTTGTCTGTTTTGTGGTGCATGTACTCTGGTGTTTGTGCATTATCAAGCTTATGGAGAGAAATTGAATCTTAATCATCGGTTCTTGCGCACTGCTTATATGGTTAAGAAGATGTATGTTATTTGATTGGGGAGATGGAGATTCAATTTTTGGGACCATTTTCATTCTGTTGTAAACTAGCCACAATCTAATATGTTGTTCATGTTCAACATAGGCTGAATGAGATGATTACAGTAATTCAAATCTTTAACCTTTGGCAAACTCTGGATAAATTGCTTTGTTAATGAGTTGTATTTTTGCTTTGTTATTTCCTTTGAATTGGCAACTCGGGTTGATCTCCAACTAAAGTGTTAATGGGAGGACTATGGTAAGCCAAGGCACAGTGTGATGCCTTGGGTAAATAAATGTGACCATTATGATAAACCGTAGGTTTTGTGCTTGAAAATTGGTCCCAAATTCAACGATATCGTGGCCTGTTGTTTGTCAGTGAGTTTTGCAGTCAGTCCCATGTATTTGTGGTCACTGACAGAGATAGACCCTGACTGACCGCTCGTCCTTTGCTTCAGGTACTGATGATGTGACGTACAATGACCGCAGCATGACTGACCATTCCAGCCCCTACTTCAAGCTGACCACCCAGAACCAGACTGTCTCATCTCTGGAAACTCCACCTGCACTTCAGCAGCTACTAGGTACGTGTCTGCCTTTATGTTTACACATTTACTTGGTCTTTCGTCTTTGAAAAAGTTAAAACCACTCCTGCATCCAATATTTGAATTTCATATTCACAGAAATGTTGAATATTTACTAGAGCTGCAACGAATACACTACCAGGCGAATACGATACGTATCACGAATATGGGGTAGCGAATACGAATAATTATTCACGAATATGATAACAGATAAAAATAGCAACAAATTAAGTTCAGCTTGTGAGTTGTGTCAACTATCAACGTTAAAAACGATGTTATTTTCGTGTCTTGATATCTTTCCAAGCCAAAATAGTTCATTTCCTGTAACAACTGCATTAAACTGACGTAAATGTTACAATAGGTGTACAAAATACTCATCAATTGTTTACAAATTCTCATTGAATAGCTTCGATAAGGGCTGGATGAAAAATCCCAACGAAACCTTTCTGGCCTTTCCATTGGTCGAGCCAGTCTTTACCACGCCAGCGATTGGCTAAGCCATAATGGGGTCATCCAAATATGGAGTTTACATTTATTTATGCTCGTTCCGGGAGCGAAGATTTTTATTTTAACTCGTTGACGTTGAGAGACAAATTACAACAGTTAATCAACAAATAAAATAAACTTGTCGTTTGTGTGTTGCCGTATTGGATAATGTTTTCATTAATTTTGACTCTTGTGATGTTTACTTTGACCAGCAATATCGAGTTTTATAACGACGAGATGGAACATAGATCTCGCATTACTTCCTGTTGACAGGTTGAGACGATGTGAAATATAATTCACGCATAAAACACTTTGTGAACGTAAATAAAAACGTATTTTTATTCAAATTAAATACAAAATTCGTGCAAAATAATTATGTTATTGTGAACAGTAAAAAAAAATAAAAAATCGAAAATATTCGGTTTTCATTGTAACGAATACGATTCACGATTCACACACTGCCACGGTTCGATTCACCGAATATACGAATGTATCGTTGCAGCTCTAATATTTACCATATTGAAAATTGGACTGGTAATACAAATCTTCGCTTGAGTATCTGTTCTTTACTGCTGGTTCTGAATGACCACTGTCAAGTAGTTTTTACACACATAACATGCAATATTTCTGAATGACAACGTGCCATGCTTTATTCTCAAGGAATATTAAGTCCAGAAATTTTGCATTTCATATTTGGTGTTTGTTTGAATGTAAGCGTGACCTGTTAATATTGAACTCCGAAAGGATGCATATTTCATCTCTGACATCTTTTTGTGTTCGTGTTTTAGATTTAAACTCCTTGTCAGAGACATAATTCTGTTAAAAAATATATATTCTACAAAACGACCATGGGTTCTATCCTGGAGACTGGGATCTATTGCATCCTGGGGTATATTTGAGAAAATAATGTAATCTCTTTTCCCATTTCAGAAATATTCCGCCAACAGTATATGGGATTTCTTGCGTACATGCAGAGTCCCCTTTACCGAGATCAGCTGCAAGGGGAGATAGACAAAGAAAATGTAAGTTGTTACCACCAGAAAGTTTTATCTGGCTTGCTATTTCCAAAATGCCGTATGAACTCTTAAGGCACAAGAGCTGTGATCAAAGTTAAGCATTCTCAAGGCTACAGATGTTCATCATGACTTGCATCGCATTAAATTAATCTTATTATTTTAAGACTATAAATGTAAATTCACATATCAAAGTTCAAGAAGATTGAATGAACTAATGTATAACTTTATATTTCAAAATTATTCAGGCCGAAGTATTATTTTGATAATTTAGATAGTCCAAAATTATCAAAATTGCAGGTGGTCGCATTGGTCTAATTTTACACACTGCTTTGAATAATGCAATAATATCATAATAATCAGCTCGCTGCTAATGGCTGTGATACTGGTCAAGCAGCATTAAACAATAACTCACTCACTCAATCATAATAATCAGGATAGCTACTTAAATTTCGTTTTCACAAAGAAAGCCCCTCTTGAACTGTGCTTGTGTGTTTGCAGCTACGTAAGCAGGACCTGCAGAGCAAGATGTTCCAGCTAGAGAGTCAGATCTCTAGTCTACAGAAGGACAGCGTACACGTGCTGCGTGCCAGACTGAAGGAGGTATGTAGTTGTCTTCTGTATTTACTCACATCTTACAGAAATCATCACTGTCTAAGGATTGAAAAATAAACATGTTATCAATTTACCTGTGGATGCCAGAATATTATCCAAAGTTCATTTTGAGGCATTGGCCACTCCTCGCTTATTCCGTCTGTTATTTCTTTTAATTGAGAACATTGATGATCACTAGGAGGAAACTGCCATCGAAATCAAATCCATTCTATCAACAAATAAAAACATAACAACAAAAATCATAATATAATGGCATTATTGCCTGACTCTTGAGTGTGTTGGGTCAAACCCTTAAGGCACTCGACCCAGAAAAGTACTATTGCAAAACTGTGATCTAAAAAATATTGTCACATTTCTTCACTATCTAAATTTCATGTAATTCAGGGAATGAAGTCAGTGACAAACGCGGAGTTATGAAATGTTAGTTTGAAACAATTTCGTTACTATATGAACCAAAGTGACTTCAATCAAAGATAATTTCTACTGATGTCACTAATGACTGCACAAACAATAACTAACTTGACAGCCTTTCTCACCTGTTCTTCACGTTTCAGCTGGGGATTGACGCGAGCAACCCCGACGACTTCCTGTCGCAGGCGAAGACGATCGTGAGCGAACACAAGGACCTGGAGAAGCAGGCTAGTACATTGTCCACCCAGATCAGAAACCTCGAGACAGAGCAACACAAGTTGGTGAGGGATCTCGGGCCGGTATTCGGCACCCTGCTCCTCTGTACTCAAGGGTTCATCATGTCATTGTCGCCTGCTGTCTGCCGCTGCTGTTGCTGCTGCCACGGCCGCTACCTCGCCCGCTGCGGTGGTAGCGGCAGCACGTGCTCTTACCATTGTTGCATGGTCTGCTGCCGCTGTTGCTGCTGCTGACACTGTTGCAGCATGTGTAGTCGTTATGATGCTGCAACAGGGTTGCAACACTCATCTTGATAGGGGGGGAGGGGGGACACTCAAGTGATATTGATATTCTGTAATTGAAATTTATTTCTGATTGAATTTTATTTTGACTGGGGAATTTAAAACAAATGTAAATTTCTTCTCATTACTCAAGTGATATTGATATTCTGTAATTGAAATTTATTTCTGATTTTTATTCTGACTGGGTAATTTAAAACAAACCTAAATTTCTTCTCATTCTAAATATTTACTTATTTCTTTTGATAATGCTTCTACAGGCAAGTCTTTTGTTAAGGATAACATTTGGGGTTTTCTGAAAATGCAGTAAAATTTATTTTTTAAAGATTCGTGGAATTGAAGAAACCTGTTCATTTTGATCTTCTGCTATAAATAAGATTTATATTAAATTGATAAAAAAAGAAGTAAATCTAAAACATATTATTGATTCCCAATCATGAAGAGCTTCTCTTCCATATTTACACACATTGACCAATAGATAAAACAGCACTCATTCCTGATTTTGGGGAAAGATTAAGGTATCTAACACTTTGTGTCACTGATATTATCATTGTGAGTTATTGTCTGATTGGTTTTGTCTGTTTTTGAAAAATATGTTTTGTCTTAATGAAAATATGGTAATACTTTGTGTCAAACAAATTTCAAATGTAACAGAACTTGTTTTTACGTTATTCATGGTTATAATATATGTAAGAAAAGGAAAGAAAACAGATAACTATCCTTGTGATATAGAAATTAATTCAAAGCTTTTTTAATTCGGAAAATAATGATTGAAATCAAATAGTGTAAATGTGAACTTTTGATGTTAAAAAAAATCTATAATAACTTTCTCAAGGATACAATAACTACTAATTCTTGCATGTTTAGACTTGTTTTAACATACTGATGGAAGAAAGGGTAATTTGATTTTTCAATTGGCGTAGAGAAGTAACATGGAATGTCCGTGACAGCATGGTCGTAAGTGATAAAATGTCATTAACATAGGCATGTAAGTAAATTATCTGATTAAAATTCAGATTTAATCAAACTATGTTGTATAAAGGATCGGACCAAAGGGGAAGTCAGGCATTATCAAGTTTAGCCTTGCAGTTAATTAAAACATTGAAATCTGTTTTTCCCGAGATATTCAAATTTACCGACCAAAGATTAGGAGAATCTAACAAGCAGTGATGATTTTAGAGAGCAGTCATGTACACATTTGGACGTCTTCAGGACTGTTCCCCTCATCTATTCCAGTCATCTGAATCTTTCCTATTATAAATATTGAAATTTTTGGCCCCTGCATTTCACCATGTAGGAAAACACTTGACAAGCGTATTTCAACTTTACAAATTTAGCTCTCTATCTGCCGACTTGAAATATCCTGAGAGTCTATCTCTAACCGGTGGCCTTTCATGAATTGTTACCCTTGTTAACTGGTTGTTCCTGTAAATTGGCAATTCAGAATCTTTTTTAATTCAGCAACTAAAGTATTAAGCAAGTTTATTCCATAATTAATGTCGTTGCTTTCGGAACAAAATCTGTACACTTTGGCTTATGGCCTCAAATCAGTCTTGATATGTTCTGTAAAGAAATCTATGCCAGTGATTGCTGAGTTGTAAATCTTATTATTGTTCAACAAGCATACAGCTCAGTGATATTTAGGCTTTATATAGTATAGTAAGTTGCATGAGAATATACATGTATCTGTGAGTTCATTCAAACATCGCCGCTAATGGCTGCAATACTGCCGAAGCGGCGTTAAACAATAACTCACTCACTCACTCATTCAAACATCACTGGGGGCGGGATGGCGCAGTGGTTAGCGCATTCGGCTTCGGATCAAGAGGTCCCGAGTTCGAATCCCGCCCAGGGGCACGGCAACTTTGTCTGTAGTAGAGAACTGTTCTACACGCAGTAAGGTTTGGGTGCAATGCTACACTGAATTTCAGCTTTAATACCACCCATGGTTTGCTAGTTCCAGCCGATGCTCACAGGTTTCACCGCAAGGCATAGCCACATGGCGTTGCAGACTTTCTCCCTGCCTATCAGCCGCGATATAAGTGAAATACTCTTTAAAGCGGCGTTAAACCCCAACTCAACTCACCTCAAACATCACTAAGACTTTAATCATTTAAAAAGAAATCTTCAATGTTGGGAATGGCAAGAAGCATAACTTGCACAACCCAGAGTTAAACTTGATATGGTCTGAGTAACTAGTCGTGAGATCCTTATACAATGTGTCCTGAATTTTAATGAGAACTTGAGTACAAACAGCGTCAGATGTGGATGTTGCACGTGTTTACAGTCGACTTGTCCGTTCTCACAAGTGTAATGTTTCTGCATGTGAAAACAGAGGAGTATTTTTATATGTCTTATTCATGTTCATCATCATTATGACAGTGGTTTTGGTTTCATCAAGTATTTTCATAGTAGTTCGTCCTCATTATTTTTTTTAGAAGATCATGCCCATTACTTTCTTCAAACACATAATTATGTTAATTGTGATCCATTAAAGGGGCAATAGCACGTTTTTTGCAAAATTTATTTTTTCAAATTTCCCATTTATAATGATAGTTTATGTCATTTGAAACTCTAGAGGGCAAAACATCTTATTACACAAACCATTTATCTGTAGTGGTAAAAACAATGTTACGTATAAAGCAAAACTTGCATGGCGGCCATTTTATTGTGAACACAATTTATTATTTTGTATTACAAAAACAATTCCCACGGCTTTACCGAAACATGTACACTCATTTTAAACTTTATTTTCAGAAGAGAGAAGGGTGTCTTACTTTTGGTGAAATTATTTTTCAAATACATTTCATCAACTTATTTGAGCGAAAAAATGTGCTACTGCCCCTTTAACCTTCTATTACTTCAAAAAGTCTTAGAATAATTTCAACTTATGTGAAGAGAATACAGAAATTGTTCTTTGAATAAAGCTGTGGAAGTAATTTTAAAGTATTCACGACATGCCCATTGCTGCATCTGTACTAAACCTTGTTCATTTTTCAAATAACCAGCACTTACAGAGTGTGTTTAATTTGTCGCAGACTGCTTCTTGTGATAAGCTAAGTTCGTTTGTTTGATTGTTCTACTGATGAGAAAGTTTACTGGGAATAACTTGTAATGTGAAGTAACTCTGCTTACAGGTCAATGCCCAGAAGCTTGCAGAGAAGAATGGGGTTGGTCAAGATATCTCAAGAAAGGTGAATGTTTCTTCATATCTTGGTTTAGAATTTGAAGATATGTGATTGTCTTGCTTGAATTCTCTTTAAACTCTGTTGAGATAAGATGAAAATTCCTTGATTTGAAAATATTTCAAGTTGCAAGTATCAATACCAATTTAACTCTGAATGAGTCTTATGATTGTGCCAGAAGGTAATTTCACACGTTCAAACTTCTTTAGAGAATTAGAACATGTTTGTGCTTTAACCAGCTGCGACTGTGTAGTTTAATTTAAGGTTAAATGTTTTGATTCTTAGGAATAATCTTACACTTGTGTCTGATGCAGAATGGTTTCCTGCAGCCGGTGTACACTCAGGACTACTTGTGGAAGGAGGTGATGGCTTCGTACTCTCGCAAACGGGAACTCGTTGGTCAGGTGATGAAACTGCAGGAGGAAGTGAAGAAGTTGGAAGCCATGAATGCATTTGCAGACAACAAAAGCTTCCTGCCTGATACCCCAGCTCCTACTCCCAAAGCTCTCTCCCCAAAACACAGCAGCAAGCGGAAGTCTTGCAGCAGTCCGAGCAAGTCTGCTCCAAAGATGGAGAAGACTGGGGAGGTTTGTAAAGCAGATGTCTCTCAGATGATATCATCATTGAAGAAAGATGTGACGTCTGCTCTCATGGGCAATCTTGGGAAAAACGGGATCAGTGTTGACAAGGGAGGTGGTGACAACTGTGAGCGGTCTTTCAAACATCCGGACTTGTCCATCAAGGGGCTTCTGGAGTGCACCAAGTCCAAAGTTGATGGGAAGGGTGACAATGCAAAGGTTGCATCATCTAACTTAGAACATTCCTATGCTTCATCTGATGTGACCACAAAGATGGTGACGCCTGCTAAAGCTACAGTGCTTAACGGTTTGAGGACACCCAATGGAGTGGTACTACCACATCTACCAGCTAAAGCTATAGCCAGTGTCGCCCCTGTCAGCACTGTGAGCAGTGTCAAGGACATTCCTCCTCAGAAACAGAATGATCTCAAAGCAATGACGGATGAGAATAAGATCCGACTGTCACTTGCTAATGACTTGATCAATTTCCGTGAGAGTTTTGATGGAAGAGTGAACCCATCAAACCAGAACAAACTCTCTGAAGTGACCTATTCGCCGATCAGTCGACCAAGCAGTCGGAGCAGCACAGAATCAACGCCCTCTGGTGTGGAGGTGCCTGCTAGTCCGGACATCCTTTCATCAGGGGCTTCTCTGGTGGGCAGGAAGGTTCAAGCAAGGACTATACCTCCCAAGAAAGTTGCAACTGTGACTGCCAGCACTGCCGTAAACTCACGCATCACCACACAAGCTGTGCACCAATCAGGCTCCACTGTCAGTATCTTGTCCCCAGGAACATACTACTCCCAGCTGCCAAATCAGAAACAAACCAACCCGATCTCAAAACCAGTGGTTACTCAGGTGAAACCATCGAAAGCAATGACTGTGCAGTCTCCTCAGGTTCTACAGCAGATTACAACCAAACCAAAGGAAGGTGCTCGAGTTGTGCCGGTAGTAGCTCAACAAGCACGTCCAGCACCCATGCAGGTGCCGGCACAGATTGTCCAGAACAGAGCCCTGTCTGGTCAGACTGTTCAAACAGCTTCCATGCAAGGTGAGTTAGCTTTGTATCAATATGCTTTGTCTCACATGTGACTGCTTAATTCTTTTTGCTTGTGTGCATCAATAAATCTTGCGTCTTACTGGTGTCTCAGGGATAGAAAAGTAATGAAGTTATGCAATGTAGATGGAAATTGTTCTTTTGATTTTAGAAGGGGAACGTTGCAAAAAAATCAGTTTTTTAAATGAATTCAACATTTCTGAATTTTGACCCTTTGACCGGATATTTGAAATGCAGCGTTATTGCACTCTGTGAGGTTCAATTAGAATTTCTATTATTGTTTGTGGTAATTTCAAGCACACTGGTAACTGAAGAATTGAAGCAGTTTTTGTGAGGTTTGCTTTTGCACATGATTGTATTATTTGAGTAAAAAAGTCTAATGTTGAGAAATCTTTTTGCTTTAGAAATTTCTAACAATCATTTTGCAGTATTGTTGATAGAACTTAGAAATCTTGAATGTCATTTTCATGTGCACTTGCAAATATGTCCAAGTTGTTTCATGTTGTCATTTAATGCAATGTATTTTTCATGATCTGAAAGAATAGATTTGTTTGAATGTTGATAAGCCTCCTGATTATAAACATTAAATATATTCCATTTAGAAACTTAATTAGAACTTGCATGGCCAGTTAGTTGTTGCTATTATGTTATTTTTAAATTGAATTTCGTTATGAAATATGCATAGACAGGTTGCCTTTCAAAGATTCAAAAAATTTTAAATGATTACAAAAGAACATACACATGTTATAATATTTCTAAAGTGAAAATTTCAAATGCTGAACCTTCGAACTGTTCGAAGTGTCATTCAGCCTTTTTTAAAATCAGCCCAAAATTTGATAAGAAACCTGTCAATGCAGCCAACTGCAATTATTTTGCTCCATGTTTTGTTGGTTTGGACTTGAATCATGTTTTAGCTGCTGACACGGCTGTCAAACTGCACTGCCTTCTTGTGGCCATAGCAACTGCGCTACATCATTGTTGTCACTAGCAACGCTTAGATCACAAACTACTGTATGTCAGTCAACTAAAGATTAGAAAAAATACATCTTCACCAAAACTAGTATCCACAGATCTAAAGGATTAAGAATTGTTCTCCAGTTCCCAGAGCATTAACTGTTCATCTGACCTCTGTTGAAGCAGTGTTGAAGAATTGGGTATATCCATTGCTTCTCTCTGTCTTCAGCTTCCTAGAGTGATGGCTGCTCATTTATGCTATGTCGAAGCAATGAGGATCTTCCTTTGCTTCCAACATCCCTCCTGAGCATGTATTCCTCAGGGCATCATCCTTCGTGGTTGAACATTAAGACATTTAGGAAAAGCGGCCATATTGTCCGAGATAATTGGAGGCTGAGCATTTGTTTAATCTCCTGCCTGTTGTCAGTGTACAAACCTCAACGAAGGCAGAGTGTTGAAATAACTATGAACTAGACTATTGGTTGTGGATTGCCTTTGATTGGTTGGCTGACAAGTTTATGGATGTTTGGTGCGGGTGGTTTTGGGTGCGGGTGGTTTTGGTAATCGTGCGGATGAATGAAATTTTTAAGGAAAACCTTAATCACATGTAGTGAGTGTCGAGTGCATGAAGCTGAGAGCTTGGATTATCAGTGAGGGTACACATTTCTGCGTGTGAGTGAATCGTGCCTCTAGAGCGAGTCTTGCATGACGTGTAGTGTAGTACACTTATACTGTCGGCTTTGTTTTGTTATTTTGGTATTGTGATCTTGATTCTAGAAATGGCTCATGTTTGTCAACCCACTTCATTTGGTTTCTAGTATTAGTTTGAACCTTAAATCTGAATGTTGTAAATTGTTTGCATGTAACCTACAAGATAATATTTCTTAGATGCCACGTTTTGATCAATAAAACAAAACTAAAACTTTTTCAAACGAAGATAATGTTTATTTACTAAATTAACAATTTAAAAAATTAACATTAGCATACAGTGTGGATTCTAATGCATGTATCCCTTCTTCAAGTTGTATTAATGTATGATTAAATGATAACCAACTTTTACTTGAAAAGTTCATGTTTTTATGAAGTTTCTTCATCTTTAGAAATTTTAGAAAATCTGTTAATTGTTACTGAAATATTAAGTCATTATTGCCATGAACTGTCAAATTAATGTTTAATTGTAAATCTACGTACTGTAAATGCTGCACTGTTCAAATGTTTTCCTTAACGTATATTTTTTAATTCAACAATGAGTAAGTTGTTGCAAAATTGTTACTAAATTAAAAAGAAGTTTTTGAATTAAAAAAGTACCAAAAGTTTGTAAAGATGAATGGCTAAAGTTAGTAGCCGATGGTGTCATTAAATGTAAAAAATAAAATAAACTACTCTTGAAAATAAAAAAAATAAAAAAAATTGAATGATCAAATTAGGCTACAGAAAAGTTCTAACCAGAAGATCTTTTGAAGAATTGTTTGGGTCAAAATGACTAGCAGGGGATTATGAAGGACAAGTGTAAATAAAAATTTGCCTAAACCTTTTAGAAATATTTTTGGGCAGGCACAGAATTGAAGAATAAGATTGTAATAATCTTTTTTTGTTTCCATTTCATCAGGAACCTTGGCAATAATGTTAATTTAGCAGGATTCTGAGAAAATTATTTTCCTCCAAATTTGTGAATTATATGTTAGGTGTTTAAATTAATTGTTTTGTCATAAGAACAAAAATATTTAATCAATTATCCCATAATAATAACAAGAAGTAGATATCTGAGAGAAAAAGCATGTATTGCTTGATTTTAGAATATTGGTAACTATGTCAACCATTATTTGTAAATTTTAAGACATTTTAGATAATTCTTTTACAAGTAGGTAATAGGATTTAGACTGTTGATTTCTGATAATAAAACAAGGCCAAAAATTATATATTAATTTAACACAATAAAATAAAGAAGCTGACGTACATCAATAAAATAAGAATCTTTTGTGGTAAATGTCATCCTTCTCAAAGTGTTTTTTAAATCCACACACCTCAATTTTCTCTATCGTCTTATTTGGTTGGTTTTGTAGTGCTGTGAGTGACCAGTGTGATTGGTTATTTCCTTCTTGCTTTTTTGCACATTTATAATAATGCTTTAAAGTAGACATTTTTAAAAATCCATGTTTATTTCAAAATTTCAAAGTCCAATTAAATAAGTACATGGAGGCTTACATAATTTCAAATGTAGATATTTGTAGGTATAAGAACTCAAGATAAATTAGATTTAAAGTAAAGAGTTAGGCTCTAATGGTTAAACTGCAAACCTTGTGTATTGCAGGTTCTAAAGGCAAGAAGGCTGAGAGTGGATCTCCCACCAGCAAAAACTGGCAAGCTCAGATTAACAGTGGCTTCGATGCACTGGTAGCATTTGCTTCGTCAGAGTTAGATCGCAATCGTGAGTTAAAACGGAAGAATTTGAATGAGGACCGTCCTAAATCTGTAAAGAAGCCGTTTGGAGCTCCAACAGTTAGTAAATATGCCCGATCTTCAAACTGTGTGCGAGGAGTAGATGGGAAAGGCGTGTTTTCGGGGGTGAAAAAGCCAATGGGTTCTTTTGGGAGTGTGTCAGCTAAATGTGCCAAAAGTCTGGCCTCTACCATGAGTAGATCTCCTGGGTCGTCGTCAACGGGTCCTCGCACCCCGCCTGGGTCCCCACCTCCAGACTTCCCCGAAACAGAGAGGAAAGGCCCTTGTACGCCTCCTGGATCCCCGAAAGAGAGTCGGAAGAGCCGGAGTCTGAGTCGAGGTCAGACTCGATCTCGCACCTGTAGCTATTCCTCACGTAGCCGCTCCAGTAGCGACAGTCGTAGTCGCAGTTCGTCCCGCAGCCACTCTCGTCGCAGTAGTAGTATCAGTAGTCTAAGCAGTGACAGTAGTGATGACGAGTGCAAAAAGCCGAAACAAGGCAGTGCAGTTCAGCATGACAATAGGACCATTGCTGTGAACTCTCCTTTAAACAAGGGCTTGACTAACACTTTCTTTAACAGGGATATTAACTGGAATAAATCAATTGATGTGAGGCGTAGCACGAGTAACAGTAGTGTGTACACAGGGAGTCCAATGCAGACGACTGCTGGTGCCAATATCCATGTTGTAAACAATAACACTTTCAGTGGAGGCGGCATCCTAATGATGAACACTCCCCCTCCCCCTACCCCCTCTATTGGACCCCCTCCATCCGGTCTGACAGGCTCTCCCTTCAGCAACTTCTCCTACCCTCTCCCGAAGGATGTGGCCCCACCTCCCCCTGTCCCGCCTGCCTTATCAGCTCCTCCAGGCCCTATCAATGTGCCACCTCCTACGCAAAATGAGCTCGGTCAGATAGGTGGTACTCAGGCACTGCATCATGTCCCACAAGGATTCCAAACCAATACCTTCAGTGAACCTCCACTATTACCAAATCTGAGTCATCCCCCACCCATTTTAAATCCAGTAAACACTGGAGCTTCTATTAATCATCCACCCCCTAGCCTCACACCACAGTTTACAAAGATGCCCGATCTCAGTCGCCCACCGCCCCCTAGTAATGTGTATCCCAGACCTCCCCACCTGAACCACAACCCAATGTCCAACTCAATGCCTACAGGACCACCGCAGAATACTGGTGCACCTCCACCACCCCTAGCTATGCCCCTATCCTCCCCCCAGAGACCCAATACTGTGGGTCCTGTGTTCAACATGTCCAATGTTCGTCCATGTCTGCAGAGTCCATCCTTGAACCCTCCTCTGCGACACCAAGGTGAGGTTCCACGTCCACACTTCAACGACATGCAGAGATCAGTGCCCAGAGGCTGTGGAAACACATCCGACTTTGTTCCCCCTCACCACCTTAACTACCCTCCCCCTCCTCTCTCTGCCCCTCCCCTCTCAGGCCCACCCCCTCAGAGGATGAACTCAATGAATCCAGGTCCAATGTCCCCGTCTGTTAATCAATCAAACCCTGTTTCCAGAATGCCACCATCCCACAATAGTCCACAGAATGTGAGAACTGGCTACACCTCTGGCAACATGCCCATAGGACCACGAAGTGACTTCTCAGCCAACAGAATGTCCTATCCCCCCATGAGTGCACCCCCTCTGAACTTCTCCCTGAATCAAGGTGGACTCAGACCTCCGTTTGGTCAACAGATGCCACCATTGGCCAACCCTGGCTGGCAGCAATACCCAATGGGAGGCAGATGATGTGTTGCATGAGCTGATATATCAGATGCTTCTCAGTCTAGGCTGTGCATATACATTTATACATAGAAAACTATAGCTGTTCCTTCACAGCTGTCATAACCATTGTGTAATATAATGAAATTACTAATTTATGAACTGTGTGTCACATGACAGTAACTGTTGTGTTGGGAGGAGTTTGTGAATGTGTTGTGTCGTCTGTACAAGAAAATCCCTTTCTACCCTCAGGCGTAACATGGATCTTCTTAGTTCCGGAGAACAAGCAGCAGTGAATGAGGATGATCTCTACAAAGTGTCCAGAGAAGCGAGCAAATTTTCCACATGGCCTCTAAACATGACATTGTTCCGCTGGAAAAATGGCTTCTAGAGTAACTTGTTATATACATTGGGCAGTATTGTTACTGTTATATATGAAATAGGGCTAACTGTTGATGTGTTGTTTTGTACATTTGCTCAGTTGAAACTATTCTGCAGTAATACAAGCACATGGTGAGATGGCAGAAACTCAGTTATACGACCAAGGTAATACTGAACTATTCCAGGGATTCACAGAAGGCAGCAACCTCCTGCAGTTGGTAACCCTTGGCAGCTAAAAGGGTTCAATAATTGTTGAAATACTACCCAGATCAGTGTAAAACATGAGCTATCATCACTATATTTGTACCACTTCACTTGTCACGTTGTTGAGTAAAGGCCAAGTTTGTCTGCTCCATGAATCACTAACCATTTAAAGGTAATTAAAAACATTTTGAGCATGCATGGACAATATCCTCGTGTATGGTTGGACGAACTCTGTTGCGCAGCCCAGTTAATGAATGTAAGTTTGTCTAATAGCACTAAATCAGTAACAGAGACCATACCTCTTTGATTTTGATCGAATCATTACTTTCCACTGACTTGTTAGTGAATAGTCATTAGGGATGATAGGCAAATTTGGCCTTCATAATCTGTTACATGCATTCAATTTGCGCCACTCACCATGACTTTGGAGTCACGTAATGATAATCTGCTAAATTTGTGCCATCAAATGCAAGTACCATCCTTCCAGCCAAATGGTACCCGTCGCTAACACCATATTATCAGGGTAAGATGTGAAGACACTTCCCTTCCACAACACCTGCTATTGTTTCCAGGTTTTCATCTAATTTGTTAGTACTTTCTTCATTTACACGGTCCTGAGTTTTGTTCCAATTTTCATCAGAATCCCATTTGTGAAGGACAGAGTCCGAGTGCAAAGAGAACTCATGTTTGACTCCCTAAGGTGACCATGTTTGTGGTTTGTGCAATATCTCAAATCTTAAAGGGGCAGTAGCACGTTTTTTTTCTCTGAAATAAGTCGATGAAATGTATTTGAAAAATAATGTCACCAATAGTAAAACACTCTTCTCTCTTCGGAAAATCAAGTTAAAAAATGAGTGTACATGGTTCCGTAAAATCATGGGACCCGTTTTTGTCATTCTAAATATTAAAATGCGTTCAGAAATTATTTTTTTTTAAATTTCATACGCAACACCATTATTATCACTACGGATAATTGGTTTGTTTAATAAGATCTTTTACCCTCTAAAGTAAATATTAATCACATGAACTATCATTATAAATGGGAAATTGGAAAAAAATAAAATTAGCAAAAAAACGTGCAACTGCCCCTTTAAGATAACCTCAGTGGGATCACCATGATAACCTTAGCCTGTTGCACATATGGCTCAAGTGACCCATGTGACAGTTTCTGGGGATGATTCAATAACCGATCTCCATCCTATCAATCATAAGCCCATTGTTCAACATGGGATAAGATTGATCATAGGGCTGAGGTCAGTAACTTGAACGCCTCCCAGGGAGTGAACGCTATTGTTAACATTATTGGTTGGGAAACTTGGCCCTAAGTGCAACATCACTGGACTTGTTCCATAACACACAACTTATCTTTAATTCCAGTTTGAAAATTAAACCTTTTACACTGATTGGCTACTTTGAAAGATCATCAAATTCATTGATTGGCTAATTGAAACGTTCCGAAAGGGGCCTCCTCCCCAATATATTCACAGATCTGATGGAAAGGAACTGAAAACTCAAGGTCTAGTTTCAATAAGATGAATTCAGTATGTGATCTTTCTACTTTTAGCGTTGAAACTTAATCATGTCCATTTTGATAATCTATGTATTGTGTATCCTCCATCACATCAAGCAAGTTTATTTTCTTTTATGCGGCAGACATGCATTGTTATAGTCATTGATAAAAACCTAAATGATTGTTAGATCTTCGATTCAAGTGGATTTTTCTTCTGGCTATTATTTTGCTAATTTAATTTTGAAAAGTTATGTGATTTGAAAGGGACATTACATTGAACAAAATTTTTGTTCAATTTTTGTTCAACCTACTTTAAATTAATTATAAAAATATCTAAATTAGGTTGGGTAAGAGAAAATGTATTAAGTTTTCTAAAAGTAATTTGAGAATGAAACTTGTTCATCAAAAGTTGAGCTAAACCTACTCTATTACGGTCTCGGCCAAGTTGCACAGAAAGCTCTTAGGATAAGGGGAACTCTGTGTTGTAACTAGGGGCTAAGATTCCCTTAGTACTATTGAGATTTCTGGAAATTGGCCAAGCTCTGCAAATTTATTTCACTTTAATAAGAGGGTTAGTGATGTCATCCTAAAATACTCTTTTGTGTAATCTACCTCCTCATATTCCCAATACAATGCATGTTCCATGGTACCTTTAATCAAAGAATACTTAACGTTGTCAACTTTTGCATGATTGGACGCTTTGAATTCTTTGTATAAGGTACCTCGGTGTGTAAATATTGACAATAATTTAATTGTTTGCATCATATTTAAGGATGATGTGTGTGTTGAACTAAGCAGGATTTTAGAACCTTGTTTCTATTTGGGTTTCCTGAAGCTCTTGAGTGCAACAATTTGTCTTGAATGATAATGACAATAATTTAGGTTACAAGAGCTTAGATATAGACAGTATAGATCTAGATTTCCTGAGCTATCTTAGTGCAAAGATCGTCATTGGTATATATGACTATCTTAGTGCTAAGAGATGTTCAAAAGCTAGGGGCAGAATATATCTAGATTTAAGAGTAACTTAAGATTTAATTATTACTGACATGGCCCATGGTCATGTTGGTGCGATGAGAATAGAATATGAATAAGTGAATATGGTAAAATACAAAACCATTGGCATGTTTTTCATTTATTTTATATTTTCAGATACAGTTGATTATGTTATTCACTGAAATAGTGTCCCTTTTAGAGTCGTGATAAATAGTGCACAATTTATAGTTATTTATTTAGTGCAAAATATTTGAAGGGTTAATCTTGATCTTATCCAATAATTTCAGTTACAAGAAGGAATTAATAACAAAGTACTAGTAGAGTTTTCAACACAAAATACAATTTCTTCAATATCCATTGAAGTTTACGGAACGTGATTTATTTACCCTCAGCCATGCAGAATCATAGGCATGAACAAAATCTTTTACTTAATGTTAAGCGTTATGAAAGGTGGCGATTCCAGATTCCAGGACATTTATGCGGGGTATTTTACCAGCACTACCTCAGAACCACCTCAGAACATTCAAAGGTATTACCACACACGATGAAGGTTATTTATGTTCATACCTATATAGCCAAATACCCCTGATCTCCCAACTATGCATCGTTTACATATCCCCACCAGCCCTGCAGGCAGCAGGCATCAAGATGTTACCATACCTAGCTGGTCACGACAAAGAAATCCTGGCTGCTGTTACCAGGAATCCTGTCATATATGAGGAAATATTGCTGTTACCAGGGCAACCTGGGTATTACAGGGAATTCTAACTGTTACCTGTATAATTCCTGGTATTATCATGGAATCCTGGTTGCTACCGGGGCAACCTAGATAATGGTCAGGAATTCTGGCTGCTACCAGGGAATCCTGGCTGCTACCAGGGCAACTTGGATAATACCAGGGAATCCTGGCTGCTACCAGGGGTAGTTTGTATCCTGGTGTTATCAGGGAATCCCGCCGCTACAAGACCATCTTTGACGTTACCAAGCAATTGTAGACATAAATAGGGAAATATAGGCGTTACCAGGAAATCCTGGATGTTACCAGGCAAACCATTCCAAGCTCAAACACTGCCAATGTGAAAACATGAGAAAGGAGTCAAGACTTTTATTGTCATTTTTTTTTTGTCGATTTTATATTTGCTGAATGGAATTTCTATACTGGATCATATATGATATTAAATCTACCAATGTTGTGCTTCAGGGATTATTTTTGTTTCATCCAAAATTTCATAATTTTAGATTAAAGTCATCATGAAAACTTATAAGATCAAGTTGTTTTAATTCAATTTTAATAGACTTTTCTTTTCCGGAGTGACGGTATAGTTTGATATTTGAAATATTTTCTTGTATTTATATCCATAATCAGTTCTCATATTGTTGAATGCATGGTCATGAACCTCTGCAATATTTATTAAGCTTCATTCACTTATTCACACGTCCTCAATATTATTCATTTATAGTTACTTGTTTCATCCAGATGTTGTTTAGTTTTGAACTCCTATTTTGTGCCATCCAGATAATCATGTCGACATTGTTTTTATCATTTCAGGGCAATGTTATGAATCCATATAATTTAGCAATATGGTTAATATCTAATGATGTTGCATGTAAATTTTAGTTTAATAAACTACTACCATTTCTCATTTTGAAAGCACACCATAATAAGAAATAATAAGTTTGTATTTAAAATAGATTTTATACCATTTCACTGCATGAAGGTCAAGTGACTATTTTAGGGTTTTCCTCCTCATCCCCCATTATCCATTGTTTTTATATGATGTATGGAATATTTACAGACCGACCATGTTATGCTTGTAGGTGATCCACCTAATTTATTGGGATATTGTATGTTCTGTAAAATGTTGGTTGTATGTTTGGTTGTTTGATATTTTTGCTACAGTCAGAGTATGTATGTATAGTTCTTGGGCCTGATGCACACAACAGACTTATGAGTCGCTAAAGTAATCTTAGTAGAATTAGTGCAAAGTACCCACATTTATGATGAGATTTGTGTGAATTAAAATGGCAGAATTAATAAAAGATGACTCGCATGACATCAAATGTTACCACTGCTCATTAGCACAAAGCTATCTCAAGCTAAGGGTTTCTTACTTCAATAAATGTGCTAAGGTTGGTCTTAGTATTAAGGAGTCTTTGTGAAAATGTGCCAAGGGTCCACTTATACAAAGCTCCTTAAGCCTAAGGAGATCATAGCACCATGTTATAACTAAGAACTATGCAGTCAGGAGACATTTGCAAATAGAATGGCTATTTTTGAAACACAGAGATCTTGCTGGAAATGCTAGTGAAGATTGTAATACATTTACTTTAGCATCAAGGCTGTTATGTGCATCAATGCTCTGGTAGTAAAAGCTAGTGTATGTATATATACTTACAGGTACAGTCCTCATCAAAAGTAAAGTGCTGTTTTGTGATTCTAAAGAACAAGACTATTACTTCTTTCAGTTGTAACCTTTGTTTGTTGTACAAGTGAAATGCTGAATCTCCAAGTATTATCTTTGTTTTGTAAATTGAAAAAAATGTTTATAAAGTTGTATATCCAAAAACCCAAAGACTTGTTAAAAATGAAGATTTAAGACATGTTGAAAATATTGTAATGTGTTTGTACAGATTTGATTTTGGCTTTGAATTAAAATTTTAAAAGGGCTTGTAAATATTTATTTGAAATGTAGTTTGAGATTAATGGGTTGTCAAGATGGATTGATGTGTTAATGCTGGTCAACTGATTAAAACATTCAGCTATCATTGTGTCCTTGTTGCTATTGTTGATCAGTCCTGGCTTTCATTCAGTTGTGAATGAAGGAGAACATGGTACCAATCACATTCAATCTCCTTGGATTTCAAAACAGGTGCTCACAGGTTTCACCGCAATGCATAGCCGCATGGCATTGCAGGCTTTCTCCCTGCAATAATACTAGCAGCCGTGATATAAGTGAAATACTCTTGAAAGCGGCGTTAAACCCTAACTCACCTCACCTCAAAACAGAAGTGAAGTTTACTCTCAGACACAGGGGCTGGGATTGCTGATAATAATTTGTTCTAAGTCAAAAACTTCATCTGACAGCCATCTACATATAAACAGGTAGATGTCAGAGGACAAAGTTTTTGACTTGGGATGCATTATTATCAGCAATACCAGCCCCTTTGCTCTCAGACCTTGGTCGATATCCTCATCATCAACTGGAACTCAAATATAATATGATTTTTTGCTTACAGTTGTTTGAAACCTCAAGTACAATTCATTTCATAGGATGACCTTGTGAAACATATCAGCTGACATAACTTAATGTCTTTCTATCCTGTGGAAAACTAGGTATCAAATTCAATGTAAAAACTAGAAAGTGTTTTTACCCGTAAAAACAGATGTCTCCCCCCTTCATCAAGCCTAAAATAGATAAAAGTAGATAAAACTATTCTGAACTAGATGAGGTGACATGTGACATCCAGCTCCATGTTTGGTATATTTTGGCATTTGGATATTGGAACTGGAACGAGAAAAGAAAAGAAAGAGATAGATAAGAGATATCCACCATCAACCAAGAAAGTTATTTTGAAATATGTCTGATTTTGTGAGCTATTGTTTAATCCTGCTTGTGCAGTATCGCAGAACCAAAGAAACATCACACAAGTTTTAAAGGGGCAGAAGCACGTTTTTTGGAAATTTTATTTTTTCAAATTTCTCATTTATAATGATAGTTTATGTCATTTATATTTACTTTAGAGGGTAAAACATCTTATTACACAAACCAATTATCCGTAGTGGTAATAATGGTGTCGAGTTTAAAGCAAAAATTGCATGGCGGCCATTTTATTGTGAACACATTTTTAGCTCATCAGGACTGAAAGGCCCAACGGGCTTATGGCATGGCATGGCGTCCGGCGTCCGTCTATCCGTCCGTCCATCCATCCGTCCGTAAACTTTTCGCTTTTTCGACTTCTTCTCCAGAACCAATAACTCCAAAGAGCTGAAATTTTATGTGCAGACTCCTTGGCCAATGGGGATCCTAAATTGTAGATTTCGTGACCCCATGACCCCAAATGGGGTCACAGGGGTCACATCCTTAAAAACCTATTTTCATCTTCTTCTCCAGTTCCAAAAGGTCTAGAGAGCTGAAAAGTTGTGTGCAGACTCCTTGGCCAAAGGGGAATTTAAATTGTAGATTTTGTGACCCCATGACCCCAAATGGGGTCACAGGGGTCACATCCTTAAAAACCTATTTTCATCTTCTTCTCCAGTTCCAAAAGGTCTAGAGAGCTGAAAAATTGTGTGCAGACTCCTTGGCCAATGGGGATTCTAAATTGTAGATTTCATGACCCCATGACCCCAATTGGGGTCACAGGGGTCAAATGTTTTAAAACCTATTTCATCTTTTTCTCCAGTACCAAAAGGTCTAGAGAGCTGAAAAGTTGTGTGCAGACTCCTTGGCCAATGGGGATTCTAAATTGTAGATTTTGTGACCCTGTGACCCCAATCTAGGTCACGGGTCATGACCCAAAAACCTATTTTCATCTTCTCCAGTTTATATGTAAAGCTCTAGAAAGGTGAAATGTTGTGTAGAGATTCTTTGGTCAAAGGTGATTCTTGATTGTAGGATTGGTGACCCTGTGACTCCAAATGTGGGTCACAGGGGTCATGATCTAAAACCCATATTATTTTGCTTGTTAACAATGTATTACTTGAGATAACTTAGATATTCAACCTTAGATAATAAATCAATGAAATGCTGATGAGCTACAGAGCCCATGGCTCTATTTTATTATTTTGAATGACAAAATACGATTTCCATGCCTTTACGGAACCATGTACACTCATTTTGTAACTTCATATTCCAAAGAGAGAAGGGTGTTTTACTATTGGTGACATTATTTTTCAAATTCATTTCTTCGACTTATTTAGCCAAAAAACGTGCTACTGCAACATTGCATTCTCTCCCCACAGTGGTAACTCAACTCATATCTTGGCAAACCTTTTTGGTTCAATGTGACAACAGACCGATAGCTCAGTTTGTAACTTTGATTCTCTATAGCTGGCACAAGAAAACTAGAAGTAACCTATGTGGAGAGAGAAAGCCTTGTTGATTGGTGTGATGACGACAGTTAATTTAATTCTTTAACATGGCCATGACTGAAGTGGAATTATATACTTCACAGATGTATTAACGACCTTTCAATTCAATCTTCATCCCTATGGAACATCCCGACTTTGTAAGAGAGGGCTTTGTAAGTATAGGATAAAACATGCCAAAGGGTGTTTATGAGATTTAAAACCCTTACCCTCGTGTTTATCTCATAAACATCCTTTGACATGTTTTATCAAGCTTACAAACCGACCCTGTGGTTAAATTTTATGTTTAATCTATTGTAATTGAGCGTGCGAAAAAGTAAAGGAGTCGTCCGTAAAATATCGACTTTTGGTGAAAGGCACTAGGATATAAAGGGAACTTAGGAAACAACCTCAACCCAATTCCTGTAGCACAGTGGTATCATCGCTGAGCTTGGTGTGCAGGAGTATGGAGGTTTCGGGTTCGAGACGGGTTATTGCAAAAAACATTTGGAGATTGATGTTTGAATTAACAGTTGTTTTCCAATAGATTTAGACACAACATACACTAACTTTCATCTTAAACTTAACATCTCAGTATTAAATACAGATATTTGAAGAGTCGCATTATTAAGATAATCGCCCTGGGTAGAGGGAAATTACATTAGAATCCCGGGGATTAAGTGAATATCCCAGGGATAATACATCCACATTGGAATTATTGAGTATAATGTTATAGGCAGTATAGTGGTGTGACGTCACTGGAGGTTTGTAAGCCCAGATAATACCCTGATGTGAGGGCTTTATGTAAACCCTTTCACCCCTACAGGCCTCTACAGAGGCCAGAAAACGTATTAGTGTTCTGGTTTCTTAGCGGTGAAAGGATAAAAAAAAGTTTTTTTATTATAAATGTCATAAAATCTTTCTACTGTGTCAGTTTATACTTATTCACGCTATTGGCTGAAAATAGAAAGCGGTCTTGGAGGGAACAGCCTGCGGTTGTGTCTGACCAGGTCGGTTTCTACTTGTAACGTCACATGTCAACATTTACATTTTGTAATTGATTCCCAAATCCTGTGTTCTATTCTAAACAGTTATTACAGAAATTATTTACCTCAAAGCCCATTTAACACTCTTTGAACTCAGTCTTTTTTCCGGAGAACATCCCTGAGAAAGGGAGCAGGGCCTTACAAATCCTATCGAGAGAGCCTTACACAGGATATTACCCCGCTGGAAGGGCCTTGTACAGTATAATACCCTTCCAGCAGGGTATTATACAGAAGAAGGCCTTCTAAATAGAATTTATTGAGTGCAAGGAATCCTAAGTCCCATTGAGTAAGATAATCTATCTACAAAATTGCCAAGTTTCAAAATTTTCAAAGCAGACAATGTGGGAATCGAACAAGCAACCTTTCGCTTTGTAGCCAAAGATCTTACCACTAGACTACAGGGGATTGTTGGTCCCTACTTTGCTGTTCGAAACTTCAATGATATTTTATGTGCGCTTTATTTGACTTGGATCACCAAACATTTAGACAATTTCACCCACACATTAGTCTTTTTTTCGGTATATGAAATAGAGAACACCTCATCCTCGGGCGTTCTAGCAAAGAGAGGCCTTTGCCTACGGGAAGACGCCCTCAGGTCATCCCAAGGGCAAAGGCCTCTCTTTTCTAGAATGCCCTCGTATTCAGGTGTTATCCATTACATCTTCAGATATCTATACTTTATGGCTGAGATGTTTACTTTAAGGTGTTGGGGTGTGTAATGACTTGGAAAATAAATCCAAATTCAAGTACCAGTCTGCAAATGTTTTGATGAAAGACTGTCTCGAACTTAAAGGGGCAGGAGCATGTTTTTTTCGGTGAAATAAGTCGATGAAATGTATTTGAAAAACAATGTCACCAATAGTAAAACACCCTTCTCTCATAGGAAATCGATTTAAAATATGAGTGTACATGGTTCCGTAAAGCCATGGGAATCGTTTTTGTCATTCAAAATAATAAAATGTGTTCACAATAAAATGAATGCCATGCATTTTTCGCTTTAAACGCAACACTTTTTTTACCACTACGGAAAATTGGTTTGTGTAATTAGATGTTTTACCCTCTAAAATAAATATAAATGACAAAAATCATTATTAATTGAAAATTTGAAAAACTAAAATTTGAAAAAAAACCGTTCTACTGCCCCTTTAAAACCTTCATACTGCTGCACACTAAAACCACCAGTCATCCACTGTACCTAAGTGACTGAGCTCAAAGAGTTAGGCTTCTTAAGTCCTCTTAATCCTTTGACCTTTACCATCGAAGTCCCTGATGGGCATATTCCAAAAAAACAAGATGAAAACCAGAAACTATACACAAGATCAGCTTTATTTGTCACCTCCTGAGTCTGAGAAAGAATGCATGTTTACATTCATGGGAGTCCACTGGGTAATATTTGTCATAGAAGTCGAGAATCATTTCCTCCGTCTTGAAGCCAAACTTCTGGTAAAGTAACATTGCACTGTTTGTAGCTGACACGTGGAGTGTCACGTCTTTCCCCATACACGTCTGAAACATAAGTCAAACTTTACGTTGGTAAATGGAAACAAAAAATTCGAACTAACCTGTATAGGTTTCAGATTCTTTGAAGAGGATCCTCCTTGGGGTACTTATTGCATAAAATCCTTGATTTTTGATATATGACAGGTTGTAACTATATTTTCCACTTAAAATTAGTTAAAAAACTAAAAAACCGTACTTTGGGTCACCCCTTTCGAGCCCCACCCCTTACGGTTGTCATGCAACCAGGGGCGGATAACTCTAATCTCACCACTTTTCCATCCAGTCATGCAGGCTGAATGAAGGGGAGGTGGGTGGCCCTACCCCAAGGAGGATCCTCTTCAAAGAATCTGAAACCTATACAGGTTAGTTCGATTCTTTTTCAGAAGGGATCCTCCTTGGGGTACTTATTGCATAAGACAGACTCCCAAAGATTGAATCTAAGGCAGTGGCATTCAGACTGCACCCAAAGGCGCACAGAATATACGAATATACAAAGTTAACTCACCCAAAGTACCTTGCGAATCCACCATGGAGGAGACCAACATTGACCTGGGGATTACCTGGCGCACTCGCAGTCGCCTTACTGGTCAAAATACCCCGCCCCCCCCCCCCTTTTTTTTGAAAAGAGAGAACGAGGACAAAAAAGGTACCATATAAACTCCCCGCGGGGGACCTCAGCCAGGGAGGTCACCTTGGGAAAAAAGGACTTGGGCCCTTACTATCAACGTGATATTAGTGGCATTAGTAACATTTAAAAACAGAACGCACAACCCTCCTCTGCTCATTCAGCTAGGGGGTTGACGACTCTGCCCACCGGAGAGAACTGTCTGACCAAACCGAGCACGCTCCGCCGAGAGCCTGTCGAGTTGGTAGTGACGAATGAACGTGCTAGGCTGGCTCCAGATAGCAGCGGAGCAGATCTCTTCGATGGGCAGGGCCGCTGCGTACGCCTTAGACGTCGCAACTGCCCTAACCGAATGAGCCTTGAGGTTACCCGGGGGCTCACGGCCCTTATGAACATATGCAAGACAGATTGTCGAGACAATCCATCTTGATATGGTCTGCGTAGAAGCGGGCAAGCCCTGCTTACCTCCCCCATAACAACAAAAGAGTTGCTCATCTCTACGGATGGAGGCCGTTCTTTTGAGATAGGCTCTCAGCGTCCTGCGCACGTCCAGAATGTGTGCGTGCGAGGCCTGAGACCCTGATGCAGCCGGTTGTCTCAGAGCCGGTAACTCTATTGGGGCCGAGACATGGAATGAGTGGGCCACTTTTGGCCGGTAGGAGTCTGGCAGTCTAATGCTGACTCTGTCCCTGTGGAAGACTGTAAGCTCGGGATTGGAGGACATAGCATGTATGTCTCCTACCCGTCTGCCAGACGCCACCGCCACTAGAAAAACTGCCTTCCAAGTAAGCAGTTGCAGTGATACTGATGATAAATCCCTAAATTGCGGACCCGAGAGCCAATCCAGGACTATCGAAAGGTCCCAAACCGGGCTGGACCGCCTCACAGGAGGTCGGATCCTGTCCACGCCTGCTAAAAAGCGCTGAACCAGAGGATGTACCCCCAAAAGGGCGCCGTCCACTGGCACATGAAAGGCTGAAATAGCCGTGGAGTAACCCCTGACAGTAGATGCGGCCAAGCCAGCATCTAATCTAGACTGCAGGAACTCCAAGACAAACACTAGATCTGCAGAAAAGGGATCGAGAACGTCCCTATCTGCACACCAGCGCGAATAGCAGGCCCATCTATCCTCATATTGAATGTTCGTTGAATCCCTCCTCGAAGCCAGTATTGTGTCTGCAACTCGTGCAGGAATACCGCTGTTTTGGAGGCGATTCCGGACAGAGGCCAGGCCACCCACTGCACCCTGGGGTTGGGGTGGGGGGCTCCGTCCTGGGACAGAAGTCCCGGCCGACACGGTAACAGAGCAGGTGGCATAGCCAGAGACCTGAGTACCTGTGGAAACCAAGTTTGCGCTGCCCACAGAGGTGTGATTAGCACCAGCAGACGCGGAGGATGAGTGGCTAGACGGGCAAGGACTTTGGAGATCAGAGGCACTGGTGGGAAGGCCCACAGAACTCTGTCTGTCCAGTCCAGTTCGAATGCATCCTGGGATAGAGCCCGAGTGTCGGGTATCCTGGAGCAAAACTGGGGTATCTGAAAGTTCGTCCCTGACGCAAACAGATCCACCTGGAATGACCCGTATAACTGGGAGATAATCTCGAATATCTCTCGATCCAGTAGCCACTCGTGGGGGGCAAGGATCCGGCGAGACAGCGCGTCTGCTCGGACATTGTCCACCCCTGGCAAGTACACTGGCAGGACCTGGGTGTCGACTTCGTCGCACCAGAGGAAGAACTGCCATGTCTCCTCCAGGAGGGACGGGGAAACCGTCCCACCCTGTTTGAGAATGTAAGTCATGGCGGTCCTGTTGTCCATTTGGAGCCGGACCACCTGACCCTTCACCTGATCCCTCAGATGTTGCAGAACCAACCTGGCCGCCCTGAGTTCCAACACATTGATGTGTAATTGAGACTCGGCTTGTGACCACAGGCCTGAGACCGTAAGAGATCCCAGAACCCCGCCCCATCCCGTAAGGGAGGCGTCGGTCTGGATCGTCAGGGTCGGCACCGGAGGCTGCAGGGGGTAACCCCGAGTCAGGTGATCGACATTGGTCCACCATAACAGGTGTGGCAAGACCCACTCCGGAGTGACGAGCTGCTTCTCGTAAGACTCCGAGTGGGACCAAAGACCCGCCAAGGCTTGTTGGACGGGCCTCATGCGGAGCCGAGACCTCCAAACCACGTCTACGGTCGCTGCCATGACTCCTAAGAGCTGGAGCCAGACTCGAGCCGTGTGGCATGGAGCACTGAGAAACGAGTTCACAGCCCCCAGTATCTTCGGGACCCGGTCCGGGGCCAGGGATACGATCCCCGGCTCCGTCCGAAACCTGGAGCCCAGGAAGACTAGGTCCCGTGACGGGGCCAGCTCCGACTTTTTGAGGTTCACGATCCAACCCAGCGAAACTAACGTGTGTAGTATGGCCTGGGTGGATTCGTGGTTCTGAAGCTGGGACAGCGCTCTGATGAGCCAGTCGTCCAGGTAGGGATGACAACACCTGCCCTGAGACCTGGCGACCTGAGCCGCTACCAGCATAAGCTTGGTGAATACCCTCGGAGCCGTTGAGATTCCGAAGGGTAACACCCTGAATTGGTAACACTTCCCGTCGAATGCAAACCTCAGAAATTGTCTGAATTCTGGGTGCATCGGAACATGAAGGTAAGCGTCTTTGAGGTCGATGGAGGATAGCCATTCTCCGACCTGCACTGACGAGATCACAGACCTTAGAGTCTCCATCTTGAACGATGGGACCTCTATCAGTTTGTTCATGATCTTTAAATTCAAGATGGGTCTGAACCCTCCGCCCTTCTTGGTCACCAGGAAGTATGTGGAATAGTATCCGCTCTCTTCCTGGCCCACAGGCACTAGCTCTATCGCAGCCTTGCTCAGCAACGCTTTGATTTCTGAGCGGAGGATGTCCGCCTTCTCCGGCGCGGAGGGCACGTTCGTGTGCCGCACCCCGGTAAATGAAGGCGGACCGCGCTTCCACTGAGGCATATGGCCGTCCCTGAGTGTGGACAGGACCCAGGTGTTCGACGTGGCTTTCGCCCAAGCGTCTATGAACCTTGTCAATCGGCCGCCTACAGGGATCTGCCCCAACAAGCAAAAGATGTCCGTCTCCGGCGGCACTCCGGCCCCCGGATTTTTGGACACCCCTAGCGGTACGGGAGGAGCTAGGAACCCTGGTTTGGTTTCCCGCGCCCCCGAAACCCCTGCTTGCCCGAAGGCTGCTGGAATTTCCCGCCTCGCTTTTTGGGACCCTTGCCCCTGCTCCCAGCCTGATGCAGACTAGCTGACATCCAGGCTGCCTTCCCCGTCGGCGCGGAGGAACGAGCAGGAGGAGGGTTGGACATGCGTGCGCGCTTGATGTCTGGATCCTGCACGGTAAGAACCCTAGAGGTCTCCCGGCAGGTCGTGACGACATCCGCAGTGTCCTTCAGTACCTGCTGAGCCCCTGGGAAAAGCACTGGGCCAATCCGAAAGGGTAGATTCAGCAGGGACTGCTGTGTTGAAGGCATCCAAGTGGACACCGACAACCACAGCCGGCGCATTCCCACAACTGCGCTCATCATTTGGTTAGCGGCACTCCTGATAGAGTCCCGCGCCAAATGACCACCAACCGCGGTTAGCTGCCCGAGGAGCTCCGAGGAGGAATCTCCAGGGATCTCCACCTTCTGCGTTAACTGGACCTGCATGGAGGCCAGATACGCCTGGTGGATTGCAAGCTGAAGCTGTTGTCCCGCATTTCGGTACTGGTCCTCGAAGGACCGATACGAGGACTTCAGATCAGCTGCACCAGCAGTGAAGGGAGGCAGCCGCCGACCTTGTCGCCCGACCGAAGGTGAAACCTTCGGTCGCTGCAAGGAAACCGCGGTATATACACAGTCTCCCACCACCGGAATGTCGAAAAGACCTTCCTCCCCCAGCTGATATCTCCTGGATAAGAAGCCTAGATCGGCAAGTGAGTGAGTATCAGCTAGGAGCGGAGCGATCAGATCATCGACCAGTGATGGGAGAATGCGGAGCCCCACTACGGGAGCCTTGCTTCGAGCGAAGGCCTCCCCCGACAAGCGGTAGTCCGATTCCTCTGGCTCGGGGACCGGGGCAGCAACACCAGGAATAGCCTCGGCAATTAAGCCGCGAAGATCCCTGATGGCAGTGGCAGCCGATAAAGGGCCCGAATTCTCCCGAACCTCATCCACGTCCATGGACTCGATCCCGGATCTCCCCGAGAGGCGTGAAGCCAACTCGGAGTCGTCTAGGAAAGAGTCACGGGCGTGGACAAGAGAGCGAGAGAAGACGTCAGCTACCACTGGCTGTCCCGAGCCCCCAGCCCGAGGATCGACCTCGAGTGGGCCCCCCGAGACCTGGGTCTCGAGGGAGCTCGTGGGTCCCGCGTGCGGCCCGGACTGCATCGTCACTGGGACGACGGTCTCGGAGCACGGGGCAGGTGTCCGAGGACGCTGCACCTGGAGCACAGGCGGCGCCTCGTAACCTGGGTTTGAAGCCTTACCCTGGGAACCTACTCCAACGAGCGGCACCAGGTTCGGCGGGGCCAGCGATCCCCCAGACGAGACCTGCCCGAAGCCAGGTGTCTGAGGGGGCTGGTGTGTTTGTGTAATGGTAACCTGGGGCTCCATACTCCGCAGCTCGCGAGCCGGAAGCTGAGCGCCCCGAGGAGACCCCGTGCCTCGGACGAGTCCGACACCGAGATCTCCCCTGGTACCATGAGCTGCATCAGGTTCATGACTCGAGGTCCGGAACTCCGTACGGAGCCCCGAGACCGCCGAGTCAATCATGACCTTCATTTGCTGTGTGATGATGTGCGTGAATTGCGTCATATCAACAGGGTTAAAATGAGTGGTTTGTGGGTTAGGTTGTTGAGGGGAGGGAGGGTGGGTGAAATCCCCGGCTGAGGACCCCCGCTGGTCCTGGACCGAGTCGGGCTCGGATGACGAATCATCGAGACCCGACCTGGCCGAGGACACCGTCGCGGAGGCCGAAGCCTTAACCTTCTTACCACTTAATTTCTTAGTTGGTGACTTTTTCACCTTCTTTGCCTTAGACGGGGGGTCAAGCTTGGTGATGTCCCTCCCGCTCTCCAAGGCCTCGGAGAAGAACTTTAGGTCAACATCCCTCCTAGATCTGGCCTTGGGGGTGAAGGCCTGACATATCCCACAGTCTAGTGGGTGGTGGAAATCAGAGGCCAAACACTTGAGGCACTCGTCATGAGCATCGGTGATCGACACCGGCCCCTTACATTGGGCACAAGGCTTGAAAGGCTAGAAACAAAATAGCCAAATCAAGACGTGCACATGCAACATGTGTATATATATAAATATTTTTAAAATATATATATACTAAATACATGGGGGAATTGGAATGTAAATGTTGTTGTAAACATGCATGTAAAAACATGAGCAGAGGCGAATGGCAAAATGCGAAGTAAAAAAGTAAACAAGCATGGCCACACCCCTAACATCACTGAAACAAATAGAACATGAAATATGACTAATTTGCTTGCAGGCCAGTGGGCGATTCGAAATACTCACCGAAAACGAATCTAGAACCCAAATATGAAAAAATAAACATGTGGAAAGCCCAGATCTAACCAAATTCCACGATCAAAACAAATCGATCGAGAAAAAATGGCCGCCATCTTGGGTCGACTTTCCCGCCCTACGCGAGAAAGCAAGTTACAAATACACGAAATCTAGTACAAAAACCGAAAAGCCATTCGACCCTACTGTAGAAAAGGTAGAAGTTACCACACATACAGCTTTGTTTTGGGCCATTTTCTTTGCGATTGTACGTAACTCAGAAAAAACTTCTTGAAAACTTCGTGCGACTTGTCAGATCAATGACAGGAAGAAAAGTGGTGAGATTAGAGTTATCCGCCCCTGGTTGCATGACAACCGTAAGGGGTGGGGCTCGAAAGGGGTGACCCAAAGTACGTTTTTTTAGTTTTTTAACTAATTTTAAGTGGAAAATATAGTTACAACCTGTCATATATCAAAAATCAAGGATTTTATGCAATAAGTACCCCAAGGAGGATCCCTTCTGAAAAAGAATCAAAATGACATGTGATCAAGAAAGATGCACTATTTTGCAATGATTATTCCTTGGAAAATGGTCTGTTTCAATCAGACTGTCAAAAACTGAAATTGGATTCAAACACTAACTATTGACCCACTAACCACTGTAAACAAGAGTCATCAGAAGATGACATATCCCACCGGTTCCACAAAATTTGTAAAACACATCTTTTACAGATACTTGTGTATCTACTACCGTACTTCAGTTAGTGGGTATTACAGAGTTTCAGGAATGTTAAGGGTTTTAGACTTCTGCTCCAGAAGCAGTCAAAATCAACAACAACCAACATCCCTCTCATGTTTCTATGGAAACAGAAAAAATTAATTTTTCAGAAAAAATCTGATAATATCAAAAGGCACCACTTCAGTCAATGGGTAATACACATGCAAAGTTTCAGGAAGATATGATGAACGGTTTTGGAGCTGTGCTCCGGAAACGAACCTGTCTCTGAACAAAGTCCAAACTCAACAAGTTTCTATGGAAACGAAAATTTTCAGAAATCTGAAAATATCAAAAGGCACCACTTCAGTTAGTGGGTAATACACATGCAAAGTTTCAGGAAGATATGATGAACGGTTCTGGAGCTGTGCTCCGGAAACGAACCTGTCTCTGAACAAAGTCCAACTTCAACATGTTTCTATGTAAACGAAAAAAAATGTTTTTCAGAAATCTGAAAATATCAAAAGGCACCACTTCAGTTAGTGGGTAATACACATGCAAAGTTTCAGGAAGATATCATGAATGGTTTTCGAGTTCTGCTCCGGAAACGAAATGATTACGGACGGACAGACGGACGGACGGACGGACGGACGGACGGACGGGGCGATGACTATATCCCACGGTATTACATACCGGTGGGATAAAAAGCAAAACATTTTTGAGACGGACCTGAATGAGGTGGTACAACATGAAGGTGGCTATCCCTGCCCTCCTCCACTCTGGGTGGGTGAAGATGAACGATATGTAGGCTTCGTTGTACTTCACATCTGGCACCATGAATGCAAAACCTATCACAACCTTCCTGTAGAAGGAAAACACATTGGAAATACAATACACAAAATAAGTAAGAAATACATCCATTCGAATAAATAGTCTCATTAAAAATAACTTGTATCTCGCTGTATTTTTAAAACCTGAGTACTGATCATCAGGGGTTATTTCTTGCAACCTTTCACCTCAGCCAATCAGTGACATGATTAGGAAGTCACTGGGCCAATTGGATATATGAGGTGCTGTGATTGGTTGAATTTATAGAAGATGAGAGGTCATAAACAAGGTCACATGACATGACCCCTGCAAATCAGTACTCAGATAAAGAATGCACCGAATGTAAGAATGTTACTTCCGCTGATTTTAATGAGATTGGGTGTCGAGAAAAAAATATTAAATCAGTTATGTAAATGTAAATGAAACAATTTGAAAGTAAAAGTTGACTCTCTGATATCATTCTTTAAGGGAAAAGTCATCAATCCAGTTGACACTCTTTCACAGATTTTTTTTTACTATGATTTTATGTCAATTATGAAAGACCAGTGCTACCGAATATTAGCGTAAGTTCATTTCCGTAGATACTAAACTATTTTGTAGCATGATTAAGTCACTGACATTAACCAACAAAATAAGCAGGGATCATTTTTTTTTAAGTTAATCAGTTAATTTCAGCATTTTATTTTTGGTTTGGCAGATTTTTTTCCATAGGTTTTCCTGTGAAATGCAACATTAATAAAATTCATCCTCTTCTGTTTATGTAATAAAGTTCATACCCATCCCAGATCCATTAAAGCTCATGTTTTCTTATACAAAGTGGTGTCAATTTTCCTGCCAAGACCTTTTTTGGATTAAGTATCTTTGATATGTTTCAACTATGGGGACATTGAAAACTCAATGCCTTTCAGGCCTGAGCGTAAAATGGATGGAGGTGGGGTGAGGTGAGTTGGGGTTTAACGCCACTTTCAAGAGTATTTTACTTATATCGCAGCTGCTAGTATTATTGCAGGGAGAAAGCCCGCAACGCCATGTGAAACCTGCGAGCAACGGCTGAAACTAGCGAACCATGGGTGGTACTACACTGAAATTCAGTGTAGCATTGCACCCAAACTGTACTGTGTGTAGAACAGTTCTCTACTGCAGACAAAGTTGCCGTGCCCCTGGCGGGATTCGAACCCCGGACCTCTTGATCCCGAAGCCCAAAAAAAAATGGATGGAAGGAAAGGAAGGAAAGAGGAATACCTGTAGAGGACAACACAGCTGAAGTCTGGATACTGAAGACACTCAGACACTGAAATCAGAGGAAAATGAAGTGTAACATTGATACAGTAGAGTCCTCATCGGAGTGAAGTGTTAAGGCGCTGTAGCATGTTTTTTGCAAATTTTATTTGTTAATAATTCCCATTTATAATGATAGTTTATGTCATTTATATTTACTTTAGAGGGTAAACATCTTATTACACAAACCCATTATCCGTAGTTGTAATAACGGTGTTGCGTATACAGCAAAAGTTTCACGGCAGCCATTTTATTGTGAACACATTTTATTATTTCGAATAACAAAAACGATTCCAATGGCTTTACCGAACCATGTACATTCATTTTTAACTTGATTTTCCGAAGAGAGAAGGGTATTTTACCATTGGTGACATTATTTTTCAAATACATTTCATCGACTTATTTGAGCGGGAAAACGTGCTACAGCCCCTTTAAGACTGTAAGTTATTATTGAGTAAACATAGCTTGACGTGATCAGCGTCCATTACAACAGCTGGATATTTAACTATACAAGAGAATTCCAAAGATACAGAGTGCATTGCTTGATTGCTTGAGAGCTTTTTTTATCTTGACAGTCATGGCAAACACGCATTTAATCAACATCACAACATGTTTTCATACTTTTCACCCCCTCAATCATACATCATCTATCCACCCCTGCATTTTGTTTCTGACATCGTATAAATCATTGTACTTTCAGGACAAGCCCCTTGGGGGAGATTTGAACCCACACCCTCAGAGTCAGGCACCAACGACCACCACTGACAGTACCCAAATGTTATAAATTCGGCCACTGTCAAAACCCACAACATGCTTGTCCCGAAAAATAACAAGAGTTTACTATTGCAAATAGTGCGTTCCCAAATATAACAATGTTTCATGAGTTCACTATTCAAATATCATGTATTTCTGACTTACAGTCAATGCCGGGCCAGAAGAACTCCCTGCACAGATTGTTGACGGAGGGGATGTGTTGCGGACGTACGTAGCAGTAGTCAATCGGAGGGGATGGGGGTGCTTGCCATGTGTTGTCATTCCTGAGAGGTCAAGGGTCGAATTAATCCATGCCACACATACATCCAAATATAGGGCTTTGACCGAGGTTATTTTGTAGAAACAAAATATACCCTGGTTAACAGCTTTTACAAAGCAGAACTCTGACATGTTTTCAAACTCGCATTTGTTTTACCTTTGTATATAAACTCATAGAAATAACATGACTTGAAGTTGATGAAGGAGCAAGCATTAACTCAGAAACAATGTGTTTTTCAAATTTATTTTTTTTGCAATAAATAAGTCACCTGTGTGGAAATGCAACTATTTCCTCCATGAGTTTCA
This sequence comes from Gibbula magus, assembly GCA_936450465.1. Classification (NCBI taxonomy): domain Eukaryota; kingdom Metazoa; phylum Mollusca; class Gastropoda; order Trochida; family Trochidae; genus Gibbula; species Gibbula magus. Next base: position 60,477,896 of record OW388292.1, on the reverse strand, counting down.
TCTTGACAGGTTTGGATTCAAAATCCCTTCGGATGAAAGGCTTCAGCACTCTTGAAAGTTTAGGAAAAACATTTTATTATAAAACATGTCATGAGAGTAACTAAATTCAGTAAAGAAACAGAGACCACAATCAACTGTAGAGTGGCCACACAGAATGGTTTGGTACTTATTAAAGCATGTGACTATGTTACCTGGTGGTGTAGGGGCTGACTATGTTACCTGGTGGTGTAGGGGCTGACTATGTTACCTGGTGGTGTATTGGCTGACTTTGTTACCTGGTTTGGTAGGGACTGACTATGTTACCTGGTGGTGTAGGGACTGACTATGTTACCTGATGGTGTAGGGACTGACTATGTTACCTGGTGGTGTAGGGACTGACTATGTTACCTGGTGGTGTAGGGGCTGACTATGTTACCTGGTGGTGCAGGGACTGACTATGTTACCTGGTGGTGTAGGGACTGACTATGTTACCTAGTGGTGTAGGGATCACTATGTTACCTGGTGGTAGGGACTGACTATGATACCTGATGGTGTAGGGACTATGTTACCTGGTGGTAGGGACTGACTATGATACCTGATGGTGTAGGGACTATGTTACCTGATGGTGTAGGGACTGACTATGTTACCTAGTGGTGTAGGGACTATGATACCTGATGGTGTAGGGACTGACTATGATACCTGATGGTGTAGGGACTATGATACCTGATGGTGTAGGGACTATGTTACCTGGTGGTGTAGGGACTGACTATGTTACCTTGTGGTGTAGGGCTCACTATGTTACCTGGTGGTAGGGACTGACTATGATACCTGATGGTGTAGGGACTATGTTACCTGATGGTGTAGGGACTGACTATGTTACCTAGTGGTGTAGGGACTATGTTACCTGATGGTGTAGGGACTGACTATGTTACCTAGTGGTGTAGGGACTATGTTACCTGATGGTGTAGGGACTGACTATGATACCTGATGGTGTAGGGACTATGATACCTGATGGTGTAGGGACTATGTTACCTGGTGGTGTAGGGACTGACTATGTTACCTAGTGGTGTGGGGCTCACTATGTTACCTGGTGGTAGGGACTGACTATGATACCTGATGGTGTAGGGACTATGTTACCTGATGGTGTAGGGACTGACTATGTTACCTGGTGGTGTAGGGACTTGTGATGCTCTGCAGTTGATCGTCCTCTGTTCCTACCAGGCGGTTCAGGAAGGAAGAAAATATTTGGGTGTTCCTTGACGAGTCTGACCTATTGCACTGGAAGTAATGGATTTCCGTTAATGATTCATCCTCATCTTCAGTTGTTTCACTCACCTATAATCCAACTAAGATCTCATATAAAATGTATTTAGACAAATTTTAGGTAATTTTTATCTTGTAGGAAATCTTGTAAAAATATTTTTGAGTTGATATATCTCATCCACTTAAACTGTCTCTCAACATATTTTCTATTTCCGTCATCAATTTAATAATAACATATAAGGCTACAACTCAAAATTAAATCTACACACCAAAAACATTTAAGAACGCCTTTACCTTGTCATAATTACTTCATATGATTGAGCAACGGAGAACATATATCATGGTTTATTGTTCATTGTCAATTAAGCCAGGGATGACCATTGTCATGATAAGTACACTCGTAATAATAACCGCTCCCGGATCTCGCAGAGTCTCGTAACACTAACTCCTCCCTAACGTTGTGTTACAAAATGTCCGCCATACTGTCATGGCCAGCTATGATGTATTCCACCAATCTCCGAGGATTAAACTATTTGTAACCAACAACTGATGTCTATTGTATTATCACAACCATGGAGGTCAAAGTTGAGAGGTCATTCACCTGGAATCTGTCGAGAATCCTGAGATCATTTCTGTTGTGCTTCATCTGGGACGAGAAACTGTAATACTGAGTGCCTCCCTCCTATAGAGGAAATAAAATGTTCAAGTCATCAAAGAATAGATATTGACAGGACAGATGAGTTCACCAAATGTAAGGCTATGTTTGATGTGTCATCTCAAATTTACACAAGTACAGACATCATGATTTTCAACAACTTGAGTTGAATGTGGAAAATGTGCATTTTGCTTTTATAGAATATTAAAATAGTTTGAATCAAATACATATATGTTGTCAAGATTTATGTTTTCTTATTCAACTTAAAATGGAACTTAAAATCTAAGTGGTGGTTGAACATATTTTTTCTCCTGACTGAAATTGCTTCGTTAACATTGAAGTCATCAAAGTACGTGCATACTCCCAATTCCATCCATGAGCCATGCAACCCATAGAAGATCATTAATTTCTACAGGAATGGTTCATCATTATTTCAGGTTATGCTATTTGGCTTAAAGGGGGACAAGTCGCAGGAGTGTCATCCCAAATTGACTGCCGCTAACGAGCCCGTTACGTAATTGATTTTATGGGCAACATGGTCAAGTGAATCAAACTGGGATTCTGCCAAGCGAGCCCATCAATGTCAAGGCAGGGGATTTCCCCTTTTGACATGCGATCGCTGATTGGCTGTTGCATTCTCGTTCTCGTTTTATAAACAACTTAAAGCGACATGACTGTTACAGTCTAAAATGGCTAGTATTTCTGCAATCAGAGGGAGCGCTGATTGAGATTTCCGACTTGCTGTGAGCTAATTAATTAATGCCTTCCACAGCTAAATTCACCGACACTCCTGCGACTTGTCCCCCTTTAACGATTCGACATATGGTAATGCTGAAGTCCCAATTAATAGCATTACTAACCTAAAGCCAAATCTACTCTAAAGAAGTTGTCCAAACCCAGTGAAACCCATTGAACTAAAAGCACACATGTATATCAAAAGGTATTTGATTCACAACTAGCTATGAAGCCAACATTCAACAATTACCTGTAGTTTGTTCAGTTCTCCATCACACTTGACATATTTTTTCATTTCCATGTCAATGTCAAACACTGCCATTCCACGCTCTCTCTTCAACTGTTTGAAATAGCAACAGAAAATTATTGTCATAAACATTGCTGTTGTGACAAACTGTTCTAAATAAACGATTAATTGAAAGGATCTTGTCATTATTGTTATGGAGATCTGTGATTTATCACTGGCTGCAACAAAAAAATTAAAGGGGCAGTAGCACGTTTTTTGCAAAATTTATTTTTTCAAATTTCCTATTTATAATGATAGTTTGTGCCATATAAACTTACTTTAGATGGTAAAACATCGTATTACACAAACCAGTTATAAGTAGTAGTAAAAACGGTGTTGTGTATAAAGCAAAAATTGCATGGCGGCCATTTTATTGTGAACACATTTTATTATTTCGAATGACAAAAACGATCCCCATGGCTTTACTGAGCCATGTACACTCATTTTAAACTTAAATTCTCGAAGAGAGAAGGGTGTTTTATGATTGGTGAAAATATTTTTCAAATATATTTCATTAGCTTATTTGAGCGAAAAACGTGCTACTGCCCCTTTAATATCTTACAGAAAGACAGCAGAGGACTTTGGAAAACTTAGATCGCTATCCAGGCAACAGAAAGATACTACATATCATCAGTTTTTCACACTATTGAGAGACACTATGACACTTTAACAGTTGCATTAACATGTGTTAAATCATTCTGAGTGACCAATTTACAAGAACCGATAACAAAGGAAACAAATAGTTGTCACTGAGGTGACATGATCCCCCGCCGCAAATTAATACTTCAAAATTGAACAAGATGTGTTTGTTAAACACGGATGCCCCCGGATATACCAAAGTTATGGCCAAGGTTACAGTTTTCTGAATATTGTCCACTGCGGCAAGGTCAAGATCACAAGGTCAAATATGATGACCTCATTTGAAAGGTCTCATTTCAAGGTATGCACGTGCCAAGTATGAAACCGTAGCTCTGAGCAATCTAAAGTTATGGCCATGGTTAAAGTTTACTGAAGATGTCCACTGCGGCAAGGTCAAGGTCAAGGTCAAATATGATGACCTCACCTGAGAGAAGAGTATAGTTTACAGGGGCTCATAGTAGCAATGTAACTGTATTAGCAACTAAAGGGTTAATTTGATTTCAGAATTTCTGTTCAATGTAATACTGGGATTCCTGGCTTCCGAGGCTGGAAGGACCGAGGCATCGATTGATCACTGATCTGTTACTGGAGGAATAAGTTTGTGTATCAATCTTATTATCTCATATTATTAGAACAATGATTCCCTCTGGATTGTGTTGCCCGTTCCTTGATGATAGGGGGCGGGATAGTGCAGTGGTTAGCGCGTTTGGCTTCGGATCAAGAGGTCCGGGATCCCGCCAGGGGCACGGCAACTTTGTCTGCAGTAGAGAACTGTTCTACACACAGTAAGGTTTGGGTGCAATGCTACACTGAATTTCAGCGTAGTACCACCCATGGTTCGCTAGTTCCAGCCGCTGCTCGCAGGTTTCACCGCAGTGCATAGCCACATGGCGTTGAAGGCTTTCTCCCTACCATAATACTAGCAGCCGTGATATAAGTGAAATACTCTTGAAAGTGGCGTTAAATCCCAACTCACTCACTAACAATCCTTGATGATAGGAGAGACATAAAGCGATAAAGTACAGAAAAAAAATAATTTTTTAGTGGTCTCCACGAGTGGGGACAGTACCTGGACAACGAGATGAATTCTTTGCCCACATGTTATTATCCCTAGCTGACCGTCTGCCACTAAGGTGGTTAAGAACTTGCGGTTTTGTTCCTGGACCAAGATAAACAGCTCTAACAAACACATGATGTTGATACTCGTACCTGTCTCACGATGAGTTTCCTTCGGAGACGTTTCAACTCAGGGTCAAGGGTCACCTTGTCTGCCGCTATGTTTAGTTTGCGTAGTAATTGATGTTCCTCATACACACTCATCAGAGACAGTCTAGAAATAAAGTACAAGCCGAACATTTCAATTGAGGGAAAAGAATACATTGGTCCTACAAAACAACACACAAAATGTGTGAGAAGTATATCTGACCTCTAAGTTTAAGTTGACTGTAAATTTCCTTTATGAATCAAGTCAAGTGCAAGTATCACAATGTCAAATGTAAAGAAAATCACTACTTTTACCTTCATATCATCAATATGCTAAATCTACTATTATCAAAATGGTAAACAGTCGATACTTCTCGATAAAGTAACATCACTTATAACGTTTGCAATATGTGACCCCCAACAACACAATGGATGGACCTTTACGTGTAAGTACCCCATGTTAAGTGCAAGTATCCACACGTTAAGTGTAAGTACTCACATGTAAAGTGTACTCCATGTTAAGTGTAAGTCCTCCCCAAGTAAAGTGTAAGTACTCCATGTTAAGTGTAAGCCCCCCCCCCCCCTATGTTAAGTGTAAGCCCCCCCCCCTATGTTAAGTGTAAGCCCCCCCCCCCCTATGTTAAGTGTAAGCCCCCCCCTATGTTAAGTGTAAGCCCCCCCCCTATGTTAAGTGTAAGCCCCCCCCTATGTTAAGTGTAAGCCCCCCCCCCCCCCTATGTTAAGTGTAAGCCCCCCCCCCTATGTTAAGTGTAAGCCCCCCCCCCCCCCTATGTTAAGTGTAAGCCCCCCCCCCCCCCCCTATGTTAAGTGTAAGCCCCCCCCCCCCCCCCCCCTCCCCATGTTAAGTGTAAGTCCCCCACATGTTAAGTGTAAGTCCCCCATGTTAAGTGTAAGTCCCCAATGTTAAGTTTAAGTACCCCATGTTAGACGTTAAGTACTCCATGTTAAGCGTAAGTACCCCATGTTACGTGTAAGTACTCCATGTTAAGCGTAAGTACTCAATGTTAAGCGTAAGTACTCCATGTTAAGCATAAGTACTCCATGTTAAGTGGAAGTACTCCATGTTAAGTGTAAGTCCCCCCATGTTAAGTGTAAGTCCCCCCATGTTAAGTGTAAGTCCCCCCATGTTAAGCGTAAGTCCCCCCATGTTAAGTGGAAGTACTCCATGTTAAGTGGAAGTACTCCATGTTAAGTGGAAGTACTCCATGTTAAGTGGAAGTACTCCATGTTAAGTGTAAGTCCCCCCATGTTAAGTGTAAGTCCCCCCATGTTAAGTGTAAGTCCCCCCATGTTAAGTGTAAGTCCCCCCATGTTAAGTGTAAGTCCCCCATGTTAAGTCTAAGTCCCCCCCATGTTAAGTGTAAGTCCCCCATGTTAAGTGTAAGTCCCCCCATGTTAAGTGTAAGTCCCTCCATGTTAAGTGTAAGTCCCCCATGTTAAGTGTAAGTACTCCATGTTAAGTGTAAGTCCCTCCATGTTAAGTGTAAGTACTCCATGTTTAGTGTAAGTCCCCCATGTTAAGTGTAAGTCCCCCCATGTTAAGTGTAAGTCCCCCATGTTAAGTGTAAGTCCCCCCCCATGTTAAGTGTAAGTCCCCCCCCCCCCCATGTTAAGTGTAAGTCCCCCATGTTAAGTGTAAGTCCCCCCCATGTTAAGTGTAAGTCCCTCCATGTTAAGTGTAAGTCCCCCATGTTAAGTGTAAGTACTCCATGTTAAGTGTAAGTACTCCATGTTAAGTGTAAGTCCCTCCATGTTAAGTGTAAGTACTCCATGTTAAGTGTAAGTCCCCCCATGTTTAGTGTAAGTCCCCCGATGTTAAGTGTAAGTACTCCATGTTAAGTGTAAGTCCCCCCATGTTTAGTGTAAGTCCCCCGATGTTAAGTGTAAGTCCCCCATGTTAAGTGTAAGTCCCCCCCATGTTAAGTGTAAGTCCCTCCATGTTAAGTGTAAGTCCCCCATGTTAAGTGTAAGTACTCCATGTTAAGTGTAAGTACTCCATGTTAAGTGTAAGTCCCTCCATGTTAAGTGTAAGTACTCCATGTTAAGTGTAAGTCCCCCCATGTTAAGTGTAAGTCCCCACATGTTAAGTGTAAGCCCCCCATGTTAAGTGTAAGTACTCCATGTTAAGTGTAAGTCCCCCATGTTAAGTGTAAGCCCCCCATGTTAAGTGTAAGTACTCCATGTTAAGTGTAAGCCCCCCATGTTAAGTGTAAGTACTCCATGTTAAGTGTCAGTCCCCCATGTTAAGTGTAAGCCCCCCATGTTAAGTGTAAGTACTCCATGTTAAGTGTAAGCCCCCCATGTTAAGTGTAAGTACTCCATGTTAAGTGTAAGTCCCCCATGTTAAGTGTAAGCCCCCCATGTTAAGTGTAAGTACTCCATGTTAAGTGTAAGCCCCCCATGTTAAGTGTAAGTCCCCCCGATGTTAAGTGTAAGTACTCCATGTTAAGTGTAAGTACTCCATGTTAAGTGTAAGTCCCTCCATGTTAAGTGTAAGTATTCCATGTTAAGTGTAAGTCCCCCCATGTTAAGTGTAAGTCCCCCCATGTTAAGTGTAAGTCCCCCCATGTTAAGTGTAAGCCCCCCATGTTAAGTGTAAGTACTCCATGTTAAGTGTAAGTCCCCCATGTTAAGTGTAAGCCCCCCATGTTAAGTGTAAGTACTCCATGTTAAGTGTAAGCCCCCCATGTTAAGTGTAAGTACTCCATGTTAAGTGTAAGTCCCCCATGTTAAGTGTTAGCCCCCCATGTTAAGTGTAAGTACTCCATGTTAAGTGTAAGCCCCCCATGTTAAGTGTAAGTACTCCATGTTAAGTGTAAGTCCCCCATGTTAAGTGTAAGCCCCCCATGTTAAGTGTAAGTACTCCATGTTAAGTGTAAGCCCCCCATGTTAAGTGTAAGTACTCCATGTTAAGTGTAAGTCCCCCCGATGTTAAGTGTAAGTACCTGGGTTGAGGAGGTTCTTCCTCCTCTGGCACCTTCTCCTCTTCCAATTTCCTCTTCCTCCCGCTTGACTCCGCCTCCTCCGAGCTATCCGACTCCTCGCCCTCCTCTTTCACTTCCTCCTTCTCCTCACCCTCACTCTCTGACTCAGCCGGCGTCACTGGTTCCGACTTGATGGTCAGGCCAGTCGGCTTTAAGTCAATCGATCCCAGCTGAGAAACTTCAGACAGCCTTGAATTATCTGTATGATCAAATACATGTATAACTGGAGAATTATCTGAAGCTGTAGACCATGTATTTGTATTGTTTATTTTGTTGTCTCCACAAACTGAAGAAACATGGACATCTATAATCCAAAACTGTGTTCAATACTGCTTGTTTGAGTTCACTATTTGATAAACGGAAATGATCACATATAATGAAAGTACCGATATGTGAGTAAAGATCACGATCAATTGGTAAAGATGTTTTAGAATTAAAATAACCAATTCAAAGAAAGATTAAAGAGCCATCAAGGATGTTGATGAACATATCGAAAATTTTCCGTGAAATAAATACACTTAATTTTTCCCAAATTTTTTCAACTTAAAATAAGCCGGAAAATTGCATTTATTAGTAAAGGTGTTTTCCAGTCTAAATATAGATCCAGTCTATTATTTTCAAGCGCAAAGCATTATGGTCTAGCTCACACACAGTAAACAAAGACACGAAAGAATAACAAAAAATATGAGCAATGAAAGAAATCGAAATATATAATTTTTTGGCGGTTATTTATTTACCATTTCATTTAATTATGTATTTGCTATAGATATTGGAATATTGTTTTACCCAACTAGGTATTTTTCTTGAATTTTATAATTAATGAGAGTAAAAATTTGTCATAATTTGCTGGTCTTATCTCAATAAAAAGTACACTAAACAGGAAATAATTTGTATATTCTCAGGACTTTTAGAAACATTGTTTGCAAAGCAATCGTCACATTCAGTTATGTGTGACAAGGGTAACTTGCAAGAGAGACACGTGCAGCACGTGCAGCACATGGGTTGTTATGGCGACTTGCGTTAGAGACGAGCATTCACACTTTAAAAGCGCTAACTGTTTGTGTAGTACTTATTACGCAAAAAAGGGGATTCTGTTTATATGACGTCAGATACCCTTAGCATGTGCTACTCGTATAAGTATATTTTCCAAAAATTTAAAACACTAACATCCTCTTTAATTTAACATGGCTCTTTAATTAGAATCTGCAGTCTTTCTAAACAGATTGATTTTGTGAATCAACTTTGCCATAAAATTTGAATACACACTGGATCAGTGAAACTGCTACACTAATAATGGCCGACAACTAATGAAAGACATTACCATCCATGGTAGAGAGAATGTCCTGTACTGTCGGCGACTCCCGGAAACTGGCCGATGCCATACCGGCCGGCGGCGACATGGTTCCTGGGTCAATCTCAAGGTCACTGTCGGAGTCGTTGTGGAGAAACAACTCGGGCATTGTATCTAAAAGCGAAAGCAAGGAGTTCGTAAAAGATCTAGTACATTTAGACATCTAACTTGTTGTGATTTTACTGGATTCTCAAATACAAAATATGTTTAGGTTTTCACACTGACCACTAAGTTCTTGGTTCCTCACCATTACAAAAGGCATAGCAGCAGAAATATGCAACCAAGTGCCCAAATTGCTTTTCCATGTAAAATTGGACACAAAGTTATCACCATATATTCTCACTGGCCTTGGTGACTGCTGCAAAAAAAGAACTGACCATCAATGTTATATCAATGAATGCCTTATATACCACATGCACCCATGCCACTTAAATGCAAGGTGGCTAAACCAAAGTTATGTTTGACTGCTCTCCCGTAACCAGTTCTAGTTGAGCTGAAATGATAACATTAACTCACCAGATGGCTTGGTGTCCTTGTCAGTGAACCACACGTGACTGCTGGAGAGGGAAAACTGACTGTCGCTGTCCATATCAAGCCTCTGGTGCAGACTTTGTAGAGCAGCAGACGCGAGACTGTCCTCCGAGTCAGGGGGTTCCTGCTTAAGGCTGATTGAGAGACTCGGTTCCTCGGCTCGCGCAAAGAGGTCATCAGGAGGCTCGAGCTTGATCGACTTGATGCTACTGTCTTCCAAACTCTTCTTCCTCTTCTGTCCGTGGTCCGAGAGTTTTGATGAACTTGAAGAATCCTTGGCAGACGTCTCGCTTTGAAAAAGTTCAAAGTTCTCGACTTTTGGCAGTAAGGAGGATGTTTCTGAAGCGGAAATTGCATCTGAGGACCCTGTGAAGGGAGACTTCGTAGGGGTTGACTCTGGGGTCCGATTGAGAGCTCGAGCTTTTCGCATCTCTTTTGCTTCCTGTCAATACAAGCATTGAATACAAACATAAGAATGTCAATACAAATATCAAAAACACAGCAAAGCACTTGATCATTTATGAAATAATGTGGTATTTTATTAATGATAAAATACATTTTAGGGTTTTGATATGCCCCCAGTCGGGCTAAGCCGATTAGAGTTATCGCCCTTCAAAGCAACGTCACTTCCTGTTTCAACATGGCCGCTACCATCAACATTCAGCATCAGCAAATTTTGCCTTGATCATCTATGAAATAATACTGTAGTAACGCATTGACAGATAGGATTTCTACCAAAAATTTACAGTTTGAAAGACATAATGTCAAAGTTTGTGGAGTAGGTTACACTATTACATACGGTCAGAGTGGATCTCTTTGCTTTGAGAGCAATGGCCGCCTCTATGGATGACCTGCCTTGTCTGGAGCGGAGTCCTTCCACCTTCATAGACACAGCCGGGTCTCCTGCAGCTTCCGTCTTCTTCCGCGACAACTTCACCCCTGAATCTGGATGAATAAAAACCTCAATCTTAACCCTTGACATGTAGAAATAATTCTGGATAGATTTGTCTCTGTTAAAATGCATTTCATCCAGCAGAAAGAATCTCAATATGCTTTCAAAATTTTAAGATTGCTTTCTGACATCATTTTGTTGTTGAATATTTGGATGTTATTGGATACATTGTATTTGAAGCATGATGTTTCAATCCAAGACTACTATATCCCCAGATCAATCAAGGCTTTCGGTTGTTGGGTCTTTGCCGGAGTAAAATGAAAGAATGTCTTGTTTTAATGAAGCCTTTCCACACTCATAGCGCTTATTATTGGCTTCACTTCTCACTATTTTCTTTTTGAATGAATGAGCGCTTTGTCAAATTGTCAAATTTAAAGTAATCAAAATATATTATCAGAAATAGGTTTCAATTGGATATTGTTTCAATCATGCATTAATAACATATATGTATAAACTTAAATGTATCTTTGAATTTCATTTCCATAAAAATGCCCTGATTGAACCCTCAATTAAAAGAACTGACAACTTAGAGCAAAAGTTACTAGGATATTTTATGGACCTTGCATATTATATACTGTTATTACAGTAAACTGCATGCATGAAACTGTATCCAAGAAACTTACCCATCTTGAGGGTTGGGGGTTTCATCTCGGTCAGTTTCCACCATCCTGCCTCTCCCAAGACATTTGCTCCTGATGTGAAATATCCCGGACATCCCGTTGACAGCGTACCGGCAACTGTGCCATGCCACAGTGACGTCTTCTTTCTGAATCAAACACGGAAAAGTATAATCTTGAATCATGCACTGGTTATGAATGAACTGTTGAAAGTTGAAAGCAGTCAGCATATTTTTTTGCAAATATGCATTTATTTTGCTGAACTTAACATTGTATGCTATATGTGACTAAATCACTTCAAAGCTATAAAAGTTCCTCAATCTAAAGTGAGTACATTCTTCTTTCAATAATCAAGTGTATACAGATTTATTACCTACAAGGGCAATCATATCAGGGTTCTTATTTTCATACGATGCCCTAGGGCAAAATATCACTATGTCTTTGTGACATCACGTCATAAACAATGCTATGACGTCACGTTTCGTCTATGACGTTGCGTTCTAAATGCGGTGCCGGCGGGTCGCCAGCCTATGGTTGAAAGTGGATTTTAATGTGTTTTTATTAATTTAATGACTTCGGTAATAAACAGAATATTATATTCGTTTCTATGTAATACTATGTTACGACACTCGCTCTCGCTCACGAAATACTAATATTCAGGCACTCGTGTCGTAAACATAGTATGACATAGACACAAATATAATATCCTTTATTTATATGAAGATGGAGTCTCACTGCATGAAAAAAGGCCTATCCAACAGCAGGTAACCTGGCATCTTTTGCTCGGTAACTTTTTGAGATTTTTCATTTATGTTGTCAATTTAACAGACAAAATTTCTAGTTTTCAAGCTTACTTCATACACTGATATTGTGCAAGAAATGACTTTTAATTTTTAAAAAAGATTGTTTAACAAAAGAAAACGGGGCTGTTTCATAAATTAATTGTAATATGATAAGTGTTTGGGAAGGGAGCTTTTCCATAGAGTAAAATCACAGAGCAGTGGAACACAATGGGTGATCCTATGTATTTCAGTGTTACATCCAAACCTTGTGTGTAGAACAGTTCTTAGACAAAAGTGCTGAGCTGGCGAACTCGAGACCTCCTAATCCAAAGTAGAATGCACTAACCTCTGTGATCCCCCCACATGAGCTTTGTAGAACATTACCAAGAAATATGAATGATGCCTTCAATGACCATTCCAGGATCAATCTACATAGAAGTCAACCTACCTGTGTGAGCTGAAGAGATGGTTCCAGTGTTTGTCAATGAACGCGCATATGTGCTCCTTCCAACGAAAATATCCACACTTGCCACTCCCCCCCAGCTGCAGGTTGTACAGCGTTAGCATCACCACCTGTACCCTGGAAATGTGTTTTATTAGACAATGAATTAACACTTTATTTATTTAAAGGGATGGTAAAGCCAGAATATTATTGTAGAATCATAATTTGAGGGCTATGCCAGTTAACACAATAGCATTATCAACACAACACATTCTATCAAATAAATATTGGTTGTAATGTTATGTTAGGCGTTTACAGTTACATTTGATGAAAACAAAAGGTTTGTTAGTCATTCAATGGCAATTGGCATTTACAATTCTCTTACTTGGGTGATAGGTATAATTGTTGATTGATAACAAAGTTCTTATGAGACATTCACTTTTTAACCATCCACATAGTAGTTATGACAACATGTCTTAACGGTAATTTAAATAATGATCAACAAACTGTATTTAAAAAGTAATTCAATTACATACATCATGATCTCTTTCTTTTATGCAATAAGTCAAGACTTAGGAATTCAGAAAATGTCAAACATAAAAAATATTATTTTCCTACCATTGCATTTTCATCCGTTCAAATTCCTCTTTCCCTTCATCACCACATCCTCTGCACTTGAACTGGTAGAAGATGTCGCCCGACAGGGGAGATAATTTGGCTGTTTCTAAACATCCTGAACACCAGAAAGGGAAAAATATGAATATCGGAAATAGAACGCAAGTAACTAATAACTACAGACATATAATTTACCAACTTGAGTCGGTAGGCTTAGAAAATCTTCCAGTGTCAACAAGTCACTGATTTACAAATGCTTTTGTTGTAAGTCAAATAGCTCTTACTTGAAACTGACATCAATTTTGCAGTTCAATACTTCAAAAGAATGGCTTGTCATCCAAGTTTTGGTGATTGTTTTGGTGGGTCAAAGTTAACATTTAGTAAATATGTCACCTCGGACTGACTCAGATTAGAGTATGACATGGTAACATCAATATTGCTATCACAGGCAACAGCATAGTCTATACACAAATACTTGCACTGCTAATGACAACTGATCACTGAATTTGTTATTGCATTTGATATAATTTATGGATACAAAGATGAAACTGAGGTGCTAAATTTATAGAGGGGCAAACAAGTGTCAAAGTGAAGTTAGCCATACATTTTAAAGGGGCCGTTCTGTCGGCAAAATCCGCCATATTGGATTTTGTGCATTACGTGAAATGAAAACACTCTATATTTTACCTAATTTTAAACATTTTAACGATAAAAGATATACACTGATAGATAGTTCACATAGTAACACATAGCGTGTCATAAAACTAAAAATCAAATTGCTGTTATGCCGTAGCAAACTTTTCCCCACTCGCAGCGCCAATGAATGGCTTCAGTTCTCATTGTTTTTATTTTTCAACAAATGTACGCTTGGCTTTATTAAATTGTGAACTATAAATTCATCAAAATATTACCTTTATTAATATATTTTAACTTGACTGTGTTTTAATTATTTATTAGTAGCATATTTGTGTAAACGAGGATATCCCTCTCGAAATTTCGTTTCCACAAAAAATACCCCAATAGAAGCCTCCTTTTAATGGTGAAGGAGATTCCACACAGATTCTTTATATTGATCATACCTGTATGAAAATACTTCTTGCAACCATCGCAGATCAGCATGTATGGTCTTCTCTCCAGTTCCGCATTACCACAGTAACAGTGACTCTCCATGACAACCAGAATACAGTTTGAAAAGAGTCTAGTAAATGTCTTGTGGATGTCTTATTGCAAGGTCATGACCTGGAAGAGTGGGAATTATGAACTTAATTTCCTGAAAGAACATTTATTAATAGAATGATAATTTTCTAATCCTGACTGCAACGGGGTATCTTTTATGTTTTTTTAAAAACATTTTTATTACATTTTTTAGTTAATTCGACCATTTGGCCAGATTAATTTTCGTCTATTTGGCTAATTTACGACCTTCTGGCAAGAAATTTCATTTATGACCATTCAACTATTTTGTTCATCTTGTATCTCAATTATCGTTGAATAACGAACTCTTCAAAGTGCTGACATTATGTCTCTGTGCATCAGCCCTGAAATTTCTTTGACACTCAAAAACTATACATGGTAGTGGACATATAGCTCTCTTACATGAATTAGAAAAAAAGATACCATGGCTGACTCATGTACAGTCATTTCAGGGGGAAATGTATGTAGTGATTCTGAAACTCACATGTAAACAAAAAACACGTGGAATGAGAGTAACCTCCCTTGGCTTAACACTTGAAATGGAAAATAAAACTGAAACGAAATTAGGATCGTTATTTTATATCTTACTAGAATCGGCGGTTTTGGTCATGAAAAACTCGTTTTTGAAAATGATAGAAGCTTGTCACAAATACGCCATTTATTAAAAGAGAAAATCGCATGATTTGTTTCTTAAGCTTTGGTAATGACAAAAACGTCTTTTCAGAATTCGAAGACCTCTACTTTCGTTTCACATCCGGCACGAGTGACAGCGACACATCTTCCGACTTGCGCCATCCGATAGATCCATCGTATTCGTTCTCGATTGTGCAGATCAAACAAACTTTGACATTCTTCCAACGTAAGCTGTTGATTGAACAGGGAATCCTAACATGTCTCTCCCCTATTTTCATCGCTCATAAGCAGGAGGAATTCCATTTTGGTCAAATAATTTTGGCGCAGTAGACTTAGAGTAGCAGTGCTGGTACTGTCTTTGAAATTAATTATTTGGATCTATGCAACATTAAAAATTAGTATAAAAATTGCCCAAAAAATTATTTGTGATAAAGTATAAGCTAAAAAATTAGTATATGGAATTTTAATAAAAAAAACCTGTGCCAGTTACGAGGGGCGTTCAATAAGTGTTGCAAGCGGGGCATTGGTGTTTACATAAACAGTGTCAGCTTATAGCAGGTGTTACTATAGTCAAAACATAACATTGACACATGTCAAAACAATTTCTAGACATAACAATTATTTAGATATAATAGCTGCACTGACCTAGGGGTCTCCATAATCATGGATTCTCTCAAACATGAACAAAGCGCTGTGATCAAGTTCCTTACTAAAGAGGGATGCAAAGCTACAGAAATACATAATCGTATGTATAATGTGATGGGTAAGGATGCTCCTAACTTTTCAACAGTTTGTCGCTGGTCTCTTCAGTTCAAGCGGGGCAGGGAGTCCTTAGACTATGACCCACGGTCAGGCAGGCCATCTGAAGTCACCCGACCGGAAGTTATTGCCGCTATTGAAAGACGAATTTTAGCTGACCGCCGTGTTAAAGTTTCTGAACTGTCTTTGGAATTCCAGATATCAGTTGGAAGTGTTGAAAAAATAATTCATGACCATCTTGGTATGTCCAAGGTATCTGCAAGATGGGTACCCAGAAACCTCACAGCACAAGATCGCCAGAAAAGAACCGAAAGTTGCATGGAGCTCCTGGATCGGGTTAATGCGGATGAGGCCAGGTTTTTGTCTCGTCTGGTGACAGGTGACGAAACCTGGATCCACCACTGGGACCCGGAAACTAAACTGGAATCCAAGCAATGGAAGCACCCGAGTTCACCGCCTCCCCTGAAGTTTCGCACTCAACCATCAGCTGGCAAGGTTATGGCGACAATCTTTTGGGATGCAAAAGGCATATTATTAATTGATTACTTGCCAACCAAAACTACAATGAATGGTCAATATTATGCCAACCTAATGCAAGAATTGCGAAAGACAATTCAACAGAAACGCCGTGGAATGTTGACACGTGGTGTTCTGATTTTGCATGACAACGCTCCAGTCCACAAGTCAAGAGTTGCACAGGCCGCTATACGTGATTGTGGATTCGAACAGCTTAACCACCCACCCTACAGCCAAGACCTAGCCCCCAGTGATTGAAAAATAAAAGTAAAAAATTGACTACGCTAGTTGGTTTTATATTGAAGTTGCAACACTTATTGAACGCCCTATTCGGACGTTGACTTGCGTGTCTATGATAAATCATTTTCATAAAATAAGTTCTGGTTGGATCAATGAAAGGCCAGATGGGCGTCCGTAAACTATAACTCTTTCCACTTCTCGTTCAAAACCGCTACACCCCAAAGCTGTAATATGGTGTGTGGGTACCCAACACCTAGGGGGTCAAAGTTTGTTCATCACAAATTCCAACGCCCACAAATATGACCGACAGACATTAAAAATGAAACCTTTAAACGACTTCTTCTTGGAAAGCACTTGATATAGGAATGTGAAATTTTGTCATTAACATCTTTGTAGGATGGAGATACAAGTTTGTAAATATGATTGAGATAAATTTTGAAATATGAACTTTGCAGGGGGTTCGCCCTAAAAGCTTCAAACGACTTCTTCTCATGAACCAGCAATAGGAGATATCCAGAAACCTAGGCAGTGTTTTCTTCAAAATGTGGAGATTTTGATTTGTAAATTTCATCACTCAAATTTTAATACTTTGGTTGTGGCAAGGGTTCATATAAAGGTATATTTTTCATCTCAGAAACCAGTGACCCTAGAACACTCTACTTTTAAAGATATCATCTATGTTTAGTGAGTATCAAGAGTTCAAAATTTCAAGTCTTTTCGATAAAAAGTAAGAAAGTTGTAAATGAAAACATTCTAGTTGTTTACCATTTTGCTTACATTACACCAACTTCCCAATGCAAGGCATAACTCTTGCATTCTCCATTACTGGCTGATTTAGGCCTTGCAGTATTTCCTTAAGAAATCTGTGTTTAGAAATCCAGGCCCGCTATGCATTTCTGGTGCAGCGATTCACTATCTTGACACAACAAAGCTAGGGAAATACCGCAAGGGTTAAATCAGCCAGTAATGCAGACTGGCAAGAGTTATGCCTTGCGTTTTGAAGTTGACATTACGCTAACATAAAATGTTATCAATAAGTATATTCTGATGAGCTTTCTAACGCTGGCTGGGTCAGGTTTTTTCACTGTAGTCCACAGCTGTTGAGGCAGAGAGAGTAATTGTAATGTTACATAATAGGAGTTCAGGTTTTTGTTTATGTAAAAGGCAAACTACAGATGTAGGGGAAAGATGGTAAAAATATTTTATGGAAACAAAACCTTGAACTTTGTAAATTTGTCTAATCGCAAAATTTCTTTTTATAAATGTATACTAGCTATACTACCTGATGAGTAATTGCAGAGCCCGTGGCTATATTTTCCTTTGTTGTCTTAGTAAATACTTTTTCTTTACAGATGTCGATTAAATCGGAAACTGAGTCAGGGTTCGTGGACAACTGGCAGAGCAGGAAGTCCATCACGACCTGTAACCTCCACATGTTGACCTCCGAGGACTCTTGTGACGTCAGCTTCAAGGTCGGCCCGACCCAATCCCTGGTCCACGCCCACAGATATGTCCTGATCAGTCGAAGCTGTGTGTTCCACTCCATGTTGTGTGGAAATCTAGCTGGGACAGGGGACATCACGATACCCGACGTGGAGGAGAACATCTTCAGGGAAATGTTGAAGTATGGGACTATTTATGTTTGTAGTAAAGATGCATATTTTGTTTTGTTAGGTTTAGGCTTATGGCATGACTCCGGCCTAAAATATGGGCATTGCAGGGTGTTCATACTGAAACCTTCTCTCAACTTCTCTCCAGGAACTATTAATGACAATAGACTAGACCTGTGAGAGTATCGTCTTTGTTGGATGGCGATATAGATATAGTATTCGGCTGCTCAAATACTATTCACTGGATTCTTTTCATATTTTGCATATGGGTTCATCATAGGAAGAGTAATGTTCCTACAGAGGTATGTGACCTTGACCTTCATTTCAAGGTCACAACAAGACTGTCATTTTACCCTTGTCAGCGGGATATCTCAAGAACCATTCAGTGGATTCTCCTCATATTTTCAGCTAGCTTCTCCAAGGAAAGACAAAGGGCTGATAAGATTTTGGTGACCTTGACATTATTTTCAAGGTCACAGCGGAACATTGAATATTTTGACATGATAATGTACATGTAAATCTTGTCAGCGGGGATATCTCAAGAACCATTCACTGGAATTCCATCATATCTTACACAAAGCACCTCCTAGGTAAGATAAAGGGCTGATTAGATTTTGGTGACCTTGTCGTCATTCTCAAGGTCATAGTGGAACTGTGATTTTTTTCGACATGCTAATGTACATGTAAATCTTGTCAGTGGGATATCTCAAGAACCATTCACCGGAATTCCATCATATCTTACACAAAGCACCTCCTAGGGAAGACAAAGGGTTGCTTAGATTTTGGTGACCTTGACATCATTCTCAAGGTCACTATGGAATTCTGATTTTTTTCGACATGATAATGTAAATGTAAATCTTGTCAGTAGGATATCTCAAGAACCATTCACAGGAACTTCATCATATCTAACACAAAGCACCTCCTAGGGAAGACAAAGTGCTTATTAGATTTTGGTGACCTTGACATTATTCTCAAGGTCACAGTGGAGCTTTGACTTTTCCGACATCAGGGCTCCAGATAATTTTTCAAGCTGAGGAGTACGTACTCCTCAAATTTGAAAGTGAGGAGTACTGACACAACATAAGATTACCTCAAGAGTACCCACTTATTTTCAAGGGTGAAAAAGGTGTTTTTCCACATAGGATATATATTATAGTATTGCTTGACTGTTTAATTGCATTCACATGTTGATCATGCAATGTCTTATTGCATAAATACCAACTTTATCTTTATCTTGGTCTGCAATAAAACAATGCAAAATTAAATGGCCTGTATGATCATGCAAATAAACTATGCAGTTCTCATTTATGTTCAAGTGAGAACAAAGGTTATTAAATTTCCATTTCAGATTTTTGTATAAAAAATAAAATAAAAATACTCTGAAAACGTTGTGTTTTTATTTCAAAGAAAGTTTACTTTCACCACAGTACTTTAACAATGTTTTTACTTGACTTTCCATCACCAACGGAAGTTCCCCGATTTTCTTTTCGGAAAAAACTTGTAATATTTCTTTGCCCCGCCATGTTTCAATGAGAGATGCTTTAACCAATCAAATCACTGATCTTATTCACTTGATTGAAGTCTCCATAGCAACCGATGTATCGTGAACTGTCATTGGTTCAGTGTAAACAAGACAATGTTATCGATAAAAGCAATGAATTCTGAAATCTGAAATCTGCAAATAATTAATGTTATTGCACTTAATATCAATTGACAAATCCTTGTGTTTGATTAGTAATTCGCTATGAATGTATAAAAACGTCTTCAAACTGTTCTGTTTCATTCTGTGTTATTTTGACAGTTCACCTGGCTATATATATATTACATGACAGTAAAACGGAAATACTCAACTACAACGACAGAAAACAGAGCCAATGAGATAACTTCGTTTCTTAACGGAGGTTAATGAAGTAGTTGACCTATATCTTTTACCCAATGAACATGCGGCACGGAAACATTTTTGAATAAATTAACTTTCGCTTGTACCCGAAGTTTTTGAAAGGGAGGTCACTCTGATGTATATCTTTGTCAAGTTAAATTCGTTTTCAAGTGAAGCGAATGCAAATTTACATTGCCTCATTGTCTTTGCAACTTCACTAGTATTGCATTTATTACAATAATTATAGTTTTGATAAGATTTGAGGTACCGCAATGTACGTGTGTAAATTAATATTTGAACGTACATTGTTAATTACAAGCGTATCTGATACGGTTCTTATTTTTTAGACGATCGTATTGACTCATTTTTCATCCGTACATACGCTTGTACGGCCCTTATCTGGAGCCCTGCGACATGTTGACAGTTGGTTTTGTTGATTTTGACATTATTTTTCAATTTTGAAGTATTAATTTGCGGCGGGGGATCATGTCACCTTAGTGACAACTACTTGTTCTATTCCAAAAATAAGGGCGTAACAAGGGTGCAATTTAAGTGGTTTACCATCTCAAGTGCTATGGTAAGATGTTAAAGATAAGCATTAAGGTCTGTAAGTGAGCTTTCAAACACACCAAATTTCATGTCTGTAGCACCAACATTAAGCTAAATAGCTTATTTTTTCATTGGTACGTCCAGCAGTCTAACCTTAGTTAATCAGCCAGCGAAGGGGGGGGGGGGGGGGGGGGGGGGGGGGGGGGGGGGGTTGCTTGTGAGGTGCCAATATTTGGGCTTCAGATAACCTTTTAGCAATGGATATCACTACAGTTTGCCCAATGATTTGAAACCAGGTCATATTTTTGGTTGTTTGACAATGCCGTTTTAGTCCTTTAAGCCGAAATATGACACTTTCGCCTTCTCAAGAACCGCTTCATCCCCCTCATTGCAAAATCAAAGTTTTTGTCGATATATTTGGTCTTAAATATCTGGATTTGCGTTTACATCTCCATTTTGGTCCCCCCCCCCCCCCCCCCCCCCCCCCAAAAAAAAATCAGGCTGTGGAAAAGTGGGGGGGGCAGTGTTTTTAGATTTTGTGCATTTAAAACTTAAGAATTGATATGTCAAACCTCTCGCTTAAGCTCGAAGGTTACCACAATCATTAACTAGGGACAGATAATCAGTAATTCGTCACAACTTGTTGATGATTCTTAAAGTATTTACCCTTGAGTTGAGTGTAATATTTTATTACTGTGTTTCAGGTTCCTCTACACCGGGGGATGCGACATCCATGAACTGAATGTGACCGGGTTGCTGTACCTTTCAAAGAAATATGCAGTCGGTAGTCTCGAAGATAATTGTGTTTCATATCTGGATAAGAAACTGAATCAACAAAATGCTTGTGTCATAATGGAACAAGCACATCTCTTTGACGAGAAAGAACTTCAAGACAAAGCTCTGAAAATCATACTTGAAAATGGAAATGTCTGTCTCCAAGGCGATGAATTTAAATCAGTTTGTGAAGAGTGCTTTCACAAGATAATCAGATCCGATTCTCTAATTGTCAAACCTAGAGGAATGTACAGCTCTGCTCTCTCGTGGGCCCGACATAATCTGGGTCTTCAAGGAAGGGAGGTAACTCACCAAAATATCCGGGACCTGCTCGGAAAGTCTTTATACAGTATAACCTTCACCTCCATGGAACAAGAAGAGTTTGCTCAGACTGTTGTACCAACAGGAATTTTGACGAGCGAAGAAACAACAAGCCTACTATGTCACTTTATTTTACCGAAGACAGACATCGATCCTTTCAGGGTCAAAGCTAAGAAAGCAAAGAAGGATGATGCAGCTAAGAAATTCACAAGATTGAGTCTTTACGATTCGCACGTTCCCCTTACTACGCTAGTCGACCAGACACAAATAGACATCACCTGTAACAAAGACATTGCCCTTTATGGATTCATCTTGTTTGGGTTAATTAGAGGAACTACTGATACAATGTACTCGATCAGTATCAGAACATACAGACGTCAGTACTCTAACCAATTGGACAAGTGGGGAAGACCGACTGGAATTATTAGATCGACTGATAATGGATCAGAAGTCACAACGTGGGATCAAGTCAAGGGTCACCCGGTAAAATCAGAATATCATGACATCAAACTTGAACTGCCGCAGCCATACCTTATGACGAAAGGGCTGAAGCACTCTGTTACTGTTGGATTGCCATCAAATGGTATAACAATTTATTGTGGCCAAAATATGCGATCATCTCTCAGTGTCGCTGGCTGTAACATAAATCTGTCGCAGAAAGGTGATAATGATGGCTTGATTTCTCAACTTATAGTCAATCTACTTTAAACTGCTCCACAGGTGATGTATATTGCAGAACTCTGTATTTCAAAGTCATAAAGCAGGCCGGCCGGAACAGTAAATTGACGCTTAAGACAAAGTCAACTGTGATCAAAATGTGTCATTCTGTTGTTTATACAGGGTCTAAATACGCAAAAAATTTGGAGATATGTGCATGAAAATTCAAACCCATGAGTGAGAGATAACCTTTATTAGTCTCTGCCGGGGAAGATGAAGCATCTGTATAGAAATGAGAGAGATTTTGGTAAGGGCATTTTTCGTTATCAGTTTCAAATATCATTTTTGATTACCTTGGTTTAACCTCAACATTACAGCAAAGAATTTTGTGATAGCTGAAGAGCCTGTTGATGGATTTTGGTTCAATTTAAGTTAATTCTTGAATTTGACTGTAGGATGTCTGATGAGTTAGAGAACCAATGGTTGAATTATTTTATGTTGGTTTTTGATGCCAAATTATTGGAAAGGTGGTGGGTTTTGTGGGAGTCTGTTTATGCAGTCCATGTTAATTCCTCAGTTCAATAAACATGACGACAAAGAAAAAGCTACTTTTGTCTAGTCCTTACTGTTTTACTTTTAGAACGAAAAGACTGAGCTGTCCCTTTAATGATGTAGGTAATCCTGCTCCATCAGTGTACTTGTATCCGCTACCCTTCTACAATACTCTGATCTAAATAAATAATAGGTTTGAACGCAGCAGGAAGGTGAGGTGAGTTGGGGTTTAACGCCGCTTTCAAGAGTATTTCACTTATATCGCGGCTGCTAGTATTATGGCAGGGAGAAAGCCCGCAGCGCCATGTGGCTATGCATTGCGGTGAAACCTGCGAGCATCGGCTGGAACTAGCGAACCATGGGTGGTACTACTCTGAGATTCGGTGTAGCATTGCACCCAAACCTTACTGCGTGTAGAACAGTTCTCTACTGCAGACAAAGTTGCCGTGCCCCTGGCGGGATTCGAACCCCGGACCTCTTGATCCGAAGCCAAACGCGCTAACCACTGCGCTATCCCGCCCCCCACAGCAGGAAGTATCTTGGTCATTCTTTTTAGTAATCTGGAGTATTCGTTCAGAAAAGTTTCCACTTTATGCACTGGATCCATCAATGACCAAATGGACTTTGATGGTGGATATTTTCGCTGTTGCGTCGAAAAGTATATTCATGTGTAAGTAAAAACACTTAAAGACATTTGGCCGACCCATAGAGGGGTTCTATCAAGTGAAAATTTATCGGAAAATATACTCAGGTCACAAGCAGCCCCAACTTACACTATCAGTTTTCCAGCAGCACCACTTCCGCTGGCGCATTTTGTTTTGGCTACAATGATTTCCCAAGAAGGTTTTGAGAACTGATATACATAACTTCTTACTTATACCCCTGGGGAATTTTTTGGGACTTGTTCACACTCAAGGTTAAAGGTCAAGGTCACGAGTTCTGAAATCGTTAAAAAAATCCACAATACCTTGGAAATTTTTTTTGCTATCAGGCTCTTATTTGGTATATATCAACTATGGAGAAAGACCAAGATTTGAAAAGGTTAACGCTAAAAACCGTCAAAGGTCAGGGTCACAACGAGGTTGCGAAAATGTCTTATTTTCGACTATTATTACTTTGAATCATTACCTAAAATTTAAAAATTCTCATTTTGTGCAACAAACGAGAAAAAAGGTGTTGATACAAACAATTTTATTGGAGCTAATAAATTTGTGAAGACATATCATTGGGGGTTGACTCAGATGCTAAGAAAAATATTTTAAGCTTGGGTGAATAAGATTTAATGTGATTGTGATATGGCCGTGATGACCTTAAGGAAATAAGGATATGCCTTTGGGGGAAGCTATAAGGTTTGGAATAGCTGATTGCCCAAAACGAAGGTAGCATACCGAGAGCCCCCAAGGGATATGATGATAGTAATTATAAGATTGGATTGAAGTAAATGAGAGATAAAATACTAATACTGTTTAGTGTTGCAGGGAGAAGATACCAGAAGATGGCTTGGTGCCTTACACTCAAGGAGACCAATAAAATAAGAAGAATACTTAAATGAAATAAAATGTATCCCCGGGTGACATAAATGGGGCTAAACAAATTAGGAATGATGAAGAAGATGGAAAACATTTGCGTAAATAAACATATTACTTTGAATCATTACATGATTGTTATACATTATAAAAAATTCTAATTGATTGTGTGACCTTGAAGGTCAAGGTCACAAGTTATCGTCAAGATCAATAGTTCTGAAATCACTAAGTAACTTTTATAGCTCATCAGGTCTGAAAGGCCCGATGGGCGTATGGCATGACATGGCATCTGTCAGTCAGTCTGTAAAATTTTCTTCTCCAGAACCACTTGGTCCAAGGGGGCTGAAATTTTGTGTACAGACACCTTGACCAATTCGAATTCTAAATTGCCAGTGGGGCAAACTCCCAACTTCCTCCAAACACGTTTTCAACAGCCAATGGTAAAACCATTCTCTGCCTCCCAACACGTTTTCAACAGCCAATGGTAACACCATTTTCTCCCTCCCAACACGTTTTCAACAGCCAATGGTAACACCATTCTCTTCCTCTCAAACATGTTTTCAACAGCCAATTGTAACACCATTCTCTTTCATCCAAACACGTTTTCAACAGCCAATGGTAACAACATTCTCTTCCTCTCAACACGTTTTCAACAGCCAATGGTAAAACCATTCTCTTCCTCTCAAACACGTTTTCAACAGCCAATGGTAAAACCATTCTCTTCCTCTCAAACACGTTTTCAACAGCCAATTGTAAAACCATTCTCTTCCTCCCAACACGTTTTCAACAGCCAATGGTAAAACCATTCTCTTCCTCTCAAACACGTTTTCAACAGCCAATGGTAAAACCATTCTCTTCCTCTCAAACACATTTTCAACAGCCATGGTAAAACCATTCTCTTCCTCCCAAACACGTTTTCAACAGCCAATGGTAAAACCATTCTCTTCCTCCCAACACGTTTTCAACAGCCAATTGTAAAACTATTCCCTTCCACCCAAACACGTTTTCAACAGCCAATGGTAAAACCATTCTCTTCCATCCAAACACTTTTTCAACAGTCAATGGTAAAACCATTCTCTTCCTCCCAAACACGTTTTCAACAGCCAATGGTAAAACCATTCTCTTCCTCCCAAACACATTTTCAACAGCCAATTGTAAAACTATTCCCTTCCACCCAAACACGTTTTCAACAGCCAATGGTAAAACCATTCTCTTCCATCCAAACACTTTTTCAACAGCCAATGGTAAAACCATTCTCTTCCTCCCAAACACGTTTTCAACAGCCAATGGTAAAACCATTTCTTTGGACCCAAACACGTTTTCAACAGCCATTGGTAACACCATTCTCTTCCTCTCAAACACGTTTTCAACAGCCAATTGTAAAACCATTCTCTTCCTCCCAAACACGTTTTCAACAGCCAATGGTAAAACCATTCTCTTCCTCCCAAACAGGTTTTCATCAGCCAATTGTAAAACTATTCCCTTCCACCCAAACACGTTTTCAACAGCCAATGGTAAAACCATTCTCTTCCATCCAAACACTTTTTCAACAGTCAATGGTAAAACCATTCTCTTCCTCCCAAACACGTTTTCAACAGCCAATGGTAAAACCATTCTCTTCCTCCCAAACACGTTTTCAACAGCCAATGGTAAAACCATTTCTTAGGACCCAAACACGTTTTCAACAGCCATTGGTAACACCATTCTCTTCCTCTCAAACACGTTTTCAACAGCCAATTGTAAAACCATTCTCTTCCTCCCAAACACGTTTTCAACAGCCAATGGTAAAACCATTTCTTTGGACCCAAACACGTTTTCAACAGCCATTGGTAACACCATTCTCTTCCTCTCAAACACGTTTTCAACAGCCAATTGTAAAACCATTCTCTTCCTCCA
Source organism: Gibbula magus (assembly GCA_936450465.1). NCBI lineage: Eukaryota > Metazoa > Mollusca > Gastropoda > Trochida > Trochidae > Gibbula > Gibbula magus. The sequence continues at coordinate 60,451,735 of OW388292.1, read as the reverse complement.
AAACACGTTTTCAACAGCCAATGTTAAAACCATTCTCTTCCTCCCAAACACGTTTTCAACAGCCATGGTAACACCATTCTCTTCCTCTCAAACACGTTTTCAACAGCCAATGGTTAAACCATTCTCTTCCTCTGAAACACGTTTTCACAGCCAATGGTAAAACCATTCTCTTTCTCCCAACACGTTTTCAACAACCAATTGTAACACCATTCTCTTCCCACAACGGTTCCTCCACTTAATTCTACCATCCGAAGTACTGAGTGGAGTAACCTTTGTGGGAAGTGAATGGCACCATAGTAACACGTGACCAGTTTCATATCGCAAACACCTGACCGACAGAGTTCACCAACACACTAAAGACGCGCTAAAAAATTAATAGCTTTTGGCATCATCATCAGGTTAAGCTTTCATGAACTGAAGTACTGTTTATAAACCTCTGAGCATACTTTCTCACTACCATTTAGGTTTCTTGAAATATGATGAAGATCTTACTTCGAGGAAGACCCAGGACATTACTCTTTGTAACGGAGGATTTGGGAATCAATCGTTATAAATAGAGTCATGGGCTCTGTAGCTCATCAGGGTTTATATTGTTTCTTGTTGAAGATTGAATTGTTCTCTAGATAAAGTACTTAAGAAATTCAGTTCGCTGTACCCCAAAGTGTTTAGTTATAGTGTATAGTTTTGCCCTGAACTATTAAAGTTAAAGCACAAGGAAGTAAGTCAGAGTATAGAAAAAACATGACTTGAAATAACGTTTTGAGGAGATTGGCTGTCAATGTAATAACGATTCCTGAAAAATCTTGAAGAGAAAGTGACTCTTCTCCAATTCAAATGTTGTAGAATATTTTCCATATGATAGTGAGTTATTGTTTAACGCCGCTTCAGCAGTATATATAAAATGATATAGTATGATATAAAATGGTGAAGAGAAGAGATAAGATAAGATGAGAAACAGAGAAACAGAGAGGGAGAGGGGGAGGGAGTGGGAGTCTGGAGAGGGAGTCTGGAGAGGGAGAGTGTTACAAGACATCAATGTCTTACAACTCTCACATTGAGGCTGACTGACCACCTGCACATTATGTAACATGCAGTTCTGTTTACAAGTTTTTTCAGCATAGAATAATATGGGGCCTAGCATAATATTTATATGTGTTTACGTCGTTTTTTAACTTAGTACTGCTCTTACTTCCCAATGCAAGGCATAACTCTTGCCAGTCTCCATTACTGGCTGATTTAGGCCTTTCAGTATTTCCTTAAAGGTACATCCATTGTGTTGTTGGGGGTCAAATATGCCAAACGTTATAAATGGTCTTATTTTATCGAGAAGTACAAACTGTCACCGAAAACTACCATTTTGATGATACTCGACTTAGTATATTGACGATATGAAGCTAAAAGTATAAATTTCTGATCGAAAACCGGACAATGCACCGCGTGTGGCGCGCGCCACTGAGTCAAACGTAATTTTGGAATCTTATTTAAACCAGACAAAATAACAAATTTGGGTTGATAATGTTCAATAGGTCATATAACTACTGTGCATGTAAATAGGACGTGCACTTTCGGTTTCTGCACATGCATAATGATGTTACTCGATATTAATTGGAAACTTGTAATTATGATATATTTGGCGATTGGGGATGGATATGCAAGCTGAGTGAATTTGTTTGTATTGTAAACAGCACATATGGTGTGTTGGTACGTATTAAAACAAAATAAAATTTTATGAAACACAATGGATGCACCTTTAAGAAATCTGTGCTTTGAAATCCAGGGCCACTATGCATTTCTGGTGCAGCGATTCACTATTTAGGCACAACAAAGCGAGGGAAATACCGCAAGGCTTAAATCAGCCAGTAATGCAGACTGGCAAGAGTTATGCCTTGCGTTTGGAAGTTGTGCTCTTACAGACTCAGCATTTGTAAGAAAGTAGAAACCCACACCCACCCATTATCAAAAAGTATTCCAAACAATATAAGCACAATATAACCCCATGAAATAACCAATGCTCAAAGAATGTTGAGAAACACTACCCTCTAAGACTAACAGAGAAAGAGAGACTCCCACCCCAATACCATGTAACCACGGAGGGTGACAGTGCACAAGCTCAGCACTTTCATTGCTCTACATGAGAGGCAAGGGAAAGGTGCTTTAGGCCATGGCCTATAAGGTCCTGATTTGTGGCCACATGGTCACCAAATCGACAATTTAGAATCCCCATTGGCTAAAGAATCTGCACACAAAATTACAGCCTTCTAGGTCTTTTTGTTCTGGAGAAGAAGATGAAAATAGAGTTTTAGGTCATGGTCTGTAAGGCCCTTATTTGGGGCCACAGGCCAGGTCACCAAATCTACAATTTATACAAACAACAAACAAGTACTTCAAGTCCAATTGTTTAATAATTGGGTAAATCTTCTGGTATAAGCACCACAGCCCTTCAAGTATGAACCGAGCTGGATCAGAAACAATGACTATGGTGCTTATACCCTTAGCAAATGTAATATGATGAAATACTAAAAATAGCAATGATGAAAATAAAACAGAGCACTCCTAACAGGGAGGCTGTCACCAATTGACACAGTTGTTTACAACTGGTAAGAAAGACAATGAAAAGGAATAAATGGCACCGCAGGTGCACAACCAATGCATACATGACATGATGAAGAAATGACAGCAAAGCTGTAGCTAATAAATGCAAAGCAAAAATGTTTATCATAAAAACACAGAAAGTTTGACCAACAGCGAGGCTGTGAGATAAGCGGCGAAAGCCTTAGATACACAGCGAGGCTGTGTTACCTATAAGCGGCGAAAGCCTTATGGAAGTGGCGAAGCCTTATGATACAGAAACTAGCAGCGAGGCTGCTTGGTGAATGTAAGCGGATGATGCTTATAAAATACTTTGGGTATAGCAGTATAACCTGAGAATACATGAAAATAAATGACATATGAAATAAATGAAATATAAAAGCCCCACCTTAGGAAATATGTATAAGGGGGAGTAAGGGGGATGGAGGCGGGTTTGCCTGAGTTGAGAAAGTCTGCTTTTGGTGAGAACAAAGCACAACTGACCAATGTTTACAAAAGTGTGCGCATGCGCGCTGAGTAGAAATGAGTGATTTGCATGTGGTTGAGTAAAATTGTGGAATGAATTAAATAGGGAAAGAGATTTGCTGAATGTATAAACTCCATTTGCAATATTACAAATGATAATTTTATACAAACAACAAACAAGTACTTCAAGTCCAATTGTTTAATAATTGGGTAAATCTTCTGGTATAAGCACCACAGCCCTTCAAGTATGAACCGAGCTGGATCAGAAACAATGACTATGGTGCTTATACCCTTAGCAAATGTAATATGATGAAATACTAAAAATAGCAATGATGAAAATAAAACAGAGCACTCCTAACAGGGAGGCTGTCACCAATTGACACAGTTGTTTACAACTGGTAAGAAAGACAATGAAAAGGAATAAATGGCACCGCAGGTGCACAACCAATGCATACATGACATGATGAAGAAATGACAGCAAAGCTGTAGCTAATAAATGCAAAGCAAAAATGTTTATCATAAAAACACAGAAAGTTTGACCAACAGCGAGGCTGTGAGATAAGCGGCGAAAGCCTTAGATACACAGCGAGGCTGTGTTACCTATAAGCGGCGAAAGCCTTATGGAAGTGGCGAAGCCTTATGATACAGAAACTAGCAGCGAGGCTGCTTGGTGAATGTAAGCGGATGATGCTTATAAAATACTTTGGGTATAGCAGTATAACCTGAGAATACATGAAAATAAATGACATATGAAATAAATGAAATATAAAAGCCCCAAAAATTGAGGAAAAATATAAGGAGGGATTTTACTGTTTGGCACGTGGGCATCTAAGTGTCCCGGTAAAAATGGCAGGATTGATACGAGCAGTTCAAGTTGGCACTAAGGCTATCGAGTTGGCACTAAGGCTATTGAGCGTCACAAAATTTCACATTGCGCTTTCAGGTCACTAGTTACAACACAGGTTGGCACATAGACACTTGTGCATCACGGATGGACGACTCTGCAGTACGTATATACCGCATATACGCATCCGAGGACCATCTTCCTAATGTTTGTATGAGATGATCTCTTACTCCCGCCTGGGCGGCAGAAGTAGCTGCTCCTATTCTAAAAGAATGTCCGCTGTAAGGTGCCGATTTTAGGCCCACCACTTGGACTAAACGTTTGAACTTCTCAATAAAGTAGCGCCTTGACAAGGGCGCTCCAGTCTCAGTTAGGAAGAGCGCTACACTATTGTGGTTACTAACCAGGTGTCTCATACGCAGATAGGATACCATGGCATCCACAGGGCAAAGCACACTATTTCTAAATATGCTGATGTTCACACCTCCACGAAATGGATCAGTTTTTGATGCTCTCAGATTCAGCACATATTTTTCAGAGAACAAGCACACATCTGACACACACAGGTTAACAGAGGGATCGAACTGCCCCTGTGTACAAAATTCCCCACTCCTTAAGAAACCGAAGAAGGCGGTCGTGCAAACCGCCCTCATCAGCACGCACACATAAGTAGAGAACGCCTGTTTTTCCAAAGCACGGCATATCCGCCTTAAGATGTCGAAAGTAACCGGAGATCTCTTGGCCCCTGCTGCTCCCTGAGTCTTCTTTATCCCGCGAAGGACCAGCTTGAGTTGATCTTGTGTAGAGAGATCATGCAGAGGATTGGTTTTCCCTCTAGCTATGTAAAAATACCTGACTGCTGATAGATATAGTTTGATGGTACTATGGTTGAGATGGAGATTCGAATGACAGTAGGTTACAAATTTAATCAGTTGTTCAGCGGTGAGATCAGGCAAGTTTTTAACGTTGTTGGTGATATCATAATTTAGTATGAAGAGTTCAAACCTCCTGAAGCCGGACTTGTAACTCTGTAGGGTAGAAGTGCTTACAGCAGCTTTACACAAGGCTGCGGTCTCTGCCCTAAAAAAGCATCACTGCTGTAAATTCGGGGCACTGGTGAGGCGTGACATCTGCTGCCGGGGCGAGTCGTCTGAATTCCTGCAACTGAAACCGAGACAAGGCATCAGCTATCTTGTTAAATTTCCCAGGTAGGTGTTTTGCTTTAGCTGTGAAATTATTTCTCATGGCCATAAGGGTTAATTGTCTGGAGAGTTTATTAATAATGCAGCATTTTGAGCGTCCCTTATTTATGATATTCACTGTGGCCTCGTTATCACAATGAAAAACAATGCGTTTTCTATTCCAATGCTGTCCCCACAACATGCATGCTATGACAATAGGATATAGTTCAAGGTAGGCCATGGAGACTCTGCTCATAGATTGTATCTCTGATGGCCAAGTGTCACTGAACCACATTCCTGAAAAATATCCACCAAAACCTAGCGTAGAGGCGGCGTCTGTGAAAAGGTCCATGTCACAGTCATATGTTGCTTGATTTTCTGCGAACATGAACACTCCGTTCCATTCCTGTAGGAACAATATCCACATGTCCAGTTCTTTCCTACACTCCTCTGTGAGAGTGACTGTCTCGAATAGTCCCCCTACTGTTGTAGACAGGCTGATGAGGTAGGACACAAAAGATCTACCTGGTGGGATAACTCTGGCTGCGAAGTTTAGGTGCCCCAAAAGAGAGAGAAGGGTTTGTTTAGTGATGACACCTTGGTCGCCTACACTCCTGAGGAATTGTAAGATTCGCTGAACTTTGGCATCAGGTAATCTAGCCTCCATTCGCTCTGTATCTAACACAATACCGAGGTACTCAAGACAACTTGTTGGTCCCTCTGTCTTGTGAGTGGCCAGCGGCACCTTCAAAATGTGAAACAGCCTCGTCATCAAGGCCAGGGTTCTCTCTGCTATAGCATTCGGTCTGTCTATGGTAAGAAAATCATCTAGGAGATGCAAAATGGTTTCTATGCCGTATACGTGCTCAGCTATCCAACAAATGGCTGTAGACAGTTTGTCGAATACCTTCGGAGATGACCTGCAGCCAAATACAAGGCGAGTGTAGAAGTACATCTTGTCGTCCCATTTGATACCTTGATATGCCCATATTGTAGGATGAACTGGTATCTGTTTGAAAGCATCTCTTATGTCAAACTTGCACAGCTGTGCACCCCTGCCATAAGCTACGATATGAGCGATAGCGTCATCAATCCTTACATATTCCATACTATTGTCCTCCTTGCTGATCAGACTGTTAATGCTGTTGTGAGTGCTATTATGCGGGGCAGACATGTCCACGATAAGTCGTTTCTTAAGTGAATATTTCCCTGTGGCTATTCCTATAGGGTTTATTCTGTAGTTTTTGAAAGGTGGCGTGTCGAAAGGGCCGATAACGTAATTGTTACTGATTTCCTGTGTCAACAGGGACCTCACTGTCTCGGGTTGAGAACGAGCAGACAAATTATTATCACATTCTACACTATTCAATGGTAAGGGGTCAATACCTGTAGGAAAACCATGTGTAAAACCCTCTGTAAGTTCCTGGACAAACTTAGGGTCTGGATGGTTATTGAGTTCTGTTCTTAAACGCTCGACGTCAACTGGGCCCTTGTTGGGTATTCCCTCCTTGAGTCATTGCCGCTTGTCCACTTGTCTGTCTTTGTTCCTTTTTTCTCCCCTGTCTGCGCATCTGAATTTTGGGTGATCGCCCATGCATGATCCACACACATGGGCAAAAGGACAGCGTCGTCGTATGCAACCATGTCTTTCATTGAAATTGTTGCACAACTCCTGTCCCTCGTGGTGTTGTCGGGGTCGTCCTCGCACGTCGATGTTCTTGTACGTTGATTGCGGTGAGTTGAAACGAGCTCCCCCAATACGTCGTCGGGAGCATAGTTCAGTTGAATGTGTGTTGCTTTGACACCAATCACATGACACCCTACGATGACCCGCTGACAAAGAAGAGAAGATAATTTGGTCTCTTATGGCCCAATCGACTCTTATCCCATAACTGAGTAACAGGGATGCTGCTCTATTTGCGAATGTTCTATGATAGTCATAGAACATACTGCCTCCGAATTGCGTGTAGATGTCTGTAACATCCGAGAGATAATGGCTGAGTTCTTTCCTCCTCTCGGGGAACTCCTCACACATGACGTCCATAAACCTCCCAAAGGCAGATACAAATTCAGCGTGAGTGAGGGTGTGGGTCAGTCTTGAGTCTTGGGTACCTTTCATGCGAATTTCGTTGGCTGGGTAGTCAGTTCCGTTCCTGACTTCTCCCAACTCGTGTGCAGGAATCATAAGCAGGGCCAAGTTTATATATTTTCCTTCAACTATCTGCCGGCGAAGATCGGGGGATATGCATACAACTGATGGTACATCATGCGACGCGATGCCACACTGACCTGGTCTGAAAGCGTCACCGCTGGTCAATGATGGGCGATGTTGTGCGTCGCCGACTTGCAGATCCCTCTGAGCAAGTTGGTTGACCACCTCGGTTAAGTGTCGGATGTCCCTCCTGATTTCCTCGAGATCTTGGCCGGTACTCGGCGTCCGCACTGTAGAGGGTGTCATACTCGAAGCTCCAGTTGTGACAGTCACATCCGGGTCTGGCGATGTAACGGTAGCTTGCTCGCTTGACTGAGCACCATGCTGAGGTCTGTCCTGTCGCCTATTCACATTGGCCGTGTACAGTTTTACGAGTGTTTTCCTGGTGACTGTCCGAGGCACAATTATCCCTAATTCGAACAGACGATCCCTCAATTGTAGTGCCGTCATATTCTCCGGAACCTCTGAACCTTCGTTTGCCGAAATTCCACTCTCGCTGTCGCTGACCTCGCTGTCAATGGCGGCCATTGTCACTGGCGATCGGCGAGCTGGTGAACGGCTCTTCCCGTTCCCGTTCCTACGTGACCTTCTTGCACCCGTTTTTGTGTTATTGCGACCTCTGCCTCGAGCTTCCATGATGGTGAAGTAAAGAAACAGCGAAGATCGATATTCGTTAAGTACACTTTGCCTGAGTTGAGAAAGTCTGCTTTTGGTGAGAACAAAGCACAACTGACCAATGTTTACAAAAGTGTGCGCATGCGCGCTGAGTAGAAATGAGTGATTTGCATGTGGTTGAGTAAAATTGTGGAATGAATTAAATAGGGAAAGAGATTTGCTGAATGTATAAACTCCATTTGCAATATTACAAATGATAATTTTAGAATCCCCATTGGCTAAAGAGTCTGTACACAATATTACAGCCTTCAAGTTGTTTTTGTTCTGGAGAAGAAGATGGAAATAGGGTTTTAGGTCATGGTCTGTAAGGCCCTTACTTGGGGCCCCGGGGTCACTAAATCTACAATTTAGAATCCCCCTTGGCTAAAGAGTCTGCACACAATATTACAGCCTTCAAGTTGTTTTTGTTCTGGAGAAGAAGATGAAATATTTGCACTCCTGGCACACCCTTATTTTGGGGACTATGGTAATTAAATTGACTAATCTTAGTTTCCATTCATCAAAGATCATATTCCAAACTTTTTAGCTTTCTAGCATTACTGGTTCATGGGGATAAGTTGATTAAAGATTTTAGGGTGGACCTCTGTCACGCCTAAACTCTCAATCCGACAAAGATGTTATTCTCAAAATTTCAGCTTCCTATGTCAACTGGTTTCGGAGAATAGGTCGTTTAAAGGTTTCCTTAATAATACCTGCCACGCCCATATTTGAGGTGGCCTGAGGACCAAATGATCCCCTAGTTGCAAGGTACCTCTCCACATAATTTCAGCTTTGGAGGTGTAGCATTTCTTGAGGAGGAGTCGAAAAATGGAAAACTTTATGGACAACGGATGGTGGCCCATACTATAAGCCACACCTGAAGCTAAATTTCATTACCCTACTCCAAAGGGCATGGCAAAAATTTTCAGGCCTGATGAGTTAAAAATTCACAACATCACTTGTAAGTCGGCACTGCACCTCTCATGGTAGTGTAGAAGATTTGTGCTAATGAATAAATAGTTTTTCTGTAATTGGTCGGACAAAAAATGTGAGACGGACGGTATCCTTGGTATTACTATATACCCATGGAATGGTGTCTGCCACTATGACAATGTCCCCCGCCATGGTTATTCACACCCGTAATACAGAAAATACAAAGAGTTGCAGTGACCATGGAATTGTATACTATCATAAATTTGAAGAGAAGGCATGGCTATGTTGCCAAAAAAAAGCTTCAAAACTGGTGTTTGCTCCCAGATGTTGGCGGACCCCCCATCTTCAAAAATGTTTGCATGGGCGTGTATGAGGGAAAACAATTTTGGACCCTCCCCTTTTCCATTGTCGGACCGCCCCATTTCAGAATTCCTGTATTAGTCACTGTCTTGTAAACAAGAAACGTGATATACAGGCGCCACTGAATACTGAGTTACCTGTTCTGCAAAGACACGAGACACAACGATGAAATTAGGCGAATGCAATGACTTTATTAATAAAATATGGCAATATGTGAAATAAAGAATATTGACCTTCAGGTTACACTCAGTATTATCTGAGAAATCAAGCCGCAGGTTGTAACAAGGGACAAACTAACATTGCAACCAGCAACGTTTATAGGAGATCTCAGGTTCTGTCCACAGTAACCTGCTCCACCCTTGGATAACCGTTTCACACTCAAACAGTATTTCACTCCAGCTATCATTGGATAACGCTGCGGTAGCTCTAGTTTCACATCACAAAGTTCTGATTTCAGTGGCTGACCTTTGACATTGTCCCATGTTTTACAATCGACATCGACATAGCGTGGATTCTTGTGGTGTCTTTGTTGAAGAACTTTAGATTTCAGTCGAATGGAGTACATTGTGTCGCCCTCAGTAACTGATCCGAATAAGATAAAGCCAAACAGAGTCACAGAAACTATGTCCAACATTTGAATCATTCAAATCAAGTCTAAAAGCCTATCTTTTTGTTCAGTTTTATGGTTCATAAGGACTTTCACAATTGCAACAATTGTACACATTGATTTGTTATTGCTGTTTGTGTGAAGTGAGCACATTCAAATGTGCATCACTATTATCATTATTTATTAGCATTATATGTTTAGCGCTTTGAGCATGCTTTCGAGCGTGGATATGTGCGCTTTATAAATATGCACTATTATTATTATTATTATTATCTTTGTCGCAGGTGATTTCTATCAATGTGTCATCAACAGACTCGTTAAGTGGAACATGTGAATCATAGAGATTAATTCTCGCGAACTGCTGTAGCGGGTTATTGTAATATCTTTTTTCTTTGACCTTGAAAGGAGCAATGTCTGTTTTCGGTAGAATAAAGTAGCATAACAGACTTGTAGTTTCATCACTTTTCAGAATTCCTGTTGGTACAACGGTCTGAGCAAACTCATCTTGTTCCATGGAGGTGAAGGTTATACTGTATAATGACCTTCCAAGCATGTCACGTGTGTTATCAGGAGTTACCTCCCTTCCCTGACATTCCAGTTCATGTCTGGTCCATGAGAGGGCAGCACTAAACATAATTCCTAGTTTGACGGTTAGAGAATCGGATCGCATTATCTTGTGAAAGCACTCTTCACAAACTGATTTAAATTCATCGCCTTGGAGACAGACATTTCCATTTTTTAGGATGATTTTCAAGGCTTTGTCTTGAAGTTCTTTCTCGTCAAAGAGATGTGCTTGTTCCATTATGAGGCAAGCATTTTGTGGGTTCAGCTTCTTATCCAGAAATGAACCACAATTATCTTCGAGACCTCCAACTGCATACTTCCTGGCTAAATACAGCAATCCAGTCACACTTACTTCATTGATGTTGCATCCCCCTGTGTAGAGATATCTGAAACATACGCTATTTTGTACAATTGTGTTGTCTTCAGACAATAAATAATGTACATCCTGATTAGATGTAATGGATCAAAACCGTGTCACAGACTTTGTTTGTGGAGTATGCCCGTGGGGGAGGGAAAGGGGAAGGGCCGATAGGCCCGCCCCCCTTTCCCGACGCCGAGGGCATACTCCACAAACAAAGCCGAAGACCAGGTTTTGATCTTACTTATGAACCGTCAGAAATTATGATTTAGATATAATTTCAATATTTTGTCTTCACATGGCTTCATTGGTATATACTGCTGGGAGTTCAACTGCTATGAAGAGAGCACACCCGCGCCCTGCACGTGCTTTGCGCTCGCTACCCACGCCTTGCACGTGAGCTGCATGCGATATCTGCCTCGTGGAGTTCATATGATTGTCACTGTGGAAAATACATCATTGTTCTCGTGGGCCTTTATAGCCGAGTTGACAAAGGCGCCAGTTTAGTAAGCAGGTGGTGCAGGGTTCGAAACCAGGCATTCAAAGCTTATGTTTGTGATTTGTGATTTGTCAAAAATGTGATATTTTGTGATGGTATTTATTTGAAGAAGGACTTTGAATCAAAGTATTTCAAAACGTGTATAATTACCAATCAAAATAAATTTCCGATAGATTCTAGAGTAAGCCCCGGGCATTCCTAGAGAAAGCCCTGGGCATTCTTGGTGAACGCCCGTTAAACTGACAATAGAGGTTTACCCGGTAAAAGTAGAACCTAATAGAACAATAGAGTGACGTCACTAGAGGTTTATAAACAGAGATAAAAGTTGTAGTCTCCTCCAGAGAAACCAAAGCAGCTACAAAATAAAATAGAATTAAAAAGAAATATTATATCCTATAGTTCAATACTTCAACATTTCTTCTCCACAATTTATTATATTTTTTTAATTACAAGCCTTAGATGCTATTTGATCTCTATTGAAATAAGAGCACTGTTAAAATAATGTCTGCATTATTTCTATTCATCCATGTCACCTCACCAAATTTATCATATCAATTTAGTCATGTCAAAACATCATGAGACTATAAATTTCATTCATTCATTTTTAGATTGTGAAGTTTATAAATCAAATTGGTGTGGGTGAAAGGTCTCCGAAATTTTCATCAATTAACATAATTTCTCATTTATTTCTCTCAATAAATGTGAGGTATGTTTAAATATATATCCCATACTTCAACATTTCTCTGAAGATGTTCTCCTCCACGTCCGGTATCGTGACGTCCCCTGTCCCAGCTAGATCTCCACACAACATGGAGTGGAACACACAGCTTCGACTGATCAGGACATATTTGTGGGTGCGGACGAGGGATTGAGTCGGGCCGACCTTGAAGCTGACGTCACACGAGTCCTCGGAAGTCAACATGTGGAGGTTACAGGTCGTGATGGACTTCCTGCTCTGCCAGTTGTCCACGAACCCCGACTCAGTTTCAGATTTATTTGAAGACATTGTGATTGTCTGTAACAGTATGAACACATATTATCTGAAACATGTGAATTAGGAAAAAGCGCAACATACATGACAAAAAAATTATGTCTCTTTCATGACAAAATGTCAATACACTAAAATTTATATGATTTTCTTACTTTTCAACATTTATTGACATTTGTTAAAAAGTTTAATATTATTAAACTTTTGTACATTTTGCATTTGGCTTTACTTTTTATTATATACACAAAGAAAAAAGTTAAGCACCCCCTGATATTTGTGATGATATTGAACATGGCACGAATAAGATTGTCATTGGATCTCAGAATTGGAATTCTTGGTATGCACTCTGCAGGAATGTCCTTTATGGCGATAGGATATAATCTGGGCTACCATTACACTGTTGTTAGTCGTTTAGTCCGGAATCATGCGCTGTCATCAAGTGCAATGGACCGTCCAAGGCCTGGAAGACCTACTGTCACTACACCTCAAAAGGACCAGCACCTTCTTCGACATGTACGCCGAGAACCCTTCCTGACAGGTCCTCAGCTGAAATGTCTGTGGTTACCAAATTGAAACATCAGCATCATATCGGCAGGACTAAAGGCAAGAAGGGTAATTAAACGTCCCTTGTTGAGAGACCATCATAAACGTGCATGTTTGGATGGTGTTTGGCCAGTCACCACTGGAATTGGAGGAGCTGGCGGAAAATCCATTGGTCTGACGAGAGTCGATTCTTGCTCCATGTAACTGATGGGCGTGCACGTGTTTGGAGACAGAAGAATACAGCTTATACCCCCAGGAACATCCAGCCAACCGTTACGTATGGAGGTGGCTCGGTTATGATATGGGGATGTCTGTCTCGTGACCGCAAGCTGGATTTGGTCAACATCAGGGGCAACTTAACGGGAGCTCAATACATCCGGGAAGTGCTACAGCCGGTTGTTGTTCCTCATTTCGATAACCATGCACTTGCTACACGACCACAGTACATGGACGACATCGCCCGGCCTCAATCGACCACATGCCGTTGTCAATTACATGCGAGCCAACTTTACCCTGGCCAGCAGTAAGTCCACATCTGAATGTGTGGGATATTCTAGGGCAGTGGAGGCAGCTCTGCACGCTGAAAGGATGTTATTGACACAAGAACAGATCTGACGTCTGACTGGAGGCATGAGACGTAGAGACGTAGAGACGTAGAGACGTAGAGACGTAGTAGTGTGTCATCCGGGTATTTGGCAGTCCTACCAGATACTGATCATTCTTATTGAACATGTAGGGTCTACAAAGAACATTTAGAAGTGACAATACCAATTCAAATGTGTTCTGTTTCACTTGCAGCTCCATACTTTTGTGGACATTGTTTCATGGTAAAAACAGTACCTGTGTAAACATGACATCATCGCTATTAAATAATGATAACAGCTACATATTGTTGCGTTTCTGTTTGCCAGATGGCTATTATATCTCCCAAAAAAATAATCTCAATCTAATTTAGGGTCATAGCAGAGGACATTCAGCTATATGAAAATATCAGGGGGTGCTTAACTTTTTTCTTTGTGTATAGAATGAATTTCATTGGTAGTTAACCTACAAAATCAATTGATGACTTAGTGACAATAAAATAAGTATCTTGTATATTTTTGCCCATTGAATTACCACGGTCTCTATATAAAGACCTTGTGCACGAAGTCACGCGATCTGACGTCAGTGGTCTCACTCGACAACACTGCCTTGTTTCATTGCCTGTTATGTCACTTTTCATTTTTCTAATTAAAAATCAATGAAAGGTTTATCTTTCTATCATTTCCCCTCAAATCAGGAATGTAGATACTTTTTGTCAGTGCGATAAAAGGTTCCATTTCATCAAAAAAATGAAAGATATTCACAAAGATACGAGTATGTCACTAAAAACTACTGTGCCTTGAAGTTGGAAGACCGGGGATCGAATGTAAATAACTATTGTTGATGTCAGTTCATGATTCTGTTGTAATACAGAATATACAGATATGTGTTGTGGCTATATATGGATGTGACATATCAACATTTCTAGTTTCTAAAACACTTTAGAATTTAAAATTTGGACATGGATTAAGGAAAATGTGGCTTTTCATCGAGACATGTTGACGAGGAATTGCCGATTTATTCCCTTTTACAAGTAGTGATTGCAGCAGCTTCTAACCACATTTTACAAAGTTGGGAATATATTTGGAAAGATTAAGAATAACTTAATGTTTCTAGTTTCTGAATTGTTTTTATTTCATCAATATCAGTAGACGAATAACGGAGATATGTTACTTTAAAAATGACCCCACATAGCCAATGTATGTATTGGGTAAATCCTTGTAGGCCCTGTTCACAACAATTCGTGTCAGATAGGCCAAAATTCAGTCATTTTTCAGGTTTTTGCGTAACAGTGTAGACTAGTGGCATATACAGGGTACTGACAACATAATGTTACAAGCTGGGAAACAATTAAGCCATTGCCAAAAACAAGCGAGAGCCACCCTGTCACATTATTATGACTCAAACTCAAACTCAAAGCCTATAGAAATATACAGGCTATTGAGAAATGTTTTTATTTTTTTTTTTAGATCTTCAAACTTAGATAATAAATCATGCAAACACTGATGAGTTACACAGCCAATGGTTAAATAAACCTGACAAATTTATTTGTAGAAAATTTCAGTTCTTTTTCTAACATTTTTAATCTGAACGTTTTCATCAGGACAATGAATTGAAATATAAAACCAAAAGTTCCAAGATAAATACACAATTTACGATAGTATAGTTTTCTGGTAAGGGAGCACTAAACAATGCGATACCTTTGCTAACTGCAAACTAGCTGAAATTGTTGAGAAATCACATGTAAATAAAAAAAAAACCCACGTCGAACAAGAGTGACCTCCCATAATTTTAAGATCGAAAATGCGAACTCAAATCTAAAACGAAAACGTACTGTAGGATTGGCATTTCATTTGTGTTAAAACAATGTTTATCAACCACAAATTGTATTTCTAAGAAATAACAACATAAACACTTCAGCCAAAAATAGTATCAATATGTTTGTTCTTGTTTTTTTCAAACATTTATTTTCTACCGATAACAATAACGTGACGTGTCAGAGTTTACTTTTGATAACAGCCCATTTCTACTTTCGGTTCCGAAGTCGAGTTCGTTCGCCTGTTTCCTCACGCGTATAGTGCTCATCCCTGCAGTCTCTGAAAGGTAGCAGTACACTATTTAGACAATAACTAACGAGTGACGGGGAATGACAGATTATCTTTCCCGAGTTATATCATTTGAGTAATTCTCGAGCCTTGGCGAGAGAATTACACACAATTGAGATAACGAGGGAAAGATAACCTGCCATTCCCCGTCACGAGTTTGTTATTGTTTATATTACCCATATGACAAATTAAAGTAAAAACGCGAATAATAACAGCCAATAGCTTCTCTAAAAGGACCCGAGAAGGAGATGAATCTCCATATCCATAGGCGTGTGACGTGGATTCACTTCTTACGTACCTATCCTTGTTTACTCCGCACGATTAAAATGTCCCCTGCGAAAATGTCTTTCACAATAAAAGAAAGATGTGGCTTTAGATGAAAGTTTTGTATTCCTGCCAATTACTATCAATCCATGATTATACATATAAGTTATTGCAACATCCATATCAAGAGGTGTGCGACGCTCAAAAACAAGTCGGCTCAAACCGAAAAGCCCTGTGACGTTACAATCGACACTGTGACGTCATAACCGCTCGCGCCTATGACGTCATTACATGCGAACGATCGCCGTCGCTCTTGAATCTTTCCGTGGTTATACAGTCAAGCAGTAATCGCTAGTTTCTTTAAATTTCGGACAATTTAACTGCTTCCTCCGACGTTTGATGTGTCGGCACAAGTACGAAAACGCTAATTTCAACTGCGGGAAACAAATAAAGCATGTTAAAATGCAGAAGACAGTTTCTAAAGTTACTAGTCGGGAAAAGTAAGAAAGATGAATGAAGTAGTTTCGGCAACCAATGAAATTCTTATTTTTCTGTAACAGCCAATCAAAAGCCAGAAAAAGGTGTAACTCCCATGTGACTTACAGAAAAAATACTACCCTATGTCCGTCTTCCCATATGGGTAATATATAAGTATCTTTTTCAATTTGTCTCGTTCTCAGATATACAAAGGGATGGTTCTGTCGGCTGTAGGTGAGTTCGTAGATGTAAATTCCGATGGATTCGTAGAGGGTGGAATATTTCAATGTTAACGAGATATAGGAGTGCAATAATGGGTGTAGGTCTTTTCGTAGGAGGATCCCGTTCGTAGGAGTGATTTTCGGTCTATTCGTAGGAGGATTTTTAGGTCTTTTCGTAGAAGTAGAAAATTCCAATGAAATATTTTAATGTTGTTTTTGTTAATAAAGACATTAATCAGGTAAGTATATTCACATTCACAAAGTTTAATCATCGCTTTGATGTCTTTGATGTCCAGACCGATGTTTGATAGGATTATGTTATTATGTTTTGTGTTATTGTGAATTAAAAACATATCATCTTTTGTTTTATTGTTTGTCAGTCTGATTAAAATCGACCTTGTTCCGAGGAATAAAATTTGCAAAATTTTACATCTGCCGGGATACGAACAGGTTCTGTAGATTCCTCGCCACAAGGTCTGAGAACACCCCGTATAGGCGTGTGTTCAGAACCAGTTAAGCACATTCAAAACCCAGTCAAATAGCTGACCAATCACATCATAGTATTTAAACGGTTGCGGTTTTGAAAGCATTCGGAACAGACAAAAGGATAGCTGTTTAGAGTTATCTGCCCCTAGTTTCTCGCACCGAAAGCATTTGTTGGGCATCTTTTGATTGGCTAGCTGAATTGCGCCCGAACACGCTAGTGTACGGGGTGCTTTCAGACGGTTTGGCGTGGAAACCCACGAACGAGTTCGTATCCCGGTAGATGCACTATTTTGCATTTTTTATTCCACGGAAAATCGTCGATTTTAATCAGACTGGTTGTTTGTTTGCTGTAGACTGTTTGTTATAATTATCTCTGATTGGAGATTAGTAACTTTCGGTGAAGTAGTAAGTCGCCGACAAAGCACCCTGCAATTGTCAATCAAAACATCTCACAACCTATAATTACTGGTTCTCCTAAGCGGAGAAGCCGATGAGAAGACTAATTTATGTACTGATCAAACATGTATGATATATAAGCTACCAAAATAAGATATGAGGTCATTCACCATCAACCATGGCCCTGTGCGTTGTATGTGTGAAAGAAGTACGACCGAGACAACATGCGATCCAAAGCGACAGATGCGACCAGTGGCATCACCGACCTCACCAGCCCCTCCATCACAAAATATCACAATTAAACAAATAATTTTATTTAATATATTAACAACAAAAGTTAAACCTACCTAATTCATAATATATATTAGCCTATCACTCCTACGAATATATTTTTTTCACTCCTACGAAAAGACCTTCTACGAACGGGATCCTCCACAAAAAATGCACTGCTACGAACGGGATCCTCCTACGAAAAGACCGTTTCCCGCAATAATAACCAAGATGTGGTAATAAGAACGAAGGCAAGGAATTTCAATAAAGCAATTGGACTCTCGGTGTTGTTATTTTCATTCAATTTTAGATTAGAGAGTCAGGGTACAGAGTTGAAGTGATTGTCGATGTCATAACATCGGCAGTTACCGGCAATCATCGGCACTTTCCGCCCTGATTGACCTACTTCCGGTGTGTGCAGAAATAGATCCTACCAAGAAGTACGGTTGTAACGCGTGTTACGCTTTTCGTGGAATATCCACTATGTTCCGCGAGTGTCACACCATTATTGCGTGGTACTAGGCGACGCAATGACCAGTAACGCGGTTTACAACAGAGTCAAGTACAATGTACAAGTATAAATGTTGGACAAATATCACATCATGGTATAGAGTAAAGTCCTCATATTTCGTCCACTTTAACGGTTGACCTCGCTCGCCGGCATTCTAACCCTCACTGGCCTCACTCGGCACCTTTTGTTCAACAGTCAGTCCGAGGCAAAGAGTCTTTGTTATAAGAAAAATGATTGGATGATATTCCAAGGGGGCAACTCTTATGAATGAAATAGCGTAAACGTAAGCGTATGCGTCGGGTAATTTGGTCCACCATCTCGTAATTTCGTCCACACAGTTTTAAGTAAAGGAGACACTGTATTATAATTTCGTCCACTTGTTTATGTCGTTTTCAAGTCTCAAGACGGGAAGGTCGTAACATAACAGCTTCGTCATGTTGTATCAACCATTCAACATTGCTGTATGTATCATGTGACTAATATCATGTCACTGCTATTCCTAGCAAGAAAAATAACAACCAAAACAACGATTTGAGGGTAGGACAGGCTGTAAATTCGCCTTATTTGATAAGTGGACGAAATATCAGGACTGGACGAAATTGTAGGACTTTACTCTAAGTCATTTATCATAACTAGCCATAGCCATAGTTTTGTATTGCACCCAATGCATGATGTTGTATTTAGTAGAACAACATGATATAGTAATGCATTAAATACTATTACATCAAAAGTACTTCTACGAATCCAGCGTTAACGAATCCACCGCGTCTGCGAATTCACTGCATCTATGAACCGGTCTTGTCTACGAAAACACTGCATCCTGTTCTGTCACCATATGGGATTTTTGGCATTACGTGAATGAAACCAAGCTATATTGTACCTAATTTTACAAATTTTAAATCACTAAATACATACACTGATAGAGTATTCTTACAGTAAAACATAACATGCCATAAAACTAATAAAAAAAATTCTGTTATGCTATAGCAAAGTTTTCCCCACTTGCTGCACCGATGAATGGCTTCCCTTTTCATTGTTTATATTTTTCAACAAATGTCCGCTTGTCTTTATCAAGTTGTGAAATGTAAAGCCATCAAAGTATTAACTTCGTTATATCTTTCAATTTGACTGTGTTTTAAGCATGTATTAACAGCATATATGTGTAAATGGGATATATCGTCTCAAATTTCGTTTTTACAAAAAATACCCTGATAGAACACTCCTATTAAAAGATTTCAAACCCATTGTTTACAAAACATTTACCGGTAGTTGCCTGACATACTTTAAACATTATTTCTTGGGCCTATACTAGTTTAAATAGGTCAAATGTCATGTCCATATGTTACCAAATTCCCAATGCAAGGCACAACTCCCCCAGTCTCTACTATTGGCTCATTTAAGCCTTGCTGCATTTCTGTAATGTTTCCTTGCTAGCGAATCAAGAGCCCACTATGTATTTCAGGTGCAACGCTCAATGAGCTACTCGTAGGTCTATGTTAGTGATGTATTGTGAATTTTAATCTCATATGGGTCTAGTTTCTGTAGCTCAATTTCAGGTCTCATCATAATCCAGATAATCTTAACTTTAGATGTCTAGTCTACTGGATACTTACGTTTTTTTTTGTGATAAAGTGGTGAAGAGTAAATCTAAAGATAACATAATGTGGTCAAAATGTTTTTAAGTTATTTTACTCAATAATCCTGAAACTGCACATCTCAATATAACGTAAATATTCCATTGTTGCAGAAGATGTCTTCAACTAAATCGGAAACTGAGTCTGGGTTTGTGGACAACTGGCAGAGCAGGAAGTCCATTACGACCTGTAACCTCCACATGTTGACCTCCAAAGACTCGTGTGACGTCAGCTTCAAGGTCGGCCCGACCCAATCCCTGGTCCGCGCCCACAGATATGTCCTGATCAGTCGAAGCTGTGTGTTCCACTCCATGTTGTGTGGAGATCTAGCTGGGACAGGGGACGTCACGATACCGGACGTGGAGGAGAACATCTTCAGAGAAATGTTGAAGTATGGGACATACGACATTTGTTGATGAAAATTTAGACCATTCACTCAACCTAATTTGGGGGCGGGATAGCGCAGTGGTTAGTGCGTCCGGCTTCGGATCAAATGGTCCATGGTTTGAATCTCGCCTGGGGCACGGCAACTTTGTCTGCAGTAGAGAACTGTTCTACACGTAGTAAGGTTTGGGTGCAATGCTACACTGAATTTCTGCCTACTGCAACCCATGGTTCACTAGATCCAGCCGATGCTCGCAGGTTTCACTGCAATGCATAGCCAAATGGCTTTTCGGGCTTTCTCCCTGCCGTAATACTAGCAGCCGTGATATAAGTGAAATACACTTGAAAGCGGCGTTAAACCTCAACTCACCTCAACCTAATTTAATTTATTAACCATATAATTGTTTAATTTATTGAACCGTAGTTTGAAGAAATCCTCATGATGTTTCAACATAACTCTGTTGAGTAAGGCGGACCTGGATGAATACAAGTAATGCAGGCATATAATTGACTGAATGCCAGAAATTGTGTACTTAATTATATTGAGATCTAATACTATCTAAAGCTTGACATTATAATCTATAAACACTTCATGGGGTTGGTCTAAATGTAAAAGAAAATCCGTCCAAAAGAGTTCACCATCTCTATCAAGCGAAGTAGGCATTAAGTCTGTAGTATATTAATATTTATATTGTATTAAAATTTCTGTGTATATCAAAATATTGAATTAACATTTTCCAGGTACCTCTACATCGGTGAATGCGACATAGATGAACTGAATGTGACTGGGTTGCTGTATCTTTCAAAGAAATATGCAGTTGGAGGTCTGGAAGATAATTGTGTTTCATTTCTGGATAAGAAACTGAATCCACAAAATGCTTGTGTCATAATGGAACAAGCACATCTCTTTGACGAGAAAGAACTTCAAGACAAAGCCTTGAAAATCATCCTCAAAAATGGAAATGTCTGTCTCCAAGGCGATGAATTTAAATCAGTTTGTGAAGAGTGCTTTCACAAGATAATGAGATCTGATTCTCTAAATGTCAAACCAGGAATTATGTTTAGTGCTGCCCTCTCTTGGGCCAGACATGAATTAGAACGCCAAGGAAGGGAGGTAACTCCTGATAACACACGTGACATACTAGGAAAGTCTTTGTACAGTATAACCTTCACCTCAATGGAACAAGAAGAGTTTGCTCAGACCGTTGTTCCATCTGAAATTTTGACAGGCAAAGAAACCACAAGCTTACTATGTCACTTTATTTTACCAAAGACAGACATCGATCCTTTCAGGGTCAAAGCTGAGACAGCAAAGATTGATGTTGGATCCATGAAATTCACAAGATTGAGTCTGTATGATTTACACATTCCTCTCGCTGTGGAGGTTGATCAGACAGGAATAGAAATCACTTGTGACGAAGATGTAACTCTGTATGGTTTGATTTTATTTGGACTAAATAGAGCTACTGACTTAATCTACTCAGTCAGTATAAGAAGGTACAGAAAACATTTCACAGTTGACATGTATGGCCGTAGGACTCCACGATTTGAATGGATTGAAGATGGATCAGAAGTCTTGTGGGATCAAGTCAAGGGTCAGCCAATGAAATCAGAATATCATGACATCAAACTTGAACTGCCGCAGCCATACCTTATGACAGAAGGGTTGAAGCACTCTGTTACTGTTGGATTGCAAGCAAATGGTTTAACAATTTACTGTGGCCAAAATCTACGATCATCTTTCGATGTCTCTGGCTGTAACATTAATCTGTCACAAAATGCAGGTGATTGTGGCTTGATTTCTCAGCTTATAGTGCTCCCTGCTAGCAACATGTGATGTCAGTTTCAAGAGTCATACAGCAGGCATGTACAGAATTAAGACAAACTATAACCACATTGTGAAATTCCTATATATGCAAGAAATATTGAAATGTTGAGAAATATGCACCAAAATTCAAATCAAGGAGTGAAATAAATGTCTTTCAAGCTACACATTGTCGAGAACTAATGCACCCCCATATCTAAAATGTTTGTGCAAAGGGGATCAAAGTTTGTCCATTTGGTCATGTCCACTCTTCAGATATGAAAAATATATTATCCCTAAACAACTTCTTCTCCAAAACCAAATAGCATAGGGAGCTATAACATCTTTGTTACATGGACATGGAGTTTGTACATTAACTCTGATTTGTTCATCCGGAAACCTATTTTGATGTGTTCCCAAAGTTTTCACAGAACCTGATGACATCACTAGTAAATGTAGATGTCATGGACCCAACAAGACGTGGTCGTCGTATGTCAGACATGAACTACTGAACAACAGAGAAGGGAAGTAACTCTTGAGATCAAACAAGGCACATTTGGAAGGTTCAAGGGTGTGCCCTCAGGAATTCTAAACAAGTGAAGAAATGACGTGTTTTTTTGCTGCTTCACTTTACCATAACACAAATGTCAAAAGTCAAAGCCAAGGAGAAGTATCACATTGCAGCAGTTCACAAGAGTTAGTCTTATGATTTAGTTTGAGGTTATTTTGTCTTTTCAGTGTTATATCCAAAAATGCTTCAATTGAGCGAGTTTGACAACGTCATACCATTGTTTCTCTGTCACTTAGTAACTACAATGACGTTGCGTTGATTGTAAACGTGACGTCATACCATTCATTGTCCACACGATGTCATTCCCTCTGTGATATTTTCACTGTGTTGAAAAAGTGTATCAAACTGTAGTGATGAGAACATATTTTCTTAAACTGCCATTAATGACTTTGACATTCAGTTGACCTGCATCTTCCCATATCCAGGTTACAGGATCTTTGTTCTCGCTAGAGGCCCTGTAACCTGGATATGGAACATTGCGGGTCAACTGAATGTCAAGGTCATTAATGGCCGACAAGATCTGCATCGCTACTGCATTGGCGATGATTTGAGACAAAATGCTGTAGTACAGTTGGAGAAATGATATGTAAGTGTTGAAATGTTTTTATTTCTGTAGTTTCACTCTGCGGTTTGAATATGCCGATTCAAAGGTGCTGTCAACAATGCTGGAATTAATAAATAATTTTTAAAGGTGAGTTTTCGATGATTTTCGTGAGCGTTGAAATTGGCTTGAAAATGTGGAGGTACCGATAGACGGACTGTTTTGGCGCATAGCTTTTGGAATAATGATCCGATTTTGACCATTTATAGCTAATTTTGTTGGGAAATCATTTAAATATGACTTTGAATGAGCATGGGGTGGTTTCGTCGTTACATCCCTTTCCTTTATATAGTATTGGTAGGGTCTATATAGGTATATATCGCTGTTTCTAAGCGATACATGCCCCTGTTTTTCATTTTTCATACTGATAGGTTCTTAGAGGGGTTGACTAGTTTTAAAGCTTGACTGAGGTAGCAAAATATGGAAATCTAATGAGTCTTTCCCTGAAACAGAGCCAATGTGTTGTTATTATTACCGTAAATCATTCAATAATTCAGAGATTTATGATATTCCACATAAAATATCAAAAGTTATACATTTCATGAGCAGAGGCAATAAATGAACTTTCACATTATGAGGTAAGAGTTCTCGGTTCATGATAACATGTCCTATGCCTCTCCATCCCCCTTTTAAACGTCTATGTGATTATGTGTAGGGTATGGTCTTCAAAATCTCCATTTGTTGTGCAAGGGGTCATCAAGGCTGTCAGACCAATGACAAACCCACACCTCAAACACAAGTTTGTACATCAGCTAGATTTTGGCACCTTTTTCTCAAGTTCTCTATATGAACTTTTATTTTACCTTCCAATGCATTAGCATATTTATCTAAATCCTTCAGTGGGTCTATGTAGCCAACAGACAGGACCGTCTTTAGTGTTCTTCACTAATTGTTTAGTAATAAGTCCAACTAATTCTGCAATCTCATTTAAAGGCGCTGTAGCACGTTTTTTCGCTCAAATAAGTCGATGAAATGTATTTGAAAAATAATGTCAACAATAGTAAAACACCCTTCTCTCTTCGGAAAATCAAGTTACAAATGAGTGTACATAGTTCCGTAAAGCCATGGGGATCGTTTTTGTCATTCGAAATAATAAAATGTGTTCACAATAAAATGGCCGCCATGCAATTTTGGCTTTATACGCAACACTGTTATTACCACTACGGATAACAGGTTTGTGTAATAAGATGTTTTACCCTCTAAAGTAAATATAAATGACATAAACTATCATTATAAATAAGAAATTTGAAAAAATAAAATTTGCAAAAAACGTGCTACAGCGCCTTTAAATCAGATCGTAATTAATACTTTTACCTTGTTCGTCGATATGACTACTACCCCGCAGAGTGTCAAGTGAACTTCACTGTGACCCTTCAATAAATATATGAGAGGCCTGGTTAGATGTGCCATTGATTGTTATGTTTTGTATGTCAACTCAAATCGCTCCGATCTAGCCTCGTCGCGGATTGGCTGCAGTGAAAAGTCACCTGACATGACCTCTGTGGTGCAGTACTCCGATCAGTAACGCAACAAGGGACAAGTGTTACATTTGATTAGATTTAGATGAGATCGAAAAATTCTATTCATATTTGTAAATATGCACAATATAAATTAATAAACAGACACAATGAATATTGCTTTGTTGAATTTTATATTCAGTTGTATAAAGTTACGACTCCTCAGTTCCACCAGCTATGTCCTGTTTCCAGAGAAACTCTTCCTGATATCTGTTGCCAATGTCACATCTCTTAGAGCAGGTGTAGATACACAGAGTACCCCAGTCAATGCTGTCCCCCAGAGAGTCAACCTTCAGGTGTATCAACAACTGAGGTAATATCTGAAACAATAGAGCAATTGATTACTGTTTCACTAGAATGTTATTGACTGACCATTGAAGATTCTTTAAAAACATTTAACAGTGTATTTTTCTTAATCACCCGAGAGTGAACTTTGTGTAAAGAATGGTTTTTAAATAAATCAGAGAGAAAAAATAGAGCCATGGGCTCTGTAGTTCATCAGGATTTCATTGATTTACTATCTAAAGTTGAATATTTAAGTTATTGTTTACAAGCAAAAGATAGGTTCTTAGATCATGACCACTGTGACCCCATTTGGGGTCACGGGGTCACGAAATCTACAATTTAGAATCCCCATTGGCCAAGGAGTCTGCACACAACTTTTCAGCTCTCTAGACCTTTTGGAACTTGAGAAGAAGATGAAAATAGGTTTTTAAGGATGTGACCCCATTTGGGGTCACGGGGTCACGAAATCTACAATTTAGAATCCCCATTGACCAAGGAGTCTGCACACAACTTTTCAGCTCTCTAGACCTTATGGAACTGAAGAAGAAGATGAAAATAGGTTTTAAAGGATGTGACCCCTGTGATCCCATTTGGGGTCATGGGGTCATGAAATCTACAATTTAGAATCCCCATTGGCCAAGGAGTCTGCACACAACTTTTCAGCTCTCTAGACCTGTTGGAACTGAAGAAGAAGATGAAAATAGGTTTTTAAGGATGTGACCCCTGTGACCCCATTTGGGGTCATGGGGTCACGAAATCTACAATTTATAATCCCCATTGGCCAAGGAGTCTGCACATAAAATTTCAGCTCTGTGGAATTATTGGTTCTGGAGAAGAAGTCGAAAAAGCGAAAAGTTTACGGATGGACGGACGGACGGACGGACGGACGGACGCCGGACACCATGCCATGCCATAAGCCCATCGGGCCTTTCAGGCCTGATGAGCTAAAAAGGGACAGCACAAAACTCTTTTCTTAATGAATCGGAAGCATAATAAAAATTCATTTTTCACATGAATCTAAATTTTAACAACAATAAATGTCACACTTCACATATTTAGACTTGAAATATTTTTCTTTTTAATTAAAGATTTCTAAATTCTATTTTCATTTGTCTTGCAATTTCAAGTGTATAGAATTGACTCTATTCCTGCAGTTTGAAGAGATTGACTGTATGTCGTTTCTTAGCAGCGCTACACAATAACTTGTACTTCCATTTTAACATTCTCTCCCAACAGAGGTTACTCAACTCATTCTTCCCAGTGGGAAATAGACAGATTAATGCAGCCTTGCTTCCGATGTACTTTGGACAGAAAATTAAGCAATAGAGAATCGGGATTAGTTGTAATGAAAGTCAGTTGTGCAATCAGCAATCCATTTACTAGGTTTCTTCACCTGTGTGATGTGCACATATTTCTTACAAGACAGAAGTCAGTCGGAGATGCAAGCAAGTTTGATTTGAAAGAAATAAGGATGGTATACATGTTAAAACTGTTCACAACACTACAAGGGAATTTTCCTGGAACAGATGTTGTAAGATATTATAGTAGAACATGGATATAGCGAACAAATATATAAGTCCAATCAAAAGCCAAATACCAATATGCCAAACGCAAACAGCGGATAAAGCGAACTGAATTCTTTGGGCCCTTGGAGTTTGTTATATCTGTGTTCTACTGTACTTTAGTAACCTCTGTGGAGAGAGAATGGCTCTTTAATGTCAACTTCCTTGCAAGGCATAACTCACGCTACCAATATCTAATTTAAGCCTTGCTGCATTAAGTCAGCTTTTCTGTGCCAGCATAGCACAGACTGCAATTAGAGAACTCAGTCAGAGAAAAGCAATGAAATGCAGCAAAGTGGTAGAGACTGAGATCAGTTATGGCTTCTGGGGGAGATTGCTAATGCTGGTGTGACAAACCTGAAACTCAAACTCCCGGGGCGCTCCACAGGGGCATGCTGGAATATCTTCTGGTGTTGGTTGATGAGTGACAGCAACCCACAATGGTTCTCCTCCACGTTTGTATCTTAGAACCTGCAGTGACATATGGTGAATCTTTTTAAGTAAGGCCATAATATAATCACACCATATTGGCTTATTGCAACAAGTTATTTGGGATAGATGACTTGTGCATCCTGGACTCCGATAATTTCTTGACCAGTATTCTAGTGTATGAAAAATAGTGCCACTGGCTCTGTAGTTAATCAGGTTACACACATTTATACTATAATAGTTTCAAAATGTAAATTCCAAGTATTTGTCACAGACTGTTTGAGAGGCATTCTAGAAGTTGGTGTGATGAAGAAGACAAATATTTTATGGATGATCAACTTCTTTATTAAAGAAGTTGATCATCCATAAAATATTTGTCTTCTTTATTTGTCACAGGGTTAAACAATTTCTAGTTCTTTTCGTACTGGAGAAGAAAGTTAAATATGCTTTGAGGCTGTTGCCCCCGTGACCCTTATTTGGGGTCACAGGGTTTCTAAATCTACAAATTCTGTCCCTCAATGGCCAAGAAGTCTGTACACAACATTTCAGCTTTCTAGGGCTTTTTATAGTGGAAAAGAGGATGAGAACAGGTTTGAGGTTGTTACCCCTGTGACCCTTATAATGGAGTCACAGGGTCACCAAATCTACAAATTATAATCCTAATTGGCCAAGACTGTATGCAACATTATAGCTTTCTAAGACTTTTCTTTTATAATTCCCATTGGCCAAGTAGTCTGTACACAGATTTCCGCTCTTTTGAGCCAGTGGGAGAAGAACTCCAAAAAGGGAAAAGTTAATGGATGGACAGACTGACGCCATGCCATAAAATGAAAGGCCTGATGAGCTAAAAATGGCCCATTTAACAGCCCAAAGCCTGATTACATTGAGATTTTCTTGCCATTTAATTGACGGAATTATACTTTTGTGCTGGTTTGAGTTTATTGAATACAACTTTATCTGTAGGTCCAGGAATACTCCAGGAAAGTCATTCTTTAGCCATTGTTACTGAGTTGTGACTCCTGTGACTCCTGTAAATCGGACATCAGAATAGTTTTACATTTTTTAAGTCACCATCAAAATATATTTATCCATGCATATCCACATTTTACAGCTGCAATAAATTTCAAGTCATTTTAATAAATATGGTAGATGTTTCAATAGAAAATATCTTATTCCAATATCAACGGTTGATCAATAATCAATAATCAATACCTGATCTGGGGAGACAGCTATTCTGGCTTTGAACTTGGCAAACTGTTTGTCGTCATGATTCTCGGATACTGCTGATTTTTCCAATTCATTTTTATCCAAACCAGACAGAGTGTCTTTGTTAGCCTGGAGATACTCTTCATATTCTTGGAGTTTCTCTGCTTCTGACTTTTCTTTCACATCCAAATCTTTAGAGTTTGTCTCTTCTTCCATAACAACCTCAACTTCTGGGAAAAGAAGGTTTGGTATGGAATCTGAAATACCAGAAATTCAATTAAATTCAAGCATTTCTCAGGTCCAAAAAAATGCTTCAGACAATAACAATTATTTGGAGGGAAAAATCTAGTGATGACATCTGGGTAAATTTAGCCTAAATTTTAGGTTGAAGCAACTGTGTATATATTACATGTTATAATATTATACAACACCCATTGTACATGTTGTTATACTACGCCTGAATTTCTAAATGACATTAAAAAATAATAGAGCCATGGGCTCTGTAGCTCATCAGGGATTTTATATTGTTTCATGATAAAGACCATCTTCCCACGGCAAGGTGAAAATGTAAAGAGATCTATCCATTTTTACCTTGCCTTCAACCTAGGCTGAAGTGGCGAAACGAATCAGCGACACCTATTGTGATCACGAGTTACGTCCCTTACCATCTGCTAACATACAGCCAATGAAATCGCCGTTTACATTCGGAACCAATTCAAATAAAGCGACGATCGACACAGTCACAGACGCAATACAACTGTCTTCTGATTGGCTTATCCGATTAGCCTGCAGTACATTAAAATCTTGGCACTGAAAATGCGAGGGTTGAGGTCAAGGCCGGAAGGAGAAGATATGGAAATCTTTTTGTTATGTCTGTGACGATGTGAAGATGTATCAAGACTGAAATAGATTATTCTCAATTATAATGCACACACCCTAGCCCTGAAAAATCTCTCTAGAAATTGTCAGTACATAACAAAAAACATGTCATTGAATAATTTGAGACCCACCCCACCCCTCTGGTGTGTGGCAATGCAACATTCTTTACGAGGTGTCACTGACCAGCTCTCCACCTGTCAAACGATACCCCTCTTACACTGCGTTATGCAATTCTCTACTACCCCAGCTCCAGCCTGTTGTGGCCTACCAATGCAAGAGAGAAAAAAACGTTAATTTTATAATTGCTGTAAAACTTTTATTTGTCACAGCAAAAGAATGAAAATTACAGGTTTTGGTCTCCATCATACAAATAGGCTATTCTCAAAATGTTATTGTCCTAGCAGTTCTAGTTCCCGAAGTTAAATTTAAGGTTTCACTTAACACCCTGCCATGCCCATATTTGAGAAGGGATTTTAAAGAAGTAAAGAACTTTAATCTAGATGTTATAAAGATGTTATTCTGAAAATGTTAAGCTTTCTGTTTCAAATATTTTTCAAGAAGAAGTTGTTTAAAGATTTGAGGGTGGACCCCATGCCAAGCCCATATTTGATTGGCGGTCAAGTTCAAATGAACAAACTTAAAACTTCATGTTATAAAGATGTTATTCTGAAAATTTCAGCTTCCTATGCCAATTGGTTTCGAAGAAGAAGTCGTTTAAAGGTTTTAGGGAAACTGCCTGTCATGCCCATATTTGAGGGTGGGTAATGATAAAATGTACAAAATAAGATCCCCTAGGTGCAAGGTACTTCCCCACAAAATTTCAGCTTTGGGAGTTCTTAGCGGTTCTGGAGGAGAAGTCGAAAATGTCAAAAGTTTACGGATGATGCCAGATGGACGACGATTCATGCCATAAGCCCATCTGGACTTTACAGTGCTAATGAGCTAAAAACTTAACTAGTCACACTATGTAATGTACATTTTACAGTTTCTTTATTTTTCATGAATTTATAAGTTAACACATTTACCGTTCTCAACGTTTTGGCCACACTTTTGCTTATGACCATTCTTCCAATGAAGAGTCTGGTGTTTCTTGCCACAGTAGGACGTGTCATGACACTTGGCGCATCGCTTCGGTCCTGTCGATCCACACACGACGCAGAGTGCCACGCCCATTTCACTCGTACCCTCAGGTATTTCATCCGGATCATTTTCGTTAGGGGGAACTGAACTGTAAAAGTCATTCTCTTTCGAAAGTTGTGATCGAAAAACTCTAAATGTCTTGTTTGAATTTACTACATAACACTTAGGATTTCTACAGAGAAATAAGAAAATGGTTCGATGAAAACACCGAGCCAACAGCTCGTCAGGTGCATAAATTTGAAGTAAAAACACGCATGGTTCCTCACAAACGGAACATAACATATCATCAGGAATCGGTAGATCTGTCAAGGAGAGCCATGCAGCTCTACCACCAACTTTACTTGGAAAGAAATGACTACGTAACAGACGCTTATCGCAATCCTCTTCAACGAAACCCAAATCCACACCACTTTTACTGGGCGCAGCCATGTTGGTAAGGGAGGCCATGTTGGTAAGGGAGGTAACTCATGATTGTAAGTGATTAGTTATTGGTAGAAGCGGTCGTATAATATCGGAGAAAGGATCAGATCCAAATTAATTCTTGAATAATTTTAACACGTAACTTCATTATTGTTACTCGAATGTCTGAAATTATGTTTATAAATGCAATTGCATATCTGCATAATGTGATAACCAGCTAGTATAACATGGTTTTCACCATTGAGACAATGTACCCTATGTTTTAATTTGGAGCACCAGTCAAGTAGCCCATGATTAGTGGAAAATATGTCGGGATAGGATAGCAAGATGTAATGATTGGTAGAACTAGTTGAATTAAAAGAACATATGACAATGTAGATGCATTTGACCAGCTGGAATGCATTTGGGCTATTACCCTCAGAAATACACCAGTCCAAATGACTATACTTTGATAAGGTTAATTTTATTAATTTCATTATCTTAATAACATATTACTTGTGATTAAGCACTAAGCAGTATTCTATAATGAAGGATCATTTTCATATATCAAATGATAAAAAATAATAAAAAACACCAATATTTCAATTTTGTTCCCTTTTATTACATGAAATACAAACTCAGCTTATGCTTGCTCCATAAATGTTTTTTTGTTGTATTTTCACTATATTATATATCCAATGTTCCAATGAATTTTTGTATTGTCCATTCACACATCACACACAACTACTTCAATAATGTTTTCACTTTTTCCATAAGTGACTATATCTGTTCACATCAAAGTCATCTTCAATTTCATCTTGAACAACAATTTTCTTCTTAGGTTTTCTTTTCAAAAGTCTTTTCTGTTTTTCTTCTTCAGATAATGTTGTTAAATCCAAAGGAAGCTGAAAATAAAAACACACTTGATCACTAATTTCATCTTGACCCTTCATCTGTGTACCGGTACTTTTGCAGTCTGATTAAAATCGACCTTGTTCCGAGGAATAAAATTTGCAAGATAATATATCTACCGGGATACGAACAGCTTCCGTAGATTCCTCGCCACAAGGTCTGAGAACATCTCGTACATAGGCATGTGTTCCGAACCAGTTTAGCGCATCCAAAGCCCAGTCAAATAGCTGACCAATCACATCATAGTTTTTAAACGGTCGGGTCTTGAAAGCATTCGGAACAGACAAAAGGATAGCTGTTTGGAGTTATCTGCCCCTAGCTTCTTGCACAAAAAGCTTTTGTTGGACGTCTTGTGATTGGTTTACTGAATTGCGTCAGAACATGGGAGTCTACGGGCTGTTACCAGACGGTTTGGCGTGGAAACTAGGACTTGGACGGGTAGATATTTCCTACCCGGGTACCCGACCATCTGTTACCCTACCCTACCCTACCCGGATACCAGTTTTGTCGATCTCCAACATCTAATTGTAAAATTTTGTACTACTTTATTCAACTGGTTGGCTGGAACATGGGGCTAGAAGCCTAGCATAGAGACCCATGGCTATTTCAATCAAATTTATTATGTATGACAAAAGATCAATTTAATATTATGTTAGAATCTTCAAATACATTGTAATCTTGAAATGAAAGAATAGCAAATAAAACTGTTTTATGATTAGTCACATGATAAAAACTGGTCCGGGTAGTGTGATGGGTACCCGGGTCCTACTCAATACCCACCCGTCCCGGGTATCTGGGTTACCCGTCCCAGCCCTAGTGGAAACATCCGTACGATATGAGTTCGTATCCCGGTAGATGCACTATTTTGCAATTTTTTTCTGCGGAATACTGTCGGTTTTAATCAGACTGGACCAAGATACTTCAAAGATCATAGCCTTTGAGTGTAAAGGGTCTGTCTAATTAGCACATGACCTCTGAATATGTCTGATATAAATACTAAAAATAAACAAATTGACCAAGTGCGTAAAAGCATCAGAATATCTTTAATAATAAGTAATAAAAAGAAAGATTTTTTCTTGATTTTGTCCTACCTTGATTATTTTTCTTGGTTCATGGTATCTGATTGTTATTGTCGATCCATCAGGTTGTACGATCGTGGTTGGATAACTTCTTGCATAGAGAGATCGGTTTGTCCGACTCACAGCAGCCTTGTTCGAGTTACAGCGAAAACTCGTCAGATATAACGATCTACCGAAGATCAGCTGTGGCGATCTGAAAATCAGCAAATGCAGAATTCTTCTTAATAATTTCTTATAACATTGCATGATATTGAAATTTGCATTTCAATCAAACATAATTCATTAATTGACATTGCATGTTTTGGGTTTTCTTTTTAAATGTGACTTTAATGTAATTAAGTCATATGCTGTTAATCCTTGTAATCAATCTAATTAAATTAAATTCTCAATAAAAAAAAAATGGATACGAACTGAGCTTTTAGTAATGAACATCAATTTATTATAAACAAATTAAATTTAAAAATCGTTAAAAAAAGCAATTGAAATTTAAAACAATTACTTCAAGCAATGCTTAAAATGCATTCCATTGGTTGGCGTCGCCAAAAGATTCTCAAAGATCAAACAGCATGTCAAATAACCTTTTTGTCTAATAAAGTTTAATTTTCTAACCTCAAAAAGGCAGACATCGTGTTGAATTTGAGAGTTATTTCCCTTGTTTCGACTGTTAGCAGCGCCGCCTATAGTTTAATGTCACATGACTGTAGTCACGTGACTGACATTCACACGAGTCGCATATCAACATTGGATGGGTAATCACGTTGGAGTATTGTAATGATAAGTTAAAAAGATAAACAGATCGCTGATTCACGAGACATAGGCGTTCATCATGCCGCTGAAAATAACAACGTTCAGATTTCTGATGATCTCTCTTTGCTGTCTTTGTCGTAAGTAATTTTCAGACCCTACTACTGTATTCTGAAACATTTGATTTGTTTTTGACATGTCACTCTCAAGTCTCATTGTCAATCATATGACGGATTAAGTGGTTTTATTGAAGATTTGTATTAATATATCATCACTCAGGGTGACATTTTAATTACATTTTCACATGTGAAATATAGAAATGATAAATGTTTGTAAAACAAAAGTAATTAAGACATGATATAAAACTTAATGTATTTTTTTGATTATTGAAATATAGAATTAGAAGATAAACATACTGAAATCAGCAACATATAACAGAATTAATATAGTTCTAAATTTAATTATTTAGTAATTAAGTAAAGTTATGGTAGAATTAGAATGTATCTATTGAATAGTTCTATAACTTTATGATATTTGTTGTGTACAGGTTGGTCGCTCATTTCTTTCTTTGTTGTAATTTTTCTGTCAGGGCACCTGGTTTCTCAGTTCTTGTATATTGTTACATTCTTGCATTTTTTGTCATAATCAAATAGTTTCTTTTTTTTTTCAAAGGTGAATTTGTTTTTAAGTTAGGAAAATGTATGATAATGATTAGGTATAAAGTATCTTCATATTCTGTAAGAACATCTATCTTATTCTTATTATCCTTAATTAGATCCATGAATATGAAAAATACAACATTATCATTTGTATTAGTTGTTTTGGAAATTATTATAGACTTATTGTTATGTTAAATCAAGATTCACTGTATCAATAAATCTAAATTCATTAATGACCAAAGGAAGGGTTCTGTCAGGGTATTGTTCTGTGAAAAAGAAATTCTAGGGGACATATATGTTAGTTATTAATTAATACTTGATTTATATAACAATCAAGTTGAAACATATTAATGAGGGTTGTATGGTATTTATTTTTGGTACTTTGAGGATAATCTATCAATATATATATGTTTTATTATTTAAAATTTCTAAATTAAAATGAGTAAAACCAAAGCATTTTTCTCCTTTCGCGTAATGCACAGAAACAAAATGGCAGATAGAACCCTCTCTTTAATAAGGTAAAATTGTCTCATTTTAGGTTTCTCTGAAGAGGTGAAGTTAACTTTCTCCGACTCCTCATTGTCCGTTGAAACTCAACAAATCAATAGTATAGATATTGAACTCAGGTAAGTGTTTACCAAATCAAGATAGGTTTGACTTAAAGAGTGAAAATGTACCACAAGGTTTTGTTTGAGAAAGTAAGCCTTCGGTAGATAGTAATTGGAGAGAGCCGGAGGCTTACAAACAAATCAAAACCGAGGGGCAGTTTGTTATCTAACTTATGAACCGACCAAGATGTAATTTGATATTTTAATATCCTCACATATTCAATGGTATTTACTATTGCAATCAGATGCCACAAAGGAGAGCACAGAAGTGATTGGCATGTGCTATACGCTAGTCTTACGCTCAGACTATGAAAACAATATTTATTCTGAAAATATCACCATTTTATTAAATATTGAAAAGGAGACTGTAAGAAATGGAATTTTCATAAAAAAGGCTCCTTTTCAATTATTTTTTTTACAGTCTAAGTGTTAGACTAGCTATACGCATGCAACGCATACTGTGCATGGGAGTTTCATACGCTACCCATTATTTTCATGTATAACACAAGGTTCATATGGGTCTTTGACAGGCATTTAGAAGTGGTATACATAAGAACAAGAAGATTTTCTGGATATATAACACAAGGGTCATGTAGGTCTTTGACAGGTATTTAGAAGTGGTATACATAAGAACAGGAAGATTTTCTGGATAACAACTTCTTTAATGTTGAAATAATTGGTTAATACTGACAAACAATCAGCTATGATACTGTGGTCCTTGGTAGCTGTAAGACTGTCGATTTAGCAAGCAAAGGGTCCAGATATTGAAATCAGGCATGATCACTAGATATTATGAGATTTCATGTACCGGGTATGTGATATTTTAGATAGTATACATGAAGAGAAAGATTTCATATAGTCATGTCTTTGAAAAAAAAATATCAAATTTAATAGCCTTTCAAAACACATAAGCAACGGGCATTCCTACAGGCATTTCTCAGGGTCAAACTGCACTTACATACCCTGGGTTACAACCCCAATCAAATCTGTGGTTTATACCTCGTGAAATCTGTTCATTTTATTTATAAATTGTTTTTTAGCCCTTTTCCTATTTTCATTTCCAGTGAAAAGTTAAACGAGTCAGCAGTGATACTGTTTACCTACCAAATCGGTAGCGACGAAATAGACTACAATGAGAGTTCAGAATTAATACAACCGCTAAAACCAATAACACTTGGAACAGATGACATCAAAGTGGCGGTCAACGTGACAGGTGTGAATCCAGGTCACCTGAATCTCGGTGTCAACTCGTCTTCTTCACAGCTGGAGGAGTAAGTTGCATTTGATTGGCTGCTTCTGCTGCATCAGGAATATATTCATTATCAAAAATGTACATTTCATTATCTTTCTCTTTACAAGAAACGGTCAGAAATAATAATAATAATAATTTTCATCTGAATTTGTGAATTTGATGGACTGCTTTGGTGAATCCCCCCCCCCCTTTATATCTCTTTATGTATGAGCCTTTTTGGATTCCTGGATCCGTAGTTTGTTATATTACCTTAGTTTATCATGACTATATCCAATTAACTGCAGTAGCACGTTTTTTCGCTGAAATAACTTGATGAATAGTATTTGAAAAATAATCTCAATAATAGTAAAATACCCTTCTCTCCTCGGAAATCAAGTTAAAAAATGAGTGTTCATGGTTCCGTAAAGCCATGGGAATCATTTTTGTCATTCAAAATATTAAATTGTGTTCACAATAAAATGGCCGCCATGCAATTTTTGCTTCATACGCAACATTGTTATTACCACTTCGGATAATTGGTTTGTGTAATGAGATCTTTAACCCTCTAAAGTAAATATAAATGACATAGACTATGATAAATGGGAAATTTTTAAAAATAAAATTAGCAAAAAACGTGCTACTGCCCCTTTAACAACTTTTCAAAGACATTCAACTTATGATGACCAGCAATGATACATTACTCATTACTATCTCTGAAAAAGAAATATCATATATATTCAACAATATCATATATATTCAACTTCTCAGGGAGTATATAACCTGAGTCTTTTGACAGTGGCATGTAAATTGAATTTGATTGGTTGAATCTGTTACATCAACAAGATCACAATAGCTTGATGGGCGTTATTGCAGAATAATCTACATCATATAAGTGATTATATATTCAATAACACTGGAAACATAATGAACTGTCTTTGATAGGGTCATGCTTGATTAGGTTTAAAATATTAATCTAGTGTGTGTCATTGTAAGGGTGACTAAACACTGTCCTGATTGCAGCAAAAATATTAAATATGAAATAGAAAATTCTAACTTCATGCTAAGGCCTAAAAAAAATGTTTCTGGTCTTTACAGGCTGACAAAAATGATGCAATGATTTTTATTTTACCACATTTTTTTTTGGAATGAAGAGTTAAAAAAACAAAATTTATACAATTATTTATATAAATAAAGCACAAACCCTCTTAAATATGTGTTACTATTCCAAATAGTCAATAATCTAACCCCTACACTCCATCTCAACAGAAACGAGTGACATTTTCTACCGGTATGTCCAATGTTTTCTGAGGCTAAAAATTTACAGTTATATGCCCCTTACTTTTGAAAACCTAGAAAAAGACCTGAGGCGTGGGTTTGAAACTGATGCGGGTGGAAACCAGAAACAAATTCTTTTTTTGGGTGGGGGGGTGGGGGGGGCCTAACCTACATACTCCTACGTAGACCAGGATCCGCTACAAACGCCAATCAGCATCAAACAGATCCAGTGTAGGTATCGGGCAATACAATGTCAATGACATGTTGAACGGCCACCATGTGAATATGTAAATCTGATCAACCCTAGTAGGGGGACAGCATTTTGAAATCTAATGGCTACATATATCCTTGTTAGCAGGATATCTCAAGAACCATTCACTGGATTCTTTTTAAATCTTACACAAAGCTTCTCCTTTGATTTTGGTGACCTTGACATTATTTTGTTTGACTTTGACTTAAGGGGCAGTAGCACGTTTTTCGCTCAAATAATTCGATGAAATGTATTTGAAAAATAATTTAAACAATAGTAAGTTACGCCCTTCTCTCTTCAGGAAATCAAGTTAAAAATGAGTGTCCATGGCTGAGTAAAGCTATAGGAATCGTTTTTGTAATTGGAAATAATAAAATGTGTTCACAATAAAATGGCCGCCATATAATTTTTGCTTTATACGCATAATACGCAACACCGTTTTTACCACTACGGATAATTGGTTTGTTTAATAAGATGTTAACCCGCTAGTGTAAATATAAATGACATAAACTATCATTATGAATGGGAAATTTGAAAAAATAAAATTTGCAAAAAACGTGCTACTGCCCCTTTAAGGTGAATGGGGATTCATCAAATTTACGTCCAAACTTTTTCAAAATGGGGGTTCAAACCCTATATCATTTTGTTGACATGACTGTGACCTCTACCCCGTACTTCAGTTTTACTTAAATTTGATAATGATGCTGCAGACGATCATGTCGCCTTGGTGACAATTGCTTGTTGTCCCCATCTGTCACTAAATGACCATATTCCTGCGAGAAGTAATTATTTTATCTCCTGTTTATCATGAATATATTATCATTTGATTGTTTACAGCATGAATATCATCAAAATAGTTTATACAAAATCACAAAATATTCTATGCAAGATAGTCTATGCAAATATAAAGTCGACTAAGTCAACGATCAATCTGTCATTTACAATATATTACACAAATTTAACCACTTTATGACTTTATTTAAAATTCAAATGTATATAATAAAAAGGATTAAAGACATTAATTTTCAATATTGAAGTATGTAATGGTTCATATTATGATCCATAAAATTTGAATATTGAAGTTGTTTTTGTTGAGTAATTATATATATGTTTTTATGTCATTTGTAATATGCTCTATGTTATGAGATGATTATCATCTAATCAAATTCATCTTGGATCATCCATTCAAAATTTTTTTTGATCACTTCAAGGACCAATCATATGATAGTTTATTTTATCAATTTATTCTTCTTTCAGGCTCATCGACCAATTTGTCCGTGTGAGCATCATTCACAGTTCCGCACTTGTTATCATCAACGCTGTGATTGGCTGGATTTATTTTGTCGCTTGGTCTGTGTCCTTCTACCCTCAAGTCTACTCAAACTGGAAAAGAAAGAGGTATGTTTATAAATGTCTTCTTAAATTACCTTCCTTTAAGATCCAGCCTGCTGTAGGCTTCAGCTGAAATTAATCCAGATGACAGCGGGTGTAAGCCTAAAACAATCCTGCAGGCTAAAGGTTAAAGCAACAGTGTGAAGAAGGTATATTTGTGGAGACTAAATTTGAAGTTTTAATCCATCAAAATCTCTACA
Organism: Gibbula magus; assembly: GCA_936450465.1. Taxonomy (NCBI): domain Eukaryota; kingdom Metazoa; phylum Mollusca; class Gastropoda; order Trochida; family Trochidae; genus Gibbula; species Gibbula magus. The sequence continues at coordinate 60,412,865 of OW388292.1, read as the reverse complement.
ACTTTCTGAAGTTGACACTGTACTATATGCAATGCAGTAGAACACGGATATAGCGAACACACAGATAAAGCGAACATATTTATAAGTCCCTTCAAAAGCCCTATAATTAAAATAATATGTGTATGGCGAAAAACAAATATAGCGAACTAAATTCTTTGGTCCCTTGGAGTTCGTTATATCCGTGTTCTACTGTACTAAATCTTTGGACCAGTCTGCGTTCCGAATCCTGCCATGAGCAGAGAAATTTTGTCTGATGTAGAAAACTGAACTGTTAACTAAGGCTTTGTTGCAGTACTTCAATATATTTCAGTGCAGTACATGATTTTCTCATTCCAGTCGACGTGCGCAGGTTTCACCACAATGTATAGCCAATACAATACAATAATACATAGAGATTATTACCCGAGGAAGTGTGTCATATGATTTTTACGAAACGAGTGAATTTTTGTATTGCCCGAGCGCGAGCGAGGGTTATACACAAATTTGCATGAGTTTCGTAAAAGACATATGACACACTTTCGAGTGTAATAATTTCTTTATTTCCCATTCTATTCAATTTGATTCGCGTAAAAATAGCCAGGAAACGGCCCACTTCTTTTGCGACGGCAAGCTACAGTGACGTCACAAACAATCGTTTTATGATGTCACAGACGACAAAATACAGGAAGTCACAGTGAAACAATTGTTGCTAGGCAAATGTGATATGTGCACATGTGCTCATATCAATAATATTAACTCGGTTATTTTCAACCATATGGGTAATAAATCTTGATATAGTCCTGTGTGAAATGGTCTTGACAATACCATTTGACCTTGAGTTACCTTGTGTTACTTCCAAATTATTGAAAGGAACTATTCTTTTCAGCGTTGTTGGTCTAAACTTTGACTTCCTTGCTTACAATCTCACTGGTTTCCTGGCCTATGGTTTCTTCAATGTGGGCATGTTTTGGATACCTCTCGTACAGGTAGGTAATAACTACTGAAATTATTGTGCTTAGGTAATCTTATAAAATCCAGATCCGATCATGATTCCTTTTCACAAAACATAAGTTCGCTAGGCTAATGAATGGCTGATTATTAAAAAAGATTTAGAAATTGTCTCAGATCTGTCATAAATTGATAGCTTAGCTATGATAAGAATATCACTGTTGCATGGTCTGCTCTACGAATGATGTGCAGTGAAACCTATATACTCACAATGTCCTCCCTTGCCTCTGTGGAATTTTGGATACTAGTCAAACAATGGTCTGACTTCCCTGTTAACAGTCATTGCAATCTTTATCGATTCACAAAAGGTTAAATTAAAAAAAGTGAAATGTTTCTCGGGCATTGGTACATCACTTTTATTTGGTCGAGTGACAGCTTTTTATTGTCATTTAAAAAATTCAATTAGAATTTGCTGCATCATCTTTGCTAATCCCCAAAATCCATTTGTCCACCAAATATATGGGTCTTCAGGAACAGATCATCTTCACAACGTCAGGTGTAACGAAACAATTTCCATATCTTCTCCTTCCGCCCTTGACCTCAACCCTAGCAGGCTAATTGGATAAGCCAATCAGAAGACAGTTGTATTGCCTCTGTGACTGTGTCGATCATCACTTATTTTGAATTGGTTCCGAATGTAAACAGCGATTTCATTGACTGTATGTTAGCAGATGGTAAGGGACGTAACTCGTGATCATGATAGGTGTCGCTGATTCGTTTCACCACTTCTGGCTAGGTTGAAGGCAAGGTAAAAAATGGAGAGATCTCGATACATTTTCACCTTGCCGTGGGAAGATGGGAACAGATGTGCTTCTGTTTTGTATACTTGTACACTTCCAAGCTATATTTTGATGGGAAAAATAAAATGTAATTCTACCTCTGTGTCTATTATTATAACCTCAGTGTCTATTATTATAACCTCAGTGTCTATTATTATAACCTCAGTGTCTATTATTATAACCTCAGTGTCTATTATTATAACCTCAGTGTCTATTATTAGAACCTCAGTGTCTATTATTATAACCTCAGTGTCTATTATTATAACCTCAGTGTCTATTATTATAACCTCAGTGTCTATTATTATAACCTCAGTGTCTATTATTAGAACCTCAGTGTCTATTATTATAACCTCAGTGTCTATTATTATAACCTCAGTGTCTATTATTAGAACCTCAGTGTCTATTATTATAACCTCAGTGTCTATTATTAGAACCTCAGTCTCTATTATTATAACCTCAGTGTCTATTATTATAACCTCAGTGTCTATTATTATAACCTCAGTGTCTATTATTATAACCTCAGTGTCTATTATTAGAACCTCAGTGTCTATTATTAGAACCTCAGTGTCTATTATTATAACCTCAGTGTCTATTATTATAACCTCAGTGTCTATTATTAGAACCTCAGTGTCTATTATTATAACCTCAGTGTCTATTATTAGAACCTCAGTGTCTATTATTAGAACCTCAGTGTCTATTATTAGAACCTCAGTCTCTATTATTAGAACCTCAGTCTCTATTATTATAACCTCAGTGTCTATTATTATAACCTCAGTCTCTATTATTATAACCTCAGTGTCTATTATTATAACCTCAGTGTCTTTTATTATAACCTCAGTGTCTATTATTATAACCTCAGTGTCTATTATTAGAACCTCAGTGTCTATTATTAGAACCTCAGTGTCTATTATTAGAACCTCAGTGTCTATTATTAGAACCTCAGTGTCTATTATTAGAACCTCAGTGTCTATTATTAGAACCTCAGTGTCTATTATTAGAACCTCAGTGTCTATTATTAGAACCTCAGTGTCTATTATTAGAACCTCAGTGTCTATTATTATAACCTCTGTGGCTATTATTAGAACCTCAGTGTCTATTATTATAACCTCAGTGTCTATTATTATAGCCTCAGTGTCTATTATTATAACCTCAGTGTCTATTATTATAACCTCAGTGTCTAATATTAGAACCTCAGTGTCTATTATTAGAACCTCAGTGTCTATTATTAGAACCTCAGTGTCTATTATTAGAACCTCAGTGTCTATTATTATAACCTCAATGTCGATTATTATAACCTCAGTGTCTATTATTATAACCTCAGTGTCAATTTTATAACCTCAGTGTCTATTATTATAACCTCAGTGTCTATTGTTATAACCTCAGTGTCAATTTTATAACCTCAGTGTCTATTATTATAACCTCAGTGTCTATTATTATAACCTCCGTGTCTATTATTATAACCTCAGTGTCTATTATTATAACCTCAGTGTCTATTATTATAACCTCAGTGTCTATTATTAGAACCTCAGTGTCTATTATTATAACCTCAGTGTCTATTATTATAACCTCAGTGTCTATTATTAGAACCTCAGTGTCTATTATTATAACCTCAGTGTCTATTATTATAACCTCAGTGTCTATTATTATAACCTCAGTGTCAATTTTATAACCTCAGTGTCGATTATTATAACCTCAGTGTCTATTATTATAACCTCTGTGTCTATTATTATAACCTCAGTGTCTATTATTATAACCTCAGTGTCTATTATTATAACCTCAGTGTCTATTATTATAACCTCAGTGTCTATTATTATAACCTCAGTGTCGATTATTAGAACCTCAGTGTCTATTATTATAACCTCAGTCTCTATTATTATAACCTCAGTGTCTATTATTATAACCTCAGTGTCAATTTTATAACCTCAGTGTCGATTATTATAACCTCAGTGTCTATTATTATAACCTCAGTGTCTTTTATTATAACCTCAGTGTCTATTATTATAACCTCAGTGTCTATTATTATAACCTCAGTGTCTATTATTATAACCTCAGTGTCTATTATTATAACCTCAGTGTCGATTATTAGAACCTCAGTGTCTATTATTATAACCTCAGTCTCTATTATTATAACCTGAGTGTCTATTATTATAACCTCAGTGTCTATTATTATAACCTCAGTGTCGATTATTATAACCTCAGTGTCTATTATTATAACCTCAGTGTCTATTATTATAACCTCAGTGTCTATTATTATAACCTCAGTGTCTATTATTATAACCTCAGTGTCTATTATTATAACCTCAGTGTCTATTATTATAACCTCAGTGTCTATTATTATAACCTCAGTGTCTATTATTATAACCTCAGTGTCTATCATTATAACCTCAGTGTCTATTATTATAACCTCAGTGTCTATTATTATAACCTCAGTGTTGATAACAAAATGTGAACATATATTGCATACACTTGTGATGTTAATGAAAATGAATAATTTTAAATGCTACCGTTGCAGGAACAATATAAGACGCAACACCCACGTGGTATAAACCCAGTACAACTGAATGACGTTATCTTCACATTACACGCAGTCTTTGTCACCTCGCTCACCATCATCCAGTGTTTCATGTATGAGGTAAGTTATATAAATATTCTGAAAATATTTATTTGAAAATAATTAAAGTTTTATCATTAACCCTCGTCTGGGATTTGTTGCATCGATTATGCTAAACGTTCTGTGTGGCCAATTTATGGGAACCACAACTGATTAAGAAAGGGATTAATCTTTGAATTGTCTACTGATACATATAAATCTTGGGACACATGTAAAGAGTTTAAAAAAAAATTAATTTGAGTATTGTATGTTTGAAGGTTATCCTGAACTAAATCGGTTAAAAATAAAGTATTTTGACAATAAATGAACAAAACATTTAATCTTGAAACTAAAAAGACAATTCACAGGATGTCTTTAAAAAAAATTCCTTTTCCAGAGAGGGTCGCAGCGAATATCCCGTGTATCGTCGGTGCTGTTGGTAGGGACGTGGCTGTTTGCAGGAATCGCCCTGGTGGTGGCGCTGTTCCACAAGATCACGTGGCTCACCTACCTCTACTACTTCTCGTACATCAAACTGGGCGTAACTCTCATCAAGTATATTCCTCAGGTGAGATAAGTATCTTGTTTTTACCTGGAAAAATATGTTACTGCATTCTCTGTAACATAGGCCCCTTCATTCAGTTCTTCCTTATTTTGCATAAAAACTCTTTTTCCTCTACATATATAGAGTCCTGATTGGTTGTATCCATAGTTAGTTGTTCAGTCAGTGGTGTTGTTTCAAACTAAGTATTCCGTAACAGTCGAAATTAAATAATTTGCTTCATCGGCCAGTTTTCAAGGCAGTGTATGAAAGAAAATTAAAGGGAGAGTTCTATCACTGTTCTATTGGTAGCATCCGCCATATTGGTTTCTTGGCTGTTCGTGAAATAAAAAACACGCTATATTTAAGCCAATTTCAAATTTTTGTAATAATAAAACATATACACTGATAGAATATTCCCATAGTAACATATAACGTATCATAAAACTAACAAACAATATGCTATTCGGCCGTAGCAAAGTTTTCCCGACTCACAGGGCCGATGAATGGCTTCAATTCTCACTGGGTTTTTTTCAACAAATGTGCTCTTGTCATTATCAAGTTGTGAAATGTAAAGTCTTCAAAGTATTAACTTCATTAATATCTTTCAATTTGACTGTGTTTAAACCATGTATTTACAGCATAAATGTGTAAACGTGAATATCCTCTTGAATTTCGTTTCCACAAAAAATACCCCGATAGAATCCTCCTTTTAAAAGGAGGGTTCTATCGGGGTATTTTTTGTGGAAACGAAATTCGAGAGGATATTCCTGTTTACACATATATGTTATTAATGCTCAGCCCAAAAATACTTAGAAAGTCAGTCTTTCCAAAATCTAACTGGCCAAACTGGCTTGCTGGCCAATACTAGCCCTATAGGAAACTGACCAGCAACTGACCGGCGGGCAGGCAGCTATTTCGAACACTGTTTAAGCAAGTATTGTCATACACGGATTTCAGGCGTACATGAACTACAGACGGAAGTCGACAATGGGGTGGAGTATCGGGAACGTTTTACTGGATTTCACTGGAGGCTCTCTCAGCCTGTTGCAGATGTTCCTTATTGCTTACAATAACGGTGAGTTGATTTTAATGTACTGTCCTAGTTTATGGGACACAGCTGTATAACTTACAAAGGCAAATTATGTAACATTCATATAAGGAAATCAAGGTTAATTTGTTATATGATTTATGAACATTTTAATAAACAATTATTGTAATCTGATTATTAAAAAATGTCAGCAAAAATCCAACTTTTTTATTGGACGATTTATGAGCATAATGCATTTGAATACACAATTGTAATCTAATCATTCAAAATTATCAGCAAATATTTGGTAATTAGTGAAACAGGATATCTTTCCTCAAAGTTAAAATCTGTAATCTGTTGACTCAGATAACTCATAAAACGATTTGATATGTTGTCATGCATACAGTTTTCACCTTGTTTTCATAGAAAGGTGTTCATTTCAATTTGCAGGTGATTGGGGGTCTATTTTTGGCGACCCCACCAAATTTGGTTTGGGATTTTTCTCAATTCTCTTCGACGTATTATTCATGGTGCAACATTACATTCTCTATCGCGGACAGAACCCATACGACCCAATCGTGGAGAAAGAAATTGTTATCAACGACCCTTAGACAGCGAACAGTAAACAACTATAAAGTTTTGCATCTGATCTATTGATATCATGTATTCTATAAGATTATCAGTGTTATTCTTGCTTTCCCTTTTGCTGAGATTACACCATTTCTTGCCACTAACTGCAGCAATATAAATCAAGAAACTGGTGGACGAAAAGCAAAAATGGAGATCAGTGGCCACTGGTAATTTTAATATGACTCAGAATCCTGTACTATGAAAGCTTCGAAAATATGGACTCCGGTGTTGTCTTTGTGAGGAAATAATTGCTTGAAGCCCTTGAAAGAGACTCAAAACTTTGTTGGAAGAAAGTTTCCACCAACAAAATGTTACCATGGTTGCCAATATGAATCATGCTATTTGACAGATCTAATCTTTGACGAGGAGAACAAAAATATTGCCAGCGACAGAATGTGTTGCCCTGGTTATTGATAAATTCAGTAACTAAGGCATTCAGCAACATTGTATCACTACATTGTTTTCTTTCAGTGGAATCATGCTTCTCCTTATGTGTCATCTTAAGTAGAATCTAATTTTGACCACTTCTTGTTTCTCCCCTTTTGCACGTTTGTAGTTAATCGTCTTCACTTCCTGTTCCAGATGACTGGGGATCTATTTTTGGGGACCCGACTAAATTTGGTCTCGGTTTCTTCTCGATTCTGTTTGACCTTTTATTCATGGCTCAACATTATTGTCTTTACCGTGGAAAGAGTCCATACGAACCCTTCGTCGACAAGGAAATTGTTGTCAATGTTCCAAATTCATAATTATTCTTGGTTGAAATCATTTTATGTCCTCAAAATAATGTCCCATTCAAATTTAGTGCATAAAATTTGCATGTTCAATGTAATTTACTATATCGGCAGGGTTCGAAATTAGCACTAGTCCGGTAGCCCATGGCTAGTGAAAAAGAAGCTGGGCTAGTAGAGTGTAAAAACTGGTAGTCCGAAGGACTAGTTAAAGTTTGAGGTAAAATGATCATCAAGATGTATTTGGCTAGCTGGAATAAGTCTGGACTAGTATTTTTAGAAAATGCGCTAGTCCAAAAGGCTACTGCATTGAAAAGGTTAATTTCGACCCCTGTATGGAATATCATATAACGGTAAGGCTTGACATATTTATTATTTAAAGGATCAACTGTTTGACTTCAAAACCATTTTAAAGAATTTGTTAACAAAAATTTTGTCCCATTGACCCTTGTCAAAATTTGGTGCAAACCGTCTGTCCTCAGACTTTATAATGCATGTTGAAGGTGACATATTATGTATGCAGCAAAGAAAGAGTTAGATATTTCATACATATTCATATTCGACCAACTCCCCTTATAGCACAGGGCACTTTCATCAATAATAAAACTCATTGTTGTTCATTGAAAACATATTAAATGTTTTTGGACAAAGGGAAAAAACATTCAAAATAATGAAAATGTAGAGATTATCTGTCAATTATGTTTATCAAAAGCAACTACCTCGTGGTCAGTGACAAACATATGCCTAAGTCCCAATGGAAATAAAATGCTGTCTATATAACAATAATTTCATCCCAAACCCTGACCAAGGGATGATTTCATTGGTCGAAATACGTGCCTTGTGTTACTGGCACTATGACAGTGTCTCTAGATAGCATCATGCATGTCAATAAAGTAATAATTAGATCTATTAATTTTGCATTGTACTGTGTAATACTTATACTTATTACCCATATGGTTGAAAATAACCGAGTTAATATTATTGATATGAGCACATGTGCACATATCACGTTTGCCTAGCAACCATTGTCTCACCGCGACCTCCCGGTTTGTGTCGTCTGTGACGTCATACAACGATTGTTCGTGACGTCACTGTAGCTTGCCGTCGCAAGAGAAGTGGGCCGTTTCCTGGCTATTTTTACGCGAATCAAATGGTATAAAATGGGTAATAAAGAAATTATTACACTCGAAAGTGTGTCATATGACTTTTACGAAACTCGTGCAAATTTGTGTATAACCCTCGCTCTCGCTCGGGCAATACAAAAATTCACACTCGTTTCATAAAAGTCATATGACACACTTCCTCGGGTAATAATCTCTATATATTAACTGCTTGGTGAAATACATATTATGCATTCTGTACAGCTTTCCACCTTTAAAACATGAATTGGTATCCTAACCTAGGGTTCTTATACTGAAATTATTAATTTGAATTTGAGTCCAAGTGAACACTGTTGATTTCAAATCATTAACTCTTCATCTTTCGATCAACGAATATTCCGGGAATCTAATTTTTAGCCAAGGCAGGGTTACTCCCTTTGTTAACAAGTTGGCCATACAGAATGGTTTGATACTAATTCATTCAGCTGCTAATGTTCAAACCATACCTAGCAGAGTTGGTTCACATAGATATACCTATTTTGGAAATAAATGCTTTTAAACTGTCCCCTATTTTAGCCTTCAAGTGCCAAAAATGTGTCTTTCTGAACATTAAACCATAAATGTTGAACTTGTACAGTGGTGGATCAAAACATTTTGAAAGAGGGGTGGGGCTTCTGTAATTAAAAAAAGGGGGGTTCACCTTGAGGTTCATCATTTACAAGCAAAAATCTTCACAAGGGGGATCCAGCCCCCTCTGAACCTCACACCCTCCCCCAACGGCCCCCTCTGAACCTCACACCCTCCCCCAACGGCCCACTCTGAACCTCACACCCTCCCCCAACGGCCCCCTCTGAACCTCACACCCTCCCCCAACGGCCCCCTCTGAACCTCACACCCTCCCCCAACGGCCCCCTCTGAACCTCACCCCCTCCCCCAACGGCCCCCTCTGAACCTCACACCCTCCCCCAACGGCCCCCTCTGAACCTCACATCCTCCCCCAACGGCCCCCTCTGAACCTCACACCCTCCCCCAACGGCCCCCTCTGAACCTCACACCCTTCCCCAACGGCCCCCTCTGAACCTCACACCCTCCCCCAACGGCCCCCTCTGAACCTCACACCCTCCCCCAACGGCCCCCTCTGAACCTCACATCCTCCCCCAACGGCCCCCTCTGAACCTCACACCCTCCCCCAACGGCCCCCTCTGAACCTCACACCCTCCCCCAACGGCCCCCTCTGAACCTCACATCCTCCCCCAACGGCCCCCTCTGAACCTCACACCCTCCCCCAACGGCCCCCTCTGAACCTCACACCCTTCCCCAACGGCCCCCTCTGAACCTCACACCCTCCCCCAACGGCCCCCTCTGAACCTCACACCCTCCCCCAACGGCCCCCTCTGAACCTCACATCCTCCCCCAACGGCCCCCTCTGAACCTCACACCCTCCCCCAACGGCCCCCTCTGAACCTCACACCCTCCCCCAACGGCCCCCTCTGAACCTCACACCCTTCCCCAACGGCCCCCTCTGAACCTCACACCCTCCCCCAACGGCCCCCTCTGAACCTCACACCCTCCCCCAACGGCCCCCTCTGAACCTCACATCCTCCCCCAACGGCCCCCTCTGAACCTCACACCCTCCCCCAACGGCCCCCTCTGAACCTCACACCCTCCCCCAACGGCCCCCTCTGAACCTCACACCCTCCCCCAACGGCCCCCTCTGAACCTCACACCCTCCCCCAACGGCCCCCTCTGAACCTCACATCCTAGATCCACCACTGTTATAATCAATGTTCATGATGTTTTTGCCATGCATTGATTCAGAAAGGTTTACATATCCTACATATTTATCCATATATCAACTTAAACTTTTGTAGCTTAATGTATTACATTAAATTTATTGCACTTAAATCAGGTTTATTATATTTATATAAAGATAGTTTTTAATCAATTGTAAGACTTTTATTTGTGCCGTAACTTTTGAAATATATATTGACCTATGTTTTTTTTTTTTTAGTGTTCTCAGAAGTCCCAATTCTTATAGTTGCTAGAATACTGTATTATAGATATATTTATTTATTTTGAATATTTTATATATACAACACTGAAAATGTAATGGATTTTGGATTTCTTTTAAGAATTTTTGCTTTTATTCATTCATTGTAACATTGAAGTAAGTATTTAAAAAATATATATTTTATTCTTTTTAGGCAGCATGTTGTGACAGTTTCTGAAACTAAATAAATAGAGGATACTCAATGGAGTAAACAAATGCAAAATGCAAACATAATATTTCTTGGGCATGTTTGTTCAATCCAGGTACTCTTTTCCTGAAAATAAGACTTAATGTAAACTCAGTTCACGACAAGCTGAGCACCCATGTATCTATCAATTTTTTAAGATCTGGGCATTTTAATAGTTTTATTTAAAATAATTAAAACCTGAATCACACCACTTAACCCCACAAGTCATTACTCCGCCAGTCTCCATCACTGGTTAAATTAAGCCTTGCTGCATCTCATTAACTTTTCTGTGTCATAGCAGCATATTATGAAATTCAAGTGCAGAGCACTGGCTGCTAGCACAGGAAAGTAAAGAAATGCAGCAAAGCCTACATTAGCCAGTGATGGAAATTATAAGAGTTATGATTGACTAGGAAAGTTGGTTAAAAAGTCAGATATCATAAATGTACATGCTTATCGCTTGTCAATGTAAATATACTTCATTAAATCAAAGCAGCAACAGCTGAACCAAGCAACTTTTATATGATTATAATTCCACATTTGTATATCTACTTTTCTATTTAAATATTTACTTTTCATTTTGAATGCCAAATTGTTTGTATTATTGCAATCTGATTTACTTTGTAGACAGAACAATTCACTATATGTTCATAAATGGAGATGTATTTCAAGGATATTGATAATGAAATGTCTTTCAAAGCAAAATATTATTTGGCATATTTAATATTACAAATATAGAAAATATGAAAAATAACTAGTATCACATATTTAATGTTTGCACATGTGTAAATAGTTTTGCCTAGCAACCCTTCTCTTTGCATGGTGACCATTTGTATGTGAATCAAATGCAATCAAATTGAAAATAAAGAAATTACTAAACTCGAACAGAATTTTGTCATACTGCAATTACCAAACTTGCACAAATGAATGTACATCTCTTATGCGGGTATATAACAATTTCATCTACAAGTAAATCTTGGAACAGTGTCCATCACTGGATAAATTAAGTTTTGCTGAATTTTGCTAACTTTTCTGTGCTAACATGCACCAACTTCAGCTAGCTGTACTAACACAGAAACATTAAAGGATAGATGAAATGCATTTTTCTCAAGAATGACAGATGATTACCTCTACGTATATTGTATATCGGAATCAATTGAGCATAAAATCGAGACAATATACACTTGCAATTGATAATTAAGACGATTTTAATTCACCCATTTTAACACTATCGCAATTTGTTCGGCGAAACCTTTTGAAAATGCTCACTGAGGCGTGACTGTGATAAGCGATAGACGGGGCGGCTAGATAGCTTCTCCGCCGATGTCTCGTTAATTAATTAATGATAATTATCACTGCCGCTAAATGAATTTATGAGGTGTATTACATCGCCAAAAAGACATGGTTATGTAATAATTGTGTAATTGTCATCTGCGGAATTACCTAGTTGGATATCTAAACATTCGATATATGGGAAATTTAAGTTGGTTTATTGAATATATCTTTGTGAAATTAACAATCAAAATGTTGCGAAATTACGTTGAATTGTGACCATCGCTGAAAATCAAATTCCTCCACATACGTCACAGAAGTCATCCCTTCACGGGTCACACCCCCGCAGACTTTCATTCTGGTCGCCGGGGCTAAATCAGGCGGTTTTTTAAAAAGCCGTATATACGTAATTTATGGACCGATTTCAGAAATTTAAAATCGAGCAATTGTCAAATTGACATCCCATTTTAATGAATCCGATTTGGACCATATGTCATTTCATCCATCCTTTAAAGAAAATGCAGCAAGAATTATAGTCAGTGAATGAAACTGGTTCAAGTTATGATTTGCAATTGAAGTTGGGTATATACACACATTTATATTTAAGAAAAAATCCTTCTTGTGTAATAATATCTCTATCTGATCCATTTAGACACAATAAGACCATTTTTCCAGCTTTATAAAATAGGTCTGAAAAATCCAAATCTTCATAAATTCAAAATATGAAAAAGGCAATGATTTATCATATCCATTGTTTGTTTCATGAAAATGAACAAAACAAACATCACAGAGGAAAATTTAAGATTGTGCTCAATCATTGATGACAAAGATATAATTAGTTTTCATTTCCTTGCTTGCTGAGATAATCATGCTGATCGTACAGCGACACAGTTTGATCATTAGGTCTAAACCAGGAAACAATCTATTTCATGCAGCTGTCATGTACCATAGTTGACATAATAAGTGCTGGTAGTTTAACCTGAGATACTCAAATGTTGAGTGTTTATTAAAGGGGCAGTAGCACGTTTTTTTTCAATTTTTTTTTTCAAATTTCCCATTTATAATGATAGCTTATGTCATTTATATTTACTTTAGAGGGTAAAACATCTTATTACACAAACCAATTATCTGTAGTGGTAATAACGGTGTTGCATATAAAACAAAAATTGCATGGCGGCCATTTTATTGTGAACACATTTTGTTATTTCGAATGACAAAAAAGATTCCTATGGCTTTACGGAACCATGTACATTCATTTTTTAACTATTTTTCCTAAGAGAGAAGGGTGTTTTACTATTGGTGACATTATTTTGCAAATACATTTCATAGATTTATTTGAGCGAAAAAACGTGCTACTGTCCCTTTAAGAACGATGTACAGATACAGACAGAAACTGTGCAGCTTAAACTCCCTTTAAGTCTTTAAGGAATAAGTTTGGTTGTAACCACAATGAATTGTTTGTTATCTACATCATACATGAAAATCTATTACCACCTGATTGCACGGAAGGGCACACCACTTTCACAAGTGGAAAAAGAATGCTGAAATAAACTTTTAAACATTGTTCTGCCTCCTATAAAAAAAAACCCAGAATAATTTGGCTGTTTTCATAAGAACGAACTACTGACAGTATTTGAAACACACAAGTGTTTTTTCTATCCATAAAGGTGCTTCATCTTATATTTTTTCAAAATGGCTGAATAAAACTGTAGACTGATTCAATGCACAGTGTCTTCTTGTATAGTATAGTTATTATCCATGTTATCAAATTAGGTCTTATGTAGATGTTAGTTATCTACAGTAGGCATGTGTGTTATACATAACAACCAAATATGCATTTTGTGATAAGGTGATTATGTTGCAATACATATGATGATATCAGTGTCACATAATTCAGAGATAACCAGTTATTTGGACACTAAATTATCTGTCATTAATCAGGTTAACACTAAGGAGGGAGGGGAAATTTAAACCAGGTGTCTTCTGATTTAAAGTGTAGATTTTGAGCTCATCAGGCCTGTAAGAGAATTGTGATATTTGGACGATGATGTAATCAATTTTCTTTAAACTTATGAGTCAAGTCATGTTGGTTTTATGCATTGACATATGACAGTTTTTAGTGACCTTTGCTTTCTCAGTCATGGCAAGGGATAGTGCTTTTAGTCTATTTTTCTTGAAAACTATTAATTTTAATCATTACAAAAACTAGTGAGCTGCAGAGCCCATGACTCTATTTTATTTTTTTTAAATGTGTTAATAACATTGGTTATTATTTTGAGCAGTTTCTTAAATTTGTAGCAGAATGCACTTATAAAATGACAAGGCTTTTTACTTTAATAACTTATCTTATTTCAATTACAGATCTTTTTGCTTCAATTACGGTAGATTAATGTTGAGTTTATGTTTACCAGTACACCTCTGCATGAATGTGATGTTAACTTAAAATGTCATGTTCCACAATTCGAATAAAGGATTAAAGATTTAGATGTCACGTGTTTATATTCAGATACTTACATTTTATTGTTTTATTGCAATGTTTATCAAGAATATAGTTTTGATTCAGATTGATTGAACATTATGAAAGTAAGATAAAACTTTTCAAAAGAAATGAATTTCAATTTCCTGTTATCTGTTTACCTACTGTTCGTCTGATGATATATGATCTTCCTCCTGTATGTTGATACAGTGAAGTTTAATAACTAATTGAGTCCAATGTGCACATATACAGATCCTGCAAACAAAAAGAAAATTAAATGACAGCATCTCTTTCAAACTGACACAGATAATTTAAACGAGACACAATATCAAAGATAATTTAAACGAGACACGATATAAAAAAATGTCCTATCTTTTTTTCAAAAACTAAAAGGTCAAAGCTGCACGCAAGCAGTTCCTTGGCTTGTGCATTCTCTCCCCTCAGAGGTTATTAAACTTATATCGTCTCAGGTATGTATTGTGCGAGCTATGGATAATCCTAGTTGATTAATGGAACCGTAGTTATGCCATCAGCTAGGTTGTTTCAAAATTAGTATTCGAGGTGAGGAGTTTAACCTGTTTCGAGAGTAGTTAAGCTAATATATCTGTTGTTAGTATTATGACGGAGAAAGTCCGCAACGCCAAGTCACTATGCTTTGCGTTGAAACCTGATAAACTATCTAACCATTACCACTACGCTGAAATTCACTGTAGCATTGAACCCAAACCTTTCGGCGTGTAGGCCAAGTTGCCTCGCCCCTGGCGGATTCGAACCCCGGACCTTTTGATCCAAAGCGCTAACCACTGCGCTAAGCATGCGATATTTTCCAGTAGGCCTAATCTAATAATGCTTGAGCTCTGCGAAGCACACAGATTCATTACAAAACAGGAGAAAGGTGAACAAGCATGCTATTGTTCTTATAAAGAAGGGTATCTGTAGGAAAGCCAACAAGCATGCCATTTTTCTTATAAAGAAGGTTGTCTATAAAAACGTGAACAAGCATGCCATTGTTCTTATAAAGAAGGGTGTCTATAAAAACGTGAACAAGCATGCCATTGTTCTTATAAAGAAGGGTGTCTATAAAAACGTGAACAAACATGCTATTGTTCTTATAAAGAAAGGTGTCTACCGGTATATGAAACGTGAACCAGCATGCCATTGTTCTTATAAAGAAAGGTGTCTATAGGAAATGTGAACCAGCATGCTATTGTTCTTATACAGAAGGGGCGGGATAGCGCAGTGGTTAGCGCTTTCGGCTTCGGTTCAAGAGGTCCGGGGTTCGAATCCCGCCAGGGGCACGGCAACTTTCTCTGCAGTAGAGAACTGTTCTACACGCAGTAAGGTTTGGGTGCAATGCTACACTGAATTTCAGCGTAGTACCATCCATGGTTCGCTAGTTCCCACCGATGCTCGCAGGTTTCACCGCAGTGCATAGCCACATGGCGTTGCGGGCTTTCTCCCTGCCATAATACTTGCAGCCGCGATATAAGTGAAATACTCTTGAAAGCAGCTTTAAACACCATCTCACTCACTCTCACTCACTCTTATAAAGAAAGGTGTCTATATGAAACGTGAACCAGCATGCTATTGTTCTTATAAAGAAGGGTGTCTATAGGAAACGTGAACCAGCATGCTATTGTTCTTATAAAGAAGGGTGTCTATAGGAAACGTGAACAAGCATGCTATTGTTCTTATAAAGAAGGGTGTCTATAGGAAACGTGAACCAGCATGCTATTGTTCTTATAAAGAAGGGTGTCTATAGGAAACGTGAACCAGCATGCTATTGTTCTTATAAAGAAGGGTGTCTATAGGAAACGTGAACCAGCATGCTATTGTTCTTATAAAGAATGGTGTCTATAGGAAACGTGAACAAGCATGCTATTGTTCTTATAAAGAAGGGTGTCTATAGGAAACGTGAACCAGCATGCTATTGTTCTTATAAAGAATGGTGTCTATAGGAAACGTGAACAAGCATGCTATTGTTCTTATAAAGAATGGTGTCTATAGGAAACGTGAACCAGCATGCTATTGTTCTTATAAAGAATGGTGTCTATAGGAAACGTGAACAAGCATGCTATTGTTCTTATAAAGAAGGGTGTCTATAGGAAACGTGAACAAGCATGCCATTGTTCTTATAAAGAATGGTGTCTATAGGAAACGTGAACCAGCATGCTATTGTTCTTATAAAGAATGGTGTCTATAGGAAACGTGAACAAGCATGCTATTGTTCTTATAAAGAAGGGTGTCTATAGGAAACGTGAACAAGCATGCTATTGTTCTTATAAAGAAGGGTGTCTATAGGAAACGTGAACAAGCATGCTATTGTTCTTATAAAGAAGGGTGTCTATAGGAAACGTGAACAAGCATGCTATTGTTCTTATAAAGAAGGGTGTCTATAGGAAACGTGAACAAGCATGCCATTGTTCTTATAAAGAAGGGTGTCTATAAAAACGTGAACAAGCATGCCATTGTTCTTATAAAGAAGGGTGTCTATAAAAACGTGAACAAGCATGCCATTGTTCTTATAAAGAAGGGTGTCTATAAAAACGTGAACAAGCATGCCATTGTTCTTATAAAGAAGGGTGTCTATAAAAACGTGAACAAGCATGCCATTGTTCTTATAAAGAAGGGTGTCTATAAAAACGTGAACAAGCATGCCATTGTTCTTATAAAGAAGGGTGTCTATAAAAACGTGAACAAGCATGCCATTGTTCTTATAAAGAAGGGTGTCTATAAAAACGTGAACAAGCATGCCATTGTTCTTATAAAGAAGGGTGTCTATAAAAACGTGAACAAGCATGCCATTGTTCTTATAAAGAAGGGTGTCTATAAAAACGTGAACAAGCATGCCATTGTTCTTATAAAGAAGGGTGTCTATAAAAACGTGAACAAGCATGCCATTGTTCTTATAAAGAAGGGTGTCTATAAAAACGTGAACAAGCATGCCATTGTTCTTATAAAGAAGGGTGTCTATAAAAACGTGAACAAGCATGCCATTGTTCTTATAAAGAAGGGTGTCTATAAAAACGTGAACAAGCATGCCATTGTTCTTATAAAGAAGGGTGTCTATAAAAACGTGAACAAGCATGCCATTGTTCTTATAAAGAAGGGTGTCTATAAAAACGTGAACAAGCATGCCATTGTTCTTATAAAGAAGGGTGTCTATAAAAACGTGAACCAGCATGTCATTGTTCTTATAAAGAAGGGTGTCTATAAAAACGTGAACAAGCATGCCATTGTTCTTATAAAGAAGGGTGTCTATAAAAACGTGAACCAGCATGCCATTGTTCTTATAAAGAAAGGTGTCTATAAAAAACGTGAACAAGCATGCTATTGTTCTTATAAAGAAAGGTGTCTATAAAAACGTGAACAAGCATGCTATTGTTCTTATAAAGAAGGGTGTCTATAAAAACGTGAACAAGCATGCCATTGTTCTTATAAAGAAAGGTGTCTATATGAAACGTGAACCAGCATGCTATTGTTCTTATAAAGAAAGGTGTCTATAAAAACGTGAACAAGCATGCTATTGTTCTTATAAAGAAAGGTGTCTATAAAAACGTGAACAAGCATGCTATTGTTCTTATAAAGAAAGGTGTCTATAAAAACGTGAACAAGCATGCTATTGTTCTTATAAAGAAGGATATCTATAGGAAGGTGAGAGAGTATTCCATATTTGAAACCTTTTTTTCAACGACGAGGGGATGGAAGTAGACTTGATGGATACAGGATCAGGATCAGAATCTATCATACTCTTTAATGTTTTGCATCACGCTATCAAAATACAGGAATGCTGTCATGACACTGTTTAATACGACATGTTTTGGATGAATAGTTATTCGTAATTTTACATGAACACACGCTTGAACTAGCGCTGCACTGTGGCTGCCGGGTGCGGAAAGCACAAAATGAATTTCCGATGTACAATGTATTAAGGACAATAAAGAGTTATTATTATTATTTGCATCAATAAACCTTTCAACAAATACGTCTGGTGTTAACACTTAGGGCCAAACAGTAAGCACAATCTAATTGATTGGTTCATCACAAATCATTTAGAAATATAATATTCGCTTTATCCATATATCTTTAACAAACTTTAACAACAAATGTCACAAAACAAAATACACGTGTATGAGTCCAGAGTTTGGAACAACAGCAAGTCTTATTTTAGATATGTGATATATCAACATATAGCAACACGGACAGAGGAGGAAAAAAAGAAAGAGAGAGAGAGCAACTTCCAAACGCAATGTATAACTCTTGCCAGTCTTCATTACTGACTGATTTAAGTCTTGCAGTATTTCCTTAAGGTTTCCGTGCTATATCAAAGCATGTTTAAAGCACCTGTCATTTTGCACTTCTTTTTGGCGATAATCGGCAGATTCCCCAGCCACGATACCCCAGGCATACCGCCATATTTGTTAATCAGTCGAAGGATTTTGTTCAAATTTGCTATACCAAGGACATGAAAGATAAGGTGTGTCGGATGCTTACAAAGTTAAACAGTGAAACATGTGAATATTTTTCAGGGAAGTGAAAATTTTAATAATTATTTAGCAGAATATGTAGTTTTGATAATATATAATAAATCCTCATGCGTTATTGATTGTATCATGTTCAAATTTGACGATTGCTCTCCCTCTATATGGACTTCTGACGATGGTAAGTGTATACTGTTCACACTATTACATGGTATAGAATTACCGGTGTAATATGATAAAAAGCTAGATCAAATTTATTCTAAATACGCTATCGATGACATTATCTCTTTTTAAAAATGTTTATTTTGTTTTTGCTGAAACCGATGTGTTTCCAATCACATACATCATTGTGTATCGATCTAAGTGCTTATAAGTGTGTGTCGATAATATCTATGTCATTATAACTGAGAATAAGTTTAAACTAACTTAATAATTTAATCCATACGTAGTTTATGCATTCTCCCATATAATGTATTAATAAAATCAACCCCATTAATGAGTCATTGAAACACAATGTGAAGAACAGCGATTAATATTCATTAGATAGAAGTTCAAATGAACTACTTATTATAGAAATAAATGCATGGCTTTCATTAAAATGAACCATTTGATATGAGTCATCAGTCGTTTTCATTAATAAGGTGCATGCTAAGGATAAAATAGGTCATATTTTCTTTAATAAATGCTGGTCCTGTTGCCATTTTCGGTTTATGTAAATTTATTATGTGATTGATGTATGTATGCATCTTAGAAAAGAACTTATAACATCAATAAATGCTGTTTATCTTGTTTATTGACAATATATATATACAGATAAGTGTGACTCGTTTTTGAAAATGTAATTGTTATCAAAATTGGTGTTAATATTAGGGACAGGAGAAGAACCAATGGATCATATATTTAAATATTTTACAAATGGGAAAATTAGTCTTACATCTAATCTCCGAAAACCCTTTGATTTAAAAAAAAAATTAAAATATAAACAGAGGTTGTTTTCGTTAAATTTTTAAATTGAGCCTCGAAACGGGCTTTCACAACACGAAGTGTTTTTTAATTTTTAATTAAAAGAATTTGCGATTATGAAATGAAATTGAAAATCACGCGAATAAATAAAAGCGAAATCACCAAAAAAAGCATGTCCATGTCTTCATTTTGAGACAAATCAGGGACTCTATAGCCGATATAAATACAGCGTCGTGTTTATTTTATCAGTCACCCGGGGCCATACTCTTAATTATTTCAAATAATATAAACCGCAAGTCTTTAACCAGAAAGCTTGCTGTTAAAAAAAAAAATTAAGGGATCTCAGAGGCTCCTAATCATTTAATTTTCGTATTTGAAAATCATTCCTCAAGTTTTTAATTCGGAGACTGAACGCTAGTCTAGTGTCTCCTGCGTTTATCTGTTCTATAAATAGATCTGTCAACTCGATAGTTTACCGCTCGTATCATGTGATATGTCTACTGTTATGCGGTTACTTGTGTGATGTGTTTTGTGTTTCTAATCTTTGTGATAATCGGAGTTGTTCCATCAGTCACATGTAAGTTATCATTATTGTTTTATCTATAGGACAAATACCAACAGTAGAATGTGAAGCAAAACTTTGATTTAAAACCATACACATATAGACGACCATGGTTGCTAAAGTCGTAATAATTAAGGTATACATCACATTTTTCGCAATCTAAATTAGCTTGCTCTTGCTGTTACATCCTCTTATACTATCCCAATATGTCACTTTCATGAGTAAATAAAAATCTGCTAATGAGACAATATGACTACATACATGAAGTTATAATCATTAAATTATCTCCCTTATAACATATAAACACATTGAGGTGAGGATGATATGGGACGTTTATTACTATAAAGCCACTTGCAGGGTCAATACAGAGAACAATCATGAACCAATCATTAACTGTAGCGCAACACAAATTCACAATAATATCCGAATAATTATTAATAAATTGTTCCCATAACTCACGCCAGTTGATACAAACCAAGGGAAGTAACTGTTATATAGACATGCAGATATACTTCCCTATCATTATACCCAGTGTGAATGTTATCAGGAAGTTAAAGGCGCTGTAGCACGTTTTTTGCAAATTTTATTTTTTCAAATTTCTCATTTATAATGATTGTTTATGTCATTTATATTTACTTTAGAGGGTAAAACATCTTATTACGCAAACCAATGATCCGTAGTGGTAATAACGGTGTTGCGTATAAAGCCAAAATTGCATGGCGGCCATTTTATTGTGAACACATTTTATTATATTCGAATGACAAAAACAATTCCCATGGCTTTACGGAACCATGTACACTCATTTGCAACTTGATTTTCCGAAGAGAGAAGGGTGTTTTACTATTGTTGACATTATTTTTCAAATACATTTCATCGACTTATTTCAGTAAAAAAAACGTGCTACAGCGCCTTAAGTGACGTTTGTCAACTACCATGTTGATGAGCAGTAACATTGAAGTAACTAAAACAAAATAAAGCATCATGCAAGTTTTAAATCATGCATAAACACACTTATGCTTATCACATGGTATATGTTCATTGTATTCATATGGTATGGACCACATAAGCAATATATTCATTCTCAAAATTTGGTTAGTAAACGATACAAACATACGATTCCTACACTACTGGAGAGCTATTAATGAACATTATCTAAATTGAAACTCAGTGTTTAAATGATATAAACTACGTGTATAAAATACAATGAAACATGTTAAGCATGTTCCCAGTCCATCAAATGAAGCAATGTATGCCAATAAGTATACAGTTTAACCATCTTAGTATGAACGTAAAGTAATGAAATTCATTGTACATTGTTATGTCCTTGTTATGTCGAATTACGTCAAAAATATACACAACCCCATATTCTTGAAAAACAACCAAAGGATGCTTACGTATTTTACAAACTAAAAATGAAAATTTTATTGTTCAATTGTCATTATATGTAAAGCATGCTTTAGCCAAAAGAGACATTCTTATAAAAAAAAAACTGTATACCCTGTAAATATACAACAATGTTAATATACCACTGTAAGTCTTCTGTATATCGGCCGGAGGCCTTGAATACAATAAACATCTTTTGACTTGACTTTGACTTGAGTAGGCATCATCGCTTAAAACATAATTCTAAAACCAATAACTATACTTTAAAGGCGGTTCTATATATCATATCCATATAGGAATTAAATATTATATTATTAGATGAAATAAATCACCACACAGGAAGTTCACGGAAGCTATAGCTCAGTTCAGACATTTTGTGTTAAGTGTTTGGGTCAAATGTTAGCGAGTAGCGAGAGTATATATCCAGACGCAATCTTACTTCAATTATTGTAACAAAAACAATGGTTTGAAGTCAGCCAATACTGGAGATATTTGGACTTTTTCCTCATACAGCGGAAAACATCACTATATCACTGAAACCAGCCGACATCCAACTCCAGACGGAACATTCAACTTTGGCGAAACTATGTTTTTCGTAAGTATTCTTTTCTCCGTTTTTATAAGTATAAAATATGTTAAAAAATAGTTTAATTTCATGTTTATGCTGACTTTGAGACAAAGCTTCTCCGAGAATATAAATCATTACGCCATCAATCAGTTCTCTTTTAAACGTGTGGTTATTCTTTCTGAAGATGGCGTCTTCCCTTTAAACCCTAATGTCAATCATCAACGTCTACTTTTTGCCAAATTCGAACTCTCTAATAAGCAAGATTCGAGTCAATTCCTAATAGTATATCATATTACCACGCTTTTGAGAATAAACAATTTGAATTTGAAGTTGGTAGGGCTCTCACAATCGACATATATGGTAACATTAAATAATAAAATAAATTTAGTAAGTGTTAGTTCGCTTTACACAAATTAACATGTATGTTGAACCGTACATGCCTATACTCTCAATATTGAGTTTCCTTATTATAGATTCACTCCTATAAATACAATATACTTATCGTGAGCCGACATCACAATGCTGATTCATTGTTCTTACAAATTAATAATTCCTTCGGGTACCTGTGTGACCCCTACTCATGATTTGGTATGTTTTAAAAATATTTCCTGTAATAAGATCAGACCTACACTATCACATTGACGTACACAACACTCTCAAACCATATTTCAATATCTGCTTTGAGTTAGACATAAATGATATTGTATTTTTTAAAGTGTTTTCTTTAATAGTATTAATTAGACCTACAAAATCAAATTGACGGACATATAACAAGTAAATTTCATTGTTTTATTAAACGTTCTGAAGACCGTTTGTCATTAGTTTGAAAAAATGCGTAGGCCTATATGATAGCCTATACATAAATCTTACACGTGTGGCATATAGACGACATATTGTCTTGAAGAATGTCTATTAATTTTTTCCATAAAAGATACATTTCAACATACAGCATTTTCAACAATACTAGAACACTGCGTTAAAAAGAGAAATACAACCGTGTTAAGACAATGTAGCTCAGGTTCCCGTCTATGCAAACCTTGTTGTCTTCAGCAAGACATCTAACATGGACAAGGAAAACTAACACCATGATAATGGCCTTAATTGTGCATTGTCGTCTTTGTTTTGTCAAAGTGTAGTTGAAAAGTCCGCCATTGTTTTCCCAAAGTGTCTCCTGTGTTGTAATGTCCGCCATTGTCTTTCAAAATAGCCCGCCATTGTTCTTTCAGACACGCTTTGACAGAATCTGCGAGTGTCGTATTCAACTACGACACCGGACAAGGGATTTTCCCCTCGGATGATAGAGAGGTCGTGTCCCCCCTTTCTAACATCACCTTTGGGAGGGGCGACACGGGGTGCACGAACTTTACTGTTACCGGAGTGAACGCTGGTCACGTGATCCTTGGCGTCAATTCTTCATCCGGACAGTTTGTAAAGTGCGTTTGATATCCTATTTGTTATGAGTGCGTTTTGGCCTTTGTAGATAATGAAATCATATAAGTTGAGTCAACAAATTCTGAAAATGCACTTTTTTGTGCACTTAATCAAATTACCAGGTGATTATCAACTAAGGTTAAAAGGAGAAATGTAGGCACAGGAACTCGATATCCTAAGAAAAATGCACAGCTAAAACATATTCTAATTGTATAGGGTGCACATTTTTTCTTGTACAGGGTATATGTTTTTGTTTTAGCTATGTTTTAGCTACGGTTTACTTACAATATCGAGTTACTGTAAATAAAAGTTAAAGGCGCTGTAGCACGTTTTGGCATATAAACTACCGGGCAAAAGAAAGTAATCACCTCAGTTGATTTTATCATAAATATGATTTTCAATTGCAAATATCTCAAGTTTTCGATGTCATAATCCAAAACTGATAAGTACATGTGTTTAGTTAGCAGTCAAAGAATACTTCTACATGTTTTTTAATTATTTTAAAAAAAATGAAATTTTAAGTTTAATTTTGTTTTTAAATTATTGTTGTTGATACACAACTGTTCATCGACATATAAGACATATCCTATGTGAAAATAAATAAATGTGCCTGATTCTGCACACATTTAAAACATTTTAAACAGGGCAGGGGTCATGTTGGTGAAAATTTCATTCTTAACCCTGTCTTCATTACAAAAAGATATTTGAACTAAAATTTAACCTCAGTCACCAACAAAGTCATTCAAACTACTGCAGATAAGTATTATTGTATCGTGTCATAGTCAAATACATCTGATTTCTTTTAAATATTGAATTAATCGAAATAAACTTAGGTGAAAACTTTCTTTTGCCCGGTAGTTTACGTTTTCTCAAATTTGCTATTTATTACGAAAGTTTATACAATATATTGGTACGTTAATGGGTAAAACATCTTATTACACGACCTGCTCTCCGTATTCGAAAAGAAATGGTGTGACGTATAAAGGGACAATGGTGTGGAATCCGTCAGTGTGAGAGGTAGATTTGTAGGTTTTATGCGAATTTGAGAGTTCATACAGCAAGATGGTTGACCATTCTATCATTGTACCATATTCAAAACTCTAACGTGAGTGTTTAATCATCGCTACATCTGCCAGATCACATGAACTACCTTCGAGCGACAATTTTAATGTGAACACATTAAAATGGACATTCGTTGGCAAATGGACTCGCATGGCTTAAACAAACAATGTATCATTTAGCCATTGGTAACACTTATTCAAATGTTTATGAGAGAACTTTATTTCCGTAAAAACATCGTGCTACAGTGCCTTTAAGAGAAACGTGATCCTAAATTCGTTATTCTTATACAGGATCGTGATTTAACTTAGTGTAACCAACTTGAAAGTAAATATATTTATATGCATTCTTTGAAGGGCATTTAGTAGTGGCATACATAAGAACAAGAAGGTTTTCTGGATAACAACTTCTTAATGTGAAAATACACGACGTTTCGGAGTATGTACTAACTATTTCGTGAGGTGGAAGGAATGTAAGGAAACAACAAAATTGGATACTTTTATGAGGTGGTTGTTGGAGGTGACTTTTTTCCTGTTCTTAATACTTTCTAGGTTTGGAATGTGTTTAAGAACTCTCTGTGTTATAAGCTAAAACGTTTACCAATACCACTGGCAGTGATGGTCTCTCCGTTTCACCAGTCTAGACCGAAACATTAGAAAATCAATGTTATCAGTCATTTTCAACTTCCCCCGCATGACAACTTCCAAACGCAAGTCATAAATCTTGCCAGTCTCCATTACTGGTAAGCCTTGCAGTATTTATCTCGGTTTATTGTGCCAAGATAGTGGATCGCTGCACCTGAAATGCCTAATGGGCCCGGATTTCCAAGCACAGAGATCTTAGAAAATACCGCAAGGCCTAAATCAGCCTGTAATGGAGACTGGCAAGAGTTATGCCTTGCATCGGGTAGTTGCCGTATGACGTAAGCTGTGTTATTAAAGCAACAAGCTCTACCATGCCGAAGTTGATATTCTTGTCCGTGTCTTTATGATTTCAAAGGACGGAGAGCGAACGATCGGGGAACATTTTAAAGAAAATAACTATTCCAAGTAGTTTCGCTTGATGCCTATCAACATATATTATACTGAAGATGGTTTCAAATGAACTGTTTAAATCAAACTCTAGATACGATAACAACAATTACCTTGAACCTTGTATTGCCGAGTTCAAGTGATAATATTGTATGTGAGAGATGCAGTAATAGTGATGTTATTTAGGTATTGCAGCAGAAGAATGGGACATGGTCCTTATTATTATTTACTTGCTTTAGAAAACCAGAACATAACCAACATATTGTACACGCCAAGGTATCATTGCATCCCAAATACTTCGGTGCACCCATTGTATTGTTGGGGTCACAAAGACCAAACGTTGTACATGTGGTTATTTTATTGAGAAGTACGGACTGTTGCCGAATATAACCATTTTGATGATAGTCGATATATGAGGTAAAAGGACAATGCACCGCGAATGACGCTTTAGTCAAACGTAATTTGGAAACTTGATAATGTTTAATAGGGCATATAATATTACGTTGCATGTACAATGTAAATGTGGCGTATAGTTTCGGTTTCGGCACATGTATAATGATGTTAATCTATTTTAACTGGAAAAAACTAGTAATTATGATATATTTGGCGTTTGTGAATGACTATGCAAGTTAAGTGAAATTATTTGAACTGAAATTAGTACATGGTATGTTGGCGCGTGTTAAAGGGGCAGTAGCACGTATTTTTCAAATTTCCTATTTATAATGATAGTTTGTGCTAATTAGATTTACTTTAGAGGGTAAAACATCTTATTACACAAACCAATTATCCGTAATAGTAATAACGGTGTTGTGTATAGAGCAAAAATTGCATGGCGGCCATTTTATTGTAAACACATTTTATTATTTCGAATGACAAAAACGATTCCCATGGCTTTACTGAGCCATGTACACTCATTTTTAGCTTGGTTGTCCGAAGAGAGAAGGGTGTTTTACGATTGGTGAATTTATTTTTAAAATACATTTCATCGACTTATTTCAGCGAAAAATCGTGCTACTGCCCCTTTAAAGCCAAATTAAATATTATGAAACACGATGGATGCATCTTTAAACTGGAAAACACGACATGGAGTAAGATGTCGACGAATAAATAAAACCCACATGGCCATGTTAATGTAGTTAATATCTGAATATAAATAATCCACCTTGATTTTAAGGTGCATTTTCACAGTATATAAAATTCTCTGAAAATCTCTGAATAGAACTGTCCTACACAGGCAGCACTAAACTAGTATATTAAATAGGACCACTTCTACTTGTTTCACACAGTTCAGGTTTTATAGGAGTTATATTGCAAAAAAACCGGAGTAACCCTCCGAAGTTCGTTTTCACTAGAATATCCAGGTGGTAGGTCTGCATTTCCTTAAAAATCAGTGGACAATTACAGAAAATGATAGCAAAGAAGACATGGTTACTTGACTGACACATTTTCCATTTCAGGCTAATTCAGTTGCATTTTGATTGCATTAAAGGTCCAGCCATTGTGTTGTTGGGGTCACATGTTCCAAACGTTACTATAAATGGTGTTATTTTATCGAGAAGTACCGACTGTTATCGAAAACTACCATTTTGACGATAGTCGACTTAGTATATTGACGATATGAAGGTAAAAGTACTGGTTTCTGATCGAAAACCGGACAATGCACCGCGTGTGGCGCGTGCCAATGAGTCAAACGTAATTTTGGAATCTTATTTTAAACAGACAAAATAACAAATTTGAGTTGATAATGTTGAATAGGTCATATAACTACTGTGCATGTAAATGGAACGTGCAGTTCTGCACATGCAAAACGATGTTATTCGATTTTAATTGGAAACTAGTAATTATGATATATTAGGCGATTGGGGAAGAAAATAGCTGAGTGAATTTGTTTGTATTGTAAACAGCACATAATGGTGAGTTGGAGCGTATTAAAGCCAAATATTTTTTTAGGACATACAATGGATGCACCTTTAAATACCTTAGTTTAGTTTATGTGTATATGCTCTGTTGATGTATAATGATGTGCGCTTCTTCCCCAGGAACTTAATTTGATACCATAAGTAAAATGTTGGTAAAACATAGTGTAAACAAAAACCAAAAAGTACTCTATTTGTATATTGGGTACATGTGTACTTTTTTTTACCTATGTTTACCTACATTTGAAATACGACATCGAACTCCTGTGGCTCCTACATTTATTCGAGCATGATCATTGTAATACCTGTTTTCAGCCTGTCTTCAGTTTACATCCGGGTTACCGTTGTACACAGCACCGCACTAATTACAGTGTCTGCGGTGATTGGTTGGATTTACGTGGTGGCTTGGACGTTATCCGGGTACCCACAGGTCTATCTCAATTATGTCAATAAAAGGTAAATGGTTGTATTTAAACAAACCTTTTTTCTCAGTATACGGCCTTAGAATTCGACAATCCTGCATTTGTATCCACAGCGCTACTTCAAACCCCTGCTAATCTAAGTAGATTTTGCCTCGTATCGTAACTGATTGGTGACTCATCGTTATTTATAGCATGTAGGAAAGGTATACATTTTAAAAATATATGAGGGGTCAACTTATGAAATCCGCCGGCCATACCCACCATAAAACAAATATATAGTCATGACCTACGTAGCTCTCAAACCGTCGTTTGACTTGAAGTTGAAAGATGTAAATATATAATTATCCAGATATAGCATAATCTTACAGTCGTTGAATAATCACAATCCTTGCTATGATTTGAAAAGGTCTCAAAATGAAATAATTCAACTGGTGTAAGAATATTCCTAAAATATATCGTGGTATAACGATAAACGACTTTCCTTTCTATTGTAGTTATTGCCACAGGGGCTTGTATTGTCGAAAAACAAGCGATGTTAACGCACATAAAGTCGACGATCCAGCCCCTTATACTAAACACATTTCGACAATACAAGCCCCTGTGGTTATTACATTAAAGGCGATTACATATTCGGCGATAGGAAGATGAACATTATACACAGTAAATTAAGAAATTCTTGTAGTTCCCTAAACGGTGATCTGTATCGTGTCAATTTATCTGAAAGTAAATCTTGCATTTGTGGTGCTTTAGTTGAAGATGTTTATCATTTCTTCTTGAGATGTCCAAGACATGCTGATCTTCGTTTAGAATTAAAGCAAAGATTTTATAATTTAAAGGCAGAATTTGATATTAATACAATCCTGTATGGAAACCCAAATCTTCCACAAACAGTCAATGAAAACATATTTCACCATGTTCATAAATTCATTGGAAAGAGTCAACGGTTCAAATAATACATTAATACTAATGTACGTATTTACCACATTCAAAGTGCATTTTGTCATAAGAATAACATTTCCAATTGTGTGTTGCCTTAATAATGTATATTACATGTTTACCCACTTCGTCACTTGTAGATTTCTTACTTTCTTGTTATGTATTCAAGCCTTGTAAAATAGTTGTTGATTACCTGGAGAGGGCTTCTATAAGTTTCACAACTTGTGCCCAATTCATTTCTTAAATGAATAAAATATGTTTTCAATCAATCAATCAATTCAAAAATTCAATTAAAGGGTCACTGCGTCGAGGATAAAAATGAGATCACTTTTTTCTGCCCTTGCTGGTTAATGTGTCTGCTAATGAGTTACGCTTCGCTTCACTGTCTACATGCAGTTGTTTTATTACTAATTACTTCAATTGTCTGAAATTGGAGGTCTGTGACTCATTATCAGACACGTTAATCAGCATAGGTAGATAAATCTGATCTCATATTTATCCTCGACGCGATGTCCCTTTAAATGATGTTCTGCTTATACGCTTATACGAGAAGTGGTTTCCGTTCCATAATGTTCAGCGACGCTTATAATCGCTCATTGATTGCTCAATGTAGCGCTCAAGTAGCGCTCATTCTCTCATGAACGACACGGTGCAAAACCTCAAAGTTCGCTCGCTTTGCTACGTAGCGCTACATTGAGCAATCGCGTTCAAGAGAGGTTTAAAAGTAATTGTTCACAGACTATTTAATACACATGTTTTTGATTTACATTCTCTTTTCCCTTCCAGTTTACTAGGGTTCAGTTTTGACTTCCTGTGGTTGAACCTAACCAGTTTCATCACCTACGGAATATTCAACTGTGGACTGTACTGGATACACGTGATACAGGTGTGTGAATACAACTAATTATTTATTTTTTAATTTCTTTTTAATTTCACTGTTAATAAATCAATGTCATTACACGCTGCGTGCTGTCAGTGCTATCAAGTTACGATGCCTTGATTTACTCAAGGACGTATATCCATCTAATTCCTTGATTTACTGCACTGCATGAACATGAGCACTGAGCTACCACGTATAATATACCTGCTTTGTAAACTAAGGCGCTTTAGGTTAAGTAATGGAGAATGCATTCGGAGCTGTGGATTCGTTAAAAATAATCTTAATCCATCTTAATCCACATATGACGTCACGAAACATGCATATGTGATCATTTTACATTTGAAACAATAAATTTCAATTATGGGACACCAAAATCAATTATTTAGCAAATTTCGGTGCTCATTCATCGGATATGGTACAAGTACCTGCGACCCTCGTGAAATGGATTCTTCCACGCACGTGCAGCGCAAAACTTCCACATGAAGCGATGTGATTGACAGCTAAAAATCTGCCTTTTCATGCCTTCCGTGCATTACAAGTCTTGAATAGAACGCGGGATTCTTACTGACAAACAATCCTAAGGTTTCCAACAGCGTCTTGTGGCCTAGTGGTTAGAAGCGCTGACTACCAAGCGAAGGGTTGCATGTTCGATTCCAGGTTCATGCATTACAAAAATTAATTTGTCTATAGTTGTCTAGATAGTTTAAGATCCTATACTATACACCAAGACAAAATACTTCAGTCTCGAAAAATGTACCATTATTGAAAATGTCTAAACCTAACACCCCTCCTGACTGGGACAGTCAATGACCAGTAGATTCCTAAATAATAATCAACTGATAACACAATAGAGTGACGTCATGACCATGGATTAAGTGAATATAATACAATATTAAACTAGGTCCCGTTTGATAACATAAGATGTTTGTGAAACTCTTGAAGTGGATTGTATGTTGTCGCTTTTTCTCGTTAAATACCAAATCATAAATTCCTTTCATAAACATAAATGTTATTACACGAGAGGACCTTTAATATTCTAAATATATATGTCAGTACGAGTATGATCTGATACCACCATCCATCGTAAGTGTGTACAACACAACCGGGGAATTGTGTTGTACTGAGAGATGGCAAGCCCCGTTTACATGCACAAATATAGGCCTACTCATGTAAGTATATACACCTGGAATATATTTGCATATAGGAATAAACGTATACATGTATTTACTATGCGTTTACATGTGAAAATAGAGGTGGTAAGTATTACAGATTTTGAAACCATTGTCATTCATGCCATCGAGTATGTAAGCCTTTTGCTTTTCATCTTCTTCTTCTTCTTCTTCTTCTTCTTCTTCTCAAGAACGAGTTGCTCTGGAGAGCTCAAATACTGTGTTCATACTCCTTGGCCAATGGGGATTATAAATGGTAGATTTGGTGACTCTGTGGCCACGACCTGAAAACCTATCTTTAAAAAAAACTAGAAAGCTGAAATGTTGTCAATAGACTCCTTAGTCACAGGGGGCTACGCCGTAAAAGCATATTTTCACCTTCTTCAGAACTAAACTATGGATTTGGTGAGGTAAGGTGAGTTGCGGTTTAACGCCGCTTTCAAGAGTATTTCACTTATATCGCGGCTGCTAGTATTATGGCAGGGAGAAAGCCCGCAACGCCATGTGGCTATGATGGATTTGGTAAATCTGTTGCCCGAAAAAGGAGGCATAATGGGTTAAGTTTGGTGACCTTGACTGGAAATGGAAGGTTACTTCAGGAACATGACGGTATCTATATGTTATTTGATGACCTTGAAACTTTGATGTTGAAGTCGGAGCAGCGTTGCTTTTACCTCTTACCTACAAGTTTAAGTGCAAAGATGTTTATTTTTTTTTATCGCAACAGGAAGAATATTTTGCAATCCACCCTCGAGGTATCAACCCTGTTCAACTAAATGACGTCATCTTCGCTCTGCACGCCTTTCTCCAAACGGTCTTCATCATTGGACAAGCCTTCTGCTACAATGTGAGTCCGCTTCTCAGCTTGTTCTGAAGGGCATTTTAAATATAGTCAATAGGCGCAGTGAGAGTAGGTAGCAGGGTACCCACAGTTCCAAACATACTACATGCAAATCTAGAGCGTTTTCTTTGGATCACATTTAATTCTGAGAGTCGTGAATATGCTGTAATCCTGACTCCCACGCCAAATGAAAATCCTGGATCCGATCCGAATGTTAATTTGACAGATCGTGGATCCTCCTTGTCTTTTGTCATTAAATCTCTTCCATAGTTTAGGAAGTTCAACGTCGCTTTTTACCAAAGTATCTATAGAGGCTAAGTAGCAATACTACCTTTAGGTATGCTGAACTTCTTTTTCCTCTGCAATATTGACGACTTCCGGCAAAGCTTTTTTGATCTACACTGGTTCGCTCCTTGCTGAACTCTTTCTCCAATACATAAGCAAGGAATTTTGTTGCATGTGCGGCATTTTTCAGCAACCATATATTTCTTAATCATATGTGATATGAGGTCATTTAATAGTCAATAAAACTGTGTATGTGCATATATGTATTGTTTTACTTATTGCAATGACAACTGGTATTGTTTCCAAAGAATGGCGGACAGAAGGTTTCTGTTGTGTGCTACATCATCCACGGCCTGCTGCTGGTGTTCGTGCTGGCGGCGCTGGTTGTAGCTGTCCTCCACGAGATCACGTGGCTCACCTACCTCTACTACTTCTCGTACATCAAACTGGGAATAACTCTCATCAAGTACATCCCTCAGGTAGGTGGTGGAGATGTTATTGTCCAATTCAAGGTTATGGAATGAGAAATATGACCTTGTTGATTGTAAAATGTGACAGGATGTACGACATTGGTGACTGGATGTATGATATTGGTGACTATTTGTATGACATTGGTGACTGGATGTATGACATTGGTGACTGGATGTATGACATTGGTGACTGGATGTATGACATTGGTGACTATTTGTATGACATTGTTAAATTGATGTATGACATTGGTGACCTGAAGTATGGCATTGGTGAATTGATGTATGGCATTGATGAATCGATGTATGACATTGGTGACTTGATCTATGACACTTGTGACTTGATATACGATATTGCTGGTTACTCGATGTATGGCACTGGTAACTTCGTATATGACATTGGTGACTTGAAGTATGGCTTTGGTGACTTCGTATATGACATCTATGACTTATTGTATGACATTGGTGACATGATCTATGACACTGGTGACTTGATATACGATATTGCTGGTTACTCGATGTTAATTGATGTTAGACATTGGTGACATGGTGTTTTAAATTGGTGACTTGATGAGTCAATGTTACATTGGTGACTTGATGTATGACATGGGTAAATTGATGTATTAGTGACTTGTGTATGACATTGGTAATGATTTGTGAATTGATGTACATCATCGTTGGTGATTTTATGTGTGACATTTGATACGACATGACTTTTGTGACTTGATGTATAGTGACTGTCGCTGTATGACATTGGTGATGTAATATAAGACATTGGCCACATGTGACATATGAAAAAACATAAAAAAGAACAACTTATTAAATGTTTAGAAGTATGGTGTTAAATTTATTTGATATATACAGCAGTATTGATATATCCATGGGACATCTCTCTACTGATTGTTTGCTCTGTTCCTCTAGGTGTATACCATCTATAAACGCAAGACTACAAAGGGTTTCAGCATGTATGGTGTTGGCTGCGACTTCACTGGGGGACTGTTCAGCATATTACAGATGTTTGTGCTATCATATAATAGTGGTGAGTTGAGCATATTACAGATGTTTGTGCTATCATATAATAGTGGTGAGTTGAGCATATTACAGATGTTTGTGCTATCATATAATATTGGTGAGTTCAGCATATTACAGATGTTTGTGCTATCATATAATAGTGGTGAGTTCAGCATATTACAGATGTTTGTACTATCATATAATAGTGGTGAGTTGAGCATATTACAGATGTTTGTGCTATCATATAATAGTGGTGAGTTGAGCATATTACAGATGTTTGTGCTATCATATAATAGTGGAGAGTTCAGCATATTACAGAATTTTGTGCTATCATATAATAGTGGTGAGTTGAGCATATTACAGATGTTTGTGCTATCATATAATAGTGGCGAGTTCAGCATATTACAGATGTTTGTGCTATCATATAATAGTGGTGAGTTCAGCATATTACATATGTTTGTGCTATCATATAATAGTGGTGAGTTCAGCATACTACAGATGTTTGTGCTATCATATAATAGTGGAGAGTTCAGCATATTACAGAATTTTGTGCTATCATATAATAGTGGTGAGTTGAGCATATTACAGATGTTTGTGCTATCATGTAATAGTGGTGAGTTCAGCATATTACAGAATTTTGTGCTATCATATAATAGGGGCGAGTTCAGCATATTACAGATGTTTGTGCTATCATATAATAGTGGTGAGTTGAGCATATTACAGATGTTTGTGCTATCATATAATAGTGGCGAGTTCAGCATATTACAGATGTTTGTGCTATCATATAATAGTGGTGAGTTCAGCATATTACAGATGTTTGTGCTATCATATAATAGTGGTGAGTTCAGCATATTACAGATGTTTGTGCTATCATATAATAGTGGCGAGTTCAGCATATTACAGATGTTTGTGCTATCATATAATAGTGGTGAGTTCAGCATATTACAGATGTTTGTGCTATCATATAATAGTGGTGAGTTCAGCATATTACAGATGTTTGTGCTATCATATAATAGTGGTGAGTTCAGCATATTACAGATGTTTGTGCTATCATATAATAGTGGTGAGTTGAGCATATTACAGATGTTTGTGCTATCATATAATAGTGGTGAGTTCAGCATATTACAGATGTTTGTGCTATCATATAATAGTGGTGAGTTCAGCATATTACAGATGTTTGTGCTATCATATAATAGTGGTGAGTTCAGCATATTACAGATGTTTGTGCTATCATATGATACTGGTGAGTTCAGCATATTACAGATGTTTGTGCTATCATATGATACTGGTGAGTTCAGCATATTACAGATGTTTGTGCTATCATATAATAGTGGCGAGTTCAGCATATTACAGATGTTTGTGCTATCATATAATAGTGGTGAGTTGAGCATATTACAGATGTTTGTGCTATCATATAATAGTGGTGAGTTGAGCATATTACAGATGTTTGTGCTATCATATAATAGTGGAGAGTTCAGCATATTACAGATGTTTGTGCTATCATATAATAGTGGTGAGTTGAGCATATTACAGATGTTTGTGCTATCATATAATAGTGGTGAGTTCAGCATATTACAGATGTTTGTGCTATCATTTATTACCCATATGGTTGAAAATAACCGAGTCAATATATGTGCACATATAACGGTTGCGTAGCAACCATTGTTTCACCGTGACTTTCTGTATTTTGTTATCTGTGACGTCATAAAACGATTGTTCGTGACGTCACTGTAGCTTGCTGTCGCAAGAGAAGTGGGGCATTTCCTGGCTGATTCACGCGAAGCAAATAGACTAAAAGTGGTATAAAGAAATTATTACACTCGAAAATGTCGTATGACTTGTACGAAACGCGTGCAAATTCATGTATAACCCTCGCTCTCGCAATATAAAAATTCACACTCATTTCGTAAAAGTCATATAACACTTTTCCTCTGGTAAATAATCTCTATATAATATAGTCCAATCTCAGTATTTTTTCTTCTGCTGTAATTCAGCATAGTTATTGTAATGATTTATTGAAATTCTGCACAGAATGTTTGCACTTTATAAAACACTGTCTCCTTGGAGTTTGTTCACTGCTGTTTTCCTCCAACTTTCAGTTATTGGTGTGTGAAGGGAAGGGACTGGAGGGTCGGTGAAAATTGATGGTTTTGTTAAAACCGTACCAATTATCATATCTATGTATTCTACTTACAGATGACTGGGGTTCCATCATCGGAGACCCCACCAAGTTTGGACTGGGCCTGTTCAGTATGATGTTCGATGTCATCTTCCTGGTGCAGCATTTCTGTATCTACTCCGCCAGTATGAAGGAGTCTGATCAACAAACCCTCATTGTCAACGAGGAGGGGGAGGGGGAGAGTGAAGGAGATGGTGAGAGTGAAGAAAAGGGGAATGGGACAGAGAAAGAAGAGAGAAAATAGGATACATGGCGGAGACCATTGACTCACGCTGACATTAATATTCCTCAATGGGAAAGTGCAATCGAAGGTTCAGATATCAGATATCATCACTGACCAGAAGCTGGATATAGTTAAAATAATAACGGAAATAATATTAATAATAAAATACGAAATGAAATTTCTCAAATATCATGTTGATATAATCTCCAGTAATGACTATAGAGTTTATATTTCACTTGTGGTTTTAAGAACAATACATTTATTTATTTTTTTAAAAATTGGTCACTGTAAATATATATAAATACAGTGATTCTGAAAGAGGACATGGTCTCCTGGATGACCTTCTGTATATGTAAAGGTTTCTTGCCACTATCATCAGTTACATTTTAGGAAACTCAAATGTGTCAATGTGCTGATGATAATGTTAGAGACAAGCTTGTGTTGGAGAAAATAGAACCACACTGTTCATGTTCTCATTGTTGATATTGTTTTATGAACATATTTTTCTATCACAATAAAATGGAAGACATATTCAAACTGGTGTATGTCATGAAGTTATCATCAAATCATATTTCATATTTTGTTCTTCTTGGATTTGATTGCTAATACCTTCTTTAAAGATTTCTAGATTTTCAAATATCTCTTTGTGTTGACTGTAGTCGCTAAGGGGGAAATTTACAGTGCACTTTCGACTTCCCAGCAGTAAGATAGATCAATAATAATGGACCTGAGGTTCCTTTCACAAAGCAACGCATTCATTGATATAACATTAAGAATAGTTATTTTCAGTAACCTTATTGGTTTGAAATGAGACCCCGGACGATATTCAGACATTCTCAATGAGCAGTGATACTATTTGTGAACACTCATTCTCTTAACTCATTTCTTCAAAAGTAGCCTCTAAGTAAGGCAATATTTCTTGCTTCTCTGAAGTTTATATTATGGGAACAGTTCATAAGCTCAGTTTGAATCAAGAAAACTCACATTAGAATTGGGCACCTGTTGGCCGTTTCACTTACCAATGTTAGCTCTAAGTTCAATAGTAAGCCAATCTTGTATCATCATTGCTAAGATTGATCTTAGGGCTAAGATCGGTAAGTGGAACGGTACCCTTGGAAATATTAGTTAAGTAATCTCTTTGGGAATCATTTTTCAACTAACTGGGGATTATACAGAAAAAAATTCTAGAGAATTTGAATGCAACAGTAATTTGCCTCTGTGACTGTGTCGATCGTCACTTATTTTGAATTGGTTCCGAATGTTAACGGCGATTTCATTGGCTGTATGTTAGCAGATGGTAAGGGATGTAACTCGTGATCACAATAGGTGTCGCTGATTCGTTTCACCACTTCTGGCTAGGTCGAAGGCAAGGTAAAAAATGGAGAGATCTCGATACATTTTCACCTTGCCGTGGGAAGATGGGGATTATACAGAAAAAAAATCTTGAGAATTTGAATACAACAGTATCATCATAATTGTTTATTGATCAACATTGTCAGAGTAAAATTAATATCATCATTCAAAAGATAAAACAAACTGTCGTCATCTTTTGCCTTTCTTCTTGTTCTTCTTCCCACTTGGTTTCTCAGCTGCTTCAGGCATGATGCGCATTGCGTGTCCTTTCTCCTTGAGGTGAGTGAACATCTTGTTCCTCGTCCCGAACTCACTCCTACACACATTACACTTGAATGTCTGCAACAATAGGAACAAATTAAGAATTTAAATGAAACAGGGGTCTGCCTGATCTACTTACATATCTTACATTTTACCTTAAAGGAACACTGCGTTGAGGATAAATAGGAGATCAGACACAATAATCAATTTTATCTTTGACGCAGTGTCCCTTTAAGCAAATCAAGGAGAAAATCTGGAAAATGATACTTTTATTTACAAGAAATTATTTGATGTCCTTTCACAAATCTGCAAACCAATCAGAAAGAAGTATTTTGAAAATGTCAACTGTATGTCCTTTCACAAATCTGCAAACCAATCAGAAAGAAGTATTTTGAAAATGTCAACTGTGAAAGCTTTATTTGCAATTCATTGTACAATTTCTGAATTTTTCCTTTTCTGCACTTTCTGCCGTCTTTACAGTGTTTTTAGCAGCAATGTCACAACAGGACTTGAATGGATAAGGTATAAAAGCAACTTGGAAACACATATTATGATTTTAAAACAAATGTATACAGTGAGGGGACATTGTTACTATTGACGACCGTACCACAGAAAGATACCTAGCTGAACATAACCATTTAATTTATGAATTTGATCTTGTAACCAGTACCTGTTTAGACTTAGGTTTGCTGCTTGACTCTGCTAACTCAATGTCTGGGTTATCTCCCCCTACCAAGGTGGCGGCAGTATCGTCAGTGATCCCTACTTCTCCTTCTGTGTCCGGTACACGAGCTTCACTCTCTCCAGAACGGGTACTGGATTCAGCCATAACCTCCTTAATAGAAATCAGACCACTATATAACTACAGGGATTACAAATTGACTTCGTAGTTCATCAGAATTTATATGATTTATAATTCAGACTTACATGTGAAATAAGTCTCAATGCTTGGAAAATGTAGTTAAAAATTAAGTTCAAAGGCAATCTCACTATCCTCCAAATAAACATTTATACAAATGTCCCATGACTTATTGTTGATCTGTAATTAATTTTGTGGCAAATTATCTGCCTTTGACATTAACCCTTACGTTGCGTATATATATTTTACCCTTTTTAGCCCCTGTGGCGGAATTTACAGGCTCGCAGCTCGCAGCAGTAGTTTGAGCTTAGGCACTAACGAGCTCTGCTGGCGGAATTTCCAGGCGGCGATTCCGGTACCGTTTTTACGAAATATACCGCATCTACATGGCGAATACGGGCTATATACGGGCGTTGAATACAAATTCAAGTCGCGGCACCCGTACACAAATGGTTGCTTTATACCCGCATCTTTGAATTATTTTTTTACGATTTTTCTTTACTTTTCTATTACTTTGTAAAGATTGTCTTTAATTCGGGTCTTATAACATCATGAATTTGGAGCGCGCTACTGAAATTTGTATATGGACTTGAAGACCAGATGTTTGTCTTTACAATGATATAAAAAATATTAGAATGCGACCTATGGTTATAATTCTATTGTCATCTAAAGTTTGTCTTTATTTCCAGCTTCATGAAATCAAAACTCCTGAGCGCGCATATTGCGAAATTTATATGTGCTTGTAGATAGTTTATTCCTCTTTACAATGACGTAAAAATTATTAGAATACGACTTATGGTTCAGAAAATATAACCAACCAAAGGAGAGTGACGCTACCCCGACAGTACCACGTGAATGGTCCCGACGCGCACCAAGTTACTGGCACTGCTTGGTCCCCCCGGGACTGTGCTAATTACAGTACCGTTACCTCCTCGAGACCTCCTCGAGACCTCCTCGAGGGTGCCAGAGCCGAGCGCGCGTGGAACTAATGGGTACTAATGAGCACAGCATACACTAATCACCGCGGCGAACGCAATACATGTTGCGCGGTGTAAAGTTTGTCTTTATTTCCAGCTTTATAAAATCGTAAATTATTTCGCGCGCATGCGAAACACGTATGTACTTGAAGACAATTTATTCCTCTTTACAATGATATAAACATTATTGGAATACGTCAAATGGTTCGCAATATATGAAGAGCGTAAGGAAGGCACCCCCAGTACTTAGAAAATTCATTTTTGAAAAACTAACTTTTTGCGACATCTGGCGCATCATTTGCCGCATGTTTATTTTTCGCTGCGCATATACATATGATACATGGAATTGAAGACAATTTATTGCTCTTTACGATGATGTAAAAAGAAAAAAAATGCGCAACTTCGTTCGGAAGCTATAGCGGGCCAAATGAAGGTACCCTCGGTACTTTGAGGCAACTTTTTGACTATCGCGCATATCGGGGCACGTGCCGCAACTTTAGTTTTTCGTGCGCATGTATAAATTTTATATTGAATCAAAGCCGAATCTTTCCTCTTTACCCCATGTAAGTTTTATGAAAATCGTCCACCCGGTTCAGCATTTATGGGTGTTTTTTATGATGCGGTTCTGGCTGAACTTCCAATGAAAGCTCGCATTCACTTTCTCTGTCTCTTTGATAAAATAAAGAATATTTTATTTGCAATGACATGTATTACAATGAAATTACAATGCATTTATGTACAAATATACACAATATTTACCTGCGGTTGTGCGCAGAACAGCTTTAGGGACCTAACAAGGTATGTATATAATGTGTATATACTAGTCCACACTTCGGCTCTCTTTACTTTCAATTTTCTTCTTCTTCATTCCCTTCTTCATTTCTTTCTTTTTCCGTGGCAGTGATGTAAGCCCTGGAATAGTCAGTGGCGGTGTGGTACAGTTTGAAGCATGGTGCGGCGCACAGAGAAACATTACAATCTGTACATTCATAAGAAGACTCTCTGCCTACTCGTTTTTTCTTCCTTGCTGGCCCATTGCCTTCTTCAATCTGTTTTGCGAGGATGGCGCGTTTTGCCTTAGAGCATACCACACACATCCTTGTGACGTTTTTCTTCCTTCCGACAGGCTCAATCTTCGTCGGAAAGTGACGTCCATGAAGACGAGTGACACTCTCGTCGCTCGTGCTCGGCCGACCACGGGGACGTCTGCAAAGTGATGGAACTTGTTCCTTGTCCGCAAATGTTACTATATGTTGCGCCAAAGCCTTCCTGTATTCCCGACTTGTTTTTAGAGGTTTATCTTTGCTGTATTCTTTATAAACGATGTAAGAGTTCAACATGGCAACGTTGAGAACGTGAAACCAAACCCGTTTCCACCACTTCAGGGTCTTCACTCGGAACGGCGTGTACGACAACATCTGGTCGGCCCGATCAACACCTCCCATGTACTTGTTGTACGTTGTTACAATGCGCGGCTTGAGAACTGGTTCCCCTGTTGCCCGGTTCTTCTTCCCTGTTTGTTCAAGTTGTGTATCTTCAACAGTAGACATGAGAAGCACTGATTTTCTATCTTCGTAGCGAAGAACGAGTAGGCCATGGTTGTGAGAAACTGTCATGTCCCCTTGCTTGGCTTTCTTTTTAGGTTTCTTGACTGAATCAGGAAGTCCCTTTCGATTGGCTCTCAACGTCCCCGTGGCACCTATTCCCCGCTCCCACAAATTTATGTACAGATTTGTGGACGAATAATAGTTGTCCATAAAGATGTGATGCCCCTGTCCAACGTAGTCGTTCACCAAGTCCATGACTACATCATAAGTTTTGCCACCTTCAGAAACCGGTTCATTCGTTTTTCCAGTGTAGAGTTTGAACTTGCAAACGTATCCGTTGTGCGAGTCACACAACATGAAAGCCTTTATCCCATACTTCTTAGGCTTGTCGGGAAGATAAACTTTGAAAGATAAGTTACCTTTCCAGGGCACCATGCCCTCGTCGACTGAAATGTTTTGATGCGGTTTATACACTCTTGAAAAACGGTGAACTATCCGGTTATACAAGTGTCCCAGTTTATTTATTGGTGAAAAGCACGGGGTGTTACGGCCCGGCATCCTCCTGTTGTCAGCCAAGTGTAGGTAGGTTATAAGAAGCCAAAACCTGTCTCGGGGCATGCACTTGGCGAAGAAAGGCGTTGAGGTAACATCACTTGTTGACCAGTAATCAGCAAAGTTTCTCTGCACAACCAATGACATGGCAATTGTCATGGCTACAAATACCTTCATCTCTTCTGCATTAGTGTCTTGCCACTGTTGCATTCTTGAACGGGGTCTTAGAATTTTGTCCTCCATTGCTTGTTTGAAATATCTATTGGTTTCCGTTGCCATATCCTCATAGTCATCATTATGTATAAACAAATTGAAAAAGTCAATAGGTTCAGGGTTCTCAGGAAGTTCTATGAACTGGCGCAACCCAGTTTGACCAGTGAAAGGCAAGTTTACACGTGGCCGCGGACCATCCACCCACTCATCAAACGTCTGTGAATTATCATGATTATATTGTGGTATTTCGGCAAACTCCTCCTCAAAACCACTAAAGTCTTCTTCGGTGGAATTACCGGCGGCTAGAATCTTTCTGGCAATCTCTGTCTCTATATCACTCAGAGCATCTGTGTCACCATGTTCACTATCTATTACAGTGTCCCGATCATATGCATCATCACTGTCTAAACCACTGCTACCATCACTGTCAGTTGACTCCATATCAGAGGCTTCATCAGCATGGATCTCGTTGATGAAGTCGTCGTCGCTTGTAACGGCTTCAAAGCTGCGTGTCCTAGTATGCAACGTCCTAGGCCGTCGCAGGGCCTTGCGTCCACGTCCGCGCAGCATTCTGCTTCAACCTGTAAATGATTGAAAATGCGTTAGATGTATGCAACATATAACATGTGATTAGAGACAATAAACATACAGAGATAATGAATGTGAGCTTCATGGACGTTCATTTGCCAGTTTCAGAACCTCCCGGCGCATCTAGGACGACTGCGCCGCAAGCGCCGACGGCGCCGACGGCTTCTGACATCGCGCCGATTTTTCCGACGCATATGTCAAACGGACCATTTTCTGATTTCCTCGGCGACGTGTAGCACCGGGCGCGAGGCCCGGAAAATAAACTACTATGTCAGGGAAGCTCGGGTTGTCAGTTGCCGAATGACTTCTCTTTTCGAGAAGCAGAGCATCCAAGGAGCGGTCTCTCGAGGCGGAGCCCGGACCCATGGGAGCATACTCCCATGCTCTCCGGGAATTCCCGTCCCCGTCTTCCGCGGCGGACCCCGGATTCAATCGCGGGACAGGTTTCCCATGTTCTCTTTTGAGAACGAGAGACTCCGAGGAACAATCCTATGGGACGAACCCCGGATTCTATTGGGAATGGGTTCCCA
Source organism: Gibbula magus (assembly GCA_936450465.1). Taxonomy (NCBI): domain Eukaryota; kingdom Metazoa; phylum Mollusca; class Gastropoda; order Trochida; family Trochidae; genus Gibbula; species Gibbula magus. The sequence continues at coordinate 60,369,805 of OW388292.1, read as the reverse complement.
TGCCCTCTCGACATATATAGCAGAAACCTTCATACCTCGGAATGACACGAACCTTTATTTCAAAGTAGAAACAAAAAAATAATTTGCACAAAAAGTTTGGGGGGTGGCGACCAAAAGCGGGGGGGTCCGCGCACCCCCCGGTAGATATTTATACTTGTGGGTCGGTCCCGAAGATGACGGACCACGCCCATGTTCATGGGAATTTTTTCTCATTATGTCATGGCGAATCCCGTCGGAAATTCCCCTGCTCACGAAAAAACTAATACCTAAAAAAGTAATTGTGATACAAAAGAACTTTGGTAATAAAAGTGGTGAGGAATCAAATTCTCCATCTGCTCAGTTCAGTCCGCTACACATATAAATAATTCTTCAAATCTTATTGAATGAAACGTCTTTTATTCAATAATGTAAAAGATAAAATAATAAATTCAATTCAAATGGTTTGGAAAGGTGCGCCCTCGCATTTGAATTTTAGAAATAAAAACCTTTCGCAAATGGCATCAGTAACAAAAATGTTCACGCATTTTTAGAAACTCCGAAAAGTGAAATATTTTCCTGAGAAAATATTCCCACGAAAAGGCTTTTCCCCGAGCGGCGGGTCCTGTACTCAAATATATTTTCACTTTTATGTTATAATTTTTTTTCCAATACTGGAAACAAAATTCCGTCATGACAGTTGTTCATCGTTTATAAAGCTCTATATTTGCGTATCAAAAGAACAGTATTTTAGTTATATATTATCATACTTCTTCACTTATGCGTACATCAATATTGCGGCTCTTCGCGCATGCATAGTTCTTCCCAAAAACATGCGCATTATATCTGGAATTAAAGACAATGTTTTTCTCTTTACAATGATGTAAAAATTATAAAAATCGGACTTGCGGTTCAAAAGTTATGAAGTGCGAAAATTATACCTTTTGGCGCGGCGCTTTGCGCATGCAGAGTTCTTCCCGAAAACATGCGCATTATACATGGAATTGAAGACAATGTTTTTCTCTTTACAATGATGTAAAAATTATAAAAATCGGACTTGCGGTTCACAAGTTATAAAGCCCGTAATGATGGTATATATGCTAAGAGCGCCACTTATTCAAAGCCGAATATCACCTTCTGCGCGACACCTGGCGCATCAAAAGTTATTGCCGAAAATACACGTATTTTATATGGAATTGAAGACAATTCTTTTATCTATATACTGATAAAAAAATTATGAAAATATCCCAAGTAGTTTCTTAGAAATAGAGCGCCGAGGCATGTTGGGGTAAATGCGCCACATGTATCAAAATTCAAAAGTGCGAAAGTCGGCTATCTCTGTGCGATTGCTGTATTTTCAGTTATGTTAGCGCAATTGCGATTTTTATATGGGAATAAAGGCCATTCTTTCCTCTTTATTTTGGTATAAAAAAAAACGAAAACAACCAATTGGTTCATATGATACGAAGTGCGAGAGAAAGGTAGCTTATCGCAATATCTTCCCGTAATTAGAAGCTATCTGCCCATGTGGCGAGATGCGAGACAGATAAGCATAGGCTATCTGCCCATGTGGCGGGATGCGAGACAGATAAGCCTGTACGGGCCTATCTCACCCCGGGGCAGTGCAGACACTTAGGTGCTAATTAGCCGCCGGGCAGTGTAGCCATCGGAGCGAAGCAGGACAAAATTGGCCTTTTGTAAAGCTAATTATCGATGCGTTACGGGTCAACAATGCACACGCAAATTGGTGTGAATTTTGCTGGACGTTCTGACCAGACACTGAAGAAAGTTTTATTCTCATTGCGGGCTGCGAGGCATAAATACAGCCATTCTCATGCAGCGAGTCGCGGAAACAATCGACTCGGGACCCGGTATGGAGGCTAGCCCAGTACATAGACAGGCGTGAATTCTTCTAAGTAAGCGATCCGGGATCCGTACTGGAGTACCTACGAATCGCTTATAGCCCGCCCGGATTATTCCGTCGCCCGCATGTTAAGGGTTAAATTGCTGTGTCAAAAATGTAAATTGTTTGTTCCAAACTCTTTTCCGAAAAAGTTATTGAATATTAACTAAAACAGTCATATAACATTGTAAAAACAAACGGGTGTTTTTGTTGATTGTTTATTTATAAATTATATTTTTCAATAAAGGACACCACTCTCAAGCAGTTTGATCCCAAACATAACAAGTCTTATATATGCTCACTGTCTAAAATGGCATGTTGTGAAACCACTTCCTTAATTATACTTTTGACAAAATCAAAAAGAAGGCAGATCATAATGCCAAACCAAAACCAGTTATTCTTATTAAAAAAGTTAATAACAATACAAAGTTAATACCTCCTATACAATGTCATGTTTTTGGACAAAAAGAAAAAGACCTATGAAGGATTGAAATATTGAAAAAGTATTTTTAAAAGAAAATTTGATAATCATAAATATAACAGAAATTTTTTTTTCTTTAACAATATTTGGAAAAGATAAGCATTTATATTCATGATTTCAAACTTTAGCAGAGACTGTAATTGTCTTTTGGAGCGAAGTGTCGGACACATTCCCTGGAATCCCACACCTATCAGGTTACAGAGGCTGTGTCCCTATCACCTCCACAGACAGTGACACAGGTGCTACACAATGCCTACCTGAGAAACGTCCTCGTCAGGGCCTTTTTTATGCTTTGAGTTCTTCTGTGTGCTGTGAAATATGTGAGAAAATAGCTTAATTTTGATTTCTGTTTTAAAATGATCTGTGATCTAAACTGTAAATTCTTTGAGATCTTCAGAGGTTGTTCAAGTTTTTGTTTAAATCATTCACCATTATATGGATAAACATTGGATAAACTGTTTGTATTCTAAACTAAAATGGTTTTAAAGGTTTGCTTTTATAAAAGTGTTGTGGCAGTATGATGAACGAAAAAACATTTTGGGTATTTTTATTTCTTTTTAAATGCATTATAAATGTATAAATCCTTGTGTGAAATGGTCATACCCAAAATTCAATTAGCAAAGCAGGAATTCAATTTATGACATTTATTTATGACTGAGTTTAGATAACAGCAAGCCATTGTTTCAGTTCGGCCAAGGCAGAATAAAACTAAAATTCATATTCATAAAATAACATTGTTTTAGAAGAATTTGATATGATTGAAAAGCAAACAAAACACTAATGATTATGCTCATATAATGACAATAAATATTTTGGTAACTGGAGTTCAACAGGTTGATTCAAGTTCTACTTAAATGGAGACTTTATCATCTAACTCGACTTGTATTTGTATCACCAAACACCAAATATTTGACAATAACTTTTTTCAAATTAAACTCGAGCAACGGCTTAATACACGATGAGAAGCCGAATTCATGCGCCCCATTTACATGTATGCCAGTTATATGTTCCATTGAACAGTACCAACCAATATCTGTCTCTTTGTCTGCTACATATAAGTTTTCAAAATTACGTTTGAACAATTGACGTGCGACAGCCTAAATCAAGACTAAACATCTTAATACTGTAGAAGCTTTGTGAATACAGAAATTGTGAATATCTACAAATAAACGGTTACCTGTCCTCTGGAGAGAGGTCAAGGTCATTCACTTTCTCCTCAAGGTCATCGATGTCTTGTTCCTATAAGGAAATAGAAGAAATTCATTTACACTTTCAACTTAAAACGTAAATAGAAGACTGCATCCTGTTCCCGCATAAAAGTTCAAAACACCAATCATAAAATCATTGTTTATGTTCATTGTGGGAATTTTGAAATTAATTTTAATGAATTTTTCATACTTTAACATCTCATACGAAATAAATTTTTAAAAAACTCCATATAATACCTCTTGCTGTTGTCGCTGCTGTTTCCGTTTTTTCTTCTGTTTCTTTGATAACCTGAGAAAATATGGATTTTTCCGTGACCAAACAATCAGTGTTTTACAAGGTATACATTAAAGCAATTATTCTTCCCTTGGAAAACTACATCCTTTAACAACATAGATCAATTTTCAAACAATATTGTTCTTCTATATCTCAAGTACAAAGCTATTCACTGACTAATTGATGACATTATGGCCATGGTTAGATTGTTTAAAATATAGCATCAGTTTCATGTATTACATTTCTCATTAACTCTAACATATCAACCTATAAGGCATTCTTCAATATTTTATGTATCACACTGATTTACGTTATCAGGTTAAAATAATTTCTGTTAGCTCATTTTAAAAGTAACTGAACTCTCCAGAAAGATGAGGAGTGCCTTAGTGTGAAACATACGTTTGATTGACAGCTGTGAACCATGCATACAACAAGGGTGATTTTTACAGGATAGATAACCAGCCAATCACATGTCAACATTACAACCATTCTTTAACTTTTCTTCCTTTCCAAAATGAGAGTATGTATGTATGTTGATGTATTTGTGGAAACAGTTTTATCAATATTCTGATGTTCTATAGCTCTAATATCAGTCCTGAATTACTGGAACATATCATTCAACCCCCTGTTACCTCATAATTTCATTTTAAACTTTAAACTTTTATTTGAATGCAACCTGTTTATAAACAATTAATTATAACTCATTTTCATCTAAATGTATACATATCTTTTTATCATTTGATCCCTGAATTGTCTTTCCAAACTTTAATTTCTTTGATATTGATGAAAATGATATGTACACAAAACCTATTTTATGAGCAATTAACATTTTCATTTATTATAATTATTTATTTCCCAGGAGATATGTTGACCTTCTTTTTCATAGTATCACGAAATGCCATATTATTTCTATATTAAAAGATTGCGCTTGACGACCTGTCTTATTAGTGGTGTGTAGGGATAGCATTTTATTTCTAGTTTTCCAACCTGTTTTATGTTTCACAATGCACTTTCACAAACAAAATTCTTAAGAAATGAAGGGAAAAATAACAATTCACAAATGACTGACAGGTCAGGTATAGAATTTCTAGCTGAATATGTCTCTATTGGTTGAATCCTGCAGCACAGTAGATGAGGGCCAGTCCCTAATTAGTTGAGTGACAGGTGCTTGTCTGCATGCGTACAGGTAGCACTGGGGGCAGACACAACCTGAGAGGGCGAGACACACTGACGGAGAGGGTGACAGACATGTGCATGCTATAGTGGGGATCAAGATACTGAGAGAAGAGGAGGCAGTTTGCAGAGAGAGTCGGATCTGAGAGGGAGAGACAACAACACAGCTCCAAGGACTGTGAGTGAGAGACAGATACAAGGAAAGAGGGAGAGATAGCACACAGCTGTATAGTTGCAATGGAGAGGTAGAGGCACGAAGGACGGAGCAGGGGAAGAGAGACCAGGATAAGGCATACATGGACACACTGCTGGAATGAGATACAGAAGAGACAGACTTTGAGAGACAGACTGGTAGGGAGAGACAGAGAGACACTGATCGCAGTTATAAACACTGAGACAGAGAGGGAAGAAAAGTGACAAAGAGTGATGGCGGGTCATTGGAGACTAAAAGTACTTTGTATGTGTTTGTGTGTGATTGTAGACAGTGGAGAATGTGCCCCTTTAAATATATCAGTGATGGGAACTTCGTTACCTGGGGATGTGATGAACAATAGTGAAGCTGTGAGTGGATCCAAGATCCAAGGCCTACTTCCAATGACTCTGTCTCCATTGGAGCTGAGACTTAACAATGCACTTGGACAGATTCAAGCGTCAAACCAGCATATATCTAACATTCAGAAGAAACTGTTGTCGATCTCAAACAGTGTGCTGAAACACTGGGCAATATTCAAATATGTCTACACGGAAATTGGTTCAGTTCTTGGTGCCTCAAATCCACTGAATCCTTCAATCCCTGATGCAGCGCCGCAAACACCTCACGTCGCCCCTGAAGACTGGACAATGCATGTGAGTCGGGAAGCGGACACCGGGAACAACTCTACTGAAAATGTGAGTACAGAGATGTTTGACGTGCCTCAATCAGACCAAGCCTTTCACATGGATCTGACCGAGCCGTCACTGGGTCATACACGGAGGCAGGGATCAGGGACCGAATTATTCCAACAAGGGACAAGTGGAAACAAGGCTCACTCGGGTCATGTAGGACGTAGTCAAACTGGTGAGTGGAACATGTTGCCTGAAGATCCTTTAGAATCTCCCCACATGATGTTTGAGCCTCTGTTTATGGAAGAATTTGAACCGGTTTCCAATGAGACTAACTCTGTAGAGATTGAAGATAACATAACATCGATTGAAGTACATGATTTCTTTGATGATTTGTATGATTATGACAATGATATGTTTCACTACCCTGGGAACATGGATTGGATCAATTACCATGGTAACCAAGGAAACGGTTGGCACAGTGGAACAAATCTTGGTGGAGCAGCTGGGCAGAATGGTGCAGGACAAGGAAGTATGGGTGGCAATCCAAGTGCTTGGAATGGTGGTGCCGCTGGCAACAGTGGCATTCATGGATCTTCACGTGGCATGGGCAATCAAGGAGGGGCGGCCGGTGGCAACATTGGAACTGGTTACCTTGGAACGGGGACTGGTGGCAACATGGGAACAGGCGGCACCATTGGAACAGGCAGCAACATGGGAACAGAAGGTGGTGGCAACATGGGTGGAACTGGCGGTATGGGCAGCCTTGGTTCAGGTGGTGTAGTAACTAATGGTGCTCATGGTGGGACCGGATACAGTGGGAATATGCAGACTGGTAATACTGGTGTAACAGGTAATCATGGTGGTGCTGGATACCCAGGCACCGGATATGGTGGAAATAGAGGTAATGCTGGAATTGGATATGGTGGTAATGTGGGAAATTCTGACAATGGATATGGCGGAAATATGGGTAATGGTGGTTATGGTTACTGGGGAAATGGTGGATATGGAAATTATTGGGGTGGTGGTGGTTACGGAAGCAATTTGGGAAGAGGTTATGCAGGCAACATGGGCAATACAGGTTATGGTGGCAACCTAGGGGCAGATTCAGTGAACAATGCTGGGACTGGATCAGGATTAAATGGAAATGCGGGAAGTGGAGTAGGGAATATTGGAGGTGGAGCAGGGAATATGGGAGGAGGAGCACGAAATATGGGAGGTGGAGCACGGAATATGGGAAGTGGTTCAGGGAATACAGGAGGTGGAGTAGGGAATAGAGGAGGTGGAGTAAGGAATATGGGAGGTGGAGCAGGGAATATGAGAGGTGGAGCAGGGAATACGGGAGGTGGAGCGAGGAATATGGGAGGTGGAGCAGGGAATATGGGAGGTGGAATGAGGAATATGGGAGGCGGAGAAAGGAATATGGGAGGTGGAGCAGGGAATACAGGAGGTGGAATGGGGAATACGGGAGGTGGAGCGGGGAATATGGGAGGTGGAGCAGGGAATACAGGAGGTGGAGCAGAGAATATGAGAGGTGGATCAGGGAATACAGGAGGTGGATCAGGGAATATGAGAGGTGGGGCAGGGAATATGGGAGGTGGAGCAGGGAGTACCGGAGGTGGAGTAGGGAATACAGGAGGTGGAATGGGGAATACCGGAGGTGGAGTAGGGAATACAGGAGGTGGTGCAGGGAATACAGGAGGTGGAGAAAGGAATATGGGAGGTGGTGCAGGGAATACAGGAGGTGGAGCAGGGAATACCGGAGGTGGAGTAGGGAATACAGGAGGTGGAGTAAGGAATACAGGAGGTACTGGTGGAAATATAGGAGGTCCTGGTGCAAATACACGCAGTCCATACAATCCCCACTATGGTGGTGGACCAGGATTCTTTGGCCATGGTGGATTTGGTCCCTTCTATCCATGGGGAACTGAAAACGATTTTGAAAATGAATACGAACCTCCAGAATATGAAGCACCAGAATATGAAGAAGGTGAATATCCGTACCAAAACCAAAACCAGTTTGGACAAAGGGGGTTTGCTGGCTACCCAGGACAAATGGGACAAGCAGGACAAGGCTGGGGCAGACCATGGTGGGGGCCGAGGTTCCCTGGAAGACCAGGCTGGTTTCCAGGCAGAGGCCCTGTCGGACATCAGCCCTGGAACCAAGGACAGGGAGGCTTTCCTGGACAAGGTAACCCTGCCATTGCAGGACAAGGACAAGGACAAGGACAAGGTCAAGGTCATGGTCATGGGGGAGCAGGACTTGCTCCAGGTCTCACTCCGAACAACCAGGGACATACACCAGGCAAGAATACTGTTGGACTAAATAGACCCAGCACTGGAATAGGGGGTGTTGTTAATGGAACTCTGACAGACTTGCTAGGACTTAATGAAACTCTTCCCGGGGGAGGAAACGAGACACTTGAAGACTTGCATGGTGAGGAAAATGCAACCGCTGAAGAAAGGCTTAACAATGAAAATATGACGGTTGAGGATTATCTGCGCGAACGGAACGGCACTATTGACGAGATGCTGCGTGAACTGAATGAAACCTTTCAAGAAAGGATGGAAGACCTGAATGAAACCATGACAGAATATGAAGGACTTTTTCCCATCAATAACACTCATGTGATTGAGCGACCAGGATATGAATTTGATCTGGAAAACAAGACACATGAGGCTGGCGAAAATGAATATGAGCCTGGTGAAAATGAATTTGAGACTGTTAGTAATGATCTGTTAGGACAAAATAAAACTGACATTGAACCGATGGATGAAAATGTGATCACTGGTGAGAGTCAGTTTGAGAAATACAGTGACGGAACAGGCCAGCCTTCCAACGCACAGATGAGCAGTTCTCTTACTCTCCCGGACACACACTCCAGCAAGCTGAATACTGAGTTAAACTCTCCAGCTCAGGGTGGGAGTCCACAAGATACCAACTCTCCTATCACAGAACCCCTGACCAAGTCAACAGGTGGATCCCGGCCTCGAGACATGGCGGGGATGCTATCTCAGGGACAGGAGCAGGAGACAGGGTCGGACACTGGTGGCAGCCATCTTGGAACTGGCTACTACTCTATACCAGACGTGCAGGCAGACAACAGGGAGAAGAAGGATAGCATCTACCAGATGCACAAACAGAAGGACAACTCACGACAGAGGAAGAGCGTCTCCAACAACATCTATCAAAATGACAGACCAAAAAATCCTGACGGTCTCCTTGAGGACAACAAGAAGCAGGTTACTCGGGATGACATTGTTGCCTTCCGTCGAGTCAAGAACCACTTTGACATGCTGAACCTTGAAGTACCAGATGAGGACGCAACTTCCAGGAACATTGACGGAGACCTTGAGGATGACGGTGCTGCTCCTCACTCCAAGACCAGGCGCAGGAGAGATGTGGACTCGGGCAGATTCAACAGACAGAGACCATCAGCTGATAACCTGAGGTTCAGATTCCCCTCCTCTCATCATTCCCAGATGGAAGGTCAGGACCCAGCTAAGCTGCTCAAGTCTCAAGACAAAGGTAGACCTCAGTTTGAATTGTCTGCCCTTGAAGTTGGAAGCTTCAGTAGTGGAATTGATCGAATTGATTCCAGCAGTGAGTTGGTGTCTTCCCTGTCTAAATCTAAGGAGTTTGCAAGTGTTGACTCACGTGATCATAGCAATTCCATAGAAAGTCATCAAAAGTTTGGCCATCCTAGCAATTCAGACCTGAACTCATTTGATCTTGACATTGACCTTGACCTTCATGGCAAAATAGCAGACGTGTCAGGCTCGTGGCAGTATGATGACAACAATCATGGCCGACAAACGGTAATGAACAAAGAATTCAAATTTATCAGGAACAAATTACGGAACTTGATGAGAAAATATATATTTCCAAATCCTAAGAAAACCAAATCTGGTTTAGATAAGCTCAAGCCCGTCCTCAATGAGGTACTACATGCAGTTAGGAAAGGGAAGGGAGATAAGAAATTTAAGTTCTCGTTGTCAGGGTAAATCAGTTCAATGAAATCTTAATTTGAGAATTTACAAACTAGTTGTTCAGTAAACCAAACCCGGGCCACCAATAAGGTTAACAATAATGATGTGACAATTACGTGCACATATAATGTGGATCATCTATGCCTCAGAAACATTTAACTTGTTTTATTTAGCCTAATATGTTTATGCTATATGAAATTTTGTCAATGTCTTCAAATTATTATGTTCATAATACATCTTCATGGTCTGGTGAATCTTGCAACCTTTGTCGTTCATTTGCAATTACGTCTTTTCAACTATATAGTTTATAGGCCAGTTATTTGAATTTTGAATTAAGAATAGACTGAAAAGATTCTATTCCACTGTAAAGAATGGGTAAAGGTGATCCCTGTTTAATTCACTGGTGTGTATATAAATTTTGTCAAGAATGATATACTTATTTTCTTGTTGTACTTTTCATGTTGCTAGCAAGTTATAATATCAGGAAACCGAGATGTAAACAGAAACTGTATCAGAGTTGTGAAATAAACATCAAACTGACAGATTGTGTTATCATTTATGTGTTTGAATTGATCACAGTAGAGAAGAAAGAATTTATGAAAGATATAACCCGGAACATTTGTTATTAAGTCAATTGAAGTGATTTTGTTACGTCAATTGTTTAAAAGACAGGTACAGCATTCCCTCGTTATAAGACAGATACAGCATTCCCTCGTTATAAGCATCACCCTCATTATAGGACTGTTGTAGCATTCCCTCATTATAAAATAGGTGTAGCATTCCCTCTTTATAAAACAGGTGTAGCATTCCCTCGTTATAAGACAGATACAGCATTCCCTCGTTATAAGACAGATACAGCATTCCCTCGTTATAAGACAGATACATCATTCCCTCGTAATAAGACAGATACAGCATTCCCTCATTATAAGACAGATACAGCATTCCCTCATTATAAGACAGATACAGCATTCCCTTATAATAAGACAGATACAGCATTCCCTTATAATAACACAAATACAGCATTCCCTCGTAATAACACAGATACAGCATTCCCTCATTATAAGACAGATACAGCATTCCCTCGTAATAAGCATCACCCTCTTTATACGACAGGCACAGCATTCCCTCATTATAAGACATTTATCAGCATTCCCTAGTTACACAAAATTGCACATGGCGGACTTTATACTGCAACTCAGGAGGTGAGTAGATGCTCTACGTGCTTGAATTTGTATTGGAGATCTTTGTTAGATCAGATCCACTATGGCATTTTATTACTCACCTGTTGAAGATATCGCAGTTTAATAAAGCTACCAGTGTAATAACATCGCGTGCTGCCGATTGGCGTGACGTCATAATGGCAGAAATATGACGTCACAATGTCAGCGCCACGGTCGCAATGGAGTGTGTCCCATTTATCGAAGAGTTTGTGGAATTAAGTGGCATCTAAATCAGTGAGTAATAAATAAAATACTAAACTCGTTTCCGTTTAATAACATATGTATGAAACTCGTGAGATGACTTTCGCTCGTTAAATACAAACCACTCACTCGTTTCATAAATATGTTATTAAACGGAACGTCGTTAAGTATTCTCTATTTATCAATACATACTAAAACACATTGAAAACACTTACTTCTGTTTATTTTCTTGTGGGCTGTCAGCTTCTACGCCAGCATCATCTAAAGGGATCTCTCCCTCCATGCTGTTGCCTAGCAACTCCTCCTCTTCCTGTAGATGTGCTTTCAAGATGGCAACCAACTCCTTGTGCTTTTTAGACTTCTCATGATTCACATAACTGCAACAGTATTATTTCAAAGTGATTAAATAAACCTTAAGGTGATTTTATGGAGACTTCTATCAAAATAGTGCATACTTTATCAGTACATGAAAATCACTGCACTGCACATTACAAATTTATATCGTTACAATGTTCTGAATAAAACATTCTAAACCTAGGGTACAGAGGTCATCTTAGAATGTAGTAAATACAGTCAAACCCCGATAATCCGAACGCTTCCGTTTTTCATCAAAAACGTTCAGATAGTGAAATGTTCAGACTACTGAAATGAATCAAACAAGATGGAGTTGATTACCTTTGAATCTACAGACAGACGAGAACGTATTTAGAATATTAAATGACTTTGACACGCTGGATATATATAACTATCACACAAAATGAGAAATTTCAATATATTACATCACAAACTACTGACACACAATGTAAAACATTACAATTTATTAAAATCACAAACTACTGACACGCTCAACTCTCGTGTCAATCCACTGTCATTGAAGTTTACCGACACAATCAGTGTGATGATCGCTTGTCACCGGATTAATGAAGCAGAAATAGTTGTAATTAACTAATCCGTTACGGCTAATTGGCGTTCGGATTCGGAAACGGAATCAACGGATTAATGAATCAACATTTAATGAGTTTATATAGAGATTAGTTTGGTTACAGCTTGCTACCGTTCGGACACTGCGAGATTCGGATTATCGGAGGCCAGACTATCGCTGCTTGACTGTATAAATACATATGGCACCAGTATTTAAATTGTTTTCTGCAATGGCAAAGTTGTTCAAAATCAAAACAAAGCCTCGAAACAATCTGTTCACCAGTTGTATTGAAGTATGTGTTCTGTTAACATAAGTCTTACGTTGACATGACTGATTAGGTTTGCAATGGGAAGCAAGACAATACATACGCCTTTTCACTCTTGAAGGCCTTGTTACAAGCGATACAGAAGAGATCGTCTAAATACTCCTCTTCCTCCTCCTCAACCTCCTCCGGACCCTGCTCCTCTCCTTCTCCTGAAAAGTAGTGCCAAACAGACTCCTTACCTCTTTGGTTATCACCTTGAGATAAATAGTGCCTTCCACCGAGCAGTCAACTTCCCAATGCAAGGCATAACTCTTGCCATCTCCATTACTGGCTTATTTAGGCCTTGCAGTATTTACTTAAAATCTCTGTGCTTGAAAATCCAGGTCCACTATGCATTTCAGGTGTGATCCACTATCTTGGCACAACAAAGCGAGGGAAATACAACAAGGCTTAAATCAGCCAGTAATGGAGATTGGCAAGAGTTATGCCTTGCGGTTGGAAGTTGCCAAGCAATTGACTAGCTTCAGATGGGACAAGATACAAAAATAGAGCCACTGGCTCTGAAGCTCATCAGGAATCATGTTATTAATTATCCCTAAGGAAAAGGTTAAGATATCACATAATAAGTCATTGCTCAGTCATCAAATTTATTATCAAAATTGGTTACACATTAATCCATATTCATTATAAATAATGTAGACCTTTGCAGTTTATTGTTTTACTTCCTATTTTTATCCTGGAATTATCAACATTTATTACATAATGAAAAAGAGCCCCTATCTGTTTCTGATAGGCTCATAGTTTCATAGGATCCTTTTCAATATTTAATTAATAAATTCTATTAAGCATCTGAGTGTAAGACTAAATCAGTAACACAGCAGAGAAGTAACCTGAAACCTCTGTGTATTAGCAAGCTGCTGTTTGCATCTCTGCAAGGGAGTGGTCACTCCCCAGGTCAACACCTGCAGTTATGCAACATGCAGGCCCTGGACTCACAGCCAGAAAATTATATATTTTAAATTTTGTTTTCCCCATCTTTATTTATTTTTCTTTATTGGAAAAGAAGATGTGGTATCACAAACTCATGTAGCTAGTTTTAATAGTCTTATCTTACTTCATCACCAGTCATATTTAGTTCACATATCTAATGTAAAATAAAACATTTGTTAACCCTTTTTAAAAATTTTCCTATGCATCCTGTCACAATATTCAGGTCACAGGCTATTCAATAGTTCTTATTTCACATTGATTACAGACAGACAGACAATAATTTATTCACGTCTCACCACTGTATATATACATTGCAATTTTTTAAAACATACATAAAACACCAGCGCCACTCTTAAAAGAGCTATGAGAGACTATATATAACAATCATAATAATCAATAGTAGGCTATGATAAGAAGTTATTATGGTAAAACACATATGCAAATATTGTGAGATATAAAATTCACCCATATAGCGTTGAACGCCGTAGAAACAATACATCATGGCAGGCTTTGGCGGTATAATAACATAGTTTAGCGTCATGAAGAATTGTGGTCAGTTTCTCTTTATCATTCAAAATATTAAAATCATTGATAATCTTCTCACATTTGTTAAAAAGAATCTGTCGAATATCTTCATATAGCGGGCAATGGAGAAGTACATATTTCTCATCTTCCACATCATTATGACAGTTGAAGCAAAAACGATTTTCACTCGGGATGTTTTCATAGCGTCCGGTTTCGATCCGTATTGGTGCTACCCCACATCGAAATTACAACAAACATGTTCATAATGTAGTATTACTCTTAAGCTGACATATGAAGTGCACATAAAATCTCATTATCTTCACAGTTCATTAAAACAGCTGTTTTAAGTGATTACCCCTGTGATCCATATTTGGGGTCACAAGATCACCAAATCTACAATTTAGAATCCCCATTGGCCAAAGAGTTTGTACATAAAATTTCAGCTTTCTAGAGCTTTTGGGACTGGAGAAAAAGATGAAAAATGATTTTTAGGTTGTGACCCTTGTGGCCCTTATTTGGGGTCACAGGGTTACTAAATCTACAATTTAGATTTTCCATCAGTCAAGGAGTCTGTACATAAAATTTCAGCTCTCTGGAGTCATTGGTTCTGGAGAAGAAGATGAAAATAGCTTTTAAGGTTATGACCCCTGGGGCCCTTATTTGGGGTCACAGGGTCACCAAATCTACAATTTAGAATCCCCATTGGCCAAGGAGTCTGTACATAAAATTTCAGCTCTCTAGGGTCATTGGTTCTGGAGAAGAAGTCGAAAAAGTGAAAAGTTTACGGACGGACGGACGGACAGATGACGGACGACATCCCATGCCATAAGCCCATCGGGCCTTTCAGGCCTGATGAGCTAAAAATGGTCTGCAAACTTGTCTGGATAGATATACAAAGTGTCTTTACATTTTTGCCTTAATTTCATTCATTATCAACCTACAAGCACACCAAGAAGATAGAATCACAATCATCAAAATCATCTTCAAACAAGATGTGTTTGTTACTGAAAGGTCTCATCACAAGGTATGCACATGCCAAGTATGAAAGCCCCAGCTCTGAGCAATCCAAAGTTATGACCAAGGTTAAAGTTTTCTGAAGATGTGCACTGCGGCAAGGTCAAGGTCACAAGGTCAAATATGATGACCTCATCTGAAAGGTCTCATCACAAGGTATGTACATGCCAAGTATGAAAGCCCCAGCTCTGAGCAATCCAAAGTTATGACCAAGGTTAAAGTTTTCTGAAGATGTGCACTGCGGCAAGGTCAAGGTCACAAGGTCAAATATGATGACCTCATCTGAAAGGTCTCATCACAAGGTATGCACATGCCAAGTATGAAAGCCCCAGCTCTGAGCAATCCAAAGTTATGACCAAGGTTAAAGTTTTCTGAAGATGTGCACTGCGGCAAGGTCAAGGTCACAAGGTCAAATATGATGACCTCATCTGAAAGGTCTCATCACAAGGTATGCACATGCCAAGTATGAAAGCCCCAGCTCTGAGCAATCCAAAGTTATGACCAAGGTTAAAGTTTTCTGAAGATGTGCACTGCGGCAAGGTCAAGGTCACAAGGTCAAATATGATGACCTCATCTGAAAGGTCTCATCACAAGGTATGTACATGCCAAGTATGAAAGCCCCAGCTCTGAGCAATCCAAAGTTATGACCAAGGTTAAAGTTTTCTGAAGATGTGCACTGCGGCAAGGTCAAGGTCACAAGGTCAAATATGATGACCTCATCTGAAAGGTCTCATCACAAGGTATGTACATGCCAAGTATGAAAGCCGTAGCTCTTAGCAATCCAAAGTTATGACCAAGGTTAAAGTTTTCTGAAGATGTGCACTGCGGCAAGGTCAAGGTCACAAGGTCAAATATGATGACCTCATCTGAAAGGTCTCATCACAAGGTATGTACATGCCAAGTATGAAAGCCGTAGCTCTTAGCAATCCCAAGTAAAGCCAAGGTTAAAGTTTTTGTGGACAAACACACAGACAGACAGACAGGTGAAAAACAATATGCCCCTGGAATCTCCGAATCGGGGGCATACAAAAATCTTCGCTAATCTATTTCAGGTATTGTAGAGTCATGAAAATATAAGGCTAACTCTGATTTGTCAACTTGAATTATGAGTTATTACTAATTTTTCAAAAGATAAATAAATTACATGTGAAGATAGCTGATGTAAATCTGGAGGCTAACTGGAATTATTGGGGAAACTCTCAAGTCATATTCACAGCATTTGACACAAGACATTTAATAAAGCACATATGTGGACTCATACTGTTAAATAAAACGATACCTAACTATTAATTCTAAAACGAGAATGAGGCTGACCTTGACCTTCCTGTTTCTCCCCCTCCTGCTCCTCCTCCTCGTCCCCGAAGTGTTTGTCTATGTTTGCCTCCAGCTGCTGCAGATCTGCCTCCAGACCTGACATGGACGACCAGCTCGCCTCCTGATAACTCTCCATCCGTCTGCAGGAAAATGGCGGGATAAGTCAAAGTGATCTAGACTTCACTGCTGCTTTCAAGAATATTTCATTGATTTTATTGCTACCAGGGCTGCTTGGTGTGGTTGTTTAAATAGTTAAACCAGTCTACTTTGTTAATCTAAATGGCAAATTAAAGAGGTGGTGAGGTGAGGTGAGTTGTGGTTTAACGCCGCTTTCAAGAGTATTTCACTTATATTGTGGCTGCTAGTATTATGGCAGGGAGAAAGCCTGCAACGCCATGTGGTTATGCATTGCGATGAAACCTGCAAGCATCGACTGGAACTAGCGAACCATGTGTGGTACTAACCTGAAATTCAGTGTAGCATTGCACCCAAACCTTACTGCATGTACAACAGTTCTCTACTGCAGACAAAGTTGCCGTGGCCCTGGCCAGATTCGAACCCCGGACCTTTCTATCCCAAGCCAAACGCGCCAACCACTGCGCTATCCCACTCCTCCACAAATTAAAGAAAACCCTCCAAAAGTTACCAGCAAAGGACAGAGGATAACATTATTGGCCGTCAGACAGACCTTATGTTTCACATTGATTTGATAATGACAGATGAAGTGGAATAAAACTGACGACAGTGCTCTGCTGGTACATTGTCAGTCTTGTTTCCGGGTAAAACCCTGTAATACATCTATGGTTAACCCTTTCACCACTATATGCCTAAAATTAGGCTTGTACACCTATTAGCGTTCGGGTTTCTTAGTGGTAAAAGGGTTAAACAATGTGGTACATTCAAACCTTTGATCCTAGATATCCAGAAATACTGCTATCGGCACAATGTTTTGGTGAAATGAATATCTTGTTAACAAATCGTACTCACGTCTCCGGATCCTGTGTTTCAAACCTTCTTAGATGCAGGCTCTTCATCGTTTCAAAGTTTCTTTTTAGGGGAAATACATTGAACGTAAATGTTATCAAAGTAAACTTACTTATTTCTTTCTCGTATCTCTTGCTCTCTCTTCTCTTTTGTCTTCCTGGCTATTTCTTCAGCTCGCTCTTCTAACTTTTTCTGCAAAATCATATTTGTACATTGTTCATGTACATCATAAACAGCTCTGTGCCAAATATCGACACAAACCCCTCAAAGGAAATATTCAAATTTGAATTTTGCCAAGTCCATCAAAATCAATTTGAGTGTATCATCACTCACTCAATACTTTGTAACGTCAACATAGAGTAAACCAAATGTAAGTAATAAATTAAGTTATGCTTTTGACCACATAAATAAAATAGGTTTTAAAACTAATTTTAAATGACAACAGACAACCCAGACAACACATTACTAGGTTACAAGTAGAAGACCAGACTTATATATAAATATATATATGCTATATGCTATATACTGCTAGAGTGAGTGTGTTATTGTTTAATGATGCCTTTAGCGATACACTGCTAGAATCTTGACCACAGTATGCAAGAACTCAAGCAAACCAATTATTTTAATGATAATTTACGAAAGCTTGAATGTTACTCTTACCCTGTATGCTTGAACACGCTTGTCTCTCTTCCTCACATATGCAACTAGAGCCTGAAATGCAATCATGATGTATAATTATTGTAAATCATTGAATAGTATTTGAAAATATATGAATAACAAGTAAAACTTTGTTACTTTCATCTCAAAATTTTAAACTACAAATACATTCAAGAAAAGAATATTTCACCTACTTCAGGTATATTGCATGGGGAAGCTGTGCACCACTATTGTGGCTATGCTTTACAATTAAACTTGCAGAAAAATAGCTGCAATTAGCCTTTCATTGGTGATAATACTGCACATGACAAAATTACATTCAACATCTACAACAGAATACTTCTCTATGGCAGATAAAAGATCCAAAATCATTAACAGCGTTGCTGACCAAATGCCAACCATAATGTCAACATAAACCTAATAACCACTAAATTTCAGTTGAAAACAAATTTTCAGCTTTTTAAACCAGTGGTTCTTGAAAAGTAGTTGGAAATGCAAAATTTTTACGGATTCATTCCCATGCCATGCCATAAATCCACCAGCTTCAAATTTAAAAGGAGGGTATTTTTGCCAACATGACGGTCCTTTTAAATATTCACCCTTATTTCTTCATTCCTTTCTTTCTTAGCTGCATCTCGTAGCTTTTTGTTTTCCGCCTCCATTTTCCTTCGGTACCACCTGTCGGGAGCCTCACGAGTGTCGTATTTCTCCACCCACACGTAGGACTTGGCGGTGCAGTACGTGCACCAGTAGTCATAGAACAACTGCACCACCTGAAGCCACAAGATCTTAGTCTTAACGTTTTTCTCAACATTTATTGTATAGACATAATGAATAGTAACCAAAAAGTCATTTACTCAAATTTTAGAAAATATTGTTCCAACTTTGCAGGTTACAGTCTCTGTTCCTGATGTGGGAAAGATCAATACCTTTATACCCTCAGATAATTCAACAGAGATAAGTAATGTTCAAAGTGACCACATAAGTCCTTTGATTGGTCAGCTAAGAACACCACAGTCAGATACTACATTAAGACATGAAAACAAAGTTTTATGTTCAAAATATAATTGGTTGCAATAAAAAAAACTTCATATTTCATACAGAACATTTCAATGTTTACATTTTGAACAGGCAGTTACGAAAATAACTATGGACAAAAAATGTCAAAATATTTTAAAGACAGAAAATTAATTTTCACCTTAATCTTAAATTTGGATTATGAATAGTAATGATAAAGTGGTAATTTCAGCATGAAAATATTTCCACTTGCAACAGTCAAAGGGAGATAATCACATGAAATCTGTTCTACAAGCTCACGTTTCCACTAAACTGTGTAGCCTATCCAGAGAAGATTGACAGTTATGACTCAATAATCAAGCCAATTATGCTTTCATTAGTTTAATTATAAAACAATAAGAAAGCAGCCTCAGAATGCTAAAGGGGTGAAAGGCCTGTAAGTGAGCAGGGAGGGGGAAGGTTTTAGAACAGAAAATCTCTGCTATCGGACACATCTTCCCTCAAAAGGATGTAACATATCATCACCTAATCAAGCATCCTCAGTTACCCAGGGTTTTATATATGCTCCGTTTCTCTCCACTATATCACCCATGGGAAACTCTGTCAGCGAAATCTGTACCAAATTACCCGCCCTTGATCGGCGTGACTCAATACGATAAGACGGAAATGGTCAAGGGAGATAACCAGTGACGGATGGCTAACAACATGACCTCGCATGTTTTGCAATGAAGTGATATGAACTGTCACTGGCTCGCAGGTCCAAGCTGCTCAGCGGTTTGATTGGCTCATGCCGGCCAAGGGCGGGTAATTTGAGTATAGATTTATCTGATGAAATTTCCCATAGGTGACATAGTGGAGAGTAACAGAGTATATATAAAACCATGGGTAACCGAGGATGCTAATCAAGGCATTGAACTTGAAATTGAAATATTAAAAACAGAGCCATTGGCTCTGAAGTTCATCAAATGGTAAGGTATTGCCCATGTGATCTCCATTACAGGAAATATTAACAAAAAGTGGAAGCACCTTTTTACAGCTGTTTGTGGTAATTCATCTGACTGACAAAACAATTCAAAGAAAAATAATCAGTTGAAAGAAAGAGGACAAAATGTCGCATCAAATATTTCATGAAAACCTTACCTCTTCAAAAACACTTTGAGAGTTTCCGAACTCAGGAGATTCAAAGTCTGAGTCCTTGTCATCCATAAATGGATAATCTTCCTCAGCCAGGTCTCTGAACACTTTCTTGTATACAGCATAAAACCCCTGGAAATAGCCATTGTCATTTGCATTAATACTTTACTTCATTTAACAGCAAAACAATCATGACAAGTATTTGAATTAATTTAATCCCCTTTTCAAAATAAGTTTTGACTTAAGAGATTACATTTCTATTAATATTTCTATTAAATTTAATTCATAAAACATTACAATTGTGATTTGATTTATAATCATTTTCAGACATTATACTTAAAAAGATCTTTGCACAAAATCAATTTTACAATTTTTATGTGAAAAGAAAGAGAATTAAACTGAAACCTAAAGGATAATATAACATTCAAATGAAAAGAAATACCTCTTCGTCATCTCCAAATCCCTTATAGCATGAGGAGTTGAAGTATTGAAAGACATTGAGAGAATTGTCTTCATATTTATCTCCTTGTCCTAGACCTGAAAACAGCCAAAGAAAAACATCACTGACACCTGAGACCTATAATATGGTTTATTTATGATGAAATCAATTTCAATTGAGACATTTTTCTTCATTCTATTTTATCTATTGGTCAGATGTAGAGATTATTTGAAGGTGTGAAGGCCCCTTTCATATAAACATTAAAAAAAAATTTTAAATTGATTTTTATGATCATTTATTATTGCAGTCTTACAAGATTTTGAAAGATATTTTATTGTTTAATTAATCTCTGATGTGCCTAAATGGAATCCAAGAAAAAAGCAAAAGAAATTTATTCACCACCTCCCTTACCTCAGAGCAAATTCACAATGAATTCTTATTGAGACAAACAACATACCATTCAGTGCTGTTGGGTAGAGTCACGCACCTAATAGTAATCGTAATAACATTCATGTAGAAATGCCTAATGCATTGATGCTGAATGTAATCAGATGACTCCCCCCCCCCCCCCCCCCCCATTTCCATTGTTCAAGTGTAGGCTAAAGATATGCAGTCAGAGTTTGATTATACAATTATAACCATTTATAATTTTACGATGATTATAAACGTTAAAAATATTTCCAGTAGCTGATGAAAAGACTAGTAGATGGTAGAAGAAGTATTTTGGTTTCCTTTGACATTTGGTATGTGAGAGAGGAAAATGTTTGATGATGCCTTGTTTGCTACAATGTTTGTCAATTTTGTCAATTTTCAGTATCAGTATCATTGATGTCACTATTTTGGTCAATTAAAATAATTCTAAAAAACAATGTAATACCTTCTAAAATTTCCAAAGCCAACAATAAATGAAGTCGATACACTCTCCACATGTATTTATGTTGTATGTGTGGTAGTGTGTATCTTTACCCTCCGGCTATCAATACTCGACACAGCTGTACCACATGCAAACTCACCTCCTCTCAATATGGCTTCTCTGTGCCGATCATACCAAGCCCTTTCCTGTGGGTCGGTCAACACCTCGTAGGCTTGTTGAACAACACAAAAATCTTTTGTTGCCTCCTCAACATTGTTGGGATTTTTATCTGTGAAATAAAATTTGTGAACAAATAAAATATCAAAACAATATGGTTGTTATTTTGACAGTTATTAGAGTGAGTAAAACTGAAACAGGGTAGGTCAATTTAGACAAGATATAAAAAAATATATATTTCATCCATAGTATGACAAGATCACAACTGTCGACAATTAATAACCAAGGTTCCTTATTATCAGTAACAACGATGGCGATGTACAAAACATCACTACAGTACAATGTTTGTGAACACTCAACACACCAACCTGGGTGATATTTTAGAGCGAGTTTTCTATAAGCTTTCTTCAAATCATCTGCGTCTGCATCTCTGGCAACACCTAGAACTTCATAATGGCATCTTATTGTTGACGCCATCTTCAACGATCTTCTACTAATGTAACAGTAATTTAAAGACCTGTTCTGCGTTGATTACTTCACAAAATTGCACAACCACATGGCTTGTGTTTTGATACAGAGTGGAACTCTCCTTTACTGAAGTTGAGAAAATGTTCATATCAAGGGAGGCAATTCAGCTTACTGTTACTCAAAGCGAACATAAAATCACTCTCCGGTGACCACAAACTAGCATAAATGCGCTATTCGTGTAATCGCTTTAATAAAAAGAAAGTGAAATCGATATGTTTCATCTTTTCATTCATTATTCTATTTCTATTCAATGGATCAACACTATAATCAATGTTCTGTCTAAAATATAACACAGTCAGCATATGCCTATACTGTCTATTATAGTTGTTTATTTAATAAAATGATGTCAATTCAATTGTACCGATATCTTCATTTTAGTAATCACTTGTAAATAGTGCTTGTTTGGGCTGATCCATTTGTATATTAAGTATAGACAAAAGTAGCCAATTAAATATTTCTATAATATTTTCGGCAAAATAATATATATATGAAATAAAGAATTACATACAAAAATGAATGTATATCTATTTACAATGTATATTGTGCAGGGTGACTTTCGTGTCTTGATATTTGCTCTTGTTTTTCAACATTTAAAAACGAGCTTATCAGTTCCAACAGTTGCGGTAGTTAACGATCTAATTTTAACCCAATTTCGGAAGTGATAACGATTCTGATTGGATAATTGATGCACTTGATTAAAAGAGCGAGATCCAAGCTAAGAACCAATCAAAATGCTCGAGGAATACTGGCAATTCAACTGTACCATATCTACGTTATTTATCGTTCGTAAATTGTGCTTATCTTCACACAACCGACATCCCATGTGGTTCAATTTTGGCTGATAAGTTTGTATATTGTCTAAACAATTGACCTTTGTATTTGTGTACATCTTCGGCAAAATAACATATAATAAAATGCATTTATCTGTGTCAGGAAATTTGAATAATATAAGTCAATTGTGAGTAAAAGGATGTATGACACAGCATCAAAACATTATGATCTAACTTTCAAAGTCATAAAACAATTATTTTTAATCTACATATTCACTTATATATTTTATCAAGGATTAATTAATTAACTAGACGATTTAAATCATATAATTTAATAACATTTCCGAAGAAAATAAATAATATATCCCCTTCATCTTTAAAGTAAATACTATGGCGATGAAATAACTATGTACACGTTGTAGTGCATTTGGCGACTTGATATTTGCTTTTGTTTGAAACATTTAAAAACTAGGTTACCGATTCCAACAGTTGCAGGAGTTGCCGATCTAAATATAACTCAATCTACGGAAGTGACCATGATGCTGATTGGATGATTGTTGTAATGATTAAAAGAGCGAGTTCCAAAGCTAAGAACCAATCAAAATGCTCGACTCAAATTACGTGAGGAATACTGACTAACCCATAGCGCATGAATCTCGCACCTTGCAAATTTGTTTTGATTTTACATTTAGACCTATTAGTTCATTTTAAGGACGTGTACTTTTATAATTACGCAGATATAGCTTCACTGACTATAAAATGTCCAATAATTATCCCATGTTTTAGCGCGTGCACTTCTCCTTAGCCGAACCCTTTTCTTGCGCAGTGGTAAACGAGAGGTAGTTGTTCGGCGCCGGCTGAGATCATCACGAATATTTCTGAATAATGTCAATGAGATCGTCTCCCCTTGTGGATAAATTACTAGAATGGCATAGGAAAACTGCATGGTGTAGGGGCTGAGAGGTTCGACCATTTTCAAAGATCATACATTTCGATTGGAATTTCTTTCTTGAAAAGATGGGGAATTGTTTCGGTGGATCGGATCACTCTCCAGCCCCTCGGAGCAACAATGGAGGAGTAGAAACACCTCAACGTGCGAAACCAGCCTCCTCCGAAAACGGTGCAGTGAGCGTTTCTAGCACAGGAGGCTCAATTGTGACAAATGTAAACCAGTATGCACCATCTCCGATTGATGAACAGTCTCCAAAACATCAATCAGAACAATCTTTGGGCGAGTCGTCATTATCATCCAAAATATTTGTTGCACTTTACGACTACGATGCTCGTACTGACGAGGACTTGAGTTTTAGAAAAGGAGAACATTTAGAAATCCTTGATGACACACAGGGAGACTGGTGGAATGCCAGGTCAAAAATAACAAAAAACAAAGGATATATACCGTCCAATTATGTGGCCAAGTTAAAGAGTTTAGAGTCAGAACCGTAAGTATTATTACCGAATCATCATAAACTGGGTTGGGTTGTGTTAACAGTAATAATGTAGGTTATAACGTGACAGATTACTTAATGTTCCTAGAATGGATCTTTATGGTGTTTTTATTACAGTTTTGTCATGAAATTATGTTCATACATTTGATTTACTCAAGTTTCTGTTGAAATTATTATATCACATTACATTATTCATAATGTCCAGACAAAAGCTGATTTTTGTTGCTTAATACTATTCGTCACAATAGTTGTTGAAGGGGTGTGGTCGAAGTATGTACAATAATTGAAACACCAAGCCAAATTGCTGTATGTACAGTTCACTAATATATGTCTGGTATTATGATGCAGCACATCTCGATCTTTACTTGTGTGACTCATAAATGTCATCAGTACGTGTGTTCTGTAAAAATGCTATCTAACGATAACAGTGCAATGGGTCCTTCTCACTGATTGTTTCATCACAAAAATTATTTGATTTTGGCCTATTGTATTGAACTAAGTATTTTAAAATTTAAATTTAAAATTTCCACATCAAGCACAAATTGGATAAAGGCTACTGCATAATTGATGATTGATCGTTATATTGATCAAACCTGTTTTCTTCATAAATATAGTTGATGATTCAGCTACAGTTCTATTAAAAAACAAAATGCTATCAATCCCTGCTACTCATAAGACTAATTTACACATTTAGAAATATTATACCATGTCATAATCAATTGCCAACAGATAATGAGAAAAATTATGTAAGAGCATTATGCATTATTAAGTAAGAGTAAGATTGATATGGCACCTATGTA
This sequence comes from Gibbula magus, assembly GCA_936450465.1. NCBI lineage: Eukaryota > Metazoa > Mollusca > Gastropoda > Trochida > Trochidae > Gibbula > Gibbula magus. Next base: position 60,344,720 of record OW388292.1, on the reverse strand, counting down.
GTTACTAGTTACTTGATCTTAAAGATTTAGTAAACCCCTTAACTGCTGGGTTGCTGAACTATTTCAACATCCTGGCTGTTCATTACAGTTAGTCATTTGTTAAGACACTGTATTCAAGACTAAATAATGTCATCAATATGATTAAAAGGAGCACTAAAAAATATCTGGGAGGAAAAAGTCCCTTTTGATATATTCTGTACAGTGTGGTTGTCTATTTTTCACACTTAACTGAAGACAATGTGCCAGGAAGATGGTTAAAACATGGCAAGTTATGTATTTAGTTTGTCAAATGGTAACAATTCTGTATGCAAAATCCAAGAGAGTTCAGTTGGACATTCAGTATATTAGTGTTAGCAACTCAGCACAGTGGTTAAATTGTCAACTTCGGATCAAGAGGGTTTGATTCCCACAACCATGGTTCACCAATTCCAGCTTTGATACGCTTGTAGGTTTCATTGCAATGTATAGCTACAATGGTTTTGTGGGCTTTCTCCCTGCGATAATACTGGCCACAATGATATTTAAGCAAAATACTGAACACTGCACTTAACTCCAAAAGATTTCACCTAGTGGACTTATTCAGTCAGTACTAGTTACTCAGTAGTTAGGTAATCCCATACCTCTCTGTACACAAAGGAAAGTGACATAAGCCCTTTCACACCTATACATGTCGGAAGTGCAACCAGTCCTTTAGTCCAGTAATTTTAGTAACATTCAGCGAGAGTTCATCGAGGGTGTCGACTTAATCAACCACTCAACATGACAAGCTCTCTAAGAGGAAACTAGTCAGAAACTTGGTGTGTACTTGAAAGACAGTCGGCATAATTAGCTGTACAATACCCACTCAGAAATACCACACTGACCCAATTACTCCTTCAAATGGACATACCAGGAATATTATGTCATTCTTGAAATTGGGAAAGTTTCGAGTGGTTTGAGATTAATCAAGGGTTATATAAAAGTTGAAATGAAATGAAAACATTTTAGAGAGAGGACATGATTTCAAGTTTATCAGTTTTCAGTTCATTATTAAAATGGTTTTATTATGCAAGTAAGGTTAGTATCCAGTGGTAGGGAATATGTTAATGTTTTTTCCCCCTTGACAATGGATAAAAGATTTCCGCTTTCTTTTGGAAAAATCACATGTTACTTTGAACATGTGAAGCTATTGTTTTGCATAAAAATACTACCATACTGTACCATAAAAAAAAACTATTGTGTTAATTGAACAGAGTGAGAGGAAGTGAACGCTTGTTGAGTTTCCGGCATATATCGAGCTCCACTACTGTACACTATGCTAGATGTGTACACTAACTGTGACAGTGTGACAACAAGCGGAGTGGCCACAGGTGTCGACACTGACACATGCTGTCTGTCTTCCTCAACTGACCACTCGTCCTGCTGGTCAGCTGTGCTCTGTCCTCGCTCTGTAGTGAATGGCTTGACCACACAGTCCATATTTGACCATAACTATACCTGAGATTTTTACGATTTTGTAAAAAATGACCAATAGATTTAACATTTATGTTACATGAAAACTTAAATGTCATGCAATATATTGCAATTAGAAAATGTAAATTTGGTATTACATAGGTGTAGGCTATTATTGATGCAAAAAATGAGAAATGAATGCCTTGGAATTCAATTGGTAATCTATCAAATATCATCCATAATTCATTTCCCCACAGGTTTACATTTCACGTTTTTCCCAACAAAAAATGTTTTACGCTATTCTCAATAAAAAAATATGATAACTATTATATTGAGATGCACAAAAATATGTGTTCTGTGATCGATATACATCACTTAGGGCTAAAATTGTATCTTGTGAAAATGTATACCATGTTTGTTTTCACCAAGGTAGGAATGCCAATATTATAAATGATCTGCCAATCTAGTGTGGGTTGATAACCTACGGTAAGTCTTTCTATCTAGTGAGTTGCAATGCCAATATTATAAATGATCTGCCAATCTAGTGTGTGTTGATAACGTAAGTCTTTCTATCTAGCGAGTTTGCACCTGTGACTCCCAGTTCACCTGTGAATCTCTAACTGACCTCTTCTTGTGGTCACTACCTGTGGCTTTTCATGGAGTCAAGATTATACCTCATACAGTTAGTGTTGCTTACTGGCCCATATTAGACTGAAAAATAGTCCCCCCAAAAAACAGTATAATAAACTGGGCTGTTCCATGAGATATTGAGAAAGACATTGGTGTTTATAGGAGATTGATCACTTCGGAAATATTTACCCATTATAATACGTCTTGATATCCAATTGAGAATAATGCTATAAGGAAACAATCTCAATGCTAAAATACACATTTAATATCCAATTTCTTTTCCTAAACTTTATGTTGTGTAAGGCAAAAGGGGATTTTATCCTTTTTACTTCCAAATACTTCCTAATATTTCTGTAGTGAGAAATATTGTATTAGAGGACTGGGAGACAGTCTAGGTCAGGCCTCATGCTCCCCATGGAGTACGGGGCGACAACATACTGTTTGAGGTTTAGACTAGGGCTGAGTATCATGGGAAATCTCACGATACGATATGTATCACGATACAGACAGACGATACAGAATGTATCACGATACATTGTTTAAAGTAAAATTTCATGCAAATTTTGTGAAATTTTCAAGATGGTGGAAATTTTGTGTTATGAGATGATCAAAAATCAAAGATTAAAACAGTTTTTTTTCCTAAAAACAGTTATTTATGAATCAGATTGCTTCATGCTTACTGTAGTTACTGTTACTGCACAACACTAGCTAGTTTTATAGTGTTCACTTAGGTTCTCTTTTCATTTTTAAGTAAGTGAAATCTATTTTTAGTGTATCACGATACAGGAACCTCACGATACAATAATCACGATATCCCAGGCTACGATTGTATCGTAGGTATCGATGAATCGTTACAGCCCTAGTTTAGACGTTGTGTTTTTGTAGTAGTTGTAGTCATTGTTAAGTGTTTGAAGTAGCCAGTGATATGGTGTTTACTTCAACAGTCTGGATATATATATACAGACTACAGTCATGTGGACAAAAAGGTTTGAACTGAAGTTTTTGTAATTTTTCAAATGCAGTAGCTGTAGTCTTACATTCAGACTATGAAAAAAGTATTTATTCTGAAAATATCACCATTTTATTAAATATTTAAAATGATACTGTAAGAAATGGAATTTTGATAAAAAAGGATCCTTTTCATTTTTTTTTTTTTTTTTTTTTTTTACAGTCTAAGTGTTAGACTACAGTAGCTGTAGCTATGCTAGTTTTACACCCAGACTATGAAAAAAGTATTCTTTTTGAAAATATCACCATTTTATTAAATATTGAAAAGGAGACTCAAAGAAATGGAGGCTCCTTTTCAATTTTTTTAGAGTCTGAGTGTTAGACTATAGCTATGCTTGTAAATGTATATATGTAAGTGGAGTGTCATTTTCCTTCAATTGGAAAACAAACTCATTAATACATGCAGGTTTCTATTCTTTTATTGATAAATGATAATGTAATAATAGACTTGGATTTACCAAAATTTCACCACTTATTTTTATTTTCTTAGCTTGAAATTGAAATATAATGTGTACAAACCAGTACTCAGATAGCTATTAAAATGAGACATCTTCACTGTATAGTAAATGTTCATATCATATTCATGATAAAAGACTAATTTATCTTTTTATTACCTACGGGAGCAATCATATCGGGGTTCATATTTTTCATACGATGCCCTAGGGCAACATATCACTTTGTCATGGTGACGTGACGTCATAAACAATGCTATGACGTCACGTTTCGTCTATGACGTTGCGTTCTAAATGCGTGACGGCGGGTCGCCAGCCTATGGTTGAAAGTGGATTTTAGCGTGTTTTCATTAATTTAACGACTTCGGTAATAAACAGAATATTATATTCCTGCTATGCCATACTATGTTTACGACACTCGTGCCTGAATATCGGTATATCCCTCGCTCTCGCTCGGGAAATACTAATATTCAGGCACTCGTGTCGTAAACATAGTATGACATAGACACTCATATAATATCCTCTATGTATCATATTTCTACTATCTAGGACATGTGATACATGATAAAAGTTATCAAATTGCCCTTACACAAAAAGCATAGTGGGAACTGTCATGCATGAAAGAAATACTATTCCTCTGCTATTTGTTAGGTGGGGTTTACACTACGTCTGTTTTTTGGATGCGATGCGTTAACAATATCCGCACAAGAATGCAACACGTTATTTTCAATTAGTTGTTATACACTACGTCCGATTTTTTTTCATGTGTTGCGTTGCAATGCGATGCAAAGAAAATAGAACCTGTTCTATTTTCTTTGCATCGTATTCACAATCGCGTTGGAATTCCCTATATGACGTCATATTTTCATCATCTGAAGCAGGGGTAGACGCTCGCTGGAAATCTTTACTAGCCCGAAGTGCTCTTCGGGCTAGTGACATATGTTAATCTGTAGTGATACAAACAAATTTCACTAGCCCTTCTGAATTTTCACTAGCCTCGGGCTAGCGGACTAGTGCGAGTGTCGATCCCTGTGAAGGGGTATTTCCCACCACATGAAGGCAAAACATTCATAGAAAAAAACTGCCAACAGACATCTGTACATTTGACTGATATTCGCATTTAAATCGCATGCAAAACGCGTGTAGTGTAAACCCCCAAATTGCATGTGTCCATGCAATGTGATTTATTCGGACGTAGTGTAAACCCGGCCTTACAAAGTCGCCCCTCTTTTCTGCATGAAGGGGTGATAATTCCCCCCCCCAAATTTTGGTTTTAGATTGAACACTCTATGGGTGTTCGCTCTTTTGAACCTGTTCTTGTAGCTTACAGTATTCTTTCATCTCGACTTGCTATAATTCAAAATAAAAAGTCCCCCTCCATGACTTGTCTGAGACATATGGCAGTACTATCATTACAGCAGCTGGTAAACCACTTACCAGTGTTTAATTCCCTCTTGCATATACATGTGTACTTAATCTGACAAAAGCTCTGCTTATCAACATGTCTGGCAGAGAAACAAGCTCTGCAGTTGACCTTATGACCTGCATGATAACTACCATATCTGCATAGTGCGGGAGGAATTAATAGCCTGGAACAAGTGGGAGGCTGTCTGGATTGCTGCATGTGGAAGGACACATTTGTTGGGGGGGGGGGGGGGGGGGGGGGGGGGGGATGGGGGTAATTAGGGCAAGGCAGTCTGCTTTGAATCAATTTTCACGCAGCCTTCGAAGAATCAATATTAGATAATGGGATGGCAAGTGTAATTGGAAATTCTGTCACAGCAGGTTTTACAAGTTGTTTTTGGTGTCATGTCATTGCTATTCAATTTTGTACAATGGAATTGTTAAGGTGCAGGGACAGTATTGATTTTAGTATTATTTGGCTGGGTGTATGATTATTGAGAATTATGAATGAGAGAAATTTTATAATGTTTTAATTTTTGTTTGTGATATTCCTTTGAATTTATTATGGTTAAGGCTATATAATATTGTGATTATTGTATGTTGAATACAAGTCTTTATTTCATGAGTAGAAAGTCTTCATATCTGAATACACACAGAAAATATAAATACTTCATAGACTTAATTTTAGTCTCATGATTTATAATTGTGATAGTTTGAATCTACATAAATGAAGGTTATACCGGAGGACAATTTTCAAAAACTTCTATATATATATATTTCATATACATTACCAGGTATTTAACCAAGCTTAGAAACAGGTAATCCAAGGATGTGATTTTGTGATTTCATGGGAAAATTTAACACATTGTAGCTCTGTTGAACAGTTAAGGATTTATTTCAAATGCTGACAGAACAGAGGAAAATGTTCCAAGTTTTCTACTTAAAGATAAGTACTACAGGATACTATATATCAAGTTAATGTTCAAGTGGTAAGAACTGATAACTAGTGTTGATGAACTTCAGTAAAAATGCCTTCCTCAGATTATCTTCCAAAAAAATACCCACCATAAAAAGATAAACGACTGATAAAGAAGTAATTTGATTAGATATTGGCAATAACTTTCACTAACCTTACAATATGTTTGACAAACTTGACTTGTTTTAAAGGAGGTTCTACTGTTTTTGTTCAGGATAATAATGATTCAAAAGAAACAAATGTCAAGTCCTGTTGAAATAAGTCTTTAAATTAAAAAGCTCTTTTTCACTTTACTTAGTTTAAAATTTGTAATCTCAAGTTCAGCTGTAGTGTTGGTTGTACAAAAACATAAGTGTTAGATATTTTTCACTGACTGTCCTGTCAAGATTTAATAAACGGACTACTATCCCTTCCTTAGATTTTAAAGTAATATGAGTCCTATGTTACTGAATTTCATGTATTATATATAAACATTTAGCAAAAAGTGTTTCCTTGATTTTCACCTCGAGGATATATTCCTCTTTGAAATTAAGAAGCTAGAACTTTCCAAGATATACTGGAATCTAAGACAGATGACCACATTCCTGCATAAGAAGAGTGCTCTTTGATTTTTTGGCTGCTGAATTGCAGATTCTCCTGAGTATATTTTGGAAGAAGATGATGTCAATATTTGCAGCAGCTAGCCACTTGAGCATGTTGACTAGTTACTCTCAAGGGAGGAGGCTACAGTTGCTGTGTATAGTGCTCTTCCTATGTTCTACTGGATTCTCTGCGTCAGTGCTCTGTAAATATTCAAACATGACCTTAGGCCAGATGTAGGAACTTCCAGTGGACAGGTTGCCAATTGCTACCTTTGTCTTTAGGTCACTGATTCTTTTTGAAAAATAGAAGTTTAATATAGTGGCAAGTGGAAGTTTGATATGTTGAATCTCAATACCAGCCTTAAAATTTAAACTAAGATTTTTGTTAAAAATTGCATCAACTTCAACTTTGACAAAATTTGACCTTAAGCTTTTATTTTCCATTTCACTGAAATCAGGTTTTTTTTAAGAAATTTAAATTTTTTAATTAGGTATAATTATTTTTTCCTAAGCAAAATTCAAAGATTTACTGTGAATAAATAAAGGAAGCTGGTTGAAGCGGTAGTTTCCTCGTTTAATTTGACATGGTAAATTGACATGAGGAGACGAGGAGCATCAATCATGCACAGTCTGATGGAGACCTTGGGGCCATTATCAGATAATGACGTCACAGACGACTGTGATGAGTGAATAAGAAGTTTAAGGGGGGGAGGGGGTGATGGAGGTTGGGAGAGATTGAGTAGGGGATGGAGTGGGGTAGAGATGAAGTAGTCGTAGCCGTAGGGGGTTAGTGGTGTTCTTGAACAAATCACCAGTGCCTAAATTTTCGAAGCTCTCTTAGTGCTAAGATCGTCGTAAGTACAATTCATTAACATTGGCTTGCGACAATCTTAGCGATAAGAGAGCTTCGAAAATCTAGACCCTGGTTGTTAGTCTGTCATACAGACCCTAGAGCAAAATATTCAATTGACAACCAACCCAGTCTAGAAAATATAGCAAGTCTAGATTACTCATCTTTAGGGCTCCATTTGGTATAACTATTTGCATTGTTTGTAAAATGTTGCTAGTAAGAAAAACAAATTCTGAGACTAAATGTTAGTCTACCTGGTTGTTTAACTTGGATTTTAGTCTAGAGTTGTGTGACCGACCTGTGGCTAGGAGATTGATTTGATGAGTAGAAGGCTACCCCTATCTATGATACTTGATGTGGACCAAGTGCTGGGACTACTGTGGACCTACAGGTACTCTATACATGAGGTGACATGTTCTGAGTACCTTGATGTCATTCTACACCAACCCTACAGAATTTGAACTTTGTGGGGCCAGGATTGCACAGTGGTTAGCTAGTTCGGATTTGGAACAAGATGAACAGGGTTCAAATCCTGCCATTGTCTGCTGTACAGAGAACTTCTGTAATCAGTTAGATCTGTTTCTAGTGCTACATTGACATTGAATTATTCATTATTCACTAGTTCCAGCTGGTGCTTGCAAGTTTCACTGTGCGATGCATATCCACAAAAACTTTCTCCCTGCAGTAATTTTAATTTTCAATATATAAGTGACATATTCTTAAAAGCATTTGGGATTAAAAACAATGCCATTTCTTCAAAACTCTCACACAATCAACAGTGCCAACCATTCTGAGTGTTCAATTTACACAAATGGTTACTCATTAACAAAGTGAATAACCCAGGATAGGACACCTTCTACAGACTGAATGTTTGGCCTGAAGGGTTAAGTTGAGTGGTAACTCTTCTCTGAGCTCCAGTGGTATCATAACACTCACATTCCTTGTACAGTTGTAAGCTGTTAACTTAGGGAACCGCCCATCCACTCTACTGTCTGGTCCACAGCTGACTAGCCTGTCTCTCAGTCTCTAATAGTGGTATTCTTCCTTCATGGGCTTTATAGGGGGCGGGATAGCGCAGTGGTTAGCGCGGTCTGCTTCGGATCAAGAGGTCCCGAGTTCGAATCCCGCCAGGGGCATGACAACTTTGTCTGTAGTAGAGAACTGTTCTACACGCAGTAAGGTTTGGGTGCAATGCTACACTGAATTCCAGCATAGTACCACCCATGGTTCGCTAGTTCAAGCCGATGCCCGCAGGTTTCACCGAAAGGCATAGCCACATGGCGTTGAGGGCTTTTTCCCTGCCATAATACTTGCAGCCGCGATGTAAGTGAAATACTCTTGAAAGCGGCGTTAAACCCGAACTCACCTCACCTCACCAAAATATGTAAAACCTCATGGGTTTTTATAACCTGGATAGTTTACACTAAAATTTACTTACTAAGTATTGAAAAAATAGACGGTTCCAGAAATTTTGAAGGGGGGGGGGGGGGGGGGGGGACTTAAGTTTAACATGCAAACAAAAGGCAGGTCTTGACCCCCTGATCCACCACAGAACAATATATCTACTGTATTCTCTCGGGTAACTTGAAAACATGGGGGTGGGCTTTTAGACAGGAGAGACCCCAACTCAGATTAAAATTCATATGGAGAGTGTCAGACAGTCAGAATAGTTTTTTTTATAGGTTTTTGACACTTAACTTGAAATCATATTATAGATTTATGTAATGTATGACCATGGAACATCTGGCAAAGTTGGGGATGGGCTATAACCGGAGAATAACCCCAACAAGTACAACCCCTGAAAAGTGGGGATGGTCTAAGGCTCGAGTATGGTCTTATACCCGAGAGGATACGGGTAATACCTTGATGCTAAGTTTCAAATGAAAGTTGTCCTAAACATTTTTATTTCCATGAATCTATATATATAAATCTTGATGCTAAGTGAGTATTTTCAAGAAATATTTCCTCTGCGAAATTTGTTTTCAAGCCTGTATTTTTTTCAAGAAATATTTTCTTATGACTTGAAGTCAGTCTATTGACTGACCTGAATGTGAATCTGTGTCAAGTTGCAGAGACTTGAAGGAAGACCTGGAGCAAGTTCTATGAATACGTCAATATAGCTCAGCCATATTTGTCTTCTGGCCCTACACAAATAGCTCACTAGTCTGGAAGTTGAAACTGTCATAACGTACTGTTTGTAGTAGGATGGTCAGATTTCTGTAAGTCAAACACCAACATAATTTGGTTATGGATACTTTAAGTAGTTTGGAGAAAGTTGAAGTGAACAGTTATTACTCTGTGTACCCTGTGTGTGGAAATATATTAAAAAAATTGATGAAAGTAATCACAAAAGACAACCTACAAAACTATCAACATAATTTGGTTATGGATACTTTAAGTAGTTTGGGGAAAGTTGAAGTTGAATAAATATTTATTACTCTATATAATGTACCCTCTTAGCATGTGTGTGGAAATAGAAAAAAAACTTGATGAAAGTACATGTAATCACAAAAGACAACCTACAAAACTTTCTTGATGAAATATTAGAGTAACTAGCTTTAGAGACAACAAAACTTTGGATGACCATGATCAACTTGATTTTCATGATAGCTATTTCTGTATAAATCCTTGCAGCAATTTCAAGGGTATGATTTCTTTGTCTTATTTGTTGCTTGGCAAGTGATGTATATTGCAAAAAGTTTAAAATAGAAAAATGTGAATAAACAGTTACCAATGTGATGGTCTGCCATTTGTTTCCACGTTAGCTGTACATGCACTGGGGATCCAGAGAAGTTGAACACTATCCATCCATGGCCTCCTCCTGTGTTCAGGCTTCACTGCAATGCATGGCCACATTGGTTTTTGACTCTCTGCTTGCAGTATTTATATAGTTTGTCCTGCTTAAAGAAAATATTCTAGAAAGTGCAATAGAGCTCAAATTCACTTTACATCTGGATTAGATCATCTTCATCATAAGGAGAGGGTATTCTAAGTTATCCATCGATGGCTTCCTCCTGTGAGAATGTTCAGGCTTCATTGCCTGGCAATGCATGGCCACATTGGTTTGGACTCTCTTCTTGCAGTATTACTAGTCTTGCAATTTATTTATATAGTTTGTCCTGCTTAAAGAAAATATTCTTGAAAGTGCAATAGAGCTCCAATTCACTTCACATCTGGATTAGATCATCTTCATCATAACTTCATCATTACTTCTCATCTTCATCATAAGGAGAGAGTATTTTTAAGTTGAAGAACTTGTTCCTAATCCTTTTCATGATGAATAAAATGAAGAGGCATTTAGAAGTTGTCGAGATGAAAGAAGCCAAGTTTTATGGATAGTCAGCTTCTTATTCTCATAACAGTGATATTTTGATTACGATACTAACACTGGGTTGTCAAACAAGTGATTGTTTGATAATGGTGTTTCTGCAGCAAATTATTCATGCAATAAAAAAAGTTGATTTTCCATAGATTTTGATTTTCCTTCGAACCAATTACAGTGTCTTATACATTCTACATAGTATAACAGTTCTGTATTCCAAGATAACATGTCTTTTGTATGTGTTCTGTTTAATATTTCATGTGATTTTTTTTTACACCCTAGGTGTAACAGGTCTTACTCAAAATGACATGATGTTTTATGTGTTCTGTTTTCTGTTTCAGATGGTATTTCGGTAAAATCAAGAGAGTAGAAGCAGAAAAGAAATTATTATCACCCGAGAATGAACACGGAGCATATTTGATTAGAGATAGTGAAAGTAGAAGAAACGATTATTCTCTATCAGGTGAGTGAAGAGTGCTTCTTCTTTGTTTTGTTTATATTCTTATTTAAAAAATCGTCTGATATTTCAAGGAAACTGGGGACACCATTGCACGTTGAATTATCTGTGTAATTAGTAAAAAAAATTAAAATATAATAATCTAAAATTGATCAAGAGCAACTAAAATCTCATGTACACTTCCTTTGAGTTTTGTAAAATAAGGGTCGGAATAAAGGGCTATGATCTCTGCTGAAAGTAATAAAACTTAATCAAAATCATGGTATTTCTTTGTGAATCCAAATTCTGCCCATCTATGCTGAAAGCAATCAGACAGAGAGTCATTTGGATCCATTAGTAACTTCTTTGTGAAATTAAAATCTGACTTTGAAAAACCTGAACATATGAGGTTTCCAAGAGCCTGCTTGTCCTGTAATGATATGTAATGATGTGGGTATTGTAGAATGCAGTAGCCAGTTCTCTGCATCCAGTGGACACGCACATGTTTCATCACAAAGTTGAGTCACATATGTGTTGCATGCTTTCTTCCTGCACTAATATGGCTACCATGAAATGTTCTTCAAAAGCTGCATTAAAGCTGATATCATCTTGAGACATCAACATGTTCAACTTATCAGCATTTTTGGGCGAGATAGCGCAATGGTTAGTACACTCAGCTTTGGATCAAGAGATCAGGGGTTTGAATATCGCCAGGGGCTTGGCAACTTGGTCTGCAGTAGAGAACTGCTCTTCATGCAGTAAGGTTTGGGTGCAATGCTACACTGAATTTCAGCTCATCACCACCCATGGTTCGCTAGTTCCTGCCACTGCTCGCAGGTTTCACCACAATTGTGTTGGGGGCTTTCTCCCTGCAATAATACAGCAGCTGTGATATAAGTGAAATACTCTTGAAAGCGGTGTGAAAACCCAAATCACCTCACCTCACCTATAATCATTTTGACCAGCATGTTATGCAAATAGGTTGATACGTGTTAATAATGTTGGTGAGCTAGATAACATCAAATATATAAGCAGATTAAAGGTTAATATTTCATCCAGTAATATAACACTTATAACATTTGGTCAAACCCTAATCATCATCCTCCATTGACAGAAGGTTTAACCCAGATTCATGATTTGTATGAAGCATTTATACCATTTCCGCACCAATATTGCTTATAATGACCGGTGTGATAAGCCTGATACTATCATCCGTGACATTTCAGCTTCAACTTTGATATCTCCCTCGTCCACATTATTCAGAACTGACCAATTATCATAGTGGCCAGATGTGATAAATCTGCTAGTGTAAACATTCTTTGATGTTTTAGGTAAGATTGAAGATCTAGTTTATATGATATTCCTAACCCTGTACCTAATTGATCCACCCTCAGTAATCGGGTTGTGCCAAAAATCTTTCACAGCAATAGCAGAGGTAAAAAAATCAAAGATGTCAATGATCTTGCCTGGTTTTACCTTTGAATCTTTCTAAAATTTCAGTCATAGTACCAAACTTACCACAACTTATTGACACTGAAAATAATTTGTAACCCCTGTTTTCACATAATCAAGTTGATTTTATAACATTGCAAAACATTGTCTTTAAATATTTTCTATATAAGTCAATGAGAACCAAAATGTAGTGAACAAATTTGTAGCAGCCAAAATATAAATTGTAAATTATCAGTTACTAAACAGAACTATGAATTTTGCTGTTCTTTATGCAACATGATTTGCATCCTTAAGTGTCAGCAAGAGAGAGTGTGTGCATTCTTTGTTGTCAAAATTATTTTATAGTACATAATTAAAGTGGATGTGGCTAACTTGGGAAAAATTAAGTACTTAAGATATTTTCTAATTTTCGCCTGTAACTGAATATTAAAACCGGAAGGAAGAAGGTAACTTGTTGAGTTGATTTCAAGAAAGATTTTCTATTGAACACGGAAATTGATCGAGTTTAAGAAGGAAACTATGTTTATTATTGATTTGATTCAGTTTTAAAGTATTAGAGATTTCTGTATGAGGAAACTTTGGGTTATTTAGTATGCCAATGTTAGCAGCAACTGAACAAGAAAACTAACATCTTAGCCAAATATTTCTTTGAAAGTGTGAACCATTTTTAACATGCATTCAAATATTCTTCTATGTTTTCTATTTCTTGAAAACCTTTTAGCGTAATTTGGTGATATGACAGAATGCTAGGATTCTAGCAAGAAAAGAGTTCAACAACAATTCTAACTTTGAACCGGAGTTAAAGGAAGGGTTCTATCTGGGTATTGGAAAAAAAATTTGAAGGGGCATTCTTGTTTATACATATGTTAATGTTATAGATATGTTACCATACCATAACTCAATAAAGTAGAAACATTACATATGGTAATATTTTGTTGACTTTGGAGGTGAGGTGAGTTGTGGTTTAACACCGCTTTCAAGAGTATTTCACTTATATCGCGGCTGTTAGTATTATAGCAGGGCGAAAGCCCGCAACGCCATGTGGCTAGGCATTGCGTCGAAACCTGTGAGCATTAGCTGGAACTAGCGAACCATGGGTGGTACTAGGCTGAAATTCAGTGTAGCATTGCACCCAAACCTTACTGCGTGTAGAACAGTTCTACTGCAGACAAAGTTGCCGTACCCCTGGCGGGATTCTGACCCCGAACCTCGTTATCCGAAGCCGAACGCGCCAACAACTGCGCTATCCCGCCCCTTGACTTTGGACATTCAATATAAAATAATGAGAAATGAAGCCATTCAGCAGGTGTGAGTATGGAAAGCTTTGCTACAGCATAACAAGCCATTGTTAATCAGTCCAATGGTAAACTATTTGCTACTTTATCAATATTCTTGATATACAAATTACCACAAAATTTTGAAATCAGTAGAAGTACAGTATTTCTTCTCATTTCACATGATGCGCAACAACATGTTTGATTCTCCGATAGAACCTCCCCTTTAAGAACTGACTCTCAGCACTTTTGAATAGGGATACCCTGACTGGCCAAACAGCTCTATTATGTCTGGACAGGCTCTATGACTCATAAAGCACATGCACAGCTTGAGGTCAAAGGGCGAGGTGTATATGGGAACCCGATCCTTATCATAATGTCGCTCAATACAAAGCTGTTTACATATGCACCAGTACAGGTCAAAGGTCACAGCAGGTTGCTCTCAGCGCGTGGATACAGCTCACTTGAACGTGGGTCATATTGTGTTTCTTACAGACATACTTCTGGTTGCCCAATTATCATTTGATAAGTGTTCTGCTCAATTTATCATAGTAATAGTGTTTCCAGTAAGGCCTAAACAACTTTTAAAAATGTTTCTGGTCTTTACAGGCTGACAAAAATGATGCGATGACACGATTTTATTTTTTTATTTACCACATTTTTTTGGGGAATGAAGAGATAAACAAACACAATTTATACAATTATTTATATAAATAAAGCACAAACCCTCTTAAATATGTGCTACTATTCCAAATAGTCAATAATCTCACTCCTACACTCCATCTCAACAGAAATGAGTGACATTTTCTATGTCCAATGTTTTCTGAGGCTAAAAATTATAGTTATCTGCCTTTTAACTTTTGTTAAAACCTAGAAAAAAAAAGACCTGAGGCGTGGGTTTGAAACTGATGCGGGCGGAGACCAGAAACAAATTCTTTTTTTGGGGGGCCTAATTCAGCAATTAACATGGATGTGTCTTGGAAAGCAAGTTTAATATTTTTCACAGAATTAAAAAAAACCCCACAAACCTACTGAGTAGGTGTATATCCTTCTCCTCAATCTGAAGTTTGTAATGATAAAAAGATAACAGTACTGTGACCAGAAGCTTGGCAACTGTTAAGGGCATATAGTAAGCTTGGGTTAAACACTTGCTTGCAAACATACTGAATCTTTGGTTTTATTGTTTTGCATACTGTTTACCTCAAATTATTCTTAATGGTCATGTTATTCCTCCAAAGTTTGACAAAGATCAAGTGAATTCAGGTTTTCAAAATACGTGGCCAACTTGCTGGAAAATTTATTTATAGTGTATTATTATGACAATCTGTAAAGATATCTGAAGCTTGTCTTTGACTTGATTCTCAGGTCGGTCTTAGTTTGTATGCAGGAAGAACCAAGAGGCAGAGAGCCAACTACATGGTATTGTCCATGCACAATGAATTAAGTGGCTTCTCCACACAGCGAGGCAGGCTATCCCAGGGGCGGTGTGAGCATGTTTAGTGGTCACGTTGTACAGGGAATGTGTGATCAATTCCATCTGTTCCACCACTGAAACATCCAGGCCTACAAGACTTAGTAGTGCCTGTTGATATGATGGGGAAATGTCATAGGCGTTTCACATGATGTGTAGATATTAACTCTTTACCTGTGGGTTCTACAGTGTCCAGTCTAGAACCAAAATTTGAAGGGAGATTTATCATATTTATCACCCCTCCGGAGAAGGACGATTTTGAAAGAATAGGAGAGGAAAAGTATTGCATTCAAAGGGGGGATAACAACAATGCGTGATATTCCCTACCATGATCCTTGTATGAAGGCTATTTGATAATTTTCAGGGTGAACCCAACTTCCCAATGCAAGGCATAACTCTTGCCAGTCTCCATTACTGGCTGATTGAGGCCTTGCAGTATTTCCTTAAGAAATCTGTGTTTAGAAATCCAGGCCCGCTATGCATTTCTGGTGCAGCGATTCACTATCTTGACACAACAAAGCGAGGATAATACCGCAAGGGTTAAATCAGCCAGTAATGAAGACTGGCAAGAGTTATGCCTTGCGTTTGGAAGTTGGGGTTAACCACACAATTGTGCATATCTGATTGGACCATTCTGGGATAGACTTTCTTTAGCTATCGGTCAATCCCGATTTACTTTCTTTGTATATTTATGTCAATTGACTACAAAGGATGGTTTGGAACTAATCAATCCGATAAAATAAGTATTCACAGAACATACAATATTTATTATGTTAACCAGGGTATTTGTTCAGGGCTGTAGATGATGGTGTCGGCCTTTGCTTGAAACATGAAAGGCCATGTGGTTTTGACGCCAATATTTGTAAAGAGTTGCACCTCTCTCAAATGGAACTTGCCTTTGAGTGCTCTTGGTATTTGCAGATTGAATAAAGAGTTTGTTTTCGGATGGTCAAAATATTTTGTATAAACATATTTTGTGAGCCTTGGTGAATCCTGACACTCTTTCCCCAAACACCATGTTTTAGAAGTAAAGAGATTCAACTTTTGAAACTCTTTGAGGCTTAGTGTAGTAGTGCATTTTGAATTGTTATCACCAAAAGTAAACATGCCATGTGCGTAGACTTATACAGCATTTCTGTGACAAATTCACATTTACAGAAAACAGCAAGGTCAGCATAGCATGTGTAGAAGTCTTCCAGCTTCTCATTTTGTCTCCATTTACCGATAGGCATGAAGTTGCCTGATGACTGGATATGCAGACTTAATTATGAAAGCTGATCCATGCTGTAACAATGAGAGATAGAGATCTCGCTGCTACTGTGTAAACTGATCCCGATCTGGCTCCCTGTCCACTGGCTGTTGGTCTCGATAGACTCGCTCCCTGTCAACTGGCTGTTGGTCTCGATAGACTCGCTCCCTGTCCACTGGCTGTTGGTCTCGATAGACTCGCTCCCTGTCCACTGGCTGTTGGTCTCGATAGACTCGCTCCCTGTCAACTGGCTGTTGGTCTTTATAGACTCGCTCCCTGTCAACTGGCTGTTGGTCTCGATAGACTCGCTCCCTGTCTACTGGCTGTTGGTCTCGATAGACTCGCTCCCTGTCCACTGGCTGTTGGTCTCGATAGACTCGCTCCCTGTCCACTGGCTGTTGGTCTCGATAGACTCGCTCCCTGTCAACTGGCTGTTGGTCTCGATAGACTCGCTCCCTGTCTACTGGCTGTTGGTCTCGATAGACTCGCTCCCTGTCCACTGGCTGTTGGTCTCTATAGACTCGCTCCCTGTCCACTGGCTGTTGGTCTCGATAGACTCGCTCCCTGTCCACTGGCTGTTGGTCTCGATAGACTCGCTCCCTGTCCACTGGCTGTTGGTCTCGATAGACTCGCTCCCTGTCCACTGGCTGTTGGTCTCGATAGACTCGCTCCCTGTCCACTGGCTGTTGGTCTCGATAGACTCGCTCCCTGTCCACTGGCTGTTGGTCTCGATAGACTCGCTCCCTGTCCACTGGCTGTTGGTCTCGATAGACTCGCTCCCTGTCCACTGGCTGTTGGTCTCGATAGACTCGCTCCCTGTCTACTGGCTGTTGGTCTTTATAGACTCCCTCTCAGTCCTCTTACTCGGTGTACATCCGTCATTCACCCTTGAATCAGGGTCTGTGGTTCGAATCCTTGTGCTCGTCTTTAGTTCAACAAGTGTCTAGTTCAGTTGAAGACTATGTAAATTCTATAGCTTTGTTTATTCCGGGAACTAAAAATTTCCTCTAATGAGCGAGAGGGCGTTTATTTTTTTAGCACCTCTTAACCTCCACTACCTTCGATTCCCCAGGCGCTTATTAGAGGCTTTATTGTTTTATATATAAAGTGGATAAATCATATGGTTCACTCTTAATCTCGTCCAAATGGCTGAGATACTGCCGAAGCAATGTTACACAAGAACTCACTCATTCCTAATTTATTGAATAAGATATTATCCACATTTCGCTCTATCACTTCAATCTTGTTTCGATATGCTTTGTTCCAATCATGAATAGTTCATGAAGGTTACTCTGAATACCAGGACTGAGGTTCATTGAGTTTTTTGGACAACAGCCAAACATATCTCAGTAAACTCCACTTTATTTTCTCTTCAAAACAAATGTGTCAAGCTTCATTATGGGGATGTTTATAGAAGAAAGTTTATGGCAAGATCTTTCAGTCTAAGTTTGTTGCTTCTGTGAAGAAAATATTTTGTTTGTATTTAAGGGTTGAAACACTCTGAGTGCAATTATTCTGATAACTACAATGCTTTACAGATGCAGTATTAAGAAAGTTAAACCATATTTTAAACCTTTGCAACAGGAATTAACGAGATATTATCTAATTACAATTTATTGTATTTAACTTTCATACATTCTGGTCTTCTCTCAATCCATATGCTTTTTAGAAATCATATATGAAACCGTATAAATTGTGACATTTAATTTACACTATATGTATCTTTTTTACACTGAAATGCGTGGAAATGTATTAAACATTTTCCGTCAAGTTATAGTGAGATAAAAAGTATTCGTGTCTTCTTGAAAATGCCAAAGTCACCAGTAATTAGAATGTTGATTCTATGGCATGCATATTTATGTTTATCAAAATTGTTTGTGAATTATTGAATATAACATGTAAAGAATGCTATGGTAACATGGCGATTTTGAAATACAAATGAAAATTTGAGGCAGATTTGTCGCTTCTAGTAAACAATGAAGAAAAAAGTCTGATTGTTATGATCTAAATTTAACAAAATGAGAAGCCTTTTTAAAATCAACAAGGCACACAAAGAAATGTTGTTCTACTAGCATTTCTGAAATGCATTTCGATATTTCCCAAGCTTAGAGGCTAGATCTCATGCAATGTTTACATGATTTAACACAAGTGTCAGTCTTTATCACAAAAATCTCGTCCTCTATCTACCGATGCAAAGCTCCCAATAAACAACAACAGCTTGTTTAATGCAAACTGTTGCTTGCACAATTCATGCCTTGTATCTTTAATGACTGGCAAGGCAAATTTAAACTCTGCATAAGATTAAAGGTCAAACAATCATTTTAGATGCAAATGGCAAGCAACATGTTCGGAGAAATTTGAATCTCAAGCATGACTCATACTAAAAATTGATATTGAAGAATGAATTTAAAAATTATGGCATTTTGTTTATGAACACTAAACTAATTGCTGTCGTATTGTTGCATAAGTTTTCCTCGATTTCTATCATCTTTGTTTTTGCATATTCTTAGGGTGAGTCAGAACAGCAAAGATAATTTAAAATGGCAAGACATTAATTGTTAATTTCAACAACTTGTTGCCATGGTCTCTCTGGATATAATTTCCTAAGAGATAAATATGAAATAATTCTTCTAAGAATTAATTTTATTTTGAAGATTTTTTGCCATGGATTGTATAATGATATAATAATATTATTAAAAGTTATACTTCAAATCAATTGAGCCCTCATTACTGAAGGACCTCCACATCAACCAATAAGTGCAAAACACTGAGGAAATAGATTCGAATTCAACAATAGCAGACAGTGATGCCGGTCAAAATGGAGATTAAAGTGATTTCTCTGTTACAGTTCGTGATGGAGACACAGTTAAACACTACCGAATCCGTCAACTGGACGAGGGAGGATTTTTCATTGCACGCAGAGTGACGTTCAGAAGTCTTTCGGAACTTGTTGACCACTACAGCGGAGACGCGGACGGTCTGTGTGTCAACCTACGCAAACCATGCTCACAGGTGGGTAGTTGCTGAGATCTGCAGTTTGAGAGTCAAATTAACCCCCCAAAAGTGTTAGTCGAAAGTGACCAGCTGAAGAGGTTGTTTTGCAAATTCAAAATATATTTTGCCACATTTCCCAATTTTTCCTAGAGGTTGTACTGGGAAAATGTGCCCAGTGGTTGGTGGTCCTTGAATTGAGTAAATAAGGATACTTTTACCGTTAACAGGGATCTCATTTCTATAAATTTGGTAAAAATACCCCCCTTCAATTTATGGGAACTAAAAGTGACAGAAACATGTGTCCAATTATCCAATTAGATTGTCAAGATAGCAAGGCCATGAAAATGTTTAGTCTATGGAAGTATAAAAAATATGTAATCAAGATGATGAAGGTACAATAATTACAAAAATTCCATAGACTAAATTTTAGTCTACTGGCCACCATGAATACACTGCTCTGTTTTCAAATCTTGAAAAATGTCTCTTCTCTCTGGTCATATATATGCTGTCACTATCACATACATACTTTTACCCTATTTGTTCACACAGGACTAACCATTTATTGTCAAAATTTTGTTGTGCAAACTTTTTCCATTCATTCCACATTTTGTTTGTTTCATTGCAAGCTGGAAACATCTAGTTTTCCATTCGTCCAAACAAGTTTAAACTAGTTGGCTGGTATTTTTAACCAAATAAAGTTTCAAATTTGGTTGACTTGCTAAATAAATTCTGAAATTCATCCCTATAATACTTTATCATTCACCTTGAAGAGAAAGAGGTATGTCAAGCTCACAAGGTCACAGTGACATACAGATGTAGATGTTAAAAAGGCGTTGGTGTCTGACTGAGCTAACATAAATAAATAATCATCATGCCTGCACTACAGTCAGGTGGATTGTTGAGGGATATATCATCAGAATAGCTTCCAGTTCTCTACCCAATATGATTAATTTATTAGAATAGAAGAGGAAGCTTTTCCCTGGCATTCATCCATTGTGAAATTGTGTATTCCCTGAAATAAGAAATGTGAAATATTTCGCGAGTCTTTTGCTTTTGCAAATACTTTGAGTCCCCTTAGGTTATCCGAGGACTGAGAGTAAAATGGATACTTGTTAGGAGACTAATGTTTGAAAAGAAATTCCCCCGCCCCCCCACCCCCCAAAAAAATGTCTAGAATAGACATAGACATTAAATGTAAAGCATTCCACAAGGTCAATGAAATTTAAATAAATTGGGCCTCTGAACTATTTTGATGTGAGAATTTCTGGAATTTTCACAATCCCATAAAAATATCTACTTATTGTGTACTTGAAAAGAACTTGTACACAATAAGTGGAAAGATTGCTAAAATATTATTTATATTTGTTCATATGTTTGTTCATGAAATACCTACGAAGGAATAATAGAATTTGATAAAATGGTTTCTGCCATTGCTTTAAAGGTTTAAAAGAGACCGGTCTTGTTTGAACAAACTTTCTCAGTTATGTATCCTTTGTATTTTCACATGTATTTATAACAAAGTAAATAGACATACAAAAATACCTCTTTGAGAAGTATTCGGTCAGCAAATGTTTCTTTTCTCCACATCTCAAGGAGGGCTTGGAAAAACATTTTCTCCAAAATAAATCATGGGAGTGTCCGCATGACAGGAGAAATTATATAAATTTCATCCATTACAATTAGGGTAATTATGCCCTTGCGGCAAATTATTCAGAAAGCTAAATAATTCGGAAAGCTATTCCGAGGGCTATTATTGGGTTAACTGAATACGACTGTGGAGAGGTATCTATCATCATGCTTTCTCAGGTGTATAAACATTGAGACACTAAAATACCTATTGCGAGTCACTGGGGACGAACGGGACTACTTTTCTATGCATGGTTCGTCCCATCATGAATCACTATCTGGAGGCAAACCTTCACTCAGGTCCCATTCAAATTGATCGATGTTATTCTATTGAGTAGCGGCCTGCTATTTTCTTGCTGAATTGAAGTGAAAAATAAGAAAGGGTTTAATCGATTGAAGATTGTGTGTTTTGACTTTGTTGTGAATGAGTCACTGCGTACATACTCCCGGAGGTAGGAAGGGTAGGTTTTATTGGGTGAATGGTTGTTTGTCAAAAGCTTTGCAGTGGATACTATTTAGAGAGGTTGATTTCTTGTCATGCATCGTTGACTTTGAGTCAAGTTGTATGAAGTGGTATGGATATGTTGAAATAACTAGTTCATTCAATATTAGTTCCAAAAATTGCTTGATTATCATCTTTTCATTGAATCACATCAGTATAGGATCGTATATACAGGTATAAGAGCAATATTTATCATGTAATATTTCAGTTCATGTTCATATCTTGAGAGAACATATATAAATACAGTCAAATTAAATCTATAGCCCATTTGTTAACAAATATTCTTTGAAATTATTTATCATAATTATATGATCAGAGTGTAAAACTGTTTTGACAAAGATTTTAACTTGAAAAGTACAAATTCTTTACTACAAATAGCTACAACTCACTACACATGTTTATTGTCACGTTAAGTGTAAAACATTCCACAAGGTCATGAAGGATCTATCTCCTGTCCGTATGCATAAATCATAACAATTCCCCCGCCAGGGGCACGGCAACTTTGTCTGCAGTAGAGAACTGTTCTACACGCAGGAAGGTTTTGGTGCAATGCTACACTGAATTTCAGCGTAGTACCACCTATGGTTCCCTGGTTCCAGCCGCTGCTCGCAGGTTTCACCGCAGTGCATAGTCACATGGCGTTGCGGGCTTTCTCCCTGCCATAATACTAGCAGCCGCGATATAAGTGAAATATTCTTGAAAGCGGCATTAAACCTCAACTCACTCACTCATAACAATTCCCAATATACAAACGTATTATCTCGCATCAGGCAGCTATCTCTCTACCACCAATTGCCTTGTATCGACTGTTAAAACATAAAATTCCAGATTTTTTTGTTGAAAATATTTCCAGCATTTAAATAAGTCTTTAAATTTAGACTTCCTCAAACTCAACAATGGGCTCATGTATAACTTATCCAGGACAAATTAAATGCAAAATCTTTTGACGTGAAATGTCCACAGTATTTAGAAAAGTAACTTTCAGAATCATTGATCATATTCAACACTCGATAAGGTTGGGATGGTAAGAACAAATTAAATCGATTAAGCACATGCACTCAGTGATAAAAAGAATACAGAGTTGCAGAATATTCAAACAGGGTTTGACTGGAATTTTCCTGAATTACTCAATATTCTCATAGATCGTAGTGGTATATAGAGGGATGTTGTAGTGATGGACAGTTTTTATCTCGCCCTTTAGTTCACTCAAAGTCAATTATAAACCATCCTGTTTCTTTCATGTGTTTGTTAAATCAAGGTATTTCATTTCAAATAATTGGACTTTGAGGAAGCATGAGAAACTCAGGCTTACTTTATCACAACCAACAACTGGCTTCTGTTCAAGTACTCAAGGACAGGACTAAAAATGTAGTTGTTTGTGAAGGCATAACTTGAAGCAAGGTAGAAGTCTGGAGTATTTTAGGAAAGTAAAAACGAAGAGTTAAACAAGCCAGGGCATGTTTTAGGGAGAGAGGGGTGAGTCACTCGCTGATGAAGCAGCTGTGTATACTTGTAGACTACAACAACCCCAGCAGATTCAACCATGTGCACTCTCTATGGTAAACTCTGTACTCTTGGGTGTAAAGTATCTCTCTTTATTTACAATGTCGCTCTTCAAGACAGTTGTCTTTAATTTTGTTCATTGTTCTACAATGTGAATTTTTCCTGCAGAATAATTTGCCTTAATTTTAAAATCTGTTGGTCACAGGTCACTAACTTACCTGGTTTTGACTGTACAAAATAAGAGCCTCTAATAGTTTAGATCCTTATTCAGTATGTCTAGATAAACTGAAAGCTTATGGAACTGAATATATTGGAAAAAATATAATTAATAAGGATGAAGGTACAGTTACAATTATATAAATTACCTAATTTTGATTTTCCTAAAAAATCTTGGATAATTTGACACAAAGTAATTAAAATAAGACACACTAAATAACACAAACTAAGTATTCATATGTAGCGATGAGAATTTAAACAATTTAAGATGAAATATAAAGTATTTCATGTGGTCTCTTTGAATCCCGGTACTTTGACAAAATACAAGGATTTCTATTCTGGGTTGACTTTAATATTATAATTTTAAACTAACCATTATTATGCATGTTAAAACTAAGATGATCTTAACTCAATTTCGTCACTGATCTAACGAGATAGTCAGTCCTTGCCCAAGATTCGTCCCCTGGTCAATACATGTCCAAAACAGGTGCCCCTCACATCAGCAGTTCAAATACTTGGGTCAGTCTTAACCCTGTTAAAGTGGACGTTAAGCTCTTTCTTGACCAAGTTGTTCAGACTGAAGAAGCTGTTAGGAAGTTATCTAAGCTTGAACATTCATTCAACAAATGTAGTTTCTTTTCCCTGATATCTTTAAACCAGACAAGTCCTAATCTTGTTCCCGACGAAGTGGACATTCAGCTGCTACGAGGACAACTAAGCTATTAACATTAATGCCATTCGCTCCACTAATGTGTTTTCTCTTCCTCGATATTGACAGCCAAGAGCAATGCTTAACCTTATTTGAGAACTATTTCAGTAACAATGTGCTCGCTTTTAGCTTCTGGTGACCAAGATTTCCTTATTCTGATCTAGATCTTTTATTCTCCTACCACTCAAATTAGAGTTATTGTTCAGCGTCAATATTTCCCCAGCACCAGAAGTAGATAATTTTAGCTTTGTATATAGGTCATCTCCAACCCCTGTCAAATAATCATTACTTCTCCTTTAGATAGTAGTATAATGACATATGTTTGGAGTAAAAACTAGTTTTATCTTTTTTCCCCCTCTTGACCCATAATTCAGATGAGAATGGCTTTCTGTTAGGCTATTTACGTAATCGGCAACTTATGTAACTTGTTGATAATATTTCATTATGAGCTGTAAACTAATTTATGAGACTTGTTTGGGATGGGTTTAACCATTTCTGTCTTGTTAGCTTTGCAGATAATGATATATGTTTAAGAACTGTTTTATTCATTATTTGTGGATGAATTGGTTAGTCAGTATTTAGAAATTAGAATTGATCTATTGGGAATTTAAAAAGGTAATGAATAAACAGATGAACCTGTCTGTATAACACCATATAACTGACTAATACCATCACTTGGAAGCTAATATTTGATATTCCAATGTGACAAATGAAGAATTTCTTCAAAGCCACCAATCTATTTTCAACAATAAGACAGGAAATAATTTTCTTTCGACAAAAACATATAAACATTTTCATTTCCTAGATGATCTTCATTGCACAACAAATAATCAATATTTTCTGTATGAAGTGCTGGCAAAACTCTTGAATAATGTAATATAAGATTCAAGGAAAGGTTGAGAATGAAACAGTAGCATTGCGGATCTATTTTCATCTCTAAGTCAAACCAAACTTGCCATTACTTCCTTAATGATCACCATTGACCGTATGATATGTAATTATTATTTCAGTACAGATAAAGATTCTTAGAAATAGATGTCTCGTTATTATACATTCAGTATATAGAGGTTATAACACTCGAAAGTGTGCAATATGACTTTTACGAAACTCCTGGATATGTAATTATTATTTCAGTACAGATAAAAATTCTTAGAAATAGATGTCTCGTTATTATACATTCAGTATATAGAGGTTATAATACTCGAAAGTGTGCCTTATGACTTTTACGAAACTCCTGCAAATTTGTGTATAACCCTCACTCTCGATTGGGTAATACAAAAATTCACACTTGTTTGGTTAAATATGACATACTTCCATACTCTATATATTTGTGTATTCAATATGAGACCAGACGAAAGCGAGATCAAAATGCAACAATCCAGTTCATTGTTTTGTCGTCGCTTCTCTTTGGTCTCGCAGCTCGTTTACAAGTGCTTGTTCGCTAACGACCCGCAGCTAAAAAATTCAGGAAGTTGCTAATTACGCTTTTCCGATGGACTACTGTTGAACAAATTGACACTGCAATTAGAGTCGCTTGTGAAAATATTTGAGTCGGTTTGAAATTGATATATGAAATTGTTGTATAAAGTATAATGTTGAAAAGTAATGTGTAAATGTTAAAACATTACAATTATCGTTGAAAATTGTATGAATTGTTGTAGGAAAATAACTACCGGTATATAAATGTTAATGTTTAAGTTTACAAATTGTCTTTTAGCGAGATTGCAGTAATGTGTTGTCTGTTAAAAATAATGTACACAATGATTTATTCAGACTTTCAGTTCTTTTTTACTGGTGTTCCACATTTGTCAAACTTAACTCTGAGAGAGATTGATGGTTATGTCGCAAACATATGACTAGAGTTATTTATAATTTAAGATTCATTCATAAGAAAAATTAATACATTATTGATCGGAAATCTTCTGGAAATATGTGGAAAATGATAAAAATTGTTCTCTAATGTAAATTTATCATTCATAAGTGTTGGTACTAGAGGGGGAAATTTGACCACCCTGGTTGGTGTCCTAATTTTAATAGCAGGATATTTTCTCCATTGGGAGGAGACAATCTGTTCACAATTAGCCAAAATACCCCCCTCAGCGGATCATCCATGAACAACCCTGTACATAATGTATTTAAACATTGAGGACAGGAAAAGAAAAAAACTCTTTCAACGAATACAACATGGTCCCATTAAAAGATTTTGTCACAATTGTGACACCCAGCCAATGGCTGAAATACTGCACATGCAACAACTTGACCCTTCACAATCTGTGAGATTCAAGAATCCAATTCTAGATTCATTTATAATAATATGCTGAAATGGACTAGCATTGTTGAAATAAAAGATTAGCACGTGTCCATTGTCCAGTGCTGTGTTTATTGATCCATCCAGGACCATCACTCACAGACAAGGAAGTACTTCAGCGCGAATAATCTGATTTCTGGTTGCCATAGCGACCGCCCAGATGGCGAGATTCTGGTCCATTCTGCATAGCTAATGCATGGAGTGATATGTCAGGTGATTCAAGAAATAAACATGGCAGCCAATGTTGACAATACTGCATTAAACGACTACTGCGTTGTGAAAGCAGAGGGAACCATAAATAAACAAATGAGCTAAAAAAAATAAATACGTTAGAAATAAACCTTTTTAAAATTAATGAAATTGGAATCTGGAAGTATGAGCTGAATGTTTTATGGCAGAAATGAAGATTATATTTTGAAGAGTTTTGGGTGAAAATTGGGATTTTGTTAGATCCCGCATGATAAAAAGTCCATAAATGATTATATATAATAGCAGCTTAATTTCTTAAATCAAAGGGCAGATAATCCCAGATGCACTATCCAGCTCCTGTACCTCACAACTTGATATAAGTAGCAGCAACTCATGTCATGTCAAATATGTGATGGTTAAAGCTGGGGAAGCTATTTCCCTGAGCGTGCCCAGAAAGTAGAACGAGAGATAGGTTTGCAGTAGACAGGTAAACGAGATTTCCAGTCAGGGCGTCCCCTTCAGTGTAAAATAACATCTGCAGTAAATCAACCTTGTGTCAACGAGAGATTAAAGAGAGTTAGAGTTGGAGAAACTTTTCGGAATTCTTTATTTTGAAAAATACCAGTTGGCTGTCATTTAGGCAAGACATGTTACCTAAATGTACCTGGGCTGGCAGAATTTTGAAACAATTAAGACTTGAGTGTTAACAGAAACATTCTGATAATTTCTTTGATTAGATTAAATTAGAAGTAAAAGGGAAATGATGTGATGCTGTTGAATTTATCAAGTGGAGAGGTTGAAAGTATTCAGGAAAAACAAATTTGAAAAATTAAACTCAAAAGAGAGAGACCTTGATCACACTTCCATTTTGATGATTATTGCAATATTTTAATCGATGACATTGATTTTGTTTAGCACAGAACATAGCTGACAAATTTGATAAAATATCTTATTGTAGATTCAAAAGTAACTAAAAATCAACAAAGTATTATTTAATAAAAAGGTTTTAAATGAAGATCATTTATTTGATGTCTTAGGCCTTTTTGGAGAAAGAACCTACAGGATATAATCTTTGAATTCAAGATTAACAGCATTAACTGCCAAGCATTTGTTCTAAAAGAACCAAATCTTGAAAAGAAAACAAATTAGGTGTAAATGGTGTCACCTCTATGGCATTGTTGGGGGCTACAAATATCCAAATAGTAAACAAAACTACTATTTATAACCCATCGTATTTACGTTTATAAATATATACATTCCTGTATAACCAATCTTGCCCCTGAATCATAACCCTATCTAAGATTGACTAAGATTTGTCAGTGTGGAGAATTGTTACATGAACCCCAATCTCACAGAGTCGTCCAAGCAATCACTAATGCATTACAAGATGCCTGCACAGACCAGACAAGCTTCAAGCCATGCTGTGTGTTTTGCCGAACATAAAGTCGATGAACCAAGTGGCATCTCGATATTAATGTAGTTATAGAGGAGCACTGGTCCTGTTGCGTCCCGCCACGTGCTGTTGGTCTTCTGTTTCAATAATGCATGGTTTGCTTTGTGTTTTATCACCACCAGTGGCAGTCTGCCGCTATATTCTTGTGTTGGAAATATTCATAAAAAGAAATGGAATATGCAGTTATAAAGATAAAGCAAATATGTTTGGTCTGTCAACGTTTATTCATGAAGAATTTTTTTTTATTAATAGGCAATTAAAAAAAAAAAAAAGCAAAAATGTTTGGCCTGTGAAATATTTTTATAACAATTTAGCGCTAATTTGTTGAATTCATAAGTGCAAACCATTCATGAGTGTCATGATTACAGGAAAAGTTATTCGTTAACAGAGTTAATTATCTTAAATTTTCCATTTGTTGAATGATAAACATACTTGGATTATAACTGTATTACTGATTTACAAGTTATCATTTATGTTAGTTATTCTTAAGTTATGATGAAATTGAAATATTAAATTGAAAAGAAAAAATACATGAATTATTTAAAGGATTACCCCTCTCAATAGTGCAGTATTTGGTTGTATTGTACAGTATTTCTGTAGTATTTTATTATCAAACCCCTCATGCAAGCAATCAGTTTATCCTGAGACACTGCATGCAGAAGATTAACCCCAAAACTGATGAATTAATTTGTGTTCTTTTCAAGAGAAGATCACATACCCTATTGCCAAATACGTGATAATTATTTGTTTTCATGTACATGTGCAGAAATCAAAATTACATGCCCCAAATCCACACACAAAGTTCTATGACAGTATGACCTATGTTTTCCAAAATTACATTTGACTAACTGATGTACACCAGCCGCTGGACATTGTCCGGTTTTCAATAATAAATCTTTACTTTTACCTTAAAATTGTCTTTATACAAAATGTCCTACCGTTAAAATGGTAATTTTCTGCAACAGTCATTAATCCTCGATAAAATAACACCATCTATAACATTTGACGTAATGTGACCCCAACAACTTCCTCAATGTTCCTTAATGTTATTGCCCATCACTAAACAGTGTGTACCATTCACAGGTGGAGAAGCCCCAGACAGTGGGTCTGTCCTACAACACCAAGGATCAGTGGGAGATCCCGAAGAACTCACTCAAACTCATCCGCAAGATCGGACATGGCCAGTTCGGCGAGGTCTGGGAGGGGTTGTGGAACAACACCACTCCCGTTGCCATCAAGACTCTCAAACCAGGTACGTACAGTATGTGTATTGCAATCAAGTGGAGTAAGGCCCAGCACATCAACCCTGGCCCAAAGCCATAACTTGCACAAGTGTCAAACACTGGCTAATTTAAGCCTTGCTGCATTGTGTTACCTTTTCTGTGCTAGCATAACCTGAAGTGCATGATACAGGGGGAAGTTGCTCTAGATGGCATAATGAGAGAAACTGAAGAAATAGAGGTATAAACCTAAAAATAATGAGATAACTTTGAATTATTTTTATCAGTGCCTTGACAATTTGTATGTAATGAAAACGTTGACCTATCTCTGCATCAAACTGTATGGTAAAGTTGACCAGCATATTGTAAGCAATTAACCACTGCCATCACTGTATGCATCAGGCCTTGAATAAATAGAGGCTCCATTCTTAATTGTGAGAGGGGGGCGGGATAGCGCAGTGGTTAGCACGTTCGGCTTCGGATCAAGAGGTCCAGGGTTCGAATACCGCCAGGGGCACAGCAATTTTGTCTGCAGTAAGAAATGTTCTACACGCAGTAAGGTGTGGGTGCAATGCTACACTGAATTTCAGCGTAGTACCACCCATGGTTCGCTAGTTCCAGCCGATGCTCCTGCCATAATACTAGCAGCCGCAAATAAGTGAAATATTCTTGAAAACGGCGTTAAACCCCAACTCACCTCACCTTAATTGTGAGAAGCTTGTCAACATTGATATCATCAATCATGAGAGCTTTGATGTGTTTTTATTAATGAAGCTGGAAGGAGAAACCATCATCAGCTGTGTCACTAATGAGCAGCGGTAGCTGTCAGCTCGTGATCTATCTCTTCATTTACGTTGTGTAGTGTTAGAGCTTAAATTTCTCTCTGTCAAGGACTCCACTGTCAACAGCACATATGTGTCCCATGTTAACAGAATCAATATTATGCTGTTTTAGTAGCTCTTGAAATTATACTTTTTGTCAAATTCAATTGCTAAATGAATAGCGGACTTAGTTTTGGGACTCTTAACTTGTTCAATGAAAGAAACAATTTAGTATTCAACAGATTTTCCTGTTTTCATCTTTTAGCAACCAATAAAGAACTTGTTTGCATATAAACATAATTACGTTCTCAATTACTGACATCATATCACCTCAACATAAGCAAATTTGTTTAAGCACGATGGTCTCAAAATTAATTTCTTGTGTATATAAAATCTCTTATAATACACAAATTCACATAATTAGCAGCTCCGACTAAGTCGGAGCTGCTATCAGTTTTTGCGCATTTTCTGCGCCGCCGCCGCACGCGCGTTTTGTATTCGCTATAACTTTTTTCCTAGAAGGTTTTGAGAACTCATATACATAACTTCTTACTTATGCCCCTGGGGAATTTTTTTGACATGTTCATATTCAAGGTCAAAGGTCAAGGTCACGAGTTCTGAAATCGCTAAAAAAATCCTTGTAAACACGATAACTTGAAAAATATTTGTACTATCAGGCTCTTATTTGGTGTACATTAACTATGGAGAAAGGCCAAGATTTGAAAAGGTTTTCACTAACATCCGTCAACGGTCAAGGTCACAGCGAGGGCATGACTTAAGCATGCTTTTGCGAAAATGTCTTATTTCAACTATTAACACTTTAAATCATTAAATGATTGTTATACACAATGAAAAGTGATCACTGATTGTGTGACCTTGAATTTAAAAGGTCAAGGTCACGAAATATGGTCAAGGTCACCAGTTCTGAAATCTCTAAATAACCTTTTCCCAAGAAGGTTTTAACACCTCATATACATAGCTTCTTTCTTATAAACCTGGTGGATGATTTTGACATGTTCACATTCAAGGTCAAAGGTCAAGGTCACGAGTTCTGAAATCGCTAAAAAAATCCTTGTAAACACGATAACTTGAAAAATATTTGTACTATCAGGCTCTTATTTGGTGTACATCAACTATGGAGAAAGGCCAAGATTTGAAAAGGTTTTCGCTAACATCCGTCAAAGGTCAAGGTCACAGCGAGGGCACGACTTAAGCATGCTTTTGCGAAAATGTCTTATTTCAACTATTAACACTTTGAATCATTAAATGATTGTTATACACAATGAAAAGTGATCACTGATTGAGTGACCTTGAATTTTAAAGGTCAAGGTCACGAGATAGGGTCAAGGTCACCAGTTCTGAAATCACTTAATAACTTTTTTCCATGAGGGTATCAACACCTCATATATATAGCTTCTTTCTTGTACACCTGGGGAAACATTTTGATATGCTCACATTCAAGGTCAAAGGTCAAGGTCATGAGTTCTGAAATCACTACAAAAATCCTTGTAAACACGATAACTTCAACAACGTCTGTGCTATCAGCCCCTAACTTGGTATATATCAACTATGGAGAAAGACCAAGATTTGAAAACGTTTTTGCTAAATCTGTCACAAAGGTCAAGGTCACAGCAAGGTCACAACTTAAGCGTGCTATTGTGAATATGCCTTATGTTAACAATGAGCACTATTGAGTCATTGCATGATTGTTATACACAATGAAAAGTAATCATTGATGGTGTGACCTTGAACGTCAAGTTCAAGGTCATGAGATATTGGTTAAGGCCATGTTAATCTTTTGATCTAATTTTGAAATCAGAAATAGTTTTTAAGAACAAAGTTGTGAAAAGTGACCCCAGTGATGATTCAACTTGTTACAATAACTTGAATAATGAAAAACATTTTGTCCAAAAAAATTCCAATTTTATTTATGCTGAGGAGAAGGCGGAACAGGGAACGGCGAGACCCAATGTTTCGGAGCTGCTCTGCTTTTGCGGTGTCCCGCAAACGCTCTTCTAGTTGAAGTACCTTTTGTATATGCAATGTCTGAATTTCATCCCTCATTTGGCTGCTGAAATAATTAGTGCATAGGGGAATAGTATAATGACAGACTATCCTAGAAATTTCTTGGAGCAGCAGGTAAATAGTTGTAAATAGTAAATAGCTGAAAACATGTCATGTGTTAAACAAAATGGACCGGGGTCCCCCACAGTACCCACTTGCCCCAGGTATTTAGGTTAATCTACCTACCCTAATCTTACATTGCAGTCGGGTGTATTTTAGCTGATTATATAATATCTCATGTTTCAAGTCGAGCAATCGTTTAACTTCCACATTCCATCTAAGGTCAAGGTCATCAGTGAGACCTGTGTAGTTAGTCACATGACCTGTCTTCACGGGTCATACGGATGGTACACCCTTGCAAATCCGCCTACACGATTTCTTATGCATTGGCTATTGACCAATCAGAATTCAACAAATTTATCTGAAGGGTAATAATATCTCATGTTCCAGGCACAATGGATCCGAAGGACTTCCTGGCGGAGGCTCAGATCATGAAGAAGCTGCGCCACGGGAAGCTGATCCAGCTATACGCAGTGTGCACACAGGACGAGCCCATCTACATCGTCACCGAGCTCATGAAGAACGGCAGTCTCCTCGAGTACCTCCAGGGTGGGTACTTTATCATAAATTCTGAAATCTTTCTTATTCAAGAAATTTATGGTAATGAATTCATCATTGGTAACCATTTCAATACTTTCCAGCATCTGATTTCGAAAGTTTTGTTGTTTTCTCAACCAATGACTTTTGATGATAATGCGTTTTATGATCCAAAATTGGCAATGCTGTTCTCAGAGATGTAAATGTTGCATTGAAACATAATGAAGATGATACTGGATGATAAAGACTCAACTCGTGTTGATATATTTGATATCAGAAGACACTTGGGTGAGATTTTCTGTTTAGTATTGTAGTTGTTGAAGCTCTTTCAATACTCTGATCCACATGACAATCTTTATTTTAAGAGAGCTTTGAACATCTAGATCCAAGATAGTATGTGGTAATCCAGCTTTCCCTACATGTAGCCCTCTGTCATGCTGCAGGTAAGGGCCGAGTACTGAAGCTGCCCCAGCTGATCGATATCGCTGCCCAGATCGCTTGTGGAATGGCGTACCTCGAGTCCCAGAACTACATCCACCGAGATCTTGCTGCCAGGAACATCCTTGTCGGAGACTGCAACAACGTCAAGATTGCTGATTTCGGTCTTGCCAGAGTCATCAAGGTCAGATATACACTCTTTTGTGCAAACATATATCAAAATAATTCAACAAAACAGTTTGTTTACCTCTGGCCTCTGAATTGTTAGTTAATTCTGGACCCCAACCATTTTGTTACAACCTGTTTGCTGAAGATTAAACCATAAGGAATAGTAAACCACCATTTCAGCAAAATCTATCACACTATCCCTGGATAACATTTTTAGATAGAACGTGTTGAAGGTTTAACTAACATGGAGCTTGATTTTAATGACTTCACTGATGTCTGGTAGAAAATACCAAAAGACAAAAATCCTTTAACAAAAGAATCTAGTTTGTTAAACTACATATTCAAGAGGCATCTAACATTTGGTGTACTTACCGTATGATTCCTGGCAAATTAAGAGCAAACAGTAGAACAGAAACAAATAAAGAAGTTGTTTTCAGTAAGATTTGTGTTATTAATCATTTAAATCATTTAAATCTCCCCACAATTTTAACTTATTTATAATACTTATTCCATTGAAGGACAAACAACAAATCATTTAAAAGCTGTTAACTTATGGATGTTTCTAAATCTAACCAAATCTTCCCTCATCACAGGAGGATGAGTACGAGGCTCGTGTCGGCGCCAGGTTCCCCATCAAGTGGACGGCGCCAGAGGCTGCCAACTACAACAGGTTCACCATCAAGTCTGACGTCTGGTCATTCGGCATCCTCCTCACAGAGATCGTCACATATGGACGCGTACCTTATCCAGGTATGTCAAATTGTTATAGAGAAAACATGCAGGATTTTATTGACAACAATTTCATGTACAGAAGCTAAATTAAATATGTTTTTGTTACACAGTAAAGAAAGTATTCCTCTGGCCGTTTAGTAATTTGATAACATACAGTACTTACCATGGTACTATGGTAAGTACTGTATGTTAGTATGAAGGGGCGTGTTTCCAGATTAATATTTTCTTTTCTCAAGCTGCATGTGTCCATATTGTATTGTAGATGAGCCTTACTCCATAGTTATGACCTCAAGTTATGAACACTTAAAGCTAAGGAAGCTCTTCAGATTTTGGTCCAGGTGCTTAAAATAATATCACTGTATTACAATTTTAAGGGTTATACAAAACTGTATTCTGGTATTAATGAAGCCTGTGTTTGATTGCAGGTATGACGAACGCAGAGGTGCTTCACCAGGTGGAACATGGGTACCGCATGCCGTGCCCGCCAGGCTGCCCCAAGACTCTGTATGACATCATGCTGGAGACATGGCGCAAGGACGAGCTCGAGAGACCAACCTTCGAGACCCTCCAGTGGAAGTTGGAGGAGTTCTTCCCCTTGTCGGTCGACCCCTCGGAGTACAAAGAAGCTTCCTACGTGCGATGAGGTGCGACTCGCTTCAATCATGGACCAATGTAACTTCAATACAAATCCGCTCAAATCTTACATGGAAGTCTGCTTCACAGTGTGGAATGTTTGCAAGGACTAGTGAATGCTGTTGGAACCGGGAATAGGCCCTCGTGTCTTGGATCGTTTCTACAAACAGTGAATGCTTCTTGAATTGGAAATAGGTCCCAAATAGTTTACGTGAATCAGTCATCGGACTTGTTTACGTTATCGCAAGACATGAGGACTGCATGATTGTGACTTTAGTGCTGGCCTCGTGGTAGTGTTATTGTTGACCTCGAGCTTGTGCTATAACCTTGACCCATGGCTTGTATTGAACTTGACGTAGGAGAATGCGAGACTCCGATGACGAGATTGGTGCTGTGAGCTCAAGTTGTACAATCAGCAAACTGTGCAGCTAAAGGGTCGAACAATTCCGCAGTGGCAGACGTTGCTGTGACAGCTCATGACAGACACTTCAGCGTGGCATACCGAGTGTTTTAACTTGTTGTGACTTCTCCTGTGGTTTACCTTGTCTGTTTTATTCAACTCCTAGAACAAATGCATAGTTACTGAAAGGTTTTAAGCTTCTAGTACTTAAGTGCTTCAATAGACCTCTAGAAGAATGTCTGTGCTTGATGGTCATCACCGTTGTCTCGTGGTCATGTGACTCTCAAGTTGGTCATGTGACAGTCACATGACTTTCGGGGCTTTCATGGGACTCTCCAGTTAGTCCCTGTGGCTTTCCAGGCTATCATGTAGTCATGTGGCTTTCATGCGGCTTTCATTTTGGTCATGTGAAAGTTGTGTGACTTTCCAGGCTATCATGCGTCAGTCATGTGACTTTCCAGGCTATCATGCGACAGTCATGTGACTTTCCAGGCTATCATGCGACAGTCATGTGACTTTCCAGGCTATCATGCGACAGCCATGTGACTTTCCAGGCTATGATGCTGTCCTTCAGTGATACAGAGGACATGAAAATCTGGCAGTATGGGAACATCTCAAATTTTCTTCACTTTACAATGAATATAGTCTCATATATATATATATATGTCATCATATATATGTCAACAGTCGTTTTCATGGAAATGAATTGCAAAACTTTTAAAATTATTAATGTTTATAATGAATGTTCTGTTTTATGTAACTGATTTAGTTTGGGTTATTAAATTTGAGGTGTCCCCTTTAGTTATATGTATATATTTTATAACTTATAGCATTCGCGCATTACATGTAGTGCATAAAATGCATCCATACATTCTATCCCATTGCTCTGAATAGATATATAGAACTACCTAGTTATATCTGCCAACTTTGATATATTCTCTCTCCGAATCATATAAAGTTTCAATGAGTTTATGTAAACTATATTTCCTCTGTATATCACTGGACTGTGTCACAAGGTAATTGTAATACTCATAATTGTAGTCTGAGACTGCAATGTAGAGAATTACAAAACCTTTGGGACATTTTCCTCCTTCACATCTTAGAACAGCATGTAATAGTTTCACATCGCACAAGACTATCAAAACATTCCAGTGTAGTCCATGCTTGTCAAAATAAAAGCCTAGAATCACATGTTACATTACAGTACAGGGACAATAAGTTTTAAGAACAAAGAAAATATATGTCTGGCTGGTGTAAATTGGCAAACACTTCTCTCTGTAGAGGCTCAATTAATAAGTGCGAAGCCTTCTCAGTGGACCATTTCAGGAATTGCACGTTAATTTGGTTGTAAAACAATTCAACTTTTGAATCAAAAGTTTCTGAGTTAGAATTCCACACAAGACCTGGCAACTTAGTTTACTGTAGAGAACTGGTACAAAGCTTCATTAAAATTCAGTTCCAGGCAATGCTTGCAGGTTTCACCAAAATACAGTAACAATATAATTGCAGGCTTTCTTCACTCTAGGGATCATTTCAACTAGTGGAGGATAATCTTAAATTCAAAATAAGAGTTAATATTTTTATAATTTATCTTTTACATTAATTGCTTTCCATGGTCGAGTATTATGTTCAATGACACTGCTTGAGCATCTATGGTAAATTCCAAATCTAAATTCAGAGTCCAATAATCCTGGACAGTGTAACTGTGCTGACTACAAGTGTGTTTTTCTACAAATTTATACATCTGTCTGTCTCTTGAGGTTGTATTTTTTCTACTATTTGCTACCAATCATGTCTCCGTGACTATGTGATGCCCTTACCTAGTCATGTCTCGCTCATCGTGGTCCGAGTTCCTTTGTACATAGGTGTCACCAGATAGGGTTGTGAAAATGTGTTTATCCATGAACTTCAATTCATATAAAATCTAAAACTATCACATGTTGAATAGGGCCAGTTAATTGTTTTTCGAAGAATTTAAAGGCTTTTATCATCTAATTTCTGTCAATAATAGACAAATTCAGTTGAAAGTGAAACAGTTAAAGAAATTTTACGAATTAGCTTAATATTTAGAACAGGTTTAACAGCATGCTGGAAATTCAGATGTAAATGTCAGGATAAACTTATAAAAATTATAACTCCACTATAAAACCACTTGACCGTGTACATTTTAGTCAAAGTGAGTAGATGTGTAGGTGTAGATATTGATAGGTAAGTAATATATGGAATATATATTAACCAAATGTGAAAATGTCCTGCTTTTCTAGATTTGAAGAATTGCTTTGTAGTGTTGTAGGAGTAATCTCCCTTGAATGTAAACGACTTGACTCCCTCAGATTTGTTTCAAAGTATTTGGGTTTTTCTCTTCTGACGTTTTCTTATAAATCATGTGCTTTCTAGGTGAAGATGAACATTTAAATGAAATTCTTTTATATTTTAAGTTTATATGTGAAAATGGGCAACATTTTACCTTACCTATGTTATTGTGATTTTATTTTATCATTTCAACAATAAAGCCAACATATGCCGTACAGTCTATCCTAAGATGTTTCATATTCATTATAATAACCGTTTCTATACCATCATCTGAGAATGCTAAAATATTACAATGCAGATGTCACAACAAAAGGGTAAAACAGTATTATTGTGGCAATGTAAACTTCATAAAGAATCCCTATAAGGATGTGTAACCCAAAGTTATCTCAAATATGCCAAAAGAGATATTTAATCTTGAAAAATCTCATTTATTACTATATTTTCCACTATGCATTCTAACTAGTAAGCCTTTGATGGAAACATTTATCTTGCAACTAAATAGCACTGGTGAAAGAACATCTCCCTGCAACACAGAATTAGGCTGCAGCCATACCCTCCTAAAATATCCCATAGAAATACCTAAGTATGCATCTATAAAAATTCTAATTCCACTGTTTGTTCAATGTTTAAATGCAAAGATTTATCTTAAAATAAATGTCACTACAATTCCCATAAATCGAAATAGAGAAACAAATCTGTATGTTGCTTTTGATTTTGTTCCACTATTAACAATTCTCAAACTAGTCCTCAGCTGTATATTCCTCACAACATGACCATACCCATCTGAATGTTACGTGACGCTGAGGGTTCTTTTGTACACTCTATTCATATGTAAATCTGCGCCAACGGCCGTGTGTATAGTACCGTTAGTGTATGTGTTGTCCACACTACGGAATTAAGTGCAATCTCTCTTCAGGTTTGATACTGCTGCCGACCCTGTCTGTGCTTATCAACCTGTCCGTCTGTACGTCTGTCTGTACAGCCTGCCGCCTCTCCTCGCAAGGGCAGACGGTCTCTTTTATGTAATAAAATGGCAATATGAAATATCTTGTGTTATTTTCATTTGTTGATACTTTATATGATGAATATTGAAGTTTTGAGTGTGCATGAACAAGATATAATCCTGACTGGCCAGTCAATTTATCATATAGGCCAATTTCAAATGTTCGCTTCTATTAAAACATGAATAGCCATAGAATATTAGATGCAGATTGGTTATCAGTTTACACCTCACGGTCTTGTTCTTTTACATATATACATATGTTGTCATTGATTTATCAGTGTTTCTAACATTCTTCTCCATTATGTGTATTGTATTCTCCACCCTACTAAATACTCGCCAAAACGTTGAAATAGACATTTAGATCATCAAGTTTGAGTGAATAGTTATGAACTTGCAGCAGTCTGATTAAAACCGACGGTATTCCGCGGAAAAAATGTGCAAAATAGTGCATCTACCGGGATACAAACTCATATCGTTCGGTGATTTCCACGCCAAACCGAGGAATCTACAGAACCTGTTCGTATCCCGGTAGATATATTATTTTGCAAATTTTATTCCTCGGAACAAGGTCGATTTTAATCAGACTGGAACTTGCGGTCATTTGGAGGTGCCGTCAGACATTTTTTTTTTACACCATATTGGATTTTTGTGTTCCTTAATAGACAAACACCATTTTTTATCATCTTAATGTTTTCGTTTGCCCCATAAACCTTGGGATGTACACCAAGATCATCACATTTGAGTTGATAGGTACAGATTAATGATCATTAAGAGGTTTTGGCGGCCATCTTGAAAAAAACACCTTTCCAGGGGTTCTACTCTGGTAAACTTTTAATATAATAAAAAAAATAAAAAATAATTCACTTATATAGCGCCTAGTACCGTCACAATTGTCGCTGTACAGATAAAAGTTACAATATACACACAGAAACTACTATTTACAGTTCATTGTGCTGCACACATTTCCAGTGCTTTTCATTGGTATGCTTCAGTGAAGAGAACAGTTTTCAATAGAGATTTGAATTCATTTTTTGATTGGATAACTCTTAGTTCTTGTGGGAGTGTGTTCCACACTTGGGGGCTACATACAGAAAAGGCACGATCTGACATCAGAGAGTTTGAGCGTGGTTGATGCAGGAGAGTGTAATATATACATATACAGTTACTAAATATGTTACTAAACCTTACCAGAATCAGA
Organism: Gibbula magus; assembly: GCA_936450465.1. Lineage (NCBI taxonomy): Eukaryota > Metazoa > Mollusca > Gastropoda > Trochida > Trochidae > Gibbula > Gibbula magus. Next base: position 60,305,097 of record OW388292.1, on the reverse strand, counting down.
TGAGAAACCTTTTGTAGCAGTTTGTTGGGGGTTAAACTGTATTTTGATCTGACTAGCTACTAAATACCCGGATTCCCTGAGCCCAATAATTTGACTGGTTAACTTTATATAACATGTAATATGTCAACCAATGAAATATCGTGATTTGAATGTCAATGATCGCCCATCTGTCCGCTCTTCGAGGCACTGTTAATATTGCTCGAAATTATTTTTCTTTCATTGGCTGGTTATTCAAGAGTTATTGGGCTCTGGGAATCAAAGTATATTAGGGTAAGGGGTACAAATACACTCATGTCCGACTGGTTTGTTTGTGTGACTGAAAACTGTTCCTAAACAGAGGAGCCTTCATAAAATACAGACTGACCTTTTCTCAACATTAGAACTACATGCCATTTAGTTAGTGAACGAATGTGACTGTTATATTTGGGAACACACTTTCTGCAATAGAATAATCTAAAACCGCAACCCTAAGAATTGGCACCAACATAATCTAAGAAATCCTCCATTATGTTGTAGGCGTGCATGTGTGTCTGTCGGCCAATGAAAACATCTCTAGCCCATCTTACATTGAGGTAGCACATGCTCAATACAGGCCTTTTGGAAATGTCCTCACCACGTATTGAGAGATGCAAATATTTTGACATATTTTCGCAATGAGTGTTACTGGAAATACTACCTTTGTGAAAGAAAATAGGAAAATGTTATGATTTTGTGTACAGCTTCCAAATTTCGAACAGCCTTATATCACTTCTTCAAAGGTTTCACAAGCAGTGCCACATATATCTCTAGCCCAAACATTTGAAGACCTCACTGTGTAGGATATGGTCCAAAACTCTCATAGTTTAGAACATGTAAGCAAGTCACTTGTCTAAGGCTAAGAGGACTACCCCCGCACACCAAAGGCTCCGAGAACAATTTTTAACTTAAGACAAGTCACTTTTAACTTTCCTTCTCAGGGCTATTTACGATAACTTTGTGTTCAAGCACTCAATTTATTTTAATTTTATTAATTTGTTTCTTATGTCTAATTATTGTTCTAATTCCATGTTCTAACCACAAAACATTAGCAACCTTTATTTATACATGTTGTACATGAGTTGAAATTATCGGAGGGGATCTGCACATTATCATGTCTTTTGGAAACAATACAGTGGCAATATTGGTTAATGATTACAAAACTTTGTTTTAACACCCAATAATAACAATTTCATATTAACGACTATTTTAATCATGAAGTACAATAAGACTTTGATATTGTATGTACATTGAAATATCATTGAGTTAATTATTTCCAATAATGTTCATTGGAGACATCAGCACAGTTCATGCTGGTCTCCATTCCAGTTTTTAGCCAATCATAACGCTTCTCCAAAGCCTAAAGGTGATCTTCAGTCACTAAAGCGCCTCGAGCCGATGGCATCCTCAGTGCTTTGGTTGTGCAATGTATTCAGATCATCGCAGCTTGATTCCACGTTTGATGCCAGCTCTAATTCCAGTCAGCTCCCCACCGTAACGATGCATTTCCTTCCGTGGCTCTCGTACCTGAACATACACAAAATTAAAGATAAGCAGGGTCAATTTCCATATGTTACAAGTCTGAAAATATGATTTTGTCAGTTTTCATGGTAAAATTGAGCAAAAACTTCAAAAAGTTACTAGTCAGGTTCTTTGTACTAATGAAAATAGAGATGTCACTGACCTGTCCCTTCCTGCGAACTTTGGCCTTCTCGAACTTCTTGCGATGTTTGACTCGCGGGTTTCGCTGTTCCTTCTTCCGCTTCTGTGTCATGCCCTTGTTCTTGGCAATCTGCACACAACAAATTGTACATTAAATTGACAAGACGGCTCTCTTGCAGAAAGGAATATTACTGTATAGTGATGATTATCATTCTGGGTCTACAGAGATTGTGAATGGTCCAAACATTGGAGCAAATGGTCTCAACCAGGGTTGCAGATTAAAAATTTTGCCAATCGGACATTTCATCTTTGACCCAAAAGACGAACCTGGAAGTTAAATTTTTTTATGAATAAAGAAAGTATTACTATCTGTTGGCTTTTCATTTACTGCAAACTATTAAACATAACATGGTAGAAAGTAACTAAAAGTAAAAGTACTCTCAACACTTCAGCTCCTGAATTATGTTGTATCAAATCATTCTGAGTGGTCAACTTGTTAACAAAGAAAATAAAAATTGTACAAGTAGGCAGTCCTGGATATCGGTGATACGCATGTGCTTTTTTGGGACCGATCAGATTAATATTTTTATAGTTATGGCCCTTGACTTTGAGCGCTCAGCTTTCCAATTTCAGACTGACAGGACCTGTGTTCTGAAATCAATGTCTCCCACAGTTTTTTATCAATCTTTCTGAAACTTTACACATGCTTTGGATATACATCGGTGATACGCATGTGCATTTCTGGGACCGATCATATTAATATTTTCAGAGTTATGGCCTTGACTTAAAGCGCTCAGCTTTCCAATTTCACACTGGCAATCACTTTTAATTCCTCAGAATTTGAACATGTTATGTTTCCAATGTCACACACTGAAGTTATAACCTTTGACCATCTGACCTTGACCGTGATGTAGGATCCATTTGGTGAGAAACTTAACCATGGCCATAATTTTTTGATTGATTGGTGATAGGCTTTTGATACTTGAAATGCTGATTTATTTTTAATGGGTCATGAAATTACCCTTACAATTAAACTGCTGATTTGGAGGATAAGGACTGTACAAACTATGTCACAGAAGAAGAACATTCCTCCTGTACACGAACCTGGTATGTGATAGCCCTCTTCCCTTCCTCATCCACATCCACATCCTCATCCTCTTCTGCATCCTGGCCGGACTCCACATCCTCCACCGCCGAGTCTCCATCTTCATCACTGGAAATAAAACTCAAAATACATTCTGTGTCCTCCAAATAGTTTGTTCAGTGTATCACCACAGCTAGGTAACAGATATTTCTTTTCAATTTCTCTGCAAATTAAAATGTATGATTTGATTTCATGACTGAAAAATTTTCAATGAATTCACATTTGTCTTGTTTCAGCAGCTTTCAAACGAGCCCAATTCAATGTCTGTAGCACTATTGATAAAGAAACTAGTCATCTTATGTAAAATTTACTGACATGTCCTCAAAGTGACTGCCAATATCATGCATTAGTTACAGCCAAGTGACCAAGTGTCCATATTATCCAGCTATTCTTGTATATGATTGTTATGTTAGATAATTTTACAAGCGATCCATGTAAAAAAAACTGTGATTATTATATAGAACAGAAACTAAGAGACTGACTGTTTTCTGATCAACATTGGGACCTGATGAAAGTTGCCTGTACTTACTCGTCATCATCATAGGCCAGTCTCGTTTTCTTCATCTTATCGTAATATTCCAGCGCCTCCTTCTCCGCATCAGTCTCGTACTTCTCACCAGCCTTCGCCTTCTGTACAAACGTAGGTAGGGATTGAAAAATCTGTGCATTGTCTAAACTTCATGGACTTGAGGTGAGGTGAGGTGAGTTGGGGTTTAACACCGCTTTCAAGAGTATTTCACTTATATCGCGGCTGCTAGTATAACGGCAGGGAGAAAGACCGCAACGCCACGTGGCTATGCATTGCAGTGAAACCTGCGAGCATCGGCTGGAACTAGTGAACCATGGGTGGTCCTACGCTGAAATTCAGTGTAGCATTGCACCTAAACCTTACTGCGTGTAGAACAGTTCTCTACTGCAGACAAAGTTGCCGTGACCCTGGCGGGATTCGAACCCCGGACCTCTTGATCCGAAGCCGAACGCGCTAACCACTGCGCTATCCCGCCCCCTCATGGACTTGATGCATTCTGTATTATATCACAGAGCTCACTCGCCATCAAACAATATACAACACATGTGCATAAGTAACCTTCTATTTTTGAGGAATCAATCTTTTCCTAATATAAATCACCCTCACACTATTTCGTTTCACAGACTATCAATGAGAATTTATTATTTTAGTTTGTGCAACAACTATAGTCTTATTGTACACGGTACTGTTTTTTCTTTACTATTTTACCATCACACTATTTCATTTCATTTCTATCAGAACATTATTAAGATGCTAACCACACAATGTTTCTAAAGGCTTTGACTCAAATTGTTGAAAACAATTTAGTTTTGTTATTTCATTATAAAATATGAAATCTATTAGAGACCCCAGTGTTTATTTCTTGTACCCTTATATATATTAAATGCCATTTTCTAAATGATTTCTATATTACTTTTATTGACTTTCTCTCTAAATTTTCGAAGTTCCTAAATTATAGTTTCAATTAGAGCAACCCGTAGAGGAAATAATTTATAATATTTTACACTGATAAGTGCCTGTCTGCCAGCCCGGAATCTGGTAACTGTAGATCAAGGTTGTTAAATTGGACATTTTTCCTTTAAGTCTACTTTTAGATTTACAAAATGGCACTTTTTGAGCTGGCTACATTTCAAGTTAATTTCATCAACTGAATGTGATTACCTTTGCCACTGGTTCCATTTTTTGTTGCGTTTTCTTTTCTTTCAATTTTCTCTTCTTCTTCTCCATTTTACTGTAAATAAAATGAATTCTTACTACAGTTTTAGAAATTCTCCTTTTCTAGCCTCAGGGAAAGAATCTAGTCCTTGCCATGCTGGGTACGCTGACCTTTTGTGACTGGGTAGGGTACCAAGGAAATTTCAGTACTGCGGTGTACTTTGTTTTTTGTCCAAGTAACAGTATTTACCACGATATACTGTGATAGGTAGATAAAATCACAACAAACATTTCAAGTTTTTCTTCAGGAATATCAGCATATCAACATGAAACCAAACAGTTAGCAAATTAATAACTTTCGTTTAAGATGTGTTACTTTCAAGCTACATCGAAATGACAGTTAAAAGAACCGTTCATATTGACAAATGACCTAAAGGATTCTAATTAGTTCAATAAAAACAAAGTTCACAAACCAATTGACCAAGCAAAACTATATCAATGATAACCTATCTAAAATAGCAAGCCAGCATTAACAGCACAGTTGAAACCTGAGAGACTGCAATGTAATGTCAAGATTATTTGAGATTAAAAATCCAAATTTACACATGTATTTTGGTACTGGGAACTGAGGTAAAAAAATACGTCCTCTGGGGAGAGAAATATAATTACTCGAGACTTAAAAAGAACCAGAGAAGCTTATCAGTCATTGAAGAATATCCATTTTCTCACCTGGACTGCCCAATAAACTCCTCTTTTTGAGCTTTTTATTATTATTTTGTATCTGTAATTTCATATTTATCAAAAATAATTATAACCAGTCAAGATGTGAAAAAATAAGATTTTTAAAAAGAATCGTCCAACACTGAAGAATGTCAATTCTCACCTGGACTCCTCGGCCACAGACTCCTCTTGTTGTGTGGAGAAGTCGACATCTTCCCCTCTCTCGAGCCGATCCAAGATGTCCTCTATATCAGGCTTTAGTTTAGCGTCGACCGCTTCAAGCTGTTTCATCAGCTAATGGAGGCAAAACCTTCTTGATTAGTTATCATGCGACAATATCAAAGTGAACTAAAGAAATTTAAAAAGAAACTAGACTAGACATATGATCATAAGGAAGATACAGTTCTAACTGTTTTGGAGTATAGACTTTGTTATGAGATGAATATTTCATTTCATATGCAGCTTTTGTAAAAACATCTTCAGAGTTCGGATAGGGAGGACAAACTAGAATTGAGTCCCACATCAAAGTTACATTGAATCGGAATTGTAACAGTAAAACAAATTTAATACCAACTGAAAAGTAATAGAACGTGAAAATCAACTTTCCACCTGTCCTACAGTTCAACCAATGTACAACATATCTTTCCCAATTTTCATATCATTGACAAATCTTGATAAATCTCAATGCCTAAAATAAATACACAATTATAAGCACAAACATTTCCTCTGGGTTGTGCTGAGACTCTTCTGCCTCTCCATGTAAAAGTTACTAATGTAAGAAGAAATTAGCATGTTCGTATCCTTGTCAAATCTGGAGACTCAATTCTTAAAATAAAGTCAAGCTGCAAAGAACCTGCGTGGAGATACCTCTGCACTTAATATCAACTTACATTCCTGTACTGTACAAGTCTCTTGATGACGGGATGGTTCTGTGCCGCGATGTGCTTCGACTTCAACACCAGGTAGAAGCTCACATTGATACAGTAGCTGTAAGTAAAGACAAAAACTTGGACATGCTTGACAGATGAAGCTTCATTTATTGACAGATGAAGTAAGTAAGTCTTCAGCACAACAACCTAGTAACCCATTGCTCTAGGTTAGCATATTTTAAAGATTTTCATTGTCATTAAATACATACAAACATAGAGAATACTAAACGACGTTCCGTTTAATAACATATTTATGAAACAAGTGTATGGTTTGTATTTTAACGAGCAAAAGCGAGTTAAAAACAAATACCACCTCACGAGTTTCATAAATATGTTATTCAACGGAAACCAGTTTAGTATTTTATTTATTACTCACTGATTTAAATGCCACTTAATTCCACAAACTCGTCGATAAATGGGACACACTCCATTGCGACCGCGGCGCTGACATTGTGATGTCATATTTTTGCCATTATGACGTCACGTCAATCGGCAGCACGCGATGTTATTGCACTATGTGTAATAACACGGTAGATTTATTAAACTGCGATATCTTCAACGGGCGAGTAAGAAAGTCCAATTTTACACACATTGGTTTATTGAGCTCAAACTTGAGTGACATCAGTGCTATTGAAAGTGTGTTTACTAATCTATTATATCCACAGATTTATATGTAGAAGTCAATCACTCACTTCATGTTGAGGTGGTAGCGGGTCCTCACGTAGTCCGCGGCACTGCCGCAGATTTTGCCACTTTTCACCAGTGCCAACAATGGATGAAAGACCTCCTTCACTTCCGTCATCTTAAGATAGGAAAGAATCAATATTGTATAAGATTTAAACATATTTTTTTTATTAAATTAGGAATGGTGAACAAACTGTAAAGCTCATGTGAATTCCAGCTTTAAAGGTTAGATGTTTTTAAAGAACAAATGCATGATATAATAGTAAGGATGATGTAACAAAATTTGCAACCTCACTTGGCAAATCCGTACATACTTCATTGTTGCAGTCAAGCTCCAAGTGTGAATGTCCCTTCATTAAAGAGTTACATGATTACAAATCCATAGATAGAAGAACACCCAAAATAAGATTTGCCTTCCATTCCTCACTGCAGCTTGCAATATAGACAAACACAAGAATTTTGCTAAACTGATTTCCCTGGCTCAAACCCTGGAGCAAATCATCCTCACAGGAACTTTAATTGTGTTTCGACGTTCGCATATGCAATGAACCTGTTACCATATATGAATACTGGGAGTAAACATGCATGCAAATTCAATTCCCCTTCAACATTTGTTGGCTCATACTCAGTACTTGTAACCCAACACTTATAGTCTGTTTGTCGTGAAAACATACCAATGAATTTTAAGAGAAAAGTAAATCAATTAAAGGTTAGATGAAATGACATATGGTCACTTTCGGATTCGTTGAAAAGGGGTTTCAATTTGACAATTGCTCGATTTTAAATTTTTTAAATCGACCCATAAATAACTTATATACGGCTTTTTTTAAAAAGTGCCCAATTAAGCCCCGGCGACCAGAATGAAAGTGGGCGGGGGTGGTCACTGAAGCGTATCGGGCTGTGACGTACGTGGAGGAGCCTCATCATGGCCGCTAATGTTAATTTAACGCGTTTTCGCAACTTTTAAACTGCTCATATAAGACAGAAAACGTCATCAAAACAACCCCAATTTTCGATAAACGGATTACTTAACTTTTCAACTAGCGATTTCATATGGTTACAACAACTGGGGCGTGCTTAATTGGAGTGCATTCGCCGCTTTTGTATAGTATGTTTGTAGCAATTAATCGCGGAACTAGAAGGGAAAGTATGACAGTTCAAGTGACACTGAAACAAGGGAAGAAGACTCTCGCGGGGATCGGGTGAAGAGAGAATAAGTAGCATCAATCGATCAAATTATGTTGAATAATCGGCATGTTAATTTTGTTTTGTATGCATTAATAAATAAATATATATGGTAGGTATAATTTCATATACACTGAACGATTGACTGTTCAAACAAGCGAGACAACATATTGCAGATTTATAAATAACATTCAGTATTTAATATAAAAGATTACTGTATTTTAAGTTTATCAATTAAAATATTCTATATATGATGTAATCAATGCAAACCATTTTCACTTCACTTTCATGAATAAATAAATGAACTGGATTGGTCAACAAGCTCAATGAAATTTACATGGAGAGCTCTATTGTACACGCTAAACATATACATTATGATTACACAGATTGATATAGACAACGAACATTATCGAATTAAAGAATTATTTTACCAGTAGCATCTTAAATGAAAACGAAATGGTTTAACATATTGTCTGATAGCCTGTATATGTCACTTCAGCACACCAACACACAAATCTCAGGTTAGCGGACCATACAGATGAATCTTCAAGACAGATGTTTGTTTTGTTTCACTTCCAGATCAAAGGGGAGAAGTGTTGTTACAGCATATTAGTTTACGCAATCAAGAAGCTGGGTATGTGAGAAGGAAGGAGTGTAATTATGTTTGTACAGATAACAAGTTTACTGGACCGATTCAATTATATAACAAATGCCATATATGTTTATTGTCAAACGTCCTGTCTTGGTGACACACAATACACTTAACGCGACATTCAGTCTATTTGTTTTTCTATCTTGCCATTTGCGAAAAGACTTTTGCTGAAAGAGGGTTAGCATTTGACCATCTTCTGTTTCCAAGTACTGTCATTGATGGATTTATAGGTTTACAATTTCTGTCTTATGTGCATTTGGATATTCATATTGTCCGTTTGGATACGTTTATAAGGTAAGTTTCTTACATTATTGACACTCTTGCTGAAATGTCAATTTAATACGATGTTTATTTGATTAACCAAGCATTTTATTGAAAACGTTAGTTTATATCTATTAGATTCTGAATGTTTTAATGTGTTAATACGTGATAAATAAAATGTAACATTTGGATGCGGTGTTTTCGTAGGTGGATTCGTAGACGTATTATTATCGTTGATAACCAACTTCTTTTGTTTTCTTAAATATGTGGTGAGTTGCTTTGATTGTTGTAATGAACTGTTAGTAAATTAGGTTGTCGGTAGATTAACGACGTTAAAAAATCAGGATGTTGTGATGTGATTGTCGATGGCTTACCGTAGGGCCTACTTCGCCGGCGTCTGCTAATCTCACGTTTTTTTGTTTTATTTTATACACAAACATTCTCCAACAAAAAATAACAACAACACCGAATATCTGATTTTGTTGTCTCAACTTTACTTCGTTCATATTACCATATCCTGGTTTCATATGTCATCGTATATCTCACCCCCTCGTTAGCATTGATTTATCCTATGTCTATGAACGTCTATGAATCCACCATCTTTCACTATTCATATCAATTATATTTGATATATATACCGATATTTTGGGACATTTGTAAAGTGAAACTTGATAACTAACATTACTTGAACAGTTTACAGCAGAACAGCGGTGTGGCATTGTTGCAAAGCGTAGATAATACAGATCAACTGACCGATTCCCTAGTGTTTTCCATTATAAGTAGTAAGCAGATGTTTACATCCCGTCCCTTCTCGTACGTCACTTCCGGTTAACCCCAACTCACTAAGCCCCGCCCCATTTTTCGTTTGTCGTTCGCTGTCGAAAAGCAGACGATGTTTTTTGCAAGGTTTGAGGCGGTCTAGTTTAATAAATCAACAACCTATTACCTAATTTTTGGGTCTCATTTTCACATATTAGTCTGATGAACCAAATGCAGGTTAGAATTCAATAGAAAATATTTCATTTCGGCCTTCCTTTAAATCTTTGTTTTAATGAACTTTTCTGCAGGAAGACATGACAAGAAACAGGGTAGGCCCTCTCCAGTTCATCTTCCGCACGCATCGGGCCATATATGCACTTTTAAAAAATGCATACTGAGCCTTGCGACAACTCGAAGCGATTTCTGAGACAGAAAGTTACATGACTATTGAGCTATGGTGTAGACCAATCAAATGCGTGTTTACAAATCACGCACAGACACGTTGGGTGAACGTTTCTTCTTTCAATTTGAATTACCCGTACTACGCTGATTATGCTCGATTAATTAATGATAAAACTAAATCACAATGTGCGGGTAAATGAAACAAACCACAATTTATTCAAGATCTGATAATAGCTCTCTTGTTTAATTTTCCCATTGAAGTAAAAATCTGTTTTGAAACTTATATTATGCAAATGAGCTTAAAAAGTATTATAAGCAATTTGTAAAGCTGTCGGTGTATTACCAACTTTTGGATCGATTGGGTTGGTAACGACTGATTTGATTGGTCAATAGAGGAACATAACTCTCTTTGGACGATAGGTGGCGCTGACCCGGTCTCAGAAATCGCTTCGAGCTGTCGCAAGGGTCAGTATGCATTTTCTAAAAGTGCATATATGGCCCGATGTGTGCCGAAGATGTCTCCAGTTATGTCCAGTTCAATTGTTTAATGACGCCACCGACATTGAAATCTTTGAACTTGAGCAGAAAGATTGGTTGACAGCCAGAAGAGACACTTGCACAAGTGGACATATGATAGATATGATACAAGTACTGTTTACCTAATAATCATGATAAGGATCACTAACAGTTTCCTACCTTGCTGATATAGTCTTCAATGAGAGTCAGCAACTCCGGGGATTCTTTTTTCAACAACTGAAATCAAACAACAACCACATCATAAACCTTAATTCTCTTTGAACATATATACAAATATCAATCTCCGAGACAAAGAGGGATCCAGGTATTAAATACCCAGAGGGGCCATCAAAATCTAGGAAGGGTTCAAACCCCTGAATTCCCCTATGGATCTGCTCCTGCTAGATATGACACTTGTTAGGCCAAAAAAAAAGAAAAAAGTTTCTGGTCTTTACAGGCTGACAAAAATGATGCGATGACGCGAATTTAAAAAAAAATATTTACGACATTTTTTGGGGGGGGGGGGGGGGGGGGGAATGAAGAGTTAAACAAAATTTATACAATTATTTATATAAAAAAAGCACAAACCCTCTTAAATATCTGACTATTCCAAATAGTCAATAATCTCACCCCTACACTCCATCTCAACAGAAACGAGTGACATTTTCTATGTCCAATGTTTTCTGAGGCTAAAAAATGACAGTTATCTGCCCCTTACTTTTGAAAACCTAGAAAAAAAAGTCCTGAGGCATGGGTTTGAAACTGATGCGGGCGGAAACCAGAAACATTTTCTCTTTTTTTTGTGGGCCTTATTGCTGTATCAACATTGTGCTTCTTTGTGAAGCGATCCTTTGGTTCATTTAATGATAACTGAGTATTTGATAATTTGTATACCATACCAATGATTTGCCATTTAAACTTCATTACACATTAGTGTCTCATACCTCCAACTTTTCCCTTTTTGACAGCTTGGACAGATCTTTGGATATCTTTTCTTCTTGATCTTTGCTCTCCTTTTTCTTTGAAGGCTGGAAAAGAAAGTAGGTTAGAAACGATTTTGTGGGTATATTTTCAAAACAAAATTTTTGAAAAATATTTCTAAAAACTTAGGAGGAAAATATGTACTCTTTCATATCCTTAGGTGAAGAGCTTGAATATAGTGATTCCGATATATCAACTCTAGTTTAGCGTTGCAATTTCTTATTTAGTATAGGGAAATAATTTAAAAGCTTCTGGTTAAAGTGAATCCTAACATTACCAATATTTCATAGTTTAAGGCAGGTTGTGCTAATAAAATATCCATTTCATAACTTCAGATGTCAGACTCAATGGCAAGAAAGGCTTTTAAACTATCCATTCTATAACTTCAAAATGTCAGAATCGAAGACAATGAATTACCGTCGCAGTGAACATATCGAGCCCAAAGTCCTGATCCTCAAGTTCCTCGGCCATCTTCTTCTGAATCGCGAGAGCTTCTTTCTCCTCCATAGCAGCTTTCCCAGTCTCTTCATCCGAACCAGAGAAATCTGACACACAAACAACTCTGCTACAACCAAACCAATGTGGCTCAACTCCTGTATTTATTTTTACTTTCCTTGAACACAACACACTACCCGAATTAAGACCATACTCAAGCCTAAGACCCCCCCACTTTTTGGAGGGTTGTCCTGGTTGGGGTTATTCTCAGGTTATAGCCCACCCCAATTTTGCCAGATGATCCATGGTCATACATTACATAAATCTATAATATTATTTTAAGTTAAGTGTCAAAAACCTACATAAAACCTATTCTGACCGTCTGACGATCTCCAGTATGAATATTCATCTGAGTTGGGGTCTCTTCCATCTAAAAGCCCATCCCCATGTTTTCAAGATTTTTGTTCGCCTTGCCCTCCGGTCTTATACCAGAGAGAATATGGTATCTTTTGGTTTAAAGCAGAGCAGTTCAAGGATTTGAATTTCCCAATAGCAAGATTGGGGTTAAACTTCTATGTTACATGTATTTGACCTGAAAATTACACACCTTCCTTAGGGTTTTAAGCAGAGCAGTTTTTAAGATTATGTGTTAGAGGAATCGGGTACAAGAGATTGTCTATTTAAGATTAAAATCTTCTTTTATAACCTTAGAAATTGGAGACAAGAATATATTGATGATGATTTTCTTAAATTTCCCAAAGCAACATTTTGAGAGTTTTGAACCATTTCATATGGGAAAAGTATAGTACTGCAGAAAATAGTTTTAAAACCATTGCTGTTATGAAATTGAACACTCATAAAATCATGTCACTTCCATACTACAACCTTCATATCTAGAAATCTAGACTAAACTGACTATTTCAACCACAGCATTGTTCCCTTTGTCCTTCCATTACATGATTAATGATAAGTTTCAAGAAGACTAGGAACAAACTCCAGTGATTTATTACTTACATCATTTCCATTATACAGTACTTACCAAATTTGTCATCAATGACATCAGCATTGTAGAAGCGAGACCTCTTAGATCCCCACGCTTTGCTGTCTGGCAACCCTAGAAACAAAGATCCTTTGTGATGAGAGAAAAGTTGAAGAGATTTGAATTATGAAACGATTCTTCACTAACTTTTGTAAAAAAATAGAGCCATGGGCTCTGCAGCTCATCAAGATTTCATTGATTATTATCTGAGGTTGACTATCTAAGTTATATCAAGTAATACATTGTTATCAAGAAAAAAATAGGTTTTTTAGACCATGACTCCTGTGACCCAACTTTGGAGTCACAGGGTCACCAATCCTACAATTACAATTTCACCTTTCTACAGCTTTACGTACTTAAGATAAAGATGAAAATATTTGGGTCATGACCAGTGACCTAGATTGGGGTCACAGGGTCACAAAATCTACAATTTTGAATCCCCATTGGACAAGGAGTCTGCACACAACTTTTCAGCTCTCTAGACTTTTTGGAACTGGAGAAGAAGATGAAAAAAGGTTTTTAAGGATATGACCCCTGTGACCCCATTTGGGGTCAAGGGGTCACGAAATCTACAATTTAGAATCCCCATTGGCCAAGGAGTCTGCACACAACTTTTCAAGTCTCTTGACTTTTTTGAACTGGAGAAGAAGATGAAAAAAAGTTTTTAAGGATGTGACCCCTGTGACCCCATTTGGGGTCAAGGGGTCACGAAATCTACAATTTAGAATCCCCATTGGCCAAGGAGTCTGTACACAACTTTTCAGCTCTCTAGACCTTTTGGAACTGGAGAAGAAGATGTAAATAGGTTTTTAAGGCTGTGACCCCGGTAACCCCATTTGGGGTCATGGGGTCACGAAATCTACAATTTAGAATCCCCATTGGCCAAGGAGTCTGTACACAACTTTTCAGCTCTCTTGACCTTTTGGAACTGGAGAAGAAGATGAAAATAGGTTTTTAAGGATGTGACCCCTGTGACCCCATTTTGGGTCATGGGGTCACGAAATCTACAATTTAGTATCCCCATTTGCCAAGGAGTCTGTACACAACTTTTCAGCTCTCTAGACCTTTTGGAACTGCAGAAGAAGATGAAAATAGGTTTTTAAGGATGTGACCCCTGTGACCCCATTTGGGGTCAAGGGGTCACGAAATCTACAATTTAGAATCCCCATTGGCCAAGGAGTCTGTACACAACTTTTCAGCTCTCTAGACCTTTTGGAACTGGAGAAGAAGATGTAAATAGGTTTTTAAGGCTGTGACCCCGGTAACCCCATTTGGGGTCATGGGGTCACGAAATCTACAATTTAGAATCCCCATTGGCCAAGGAGTCTGTACACAACTTTTCAGCTCTCTTGACCTTTTGGAACTGGAGAAGAAGATGAAAATAGGTTTTTAAGGATGTGACCCCTGTGACCCCATTTGGGGTCATGGGGTCACGAAATCTACAATTTAGTATCCCCATTGGCCAAGGAGTCTGTACACAACTTTTCAGCTCTCTAGACCTTTTGGAACTGCAGAAGAAGATGAAAATAGGTTTTTAAGGATGTGACCCCTGTGACCCCATTTGGGGTCAAGGGGTCACGAAATCTACAATTTAGAATCCCCATTGGCCAAGGAGTCTGTACACAACTTTTCCGCTCTCTAGACCTTTTGGAACTGGAGAAGAAGATGTAAATAGGTTTTTAAGGCTGTGACCCCGGTAACCCCATTTGGGGTCATGGGGTCACGAAATCTACAATTTAGAATCCCCATTGGCCAAGGAGTCTGTACACAACTTTTCAGCTCTCTTGACCTTTTGGAACTGGAGAAGAAGATGAAAATAGGTTTTTAAGGATGTGACCCCTGTGACCCCATTTGGGGTCATGGGGTCACGAAATCTACAATTTAGTATCCCCATTGGCCAAGGAGTCTGTACACAACTTTTCAGCTCTCTAGACCTTTTGGAACTGCAGAAGAAGATGAAAATAGGTTTTTAAGGATGTGACCCCTGTGACCCCATTTGGGGTCATGGGGTCACGAAATGTACAATTTAGAATCCCCATTGGCCAAGGAGTCTGTACACAACTTTTCAGCTCTCTAGACCTTTTTGAACTGGAGAAGAAGATGAAAATAGGTTTCAAAGGATGTGACCCCGGTGACCCCATTTGGGGTCATGGGGTCACAAAATCTACAATTTAGAATCCCCATTGGCCAAGGAGTCTGTACACAACTTTTCAGCTCTCTAGACCTTTTTGAACTGGAGAAGAAGATGAAAATAGGTTTTTAAGGATGTGACCCCGGTGACCCCATTTGGGGTCATGGGGTCACAAAATCTACAATTTAGAATCCCCATTGGCCAAGGAGTCTGTACACAACTTTTCAGCTCTCTTGACCTTTTGGAACTGGAGAAGAAGATGAAAATAGGTTTTTAAGGATGTGACCCCTGTGACCCCATTTGGGGTCACGGGGTCACGAAATCTACAATTTAGAATCCCCATTGGCCAAGGAGTCTGCACATAAAATTTTAGCTCTGTGGAGTCATTGGTTCTGGAGAAGAAGTCGAAAATGTGCAAAGTTTACGGACGGATGGACGGACGGACGGACGGACGGACGGACGGACGGACGGCCGGACGCCGGACGCCATGCCATGCCATAAGCCCATCGGGCCTTTCAGGCCTGATGAGCTAAAAAATGAAACATTTGAAAATTTATCTCACTTCAGTTAAGAGCAGTGAGCAATGACTTTCAAAATTTTCAAACATGTCAAATTTGAAATTACAAATTATAACAACAGACATCAATGATCTCCGAATCCAAATACACTTAAATCTAAAAGATTTCCTAAATCTAGGGCTGTGTATTGCCTCAATTTTTGTATTGCGATACATATTGCTCAACTGTAATGTATTGCAATACGTACCACAATATATTGCAAGATCCACTGACAATGAGATATTTCTCTAGAAACCATTTTAACTAATGCCAATGATATTGCAACATGATAAATTCAACTTTTCTACATCTTTTTGCAGCTTAAAATGACTTTCAGATCTTCAAAAAGATCATTTGTAATACAGTCCAACTAACATTCTAACACTTCAAAATAATTTTCCTAATACAAGTTAAGTCAGTTAATGTGCCTTTTACAAGATAAATGAATAAATTTAACTTAATATTTGTTGGTGCAATATATTGCGATATGATAATCTTATTGCAATACGTGTATTGCCCATATCTGTATTGCAATATATTGGTATTGCAATAATATTGCACAGCTTTACTTAAATCTAAAAGATTTCCTAAAGCCCAATTATTAACAGTGTCTATATGATAAATCTATCCTTCGTCAGTAATATAATTATATTATTCATTCGTCCATTCCTTCATTTCTCCTCTTACCTGCTTCTTCCGTGTTCTCTTCTTCATCCTCCAAATCGCTTCCCATCTTCTCCTGTAGGTGGTGCTGTTTGAACCTCCGCAGCTGGTTTCGATACATTCGGATCTCGTCATCGTCGTCCTCCGAACTGAGCAGATCATTGTCGGATATAACATTCAGCACCTCCTCCTGAAATATTGAGGAATGACCAAACTAGGTGATTATGTGTCCAGTGAAAGTCTAAGATGTACAATCCAAATTGACATTGACATCCGACGAGCGAGGGCAACTAAATCGTCACCAAGGAGTCCCTGGATATCAGCACCAGCAAACAGAGGTTTGTGGATATGAAGTGCTTAACAAATAACTTATTATCATATAATAAAGGGAAAATATAAGGCCAGTGACATGCAGTTTGCTGGATAAAGTATCAGAGATTAGGCAAATAAATGCGTGTTCATCGTTTAGTACGTAAAGGTTAATGTCCAAGTAACTCTTCATTCCTTAAAAGCCAAGGCCCAAAGGGTTGAGGCTCATTATTTTTAAGGAATGGAGAGTTATGAGGTCATTAACCTACTTAAATTACAAATTATTGCTCTTTTATCAAAATTACTTGTAAAAGTTAAAGAAATGAAATGTATACTTAAAGATGATGGGTTGTGTAACTGTCCATTAATAAAAATAATGGAGTGAAAGAACAATAGGATGACGTCACAAGTGTTAATGTTAACGTTAAAGTTTCAACAAGTTACCTCTTCGTCTGATTCCTGTTGTCTTCTGTCCTTGTAACCTTTATCTAATAAAATCTGAAAATAAACCAACAAATCAATAATGTCTACCTTATATCTTGGTTATTTATAAAGTGGTGATATGCAGGAATTATATTTCCTACTTGACAACTCTAATGACACAGCGAGTTAGCAATCAGAAGCATTAAAGAGACAGTTCCTGTTTGTACATTATTAAAACACTATTCAGAGGATAATATTTTGGCGCTATTGGGCTGCCTAAAGAAAGTTAAATATTTCTCGGGCACTTTTTTTTATTTTGTGATGAAGGCGGCAGGATTTTATATTTATTTGTTGTTGGAAAAAAATAATGGTTAAAGTAGATCTAAGATGAAAAGTTGAGCCTATCCTACCTTATTCTTCTCGGCATGAAAGTCATCAACATCATCATTGTAGTATTCATTTGATTCTGGGTCTGGATCATCATCGGAGTGATATGACGTGAGAGGTTTGCTTCCTTTCCGTTCGCCTTGCCTCCTCCCCCTGCATAGTCGAACACATCATTGTAAGAACTGCATTAGGTTTTATCATTATATTATCACATGAAATCCTCTTCCCACAGAGTTTACTCATCTCATATTGAGGTGAGGTGAGGTGAGTTGGGGTTTAACGCCGCTTTCAAGAGTATTTCACTTATATCGCGGCTGCTAGAATTACGGCAAGGAGAAAGCCCGCAACGCCATGTGCCTATGCATTGCAGTGAAACCTGCGAGCAACGGCTGGAACTAGCGAACCATGGGTGGTACTACTCTGAAATTCAGTGTAGCATTGCACCCAAACCTTACTGCGTGTAGAACAGTTCTCTACTGCAGACAAAGTTGCCATGCCCCTGGCGGGATTCGAACCCCGGAGCTCTTGATCCGAAGCCGAACGTGCTAACCACTGCGCTACATCTCATATTGAAGACTGCCATGTAACCTCTGTTCAGATGTCAGTCTGATTGAAATCGACCGTTTTCCAAGGAATAAAAGTTGCAAAAAATTGCATCTACTGGGATATGAACTCATATCATTCAGGTTTCCTCACAAAACGTTACCTTTTGATAACAAACTGTAGGCTCGCATCGAGGAATCTACAGAACCTGTTCATATACCAGGAGATGCATTATTTTGCAAATTGTATTCCTTGGAACAAGGACGATTTAAATCAGACTGGTTCAGATGTTGGCATTTTTTTGTACCAGCAATAAAGAATCCTAATTGCTAACTGGTCGCAACCAATGTCAGTTGTGCAATGTGTGTTGTTTCAAACTGAACTTTCACTCAACTCACACATATTTGAATTGTAGGTAACAACATATATTTTTTGTCAATCCATTAGACCACATATATTCATATAAGGCCCATCTGACAGTAACCTGGTAGCTTTTTTTCCAAGGTAGTAACATTTTATGACATTTGTTGTAATGAAGAATCATTATAATTTTGATGACAATCTGAATTATACAGAAACTACCAAGGAGACCTTTCATTTCTTGGTTTAAATTTTTTGATAATTGAGGATTAATAAATAATTTGCCTTGAGGTACTTAGCAGGCAACATTTCTTTATCACAGATGAAAATCAAATATGTTTTATCTTTGATATTTCACTATACTAGTAAAGATTAAAATATAGCTTATTTAGATCATAATATAAAGAACCAAATTATAACATGTCTATTTGATTAATAAACCTTACAGTAAGCTTACGGGTAGGTTATTGTCATGTCAATAACCACTGTATTTGTACGAATCCTATTGTGTAAATCGTTATATTCAATTTGGTATTTATTCCCTGCTCAACTAAACTTACGAAATTTCAAGTAAACATCATTAAAATGCTCACCTTCTACCCATTTCGAGTGATTGCTGGCTTAGTTGTGAAATCAAAACACGACACACGTGGTAAATAAATATTTGGAGTTATTTCCCTTGTTCCATTCGGAAATTCTCGTTTCAAGAGGATACATCAAACCTTGAAGGGTGTCCGAATGATCTGAGACTATCTTGGAAATTTAGAAATTATGAAATAAAAATTAGTTTGATTTTATATGTGAAAATGTCAGGTATTACAAGGTAGGATATATCCCAACTAATGAAGGAGTAAGCATATATATATATATTCCGAAACGTCGTGTATGTTCGTAATAAAGAAGATGTTATCCAGAAGTTCTTATTATTGTTTTATATACCACTTCTAAAATACCCTCCAAAGCTCCAAAAGAAACATTTTTGAGAATGGCTTCTTCAGTTTCGAAAATTTAAAATATAAATGTAAAATAAGAGGAATTTGTTTTTATGATCAACATTTGTTAAATCATATTCTAAAGTTTTGAAGACAGCAATTTGGAAGCAGAACTACTGCCTTGAACAATATAACCATTAATCATTTTCACAATCATCACATTAATCAAGGATATTTTTTATTACAAGTTAATTAAGAACAACACCACTCCAAAGGTACTGGAGTGTAGGAATACTTTACTTATACTTCAGGATATAATTTGGAACGATGCATTTGGATATTACTTAGTATATGAAATGTATCAATGATTGCAAGTTTTTAGAATTTCAATGAAAAGTTTATTAACAGAATAGCATATATACAAGAACTAACTTTTGAGGATTCATTAAGTTGATGATGATAAAGGTATTTTATCGTCTTAAGTCTTTAAATGTATTTTTACAAGTCTCTACGAAACTAGTATCTACGAACCTGTTTCCTCTACGAATAATCGGTCTCTACGAACCTGTTTCCTCTACGAAACCACTGGTTCCCATTTTATCTACCTCAGAAGATAACATGTATTTTTCGACTGGGAGTAAATAAATTTGGTATAGTATAGATTGTGTAAATACCCAGCCCAATATAATAACATACTTACAAAATATCATATTTTGATTGATCTCACTTACTTTTAAATCCCAAATCATGAAATACAACTTCTAGCCAAAAGATTATTTTTCCTGTCATAATTTGTTGGATGAAGCACTCATAAAATATTTAAAACCCACTCTAATGTAACTTTTAGTTCTTTGACTTATCGAGTCTCATTGACCACATGTGTAGCTTATATATACTCTTAGATTTGTTATGTCACGAAGAAGACGTATATTCCGACTTTGTTTGTTAAATGAAATATATGCACGAATTTGAAATGAGTTGAGGGACTTGTAGTGTCACCCTGGGTAAGTGACTTAGTACGAAGTGTGCCTGTAAAATGGGTACCTGGTAATATGCGATGGTAGTCTGAATTTGAACCTTGAGCGCCTGACAGAGGACCGCTTGTATTTACCTCAGGGAGTGTTCTGTACTCGTTGACCAGGGGCAATATGTTGTCCAGCGCTTTGAGCATGCAATATGCATGGATATAAGCGCTATATAAATGGACTACTACACCCACGTGCAAAAGAACGTCCTCATATAAAATACAATATATATCAATCCATGAGCGATAAATGCGATTGGAACAGCGTTACACCATGTCTTCGGAATCCAACAATACTAAACATGAATTTTCAAAACATTATCTGTTCATATTTCTGAGAAACACACGTTTTAAAAAATTGTCATTTTGGAACCTCCTTAACTATACAAGATAGAAGCGTCAAAAAGCAACATTTGGCTTGTTTGTGACGTCCCCCAGTAACGAAGCGTCAAAAGTTTAAATCCAAAAGGATTATACATGTATATTTCAACGAAGAATGCGACATCTATTATTAATTAAAATTCTACTTTCAAAATAATTAATTACCAAACATTGTGGACAAAGAATATCTTGAAAAAGCAGTTTTAGCACCATATGTATTTGAACAGACATAAAAATAAAAAGATCATACCCTGATGTATGAAATTGTGAGTACATATTGACAAAACATGTGTCTATCAAATACAGTCAAAATTTACTTTCTCCGACATCAATATTTAAGTTTATACTCTTTTGAATATGTTGGGAGGTTTCTTTTGCACGTGAGTGCATTTATGACAGTACTCGTACAAAATTAGTATATCTGTGTTTTGAAAGTTGATTTGCTTTTTAGGAGAACAATTTAAAAGAAAAACGTATTAAAACATTTCAATATCAGATCGTACATCATTTTACCTACAAACTACTATGAATTAACCAAATATACAGAAACTTTGAATTCAAAATATCGAACAAGTCTGAGATGTTGGTCAAGTTTACACTTGTTAGATGTTTTACTAACAAGACTACTAAAATGCAAAAAATATAACCAAATTATTTTTTGGAAATTGATAATCAAATTTAAATGCAAACATTTTTAAGGGGGCTGGGGCTTTAATTTGTTACTTTATTCAATAGTTTAATCAAGATAAGTGAAACCATCAGCAAAGATGACATTCAATCCAGGTTCCATTTACAATATACGAGCCACGCCCATTATGTGGGCTTTTCTCGTGTGTGTCTAGTCTGACGTTTTTTCACATTATTCATCAAATCAGCGGTTACATATAATCATTCTAAGATTCAAAATGAATATAGAATGAAAGTGAAATTCCGAAGAAGATAGCATGCATCGAAGATGTTTGTAACGTAAGCTCAAAGCACGTGTTGTTGATGTTGACATACTGTCATCCGGGCTCTTTGGAAAGCTATCCAATGGGAATCGTTTGAGCTTTGGTGACGTCATGTTTATGACAAGCACTTCAACATGGCGGAGAAAGGCCCACAAGTGAAAATTGGTCATTATATTTTAGGTGAAACACTTGGTGTTGGCACCTTTGGTAAAGTTAAAAGTAAGTATTATTTTTGTTGACGAAGAGTCAAAGCGTGGCATGCTCTGTCAGCGTTTTGCATTGGCGATCTGTGGAATCGTTTGCAATGAATTTCGTAAACAGCCTTGGTTGTTTATCTTGATCGATAACCTTGTGGATGTTTACAATATTAGCGTGCATGAAGCGATACTCCTATTACAGTTCAAGAGTTTTAAAGCCATGCCGCATTGCACGTTTTAATGTATTAAACATATTGACAATGTCATTATGACAATTGGGGGTGCTACATCTTGACTTCTGGCTGGTGCTACGTAGTTCATCTGTTGCTGTAGGCCCAATGTCTAAAATGGTTGTCTGAAAATTCAAGGTCTTGTATTTCGAGGATTTGATTTCTTTCAACAAATATATAAAACCTGTCACCTGTTACTAAAAGCAATTTTTAATATTTAAGTTTTAATGTGCTTTCAACATGAACATGTCATTTTAATATTTATATAATTTATCCAATTTACAATATTTATAGTTTTATAGTGTGTGCTCTGTGGTGATGTAAGCCAAATTCCCATCTTCTTCTTCTTCTTTTATATTGACAACTGGAAATGTCATCGAACAGATTTAATCCTGTGTATCATCATACATTTGCATTGATCACAAATTTCTATTTTGAATCAAAGTCATAGGTCTTTGCCATCAATGTGCATCATTGAAACATGTCATGAGGCTAATACTTAGACAAGTATAAACATTTCTTTATTCAAATTGTTGCTATATGTTGGTCAAATCTTATTTCATTTCATAGGTTTACAAATTAAGTTGTATTTAAAGTGCTGATATTTAAAAATGCAGATCAGTTCTAATGCCTAAAAACCCAAGATTGCATCAATATATAACCTCGAGTGATTGGTTTTCAGACG
This sequence comes from Gibbula magus, assembly GCA_936450465.1. Classification (NCBI taxonomy): domain Eukaryota; kingdom Metazoa; phylum Mollusca; class Gastropoda; order Trochida; family Trochidae; genus Gibbula; species Gibbula magus. The sequence goes on along the minus strand of OW388292.1, from coordinate 60,282,257 downwards.
CAAGACACAAATCAATGTTGACAATAAAAACGTTTGAAAATTAATAAATATGTATCATCTATTTTTCCATATGAGCTTTATCTAAAATTAATTGGAGACAATTCGTCGGGGAAAATGTTTTGATGACTATCTTGTCTCATTTAGTGAGTACATCCGGAATTTTGACAGTCAGCGAGTGTATGCCATTTTCGGACATCTGATTGGTCGATACCAAAAAGGGATATCCCAAGCTATTTATGTAACTTCCGTTGACCCAGAATATTACAAAAACGCAAGGACAACGTAGAAATTTTGTTGGTAGCCGGTATGACTTGTTCAAATTATCAAATTGTCGACTTTTTCATAACATGCAAAAAGTAGTTCAGGATAGAGATAGATTTTAAGCTTGAGAGTGAAGTTTGTATGATATTACAAATCTTAGGAAGTTTCACTCGAAACATGTTATTCTGACCGTTAGCGGAGACCTCTCCTTTGCATTGATAATGTCACATGGCTACAAATATCATGAAAAACTACCCGAATGTGAGTCGTCCGAAAACCAAGTGCGTCCGAATACCAAGTACTCGACGATAATTAAAACACTTGACAGACTTACACAGGCTTTCATCCCAGAACTTATCTAGTCATATCATGATAATTTGTACAGGCGATTATGATTTATGATTTGTAAAGTTGCTGATTGACTAAAATTTAATAGAGATTATTATCTGATATGTTCGTCTTTACCTATAATGAATAATGCAATACCTCATGAGCCACAGAGCCAATGGCTCTTTTTGTATGTTGAGATGTTATTCTTTGTTTGATTTATCAAAGTTTTAAACTAGTTATTCTTAACATTATTATTGCAATTTGCAAATTTATATTTTTGTTTCTCGACAGTTGCCACTCATCAGCTTACTGGACACAAAGTAGCTGTAAAGATTCTCAACAGACAGAAGATCAAAAGTCTAGATGTCGTCGGAAAAATCAGGAGAGAGATTCAGAATCTCAAGCTGTTCAGACATCCTCACATCATTAAACTGTGAGTTGATTTCTCAAAACAATAATTTAATCATGAAAGCTTATGAACTAATTTTGTTTATTGTTTTATTTCATATGAGGATCTGTAAAGATGTCACTTTGCCTGGACCCCAATTCAATTTGAGACTTCATGCCTTTACTGCAGTGTTTAGAACAAAAAGTCGAGGAGCCCCATCATATAGAAAATGGGGGACTTGAAATATAGCAGAGAAATAGTATTGCTTTCAAGGTGCAACAGTCTGCTGTAGAATTAAGCCCCAGTATTGTAACTAGTAGGAAAGATGATAGGCAAGTAGAACGTAAAATGTAATGACATGTAGTCCAAAGGAATAGTCGATTTTAAAGACTGTGCGATCATATACAGTGAGACTCAGTTTATCTCATAATCTGCATGATTTCGTCACAGTTAAAAATCGTCTGGATAGCAAGGCGTGCAGTTAAGCGAATCATTGAAATACTGCTCCGGGGATGGCTGGGTTTCCAGATAAACGAGGTCCCGGTAAATGAGGTCTAACCGTACTGTATTATGTCTACCAGGAAATTATTGTGGAAATGTTTGTGGTTCAGGACCCCAGGATAGTTTGTCACTATTTTATTCAGCAGAGCGGGTAATGTGATATTTCTTTTCTCTGTCATGTTGCAGGTACCAGGTGATGAGCACACCTACAGATATCTTCATGGTGATGGAGTATGTGGCTGGCGGAGAACTCTTCGACTACATTGTTAAGCATGGAAGGGTAGGTTTAGATCCTCTTAAAATAATGACTTTTCATCTCATTAGAACTATCCAACCCTTTACTCACAGATCCCAGAATATTTCTTGGTAGCCAGGGGTCTAATACAGTGGGCAATTCCTGAATATCTCTTTTGTTAACAAATTGGGAATAATGAACATTCGCCTGTCAAAAAGGTTTGTGACTGAGTATTTAAGCATCTCTGGTTTTAAGGCAGATAAGATAAATTACTGTGTCAAATTACTGTGTCCAAGGTTTCTGTCTAATACTGTGAAAGACACAAATTTGACATAAAGGATTTTATCACGTCAATATTGCAAATTTATTCACAATTTTAAATTTGCAACGATTTCCAATTATGATCTATGGATCTTCTTCAATTGACCTCTACCTGGGCTAAGATTTGTCAATACCGTAAAATACATGTAGAATTCTCATGAAGCTGAACAATGAATAGATAAATATTTATATTGACAGCTGAAGGAGGATGATGCGCGAAGGTTCTTCCAGCAGATCATCTCCGGCGTGGACTACTGTCACCGTCACATGGTCGTACACAGAGACCTCAAACCAGAAAACCTCCTCCTTGATCAGACAGAAAATGTCAAAATAGCAGATTTTGGTGAGAATTTTATCTTTTTTTAAACCGAAAAATTGCTAGAAAAATTCAAATTGCAATCACAGTTGGTCAATGCCCTTGTCTTACAATTAATGATTTTGAATGATGTTTCATTTTCAGGTTTATCAAATATGATGCACGATGGAGAGTTTCTTCGTACAAGTTGTGGCTCTCCTAACTACGCTGCACCCGAAGTTATCTCAGGGAAGTAAGTAATGCCTTGATTGAATGAAATACTGCCAAAGCAACCCTAAACAATAACTCCCTTATACACTCTCATTCAGAATTAAGGCATTCACTAATAGATGGAAAAGCATAAGAAACTGGAAGTAACTGAAAAGACTCAATTGAACCATATTTCTGGTATATACAAAATTTTATATATATATAGTAAAAATATATGATACCATCACTTTCTGTTGACATCTGGTTCTATTTATTCTAGACTTTATGCGGGTCCTGAAGTTGATATCTGGAGTTGTGGTGTAATCCTGTATGCATTACTGTGTGGAACTGTGAGTTACTTCCCTTTGATGTCTTTCGGATGAAAAGTCATTATAATAAAATGGGTTCTGGTGATAAAAATTAGGTTCAAAACAATCATGATACTTTTCTGACAATACACATATCAATTCAAATATCTGTATCATGTTACTTAATGTTGACATATTGTATGTCTGAATTGACACTGTCAAGTTTTAAAGAACAATAACTAAGAATCTACTAAATTTTTAGCAATGTTTGTTTCCAGTTGAATAGAAGTTGTTTTTTAAATAATCGATTAAATCATAATAGAGACCATTAGCATCAAGTTTCCATGCTGACTTGTATTTTGAGAAAGGAGGGGGGGCAGCTACCAAACACATAGAAAACCAGGCGGTTGACAACTTCAAGGGTTTAATTGTAACGTTTCGCCACCCGTGACTTGTATTTTATTTGTAGTTTTATTATTGTAATTTTCCCATTTCAGCTTCCCTTTGATGATGAGCATGTACCCACTCTCTTTAGAAAAATTAAATGTAAGTGGAGTTTTATTTGTACCGGTATCAATATTGTAGTCAAATATTATTCATATATTGTAAATTATCAGTCTCTTGTACACCACTATTAACTTCAAGGTTGTTTTTTCGAAAAGTGGGCTGTGGGATTTGAACCCCCACCCTCAGAGTCTGGCACCAATTGTCAGCACCGATGATCTTAACAGCTTATCCTCTTGGCCTGTACTCAGCATATATGTTAGGTGCCTGCCTCTGAGGGTGTGGGTTCGAATCCAGGAAGGGCAATTTACATTTATACAGATAGTTTGATCTCATATATAACAATATTGCATTTGTTGACTGTTAGTATTTCTATTCCAGCGGGTCTGTTTGCTATCCCGGAGTACTTGAGCAAGGACGTTGTTTCTTTGTTATGTCGCATGTTGCAAGTGGATCCATTGAAGAGGGCTACTATTCAAGACCTCAGGTGAATGAATATACATCCCTTGTACTAGTTTTGACTTAAAGGATAGATGAAATGACATATGGTCAAAATCGGATTCATTGAAATTGGATGTCAATTTGACAATTGCTCGATTTTAAATTTCTGAAATCGGTCCATAAATTACTTAAATACACCTTTTTAAAAAAACGCCTAATTTAGCACCGGCCCCCAGAATGAAAGTCTGCGGGGTTGTGGCCCCTGAAGGGATGACTTCTGTGACGTCACTGGAGTAACCTGATTTTCCGCGATAGTCATAATTCAACATAATTTCGCAACATTTTGATTGTTAATTTCACTAACAAATCTTCAATCAAACAACGTAAATTTTCTATATATCGAATGTTTAGATATCCAACTAAGTAATTCCGCAGATGACAATTACATAATTATTGCATAAACATGTGTTTTTGGCGATTTAACACACCTCATAAATTCATCTAGCGGCAGTGATAATCATCATTACGGTAATTAATTAACGAGGCTGCACGGAGTGTGTCGGTCCTTTGGTCACAGACGACCCGTCGTCTGTGGTTAATCAGTCACGCCTCAATGATTCTTCTAAAAACGTTTCCTGGCAGAAATCGCGGTATTGTTAAAATGGGTAAATTAAAATTGTCTTAATAATCAATTGCAAGTGTATATGTCTCGATTTTATGCTCAATTGATTCCGATATACAATATATGTAGAGATACTCATCTGTCATTCTTGAGAAAAATGCATTTCACCAGATCTTTAAAAATCATTTGAAGTGTCCTTGAAGATACAAATTTATTACGAAGTTTTTTCAACTATTAAAGTGGACCTACAATAATATTTGTTAACGTGTCAAATACGTATGAGTGAAAATAACTTGAAATCCAAAATCACTGTTCAAGTAATGCTTCATCTGTTTTTGATATAACAATGTTTTTCCACAATAGGTATCACACTCATTGTGTCTCCCATAATTGATAGAGAAAAACTTCATAGAATTATCCATCATTCATTAGCACCCCTACTACACCCACTACAATGGCGGCTGGTCAAAACATGGCTGATCGCAGATTTTCTTTTAATCCATTTCACATCTTTACTAGGGTATTTTCCCACATATTATTAATGCACATGCCTTGGTCATTCACCAAGGAATCTGTAGATGTCATGTTAACCTTTAGGGAGTGTGTAAATGCATCATAATCTGTGTTTGAAAAATAGAAGCGGGAGAAGGGTAACTGGGGAAATATTTCCTGATATGAGAAGGGTAACTCAAATATTGGAGAAGGGTAACAAGCTCAAGAGACAAATGAAGATGATGTCAAATTTATTTAAGTAGTAAAACCGTTTATGAGGGACTGAATTTCATCAAATACGTGATGCAAATCATCAAATAAGTGGCATCTCAAGCTCAATATCAAGAAGAAGTTTGGTCTATGTATTTTGCATGATATAAACCAACATGAAACAATATAAAAAACATTTGATGACTGTTTGCTCACGACATATATTTAGTGAAAATAAGAAGTTTCTACTACTATTATCACCAAATACGTTATGCTGATAGATGTGCTCCAGTTGTCAAAGTGGATGGTCCTTAAAGTAATTTTTTTCGTTAAAAATTTAAACAATATTTTTATATGTAATCTAACGCACTGTAGTATTGTGTATTGGGACGTTTCTCTTGCACGTGAGTTTATATACAGTTCATATATCATTTTTGTTTGATGACACTTGACACTAACTAATTTTGAATTGATTTTCCACAACATTTAAGCATTTTAGCATTTTAACATTTTAATTCATATGTAAATGTTTTTAAATTTACAATTGGCCTTATCCTATGGGGAAGATATTTCTTTATGTAGAAGGCGACTAGATTTGAATGAATAAATTTGGTGCTATCTGTGTTTAACTGCCATGAAAGGCATAACATATGAATGTTTGTAATTATTTTGCACAATTCCTTACTTTTAAACTGGTTTGAAACCATTACGAAAACGTCAGCGAAAAAGAAAATCCAACTTACTGCACAAAATCAAAAGGCTCCCCAATATCTTACTGAACCAAAAGTGTTGGTGCAAACTTATGTGCACTTTACGTAACTCCCAACATATTGTGACTCCATACTCGAGACTTAAACAGTCAAGACAATCATGCATTCCATCAGCAACATGTTCATATGGAATATATAATTATCAAATAATGTCCACAAATCAGAAAGTATTTCAGTGTGTGTGTGGGGGGTGGGGGGTGGGGGGTGGGGGGGAGTGGGGGGGTGGGGGGGGGGGGTGGGGTGGGGGTCCCACCAATGGAAAGGGGGGGGGGGGGTCCAAAATGTTTGGGGGGGGTCCATCATTGGAAAAAAGGGGGGGGGGGGGCACAATGTTTCCCCCCTTACCCACTCCCTGGATCCACCACTGCATTGTGCACTCAAAGTTACGATACGTTGTGAGCACATTAAACTTTGATTTAAACAGAATCGGAATGGAATCTGATCCAAACTGTAAGTGTGACACATGATGTTAAAAACGCTATCCATTGTTTTGAATGTTCAACAGAGAACTTATGACATCATTTAAAGGAATATAGACCTACTTCATGCAAATGCAAAGACCATCTTCTATCAAGGGGACGTTGATTTTGATGAAAGTAACATTTATCTGTGTGTTATAAATGTGTGTATGGCTTCGTAGTTCTATGCCGATTCTCACAGCAAGTATAAATGATATATCACAATAGCTGTTTGTCCATTCCATCGCCTTTGAACAAAGTAAACTTAAAAGTTACCCTTCTCCGTGTTCCATTCTCTCAACAGATTACCCTTCTCCCACGAAATCAGTTATCCTTCTCCCGCTTCAATTTTTCAAACGCATATTATGCTGTATTTACACAGTCCCTAAAGATTAACTTGACATCTACAGATTCCTTGGTAAATGGCCAAGGCATGCGCATTAATAATATGTAGGAAAGTACCCTAGTATAGATGTGAAATGGATTAAAAGAAAATCTGCGATCAGCCATGTTTTGACCAGCCGCCATTTTTGGAGTGGGTAACTGCAGTTACCCAACTCAGTGTGGTAGCGGTGATTAGATTACTTCCTTGGAGAAATGGTTACTTGATTGAAAGTAGTGTAAATTTACTTTTAGAAATTCCTTTCATTCCTTGGTTTGATGTATTGTTGTGCATCATAAAATAATCTTAGAAACATATGACCCAATTATTGTCAGATCTTCAACGTATGTTCAGTAAGTGTCCTCTCTCTAATCCGATGTAATGATTTATTGACAGGGAGCATGATTGGTTCACGAAAGATCTTCCAGGGTACCTCTTCCCTTCACCCAATGATCAGGACGCATCCATTGTCGATCTTGAAGTCATCAGAGAAGTTTGTGATGTGAGTATATAACATGCTTATATCTCTTTAGTGGAGTTTTGCACATGTATTTTCATGTACTTATTTCTTACTAAGTGTATCTTCCATCAGTACTTTTGGTAATGTGGGTATGAAATGCGTTTTAAATCCATAGCTGTATGTATTTCACCTGTTTTTAATGGACCTGGGAAAACAATATTGACTTCGTCCTTGGTCACCAGACTATTATTGTATATTATTCTCCATTGAAATAACTGAAATGCATGTTTAAATAGCTTGTTACCCGTTTCAGAAATTCAACGTGGATGAGTTAGATGTACAGAGAGCCATACTGAGTGGCGACCCGCACGATCAGCTGGCTATAGCCTACAACCTCATTGTCGATAATCAGAGATTTGCAGATGAAAGTAGGTCTTATTAGCATGGACTTTTGTTTGGAGCTATTCTTTAGAAGTAGTAGCTACATACATACTTGTGATGCTCACAGGCTTTCTCCCTGCCGTAATACTAGCAGCCGCGATATAAGTGAAATACTCTTGAAAGCGGCGTTAAACCCCAACTCACCTCACCTCACCTGTCACTAGAAATCATTGCTTGTTTGTCGTTTTCACAATCAGTATTTTAACATCAAAAGGTGTATGGTTGGGTTGGGTATTTGTGTGGAAACAAAGTTTGAGGGGATAATCTAGTTTATGCACATATGTATGCATTTAAAATACTCGTTTTTTTCTTCATGCTTTGTTGGCATGGATATATATAAATATATATAAATATATACAGTGAGACCCCGTTTATCCACACAATTTGGTTACAGCTACAAATCGTCAGGATAGCAAGACGTGCTATTAAGTGAATCAAACTTTTCATAGAAATGCATAGAGAAGGTTTGAAATGCTACTGTGCGGATGGTCAGGTATCCGGATATACAGGGTCTGGGAAAAAAAGGGCTGACTGTATATAAATAAACTTACCTACCAAGTTTTTCTCCACAATGCCCTGGCTCCCTTAACATTTCCAATTGTCATCTCATTTTTAGGCCTCAGTCCTGTCACTAGGGGGGGCGGGATAGCGCAGTGGTTAGCGCGTTCGGCTACTGATCAAGAGGTCCGGCGTTCGAATCCCGCCAGGGGCACGGCAACTTGTCTGCAGTAGAGAACTGTTCTACACGCAGTAAGGTTAGGGTGCAATGCTACGCTGAATTTCAGCGTAGTACCACCCATGGTTCGCTAGTTCCAGCCGATGCTCACAGGCTTTCTCCCTGCCGTAATACTAGCAGCCGCGATATAAGTGAAATACTCTTGAAAGCGGCGTTAAACCCCAACTCACCTCACCTCACCTGTCACTAGAAATCATTGCTTGTTTGTCGTTTTCACAATCAGTATTTTAACATCAAAAGGTGTCATGTCATTTGTTTTAGAAAAGTTATTGTTTCTAATGACTTATGTTATGACTTGATTTAACAACTATGTTTGAAAATAAGAACAGTTGGCTTATTAATATTCACAACTTGATATTTCTTTTCAGCTTCAAAATCAGAAATGAAAGAATTTTATTTAGCTTCGTCTCCGCCCCCAGAGTCTTTTGTACTGGTGAGTTAGCTCCACTTCTTCCGAGTGTTTACTATTGTGACTGTTTAATTGTGTATAAATTATCTCCCCTTTACATTATATTATTATGTAAATTTGCTCCCCATAGAAATTACATCCTCCCAGATTATTCATTGTAATAATATTCAGCTATTCATCCTCTCCGACAAAATTACTATAATGTGTTCTCTTGCATGCGTTAAGGGAAGTCTGGGCTACATGGGTACTCAAATCTTCTCTTGAGGAATTGAGTCACGTTTTCTTTAGCATGCACGCTTTAAGTTTTCTCAAATTGTCACTACCAGATCTTTGTTGAATGTTTAGAACCTGGGCCCTTATTCTCAAAGGATTCTTAGCCCTATGAACTTCTTAAGCCCATTCCTAATACATGGGCTACAATCAAAGTTAAGAATTCTTAAGGCTACGAACGTTTCGAGAATAAGCGCCTTGTTTGTCTTGCATTCCAAGTACTCAATATTGATTGATGTATTATATTCAGGAACTCGATTCCATTTTCTCCTATCTGTCCAAGCCCTACAGTGAAAACCCATCGTTAGCTTTGATCTTATGTTTAATATGTGAGGCTTAGATTAGCCAGTGAAGACTGTGGTTAAAGTTCAGTCGTACAATGAAAAGCAATTTTTTACCTTATCTTATCTAATCGTAACTTGATTTATTTCTATTTCAGGCATCTAGTCCTATGAAACCTCATCCTGAGAGAATGCCAGGTTTGTTTAATGACACATATCATTATTTTAACACTAAAGAGCTTTACAGAATTATAAAGTTTGTTCGTCCAATATTAACTTGTGTCAAGTGTATGTGGGAAGGTCCCCATAGTATATACATGTTGATGTCAAGGTAACTGCTTTGGGATTTGCATTACAATGGCTGGTTAACATTACTAATGAATTGGGGCTCTAGTAGTGCTGAGATTAAATGTTTGATATCTGGTCAGTCATCGGAGTCATTTATAGTTTGTGTATTTGAATTAAACTTTCTGTTTCATAACTCCCCTTATTTGAAAAAATGTTATGTCATTGTAAATCTCTCAGTGAACTAGGAAAATCACATTGATTTGAAGTAGAAATGTATTTTTAATAGTACTGATTGAAAACAAAATGTGTTCCTCATATATCCCAGGGTTTAAAAAGAAGTGTAAAATTCTACACTAGGATGAAAATTGTTAGGTTTCCCTGAGCAGAGTTTCCATTTTTGAGTTGCAATTATGAATCCTTTTCAAGAAATTAACTTTGAAACTTCTGTCGCATCTCTGGAATGAAAACTTTAATATCCAAAATAAAATTTGTTTTATATGGACCGCGCATCTATGAAAGACTCCAGGCAAAAATTATTAGTCTATGTACTGCCCTATGTATTATTAGGTAGAATTACCCAAACTAGATATTATGAATTGAACCTGTATTGAGTTTTGCACTTTCAGAAATTAAAGATGTGACTCACACATTAGATCCCGTTAAAAGTCCTCCGGGTGGACAGAGGATGACCCAACCACCGCCTCCCAAGAAAGCTAAATGGCATCTCGGTATGTCCACCGCACATGGGTATCTCTTGTCCTGTCAGAGTATTACATTTAGGTCTTGTGGACCAAGATTTAGGATAGAGCATATTAGATGTCTGGTTAACCCCTAACCACCTGGATTAATTACGTTCATAGTATTCCTGAGTGACTACCACAGGAGTCAAATTGTTAAAGTGAATATTCTAGATTTGATCAAGGAATTATGATAGACCTACCCTAACCTATTACTACTTGAGGAAAATGGTCAAACCTCTGGAATCAAAGTCTGGAAAGGAATGAAATTACGAATGTGTCATCTCTTGTTATCTCATTAGTCAACTGTATATCTATGAGATTTACTCATGTTTAGCATGTTTGCCAACCATCCTCAGAGGTGTTCATAAAGACATGTATGTAAACTTAGTCACTAAGTTAGTGTCATGTTATATTAAGGGAGAATAGGCTTCCATGTTTAATTTTGTAAAGTTTGCTTTGTGAAAGGAGCCCATGCCAATGAAAATAATGTTGATAACTCAAACTTCGTAGATAATCTATTGGAAAGGTCTGAGCCAACAATGTGTGTATTATTATACTGATGCATGTTCTCTGTACTGTTAGAATGGCCGTCTTGTTAGACTAAGAGTCAAATGTCTTTGACATAAAGACTACATATTAGATAAGATTTTCGAACTTTCATGTTGCTTCATCATAACTTAACATACTTGTCTTGTTTCTGTAGAGCAATCTAAACACAGATATTTAATTTATTAAATGCCTTAATGTGGATAATAATGATATACACATGGCATAGTAAATGTTATGTGTTATTATGTGTTTTTGTACTGGTGGAGGGGGACCCTAGATCATTACATGTGTAATAAAACTCATAATCATATACCTGAGGGAATCTAATATTACTCAATATGCTGTCATATACTGACACTAAAATGTGGGCTCAGTTTCCATTTAGATTGAAAATTTTGGGATATTTTTCTACATTATTTTTTTTATGGTTCTTGTTAATCCATATAACACCTCAAGAACCATGTTTCAAATAGACTACTTTATTTCATCTATCAATCACGTAAATGCACATGAAAAATAATCCTGTAGATTTTTTTCCGATGAAAAAAATGGTTGAATATTACGTAATGTTTTTCTTTTATTGTTTATTAAAGAACAACACAAATTGTTTTCTTTCTCCAGGAATCCGATCCCAAAGCAAACCTCAGGACATCATGCATGAAGTTTTTAGGGCTATGAAATCATTGAACTTCGTAAGTATTTAACATTTTTCGCCCCCAATAATTCAGATAAATACATTTTATTTACAGTTAGAAACTTATGAGTATTATTTCCAACCTTGTCTTTTGTGGAATTGGGAAAGATAAAAATAATAAAGCAAAGTTAGAAATCAGCCCAAATAACTAGTTATTGAATGATAGAAAAGAATTTGGGCTAATGAATGTCAGCATTGATTTTATACTATTATTACTGCTTATGTATGGGGCGGGATAGCGCAGTGGTTAGCGTGTTCGACTTCGGATCAAGAGGTCCGGGGTCGAATCCCGCCAGGGGCACAGCAACTTTGTCTGCAGTAGAGAACTGTTCTACACGCAGTAAGGTTTGGGTGCAATGCTACACTGAATTTCAGCATAGTACCACCCATGGTTTGCTAGTTCAAGCCGATGATTGTAGGTTTCACCGCAATGCATAGCCACATGGCATTGCAGGTTTTCTCCCTGCCATAATACTAGCAGCCACGATATAAGTGAAATAATCTTGAAAGCGTCGTTAAACCCCAACTCACCTCACCTCAACTCACTGCTTATGTAATGCTGATTCTTTGATATTGCCAATTTGGACCCTTGGATCAAGAAGAGGTTTTGTATTCATGCTGACCATACACTCATGGTCATGTCAAAAATAATAAACAAAAAACAAAAAACAATTCATTAAAACAGATAAATAAGCCAACAGCAATCTTTCATTTGAAACAAGTCATAGATACGATTTTAGAAAATCTATCAAGTCTACAAAAATGCAAAAATTAAAATGAATAACCTATCCAGCTGGAAATCAATTGTCTTCATTGTTAATCATTTAATCTGATGTGAGATAGAAGTTGGTAATCCATAAAAAGCCTTGCCTTGCTCTACATGAGACAGTATGAGAACGAAGTGCTGTACAATGCTTGTGTGTTACAGGAGTGGAAGATTGTAAACAATTACCATGTGCGGGTCAGGAAGAAGAACGAGATATCTCTGAAATATGTAAGTAATTTATGCCTACTATATCTTTACCATTCTAGTGTTGCTTTACCCCATTCACTTCATACAAGGCATCAAACATTTTGACCAAATAACTCATTGTAACTGAATGAAGCAGCCCAACGTATTACCTTCTTGAGGCTCAACATTCTCCAACTTACTACTTCAATACAGCAAACCTACATATTACCTCCTTGAGGCTTAACATTCTCCAACTTACTACTTACAGCAAACCTAAATATTACCTCCTTTAGTCTTAACATTCTCATACTTACTTACTTACAGCAAACCTACATATTACCTCCTTCAGTCTCAACATGCTCAAACTTACTTACTTACAGCAAACCTACATATTACCTCCTTGAGTCTTAACATGCTCATACTTACTTACTTACAGCAAACCTACATATTACCTCCTTTAGTCTTAACATGCTCATACTTACTTACTTACAGCAAACCTACATATTACCTCCTTTAGTCTTAACATGCTCATACTTACTTACTTACAGCAAACCTACATATTACCTCCTTTAGTCTCAACATGCTCAAACTTACTTACTTACAGCAAACCTACATATTACCTCCTTTAGTCTCAACATGCTCAAACTTACTTACTTACAGCAAACCTACATATTACCTCCTTTAGTCTTAACATTCTCATACTTACTTACTTACAGCAAACCTACATATTACCTCCTTGAGTCTTAACATTCTCATACTTACTTACTTACAGCAAACCTACATATTACCTCCTTGAGTCTTAACATTCTCATACTTACTTACTTACAGCAAACCTACATATTACCTCCTTCAGTCTTAACATTCTCATACTTACTTACTTACAGCAAACCTACATATTACCTCCTTGAGTCTTAACATTCTCATACTTACTTACTTACAGCAAACCTACATATTACCTCCTTGAGTCTTAACATTCTCATACTTACTTACTTACAGCAAACCTACATATTACCTCCTTCAGTCTCAACATGCTCAAACTTACTTACTTACAGCAAACCTACATATTACCTCCTTTAGTCTTAACATGCTCATACTTACTTACTTACAGCAAACCTACATATTACCTCCTTTAGTCTTAACATGCTCATACTTACTTACTTACAGCAAACCTACATATTACCTCCTTTAGTCTCAACATGCTCAAACTTACTTACTTACAGCAAACCTACATATTACCTCCTTTAGTCTCAACATGCTCAAACTTACTTACTTACAGCAAACCTACATATTACCTCCTTTAGTCTTAACATTCTCATACTTACTTACCGTATATTACAGTGTATAAGACGACTTTTTTATACCAGAAAATATGGGGTCAAAGAAGGGGGTCGTCTTATACACAAGGGCTATGTTTCAGAAGAAGAAATTTTGAAGCTTCATTGACGAACTCACGATGTTGAAACCGGAAACAGAATACAGAATATTGATGTTATCTCATGCTAACAAAATGGAAATAAATATACTTTTATAATTATTATGTATTATTATGGATTTTTTTATTACTATATGGAGTTAAATACATAAAATATATTTGATAATTCATTTAAAAATAATAGGTTGACGGACCAAAAGTGGTACAAGCAGTCAAGCAAACGATCGATAAATTCAGTGACGTGGACCAATGAAATTCTACAATTTATCCATTCATTCATGACGTGGACCAATGAAATTCTACAACTAACCTATTCATTCATAAAACTTGACAAGCTTATCTCGATAAACACGTGTCATTGACGTAATGTTAATTCCAATCAGGGCAGTTATTCATTAACGTATCCGGTAATTATCTTAACTTTGTTGTGTTCTTATCAGTAATTGGTCTGTATGTCCTTCTCTGGATGTTTACATGGTCAACGTTAAATAAACACGTCTTGAGCGTGAGAAGTTTACTGCATTGAGTGGCCCCTCGCTATAACACACGTTGGGAGCCAAATACTGACAGCTGCGTAATAGAGAATCAGCGGTAAAGCTAAGCAGAGTTTGAATGAAAAATAATGGCTTGACTTCAGCTATCAAACATTACCAACCTTTCAAAACCATTCTGCAGTATTAAATACAACTAGTTAAACTTTGTTTATAAGAAGGGACAAATATTTACAACACTACGATAGAAATCTAGACATTAAATCTTGCTTGGCTTCGGGCATGCGCAATCAAGCTTGGTTATCAAAGCTCTTGACACCATTTTAATCTTATAAACACTGAAGCGATTTCTAAATCTGTGTAAGGAGTATCGGCTTTGTTTAGATGTTAGATTAAAAAAACATGGCGAAATAGTTACGATAGATTGTTGACTGTAGTGTTGCTAATCTCGCATGAACTGACAAGAAAATGACATATCATTAAAAAATAAGAACAAACACCGTAAGAAAACGTAGGTATTTTTTATTTTGGTACATTTAAAACAATATATTTAAAAAACAAACGATTATAACAAAACAGTTATGTCATGTTACTTAAAAAATTACCGGTATCAACTTACCGTTACCAAATCTTACCAACGTGTTTTCCCATCATGGCATGTCGACCTGTTTCCATGATTGCTAGAAGGGGGTCGCCTTATACATGAGATACATGGTTTTTACCTGATTTTAGGGGTCTGAGAAAGGGGGTCGTCTTATACACAGGGTCGCCTTATACACTGTAATATACGGTACTTACAGCAAACCTACATATTACCTCCTTGAGTCTTAACATTCTCATACTTACTTACTTACAGCAAACCTACATATTACCTCCTTTAGTCTTAACATGCTCATACTTACTTACTTACAGCAAACCTACATATTACCTCCTTTAGTCTCAACATGCTCAAACTTACTTACTTACAGCAAACCTACATATTACCTCCTTGAGTCTTAACATTCTCATACTTACTTACTTACAGCAAACCTACATATTACCTCCTTGAGTCTTAACATTCTCATACTTACTTACTTACAGCAAACCTACATATTACCTCCTTTAGTCTTAACATGCTCAAACTTACTTACTTACAGCAAACCTACATATTACCTCCTTTAGTCTTAACATTCTCATACTTACTTACTTACAGCAAACCTACATATTACCTCCTTGAGTCTTAACATTCTCATACTTACTTACTTACAGCAAACCTACATATTACCTCCTTTAGTCTTAACATGCTCATACTTACTTACTTACAGCAAACCTACATATTACCTCCTTTAGTCTCAACATGCTCAAACTTACTTACTTACAGCAAACCTACATATTACCTCCTTGAGTCTTAACATTCTCATACTTACTTACTTACAGCAAACCTACATATTACCTCCTTTAGTCTTAACATGCTCATACTTATTTACTTACAGCAAACCTACATATTACCTCCTTTAGTCTTAACATGCTCATACTTACTTACTTACAGCAAACCTACATATTACCTCCTTGAGTCTTAACATTCTCATACTTACTTACTTACAGCAAACCTACATATTACCTCCTTGAGTCTTAACATTCTCATACTTACTTACTTACAGCAAACCTACATATTACCTCCTTTAGTCTTAACATGCTCAAACTTACTTACTTACAGCAAACCTACATATTACCTCCTTTAGTCTTAACATTCTCATACTTACTTACTTACAGCAAACCTACATATTACCTCCTTTAGTCTTAACATGCTCATACTTACTTACTTACAGCAAACCTACATAATACCTCCTTTAGTCTCAACATGCTCAAACTTATTATGCAAATGACACCCGCCATTTGTGCAAAATAATTCATGAACACAATTAAGCAATGAGATGAAGGTTAAAGTAAAGCCACATTGCTGTTGCAGACGAAGATGAGCCTGCAGCTGTACCAGGTGGACCAGAAGAGCTTCCTGCTGGACTTCAAGAGTCTGACCAGCGCACACCCCATGGACTCCCTCGACCCCCTGGAACCGCGCCCCACCGAGGAGAAGATGGAGGTGGATGAGGAGGGGGACGGGCAGTGTCATCAGACCCTCGAGTTCTTCGAGATGTGCGCCAACCTCATCACTGCTCTTGCTCGGTGATTCCTCTCGGGGAGGAGTTGGGGCGAGAGAGTTCATCAATGTGTTGTATGGCATGGTCAAGAATCAGTTGGTTGTCTGTGGCTGGTCAGACATTGCCTCGAAGATCAGCTGGTGTTGTTATGATTGAAAGTATAACCTGAAGATCTGTTGGTTGTGTTAGGGTTGATCAGAATGGCCTTAAGGATCCTTTGGTGTTATGTTTGTTATCGTCCAAAGGATCCGATTCGGTTGCGATGGTTGATCAGATGTCACCCAAGGTTCTCTTTGGCTGATCAGTTATGGCCGAGACCTTTGCTTATTATTGGCTGATGGTCCAGAGGTAGGGTAATGTAGCTTATCAAGGCTGGTCCAATACCAGGCATGGTTGTGGTTCTCCCCTACTGTCGTTACTCGACCATGATCTATAGTGATGGCAGACAGACATCAGGCTTTGATGATTTGCATACCAGACTGTTCCTCCTCATATATTTTGAAAGAACACAGTGTCTTTGATCAGATTATTTAATGAGGACAGGACTGTACACAACTACAAAACTTATTTGAATAAGTTTTGTAGTCGAAACAAAACTTTTATATGGTATTTGAACTCAATGAGTATCTGATTTTGTCATATTAGGTCTGGCAGAATTTAAGAAAATAACATAATTACCCTGTTAAGCAATCTTTTACAGTTGTATACAAGACATTAAAGTCACATGACATGTAATAATGATGTAACTGAAAATAATTTGTGAAAAATAGCACCAGTTCCTATTCTGTTGTCATACAGAGCTTAAATGATTAATACGTCAAACAGAAATTAGTTTTCAAAAGTCATGATTGCTCCTAGAGAAGTAACCTTAATCAAGCTGTGACAGCCACAGACAAATCATGATTCCAAATGGATGTAATTACACTCAAGTTATAACCTACAACTTGGCATTATCAAGAAATAGTTACTTGTATTCAAAGCATTATGATCAATCACAGCCACACTTAACCCTTTCCCTGCAGATCTCTGAATGTGACATATGATTTGTTCTGAACGGCTGAGCCGATGTTGAGTAGCATGTGACCATCTTCTCAGCTCACTGGAGAAATGAAATGCATGGGAAAAACACTTGCGCCTACCACATCCACTCGACTGAGCCTCAATTTGCTGACAGCTTTGCTTCAGAGTTGTTCGGCCATTCAAAAAAAAGTATCTCAGCCGGTAAAAACGGCAATCAGATTACCCCAACTAGCTGGCTTGATCAGCCAGTGTGCAAATTAAGTGTACCCAATATTACCCTATTGGAATTCTTGGGCCACTGGCAATGCTGGATTATTCCCTTGTTTTCTCGGTATAATTCCTGCTATTTGCCAACTCAGAATGTAGGCGCTATGTCAACAGCTGTAGTATAAGGAGATGTGGTGATGGTTGATCATAGTGCCGGTACTACTTTGGGAAGGGATGCCTGAATCATTCAATGTCTAACCAGTTTCAAAGGCCAAATCCAAAATATTTGTTTTTATTTAAGGATTTGTTATCAGTGCCATCCTATTGTTTATTTGTTTTCTTCATCTTAAACCTATGCTCTGCCAGCAAGAGATCTATATTTATAACTCATATTTATAATTTGTATGTTTTCTAACAGACTTTTAAAAAGGATGTATATTGTAAAACAAACACAAAATTGTTTTGTTGGATTGTTGTTTAAAGAAAATGTATTATATTGCAATGTGAACATGTGAGAAAGCTGAAACCAGGACGAGGTTTGGTGAACCCATCAAGGGTCTATAATCATGAAATCAATTTCTTATAATTGCGTATTGATCCTTACCTTATAAGTTAGCTCAGTTAGATATAACTTATTCAAAATCTCTTTCTTTATTAATTTAAATATGTGTCAATCAATCCTTACCATGTTTAGAATAATTTATAAGACAAAAACAGGTTTTAGTTTTCTAAACTAGGAGACTGATGTATCAAGTATGACAATTCAATTTTAATGGAAATTAAGACCCTTTAAAGTTACCATCAATGGCACAATGTACTAAATGGAAAGCAATATTTCTCGCATATCCTAGATAGACAGAAACTTGCCTTTACTGAGATTTCTTTTGAGGAAGATTATCCAAATTTTAAGTTCTCAGTTGATAGAACCATGAACTCTATTCAATGATACATCTAGTCTACATTTCTCATTTCACCTGTTTCCTGATTTTCTTCTTGCTAAAAAGGATTTGATATGCTAAACAAGTTAAATTAAACCAGGCTGTGATGAAAGGGGCTGCTAAATGGCATGTATATACATTGTTAAATGATGTTTTCTATTGTCATAATCATACTACCGTAGCATAATTTACTTTTACAAGCGGGGATGTTAGTATCTTCTTGTCTGCTCAACAAGTGCACTCATTTGGTCTTCTGTTTACAATGAGATGTCTGTTTATCATTTTCCGAAATGGTATCTGCAACAGGATTTCAAGTTATACTTGAGAAGTTAGGCCTGTACATTAGCGACCCTGATAAGTAAGGAACTTGTTTGTGTGGTTGTATACTTGCTTCAGTGTATAAGTGCTAGATAGAATAACAAAGAATAAATATTGAAGTCATCCATTTCCTTTGTTTTGTCTTTGTTTGTATTGAAACTGGGTGAGGTGAGGTGAGCTGGGGTTTAACGCTGCTTTCAAGAGTATTTCACTTATATCGCGGCTGCTAGTATTACGGCAGGGAGAAAGCCCGCAACGCCATGTGGCTATGCATTGCGGTGAAACCTGCGAGCATCCGCTGGAACTAGCGAACCATGGGTGGTACTGCACTGAAATTCAGTGTAGCATTGCACCCAAACCTGACTGCGTGTAGAACAGTTCTCTACTGCAGACAAAGTTGCCATGCCCCTGGCGGGATTTGAACCCTGGACCTCTTGATCGGAAGCCGAACGCGCTACCCCGCCCCTATTGAAACTGAAGCTCCTCCTAAAATCTGTCCTAAATTGTTACAATATGTTGGTGCAAGATCATAGAAGGAAGGGGCTGACCCTGATCAAGTCTGGCTGATCTACGTAGACCTGCTCCTTTCAATGACCGAGGTGTGTTCCGATTTACTTCCAAGCATCAGGTACATGTGCCAAGTGAAAAGAATGGCTCCAAACACTGTTCTTGGCGTGCGAAACAAGTTCCTGTGTTGTGCGGCTTGCGCCACCTATTTCACAGGAAAATGTTTCGTACACGTCACCCCTTTCTCTTCAATTTAGTCAGTGTCTCAAGAGTTGATTCCCTGCCGACATGACTTCTGACATACCACCTCATTCAACATGTGCCTCACTATATTCACTCTTTGACTGAGTTATAAAGGTAATGTAACAGAGAACCTAGCACTCATATACCCTCGTTTTCAATATTAGTCAAATATAAAAGCTTCATAGTAAAAGGCACATCAATATGAACATACCACAGGCGCCAGACCCTAAATATAGACCTACATATATATATATATATCTCTACCTACCTATGTAACATATAAAGAAGGTATGACACTGTCCGCCATTTTGAACCTGGCATAGGACCGGAACTGGTTTGCTGGCTCAAATACGCCTTGTAACATTCGTAGACTGATCCAAGTTTACATTTCCGGTCCTATGCCAGGATTCAAAATGGCGGACAGTGTCATACCTTCTTTATATGTTACATAGGTAGATATATATATATATATATATATATATATATATATATGTAGGTCTATATTTAGGGTCTGGCACCTGTGGAACATACCACTGCAGTTGCTGAAAGTAGAGTGTGAAGTTTCAGAGATATCAGGAAAGACAATTCAACAGACAGAGTTCTGAACGGAACAAAAAGTGTGATGGACAGACACGCTGACCGCTATACACCTCCGACTACTTTGTAGCGGGGTATGATAAAGAAAACAACCACAAATGCATGTATAAAAGTTTTATGTCATACTGTTGTCAAAAATAAAACTTTACAGACTTGTTTGCACCTTCAGATAAAACATTTCCAAAGAACAGGTCATACATCTGGGTGACAAGGAACAACTCATCACAGAGCCATGATAGAACACTTCCCTAGATTTGATTTATCGAAAACATTTTTGAGTTTGATTACAATATGCATATGAACAAAGATCTAGAAAGAGTTCAAAACAGTACAAGACTTAAATACAAAGTCTACAATTGTATGTATTTTACAAGCATTCTGAAGGAAGAGAAAATCGGCTCGGGACGCGACCAACATTGATAGATTGAAAGATCATGATAGGCTGAAAGATCTTAATACATTAAAGGAATAGTTCCATTGTAAAGAATAAATATCCATGAGTGTTCTTCATACAGCAAGCGTAAACCGACAAGAACAGATACAATATCACAAAAGAATATCTTCAAACACGGTTATTTGTTCGTAAAACGTCAAGTGGACAATCGGCTTGTCCATTTGAATAATCTCTGTTAACAGTAGAAAATTATCTGGCTTCTATCTTATGTACTGTATTTAAGTTTTTACTCAGGATGTTCAACAAAGCTATGTTAGAGCTAAATTCAACACCATCAAATGAGATTATCAGCTAAGATTGTGGAACAAAGCAATATACTGACATGCAGCTATTAATTTAATAATTTTCTTCTTTCATGTTAACCCTCTGAAGAGTGAAAGAAAAAAAAAGAATTTTTAATCCACATTACCACGTCATTTTTCAACAGCGATCAAATATACTACTCGCATGTTACTAAGTATCACAAACAATCAAGATTATCTTGATATGGAAACCATCTCTTAATCCAAACAGTCACTTTAATGATTTAATGACACAAACGCTAGAGGAATTGGTAACGATACAAATAGTTTTGTGGCACCATTCAACCAATTCGCAAATCACAGAAAGATTCACAGACCAATAACTCACTACCTGGCAATTACAGATGAGATCGGTGATTTGGATGAGTTAAGATATTTAAACTAAACTTGTCTTTCAGGGCATGCTTTTGTGTGGATCAATCATTCTATCCATAGCACAGTGTTAGTAATACAGATTGTGTTGAAATATAACAGGACATTTTAAACAATTTTACTAAGGATACATACCCTCTTAGCAAGTTTCTCAAAATTTAAAAGTTGGTCACACTGCTTTAACAAGTACTTGTATATCTGCTTTAACTTGATCCCCCACCAAAATTATCAATTTGAAAGAAAAGGTCATAGGTTATTGTTAAATGTCAACAGACATACAATCCACTTAAATTCTTTTGATATGTTGTGGTCCTTGTAACATACAAATATTTGTATTCCCCACGGTGACCTTGAATGACAAGATCTAACTGTTGAAGTTTAGTTGTGAACTTGAAATACAGGTCAAGATCAAACAAAACTGGAATAGGACCTTTCTCTAACAGTTGATGGAAAATATGAACAGTAGCCAGTCAATAGTTCTTAAGATATTCCAGATTTAAATATGTATGGATGTACTTATGGACGGACACTGCAAAAATTATTATCCCCCTTTGCATTTACCAGGACTTAGGGGATAGGAAATGATTCCAGAAAAGGTTTGTATTCTGTAAACTCCGGGAGAAAAATGTTGTCTAATTCCAGTCTGATTAAAACAGACCTTGTTCCGAGGAATAAAATTTGCAAAATAATATATCTACCGGGATACGAACAGGTTCTGAGAACAACCCATATAAGCGTGTGTTCCGAACCAGTTTTAGCGCAGCCAAAGCCCAGTCAAATAGCTGACCAATCACATCATAGTTTTTTAACGGTCTCTGTTTTGAAAGCATTCGGAACAGACAAAAGGATAGCTGTTTGGAGTTATCTGCCCCTAGCTTCTCACACCGAAAGCTTTTGTTGGACGTCTTGTGATTGGTTTACTGAATTGCGTCAGAACATGAGAGTCTAGGGGTTGTTACCAGATGGTTTGGCGTGGAAACCTCAGAACGATATGAGTTCGTATCCCGGTAGATGCACTATTTTGCACATTTTTTCCCCGCGGAATACCGTCGATTTTAATCAGACTGGTCTAATTCTAAAGTACATTTCCATGTGCATATAGTTTTACAAACTTTTCTGTTATCTATTCTCTCCTTACAGAGTTTACTCATGTCATAACCTCTTTATGGCTAAAAATATAAACGATCCTGATTGGTTGCAGTCAAGGTTAGTTGTGCAATCAGCAATGTTACATAGTATGTCTGACGGGTCATCCGGACAAACTGGATTCACAATCAGACATGTTCGGCAAATAGACCAATTTCTGCATCACAATGAACATTTGGCCTGTTCCAATAACTCTTGAGAAAACTGGAATACTGAAAAAACTTGGAATAAATACACATAAGAGAGACATCAATCGGAGATGTAAGATGATTGTTGATTGGACGTGTTGCCAATTTTCACAAAAGCGAAGAAATATGGCCCATTAGTAACATGGGTTATGTGGGAAGAATTAACTTGAGTAAACTCTGTGGGGAGAGAATGCTATTATCATGAAGACCACTTGATACAGATAGACACATGAACAAAATGACAAAGTATAAATAAATAGACTTCACTGGTGGAAGCGACAATGCTTGGATAAGTGAAACACTTATTGTTAATAAAACATAACTTATATGGAAGCAACAACTATATTGACATGTAATACCTTATTTCCTGTTTATAATATTTTGTAATTAAATCTGTAATTGGCCTTTGTAGAATAACTAACACTGTAAAATTCTGTTAACAAATGAACAATCAAACTTCTAAAGACAAGAATTCGTCCTAAATTCAGGTGACAAAAGAATTCTGCAATAAGAATAATATACTAAGTTGTGATGACAACATAATTTTGTGATGTTTTGCAGCAATAACTTCTTATAAAATTATTGATAAAGAAATCAAAAACTAAACTCAGGAAAATTTTGTACAAATAATTCTGTAAATATTTCTTTTGGGTTTTAAAATATCTTCTTTTGAAGAAGAAATTCTGTAATCAATTCTGTTGACAAAAGAATTCTGCAGCAAATTAAATTGACAAAACATTTCATAAAGTTCTGTAGATAGAATTCTGACATACTGTCTTCTGACAAAAAGTCTGATAATAAATTCTGTTTATAAGATTCGTCCTACTTATGATACAAATAACTTCTTAAAGTTCACACATTCTGCTATATATTGAATACAGATTATCCATCAATACATTATTGGCAAACCTCTGAAAAAATTATCAAACTTTATCAAAAGATCAAGATACATTTGTAATAATAAAGTTTTGTAAGTTCATGATTCGATCCATAATTTATCTAACAATAAACAAATGCTATTTATTCAATTAACTGTGACTTGAAATATGATTTTATATTGAATCACTTGAATCATCAGAATGTCTTAAAATCACTTCTTGGCTTAAACTTATAAATCTTCTATTCCAAATTTGAATTTCAAATACATAGGTCTTCACGGCCCCCTGGGAACAAAGCAACTTGGTTTTTTAAAGTTTGAATTTCCTGCCCTTGATCTGCCCTGCTAGTCTGATTGGTTCATAGTCAATACCAACAAACGAATCAGATTTGATTTGACTTACTACTGTTGGAAATTCATGGCTGCTCTCAATCTCTTAGTCGGACCATTGGCCGACTGAAGTCCAACTAACCATGGCCATGGCCGGAAAATGTGTCCAATGTGTCTAATTAAGGTCTGATGCACAAAATTTGGGCTGCATTTGATTTAACAACAGCAGGTTCGAGTCCACACATGCGCTTTGACGATTTAAATCAAACAGATTGGACATGCCTCAAGTGTTGACTCACGGTATCAAAATTCGCCTCAGCTATCAATACAACCAATTAAATTTTCTGTTGATAAAATTATAACCAATCTAAATATGAACACGTATCTATCTAATAAACTTTATTATTTGATTTTCAGTGGTGAAATACAGCATTTATCGGTTAAAATAAAATACGTATTTTCACTGAGTGAAATAACATGTTATTCTACTCAGAGAAATAACACTTTCAATCATATGATGTCATCGTAACAATAGGATGACGTCATAGGATGGCCGTGGAAAGGAAGGCGATCTCGGAGGCTCCGTTTATAAAATGAACGTCATTTACCAACTATGCATGGTTTGTTGAAACTAATAAATAGAACATAGTTTATTTACACTCGTGGCTGCGCCACTCGTAAAAATATACATTTCTACTTCCCTCGATGAGATAAACATGATATTCGACGAGAAATGTCAAATATCCTCTATATATTTCATTTATATTGTATAAATGTGACATAATGTATGTGACGTCACAACTGGAGTTGTTCTCACAAATTTGAGGAGTACGATCTAATTCCCAAGAGTTGAGTTGAGTTGGCCTGGAACAAGCGTTCAATTTGCAAACTGGATACTCGAGTTGGAAACAGTGATAATCCAACCATGACTGTCCAGGTGGCAGGAACGACAATTTCTGAATTGTTATCTAGTTACCTAGTTACTGTCAGGTCAACTAGCCGTGTGAAGGAAGATATGACTAGACTATCACAGCTACTTCATATCCTAGAGAAAATAATGAACATGTTCAATAAGGTGATTATATGCTTTACATATTTACCCAGTGCACTTTACATTGCTTAGATACAGTAATTACCTAAAAACTTATAGAAGAACAGTTTTCTTTCTCCAACTAACAATTAGTCTAGTAGTAAAGTCCTAGTAGAGGAGGTTTCAACCCCCCCCCCCCCCCCCCCCCCCCTACAAAAAATATCCCCCCCCCATACAAAAATTTCATGGATTCGCCTAGGTATATGCAGTCAATTTTTTGTGAATTCTAAAATTGAGAAGCAATATGAACTGCTATGAACTTCTATGAAATTATTTCTAGAGGTTAACCCCCCCATACAAAATTTCATGGATTTGCCTACCGGTATATGCAGTCAATTTTTTGTGAATTCTAAAATTGAGAAGCAATATGATCTGCTATGAAGTTATTTCTAGAGGTTTACTTTGGGCTGCATTTTGTTTTTGACTTTGTGATTTAAACAAGTTCAAAAGGTTTGGCTCTGGCAAGATTTTGGCCTTAAGTTGATTTTATTTTAGATTCAATGGTTAGCAACCATTGTTTACTTTTACTTACAGCAGGAGTATTTGTAATCATCAATCAATAATTATAACAGTGATCCAAAATCATAAACACTAAACTACAATCTTTTGCTTCTACTTACTTCGTATTGAAGTTACAAACCGATCTTTAAAACCTATAATCCCAATTTATTCACTTGCTATATTTTTAAAGGAAAAATAATATACCATCATTGCCAATACCTTCCAAAAATATCTATAAATTTTATTGTCTCAAAGTCTTGATATTTGCACAAGATCTGATCATTAATAACAATATCACATCTAGCAACTGAAGAATTTTCAAATTTCTATTAATTTTACAGTCCAAAAGTTTTAATGAAAATAAAGGAAAAAGATGTGATCATTAATATAAATATCCCACGGAGCACATTATTAATTATCAAAAAAGTATTGAGCTAATTTCTAACCTTGCCCTACAGACAGACATCAGCACAATTTACAAAGCATTGCAGAAGATCAAATAAAAGATTAGTGCAAAAGATTAGGTGGGTGGACAATCACTATACTAATACACTTAAAAGACGTATACTAAACATGCCATTTTATACAATTTACAAGTTCGGGTAAGCCTTCATCAAGAGAATTTCTATGTACAACCTTCAAGAGAGGATTAACCCCGAATATATGAATTACTAATCCGAGAAATGCAATATTACTACTCCGGGAAATGCAATATTACTACTCCGGGAAATGCAATAACACGTAGCTCTCAATGTACAGCTTGCATAAAATTTGATTTACAAATTATTCAATTGGACATTTTGTACAATGTATTTAAAACATGTCTTATTCTCTTTCAAACACTGACATATTTTCCAGATGTTTGGTCTCTCATTGCAGGGAACTTGCATCAAATTCATTCAAATATGTCAATGTAATTTTCACTCACGCATACTTTTCTCTCATTCAAAATAAAAATTTCACTCATACATCTTTCACTCAAGCATACAAATTTAACTTACATTACACCTTTCAATCTTACAATTTCGCTGTCTTCTCATTTCGATTTTACTCATAACACTTGACTTGCAGCACTTTGACTTAGATAAATTATTGCTCCTACAAAGTTGACTCCAGCGGCGATGATAAATACTGGGAACCAGCGACCGTGTGACTGGGTGACAAGCTCTGCCGTTAAGGGTCCACAAGTTATACCAGGAATTGTTGCCTGCAAAATAACAGAGAGACTTATATTGATATAACATGAGAATATTCATACAAAGGTTTTGAAAAACTGCGCAGCAAATGAAATGATGTGTCTATTTATTCATGTATTCTCAACATCAACAAACAGGATGTTTTCATAAAACAATTGTAGTACTTAAACTATGTTATAGCTGATTGATCAAATAGCGCAAACACATCTACCTTTCAGAAAAAACTGTGCAGCAAATAAAATGATGTGTCTATTTATTCACGTATTCTCAACATCAAGAAACAGCATGTTTTCATAAAACAATTGTAGTACTTAACCTATGTTATAGCTGATTGATCAAATAGCGCCAACACATCTACCTTTCAGATGTACTCACGATACACAATTACAATGGTTCCAATATACATTGCTACACCACATATTACCGACTAACAGGAGATTACTTAAAATGCAACTTATAGACTCGGATATGTGTAGTTTTTGTTCTAATCACATAGAATCAACCGCCTATGTGTTTTATGATTGTAGCAAAGTAAAAACGCTTTGGCAAAAATTGGAACTCAGGTTATCAGAAAAGATCCACGTAAGACTTTCGTTAACAAAACAACATGTTCTGCTTGGTTTTCACCAACGAAATAATGACCCAATCAACATTATTATAATTCTCTGAAAAAACACTATTTTCAAACACAGATTTTCTAAAAAGGTACCCAGCTTCAAGTTCTTGCAAGAGGAAATCTATAAATATTATCTTTTGACCAAAGCTGCAGCTCTAATTGGTCCAGGAATAGATAGATTCTACAAGTTCTGGTCATCTTGTCATTTACTTTTTGTTATTTGAATTGTTTACTGTATACAATATCAATGATGTAACCGTCTCATGTCTGAAATTCAACAAAATAAAAATTATTTAAAAAAAACAACCAAAATTCTGTTTTGCCAATTTACAGCAATTGCAACTCAGAGATTGCCCAATGGGTAAAGACAGGGTATACCATAATATTTCGAGAACTATAGGTAATGAGTTACATAACAGATAATAAGGAACTTACGTTGTTGCATAAACAGAACTATGGAAGTGAATTTAGATATTTGTCAAGAATTAGACAGAATAAAAATTTACACATCTACAAGAAAGGATAACAGGAACTTACAAGAGTGTTTGATATGGCGAATGTGATACCCGCATGACTGGGTGCGACCTCGGCATGATTGCTCAGATGTCCCGACGAGTTGCACGCGCTCAGACCCAGCGATATGGACACAAAACTGAAACAATATAATAATAATAATGAGGATACTTATATCGCGCTGAACTCCGCAACACAAAGGGCCATGCTCAAAGAGCTACACACATTATTACCCTGGTGTAAGGACCAACATCTTTCCTTTTTCATTCTCAACTTCCTTTGGAGTATGCAACCTGGCCTACCAATTAAGGCGCTCGAAGGTTATCTGTCACATTGCCTGCACTTCCAAACCAGGTACTCAATTTTACTGCTGAGTGAACAGTGGCACATTTTGAATAAAGTCCCTTGCCCAAGGTGACACCACGAGCCTCTCAACTCATGTCTCAGTGTGGGGCAGGGAATATCCCTTCAAACTCTCAGTTTTTCATTCAGTAATGAGGCAGGTAACCCATCCATCCAGCGAGCCACGCCTGTTGTTGCTGAACTTAACTGATAGCGGTCAACTGAGCTATGCACAGGACCACGTGCCACCACAATATAGAGGACTCTTGTACAATTTGAACAATACTAAGGAAAGTGCATATTGAGTACATAACAAAGATTTAGCTTCATTACACTTCTGTCAAACTGTTATCAACAGCTCAATACTATCTAAATTGGATTCAATGGAGGATTTTAATTTCATGTCTACAGATATATAATGAATCAGAGACCGAACCAAAGGACCTTCCAAAAACTGCAGATATGTCCATCATTAATAAGGCGTGTTGCTCAAAGAATCATATGAAATAGTTTATTTTCAAGAATTAAAATTTCTCGTTTCATAAAAAAACACTGCCAAAAGCATAAATTATTTTCATTTACCTATAAGAATTAAAATTTCTCGTTTCATAAAAAAAACTGGGGAGACAACCATAGACACCATCATTGGTCAGATGACAGCTATCAGATGTTGAGGAATCTCACTTAGATGTAGTTTTGTCCAAATCAATGATTGTTGCCAAACTAATTTAGACAATGCAAGTAGAGTCTAATATCTAGAAGGAATTACTTGGCTGAATTATTTATTTCCAATTCTGAATTAAACAGAGATGTAGTAAGGTTAGACTTACAATACAGCTAGAGGAAGATTATTTACAG
This sequence comes from Gibbula magus, assembly GCA_936450465.1. Lineage (NCBI taxonomy): Eukaryota > Metazoa > Mollusca > Gastropoda > Trochida > Trochidae > Gibbula > Gibbula magus. The sequence goes on along the minus strand of OW388292.1, from coordinate 60,253,033 downwards.
CACTGAAGAAGAGGATGAACAACCCGGGCCCGAGGAGCCCGATACTCGTCATGAGTCGTCGCACCGAGAGCACCGTCCACTTGTGTCCGATCAGAGCGTCCGCAAAGTGTCCAGCCACTGAAATATATACATTTGTATCTTTATTCTAGATGTGACTCACTCATCCATTTTACAGAGCTGCCTACTCTCCTTTCAGGTTAAATGTAGAAATATTAAATTATAACTTCTTTCCAGAGTTAACCCCAGCAAACAAGTCAGACAATGATTATTGTTGTCTAACCAAAGCATGGTATCTTGGAACTAACAGTATCATACTAACTTCATTGAGTTGTACACCTAAAAATTACAAAATACTCCAAAATTGCTACTCCATAACAGTTCAGAACTCCATTACTTTATACAGAAATTGATTTTATGAACCTATCATATATATTTACAGAGAAGAGGTGTACAAAATTCAACATTGGTGTACAATCATATTTCAGGACTGTTGAGTGTACAAAATACTCCAAAAGTGTACAAGTAGGCAGCTCTGATTTTATCAGGAGGCCCAAAGGAAGATGTTAGTGAAATCACATAATTTATTGCTAGTGGCTAATAATTCGTAAGAACCGTCTTATTATTTCTAGAAAAATAGCCTCAACATCATTGTGTATTGTGGTGAAGCTGCAAGCATAGATCTAGCAAATTATCAGTTGTACTGCACTACTAAATACTATCATTTCTAAGAAAGCTGGTGTCGTCAAGAATCTTTAGATTCTTTCATCATTTATGACCATTTCACAGTATTGCTTGTGTCAGACCATGACCTAATCATCTTAAAATTTCTTTTGAAGACTTATCTATTTCTCAATATAACACAGTTTAGGTGCAGAGATTAGTGGTAACACTGCTTAACTATTTCACTAATATCACAGCAACTAGCATTTGGGAGAAATACCATTAAAAGGAGGATTCTATCGGGATATTTTTTGTGGAAACGAAATTCAAGAGGATATTCCTGTTTACACACATAATGCTATTGATACATGATTAAAACATAGTATAATTGAAAGATATTAACAAAGTTAATATTTTGATGATTTTACATTTCACAAATTGATAAAGATAAGCTCACATTTGTTGCAAATAAAATCAATGAGAATTGAAGCCATTCATCGGCGCTGCGAGAGGGGAAAACTACGCTACGGCCTAATAGCATAGTGTTTGTTAGTTTTTTTTTTATATGTTTTGTGTTACTATGTGAATATTCTATCAGTGTATATGTTTTATTATTTAAATTTTTTAAAATTGGGTTAAATATAGTGTGTTTTCATTTCACGAAATGCCAAGAAATCAAGATGGCGGATACTGCCGATAAATCGGTGATAGAACTGTCCCTTTAACATCATTTTTGCTATGTATTGCAGTGAAACCTGCGAGCATCAGAATGATCTAGCCAATTGTCAGTTGTATATCACTGAAAGTTAAGTGAAGCATTGCAAACAAACGTTACAGCATGTTTAACAATTCTCTACAGTGGAAAGTTACCAAGTCTGGCGTATTCAAGTACCAGGCCAGATCCAAAGTGGAATTCGCTATGCCGCGCCAATACGACTATAAAGTGAATAACATTGACCTCAGCAAGGGACATGATATTTTGGATGATAAATGACTTCTCACCTACGCCTACTAAAGAGTTCATGATGTAAGGCACTGCTGTGAACATGATATGGCTCTGGTTGGCGCCCAGAGTCCGTGTCATGTACGTGGGGAGCCACTGCATGATGATATAGTTGGACCAGTTCATACTGAAGTGAGCAATGTAAATAGACCACATCGGCCAATGGCTGATAAATTCCATCCACCGAACATTGGTATTGTTAACCTGTAAAGGATAAAACATCGGATGAAAAATACACTAAATAAGACAAAAACATTGTTTTATTCATCATCCATAAAATTATCGAACTTTTACCACCAACTTCTAATATGCCACTTAAACAGTTTATAAAACATACACAAAAAATCCTTTTTGGTTTAATATAAATATTATCAGATAAATACATTACACAGACAATAATTGGATTAGTTACTAAACATCACATGTATAATAAACACGTTATTAAAATTATTTCAACCTTTATCCCTTATTTTAAATATTAGAATTACCTTAAATAATTTATATTTGAATTTTGTAATCAATCTAATTGAGAAATAATTAAAAAACATATCTAACATGGTTACATGAAACATCAATTCACACTCAAATTATACATTGTATGACTACTGTATTAACCCTTAACATGCGAGCGACGGAATTATCCGGGCGGGCTATAAGCGATTCGTAGGTACCTCAATACGGATCCCGGATCGCTTACTTAGAAGAATTCACCGCTGTCTATGTACTTGGCCATCTGCCATACCGGGTCCCGAGTCGATTGTTTCCGCGACTCGCTGCATGAGAATGGCTGTATTTATGCTTCGCGACCCGATATGAGAAAGAGGCTTTTTTCAGTGTCTGGTCAGAATGTCCAGCAAAATTCACACCAATTTGCGTGTGCATTGTTGACCCGTAACGCATCGATAATTAGCTTTACAAAAGGCCAATTTTGTCCTGCTTCGCTCCGATGGCTACACTGCCCGGCGGCTAATTAGCACCTAAGTGTCTGCACTGCCCCGGGGTGAGATAGGCCCGTACAGGCTTATCTGTCTCGCATCCCGCCACATGGGCAGATAGCCTATGCTTATCTGTCTCGCATCTCGCCACATGGGCAGATAGCTTCTAATTACGGGAAGATATTGCGATAAGCTACCTTTCTCTCGCACTTCGTATCATATGAACCAATTGGTTGTTTTCATTTTTTTTATACCAAAATAAAGAGGAAAGAATGGCCTTTATTCCCATATAAAAATCGCAATTGCGCTAACATAACTGAAAATACAGCAATCGCACAGAGATAGGCGACTTTCGCACTTTTGAATTTTGATACATGTGGCGCATTTACCCCAACATGCCTCGGCGCTCTATTTCTAAGAAACTACTTGGGATATTTTCATAATTTTTTTATCAGTATATAGATAAAAGAATTGTCTTCAATTCCATATAAAATACGTGTATTTTCGGCAATAACTTTTGATGCGCCAGGTGTCGCGCAGAAGGTGATATTCGGCTTTGAATAAGTGGCGCTCTTAGCATATACCATCATTACGGGCTTTATAACTTGTGAACCGCAAGTCCGATTTTTATAATTTTTACATCATTGTAAAGAGAAAAACATTGTCTTCAATTCCATGTATAATGCGCATGCTTTCGGGAAGAACTCTGCATCCACGAAGCGCCGCGCCAAAAGGTATAATTTTCGCACTTCATAACTTTTGAACCGCAAGTCCGATTTTTATAATTTTTACATCATTGTAAAGAGAAAAACATTGTCTTTAATTCCAGATATAATGCGCATGTTTTAGGGAAGAACTATGCATGCGCGAAGCGCCGCAATATTGGTGTACGCATAAGTGAAGAAGTATGATAATATATAACTAAAATACTGTTCTTTTGATACGCAAATATAGAGCTTTATAAATGATGAACAACTGTCATGACGGAATTTTGTTTCCAGTTTTGAAAAAAAAAATATAACATAAAAGCGAAAATATATTTGAGTACGGGACCCGCCGCTCGGGGAAAAGCCTTTTCGTGGGAATATTTTCTCAGGAAAATATTTCACTTTTCGGAGTTTCTAAAAATGCGTGAACATTTTTGTTACTGATGCCATTTGCGAAAGGTTTTTATTTCTAAAATTCAAATGCGAGGGCGCACCTTTCCAAACCATTTGAATTGAATTTATTATTTTATCTTTTACATTATTGAATAAAAGACGTTTCATTCAATAAGATTTGAAGAATTATTTATATGTGTAGCGGACTGAACTGAGCAGATGGAGAATTTGATTCCTCACCACTTTTATTACCAAAGTTCTTTTGTATCACAATTACTTTTTTAGGTATTAGTTTTTTCGTGAGCAGGGGAATTTCCGACGGGATTCGCCATGACATAATGAGAAAAAATTCCCATGAACATGGGCGTGGTCCGTCATCTTCGGGACCGACCCACAAGTATAAATATCTACCGGGGGGTGCGCGGACCCCCCCGCTTTTGGTCGCCACCCCCCAAACTTTTTGTGCAAATTATTTTTTTTATTCTACTTTGAAATAAAGGTTCGTGTCATTCCGAGGTATGAAGGTTTCTGCTATATATGCCGAGAGGGCATGGGAACCCATTCCCAATAGAATCCGGGGTTCGTCCCATAGGTTTGTTCCTCGGAGTCTCTCGTTCTCAAAAGAGAACATGGGAAACCTGTCCCGCGATTGAATCCGGGGTCCGCCGCGGAAGACGGGGACGGTGAATTATCCGGAGAGCATGGGAGTATGCTCCCATGGGTCCGGGCTCCGCCTCGAGAGACCGCTCCTTGGATGCTCTGCTTCTCGAAAAGAGAAGTCATTCGGCAACTGACAACCCGAGCTTCCCTGACATAGTAGTTTATTTTCCGGGCCTCGCGCCCGGTGCTACACGTCGCCGAGGAAATCAGAAAATGGTCCGTTTGACATATGCGTCGGAAAAATCGGCGCGATGTCAGAAGCCGTCGGCGCCGTCGGCGCTTGCGGCGCAGTCGTCCTAGATGCGCCGGGAGGTTCTGAAACTGGCAAATGAACGTCCATGAAGCTCACATTCATTATCTCTGTATGTTTATTGTCTCTAATCACATGTTATATGTTGCATACATCTAACGCATTTTCAATCATTTACAGGTTGAAGCAGAATGCTGCGCGGACGTGGACGCAAGGCCCTGCGACGGCCTAAGGCGTTGCATACTAGGACACGCAGCTTTGAAGCCGTTTCAAGCGACGACGACTTCATCAACGAGATCCATGCTGATGAAGCCTCTGATATGGAGTCAACTGACAGTGATGGTAGCAGTGGTTTAGACAGTGATGATGCATATGATCGGGACACTGTAATAGATAGTGAACATGGTGACACAGATGCTCTGAGTGATATAGAGACAGAGATTGCCAGAAAGATTCTAGCCGCCGGTAATTCCACCGAAGAAGACTTTAGTGGTTTTGAGGAGGAGTTTGCCGAAATACCACAATATAATCAAGATAATTCACAGACGTTTGATGAGTGGGTGGATGGTCCGCGGCCACATGTAAACTTGCCTTTCACTGGTCAAACTGGGTTGCGCCAGTTCATAGAACTTCCTGAGAACCCTGAACCTATTGACTTTTTCAATTTGTTTATACATAATGATGACTATGAGGATATGGCAACGGAAACCAATAGATATTTCAAACAAGCAATGGAGGACAAAATTCTAAGACCCCGTTCAAGAATGCAACAGTGGCAAGACACTAATGCAGAAGAGATGAAGGTATTTGTAGCCATGACAATTGCCATGTCATTGGTTGTGCAGAGAAACTTTGCTGATTACTGGTCAACAAGTGATGTTACCTCAACGCCTTTCTTCGCCAAGTGCATGCCCCGAGACAGGTTTTGGCTTCTTATAACCTACCTACACTTGGCTGACAACAGGAGGATGCCGGGCCGTAACACCCCGTGCTTTTCACCAATAAATAAACTGGGACACTTGTATAACCTGATAGTTCACCGTTTTTCAAGAGTGTATAAACCGCATCAAAACATTTCAGTCGACGAGGGCATGGTGCCCTGGAAAGGTAACTTATCTTTCAAAGTTTATCTTCCCGACAAGCCTAAGAAGTATGGGATAAAGGCTTTCATGTTGTGTGACTCGCACAACGGATACGTTTGCAAGTTCAAACTCTACACTGGAAAAACGAATGAACCGGTTTCTGAAGGTGGCAAAACTTATGATGTAGTCATGGACTTGGTGAACGACTACGTTGGACAGGGGCATCATATCTTTATGGACAACTACTATTCGTCCACAAATCTGTACATAAATTTGTGGGAGCGGGGAATAGGTGCCACGGGGACGTTGAGAGCCAATCGAAAGGGACTTCCTGATTCAGTCAAGAAACCTAAAAAGAAAGCCAAGCAAGGGGACATGACAGTTTCTCACAACCATGGCCTACTCGTTCTTCGCTACGAAGATAGAAAATCAGTGCTTCTCATGTCTACTGTTGAAGATACACAACTTGAACAAACAGGGAAGAAGAACCGGGCAACAGGGGAACCAGTTCTCAAGCCGCGCATTGTAACAGTGTACAACAAGTACATGGGAGGTGTTGATCGGGCCGACCAGATGTTGTCGTACACGCCGTTCCGAGTGAAGACCCTGAAGTGGTGGAAACGGGTTTGGTTTCACATTCTCAACGTTGCCATGTTGAACTCTTACATCGTTTATAAAGAATACAGCAAAGATAAACCTCTAAAAACAAGTCGGGAATACAGGAAGGCTTTGGCGCAACATATAGTAACATTTGCGGACAAGGAACAAGTTCCATCACTTTGCAGACGTCCCCGTGGTCGGCCGAGCACGAGCGACGAGAGTGTCACTCGTCTTCATGGACGTCACTTTCCGACGAAGATTGAGCCTGTCGGAAGGAAGAAAAACGTCACAAGGATGTGTGTGGTATGCTCTAAGGCAAAACGCGCCGTCCTCGCAAAACAGATTGAAGAAGGCAATGGGCCAGCAAGGAAGAAAAAACGAGTAGGCAGAGAGTCTTCTTATGAATGTACAGATTGTAATGTTTCTCTGTGCGCCGCACCATGCTTCAAACTGTACCACACCGCCACTGACTATTCCAGGGCTTACATCACTGCCACGGAAAAAGAAAGAAATGAAGAAGGGAATGAAGAAGAAGAAAATTGAAAGTAAAGAGAGCCGAAGTGTGGAAAACCAGTATATACACATTATATACATACCTTGTTAGGTCCCTAAAGCTGTTCTGCGCATAACCGCAGGTAAATATTGTGTATATTTGTACCTAAATGCATTGTAATTTCATTGTAATACATGTCATTGCAAATAAAATATTTTTTATTTTATCAAAGAGACAGAGAAAGTGAATGCGAGCTTTCATTGGAAGTTCAACCAGAACCGCATCATAAAAAACACCCATAAATGCTGAACCGGGTGGCCGATTTTCATAAAACTTACATGGGGTAAAGAGGAAAGATTCGGCTTTGATTCAATATAAAATGTATACATGCGCACGAAAAACTAAAGTTGCGGCACGTGCCCCGATATGCGCGATAGTCAAAAAGTTGCCTCAAAGTACCGAGGGTACCTTCATTTGGCCCGCTATAGCTTCCGAACGAAGTTGCGCATTTTTTTTCTTTTTACATCATCGTAAAGAGCAATAAATTGTCTTCAATTCCATGTATCATATGTATATGCGCAGCGAAAAATAAACATGCGGCAAGTGATGCGCCAGATGTCGCAAAAAGTTAGTTTTTCAAAAATGAATTTTCTAAGTACTGGGGGTGCCTTCCTTACGCTCTTCATATATTGCGAACCATTTGACGTATTCCAATAATTTTTATATCATTGTAAAGAGGAATAAATTGTCTTCAAGTACATACGTGTTTCGCATGCGCGCAAAATAATTTACGATTTTATAAAGCTGGAAATAAAGACAAACTTTACACCGCGCAACATGTATTGCGTTCGCCGCGGTGATTAGTGTATGCTGTGCTCATTAGTACCCATTAGTTCCACGCGCGCTCGGCTCTGGCACCCTCGAGGAGGTCTCGAGGAGGTCTCGAGGAGGTAACGGTACTGTAATTAGCACAGTCCCGGGGGGACCAAGCAGTGCCAGTAACTTGGTGCGCGTCGGGACCATTCACGTGGTACAGTCGGGGTAGCGTCACTCTCCTTTGGTTGGTTATATTTTCTGAACCATAAGTCGTATTCTAATAATTTTTATGTCATTGTAAAGAGGAATAAACTATCTACAAGCACATATAAATTTCGCAATATGCGCGCTCAGGAGTTTTGATTTCATGAAGCTGGAAATTAAGACAAACTTTAGATGACAATAGAATTATAACCATAGGTCGCATTCTAATATTTTTTATATCATTGTAAAGACAAACATCTGGTCTTCAAGTCCATATAAAAATTTCAGTAGCGCGCTCCAAATTCATGATGTTATAAGGCCCGAATTAAAGACAATCTTTACAAAGTAATAGAAAAGTAAAGAAAAATCGTAAAAAAATAATTCAAAGATGCGGGTATAAAGCAACCATTTGTGTACGGGTGCCGCGACTTGAATTTGTATTCAACGCCCGTATATAGCCCGTATTCGCCATGTAGATGCGGTATATTTCGTAAAAACGTTACCGGAATCGCCGCCTGGAAATTCCGCCAGCAGAGCTCGTTAGTGCCTAAGCTCAAACTACTGCTGCGAGCTGCGAGCCTGTAAATTCCGCCACAGGGGCTAAAAAGGGTAAAATATATATACGCAACGTAAGGGTTAAAGGGGCAGTAGCACGTTTTTTCGCTCAAATAAGTTGATGAAATGTATTTGAAAAATAATTTCACCAATAGTAAAACATCCTTCTCTCTTCGGAAAATAAAGTTTAAAATGAGTGTACATGTTTTGGTTAAGCCATGGGAATCGTTTTTTTTTTTTTTTTTTTTTTTTTGACATTTTATTCATCCACCCCTGTTACATCAAATCGACCTCCATTCCAGGGAAATGGAGGTCACTTGTACAATAAGGTCTCTTATCAGAGTGGGATTTTTTGGACAAACATACACCACTCACTCACTCACACTTACATACAAATTAAACAATCCCCTTTAATGTATAATACAATATATAAGAATTATATATTCATATGGCCTTCATAATGAATTATTCAACTAATGCACATTACTGATGCTGCTCTTCTGACGAAAATAGGATATGATACAGCATCCAGGACTGGTAAAATTTATCAGCAGAACAATTGCTGAAAGATATGTCTTTTTCTATTCTATATCTGACAGACATTTCTTTTACAAATCTTTTAAAGTGCGGTTTACACTTCTGAAATTTACATTTATAGATGAAAAACTTTGCAGACAAGAGAATAAAGTCAAAAATTTTGTCTGTTACAATATTTTCCTTAACACTAAACAGTATCAATTCAAGGCTGAGATTCATATTACACACATGTGAACATTTCTTTATCCAGGAGCAGAAGTCCTTCCAAAATAATTGAATAAAGATACAATCCCAAAACAAGTGTGAAATTGTTTCCTTTTCATTTTGACAAAATGTACACAAATCATTTTCTGTATATTTCAGTTTAAACAGGTAGGTGTTGGTTGTAAGAATTCTATGTATGACTCTGTATTGGAACCAACGTAATTTTACTTCTTGAGTTGCCTGGGTCATTTTAAAATAAATACTGTTCCAATTTAAATTATCAAACTGTGCTTCCCATTTTATTTGACCTTTTGTCTTTAGATCCGAAAATATGAACACAGAATATATATGCTTAGCTCCTGTTTTCTGACTATGAAGCTTTTGTAGTGAACATCTAAAATCTAGTACAGTGTCAGATTGAACTCTATCTACAGAAGTAAACTTAAAATATTGCTTAATACTTTTCACAACACCATAGTAATCTAAGAAATTTGTGGAAAGTTGGTACGTTTCTTGAAATTCTTCAAATGACAAAAATTCTTTCTTGTCATCAACCAGGTCAATAACCTGAGTAACACCTTTTTCCCACCACTGTTTTATGAAAACAGATTTATTATTGACTTTAATACATGGATTATAAAATATTGGCTCTGTTAAAAACTCACCAAATGAATTTGGTTTAACTTTCTTGTCAAAGTCAACAAAAGAGGAAAAGCAATTTTTCCAAAAAAGATTATCAACAATACATAGTTTCTCCTCAAAATAACATGCACCAAATATATTAAGTTTATTCATGACTGGGTATGTTGCTTGAAAAAGTTGCTTCCATTTTGGACTAGTTTCACTTGTAAGCTGTCTAATCCAACACACCTTGAGAGCCTTAACGTACATGAAGATATCTACCATACCTAAACCACCATCTTTAACAGGTTGACACACTTTAGTTCGCTTAACTCTATCTCTCTTTCCACTCCACAAAAATTTAAAAAGAATGTCATTTAAAGAAGTGAGAAACTCTCTTGATGGATCAGGAAGTGACAACAACAAATAGTTAAGTTTGGATACCAGTAAGGATTTGATAATTGCTACTCTGCCCATTGGTGTGACAACTCTTCTCATCCATCTATTGATAATTATCTTAATTTCCAAAAGTTTATTCTGAAAGTTAAGATGGGTCATATAACTTAAATTAGTACAAAATTGAATGCCTAATATCCTAAACATCTCTGGATTCCACATAATAGGACGATCTGCCATGAATTTATCTCTACAGCCTTTCTTACTGCCAAGCCATACAGCTTGTGTTTTATTGTAATTGATTTTCAGCCCTGAAATCCTAGCAAAAAAGTCCAGACAAGAGATACAAGCCTCAAAGGAAGACTGAGAGCCATCAAGAAGAAGTTCTGTGTCATCAGCATACTGGCTTAACAAATACTCTTCATTGTTTATCAAGATGCCTTTTATATCCTTATTTGACCGAATCAGATTGGCCAAGACCTCAGCACAGAGAATAAAAATATATGGTGACAATGGATCACCTTGTCTGCAACCACGTTGAACATCAAACCATGACGATACCTGACCATTAATAGACATACAGCTTTTAATGTTTTTGTAGCAAGATGATATAAAATTCCTAATATTTTCTCCAAAGCCCCAAAAAGCAAGACACTTGTCAATGAATGACCAGGCAACGGAATCAAATGCTTTCTCAAAATCTATTAGAAGAAGCAAGCCAGGGATGTTACATTTTTCAGTATAGGCAATAGCATCATATATCAGACGAATATTGTTACCAATATATCGGCCACTCATAAAACCTGTTTGATCTTCATTAATCAAGACTGATAATTTATCCTTTATTCTATTGGCAATACAAGCTGAAGCTAACTTATAAGCAACATTAAGAAGAGATATTGGCCTCCAATTGGTTAAAAACTGTTTGGGTTTGTCTCCTTTTGGAATACACACAACAACACCTTGTCTTTGTGTTACAGACAGTTCACCAGAGTTCAAACCATAATTCAAAGAACGTAGAAGAAAGTGTTTTATATCCTTCCAGAAAAACTTGTAAAATTCAGTGGGAAATCCATCAGAACCTGGGCTTTTATTGTTCGCCATTTTCTTTAAGGCTTTTGCCAATTCTTCAAGAGAAAGTGTACCTTCCATTTCATCAACTGCCTCCTGACTTAACGAGGGTAATGTGTCTCTGTCAAAGAGATTATTCAAATCTATATCCTCAGTCACATGCTCTCTGCTACTGTATAAATCCTCATAAAAACGAGCAGCCTCACTCACAATGGCCCTAGATTCTGTGATTAATGAACCATCATTAAGCTCTAACTGAGACATTGACTTACTGACAAAGTTTTTCTTTTCCAGATTACAGAAGTAACTGCTAACTTTTTCCCCCTCTACAATCCATCGAGTTCTGGAACGAATTGTAACTCCAGCCATCTTATGTTTTCTCATATCTTCCAGTTCTTTCCTCTTGTTATCTAGGTCATCAAAGTTGATATCATTAGAGTTTTCAAGAAGTTCTATTTCTTGAAGCAAGACCTTCTCCTTCTTAAGACGCTCCTTATTTTTGTAAGAAGAATAAGAAATTGTACGCCCTCTGATTTCTAATAAAAGAGCCTCAAAAAATAACTGATCATTTATTCGAAACTGAACATCTTCATTAGATTCGTCACATCTATCCGAAGTAAATGCATACTGGGACTTCACATCAACAATAGTTTTTTTAACTAGTTCTGCATAAGCTTTATCCCTTAAAAGAGATGAATTGAATTTCCAGTATGTATTACGCCTTGGAGTATCCTTGAAAGTAACTGATAAATCCACCATTGAATGATCGGTCCGGTAGCCTGAAGTAATATTAGCTGTGGTGACAAAAGGATATAAGCTTTCGGAGACAAGAAAGAAATCCAGTCGAGCCTGCTTTAAAGGTGACTTTCTACGCCAAGTAAATCTTTTAGTTTCTGGATTGAAATCCCTCCATACATCAACCAAGCAGAGATCACCTATGAGCTCCAACACCTTATCTCGAGCAAGAGGGTTGTTAACATTCTGATAGTTACACAAATCAATATTTTCATTCAAGACTAGATTCCAATCTGCTGAGAAAATATAATCTTCATTTCCGAAGCCATAAGCTTCAGCCTTCACCCTTTCATAAAATTCCGGAGAATCTTGATTGGGCCCATAGATATTTACCAACGTTAGTCTCTTATCAGCAATGGTAATATCTAAAATAATAATATTGCCATTATCATCCATGAACTTATTATGAATAGTATAATCAAGATTTTTACTAAAAAGTATTGCTACCCCTCGAGATTGACTGTTTTTAGAATTAAAAATACAATCAAATCCCCACTGAGCTCTAATAATCGGTTCCTGTTCTTCGACAAAGTGTGTATCCTGCAAAAGATAAAAAGAGTATTGTTTCGAGCGAAGAAAGTTAAAAACATCTTTTCTCTTCTCAACATCCTGCAAACCTCGACAGTTAACTGAGCAGCAACTGAATCCAAAGTTAGCCATTATCTATGAATGCATTGTATTCAAAGGAAAAATAGGGGATCATAAAATAATCAGTGATAATCAAGTCACATATTAAAACATTCACGCTAGTTCCACACACATTCATGAACAATAAACACACAATGAAATTACGACCTTCCAGCCAAGCTTCGAAAAAAGGAACCTGATCCAGTTTTCGCAAAACACAAAAAGCATCCCTAAAGTTAGGATATAATGAAAGAGTAACCTCAAAATAAGATATTCGGCTTAAACAATATTTGCCGTCAAATTGAAACAAGATTTCAAAGTAAATTAAAGTTGCAATCATAGTTCTAGTTTCATTATTATGTTTGAACGTATCATGCCCGTAGGCCGCCATTTTGGTGGCAAGTCACATGACGCACGTTGTCACGTGAGATGTCACATGATCCTGAGTTTGTCCAAGGGTAAACATCCGAAGTATCGAGAGAGTTAGTCCAAATATAAATCGTATCCACTGATTGAAGAATGAGATGATAAATTAAATCACAAAAATACACGTTTTCCATTAAAACAGGAGGAATCTGAATCTGCATCTTCATTTTGTAACTGTTTAAAAACTAGCACAGGCACAGTTCTATTCGGTCCCCAGATCTTCGTTTAGTCCAAGGGTTTTCCAGGCTTGATCACTATTGTGGCGATATAGTAGGAAGACTGAATTCCCTTTCTCATTGACTCGAGTTTGTAAATTCTTGATCTTTTGACGAAGTCCATAAGCTTTAGAAAGTAGTTTACCACGCAGCTGTTTCAGAGACGGAGGCAGATCGGTACGTACGGAAATCGCCTTCTTGACGAGGTTCTTGAAATTCTTCCTGGCTGCATCTAGCACAGTGTTTCGATCGATCATTGAGACAAATTTTAGGATCACGGGGACTGTTTTATTAGTAGATGGATTCCCTGGCATGCGAGGGAGTCTGTGATAATTCACAAACAACATGTTATCAACAGTTTCAGAGTTTATAGAAAGTTCATTCTTGAAGATAGTCTTGCATTCCTCCAGAATTTCTGTCTTTTCATTCGGGATCCCGTTAATCAGAAGATTCCTTCGCCTCGAATAAATCTGTGTGTGAAGTACTTGATCTTCGAGTTGCTGGATTACCACGTGGAGGCGTTTTTCAGACTGAGTTATCTCCCTTGTAGTATCAGCGATTCTTTTGTCGTTATGTTCCACCGCTTGCTCAATTGTTTCCACTCTATTAGAAAGTTCTGTCACAAGCTGATTTACGGAGTCTATCTTCTGACCCATTTTGGAGCAAATGTCATCTGCCTGTTCCTTCAATGCCCTCATTAGAAAGTCCTGTGAAATTGGCTCCGCCATGTTGACCGTGGTTTTTGACGCTACGTTGCAGGTAGAATTTTGATTGTTTCCCTGTTCTTGTCCTTTGTTCAGAAATGTGGAAATATTAGGTGAAATGGAGTCTCCACCCTCTCCCCCTTTGCCCTTCCGTGTAGATTTCTTTGATGAGGCCATTATTGTTTAAGATTCGGGATGATTATCGGAGAGACAAACTAGTTACGTTTTTCTCCAATCGCCGCCATAACCGGAAGTTCCCCATGGGAATCGTTTTTGGAATACAAAATAATAAATTGTGTTCACAATAAAATGGCCGCCATTCAATTTTTGCTTTATACGCAACATAGTTTTTACCACTACAGATAATTGGTTTGTGTAATAAGATGTTTTACCCTCTAAAGTAAATATAAATGAACTATAAAACTATCATTATAAATGGTAAATTTGAAAAAATAAATTTTGCAAAAAACGTGCTACTGCCCCTTTAAACGAGGGAATCACTCAATTCTACCTTTGGTGGTTCGACGAACTCTTCATCTGACGGCCCCCTCACCTCCTTATACAACAACATCCACACCAGGGCCCACAGGAAGCCTTGGAAGCCAAACAGGTAAAACATCCACTGCCAGCTCAGGTGGGGACACACCTGGAGGAAAGATGAAAGATATTTAAGGTGAGTTAACAGAGTTACAGTGTACCCCATCTAATCCACATCCTCGATAATCCAGCGCTATTGTTCCGATAAATCTACACACAAGCGCTGGAAAACAGTAAGGGTATTTATCCCTAACCTAGTTACCTCCTCTTGGGTCCATGTTATCCAATCAGAAACGAAACGCAGACACTATCTGCGTAAACAACTCGACCAATCAAAATGCATCACTACCGTTGATTATAGAAACAAACATAGCGGCGGCCGACTCACTCGATTACGATAAAGTTTGTAACAAATTCAACGTAGAAAACCTGACAGAAACTCAAAAGAAGTTTTAAGAAGTCTGTACGAGAAGAAGGGTGTATTCATGTCCATCAAAACGGGTGGAGGTAAATGATTAAAATCCCTGTGCTACAAGGCTTATCGAGGGTGTCTAATCCAATGCTCTTTGTAAACTGTCAGATTTATTTGGGCCAGAGATAGTGTACTCCAACTACACAAACACCCCTCTAATCCAACGCTTTTTGTAAACTGTCAGATTTATTTGGCCCAAAGATAGTGTTCTCCCACTAAACAAACATCCCTTTAATCCAACGCTCTCTGTAAACCAACATATTTATCTAGTCAACAAGAGACAATGTGTACTCCCTCTATTTCATCAATCCCCTTAAACCAACATTTGGTCCAGAAAGATATACAGTATACACCTTTCAAAGCACTTGTAAGATTTTGAAAAATAGTCAATGAAACTATGATTAAATATTTCATAAACATGTAATAAATGTTGCTAAATAATACTGTCAATGAAATGTGAAATGTTTCTCTCACTTACCACTGCTGCAATAGTTTGACCGATGGAGCCACACGCAACCAAATATCCGAATGCTCTTGATCGTTCTTCACCAGGGATAGCGTGGGCAAATATGTGAAATATTGTTGGCAAACCTGCAAAGTTGATCAGTCTCTATTTCAGTAATGAAAGTATTTCATTTAAAGGTGTAACTATACAGAAATTCCACAATACATATGTGACACGATATCTCAGAACAATACAATTCGATGCAATAAATATCACAGCATTACATTTTTAGTGATTTTTTCATTAATTATATTCTCTTGATCTTGATTTGTAGAGAAAATAAATTTGTTAAAAGTCAATGATGCGTATTAAGATACAGAGACAATGTATCATGATACGTACATTGTCAAATTAAGTATCGCGATAATTGATATGACAATATATCAAGATAAATATATATATAATTTTATTGTTGTATTTGTTCTCAAAGTTGAATAACAAACATGAAAATAATATCATTGAAGTATCAACAATTGTTTAAAAAATAAATTTAATTGAATAAAAATATTAGTTTAATCAGTGAATATTTAATTTCATGGAGATATAGAGGTTATTATTCTAGGGAAGAGAAAATTGGCCTTTGAAATTTGCATCTTTATCCACATATGACCCCAACAAATATCGAAAATGCTAGTTGGCTTTATCCTGTCAAGAACACAACAGTTACATGACAATTTACTTAAATGGTGTCAATGATGACAAACCAAAATCAAAATACATGCAGTTTTCAACTAAAGACAAAGTTGACCCCCTTTAGTTTTATCAGTTCTTACCTAGGCCCTCCCCTAATCCCAGGACTACTCTCGACAATATCAAAGCGTAGATCGAGTGAGCAAAGAACGGAACCAGAAATGTAGACATGGACCATAGCAAGACAGACACGGCTAAAATCATTTTCCCTCCATATTTCTTGGCAGCACTGGCACCAATAACCTGAAAATAAATGTATAAAAAATTTTAATGAATATTATATTTTAATTACAGGTTTGGATATGGGGATTCTCATTGCTACCTGCTAAATGTAATCTAGGTCGCACACCAAGCCTTACCCTGCACTGCAGGAATTTAGCGGTTACCAAAACACCCACTTGTCTGTGCAATTGGTAGCGCACCCCGTAACACCTCTGATCGCCAGAGTGACACAGTGGTAACGAATACATGTGAAATGAAAAGTAGATGGAGTAGCGCATCCCGATCTAACCCTGAGCGCCAGGGAACAATGAAACTGGAATTTATATTATGGGAAAAAACACTTTAGTGGATGAATGCCAAATGGAAAGATGAGAATATTTGCGAATCTGATAATCCCTATAAGATAAACGAACATTGGCACATGATGCAAGGAAATAAGTAATAAGCAGTGTAAAAAAACTGGAAACAAATGGTGGATTTATGGACTGAAAAAAGCACCTTGAAATATACATTGTAATTGATGGACGGAAACAACAAAACACAACAAAATCAAAAAGTTTGTTTTTGGTGAATTTACAATGATACCAAACAAAGATCAAGATTTTCTGAACTTCTTTAGTTTGGACATATATATGTTTTAGAGTATATGTTTACTCCTTATTAAATGGAATATTGGGTATAAGAAGATGGGATGCATATATATGTTAACAATAGTGAGGAATCTCAGTGGGGGACATTAAGATTCTATTGAACAAAATATGTTTATACCAGGCGATTAAGATATGAGTATGTTCTACAATGCTGATTTGCAATGCAAACACAAGGGTAAAAATACCTGTTTGGTAAAATAAACATTGCCTAGTTGGCTTTATTGAAGTGGTGGATACATAGACGTAAAAAACTTATTACATTCTGTGAAGTCGGATTAGGGTTTTTAGGTAGTATTAGGCTAAAAATATTAAAATCATTTCAGAATAGAATTTATCTAATGCTGTCAAAACTGATATTAACATTAAAAATTTAAATATAAAACATGACCATTATGTTCTATTTTTCAAATGATATGATTTTAACCTGTAAATCTATAATCATTTTTTTTCTGTACAACTGTATAATCAGTTAATTAAATCTTCCAATTTTTCTGGCCAGCTATACATGCCTCCAACTTTGTAGTTTGTACAAAAGCATTTATCTACTTTGCCATACATTTGAGATTAATATTAATTAATTTTGATGTCATAGTAATTTGCTACATGTATAATAAAATAATTTTAACCCTTTGAACATGTTATTTTAAATTCAAAGTGATGTGTAACATAACATGCATAGAACATCAGAAACATTGACAATTTTAAAATATTAATTAAACCATACCTGGCTGCTCATATATCCAACAGCAAATGAACTGAGAACCCATCCCTGTCCGTGCATATCCCACTTGAACTCATCGGTCATCGGTACTATTGCAATCGGCATTATAACTCTGTCGGCAGAGTTGATGAAGTTTGCCATTGAGCATAGAGCTATTGTTTTGGATGTTTTGGACAACATGTCTTCCTACTTTCAGTCAACAACCATTAGCGTTTAAAAGAAATAAATGGCTAGGTTGCTGAAAGAATATGCAACCTCAGGAACAGCTGCAAAAAAGGATTGAACTGTGAACAACAAATATTGACATTGTAAACACACAGAATATTTACATAATGAAAATAATCATAATGCAAATTTTAAAAAAAAAATACAATCAAAATATGTCCATTATTCAATATAATAAAATGAGGCACCTTCACATTATAAAGCTTTAGGATTGTATTAGTTACAGTAGAGATAATTTCTTGAGTCAGTCACTGACAGTTTCTCAGCTGTCAGTTTCAATTTTCACAATGGGAATCTATGCATGGGTGGGGTTTTTAATATTCACACACGTATCAGGAATGACATAGGGAAACTCAATTATTAAATTTTAATTAAATAAATGGATTGAGACTCAAATTATAACAAAAGTTATGTGGAAAATAACAAAGTTTGACTTTTCTTGACATTTTCTAACCCATCTCATTTTTAGATATGAACTATGACAAGTAATTTCTCACATTAATTACATATTAAAACGGTGTTTTAAAGCCATATATTAATGTTTACCATATGCGCCAAATTAATTTCGGATCGGCATTAATCTAGGATGAATGGTTTAATATCCACATGACTATTTCGACGTGGCATCTGCCAAAATTTGCTGCCATGTTGTTGTCCAAGGCCGCTTAGATCATGGCAAAATAAGATCTGCTGATTCCTGACATAACTCATAATTCACAATCATCTTTCTTATCGGTATGTGATAAAGGTTTTATTTCACGTGTTTTATCCTGTCAAAATAACGAGTTCAATTAGCGATTGACTTTTGATACGATGTAAGCGACTGTGGACATTTTCCAATTGATGTGATTGGTCAGCGACGCTCCACACTGACCAATCACAATGTACGTCACTTCTTAACGAAGGAAATATTTGCCGTAGCGTTTATAATACATGGTGAGGAAATAATACATTGTCGAGACTTACTTTAATGGAATAAACATTATGTGAACCTTCTATGTTGTTTTTTTTACCATGATATATCATCCTCGATAATCCAGGCTATCAAAAGCTATTTGTACTCAAAAATATGAAAAACCAACAAAAGTTTTAAACAAAGCAATCACAAAATTGGAAAAAGATGGTAATATCATAACAGATACAAGCGAAAGTATTGAACATGTGAAATCCTATTATATTTTTCTTTACACATGTAAAGCAGTGAAGGATGAAGACCTTGAATTACTGTTCGCCAATAAGGACATTCTAAAATTAACTAATGGAACTTCTAAGAGTCTCGTAGGTGAGCTCCAATACCTTGAAGAATATGAACAATGAAAAAGGTTTTTCTGGAAGGATATAAATTCATTTTTGATCAACTAACTAATATGCTGCTTTCCAGGAGGGTGAATTGTCAATAAGTCAGAAACAGGGGTTAATAACATGTAGGCCTATACCAAAGATGGGAAAATCTAAAGATCAAAACAAACTTTTGACCAATATCATTATTAAATACATCATATACAATTGCAACAATTGCCGCTTGTATAAAAAAAAAAATCCACTACCTAGCATCATCAGTGAAGGTAAAAAAGGTTTTATGAAAGGCAGATACATAGAAGAGTGTACGACTGGTACAGGATATAACGGAGTATACTGATATTGTGAACATGCCAGGTCTCCTTATATTAATAGACTTTGAGAAAGTTTTTGATTCAGTAGGATGGACATTCATCGATAAATGTCTTTATTTTGGCCCTTCGATGAAAATATGGATTCGAACTTTTTAAAATGATATATTAAGTGTAGTAGTAAATGGATTTGCATCTGACTCCTTCCAAATTACAAGAGGTTGTAGACAGGGCGATCCTCTTTCGCCATATATTTTCTTAATAAGTGCCGAAATACTTGCCCACATGTTGCGAGCAAATATACACATATCAATGGTGTCAAAATGCTAGACCTAGAATACCTACTTACCCACTTTGCTGATGATACGAAAATTATTCTTGATTTTACCGACAAATGCTTCAATGCAGCCATTGATATTTTAAAATAAGTAATAATAATAATAATAGTGCATATTTATAAAGCGCACATATCCACGCTCGAAAGCATGCTCAAAGCGCTAAACATATAATGCTAATAAATAATAATAATAGTGATGCACATTTGAATGTGCTCAGTTCACACTAACAGCAATAACAAATCCATGTGTCCAATTGTTGCGATTGTGAAAGTCCTTATGTACCAAAAACCTGAACAAAAAAATAGGCTTTTAGACTTGATTTGAATGATCCAAATGTTGGAGATAGTTTCAGATTTTTGGGAAGAGAGTTCCACATGTTAGGAGCAAAATGCTCAAAACATCTCTGACCAAAGCACTTGAGGTTACACTTCGGCACTGTCAATAGATTCTGATCTTGTGATCTAAGCTCCCGGGATATGGGACATAGGCTGTTATCAACTCTGATATGTAGGCAGGCGATTGATCATGCAGAGATTTATGCATTAGACATACAATTTTGAGTTGAATCCTTGCTTTTATTTGAAGCCAGTGAAGATGTTTAAGGACAGGAGTAATGTGCGATCCTTTAGATGTTAGAGTCACGATTCGCGCTGCTGTATTTTGTACCTTTTGAAGTTTGTCAAGGAGAATATCCGGGAGTCCGACATAAAGACTGTTACAGTAGTCGAGTCTACTCAGTACAAGACAATAAAGACATCTGGTTAGACATTGTGCAGCTTCCATGGAGATCAAAGGACGAATATTTCCAATCACTCGTAAGTTCAAGTAGCATATTTTGCAGACATTGTTAATCTGAGCTTCCATTGAGAGTGTTGGATCTAGCAAGACACCGAGATCCTTGACAGTCTTGGTTAGTTGAACGTCCGTGTCTGACACATTAACGGTGCTTATATCCACCTTTTTTTAGCTGCTGCTTAGTTCCAAAAATGATTGCTTCCGTTTTATCACTGTTCAGTTTGAGTTTGTTTTCTGTCATCCAAGAATTCAAGGACCTGGTACAATTAGCTATATTCAAAAGAGCTTCTTCTGAGTTATGATGATGAAAGTGATTGTACAACTGGCAGTCATCGGCATATGAGTGGTGGAGGAGGCGGTGCTGTGAGATGATGTTTGAAGTACTGCCACAATAGAGAACAAATAACTCTGGACCAAGTACAGATCCCTGTGGGACACCATATTTCAAGTTGACAGTGGATGACCTGTCATTTCCAATCATCACAAATTGTGATCTTCCTTTAATATAAGATGATATCCACTGTAGTGCTGTTCCACCTATCTCATACTGATGTCGGGGTCTGTCCAGAAGTAGATTGTGGTCAATTGTATCGAATGCTGAAGACAAATCCAGCAATATCAGAGCTGCCATATTGCCCTGATCCACTGCTCCACGAATATCATTTATGACTCTTAGTAAGGCTGTTTCAGTACTATGGAATTTGCGATAAGCTGACTGGAACTTTTCTATGAGTGCATTCTCCGTAAGATGACATTTAAGTCGAATATGAAAAGCTTTTTCAATGACTTTGGATAGGAATGTCAAATTTGAGACCGGTCTAAAAAAATTCAAGTGTGATGGATCCAGATTGTCCTTCTTGAGGAGAGGCTTCACTACAGCTGTTCTGAAACACTGGAAACATTCCACTTTCGATACTCTTATTCACAATACTCGTAATACATGGAAGAATCACATCCAAATGTTTGAGTACAATATTGGTTGGGATTGGGTCCAAAACACAGGTAGTGGGCCTTGATGATCGAATAACACTGCGTATCTCTGAGTCTGTGAATAAAGCGAGATCAGTCAGGGGTTGCAAACTGTACTGAGTACTGCTATTATCAACATCTTGAGACACTGTGATATCATCAGAGAGATTTTGTCGTATCATGTCAACTTTGTCAAGAAAAAAGTTGTTAAATGAGTCAGCAAGGGTCCGATTTGATGCAGAAGGTGGAAGTTTGGATTCAGTCCTCTTGTCTTGCAATTTGTTCATAAAAGCATATGATCTTTTGGGATTATCATTCATATTGGAAAGCTGCTGAAGACAGTAATCCTTCTTGCAGTTACGAATGACAGTTGTTGCAGCATTCCGAGCTTGCTTATAAAGTTGACGATCTATTTCAAGATGACCTTTTCGCCATTTTCTTTCAGCTTCTCGACGTGCGGCCTGGCTTTCAGAACTTGTTGTGAGTACCAGGGTGTATCTGTGCGCACTTGGACCTTCTTCACTACAGGTGGAGCATGCTTATCAAGTAGTGTGGAGAGAGTGTCATGATACAGTTGAGCATGTTCATTCACATCAGATGGTGGGTCACACAGCAATGCAGATTCTACCAGGTCAAGTTGAAATTCAATATGGTCAATGTTTTTTAGATTACGGTATGTCACTGTCTCCATCTTCTTAAAAGGTCTACATGCATTCAATGTAACGAAAATTAAGAAGTGGTCAGACAATTGTTTGTCTTGAACAGAAACATCTAAAATGGTTCTATTATCTTCATGAGATATTACACAGTCAAGAGTATTTCCAGATTTGTGCGTTGGGACAGATACATGTTGCTTGAGTCCAAACGAACAAAGTAGATTGACAAACTTCTTAGCAAAAGGATTTTCTTTATCATTAAAATGAACATTGAAGTCTCCAAGAAATATAGTTTTCCTACCAGGATGAGATGCGAAGAGATTAGACATTTCATGATAAAACTGAGTGTTTGTGAGTCGATTTTTCCGAGATGGTGGAGGCCGATAAATACAAATCACCCTGAAAACATGTTTATCAGCTGTAACACAAACATCTTACATTTCAAACGATTTAGGAATTTCAGTTGTTTTTGCCTGGTGACGAGTGATGATGAGAGAAGACTTGTATATAATGGCTATGCCTCCACCGGATGAATTTAAACGAGGGGAGTTGACACAAGAAAATGAAGGTGGTGTCATTTCCGCGATTTTTGCTTCATCACCATGACTATGAAGCCAGGACTCAGTTATGAAAAGAATGTCTAAATCCTCTTCAAGGATGAAATCCATAATATCCATTGCTTTGTTCCGCGTAGATTGAGCATTCCAGACGCAAACCCGGAGATTGGGTAACAATGTTTTGGTTGAGATACACTGTTGAGATGCAGCACTTAGCGCGCTCTTATGTGAAGACGTATCAGCCATTGTGCGTTTAGATTTAATAAGGCTTAGCGTAACCCCAGAGTGGTCTGTGCATGGGAAAACCTCCGAAATGGTAAGGTAAAAACGGCGTCATTCTCCGATCTCAAAATGAATATTGAAAAAAACTAAAATAATTTTGATTTGATCAAAACAATTTTCTTCAACAAAATACTTGACTCGCTACACCTGGGCCGTGTTCAAGAGAGGTTTCAAAGTAATCGCTCAATTAGCGATTACTTTTAAACCTCTCTTGAACGCGATTCCTCAATGTAGCGCTACGTAGCAAGGCGAGCAAACTTCGAGGAATTTGCACTGTGTCCTTCAAGAGAGAATGAGCGCTACTTGAGCGCTACATTGAGCGATCAATGAGCAATTTAAGCGCTCGCTGTTATGGAACGGAGCCATGGATTGGACAAAGCGCCCATTCAGACTTCTTGATGTCTGTTTTCAGCATAATGTGGCAGAAATGATTGAACGAAATTACAAGGATAAGCTTGAAAATAGAATAGATAATCTAATGACCATTTGGTCTCGTAGGGATCTTACACCTATTGGTAGAATCATTGTTTTGAAAAGTCTTATTTTACCAACTATAAATCACCCGTTAACATCAATCCCTTATCCAAAACCAGATATGATATATAAGTTACAACAAAAAAGCTATTTATTTGTATGGAAAGGGAAACCAGATAAAATAAAGCGAAACGTAATTGTACTGCTTTAGATTCAATAGAAATGGGATCAACCTATCAGAGAGACTTTATTACACCACATGACCAATGTTTTCTGGAAAGACGTTTTCAACGCATGGGCCACCTTGCAAAGCAAAAGAACTGTTAAAGATCCCAAAATCGATACATTTGGACAAATGACAGTAATTTGTTTTAAAAAAAACCACTGTAATGATCAAACACTATGTTACATCAAATGTTAAATATATTAATACCGTTATAAAAGAAGATGGATAGTTTTTAGATAACTCAGAATTTTGGTTGGTATCAGGGAAAACGAACTTTTTGGAATATACGGGTTTGGTTCACTGCATAAAAGAATATAATAAAACAAAATCTTTGACAATTGACAAACGGAAAATGATGCCTTTTATTCCTGACAACTTGAAAATATTATTCAAGGCCGGTCAAGGGATGTAGATAATTCTAGACAGATCTAATGATATAAATAAAATGATGTAGTTAATGAAGTCAAAAGTGAAAACAAATGGGAAACTGATATCGGCTCAAATACAATAAAGATCAGTTGAAATATATATAACTTTATTGCATTTCTATGATGGCCGAGAGGGGACATCGCTCTTTCGCCCTCTGGTATCAACACGACAAAGCGATAAAGCGATATAGTCACACGACAAAGCGATAAGGCTGCACGACAAAGCGATAGAGCAACACGACAAAGCGATAACGCCGCACGACAAAGCGATAACGCCGCACGACAAAGCGATAGTGTCGCACGACAAAGCGATAACGCCGCACGACAAAGCGATATAACAACGCGCTAAAGCGATAATAACAGCACGATAAAGCGAAAGAGCGATAAAGCGAAAGAGCGATAAAGCGAAAGAGCGATAAAGCGAAAGAGCGATAAAGCGATAATAACAGCGCGATAAAGCGAAAGAGCGATAAAGCGAAAGAGCGATAAAGCGATAATAACAGCGCGATAAAGCGAAAGAGCGAAAGAGCGATAAAGCGAAAGAGCGATAAAGCGATAATAACAGCGCGATAAAGCGAAAGATTGATAAAGCGAAAGAGCGATAAAGCGAAAGAGCGATAAAGCGAAAGAGCGATAAAGCGAAAGAGCGATAAAGCGATAAAGCGAAAGAGCGATAAAGCGATAGAGCGAAAGAGCGATAAAGCGAAAGAGCGATAAAGCGAAAAAGCGAAAAAGCGATAAAGCGATAAAGCGATAGAGCGAAAGAGCGATAAAGCGATAAAGCGAAAGAGCGATAAAGCGATAAAGCGATAAAGCGATAAAGCGAAAGAGCGATAGAGCGAAAGAGCGATAGAGCGATAGAGCGAAAGAGCGAAAGAGCGAAAGAGCGATATTGACACGTCGACCTTAATCTTTTACATAACAATAGAATACTATGATGGCCGAGAGGGGACATCGCTCTTTCGCCCTCTGGTATCAACACGACAAAGCGATAAAGCGATATAGTCACACGACAAAGCGATAAGGCTGCACGACAAAGCGATAGAGCAACACGACAAAGCGATAACGCCGCACGACAAAGCGATAACGCCGCACGACAAAGCGATAACGCCGCACGACAAAGCGATAGTTTCGCACGACAAAGCGATAGTGTCGCACGACAAAGCGATAACGCCGCACGACAAAGCGATATAACAACGCGCTAAAGCGATAATAACAGCACGATAAAGCGAAAGAGCGATAAAGCGAAAGAGCGATAAAGCGAAAGAGCGACAAAGCGAAAGAGCGATAAAAACAGCGCGATAAAGCGAAAGAGCGATAAAGCGAAAGAGCGATAAAGCGAAAGAGCGATAAAGCGAAAGAGCGATAAAGCGAAAGAGCGATAAAGCGATAATAACAGCGCGATAAAGCGAAAGAGCGATAAAGCGATAATAACAGCGCGATAAAGCGAAAGAGCGAAAGAGCGAAAGAGCGATAAAGCGAAAGAGCGATAAAGCGAAAGAGCGATAGAGCGAAGGAGCGATAAAGCGATAAAGCGAAAGAGCGATAAAGCGATAAAGCGAAAGAGCGATAAAGCGAAAGAGCGATAAAGCGAAAGAGCGATAAAGCGAAAGAGCGATAAAGCGATAATAACGGCGCGATAAAGCGAAAGAGCGATAAAGCGAAAGAGCGATAAAGCGATAGAGCGAAAGAGCGATAAAGCGAAAGAGCGATAAAGCGAAAGGACGATAAAGCGAAAAAGCGATAAAGCGAAAGAGCGATAAAGCGATAAAGCGAAAGAGCGATAAAGCGAAAGAACGACAGAGCGAAAGAGCGATAGAGCGAAAGAGCGAAAGAGCGAAAGAGCGAAAGAGCGAAAGAGCGAAAGAGCGAAAGAGCGAAAGAGCGATATGGATTTTATGCGCATGCTCAAGACGGAAACGAGGCAGCAATCGCCATTTGCAATGGAGAGACATTTGGAAGGTGAACGAGGTTAGTTTGAACTAATATCTATTTATATGTTTATCTATGCCGATCATTGATTTCTTTGTAATGGGAATTTTTTTCGGAGAGATTTTTTGTTATAAGACAACATTTGCTGGTTAGTAATCTCTTTATTGTGTATAAACAGGAACTTCCAGTATAATGTGGTCAATCTTTCAGCAAATGGAAGTAGGATATACCACTTACTAGGCTTTTTTTTATCTAACAAACGCTTTCCAGCGGAGCTGATTTCGCATTCGGAATATACCAATAAGATAGTATGCATTTATACAGAATGATAGCATTTATTAGAATGAAACTGAGTCAAGTCAAGTCTGAATGGGTAAGTTTTACAATTAGGATTTAAAAATATGCGAGAGCTTAATATTGAGGGTTTACAATACACACACGAGAGAGGGTAAATACTTGATTGATAAACAGCACTGGTCAGTAGGCTTTATGGTAATGTTTGATATGCAGCACAAGAGGCAAATAACTTTATCGAGATGACAGATACAAGAAATTACAGTTGATTGATTGAAGGGCTACAATATTGGGGTTACTTCTACTAAGACATAAAATTGATTAAAAACTGTTAACTCTGTGTTTGGTCATGACTCAATAAAATGATGATAAAAGGATGAGCGTCTTCAATGCATGGAGTTTGGCTTACATTCGGATAAGTGTTGGAGGTTACAAAATCGTCTCTTAACACTTGAATACTCCATTCAGTTATACCATACATAAGTCAGGGATTCTATACAGGAAGGCCAAGAATTCCAATTTGAAAATGAACAAACTTGAGATCTAGTGAAGCGGCAATAAAATTACACTCTGCGTGTCATTTCACGCAATTCAAGTTTTGCTGTGCGCGTAAGTGCAAACAGTCATAGTCTTGTTGTACAACAAACAAATGCCAACTTTGAACTCAACATTGACCTGAACATTAGCCATGATGAATGACACGGTGTCGGTTATTTACCTCCATATATACAGAGGTTAGTCTAATTATTGTAATTACTAATCAATATCATTTATAGTAAAATTGAACAGATTTCATATATCATCACCCAACGGTGAACACTTATCAGCTGCCAAGGTACATGTTAATAAGTAGAAGGCTAACATAACAGTGCACACTCCAGGAACTGCTGACACGACCCCTTTCCTTAAAACAACACAGCTAATCCTAATCCCCTACAGGCTGCCTGCACAGTGAGAACAAATCGTTAGTTGACAGAAGGAAGTGATTACCTGTAAATACATGCTTGTGTCTACCTATTGATTAATGAGACCGACTCATTAATCCTCACAAGTCTGCATTGTTCTACAGTCACACCCAATTAGTGTGCTCAATTATGACGTGCGTGATTATCGAACAATGACTATGTCTTACTGCCATGTAAGGATATTGATGTTGTAATTATTTCTCGTTCTTGATTCATGTGTATATATATATAAAGATATATATATATATCAAATGTCCAGGTGTATGGCTGCTTCAAATTATCAAAAAATTAAAAACATAACGCCGAGTTTCTTTCTCCTACCGGTTTCATTTCATCTTCAGGGAGAATATATATATGCCATCTTCCACTTGTCTAAACATACTTGAAAAGACCGATATACTGGTCGAAATTAGCTCATCGTATTAAAGAAGATTTATCCAGTCCCATCTGATGTTTACTCTTTTCTATATATAACCACGTGCGAAACGACTCATTTTTATATTGATATCAGTATCTTAGAATGTTTATTTTCAAATTTAATGACCCATGCATTTTCTCTGTCTTCAATTACAGATGGAATCATCACGGATTACTTTCTTAGAGGGTTTACAAACAGAGAGGTTTGCTATATGTTGGAATCACAACATAATGTGATCATGAGGCAAGTACAAATCTTAAAGGCACTGTAGCACACTTATTGACAGTATTTTAGAACATCCAGGAGTTACTATACATTGTGTATCACTTTAAGCTTTCTATTGATGCAATAAACTAATTTAATTTCCCAGTATTGAAGTTAGAAGTACGTTGAGTGATATTTCTTCAATATAGTCGGTGGTCATATTTTTTTAAAAAGCCATAAGCTGAAAAATAACTAACATATTTTATTATTACTTTACAAAAGTAACAACGAAATCTAACTGTGATCACGAGTTAATGATTTCACAATATTGTTTTTATAAACTTCCAAAACAAAAAAAAATTGTATTTTTATGATAATATATCTTTAAGGATATATCGACTATAGGACGAGTATTGCAATGTACATGAAGAAACATTGACTCAACGGATGTTTGTAAAAATAGCAATCATAGCTTGAACGTGTGATAATGAAGGGTCCTATCTGTAGTTGAATTTCATTGTGGAGTAGGAGAGTGCTTTGCTAATGATAACTCCGTAGGTCTCGCTTGGACCCATGCTTGGGCAACAGCGGGGGCTGTGACATAAAATATAATCGTATATAATCGTATATAATCGTATATAATCGTATATAATCGTATATAATCGTATATAATCGTATGTAATCGGATATAATCGTAATAAAAGTGTTGTGCACTGAATACTTTATATTTCATTTCAACTGTTTTCTGATCATTGTAGTATTGATTTTGGACTTTTGGACTTTTGGACTTTTGGACTTTTGTTGGTATTTTATGTCTTTCCAATGGAATCATGACGTGATAATAAGGGGAAAAAACACACCTTGACAAATTACCACATGTCATTGAATTCTACAAGCCCTGAAAGTTGCATGAAAAATTGGTCAAACCGTTAATTCATGAATCGACGACAAAATATTCCGGAAATAATAATAAAAAGCATTCGCATAAAAAACAATAGGTCTTCCAGATTTTGTCTTTAAGTCATAACAAAAGTTAATTATATTACAATATCAATCTTCAATTGAAAAGAAACAGCCAACATGTTGGCGAACGAGTTCCTTTTGGTACGTATTCACCATAATGATATTTATCAGTAAAATTCATATATAATAAAAACACTGCCGATTATCCAGCATTATCCATTCGAACTTCTCCTACGGCATCGCGTTTGATAGGAAAACACAGAAATGTACTCCAATGAACAGGTTTCCTCCTTCATCAATTTGTATAATTGATATGGTACGGTTAATAAAATTCACTAATGGGGGTCACAATTTTCGATATATAATCTGAATTTTACCTTGCTTTTTCAATTTAATTATGTGTTCAAAATACGGTTTCGTATATACCGTATTTCGTCTGATGAGCACCGGGCCTCTAATAAACGCCGGGTCTAAACCCTTCCTTAGTAAACTTTAGTATTCTATTAAAGAAATAAGCGCCGGGTCTCTGATAAGCGCCGGGGGTCAAGAGGTGCTGGAAAAAATTAGCGCCCGGGCGCTTATTAGAGGAAGTACTGTATTTTGAGAGAAAAAAAGTTATATGGAAATTTCCCGAATGTATGTTGTGTGTATTTAATTAATGAATAGCTGTTGTTTTTTATATTAAAGAAGTGGTGTCCATTGCATTGTTGTTTCAGTACAAGAACTTTAAAGCGTAAGCTAAAAGATCTTGGGCTTCGCCGATGTTCAAGTCATATTGATCACCAGAGAGTCGTTCAAGCAGTCCAGGTAGCAATAACATTTCGTATCACCATTTATTCAAACTTTCTTTTTAAAATGAATACGATTGTTTAGTACAGTTATTGTTGTACAGTATTAAGCTTACACTATAGGACAAGTAACGCAATCACGCCACGATGTTATGAATTCATTTCCATGCAAGCCTGTGATCTGAGAATGATGTTCATTTACATTCGAAGAGTGAAATTTTGTGATAATTGGGTATCTCTCCCGCATGATAGTTTTTACCAATTTTTTTATAACATTTCAAACGTCAGTTTTTATTTTTTCAAACGAATGATGATATATTTGCTACCAGAGGAAAGATCGGTATTGCTATAACACGACATATTTGACACCACAGTTACTTTTTAGTATGAGCTCGGGGGAAGTGGCTGCTGTCTTGGTTATAGAAGCATGACAGTTCGTCTCAGAAACGTACACGGAATCAGAGTTCCAAGGTATGGCTATCATTTCTGAAACACCTGAATGACATACATCTGCTAACTAGACAATGTATATCATTTTATTTTTAAAAAATCAGGATACTAAAATGTGAAGTGAAAACAAGAACAGCTGTTGTAATTAGTACATTTCATGGAGGCTGATCAAGTATGTGTCATGTTTATTTTGACTTTTTCATTAAACTGATTGTAACCCTCTTAAGGGACATGGTGATGCATGTGATGAGAGCCCTTGATCCCGACGGAAACGCAGACCGTAGATTGCACAGATTTAGCAGACGGTCTTATTACAACATGGGACCCAACTACCTGCTTCACATAGACGGCTACGACAAGCTTAAACCATTTGGTTTTGCTATTCATGGTGCAATCGATGGGTAACTAATGCTTTCATTATTGACTGTTTCATATGTTATTTGCAGTCGAAACGTACTATTCACAATGAAGGCACGCCACTCGTGTTTTCATCAGTAAAGATGATGAACACCAGGTTAAACATGTACAAGTTAACTCAACTCATGAACATCCCTTAAGAGTAGATTTGCACAGAGAGTACAGCAATAAAAAAAAGTATAAAACACTGACTTGTATCCAAAGCCGTTGTTTAATAGTGTATATATAGATTGAACTATAAGGTACTTTAAAGGTGCATCCATTGTGTTTCATAAAATTTTATTTGGCTTTAATACGTTCCAACAAACCATATGTGCTGTTTACGATACAAATAAATTCACTTAGCTTGCATATTCATCCCAAATCGCCAAACATATCATAATAACTATTTTCCATATAAAATCGAGTAACATAATTATGCATGTGTAGAAACCGAAAGTGAACGTCCCATTTACATGCTCAGAAGTTATATGAGCTATTGAACATTGTTAACCCAAATTTGTTATTTTGTCTGGTGTAAATAAGATTCCAAAATTACGTTTGACTCATTGGCGCGCGCCACACGTGGTGCATTGTCCAGTTTTCGATCAGAAATCACTACTTTTACCTTCATATCGTCAATATACTAAGTCGAGTATCATTAAAATCGATAAAATAAGACCATTTATAACGTTTGTCATATTTGACCCCAACAACACAATGGATGTACCTTTAACTGTGTGGTACGCTGAACCTCAAAGGTACATCCATTGTGTTGTTGAAGTCACATATTTAAACGTTATAAATGGTGTTAGTTTATCGAGAAGTACCGACTGTTACCGAAACCTACCATTTTGATGATAGAAGACTTAGCATTTTGACGATCTGAAGGTAAAAGTAGTGATTTCTGATCGAAAACCGGAAACTGCACAGCATGTGGCGCGTGTCAATGAGTCAAACGTAATTTTGGAATCTATTTATAACAGACAAAAATACAAATTTGGGTTGATAATGTTTATGGGTCCCATAACTACTGTGCATTTAAATGGGACGTGCATTTTCGGTTTCTGCACATGCATAATTATGTTACTCAATTGTAATTGGAATCTAGTGATTGGGATATATTTGGCGATTGGAGATGTATATGCAAGTTGAGTGAATTTATTTGTATTGTAGACAGCACATGTGGTGAGTTGGATCGTATTAAAGCCAAATAAAATTTTATGAAACACAATGGATGCACCTTTAATCAACCACTAAACAATGTATTCCTCATACTTTCATACTTCATACTTTCCTTTGTAGCTACAATACTCATTTCAGATTTTCAAGACGCATTATATGGCTCAAAACAGGAAGAACTAACAACAACCCCTACATAGTAGCACATCATTTTATGCAGTACATTGAAGACATCGGAGGTAAGTATCACTTTAGTAATGTGCCTAGTTCCATACATAATTGAATTAACCACGCCACAATTAAATTGAAATAGTTGTTCAGTCAAAAGGAAGTATACACTTTTTAAAATAAGCATCGGATGCAAAGGGCCTAAACATCAACTTTTGTTTATAAAATTTGAACTAAAACCATATTAACACATTTTCGAGAAAATTGGAAAATATTGATAACCACGTGACCTTTATACTGATGTTAAGTCACGTGACATATAGCTAAAATTGACACACGTTATTAATGTTGATCATCTGATCTGTGAAAAACACCTGAAACCCGTCAAAAGTAACACCATAAAAACGTAACTTATTAACTTCTGAAAATTGACAAAAGCTTGGCAACGGATACAAAAGCTACAATAATCGCCCTTGTTCCTTCATTTCTAATGTCAATGTGTTGTCACATTACAGAAGAGTTCGGGAGACATTTGACAATCCCAGAACACAAAAAACAATGGTCTTTTTGCTTCATGAAGGCCGATATCTTCTTGTGTTAGACCGCCGCCAACGCTATTTGTGACTGACGTCATAGTCGGCAACCACCATAGTTAGGTTTGTCCCTATCACCAGACGACTTTGAACTGGTAGAGTCGAAGCTTTTCGACTGCTCAATAGACAGGTACTGACCGCTGAACTTTAATGTATAGTTATTGTCATTATGGCAGTGACAACGTCGTTTTTGGCATGCAACGTTACCCCTTTACAATGATTTCTATTGTCTTAAGACTTGTCGCTGATTAGACAACTGTCAGACGGTCCACAATGGCGTGTAAGAATCCATCCTCGGTTACCCATGGTTTTATATATGCTCCGTTACTCTCCACTATATCACCCATGGGAAACCCTATCAGGAGAATCTGTACTCAAATTACCCGCCCTTGGCCGGCGTGACGAAGTCAGTAACCAAAGAAAATACTCAACACGATATGACGGAAATGGTCAAGGGAGATAACCGGTGACGGATGGCTAACAAAATGACCTCGCGTGCTTTGCAACGAAGTGATATGAATTGTTTTTGGCTCGCAGGTCCAAGCTGCGTAGCGGTTTGATTGGCTCACGCCGGCCAAGGGCGGGTAATTTGAGTACAGATTTCTCTGATGAAATTTCCCATGGGTGATATAGTTGAGAGTAACGGAGCATATATACAACCATGGGTGACCGAGGATGGTTAGAATCAAACCACCCTCCAAGTTAATGAACACACGTCGATGCAGGCTTTGCATGAACACAGAAACAGCTCTCGGGTGACGCCATAAGATATTTTTAATACTTGACCAGACAGTGAATATTGCGTTGACACACTAATCGAACACATTTGAGACCCATATGGCACATTTTACAAAATGAAAGACTTGAGGTAATACATTCTCTTCGCACAGAGGTAACTCCCTTCAGATTTTCGATCCTACCCTGTGTTGTTTTCGCTTGAAATCGGGAACAGAAGCAGTATCCCCTAGCGGTGGAAAGAGTAATCTCATACTGTGTCCCTGCTTCTTAACCAATGAAAACTCATCTTTAATTGGCCATGTGGATCGGGTGACTTCAAAGATCTTGGCATTTTACTCTGAAGGGTCTTGCTCATTAGCATATGTCATTCGAATATGTCTGATGTAAATAACGCAAATGAACTGTTTTTGGTATTTGTGTCTGACTTGGTCTTCTTTAGTTATAAGTATGTTTATGATCAATAGTTTTCACAAAATCAAACAGCATATTTCGAGGAAAACACAGGAAAACGAGAAGTCACAATTGTTATGATTTTAGGTGCGCCAAGGTGTGTCCGAGGAGACAGAGGAAATGAAAATGTTTTCATTGAAGATCTTCAAAAGGCAATGCGTTGGACAGACGTTGATGATATGGCTGCGGAAAACAGTTTCATTTATGGAAGCTCTCACAGAAACCAGGTATGTCCGCAAAGACATTGCAATTTCCAAAACAACTTTCAGAGATAACATTCCAAGAATTTCTGAACTTTCACGAATTAGTTTGAACTTATCCGTCCTGAAGGGGCCGATGGGCCTAAGGCATGACATGCCATCCGGCGTCCGTCCGTCGCTCCGTCCAAATATTGGTCCCAGGGGTGACGACATAAAATACATATTTTCTTCTTTTTCTCAAGTACATAAATGCTTGAAAGTTGAAACCTGCGGTTATTTCTCCTATAGATAAAATTTACATTTTGAAATTTAGTTTATTGTTTAAGTCTGATGAGATAGATAGCCAGTGTCTCTATTTTTTGGTATAATAAGATATAATAAGCTATGTGTTGTTTTATTAATAAGCACTACATGAATGATAATTTCTTTCAGAGAATTGAACGTTGGTGGTTGACGCTTAGACAAAGCGGAGGAAATTTTTGGATAAACTTTTTCAAGGATATGGAAAGTCAGGGAATCGTTTCATTGGACAATCCTCTCCACATGTATGTTAGCATTAAGCGATGTTATTGCCCCCCGACGCCGCGAAGCGCGGAGCGGGGGTTATAGTATTCAACTCCGTTCGTCCGTACGTCCGGTTTCTTTTTAGCGCGATCTCTCATGAACCGCTGGACCTAGAATCCTCAAATTTGGTACCAGTCTTCATATGGGGAATACGCAGACAACAGTCGATTTGGGTGACCCTATATATGAATATATTTTCAAGGTCACTACACGACTTTGACCTGTTCTTAACATGTTCTGAGCCTGATATAATAACAATTGAGTCATGTAATGGTCAGTACAATCATTTTAGCTCATTTCTTAATTGCGGCGGGGGACATGGTCACGTTTGTGACATTTACTTGTAAGGTATATTGTGACATAGTGATGAACAACTTATGTTTATTCTACATTAGTTTTGTTTCGGTTTAACAGGTTGGCATGTTTCTATCACATTTCTTAATGTTCTTTATCAACAACCATTCACGGAACATAACACCCACTTACCTAATGTAGTGTATACGTTCAAACGGATGGAAAATAATATCCTTTGAAGTACACCATACTAAGCAACAAAACCTGATTTAATAACCAAAATATCTTGTTCAAAGTACATGTTTATTTCTTAGTGAAATCCTGAGATACTCTTTCAACGACATTCTGCAGTACGAACTTGATATGATTGCCAGAGAGTGGAACCAACACCGGGTGACAAGTAAAACTGGCCCCAGCGGAAAACCAGATGTCCTTTACTTTGCCCCAAGTATACATGGTTAGTACCATTTATAAGTTATGTCTGTAATTAAAGTCATTATATTGTACTACTTTATTAAATATACTGACTGAAATATTTTATTTGAGGCACAAGTCAGTTTCATAATGTGTATGTAAGTTTCATTGTGTTTATCTTGTGTCATCTGTTGGTCAACATTTGAGACCAGGAGATTTGATATAAAACGTATGTTTTTTCATGTAGTCTTTCCTGAAATATTTCAACAAGGTGTTTCCCCAGGCCTCGGACCCCCGAGATTTCATTTGAATTCCTAAACACGCCGAAATGAATATCAAAATAGGAAGTGATATTCCTTGATTATTTTGACTAAACAGTCGGGAAATAATGACATAAACAAATATTTTGTAGTTTATGTTCATAATGTTATTTTGTATTTATGAATGTATTATAAGTTGTATGTTTCTAACGTAATATCTTTGTACCAATGTGTCCCGTTTTCGGTTAACTTCACACAAGTTTATGATAGAAAGAGGTCCATGAAGTAATATGAAAATAGCCTTTGAAAGGCGACTCTGTTGTTGTGGAAACGATATTGAACATGGATATCATGTGTTATTAGTATGCCCACTCTGTGTAAGTTATCACTCTATGTAAGTTATATTTGCCAATGTATTATTATAACCTTTGATGTTGTTTTGGCCTTTGACCTTTAAATAAAGAACTTGTACTTGAACTATCCTGGACAAAATAAGTTAGGGATATTGGAATTGTTATGATTAATGTTTCATTAATGAGTACGGTTATAATTATACTTTTCTTCAAAAGTTTATAATTTAAAAATATCCCTAATTATTTTGTCCAGTGCAATATGTGTCAACCTCGTTACTGTTTTTGTTCACAGGCGCCGTCGATTACAAAATTGAACTGGACACTGATGACATTGCATCTTTGAAATCTATGTGCGAGACGCCATCTCCATCTGGCTGTGACGCCGATTTTGCCAACGTGTGCAATACACTCCTTGAAAACAATGGGAAGTCAAAACCAAGCGACGCGAAGGAAGCTATGGCCATTTTCGCCTGGATAGCAGATTTCCTGGAATAGTTGAAAACTGTGTTGTAGACACTTTGAAAAGAAGCATATTTAAACTGATGTTTTAGAAAGCTATGCACCTCTTTGGCTGGATAGCAGATTTCCTGGAATAGTTGAAAACTATGAAGAAACGAATTTTTTCTTATTTTGTACTTATTATTGAAACCTGCCGATTTTTTAGTGTCAAGGTGTGAGAAAATTTCACAACAAGCCATTCGTACACCAGAACAAGAACATGAATATGGTCCCTGTGTTTTATTGGGATTTATTGTCATTCAGTACGTAAAAATAAACCATTGTTACAAACTTTCATTCTACAATGTTTCAAAACGCGTTATTTCAGTTGTACAAAACAATAAAAAGGAACTAAAAATCACAACAATTGTGTGAATTAATATGAGGAACCGTCAGTAGGGTGAACATTTTCAAAAGATATTATTAATCACGTCTCCTATTTAAGACAGAAGATGACTATTTGAGATCGTAATACATGAAACCTATTGCGAAGCCTCTTTCTTTTGGCAATATTTGGCCATGGTTAACTTACTTAAACCATGTTTCAATAAAGAAACTAACGAATAACAATATCATGAAAAAAGGTATTCCTTAGCAGATTGACATTTTTGATTCTTTTACACGGTACGTACAAGTATCAATTGAACATAACAAGCAGTTGTCACTAAGGTGATATAATCCCCGGCAAATTAATACTTCAAAATTAAAAAAAATAGTGTTATGGTATAAGCAAAATAGTTGGGGCCTTGAATCTTCCCTTAAATGACCATTGGTGTAATATAATGATGAGAAAACAATGATCAGTTCTTATGATACCCCACTGACATGCTTAACATGCACGTTCACACGTTCACTAAACGCGCTTCAGGGAAAAACAAACATGAATCTCATAGGTAGGTTAAAGCAATGACTCTTCATATATGATACCCACGGCAATAAAATACAGGCGGTCAACAGGAACGACAGCGTGTTCTATAAAACAATAATACATGCTCCTAACACGTCAGTAAAAGCGTCGCTTTGCAAATTACATCATATTTAATTAAGTTAATATGAGTTAATGATCTACTATGAGATTCCCGTAAACAAGTACTCGCTTTTATATAATAACCTTTGAATAATTACGTAATTTTTATGATCTTTATTTTGAAAATATTAATGCCTCCTGTCGTAGAACACATTCACTGGCAATTTAACAATCAAAGATACGTAAAATATGACTTAATTGGCTAAGCGACCCTCTGACTGACGTCCTTAATCACGAGCATGTTTTATTGTCTCATTGACCGCCTGTGTTTTATTGCCGTAGGAACATATGAGTATGTAATAGTTTCAAGGGTATTACAATGTATATCGTTTGTAAAAAGGAAAATCCATGAACATCATTGGTTGAAAAATGAATATGTTATATCATGAAGATCATTGGTTAAAAAAATACTGGTTCATTGGCTCAATGGAACAGCCGTGTACATAATACGTTCAATGGTGCAAACATGTACATCATTGATTAAAAGGAACTTTTATAAACATGATTAGTAAAACTAAAACAACGTGTACATCACTTGTTAAAAGCAGGCATGAACATAACTGGCTTGTACATCCCCAGGGAGACAAACATTTACATCATTGATTAAAAGTAACTAATAAAAAACAACTAACATAACAGAAAAAAACAAACATTCAAGGGGAAAGGCTTGTATCTCACATGTTCATGTGAACACACACGTATATCATATATTTAAGGGAACACATATGTATATCATATGTTTAAGGGAACAGGTCTGTACATCATAGGTTCATGGGAGTATACATGTACATCACAGGTTCATGGGAGTATACATGTACATCATAGGTTCATGGGAGTATACATGTACATCATAGGTTCATGGGAGTATACATGTACAGCATAGGTTCATGGGAGTATACATGTACATCACAGGTTCATGGGAGTATACATGTACATCATAGGTTCATGGGCGTATACATATACATCATAGGTTCATGGGAGTATACATGTACATCATAGGTTCATGGGAGTATACATGTACATCACAGGTTCATGGGAGTATACATATACATCATAGGTTCATGGGCGTATACATATACATCATAGGTTCATGGGCGTATACATGTACATCATAGGTTCATGGGCGTATACATGTACAGCACAGGTTCATGGGAGTATACATGTACAGCATAGGTTCATGGGAGTATACATGTACATCATAGGTTCATGGGAGTATACATGTACACCACAGGTTCATGGGAGTATACATGTACAGCACAGGTTCATGGGCGTATACATATACATCACAGGTTCATGGGCGTATACATATACATCACAGGTTCATGGGCGTATACATGTACATCATAGGTTCATCGGAGTATACATGTACAGCATAGGTTCATGGGAGTATACATGTACATCATAGGTTCATGGGAGTATACATGTACATCATAGGTTCATGGAAGTATACATGTACATCATAGGTTCATGGGAGTATACATATACATCATAGGTTCATGGGCGTATACATATACATCATAGGTTCATGGGCGTATACATATACATCATAGGTTCATGGGAGTATACATGTACAGCATAGGTTCATGGGAGTATACATGTACATCATAGGTTCATGGGAGTATACATGTACACCACAGGTTCATGGGAGTATACATGTACAGCACAGGTTCATGGGCGTATACATATACATCACAGGTTCATGGGCGTATACATATACATCACAGGTTCATGGGCGTATACATGTACAGCACAGGTTCATGGGAGTATACATATACATCATAGGTTCATGGGAGTATACATGTACATCATAGGTTCATGGGAGTATACATGTACATCATAGGTTCATGGGAGTATACATGTACATCATAGGTTCATGGGAGTATACATGTACATCATAGGTTCATGGGCGTATACATGTACATCACAGGTTCATGGGCGTATACATGTACAGCACAGGTTCATGGGAGTATACATGTACAGCATAGGTTCATGGGAGTATACATGTACATCATAGGTTCATGGGAGTATACATGTACATCATAGGTTCATGGGAGTATACATGTACATCATAGGTTCATGGGAGTATACATGTACAGCATAGGTTCATGGGAGTATACATGTACATCACAGGTTCATGGGCGTATACATGTACACCACAGGTTCATGGGCGTATACATGTACAGCACAGGTTCATGGGCGTATACATATACATCATAGGTTCATGGGCGTATACATATACATCATAGGTTCATGGGCGTATACATGTACATCACAGGTTCATGGGCGTATACATATACATCATAGGTTCATGGGCGTATACATATACATCATAGGTTCATGGGCGTATACATGTACATCATAGGTTCATGGGCGTATACATGTACATCACAGGTTCATGGGCGTATACATATTGATATCATAGGTTCATGGGCGTATACATATACATCATAGGTTCATGGGAGTATACATATACATCATAGGTTCGTGGGCGTATATATGTACATCACAGGTTCATCGGCGTATACATGTACATCACAGGTTCATGGGAGTATACATGTCCATCACAGGTTCTTTGGAGTATACATGTACATCAAATATTCAAGGGAACACCATCGAATACAAGTGAGAGAGTGCATATCTTTGATTTAAAAGTATCATACATGGATATCATGACAACAAGGAAACATACATTGTGAAATTAACTTACAGGTATCTCTTTGATTAAAAGTATTTAAAACATACATTGTTGGTTAAAAGTAAGTAAAAGATTAAAAGAAACATATGCATACATTATGTGTTTCAAAGGGCATTGGTGTACAATATCGTTTGAAAAAAAATCATAAATGCACGTTATTATTTCAAAAGGATGATGTATTATAGGAAAACATGGACACATGCTCTATTTCAAATAGTTTTACATCTACATCACTTCAAAATTGAATGTTGGCGGGGGATAAAAAGGGCACCGAATATGCCATATGCAGCACCATTGCATGTTTATTAATTGATATCAGATACACCTCTAACATAATCACTGTGTATCATCGTACACCGGAAGTAGAGAGGTGTACATCGAGTATATGTTTGTAGAGAGGAGTAGAAAACCAAACACACAGTATGTAACCGCCGATTTTTTCTATTGCTTATTAAGTTGTGTACACAGTAATTAATACATTAGAAAATGATACATTTTGTAAATGCGGGAAGTTGTTTTAGAGTAGTGCGGCATATAAAACGTGAGTGAGTGAGTTGAGGTTTAACGCCGACTTCAAGAGTATTTCTCTTATATCGCGGCTGCTAGTATTATGGCAGGGAGAAAGCCCTCAACGCCATGTGGCTATGCATTGCCGTGAAACCTGCGAGCATCGGCTGGAACCAGCGAACCATGCATGGTACTACGCTAAAATTCAGTGTGGCATTGCAGTCAAACCTTACTGCGTGTAGAACAGTTCTCTACTGCAGACAAAGTTGCCGTGCCTCTTGATCCGAAGCCGAACGCGCTAACCACTGCCCTATCCCGCCCCTATTTCCAAATAAAGCTGAAAACTTCAATAAGCCACTTTTCCCAAAAATATTCATAAAATGTTACGTTCAATTTAACGCATTCCATGTCTGAGGTGAACTTTTCATTCACTCAATAAGGAATGTATTCCAAAGTTAATAAATAAATATATTCAATAATCAATCACTTTTTATACTTACTTTTGCTGATTTTACTTAGTTCTCATTATTCGATCTATCCTTACGTGTAAAAAAAACATTGATAGATTTATGTGTATATTTCATAATTGGCATCTTACCACCATCCATTTTATTTCAAAATGTTTGATAGTCAAATTCAATCGATATTATGTTTATTCTTTAGAATTTTCGGTTATAAAGTATACGAAAGTATCATAGTATCCTCATTTCGGACTGTACATTTTGCCTTATTATTGTGTGATCATATTTTTTCCAGCGATATGATTGGTCGAGAGGCCATATCATCACGTGACCGTCGACAGAAAAGCATATTGACTCCGGCCGAGTCCGACCAAAAGCCGTATTGACTTGAGTGACGTCAAACGATTGTTGCATGATGTCAAACGATTGATGTATGACGTCATTTGACTGTAGTCCAAGCTGTTTAAAGCAAATTTTGGACTGCGTTTCATTGGCATTAGTTTATGTCATATCGAACTCTATAATAGTATCACCATATATTTCCAAAAGAAATTATTTACAAACGAGTTATTCATATTAAAAAGAGTTATAATAACATTTAATTTTCTATCAAAAATGTATAATAAAATTAATTTTGAAACCATCATAATGTAACGATTTAAAATATTCCGAGATTTAGTATCTAATGAATATAACACACCACAATTTCTATATGGACAATGTCTTACTTACTGTTCAAGCACGTCACGTCTCCTTCGGACCACTATGTGGTGTGTTAAGGACTCAACAAGTTCATCTTTTTTCGCAAAACGGGCAAGGGACACTGCACCTATGAAGTCGACGATTTCTTCTACACGTTCGTACGCTTTATAAAAGGCCTCCTCGTCTCTTGACTCAGCAATCTGTTAATGGAATAATACATAAATAGAAAAAAGGATAGTGTGGTAAAGTCAGCATGCAGAGTTTGCATGAGCAAGGATACTGGAAGGACGAGCGGACAGACAGACAGACACATGTATCAATTGACAGAGGGATATTGGCAGAACGTCGACTAAATCATATATGCTAGCTGTGACATATCGGTGGGATAACGAAATTTATTACATAATTTGGAGTGAGATACTCTGTTCTATCAGTGAAATAAACCCTCTATCAAGCTACAGTGATGATAACCTTTATCACCACTCTACTGAGTGACGATAAACTTTATCACCACTCGGGTGACGTCATCGGGACAATGTTGTGACGTCATGATGTCAGCTTACGAAGGCTGTTCGTTTGCCGTTGAAATTACTCCAACTCAACGTAAAACACAGAAATAATGATATAATAAATAGAATATCTGTTTTTCTTTGACAAATACCATGTTTATCTCATCTCGTGAGGTAGAAAATTTAATATATTTCACTCGTGGCTGTGCCACTCGTGAAATACCTCCTTTTCTACCTGACTCAATGAGATAAACAAGGTATTTGTAAAGGAACGACAGATATCCTCTATATATATCTAAAAAGAAACAAACCTGTTGAACTCTCTCTTTCAAATCAAGATCCTCGATGTCTGAAGGCGAAACCGACGGAACACCAACCAACATCGAATACAGTTGCATCGAAAAGAATCGAGGGGGAGGCCCGCCGTGAACGAGGACATAGGCAATTATCTTTCCAGCAAATGAATATTCTCCTTTCTCCTCCGCTGCAAAGAGATATTGTCATCATTGCACTCATTAATAATATGGCATTCATACCTTTTGAATTAGTAATGATCTGTTGGTTCCGTGCAAATAGCCGTTGTCGTAATAGTTTAACTCACTTTCAACAATTCTGAGTTTTTGACCAACTTCAAAAATGGCCATAGGTTCCTTTATTTATTCATTTTTAACTCAAGAAAAGGTTTCTTAGCGGGATAAATTTTCATGAACTAACGCGGGTCATTGTTTTAACAATATTTCGAATTAACTTGGTATGGTTAGCTAATGAAATATTTTCTTTTTGAAAGTGACAGTTATATATAGATATATAGAGCATTTAACTTGCTTGGTATTACGTTTTCAAGGGATTTAGAATAAATATCGTTACTGAAATGAGAAGAAACTTAGACATTGCGAAACATTAATGACAATATGGTCAGCACGGAGCTCAACCCCTCCAGGATAAAATAAAATTCCCAAATAACTGATAATACCAAAACTACATCACTTTATATAATATCACCTTGCCGAGCCCGTCCCGATGCAGTTATTGGTAAATTTCAAGGGAATATTTCAAATAATATGTACTAAAGTAGATGATGGAATAAAGTGTCCAAATAAAAGAGAAATGATTAATGCACAGAAATTAACTATGGTAAGATTTATATTTCTCGTATATGCAGTTCCCCTCGCTTCATTCAATGCTCAATTAATGACCGCCGTGACAATTATTCTATATACACCTCGACGAGAGTCTGTGTGCATGTGCATTCAATATCTGTCACTGTCTCCTAGAACAACGATGGTTATCTTTCCTTACAGTAAAATACTCGTTTCTGATTGGCTAACGGTCGTTACATTTTTATTCATGTAGATCTACCCCGTCAGTCTCACGGTGTACAAATTTCATGCACCCATAGTGCCATAGTAACAGCTCCTAGCTGAGAGTAGGTGTCGCATTGTGGTGAGATGACGTTATAAAATGACGCACGCGGTGTACGGAGTTTTGAACAGTTCGATCAGCTGTTTACGGGTCTATTAATTACAGATTTATTTTACCAATAGTTGCTGCTTTGTTGGGAAACAAATCTTACTTTGCATTGTTTGCAAACTCAATTAAATAAAGAATAACTCGTTTTAAGGCATTTAGAAGTTTGTAGTAATACGGTATTGGGCTTTTAACATTTCAGTCGAGACGGGTGACGGCATTTTGTTTACGTTTAGGGTCAAGGTCATTCAAGTGATATCAGCTGATCAGTCACTCGCAGTCAAAACGTAATATATCTATAATAATACTAATTTCATTGACATGACGGAAAGATAAATACGTTGTATACTTCTCCCTCGGGTAATACGGTCTCATGTACCATCTTTGTACCAGTGCCACCCTCGCCTGAAGGCTCGGGCGACACTGG
The DNA here is from genome assembly GCA_936450465.1 of Gibbula magus. Taxonomy (NCBI): domain Eukaryota; kingdom Metazoa; phylum Mollusca; class Gastropoda; order Trochida; family Trochidae; genus Gibbula; species Gibbula magus. The sequence goes on along the minus strand of OW388292.1, from coordinate 60,208,803 downwards.
TACAAAGATGGTAGGCCTACATGAGACCGTATTACCCTCGTGAGAAGCATACAACTTATATTATTAATATAAATTTCCTATGACATATAAGAAGATTTTAAATGAAAACTAACGTATCTGTTCTCTTTTAAAAGAAACCATGGCTGTTTATATGCATATTTCATCCAAGAGAATTGTGGACAATATGAAACTTGTGCTTTTAAAAATGTAATTTAATTATAAATATACCTGCTACGTCAACCGATAGGTTACGGCTGTCGCTTGGTCCAACGAATACACGAGAATTGCCTACTTCTCGCAGCGCTAGGCGCATAAACTCTCGTGATGGTCCCCCGTCGTCAATGCCATCCTCGCCTGCGAATCGTACACTGAGAGGGTTTTCTTCACGGAAGGTTGCCCTCTTGAAGCCCCTCCTTGCCCCTGACATCACATCCCCTCTAGCAACGTTGATGATGTTGCGTCGCCCCTCTGTGTTTGTCTTTGATGCCAGTCGGATTAATATTGTTTCCTGTGTCTCATTGCTGAAAGTATACGCATGTTATTATTCAACATATGAAAAGAGTTGGGTAATTTTCGTCCATATTTTACTCAAATCATTTTTAACGATTAGATGAACCCTTCAGAAGGTCTGTGCAATGTTAGTGAAATGTTAACTTTATAGAATTTGCGCATTAAGAACCTTGAGATAAATCACACAGTTTGTAACTTCAAGATAAGTGTTTTCATTATCTATAACGGAACAGACTATTGATATACTTTACCGGTTTAAATCCAGTCCATTCCCCGACAATTTGCTTTCACATTCCTATGAAGAAAGAACAAAAGATGACAAATACATATTCAACCTAACTGGTTAAAACCCTGTATGCTCAACATTTACTAAACAGCTGATTACTTCTTAACGAAACATCACCGAAGTGTTCAGATCAGAGGAATCTAAAAGCTTTTAGAACGGCAATGACTGCGATATTGACCAGGAAGCCGAAGTTTATGGTAGCTGCAAACGTTTAACTGACTATCCGATTTTAAAATTTAGAAAATAAGAAACAAACGTATTAAAATTCAATTGCTCACAGAGAGTTCGGACATATTTCTTCAGATAGGACCAAACGTCATGTCAACATAGTCTAAATGGTATTCTACCATGACATTTTAAAATCCTTGTTTTTAATTGGTTTATTTTATGGTCGAACGGAGGTTCGAACACGATTTTTGTGAACGGCGATTTTTCGCGTTTGGATACATGATGACATAAGATTCTAGGCCAAACTATGTCATTGAAATAACATGGCGAAATCAGTTATCTTCACTTTACGGTTTCCATTATATTTTCCTTCTACGCAATTTTATCTGTGTATCTGTTTTGGAAAATAATTCTAATTTGGACTGATGTTTTAAACAGTGAAACTACAGTAGTCGATCAAGACCGCGATAAGCCGTGAACGAACCGGTTTCGGTTCGGATACAATGACATCATAAGCTCAATCCGTTATGACGGTACAGGAATGGTCGCGTCAATTTGACGAGTGGTGGAGGAAAGCTTTCAAGGCAGAGAAACCCTAAAATTTACAAACCGGTATGTTCTTTTTGATTAAAATCTATGTTGTCACTTAATCATCATATTTGAATATGCATAAATTTTTAATTTCTCTGTTTATTCAATTTCTAACCCATCGAAAACAACGGAAATGTGATGCGTCATACCTGAAGAAAAATTGGTTCAACCGATTACCGCATCGCTCAGTTCACTTCCGCAATGTTAAAGAAACACGTTTAAAATACGCTGATAACTCGTCATGGTAGAATGGAGAAAAACTACTGTGTTTTTAACTTTTTGTGAGTCTAACGTAGATTCTATAGCTTTGTTTATCATTCGAAGCCTCACGCTGACGCGTCCGGCTCCGAATGATAAAATCGGTATAGAATCTATGTTAGACTCACAACAAGTTAAAAACATAGTAGGTTTATCTCCTAAATGGAATAATACGTACGCTTACCTGATAGCGCAACCTTGAAAAGGTGACCGTTGGGGTCCCAGTTTGAATATCTGGCAGAAATTCGTCGTCATCGAAATCTACATCAATACCAACGGCTTCCTGTTACCAAAAAATGAAAGAAGTAAAAGGTTGCGAACAATATTTGAAACTTGGAATGTTATCAGTTACGACAATAAGACATACTATCACGCGAAATCTCATTAAAATCCCCTATGGATCGTACAATACGTATTACCGAACACTCCTCATCAAGAACCAGCGAGGTTCTAATTTAACATTACTCATCTAGCCTGAAATGTGTCACTCTATTAGATAGGTATCCGTGATGTTACAACGAAAAACAGTATCCTGTGACCAAAATGTTTTATAAGTAGGACATGAAGCGTATCCATTCCTACATCTAGGTACTAGCCGTTTGGCACCTGACACGTCGTAGATTTGTCAATTAAAATGATATTTTGTCATGTTTCATCATTCCATTGTGAGTAATTCGTGTTGTTCTTTATCTCATATTAATTTGAAAAGTGAAATCTGATTCCAGTGATGAAAATATTAGGCTTAATTTATTCATTCACCACTCAGCATATTAAATATAAAAAAGAGGAATGATTTACTTTAAAGCATTACCGAAGTGTACAGGTGAGAGTCATGTACGGAAATCCTGGGTTGCAACGTCAGACCCGCTGATGATGTAGAGGGTTGCTGAGATGTTGGTGTGGTTGATGATGTAGAGGGTTTCTGAGATGTTGGTGTGGTTGATGATGTAGAGGGTTGCTGAGATGTTGGTGTGGTTGATGATGTAGAGGGTTGATGAGATGGTGGTGTAGCTGATGATGTAGAGGGTTGATGAGATGGTGGTGTAGCTGATGATGTAGAGGGTTGATGAGACGTTGGTGTGGTTGATGATGTAGAGGGTTGATGAGATGTTGGTGTGGTTGATGATGTAGAGGGTTGATGAGATGTTGGTGTGGTTGATGATGTAGAGGGTTGATGAGATGTTGGTGTTGTTGATGATGTAGAGGGTTGATGAGATGTTGGTGTGGTTGATGATGTAGAGGGTTGATGAGATGTTGGTGTTGTTGATGATGTAGAGGGTTGATGAGATGGTGGTGTAGCTGATGATGTAGAGGGTTGATGAGATGTTGGTGTGGTTGATGATGTAGAGGGTTGATGAGATGTTGGTGTTGTTGATGATGATGTAGAGGGTTGATGAGATGTTGGTGTGGTTGATGATGTAGAGGGTTGATGAGATGGTGGTGAAGCTGATGATGTAGAGGGTTGAGGAGATGTTGGTGTGGTTGATGATGTAGAGGGTTGAGGAGATGGTGGCTTGGCTGATGACAACTGCAAAGGTTGAAATGATTGATATGATGCTGATCAATGTTCACATGATATAGTTATACATACTATACATCAACGTCAGACTATCAGTATATAAACCAAATGTTTCATTTTATACAATACAGTTATCTCAATGGGTAGGATACTAATTATTCAGAGACGTACATGCATCAGGGCGATTTAAAATAAAGAAGTAAATTTACCTGATGCCGTGACCTAGTAAGCATTGTAATAGACGGCAGAGTTTCACTGTCCGAACTTTCCTCAACGGATTCTACGGCCTGTTAAAAATATCAGAGGGATAAAGATTATTGTGCATGATGTACGTGCGTGTGTGTGGGGGACGGGGGGGGGGGGGGGGGGGGGGGGGGGGGGTTGGGGGGGGTTGATAGACCATACATATAAAACAATATTGCTTCACTTAGCTGATTTCATGGAATATGATGTGACTCTGGCAAATATCGGGTAACATCAACATCACGTGATGAAATGATAGAATTTATTTTGTTGAATTAATTTATTGAATATAAAAACGTTTAATACCAGATGATTAATTCTCCCTGCTTACCGTGTGTAGGTATACCCTAATGGGGTACGATTTTCGACTTTTGTAAAAAGCGCCAACTGTGAACGACTCTTCACCAACATTGTTCTCCAATTTCTTCCCATTAAATGTTGCCAAGAATGAAGACAGGTCCTTGAACTGTAGATTTTGAACTTCATTTATCCCAAAAGGGAAAAATACGTCAGACACTTTGCCCATGAGCTCGCTTAATGTGAGCTTTTTATCCACGTCCAGATCATGGCTGCCGCCTCCCTTTCCAACCGTCACTAAAGAAAAGGCCTTCTTAAACCTGTGTTTCCAGCCGATTTTTATTCGACAGGTACCTGTAACGGCCCTGCTCGCGCCGTTGTGGCCCCTCCAGGTATCCTGAAGAATATGACGAAATTTTTACATGGTTTTTTTTCTGAATGAAAGTGCCAAGCGCATGCTTTTAAACGTTCATAACATAAGTATACATATGGCATACCAGGATGTTCCCTTTGGAAATAAAAATCTACATGCAGTTAATGTGATAGACACTTTGTATAACAGATTTAACGACTTCAAAAGAACGTAGTTGTATACTTTACTTACCATCTAAATTGGTCAACAACAACAACAATAATAATTTAAACACAACATTTATAAGAGACCCTGGTCACGGAGTTTATTGTTGTTAGCGTACCATCCAGCGTACTAACCACTAATCTAATGTTCTCAAATTAACTCTTACATGAGTGAAATGTCTAGATTATACTAATAATGAGATTTTAAGTAAGCCATCTAATCATTATCTAGAAGAAATCTTTTGAATCGGTGAGTTTACATCACTAAATGGACACACTAATTGGATATCATTGGATGTATCTTATCTACACTTAGTTTTAATCACAGACCTTGTGAGCATACATATCTGTTTCCTACATTGTTTCTCAATTGATATACACAAAGGGAAATCAGTAAGATGGTACCTTTCGCCGACGCTTGGCCTGAAACATTTTAACTCGCCGCACTATAGGCGATTCTCTCAGAGTTTCTGAAATGAAAATACAAGTGTTTCTATTTTGGATATTTTACATGGAACAAGATTGTAAAGAACATTTTGTTGAAAGTTAGATATGTGCAAGCAAAGATTTGAACCCAGAAACATGCATTAACATGCATGTCTGTGTGAATGGATATATATATATTGGACAATAATAACACAAAATTGAGTCAATTAAAGGGTTTTTACCACATTGCCAGTCCCTGCACCGCTGGCGCAAACGCGCCCTTTCCCCAATTGTGGTCACCCCCAAGGCAACAAATTCCTCATCTGTAAGGCCAATAACGTCTGAAGGCCCAACCTGCATACACACACATATATATATATATATACACTGGTTTGAATTATTCTTTAGGTCAAAACGTCGATTCATTATAAACATCTGAACATTCACATGTCCACACATCAATACATTCATACATCCACACATCCTTACATACATCCATACATCCACACATAAATACATTCACGCATCCTTACATTCACACATCCATGCATCAATACATCCACACATCCACACATCCACACATCCACACATCCATACATCCATACATCCATACATCCACACACAGATACATCCACACATCCTTACATACATCCATACATCCTTACATCCACACATACATACATCCACACATCCTTACATCCACACATCCATGCATCAATACATCCACACATCCACATATCTACAATTCCATACATCCATACATCCACACATCCATACATCCATACATCCACATATCCATACATCCATACATCCATACATCCATACATCCATACATCCACACATCCATACATCCATACATCCATACATCCATACATCCATACATCCACACATCCATACATCCATACATCAATACATCCATACATCCATACATCCACACATCCATACATCCATACATCCACAGATCCATACATCCATACATCCACACATCCATACATCCATACATCCACACATCCATACATCCATACATCCATACATCCATACATCCATACATCCACACATCCATACATCCATACATCCACACATCCATACATCCATACATCCACACATCCATACATCCATACATCCATACATCCATACATCCATACATCCACACATCCATACATCCATACATCAATACATCCATACATCCATACATCCACACATCCATACATCCATACATCCACACATCCATACATCCATACATCCACACATCCATACATCCATACATCCACACATCCATACATCCATACATCCATACATCCATACATCCATGCATCAATACATCCATACATCCATACATCCACACATCCACACATCCATACATCCATACATCCATACATCCATACATCCACACATCCATACATCAATACATCCATACATCCACACATCCATACATCCATACATCCATACATCCACACATCCATACATCCATACATCCATACATCAATACATCCATACATCCACACATCCATACATCCATACATCCATACATCCACACATCCATACATCCATACATCCATACATCCACACATCCATACATCCATACATCCACACATCCATACATCAATACATCCATACATCCACACATCCATACATCCATACATCAATACATCCATACATCCATACATCCATACATCAATACATCCATACATCCATACATCAATACATCCATACATCCATACATCAATACATCCATACATCCAAACATCCATACATCCATACATCAATACATCCATACATCCATACATCCATACATCCATACATCCACACATCCATACATCCATACATCCATACATCCACCCATACATCCACACATCCATACATCCATACATCCATACATCCACACATCCATACATCCATACATCCACACATCCACACATCCATACATCCATACATCCATACATCCATACATCCACACATCCATACATCCATACATCCATACATCAATACATCCATACATCCATACATCCATACATCCATACATCCACACATCCATACATCCATAAATCCATACATCCACACATCCACACATCCACACATCCATACATCCACACATCCATACATCAATACATCCATACATCCATACATTCATACATCCATACATCCATACATCCACACATCCATACATCCATACATCCATACATCCACACATCCATACATCCATACATCCATACATCCATACATCCATACATCCACACATCCATACATCCATACATCCATACATCAATACATCCATACATCCATACATCCACACATCCATACATCCATACATCCATACATCCATACATCCACACATCCATACATCCATACATCCATACATCCACACATCCACACATCCATACATCCACACATCCATACATCCATACATCCATACATCCATACATCCACACATCCATACATCAATACATCCATACATCCACACATCCATACATCCATACATCAATACATCCATACATCCATACATCCATACATCAATACATCCATACATCCATACATCCATACATCAATACATCCATACATCCATACATCAATACATCCATACATCCACACATCCATACATCCATACATCAATACATCCATACATCCATACATCCATACATCCATACATCCATACATCCACACATCCATACATCCATACATCCATGCATCCACACATCCATACATCCATACATCCACACATCCACACATCCACACATCCATACATCCACACATCCATACATCCATACATCCATACATCCATACATCCACACATCCATACATCAATACATCCATACATCCACACATCCATACATCCATACATCCATACATCCATACATCAATACATCCATACATCCATACATCCATACATCAATACATCCATACATCCATACATCAATACATCCACACATCCACACATCCACACATCCATACATCAATACATCCATACATCCATACATCCATACATCCACACATCCATACATCCATACATCCATACATCCATACATCCATACATCCACACATCCATACATCCATACATCCATACATCCATACATCCACACATCCATACATCCATACATCAATACATCCATACATCCATACATCCATACATCAATACATCCATACATCCATACATCAATACATCCATACATCCATACATCCATACATCCATACATCAATACATCCATACATCCATACATCAATACATCCATACATCCATACATCAATACATCCATACATCCATACATCAATACATCCATACATCCACACATCCATACATCCATACATCCATACATCCATACATCCATACATCAATACATCCATACATCCATACATCAATACATCCATACATCCATACATCCATACATCCATACATCAATACATCCATACATCCATACATCCATACATCAATACATCCATACATCCATACATCAATACATCCATACATCCATACATCCATACATCCACACATCCACACATCCATACATCCATACATCCATACATCCATACATCCACACATCCACACATCCATACATCCATACATCCATACATCCATACATCCATACATCCATACATCAATACATCCATACATCAATACATCCATACATCCATACATCCATACATCCATACATCAATACATCCATACATCCATACATCCATACATCAATACATCCATACATCCATACATCAATACATCCATACATCCATACATCCATACATCCACACATCCACACATCCATACATCCATACATCCATACATCCATACATCAATACATCCATACATCCATACATCAATACATCCATACATCCATACATCAATACATCCATACATCCATACATCCATACATCCATACATCAATACATCCATACATCCATACATCCATACATCAATACATCCATACATCCATACATCAATACATCCATACATCCATACATCCATACATCCATACATCCATACATCCACACATCCATACATCCATACATCCATACATCCATACTTCCATACATCCATACATCCACACATCCACACATCCATACATCCATACATCCATACATCAATACATCCATACATCCATACATCCATACATCCATACATCCACACATCCACACATCCACACATCCACACATCCATACATCCATACATCCATACATCAATACATCCATACATCCATACATCAATACATCCATACATCCATACATCAATACATCCATACATCCACACATCCATACATCCATACATCCATACATCCATACATCCACACATCCATACATCCATACATCCATACATCCATGCATCAATACATCCATACATCTATACATCCATACATCCATACATCCATACATCCATACATCCATACATCCATACATCCATACATCAATACATCCATACATCCACACATCCATACATCCATACATCCATACATCCACACATCCATACATCCATACATCCATACATCCATACATCCACACATCCACATATCCACATATCTACAATTCCATACATCCATACATCCACACATCCACATATCCACACATCCATACATCCACACATCCATACATCCACACATCCGCACATCCACATATCCACATATCTACAATTCCATACATCCATACATCCATACATCCACACATCCATACATCCACACATCCACACATCCATACATCCATACATCCACACATCCACACATCCACATATCCACATATCTACAATTCCATACATCCATACATCCATACATCCACATATCCACATATCTACAATTCCATACATCCATACATCCACACATCCATGCATCAATACATCCATACATCCACATATCCATACATCCATACATCCATACATCCACACATCCATACATCCATACATCCATACATCCATACATCCACATATCTACAATTCCATACATCCATACATCAATACATCCATACATCCATACATCCACACATCCACATATCTACATATCCATACATCCATACATCCATACATCCATACATCCACATATCTACATATCCATACATCCATACATCAATACATCCATACATCCACACATCCACACATCCATACATCCATACATCCATACATCCATACATCCACACATCCATACATCCATACATCCATACATCCACACATCCATACATCCATACATCCATACATCCACACATCCATACATCCATACATCCACACATCCACACATCCACATATCTACAATTCCATACATCCATACATCCACACATCCATGCATCAATACATCCATACATCCATACATCCATACATCCACACATCCATACATCCATACATCCATACATCCACACATCCATACATCCATACATCCATACATCCACACATCCATACATCCATACATCCATACATCCACACATCCATACATCCATACATCCATACATCCACATATCTACAATTCCATACATCCATACATCCACACATCCACACATCCACATATCTACAATTCCATACATCCATACATCCACACATCCATGCATCAATACATCCATACATCCACATATCCATACATCCATACATCCATACATCCACACATCCATACATCCATACATCCATACATCCACACATCCATACATCCATACATCCATACATCCATACATCCACACATCCATACATCCATACATCCATACATCCACACATCCATACATCCATACATCCATACATCCACACATCCATACATCCATACATCCACACATCCACACATCCACATATCCACATATCTACAATTCCATACATCCATACATCCACACATCCACATATCCACATATCTACAATTCCATACATCCATACATCCACACATCCATGCATCAATACATCCATACATCCACATATCCATACATCCATACATCCATACATCCACACATCCATACATCCATACATCCATACATCCATACATCCACACATCCATACATCCATACATCCATACATCCACACATCCATACATCCATACATCCACACATCCACACATCCACATATCTACAATTCCATACATCCACACATCCACACATCCATGCATCAATACATCCATACATCCACATATCCATACATCCATACATCCATACATCCACACATCCATACATCCACACATCCATACATCCATACATCAATACATCCATACATCCACACATCCATACATCCATACATCCATACATCCACACATCCATACATCCATACATCCATACATCCATACATCCACACATCCATACATCCATACATCCATACATCCACACATCCATACATCCATACATCCATACATCCACACATCCATACATCCATACATCCACACATCCACACATCCACATATCCACATATCTACAATTCCATACATCCATACATCCACACATCCACATATCCACATATCTACAATTCCATACATCCATACATCCACACATCCATGCATCAATACATCCATACATCCACATATCCATACATCCATACATCCATACATCCACACATCCATACATCCATACATCCATACATCCACACATCCATACATCCATACATCCATACATCCACACATCCATACATCCATACATCCACACATCCACACATCCATACATCCATACATCCATACATCCATACATCCACACATCCATACATCCATACATCCATACATCCATACATCCATGCATCAATACATCCATGCATCCACACATCCATACATCCATACATCCATACATCCATACATCCACACATCCATACATCCATACATCCATACATCCACACATCCATACATCCATACATCCACACATCCACACATCCATACATCCATACATCCATACATCCATACATCCACACATCCATACATCCATACATCCATACATCCACACATCCATACATCCATACATCCATACATCCACACATCCACATATCCACACATCCACACATCCATACATCCACACATCCATACATCCATACATCCATACATCCATACATCCATACATCCATACATCCATACATCCACACATCCATACATCCACATATCCACATATCTACAATTCCATACATCCATACATCCATACATCCATACATCCACACATCCATACATCCATACATCCACACATCCACACATCCACATATCTACAATTCCATACATCCATACATCCACACATCCATGCATCAATACATCCATACATCCACATATCCATACATCCATACATCCATACATCCACACATCCACACATCCACATATCCACATATCTACAATTCCATACATCCATACATCCACACATCCACATATCCACATATCTACAATTCCATACATCCATACATCCACACATCCATGCATCAATACATCCATACATCCACATATCCATACATCCATACATCCATACATCCACACATCCATACATCCATACATCCACACATCCACACATCCATACATCCATACATCCATACATCCACACATCCATACATCCATACATCCATACATCCACACATCCATACATCCATACATCCATACATCCACACATCCATACATCCATACATCCATACATCCATACATCCACACATCCATACATCCATACATCCATACATCCACACATCCATACATCCATACATCCATACATCCATACATCCATACATCCATACATCCATACATCCATACATCCACACATCCATACATCCATACATCCATACATCCATGCATCAATACATCCATACATCCATACATCCACATATCTACAATTCCATACATCCATACATCCACACATCCACACATCCACATATCTACAATTTCATACATCCACACATCCATACATCCATACATCCATACATCCATGCATCAATACATCCATACATCCACACATCCACATATCTACAATTCCATACATCCATACATCCATACATCCACACATCCATACATCCACATATCTACAATTCCATACATCCATACATCCACACATCCACATATCCACATATCTACAATTCCATACATCCATACATCCACACATCCATGCATCAATACATCCATACATCCACATATCCATACATCCATACATCCATACATCCACACATCCATACATCCATACATCCATACATCCACACATCCATACATCCATACATCCATACATCCATACATCCACACATCCATACATCCATACATCCACACATCCACACATCCATACATCCATACATCCATACATCCATACATCCACACATCCATACATCCATACATCCATACATCCACACATCCATACATCCATACATCCATACATCCACACATCCACATATCCACACATCCACACATCCATACATCCACACATCCATACATCCATACATCCATACATCCATACATCCATACATCCATACATCCATACATCCACACATCCATACATCCACATATCCACATATCTACAATTCCATACATCCATACATCCATACATCCATACATCCACACATCCATACATCCATACATCCACACATCCACACATCCACATATCTACAATTCCATACATCCATACATCCACACATCCATGCATCAATACATCCATACATCCACATATCCATACATCCATACATCCATACATCCACACATCCACACATCCACACATCCACATATCCACATATCTACAATTCCATACATCCATACATCCACACATCCACATATCCACATATCTACAATTCCATACATCCATACATCCACACATCCATGCATCAATACATCCATACATCCACATATCCATACATCCATACATCCATACATCCACACATCCATACATCCACACATCCATACATCCATACATCCATACATCCACACATCCATACATCCATACATCCATACATCCACACATCCATACATCCATACATCCATACATCCACACATCCATATATCCATACATCCACACATCCACACATCCACACATCCATACATCCATACATCCATACATCCACACATCCATACATCCATACATCCATACATCCACACATCCATACATCCATACATCCATACATCCATACATCCATACATCCATACATCCATACATCCATACATCCACACATCCATACATCCATACATCCATACATCCATGCATCAATACATCCATACATCCATACATCCACATATCTACAATTCCATACATCCATACATCCACACATCCACACATCCACATATCTACAATTCCATACATCCACACATCCACACATCCACACGTCCACACATCCACACGTCCACACGTCAACACATCCACACATCCACACGTCCACACGTCCACACGTCCACACGTCCACACGTCCACACATCCACACGTCCACACATCCACACGTCCACACGTCTACACATCCACACGTCCACACATCCACACGTCCACACATCCACACATCCACACATCAACACGTCCACACGTCCACACGTCTACACGTCCACACGTCCACACATCCATACATCAATACATCCATACATCTATACATCCATGCATCAATACAGCCACACATCCACATATCCTGTTATCTGAACATTCATACGTCCAATACATACACGCATTCAGACTGGGCTGTAGTGATCTAAATACCTATAAGATAGTTTTATTCAATAATACTTCCACTTTTGAAAACATGACCATCTTTATGAGGATGCAATTCAATATTCATTTTTTTACATCGCTTGGGTATACGATCCATGTTATATACTCATGGTAAACATGGTTGACACCCCTCAATTCAATGCATGGACAATTGATATTGCTGCTTGTTGGCTATTGCGTTGCAAGTCTGAAAAATTATTCTAAGTGCATTTCCAGGTCTTACTTTCAAAAAAACTTTAGGTTCAGGTCTTACTTTCAAAAGTAAAACCTCATACCGGGTTATTCTCGGAAGTAAGAACTCATTAGAGGTTATTCCAAGAAAAGAAGATACCTACAAAACAACAGACAGAATCCGACCTAGGTTTATAATCGCCCAAAATACATACATGTCAAGTATTATATAGTTCACATCATGTGTTTGTGCCATTTGATTTCGAAAATGCCATAATAATCAATTATTATCGAAAATTATACAAAGTTAAAAAAAAAAAGTTGAAATAGCTGGATTCGAACCTGGCACCCTTCGCTCTCTAAACTGACGCCTTAGACCGCTCGGCTATGCAGACCGAGATGATGAGTGAAGTTGAATTACTCGATTTATGGTCATACCTTCTTTGCCTCGATATAACGCAACCGAGGGCGACATACCCTTTATAAAAACACGATTTGGGAATCAAAAATTATAAAATGTAAATTTTTACATTTGACGTTTATAAATAGGAAGAAAACATTCCTCCTTCGTCTTCTGCTTTTAAAATGGTCTAAGCGGAGGAATTAGGCCCTTTGAGCGTCCGAAACTATAACTCGTAAATTTTGATAGTTGACGGTTTATAAGCTGGAGAAAACACTCCTCCTCGGTCTTCTGCTCTGAGAATAACCTCAAGGTCGGGATAGCCCCTCGGGCTAACGCCCTCGGGGCTTTATCCCTCCCTTCAGGTTATTCTCAGAGCAGAAGACCTCGGAGACATGTTTTCTCCTTAACATAAGACTATTGTGTATATTTTGGTTCAGTAGAATTATTTTTTCAAATGCAACTTTTCATTATGTATTATAAGCAAAATGAGAACACTCAAACACTGTAACAATAAACCAATGCCAAGATCAAATGCTCAATACGAAAGAAATGAACTCTTATGAATAAACTTAATTTTTCTTATAATCCTCTTTCTTTGGTATTTTAAAGTACAAGTGGTGAAATAGCAAATGCTCAAGGACAATATTCACAAATAGACATCCGCTAGTAACATGTTTTACCAAAAACATTATCGAAACTGACACGTTATGTTGTTTATATAACAATTCATTCCAAAACTATTAGGGTTGTCAACCATTATTACCATGAGTATATTAAAATCATTAATTTAATTAATTAATTAATGAAATTTTCGTCAATTCATTATATAAGTATTTATCCAGACAAAACGTTTCTTTAACTAACTTGCTTACTTTTTTAAAGTTATGATGTATATGTATTGTCCTACTGTTATAAACATGTTTATTGCATGTTATTCTTTAATATGTGTTAAATAAATATTGTGTTATAATTTGGAGTGATATTTATTTTCTGACTTTAACATAAACCATGTCATTATGACAATAAACACGTATACGGGTGTTGAACAAGATATTCCGTCTTAAAATTGTGCGTTACATTTTTAAACAGTTTTAAGGAAGAATACAACTTTGCTTAAGTCCGAATAAATAGGGATATACTAGTTTCTGTGTTCTTTTCCGTTTATTGTCACGGCTTGAGGCAATACATTAGAAATGCTCATGCATCATGTTCATGTTGGTCCATTTTTAAAGTCTTTATTGCCAGTACTAGTAGATAATCATCTTCCATGAAAGATTATATAGAACTTTTAATGAGATGGAATTTAGCATACGCAAAAGGGGGGGGGGGGGGGGGGGGGGATAAATATAAGACAATAGATTGATTTTCAGACAGGCGGTACATAACTATAAGCTTTACCTCTTATGTAATTGCATTGATTGATTGCCAAAGTGGGTATAATCAGAAGATGCGCGCGTGATTTTACGCACGTTTCTGTGTCGAATGAAAACCAATTTTATGAATAAAGATCTTAGCCTATATGAGAAAGTTTTATAAAACATGTTGATTTTTCATAAACTCAGCCCTCTACAATGACGATCAAAGAAATTTCATTTCCCAAATTTCATGACTACAGTAGATGTCATAATTTGTGATAGTTTTTAAAAAGTCCTAAATATACATGTCGAACATATACATATACATCGAACTACTATCATCAGTTGCGTTGAATTCTTTGTTTGAATTTATTATACCCCCGACCAACGGTTGGGGGTATATAGTAATACCAAAGATTCCGTCCGTCCGTCCGTCCGTCCGTCCTTCCGTCCGTCCGTCCGTCCGTCCGTCCGTCTGTCCTTCCGTCCGAAGACAATTTTTGTCCGATCGATTACAGAAAAACTATTCATCTCATCCTTTTTAAATTTGGTACATGTCTTCTTCACCACAAGGAGAGGTGCAGTGCGAAGTTTAAAGCGAATTGGTGAATTTTTGAATTTTTGGCGATTTTTTGTATTTTTTAACTTAGTCAAATTCTGAACATTTTTTGTCCGATCGATTACAGAAAAACTATTCATCTCATCCTTTTCAAATTTGGTACATGTCTTCTTCACCACTAGGAGAGGTGTAGTACGAAGTTTAAACCGAATTGGGGATTTTTTGAATTTTTGGCGATTTTTTGTATTTTTTAACTTAGTCAAATTCTGAACATTTTTTGTCCGATCAATTACAGAAAAACTATTCATCTCATTCTTTTCAAATTTGGTACATGTCTTCTTCACCACTAGGAGAGGTGCAGTGCGAAGTTTAAACCGAATTGGTGATTTTTTGGCGATTTTTTGTATTTTTTAACTTAGTCAAATTCTGAACATTTTTTGTGCGATCGATTACAGAAAAACTATTCATCTCATCCTTTTCAAATTTGGTACATGTCTTCTTCACCACTAGGAGAGATGCATTGCAAAATGTAACACGATTTGGTGAATTTTTGAATTTTTGGCGATTATTTATATTTTTGTACTTTATCATAGCTAGAATGAATGAAGCTACTTCTGTGTTGTGATTTGTTGACTTCATCATTTTCTTTTTCATGTAACTATCATCAAAAGCTACTTCTGTGTTCTTGTTGATTTTACTATTTTATATTTCCACTGGTTATATTTTGGGAAAAGTTAAATTTTCTTTCCTTTCAGCCATAAAGTGCTTTATATCTCTCACTGTGCCTTCAGGGGTGTGCTTCCATGTACCTTTTGTTTAAAGTCACTCGAATGAATCATTATGATGGATTAATTTCCAAAATAAAGTTGAAATCAGTGGTAATAGCAGTAGTGTATTATGTTACCAATACCTTTTCAAGTTACTTTTATTCCTATTTTGACTTAAACCTCCTTTTTTACATGAAGATTGAGACTTGTCCTACCATTTTCACAAACAGTTTAATCTTAGCAATTACATTTCATAGCTTATCAATCCTTAGGTGTGCAAACACCTCTCTCTTTAAGTAAAATAAAAATGTCAAACTTAAACAGTCGGGGGTATTAGTGAGCCACGCTCACTTTTTTGCTTGTTTCATTATGAAATGCTTAAATCCGCAGTAGCAATATTATATTTCATTAAACAATTTTTTATTGACTTTTCATGTTCTATGATTTACTCTAGTAAAAAACGTTCCTCAAATTTAAGAAAAGTGAATTTTTGTATAGCGTCCCTGATTATTCATGCTCGTATGATGGTGTGGTATAGTCTCTTTAAAAAGAATTATATTCTATTTTTCGATAAAAGTTGTTCCTTAATTACTCAGCAGGTATGAATTGTCATAGTGTTGAGTTACATGTAGTTGACTCACATTTATTAAAACTCTGTAGTTTGAACCTTAAATCGAGGTTTGGAAGATGAGAAATTCATATGCGCCTTCGAAATTATTAAAAAAAATCTAACGACAAGCCTCCCCTACATATTAAACAGTAACGGCATTGTATAATTATTTGACGAATATAAATCTAAATAATTCATGAAAACTTATTATGATTGCTAAATGACAAGTTTTAATAATGTTCAAAAGTAAACGAGCAATCAATGATAAGAGTATAAATGTCCCTGATGTAGCAATATAATTGCCACGAGCATGGGGTAATCACGTGAAATGACTTTGTGAAATTTTGTGACTTTTCAATAATATGTATAAACATACAGTGTGGAATTATTTTGTTTAAAATTGGTTTGGTTTCACAACTTCTTGAATGTTGAGATATAAAGATAAAGATAAAGATAAAAGATAAATATATAATATTCCCTAACATAGATTTTCTTCTTTAATAAAAGCATTTCCGACTCTACAATCATTTTAAAAATACGTAAATACATGTATCCTCTATACATGTATGATTTATATCATCTTTATATGTCTTCATCGCTATGTGTTGTTTTGGTATTTTTTAAATTACTCGTCCGTTA
Source organism: Gibbula magus (assembly GCA_936450465.1). Classification (NCBI taxonomy): domain Eukaryota; kingdom Metazoa; phylum Mollusca; class Gastropoda; order Trochida; family Trochidae; genus Gibbula; species Gibbula magus. The sequence goes on along the minus strand of OW388292.1, from coordinate 60,189,873 downwards.
CAATGGGCCAGACAGACAAAACAATTATTAAGCGTCTTCAAACGTCTATCAACTACGACATAACATGCATTCTTGCATTGAGCGTGCATTTCGTGCAGGCTTTGAATAGAACGTCATAACAATATGATTGTTTTGATAGATGTTTTGCAGACACGGTGAACAATCAAATTATCCAGATAGTGAACTGAACATATCTTTATTTTCTTAAAAGCTGTACAGACAATAAAACATCCAAAATCCAATTTAAAGCAGTTTTGATAGTGCAACTCACCTGCAAGACAGCTGATCGAGGTTACATGCAGATGAGCACATGTTAGCATGCATATTAAACTATTTGCAAAACGAAAAGTTATATAATCAGTTTTTGGTAAAAACCAAAAGACATTTATCAAAAGTGTAATCAATGATATATGTACCTTATTGTCTTTGAATGTGTCCTTCAAATGTGCAAGCGATAACTCATCTAAGATTTCGTCCATGCCGTCCATGTCGGAAGTCTCGTTTTCAATTCACGCATGCGCATTAAACCCATATCGCTCTCTCGCTCTTTCGCTCTTTCGCTCTTTCGCTCTTTCGCTCTGTCGCTCTTTCGCTCTTTCGCTCTTTCGCTCTTTCGCTTTATCGCTCTTTCGCTCTTTCGCTCTTTCGCTCTTTCGCTTTATCGCGCTGTTATTATCGCTTTATCGCTCTTTCGCTTTATCGCTCTTTCGCTTTATCGCTTTATCGCTCTTTCGCTTTATCGCTCTTTCGCTTTATCGCGCTGTTATTATCGCTTTATCGCTCTTTCGCTTTATCGCTCTTTCGCTTTATCGCTCTTTCGCTTTATCGCGCTGTTATTATCGCTTTATCGCTCTTTCGCTTTATCGCTCTTTCGCTTTATCGCTCTTTCGCTTAATCGCTCTTTCGCTTTATCGTGCTGTTATTATCGCTTTAGCGCGTTGTTATATCGCTTTGTCGTGCGGCGTTATCGCTTTGTCGTGCGACACTATCGCTTTGTCGTGCGACACTATCGCTTTGTCGTGCGGCGTTATCGCTTTGTCGTGCGGCGTTATCGCTTTGTCGTGCGGCGTTATCGCTTTGTCGTGTTGCTCTATCGCTTTGTCGTGCAGCCTTATCGCTTTGTCGTGTGACTATATCGCTTTATCGCTTTGTCGTGTTGATACCAGAGGGCGAAAGAGCGATGTCCCCTCTCGGCCATCATAGAATACTGGTTTCATTCAATTTCTTTTCATTTCACTTGATATTTGATTCACATAACATAAGAATGATTTTGATAAATGATTCCACTTTAAATCCCCAAAGGTCGCTATTATATATATATAATCAATACAAGTTTATTTTGTATTAAGAATTTGAATAAACATCTATAAAACAACTTACGGTGAATAATTGAGAAATCCATGCTAATTAAAACAGACATCTGCAACTCTTATAGATTAATTCAAAACGCTGACATGGTGTGTGTAAACCTGTACATAAATACTTTCTTAGACATACTTTATGTGACTGGTTATTATTGATTTAATTGAGCAAAACAAAGTTTATATAAATCTAAATCGGCGCTCTCTGATTTCTTCTACTTACTCTATATTTTTACTGAAAAAGCTGTCAAATATAGCTTAAAATCATTAAATATGTCTGACACTCGGCATCCCAAAAAATGTTATATATGATGTTAAAAGGTATAGAAAATAATAAAGTTAATTGGGCTTCGAAGTTTCCAGATTTATTGTACAGTTTGGGCTTCATCTTCCCACGCAAGGCCTAACTAGCGCCAGTCTCCAAACTGGCTAATATGCTAATTGGCTAATTGGGCTTTGGTTTTGTTTGGGACCAACAATTTGTTTATCTTCCTACTTCGTGTTTCTCAAAATTTCTGTGTCGTCTAAAATGTATTCATGAACTGAATTGGTATAGTTCACTTCAAAACGGCACCAACTCCATATCTTACTCTTATTTTAAAGCTTCACTGTCTAAAAAATTACATTTGAATGCGGTTGTTGTTAAAATGTTTAGAGTATTCGGGCAATTTACGTGTTTTTCATTTAAGAATTGAAACGGGTCGGTTTTATAATATAGATAGAAATGATAGATTATGTTAACAATGCGACGACGGCTATAACTTGAGGATGAAAACCATTTCCTTCTTGTGTGTTCCAAATTTAAAGAGCTCCGTCTGAATCATTTGCCGGAAACTGTTTGTACAAATCCAAATAAAACTAAATTTAAAATCCTCATGTCAATATCGAATTGTAAACTTGTAATTTAGCAAGATTTATTTTTCATGCCATGTACCAAAAATGTGAATTGAATGACTGTTGCTGTACACATCATGTCTTGTCATATATACGATATGTAGTTACGGGCCGATGACCTACACTTCAGAAATAAAGAATTAAAATTGATAACTTCTGATATATATTCATCAACATAATGTAAGAAACAAGTTTGGAAATATATTGTAACAACACTGGTATATTATTTAGACATTCACTAACAAATCAAAGGAAAGGATAAAATAATCTATCATTATCAAAATAAAATATATAAATTTGTTTACTGGGTTACATTGTGCACATCATAACGTATAAGACACTATTAGGCTATATCACAGTAGAATATTTGTGTGACATTGTGTATTAATATGTGCGACAGGAATAATTCTAAAGGGTATGATTCATGAAAAAGCACGTTTTGGGTAAATTTATTGAAAATGCGAACTCCGCGCATCGCCATGAATCATTAGTATGATGGTAATAGGTTGTACGCCTTCAGTGCATGGAGCTCAGCGACATTCGAATGCGTATTTGAGGTTACAAAATCGTCTCTTTCACACTTGAATGGCTTCATTCTGCTTACACAAAAATGACATAAAGAGATAGTTTTAATCAGAAAGGAGGCCCATGTAATAGTTAGAACCTATGAAGAGAAATCTTCGTGATTAAGAAGGGGCGGAGCGAGCGTAGCGAGCGAGCCCCTTCTTAATCACGAAGATTTCTCTTCGTAGGTTCTAACTGACTTAGAACTCCACCTACTTTTGATTGACAGGTTCAATGACGTCACTGTTCCGTGATTTCCTACGTAATCGTTTCATATGACGCGATGTCGCCAAGCTGTATGGACGTGTTTTTATGAACTCTCACTTTTCGAAAAACGTATTTAATCGTAACATTTGTAATGGTAAAACTAGAGATAATCTTCCGTCTGACTTTGAGGTGAGCTCATTTTCCTCTGTTCATTGTATTCGGAAATAAGTTCTCTTTAACCATGTAGAAACCGTTGTCTAAATCAAATTGTGGAATGTGCGAGTCATTAAAATTAACATTGTTGTTTCATAATTTAATGCAGATGGAAGTAAATATCTATTTAGTTATTAGTGCTTTGTGTTTAGATTACAGAATAATACCCAGAATATAATTAATTCATAATTTTATAATAAAATTAAAGTCGGCTTTTTTGGCTTTAGTTCCTTAAAAGACTGAACGTTTTTGTTTGTTTAACCACTTAAATAAGGTTGAAACAAAGTGTACACTAATTATGCTAACTAACAAATGCATGCAAAATATTTCAAAACTCATTAGCCAGTATCTTTATACCGCCTGTGTTGCGTAGTGTCGAGGTCGTGTTTACTTTCAGTCACGTGGGGCACATGTCAATAAAAAGTTGTAAAACATTGTTGTCATTTGTTTTTGACCAATCAGACACAGAGAGGGCGTGTCATGAAGAGCGTTTTAGCGTTGAGTTCTTAATCATTAAGAGTCTATTTTGTCAGGAAAATACGACCGTCTGATTGGCTGAGAAAGTAGGTTGAGTTCTAAGACATTATACCGTGCATAGTAGTAAACTACATTTTCCTGACTGTTGAGGACATCCTAGTTGTTTACATCTATTTCGCTAAAGAGTTAAACAATTGAATATATTTTTCATAACCAGGAATTCAATGTAATATATGGGTAAAGTCTTTCTTAAAACATTGAGAAATGGATAAATAATACAAAAGGGTATTCTGACTCAGTGAAAAGTATATGTTCTTGATAAAAATGAGACGTTTTGACCCTGTCGGTAGTGCTTGTAAACACATAAATTTGCAAACTGATTAATACGGAACAACCAAAGAGTCAGCTTCTATTTTTTGTTAACTTTTCTGTCTAACGTGTTTCAATACCCATGAACTTTGGGTTTTATCCGAGCGTGGGTAATTTTCCCGTTTCATCATAATTCAACAATTATTCTTGTCGTGAAAAGGGATTTTATTATATTTTTGGTGTGACGTTCATCACAATGATAATTGCGGACATTGAACGTCAATCATTATAACAAAATAATTCTCTTTATTAATATCATTTAGTGATTGGCGCTTAAGGGTTAATTTTCAATAACAGTCAATACTTCTTGATAAAATACTACAATGCAACACCGAGTGTTCCTTTTAAAACCCATTGAGTATGTTGTTGGAGTCACATTATGTCAAACGTAATAAATGAAGTTATTTTATCGAAAAGTACTGATTGCTGATGAACATTATCAATTTAAGGCTAGTTCATTTAGTAGTGATATTATAAAGGTGAAGGTCACGATTTATTATTGAAAACTTGACAAAGATGCGGGTTAATTGGTTAAATGTAAGTTTGGAAACTTACCTTTAATAGACAGTCAGATGTGGGTTGGTAATATGTAATTGGTTATATAACTACTGTGCACATATAGGAAACGTATAAATTCGGCTTCTTCACGTACAAAATGCTGTTGCTCGACTTTATTTGATTAGCATACATTTGGCGTTAGGGAATGAATATGCTAGTAAAGTGAAATTATTTGTACTTCAGAATAAATCAGAATATCTGGTCTGTCGGCATGCATGAAGGCAAAGTAAATATTCCTATAAATTTTTAATGGCTCTTTAAAACATATTTGTAAATGTTTTATCCATATGCATTATTTTTACATTTTATCTGTAAATAAGTTTTTTGGATATAAGATTATTCAACCAAAAGCGTATATATTTCAGCATTTAGTGGATTCACATATCGTTATCAAGTAATGAATAACTAAATACCGGAAACCATTTTATTTTAATTCGTGTGAGTAACTTAGTTTTGATGGTTAAATCACCATATCACCAAAAATACCAGTATTGACCTGTATTAAGAACATGACACACTATAAAGTAATTAAGTATGTGAAATAAATATTCAAATTTCATACTACGTATCTATAATATATTGATTATAGTTTCTGTTTGCATTTAAACCTATGGTTTTTCATATCATTAGTAAATGTCAGAGAACATGTGGAGCTATTGATACTGTAGAGTATAGTTGGTTACCATTGCAAAGTCAAATGGTATCAGTTCCCTAAATTGCACGTCACATGTTGTCATAGTAACATGATCTGCATGAGCCTGGGAAAAAATCAATTATTCGTGCTGTAATCCGAGATTTGCTCTTTGAAAAGACTCAAAATTGTGACTCTTGCCTCAATGTTTAAGAAGTAAATGCTTTGCAAAATAAAAGTGAATTTTTTTCGGAAACTGGGATATTGGCTAACTGCATGCTGTACAGTTTGCAATTACTATAAATGTGCTCGTGGAACACCTTGGTACCGACAAGGAATACAATACCTTGAAGTTTTACCAAAATGAGACCAATAGAACCATACTGAATGAAATTCATAAATGACGCCATAACGTCAAATCAACATCAGCAAAGATAGGGGTTTTGCATCAAACAACTTCACGGGAGTGTTTGCACATGTTGTAATTGCATTTAAAAGCACATTTTGCCCTTCATCATCTGAACAGAAATGTGGCTATATTCCCAGAGAATGATTATGGCACAATATAATGTTATCCAGAAGTTCTATACAAGTATTGACTTATCGTAACGTCTGCATGTGTTCAACACGTTATTATTATGATGTCATCAAAATTGGAATGCTGTGATGTTATAAATTTTCTCATTACAGCGTTATCAGTAATTACGAAATTGTTTAGTGGACTGGCGTTATTCTGCTGTTCAGTAGATATCCAAGTTTGTACGTCACCTTGTTGAGATTACTATTCATCTACATAGTAAAGCTTGCACAAGAAACTTACACATTGACTTTCAAGGTGTAAACTCTACATAAATGCTCATAATAATGCAAATGTTGAGTGTACTTCAACCGTCTATATAATCTCGGAATATAGTGTCAATATTTTAGCATTGTACGTGTAATCTTGGTTTTCATTCTTGACATGGTTTCTATGATTATTAACATGAAGTTAATGAATTGAGTTTGGCTATTCGAAAGGTTGTCTGCTCGGGAAAACCACACTAGAAAACTACAAATGTCGCGAGGACCACACGACATGTAAACTCCTCGTTGCCGAGAAAGCCACACTAATAAACTACAGAATGGCGCGAGGGCCACACGACATGTACTCTCCTCGTTGCCGCGAAAGCCACACTAGAAAACTACAGAATATCGCGAGGGCCACACGACATGTACACTCCTCGTTGCCGCGAAAGCCACACTAGAAAACTACAGAATGTCGCGAGGGCCACACGACATGTATACTCCCCGTTGTCGAGAAAGCCAACTACAGAATGTCGCGAGGGCCACACGACATGTACACTCCTCGTTGCCGCGAAAGCCACACTAGAAAACTACAAAATGTCGCGAGGGCCACACGTCGTGTAAACTCCTGGTTGCCGCGAAGCCCACGATTGATTTCGGGATGATACCGTTTATCAAATTAGCGCCACCCATTGATAGATAATGAGCTTATTATAAAGTGAATATGGAGTTAATCTTGTTTGTTTAGTTTTAAATAAAGTGTTGTAGTAGTTTTTCTTTAGGTCACGACTTTTCAACTGTATATCTGTCACTATTCTGAAGTGGTTAGCATTAAAATGACGATTTTCAGCAACGTTCAGTATTCGATAAAATTACATCTGACCAAATAACATATAAAACATGACACACATACGTGTACATTACATAAAATAAAATATGTTGCTATGGGGTGAAAACATCAATGAAATATGAAACTCCCCTGTCCTGTGCCTTCCTACAATATGATAATACAAAGTAAAAAGACTACAAGACACATCATAGTTTATTATATACCGTAACATGGACCAGCACTCCCGACCATTGCCGGGAGAGCCACATTCATACGATCACAAAAACCGGGAGCGCCAAGTTGTATGTAACCTTATTTTCTTACATGTGGCTCTGCCGGATTGCAACCCTTATAAAGATGTGCATTGTGCGCAGTACGATTGAGTGGTTTAACATCTTGACCTGAGAAAACCAAAAGAGAAGACGGCCGTTATCCAAAGTGATACTAAGATTCGTATGTTTATTGCAAAATAGTTTTACACACCACCAGTTGAAAACAGTTGTGAATCACATTTTCCTTCTCTGTTTTACAAAATTCCTCGTTACCATTATTTATTAACTGCATAGATAATACTTCCTTCTATGGTATATATAATGAGTTTTAGAACGATAATAGTCTACATATATATGAAGCAAATGATGCTACTTGATATGTAAAACAGTTTAAAGAAATGGCTGTTTTATTTATGCGGAAATTTATCAGAAAACTGTAATACATGTCGAGCAATTTGAATCCTGAAGTACATGTACTGTTGTTGAAAATTACAATGTTAATGCTTATCGGTTCATTAACGTAACAATGTAATTATGTAAAGTTAAAAGACGTGACAATTTAATGCACCGCGATTGACGCCCGTCATTCAGTCAAATGTCATTTTGGAAACTTATTTACAACAGACAATAGGACAAAGTTTGGTTGAGAATGTTTACTGAGTCATCTGTGCATGTAAATGCGACGTGAAATTTCGGTTTCAGATGTTGCTCGACTTTCATTTGAAACAAGAGAATTAGTGAGCAAAGCTCACTCATGATACCCCCGCTTTTACATTAACATTGGTCAAAGAGAAATGTTTGAAAATAGCAAAAGGGTATCAATGTTTAAACTTTTGTATGAAAAGACCATAACATATTTTATTAAAGCAGAGTAAGTATTACACCTCTAAGCATGTTTTAGAAGTAAAAGTCAAAGTGGTTTCGTAACATTTGAACAACTAGAAGAGCGTTTGCAGGACACCGCAAAAGCAGAGCAGCTCCGAAACTTTGGGTCCCGCCTTTCCCTGTTCCGCCTTCTCCTCAGCATAAATAAAATGGGATTTTTTTGGACCAAACTTTGTTCATTATTCAAGTTATTCTAACAAGTTGAATCATCACTGGGGTCACTTTTCACAAGTGTGTTCTTAAAACCTATTTCTGATTTCAAAATTGGATCAAAGGATTAACATGGCCTGAACCAATATCTCATGACCTTGACCTTGACCTTAGACCTTCAAGGTCACACCATCAACGATAACTTTTCATTGTGTATAACAATCATGCAATGACTCAAAGTGTTCATTGTTAACATAAGGTATATTCACAATAGCATGCTTAAGTTGTGACCTTGCTGTGACCTTGACCTTTGACAGATTTTAGCGAAAACTTTTTCAAATCTTGGTCTATCTCCATAGTTGATATATACCAAATAAGAGCCTGACAGCCTAAAACGTTTGAAGTTATCATGTTTACAAGGATTATTGTAGTAATTAAAGCACTCATGACCTTGACCTTTGACCTTGAATGTGAACATGTCAAAATCATTTACCAGATTTATAAGAAAGAAGCTATGTATATGAGGTGTTAATACCTTCTTTGAAACAAGTAGTATTTGAGTTATGAGCGGAACCAAAAGTGTGACCATAGACGCGCACACAAAGACGCTTAAAAGTGGAAAATCTGAAAAAATAATCATGGAATCTGAGGGAAACATAGAAAAGGCACAACTAGGGACCATAAAGTGTACATGTATAAAGTTTCATAACAATTGAACATGTAGTATTTGAGTTATGAGCGGAACCAAAAGTGTTCCGGACGGACGGACGCAAGGACGGACGGACGCGCTGAGCGCTATATACCCCCGACTACTTCGTAGCGGGGGTATAACTAGTAATCATATATATTGGGCGATATGGGTTGATTTGCAAGTTAAGTGAAATTAATTGAACTGAAATCAGCATATATCGTATTCAGCACGTGCACGTATTTAAGCCAAATAAAGTATCTTGAAACAAAATGGGTGTCTCGACATACATGTAGTGACATATTATTTGAACAAGTAATCTTACAGTTTCATTAATGTAAGCAGAATGGAGTCATTTAAGTGCTTAAGAAAAGATTTCTTAACCTCCAATTACTTATCCTATTGTAAACTACGTAAACTGAAGGCGAACATATAATTATCATGACACTAATAATTTATGGTGACTCACACTCTATTAGTACATATGCAAATACATGTTTATTTTCATTAAGAACCATTTTCAAGGCATATTTCGATAAACAATGTCACACAAATATGCCACTATGATATACTTTTTATATACAGTCAAACCGCGATAGTCCGGCCACCAATAATACGAATCTTGCGGTGTCCGAACGGTAGCAAGCTGTAACCAAACTAATCTCTATATAAACTCATTAAATGTTGATTCATTAATCCGTTGAATCCGTTTCCGAATCCGAACGCCAATTAGCCGTAACGGATTAGTTAATAACAACTATTTCTGCTTCATTAATCCGGTGACAAGCGATCATCACACTGATTGGATCGGTAAACTTCAATGACAGTGGATTGACACGGGAGTTGAGCGTGTCAGTAGTTTGTGATTTTAATAGATTATAATGTTTTACATTGTGTGTCAGTACTTTGTGATTGTAATATATTAATTTCTCATTTTGTGCGATAGTTATAAATATCCAGCGTGTCAAATTCATTTAATATTTTAAATACGTTCTCGTCTGTCTGTAGATTCAAAGGTTATCAACTCCATCTTGTTTAATTCATTTCAGTAGTCCGAACATTTCACTATCCGAACGTTTTTGATGAAAAACGGAAGCGTTCGGATTATCGAGGCCTGACTGTACTCCAAAAACTGAATCAATTTCATTCACATAAGTTAAACATGTAAGACAAATATATATTATATTGATGATAATACATTGTTAAAATAGTGAATGGGTAAATATATTATACCAATGTTGATACAATAGTGTCCGCACTTGCACTTTCACATTGCTTATTCTGATTAACATATATTGATTAAGAGTAGTCAGATATTCTGATTTTTGCATAGACCGTTATTTTATTAAAACTGCATTGAACTTTGCGCAATAAAACTTATAACTCATTTAATAATAATTATAATAAGTGTTTACCACGAATGAATTCATTTCACGACAACCTCGTTTACAATAAAGAAAATAGAAGTCACATACATTGTATACAGAGAACAATCACACTTGATCAACTTCAACATCATTTAAAGGACGAATACTGGAGGAATAGGTGTATTTTGAATTTATTGGTTTTTAAACGCGGTAGTAAGAAGAAAGTTTGACGTATTCATCTGGATCAACAGAAATCTTCAGGGATAATTTTAAAACTATTTTGTCGTAAACGAAACTGCTATTTTACTGGCGTTAGAAGAACTTCTTCTAAGCGAAATAATTATTTACTAGAGACAAAGAACCATGCCGCCATTGGAAATCAAAAATTAATATGCTTTCAATGAAACAATGGTAAAAGAGAGCTGACACAAGTATGTCTATGGGAGGATCTACGTGTACGGGTATAAACACGCCGGGTCAACGTTGTCAATTATCGATAATATTTGCAGATCTCTCTTGTAAGTGACATGGCCCGTTGTGCGGCGTCCGTCCGTCATCCGTCGTCAAACCATAAACTTTTCACATTTTCGACTCCTCCTCATGAACCGCAGCACACCCAAAGCTGAAATTTTGCGGAGAGGTACCTTGCACACAGGGGGTCAAAGTTTGTTCATTTGAACTTCGCCACCCATCAAATATTGGCGTGGCAGGCATTATTAATAGAACCTTTAAACGACTTCTTCTCCGGAACCAGTTGACATAGGAAGATGACATTTTCAGATTTTACATATAAAATTTTATTTGTTCATTTGGTCCTGACCCCTCACCAAATATGGATGTGACAGGGGGTCCAACCTAAAATCTTTAAAAGACTTCTTCTTCAAAACGATTTGATACAGAGAATTAAAAGTTTCACATTTTAACAATCTGGGTCTACTCATGCTGCTCTCATATCTTAACATGTATGTTTTAGCAAATTTGCGAGTGAGTGATTAGCAGAGTGTGTAAAAACTCAAATGCAGAAAGGTTAATGTTAATTCTTTTAGTTATTCCCCTTTTGTATTATTCCCTCAATCAGATCCTATTATTCACCATTGGAAGTCTGTTGGATATCCGTGTGCTGAGAAGGGTACAATTATACCAAATCATACCATGCCATGCATAATGGTTTGCGGTTTCAAAAGTTAAAACAAGATGATATCGAAATATATAATAGGCTATGACGGCAAATGGAAACTAACTAATTTCCCAGACTCAATAGATGGAACACATATAATGATGATTGAACACATTCTCACAGTAAGTGAATCCTATCGAATGCAAATGGGGAAGACATATTCTCAAATCATGAGACAAACAGTGAAAAAAGACATTTACTACTAAACTAAACCAAGTAAAGCTCCCTTCCTCTTTCGCCCTCACACCCAAACCTTTAGGCTTGAAGAGCTAAAATATGTTTATTAATTTCATCAGTGGTAAATTGTTGCTAAACTACGTTTACACAGTGATATTATTAATAAACTAATAAGATGTACATATCTATAATAATCTACAATAATTACTTTTCAAATTTAATAAATATGAGCAAAACCATTCAAGTCTTAAAGGGAAGATTGTGTAAGTCCCATTAACTTATCCGAATGTAAGCTAACCTCCATACACTGAAGGCGTTAATCCTATTATAGTCATACTAATGATTCATGACATTGCGCTGAGTTCACTATTAGTAAATTTTCCCAAAACGTCTTTTCTCCCTTTAGAATTATTTCCGTGTCATACAAATATTCTACTGTGATATGTTTATATAGTATACTCTTCGCACACTGCTTCAATTTGATGTGTACATTAAAACCAAGTAAAACAAGTTTTTTTTTTATGATTTTATTCTTTCCTTTAATTTTTTATTGAATGGCTAAATAATATACAAGTGTTGATACCATAGACTTCCTACTAACCTGCATCCTTATTATGTTGATGAATATATATCAAAAGTAATCAAAGTGCGCCGATTTATATAAACTTTACTTTGCTCGATTAAATCTATCATATTCAGTCACATAAGTATGTATAAGGAAGTATCTATGTACAGGTTTACACACACGATGTCAACTTTTTTGAATTAATCTATTATAGTTTTAATTGTCATGGATTTCTCAATTATTCACCGTAAGTTGTTTTATAGAGAAATCTCATTATATGTTTATTCAAATTCTTAATAAAAAAATAAACTTGTATTAATTATATTTATATAATAGCGACCTTTGGGGATTTAAAGTGGAATCATTTATCAAAATCATTCTTATGTTATGTGAATCAAATATCAAGTGAAATGAAAAGAAATTGAATGAAACCAGTATTCTATTGTTATGTAAAAGATTACGGTCGACATGTCAATATCGCTCTTTCGCTCTTTCGCTCTTTCGCTCTTTCGCTCTATCGCTCTTTCGCTCTATCGCTCTTTCGCTCTATCGCTCTATCGCTCTTTCGCTTTATCGTTCTTTCGCTTTATCGCTCTTTCGCTTTATCGCTCTTTCGCTTTATCGCTCTTTCGCTTTATCGCTTTATCGCTCTTTCGCTTTATCGCTCTTTCGCTTTATCGCTTTATCGCTTTATCGCTCTTTCGCTTTATCGCTCTTTCGCTTTATCGCGCTGTTATTATCGCTTTATCGCTCTTTCGCTTTATCGCTCTTTCGCTTTATCGCGCTGTTATTATCGCTTTATCGCTCTTTCGCTTTATCGCTCTTTCGCTTTATCGCTCTTTCGCTTTATCGCTCTTTCGCTTTATCGCTCTTTCGCTTTATCGTGCTGTTATTATCGCTTTAGCGCGTTGTTATATCGCTTTGTCGTGCGGCGTTATCGCTTTGTCGTGCGACACTATCGCTTTGTCGTGCGACACTATCGCTTTGTCGTGCGGCGTTATCGCTTTGTCGTGCGGCGTTATCGCTTTGTCGTGCGGCGTTATCGCTTTGTCGTGTTGCTCTATCGCTTTGTCGTGCAGCCTTATCGCTTTGTCGTGTGACTATATCGCTTTATCGCTTTGTCGTGTTGATACCAGAGGGCGAAAGAGCGATGTCCCCTCTCGGCCATCATACATTTCGAAGCACTGTTAGTTGTAAATTAAGACGGTTTCAATATCGTATAATTCATAGAATATACTCACAACAAATAGAAATGCTTTTATTTACAAACTGCAAACTTCCCCTTTATGTACATGTTGCAACAGTACCATCAAACATATCTTGATTGTGTATATAAAAGGTCTGTGGCACCAACTGGTGGAATGGATTAACTTTAAAACCGGGATCAATTCAGAACCAAATATAACGCATATTATATTTGGTTACAAGGAAAAGAGAAATTCTGTACTGAATTTGATTGTTATCGTTATTAAATGTCATGTATATACACCTGTAAATGCCATAATAAAACATCGCACATAAACGGTCTTAATTCAGTTTTACAAGACACCTCTAATGTCAGTAAACAGCTTCTCTATACTGATTGCTGATGTCATATACTTCTGGTCTTCACAGCCTTTTCACATACGTTCCATTTTATTCCAGCTTTCGTCATATTGAAATTGAAATGCTTATCGACAACTGAATAGGTCTTGTCAATTTGACAAATCGTACCTTATACTCCATACCTTGTATATGCCTGTGGTGACTACAAAAAGAAATACAGTGATAACAAAATTTAATGAGCAAGTCATAGTTTACTTATTTACTTTAAAGCTATGATCTTGAATATTCAACTTAATTTTGTTGAATATTCAAGTAAGTATATTGAACATTCAAGTTGGTATCGTTTGTCTTAAACTGTTTGAGAGGCATTCTAGAAGTTGATGTGATGAAGAAGACAAATATTTTATGGATGATCAACTTCTTTATTAACAATAGCGACATTTCGGTATAGATCCTTATATATACCGTAAATACTTGAATATGTACAACATTCAAAATTTGTAATTAGAAAATGTTTTCATTTAGTTTGTTTACCTTATAATCATTGAAGATACTAAGTAAGTGAATTTTAGATACATCGAGATGAATTGTAATTTATTAAGTGAAATTTTCAAGATACTGAGATGAATTTTCAAAATAAAACGATGCTGAATACTAGCTAGCTATAGCGTCACGTGGCCCTAACAGGCTTTCGGACAGACAGATATGTGTGTTACATTTGAAATAAGTAAGAAAGAAATGAAACAATCATATAAACGCACGGGCAAAAGAAAGTATATGGCTCAGTTGTATTTATCATATGTATAATTTTCAAAGTCAAATATCTCGAGTTTTCGACGTCGTATTGAAAAACGGACTTGTTTGTGAAATTAGTCCAAAACATTAAATCAGTCAAAGAATACCTCTAGGGGTTTGAATTTTTTTTTATCAAAATAAAAAATTTAAATTTTGAAATTCCTCCAAATTAATTTTGATAAAACACAACTGCTCATCGACATATAACACATACTCTGTGTGAAAATTAATAAATGTGCTTCGTCTTGCACAAATTTACAACATTTTGAACATGGTAGGGGTCATGTTGGTGTAACTTTCATTTCTTACCCCTGTCTACTTTAAATAATGATTTTTTAGTTAAAAAATAAAACAGTCACCAATTAAGTTATTCAAACTACTGCCGAAAGGTGTTATTGTATCGTGCCATGATCAAATGCATCTCATTTCTTTAAAACATCGAATTAATCGAAAACAAGTGTGTGATATACTTTCTTTTGCCCGTCAGTTTATAACGCCTCACAAAAACATCATTATCAGTTATATAACTCGTATCTCTTGAATCGTACATTTTGATCCAAGTTAGGAGATATATTTTTTTGCTAAAAAGTAGAAAGGTATGTCCCTTTCAAATTACAATTTTTGACACAATGTTCTCCTAATTATGAATTATAATATCCTAATTTGACGACAATTTTTTTTCTTTCATCCAAGTTTTCATTTTCAAGCAAAAATGTTCACATAAATAATCGCCTGTGTTCCTAAATAACTATTGAGTCATTTGACAACACAGTAAACTTGTTTTCACTAAGGTAAATTACGAGAAAAGATCTTTAATGAGTAGAAAAATATATTTCATTAGATTCACACTCAAGCATACTCAATAACAGTATTTTTCATCGATTAGGGGTTATGATGTAAAGCATACAACCTTTTTGTCTAGTCACAAAAGTAAAAGTTTACTTTCAACTTCTTCTGGACATCTAAATCACATTTATTGGTTACTACCAGCCTGGTCGAAAACCGGACAATTTTAAACTTCTTAAGCAAGCCGCATTTTTCCACAATATGAATCCATTAGGAATTGTACCTGTTATAAGCATAAAGCTACGTTATTCAGCTTTCTTTTGAACCATTCATTTCTCAAATACTTAAAAAAGTTATCACAAAAAGAAGTGGGGTATAATTTATTTTGGTGTTTAGTGTATAAATGGTCACAATCGGATCACTATTTCAAAATGTATGCAACAAGACAGTCCGTATATCGCTACCTCCAAACTTTCAAACCAATTTCCCCACTCACGAAAATCAGCGAAAACCCACCTTTTAAAATCGTTTATTAATTCAAGCAATGTTGACAGCACCTATGAACCGGCAAATTGGAACCGTAGAGTGAAACTACAGATGTAAAAAAAAAATACTACAACACCTATACATATCATTTCCCCGACTGTATTACGGCATTTTGTCTCAAATCGTCGCCAGGCAGTTCCTTGACATTCAGTTGACCCGGGTAGCCCACATCCAGGTTCGAGGGCCTTCGTTCTCTTTACATCTGTAATTTCACTCTGCGGTTCGAATCTGCCGGTTCATATATTCCAATGTAGATCATGGAAACGCAGGCTGGTGACGGTGACAATGATGTCGGGAAGGCTGCGTTATTTCTACCCATATATTGTTCATACTCTATACAAATAACTGTAGATGTAACACTGACACGACATTTACTGTTAAATTCGCAGATGATGCAGCATTGGTTGGGCTTATAAGAGCATTGGAAAGTGTTGTGTATAAAAGAAATGATAATCGATTTCAGAAGAGGTAAGTCATCTCACTCAAAAGTAAGCATAGATGACAAGGATATTGAGGTTGTTGAAGAATACAAATATCTCGGCACTATTTTGGACTCAAAGTTATCATAGAATTCTAACACTGATCATAAATACAAACAAAATGCAAGCAGCGATAATATTTTTTATGGAAATTAAAACACTTCAAGGTATTGCTATAGACCAAAACATCATGATGCTATTTTATAAAAGTTTGTTCCGAAGTGTTCTTACTTTCAACTTTCTATATGAGTATGGAAATATGTCAGTTCAAAACAAATTTTTTTTTTCAGAATTCTAAATATTTCTTCAACAAATTATCGGATTACCTTTAGAAAGTATTGGCTATTTGTATGAACAGCAAATTATTAAAAAGACAAACTTTACTTGACTCATCTCAAGTTTTTTTTTATCCGGACTCTATATTCTTGTTCGAGTTGGGGGTGTGGGGTGGTGGGTGAATTTGTGACTTGATGTAACTTGATAGCCATATAACTAATTGTGAGTGATGTAACTTATTTTTTGTTTTGCCTGAAAACAGTGTACAACAATTTTCAATGGACATTAAAGAATTATCTTATCTGTTCTGTTGATTGGAGGAGCTTACTGCACGTTGGAATTTGAATCATTCACGACTGGGCCAGCAAGCGGGTATGAATATTGTTTATGTTATCAATGAATCTAACTGTAAATAGTTTTGTTTACATGATTTAGTGTACATAAGTTTCCATTTTATGCATGCGTTGTTACTTCAAACAATAAACAGGGACTTTCTGTACAGAAATAGTTCATAACATAGTTGAATATTTTATATGGAATAATGATATTTGTAAAAGTAATAAAACGAGAAGTAGGTAAACACCTTAAATACAATCGAGTATGTGGATAAACATATTGGAGTATTGCCACAAATCTAAGTTTATGATTACTTAAATAAATTGAATTGTTGGCGTTTATTTATTTACCATTTCATTCAATTATGGATTTCTTACATATATCAAAATACAAATTTTACCCAAAGAGGTATTTTACTTGAATTTCATAATCAATGAGAGTATATACTTAATATATTTGTCATATTTTGATGGTATTATCACCATGAAAATTTTATCGTCACAGTTATTTCTACGTAATAAATAAACTGCATGATTAAATTCCCTTCTAATAAACTCAACCCAAAGCAGGGGCTCTCTAATTATCCCCCGCCAACATAGTTGGGGGGGGGGGGGGGGGGGGGGGGGGGGAGGATATTGAAATGGGCTCCGTCCGTCCGTCCGTTCGTCCGTTCGTCCGTTCGTCCGTCCGTCCGTCCGTCCCGATTTTGTTTCCGGAGCAGAACTCGAAAACTATAAGACATATCTCAACGAAACTTGGTGTGTGGAACAATCATCATGTATACATGTTCCTTTTTGAGTTTTCAACTTCTTCGAGTTATTTTTTTTGACCGTTTCCATGGAAATGTAACTTAGAATTTCGTTTCCGGAACAGAACTCGAAAACTATAAGACATATCTCAACAAAACTTGGTGTGTGGAACAATCATCATGTGTAGATGTGCCTTTTGGGGTTTTCAACTTCTTCGAGTTATTTTTTTTGACCGTTTCCATGGAAATGTAACTTAGAATTTTGTTTCCGGAGCAGAACTCGAAAACCATAAGACATATCTCAACAAAACTAGGTGTGTTGAACAATCATCATGTGTAGATGTGCCTTTTGGGGTTTTCAACTTCTTCGAGTTATTTTTTTTGACTGTTTCCATGGAAATGTTACTTAGAATTTCGTTTCCGGAACAGAACTCAAAAACTATAAGACATATCTCAACGAAACTTGGTGTGTGGAACAATCATCATGTGTAGATGTGCCTTTTGGGGTTTTCAACTTCTTCGAGTTATGTTTTTTACAGTTTCCATAGAAATGTAACCTAGAATTTTGTTTCCGGAACAGAACTCGAAAACTATAAGACATATCTCTTGATGTGTGGAATAATCATCATGTGTAGATGTGCCTGAAAGGCCCGATGGGCTTATGGCATTGCACGGTGTCCAGCCGTCTGTAAACTTTTTGCATTTTGTCTTCTTCTCCAGAACCACTTTGTCTAAGGAGCTGAAATTTTGTGTGTTGTGTTTAGTTGAAAAAAGGTTCATAGTCACTGTTATTCAACAACTATTCTTCAATAAATTTTCCCAAAGGCGGGGGATATGGCCGACTCTGTCTGCTTGTTAAATTTGAGTCCCTGCCCAAAGCGATACATGCAGTTGATTTGGGGATAACCTTTAATATGTGTATTCGTAGAGTTTGGCACAGAGGGCTCATGCTCAAATTAGAAATGTATGGAGTACGTGTAAGGAATCGAAAACAACCAGTCTTTGTTAGTGGAGCTTTATCCAAGCCTACAGAGTTAAAGGCAGGTGTCCCTCAGGGTTCAGTGTTAGGCCCTTTTCTTTTTATTGTATATGTAAATGAAATAGCAGATAAATTGCATTGCATAACCCGGCTTTTCCCCGATGATACTTTATTGGGATCCCTTTCGAAGGAAAAACAACTGATGGAAAGCATAATGAATGACAATTTAGAACTATTAAGTAATTGGGCTATCGAGTGGTTGATTTCTTACAATCCGGAGAAGACAGAAGCCATGTTTTTACACTTGAAGATGGCCATCAATATATAATAATTACTTGAATTTTGACGGTTGCCATATTAAAACAGTTGATGATCATAAACATTTTGGTTAAAGCTTGGTCAGCTAACAGCTTGTTGAAGCACCCATAAAATATATAACAATAATAATATTATTGTTCTGTTTGGCCTGATGAGCAAAAAACTGTGTTGTTTGGTGTAAATATATTTTGATGCAATTCTCTTAACAGGTAAACATATTTTAATAGTTGACACAAAACAAAACAACTTTGGTGATGAAAAAATGTATTTCATTTCACAATCATATACATATTCAACAGAAAAGATGAAGTACAAAATTATTCAAACAACCGGGATACACATTGATATGAAACAGAAAAACTTTCATAACAATAAACTGCTATACAATATCTTGAAATTTAATATCCTTCAGAAACATGAACAGTGTAGTTATTCCAGCTGCAGTATCAATACAGTAATATAACAAGACGCATCTTATGATCTTGGTACAACTATGTTGAAGTAACAAAGGATCAATGCATTGAAATGGGTTAAGAAGTTCCAACAGGAACTAGATTGTCTTCATAGAAGTTCGCTGGAAAAGTTTTAAAAATCATGATGGGGGCGGTATCAAACATCAACAAAGTAGTGGTTTATATCATGATATGTATAACATACAACAATCCACTTTTACTTTGAACTGTTCATGTCTTAAACAATTCAATAGATTAAATATAAATTAATATACAAGACATCAAAATTAAATTTATTATTTGATGTTTAGCGATTGAAATGCCCTGACTGGATGGTTGACGCAAAAGAAGAGAAACTGGATACAGTGTTCAGTGGCGGATCCTGGAGGGGATTGTGTTAGGAACACCCATCCACCCCCCCATACCCGCCCATGCAAAATCTTTTTTAGGGGGGTGGGATTTTGGACCCCCCCCCCCCCCCCCCCCCCCCCCCCCCCCCCCGCCCTTCAAAATTCCTGGATCTGCCCACTGAGTGTTAATATGTTATCTACAAATATGCTACAGACACTACGTCTGTGACAGAGGTAAATCATTATCCATTTACCTATTGATAAACCATACAATCAAGTGGTACAGTAAACACTGTTAAACAAATATGATAAACTTTCTATATATGTCACATAACAGGTTATTAAATGATGACCAATCTAAACTAATAGTACGAAAATGTGGTAAAGTACATGCTAGTGCCAAAATATTATACACTATCTCTATATCTCATAGGTAAGTCATTAATCAATTAATATAAGAGTGATGAAAAATAAACGGTACTGATAATCCATGTCACATACCTCTTGACACCCTGGAGTCGATGAATTTTTTCACATGTTTAATTAAGAGTATCAGCGTGTCCTTTCAACATGTGAAACCACCAATAAGATACAAAATCAATTTCATTCCAATAGACCCCAAAGAAACTTCCCTCCCATGTATTCTAGATTTTTTTCTGTCATTGTTTACCTGATACATGTGGAAATAAGAAACAAAGTAAATAAATTATTGTATTCCATTGTTCAAACAATTTGGCAGAAAGGATTGTTACAAACGTGGAGGATAACGAGCTAATTATATCAGAGATAACAATTATCTAATTTTACTTTTCACTTTGAATATTGTATAAATACTTCAGAATACCAAGTAGTAAATAGATATGCACTAAGTGTCTTGTATAAAACATGCAAAAGCTATGCTCAGATCTAGTATTATATACTAGTATTAAATGTTCTATATCAACAATATAGTAAAAGATGAGTTACAAATATATTTCTATATATGGAAAAATAACAAAGTATTCAGGATGGACATTTTAAGTACTTGACAACTAGTTAATACACATAATGATGGAATAACAAGATATGAATCAAACATTTTTTGTGTGCCAATAATTCATTGCTTTTGAACGAATATATTATTGAACTCCCATCCACCCTTTCAAAATTCCCAGATCTGCCTATATAACTAGTAAAATACAGCTATCAACTGACACGGAATATGGACATATGAACATGCTAGATATGAGGGGAGGGTGGGGGAGGGGGAGAGAAGTGGTGGGGGAGGGAAGGTGGGAGTGGCTAGAGAAGAGGTGGGGGAGGGAATGTGAGGGGGAGGGGGAGAGAAGTGGTGAGGGAGGGAATGTGAGGGGGAGGGGGAGAGAAGTGGTGAGGGAGGGAAGATGGGGGAGGGGGGGAAGAGGTGGGGGGAGGGAATGTGAGGGGGAGAGAAGTGGTGGGGGAGGGAAGGTGGGAGTGGCTAGAGAAGAGGTGGGGGAGGGAATGTGAGGGGGAGGGGGAGAGAAGTGGTGAGGGAGGGAATGTGAGGGGGAGGGGGAGAGAAGTGGTGAGGGAGGGAAGATGGGGGAGGGGGGGAAGAGGTGGGGGGAGGGAATGTGAGGGGGAGAGAAGTGGTGAGGGAGGGAAGATGGGGGTGTGGGGAGAAGAGGTGGGGGAGGGAATGTGAGGGGGAGGGGGAGAGAAGTGGTGAGGGAGGGAAGATGGGGGAGGGGGGGAAGAGGTGGGGGGAGGGAATGTGAGGGGGAGAGAAGTGGTGAGGGAGGGAAGATGGGGGTGTGGGGAGAAGAGGTGGGGGAGGGAATGTGAGGGGGTGGGGGAGAGAAGTGGTGAGGGAGGGAAGATGGGGGGGGGGGGGGTGGGGAAGAGGTGGGGGAGGGAATGTGAGGGGGAGGGGGAGAGAAGTGGTGAGGGAGGGAAGATGGGGGTGGGGAAGAGGTGGGGGAGGGAATGTGGGGGTGGGGGAGAGAAGAGTTGGTGCTTCCTATGCTTAAGTTCTACAGGGAGTGTTTTTTAGGTTTGGGGCGACAACTAGGGTCAAAGATATCTAATTGAGCAATGAACAGATTATTTGTATTAACAAACATTTTCATAATTAATGGATGTGAGATTCTTTGTCGAATGGTCACTGCCACCACCACCAGTTAAATATAGGAGAATAGTCAGCTATGTAAAAGTATAAGTTCTGTATTGCCCGAGACTATATTGAAAACAGGCACAGATCAAAAGTGAACATTATGTTCTCAAGATCTCAACATTGTAAAAAGTATGAAAATTAATACAATACAATACAATAATTGAAGTACTTAACCCTCACCTAATTAGCTGAAAATAATCAAAGGGCTCATCAGGATATTCCCCTCGTGGAATAAGAATAACAGTAGTGGACATGTTTGCTACAACATACAGCATTTCTAATATTCAAGAATGATTAAATAAATATTGAAATGTGCCCATTATAAATACTTTAATATATGACATCCTGAAATGATTTGAATGATGAAATTTATAATGAATGGTACTGAAGTTATGCCATTAAGCCTGTCTGATGTATTATGTAGATGTCATTTTCTTCAAGAACAGTTCAAATGTTACAAAGAATGGCATACACATATAATATATACATAAATTATTTCAAGACATGCCCTTAGAAAACATTTTAGAGTCATAGAATGAAAAATAAACTGTCGGGCAGACCTTTATTTCATACATGGTTACTGATCACTATGAGGATGAGGAGACTTAAAGGGGAAGTAGCACGTTTTTTGTAAATTTTATTTTTTCAAATTTCCCATTTATAATGATAGTTTATGTCATTTATGTTTACTTTAGAGGGTAAAACATATTATTATACAAACCAATTATCCGTAGTGGCAATAACAGTGTTGCGTATAAAGCAAAAATTGCATGGCGGCCATTTTATTGTGAACACATTTTATTATTTTGAATGACAAAAACGATTCCCATGGCTTTACAGAACCATGTACATTCATTTTTAACTTGATTTTCCGAAGAGAGAAGGGTTTTTTACTATTGGTAACATTATTTTTCAAATACATTTCATCGACTTATTTCAGCGAAAATACGTGCTACTGCCCCTTTAATGATGAAGACAACATGAGAATTCTGCCGTATTCAAGTTTAGTTAGCAGATGCTTGCTTCGACTCTACGAAGGGTGACTCGTATTCTTCCATCGGTGGGCACGTGCACACCACATTCTGATCTCCGTAGATGTCGTCTATGCGACCTACTGTAGGCCAGAACTTTGTCTCCGGATTGACGAATGACTGGAAGAAATAATAATTTTGAACATTCAATCATTTTCTCATCAAAATAGGCTGATGATTCTATTAGCTAGAGCTTTGATCAGTGTCTCGTTGCGAAGAGCTTGAAGGTGACCTTACATCACCGAGACAGCCTAAGAGCAATGTTAGAGGATTGTACGACCACATACTATAAATACTGTTTCATGATAATCAACTTTAACACTAAAACTTAGAACTAGTGAATCTAAAAACAATATCTTAACAAGTAGTTTAAGTGATTTAGAAGTTTAAAGATGAAACATGTCAAGCTAAATTTGACTTCGTTTTTTTTCGCATTTGATAGTTAAATCTTAAGTTAAATAACTTAAATTTGTCAAGATTTCATAGTATATATGTCTCACCGCGGGGAATGCTGCTAGTTCACGAGGATAAGGTCTGTCCCAGTTGGATGACGCTACATCAGCTTGTGTGTGGGGGGACATCTGTAATATACACATTGAACTCACATAGTGAGAAAACATGACTTCTAACACATCGTCCATGCTTGCCCAACCTGTGATTGAGACAGATGGATGGATGGAGGGAATGGTTGTTATTAATATTAGATACCCCGAACCTTTGGTTTGGTTTATAATGGCAATGATGCATTTATATAGCCTGCTCAGTTCATTGGAGGTGAGTTGAGTTGGGGTTTAACGCTGCTTTCAAGAGTATATCACTTATATCGTGGCTGCTAGTATTATGGCAGGGAGAGAGCCCGCAACGCCATGTGGCTATGCATTACGGTGAAACCTGCGAGCACCAGCTGGAACTAGAGAACCATGGGTGGTACTGCACTGAAATTCAGTGTAGCATTGCACTCAAACCTGACTGCATGTAGAACAGTTCTCTACTGCAAACAAAGTTGCCTTGCCCCTGGCGGGATTCGAACCCCGGACCTCTTGATCCGAAGCCGAACATGCTAACCACTGCGCTATCCCGCCCCCAAGTTCATTGGATACCTATCTCCCGAACAAACTAGATAGTATAACACTAAACAAATGATGCAAATAATATAAATATATAGAATATGCAAATAATATCAACAAAATATGTAACTTAAATCCCGAAAATAATTTCCTTCAAATGTTTAGTATTGGAAATATCATATTGAAATGAAATGAATATACTATTATCAAATTACCTTTAGGTCACATTAGCTAAAATGTCCTACCTTAAGTGGGTTTATTTTGCTGTCCATCTTGCCATCTTCAATATCTGCTATTTCCTTCCTGATTGCTGATGAAGAACAAACACCATTTTCATAATTGCATCATAAGAACAAGAATGAAAAAATCTAAAAAAATAATCAAGATTAATGAGATTATTTACACATTCCAATAAAGCTTAAAGGATAGATGCAATGACATATGGTCAAAATCGGATTCGTTAAAATGGTATGTCAATTTGACAATTGCATGATTTTAAGTTTCTGAAATTGGTCCATAAATTACTTATAAATGGCTTTTTAAAAAAAAGCCTAATTTAGCCCCGGCGACCAGAATGAAAGTCTGCAGGGGTGTGGCCCCTGAAGGGATGAATTCTGTGACGTCACTGGAGTAATCTCATTATCAGCGATAGTCATAATCCAATAAAGCTTAACCTGTAGTCAGGCAACTTCCCTCCACAAGCAAGTCTCCATACTGGTTGATTTAAGACTTGCCGCATTTCCTTTACTTTACTAACAAATTGGCATACTGCACCTGAACTGCATAGAATTGCTAGCACAGGAAAGTGAAGGCAATGCGGGAAGGTTTGAATTTGCCAGTTATGGAGACTGGAGTGAGTTATGCCTTGTGTAGAAATGTTGAGCTACGGGAAGAATTTTGTATCTACGATTCTTTCATCTACTCTTTTGCAACTATATATTTGTCCTGCCTCAACTTATCTAACATTTGTATCCATGAGTTCACTCACAAGAAGCATACATCCTTAACAAATCCATTTGACGTACCTATGAGAGCATCACACAGTCTGTCCAGCTCGCCCTTGTTTTCTGACTCGGTGGGTTCGATCATCAGTGTCCCAGCAACCGGCCAGGACATCGTAGGCGAGTGGAACCCTGGGTAGAGTATATTGAACAGTTGTATATAGACTCTTCCTGCAGTCGCAGATTTGGAGTGGGTTTCAGGGGGTTGAAACTTCCCCAATTGAAAAATAGTACATGTTAATTGGATGAAGTCCACCTTTATGCTATGTGAACCCACCCACACTATGTGAACCCGCCCACACTATGTGAACCCACCCACACTATGTGAACCCACCCACACAATGTGAACCCACCCACACTATGTGAACCCACCCACACTATGTGAACCCACCCACACTATGTGAACCCACCCACACTATGTGAACCCACCCACACTATGTGAACCCACCCACACTACATGAACCCACCCACACTATGTGAACCCACCCACACTATGTGAACCCACCCACACTATGTGAACCCACCCACACTTTGTGAACCCACCCACACAATGTGAACCCACCCACACTATGTGAACCCACCCACACAATGTGAACCCACCCACACTATGTGAACCCACCCACACTATGTGAACCCACCCACACTATGTGAACCCACCCACACTATGTGAACCCACCCACACAATGTGAACCCACCCACACTATGTGAACCCACCCACACTATGTGAACCCACCCACACTATGTGAACCCACCCACACTATGTGAACCCACCCACACTATGTGAACCCACCCACACTATGTGAACCCACCCACACTACATGAACCCACCCACACTATGTGAACCCACCCACACTATGTGAACCCACCCACACTATGTGAACCCACCCACACTTTGTGAACCCACCCACACTTTGTGAACCCACCTATACTATGAAAATTCCTAGATCACCATGTTCTGGATATATTCTGGATTATAGACTCTCTGTAGCCAAGTTCCATTCCCAGATTAAATCCTTTATTAACAAGTTGTAAATTACGTAGATTGGCCACTCTGAATGTTTTGGCACTTTTCAAATAAACTGCTATGTTTTATCATTAAGACCTTGTATTATCCAAAGTGCTTATGCTTATGAAAGCAACTCTTTGAATGAAGAAGAATAAGTAATTAATTCCTTGATTATGGATTTCTTAGAAGAGGGTAATGATGTTTATCATAAAACCAAGGTTTATCTTTATCTATGAATATACAGTGAAGTAGACGTACCATAATCTTGTAGCCTTTTTGCAACATCCACAACCTCAATGTTTGCTGTTTTCTTGAAATCCCGGCAATCAATGATGAATTCATGAGCCACAAAACCTAAAACAAATTTTGCCTAATTCAGCTGAAATTTTCATAGTGGTTAGAACAGTGCCTGAAATAAAATGTTTATGAAATTGTTAGATGAAACAATCCTATATTACCGTGTAATGAAGGACTCATGATGTTGCAAATCCGATATGACCATTTTTAGGTAAGATAATATTCATTTGACCAACAAATTATCTTTATTGGCATTTAAAATTGTAAACATTAATAACATAATGAAATTTAAAATAATAAAATGAAATTAAAATAATAAAAAAAGCCTATCTCCTTACCTTGTTCATTCTTATAGAGAGTCTTGTAGTAGCCATCAAGCCTCCTGCTCATGTAGTTAGCACTGAGAATGGCTACCTCGGAAGCGTGGCGGAGTCCGTCCGCACCCATCATCTTGATGTAGGCCCATGAGATAGGCAGGATAGCGCTCGACCCGAACGGAGCCGCTGACACCACTCCAAATGACTGAGCCTCCGGGCCTGTGGTTCCGTAAGGGGGGATAATCGGGTGGGTCGGCAGGTACGGCGCCAAGTGTTTCTTTCTGAAGAAGCAAAGTCAGGATCTGTGACTTGGATGTTTTACCTTTAGCATGGAAGTCTGTTTTATGTGACGTGGAATTTACATTTAATTCTAAAATTAACTAAGGAGAAATTGACATGAATAATGATACCATGAAATGTTGAAATAAAATATTTTGGAAAGAGGATATCTCGATTGAATACATTAAAGGGACACTGCGTCGAGGATAAAAATGAGATCACTTTTATCAACCTGTGCTGATTAACGTGCCTGCTAATGAGTTACGCTTCGCTTCACTGTTAACATGCAGTAGTTTTTATTACTAATTACTTGAATTGTCTTAATTGTGGGTCCGTGACTCTTTACCAGACACGTTAATCAGCATAGGTAGATATACATCAGGGCCCCGTTCAGTAACAGCGAGCGCATAAGTTGCTCAGTGATCGCTTAATGTAGCGCTCAAGAAGCGCTAATTCTCTCTTGAACGACACAGTGCAAATTCCTCGAAGTTTGCTCGCCTTGCTACGTAGCGCTACATTGAGCAATCGCATTCAAGATAGGATAAAAAGTAATTGCTCATTGAGCGATTACTTTGAAACCTATCTTGAACATGGCCCTGATCTCATATTTATCCTCGACGCAGTGTCACTTTAAGGTCCGGTATTCTCAGGTATCAGGTCTGAATTGACCAAAAAAAACATTGATAGTAAGTAGTATGTACTAAGGAAAAGTACAACAGAGCCATTGTGATACTGTCAATTTAATCATTCTAGTAGCTCATCTACAATCACAATAAAATCTATCCGTAACAACTTTACATTTTCATCATTCTATGACACCCATATAAAATAACAGCCGTAAGGCATAGGTTTTAACAAAAGTAAGGGGCAGATAATTTTTTAGCCTCAGAAAACATTTGACATAGAAAATGTCACTCGTTTCTGTTGAGATTGAGTGAAGGGTTGAGATTATTGACCTTTTCGAATAGTAACACATATTTAAGAGGGTTTGTGCTTTATTTATATAAATAATTGTATAAATTTTGTTTGTTAATCTCTTCATTCCAAAAAAAAGAAAAACGTGTCATCGCATCATTTTTGTCAGCCTGTAAAGACCAGAATCATTTTCAACATTTATTAGGCCTAACTAGCAAACAGATGTAAGATCTCAATAATCATTATCTGTTGATGAATATAGCGAGAATATCAAGTAAGACAACTCCCATGTTATGTATGTACTCACACTCCGATGGGTCCCATGCCCGGCCCGCCCCCTCCGTGGGGGATACAGAAGGTTTTATGCAGGTTCAGATGGGATACGTCCGACCCGTAATCAGCCGGCCGGCAGATACCAACCTACATTCAGATATAATTCACATAGAATTTATTTTTTCACTTCATTCTCTAATTATTTGAGTCCACCTATATTAAATAATGAATTTATTAAATCGTATAAGAATAAATCCCAATCAATAACTTTAAATAAATAAATAAACAGTGAACTTTTGGCTCGAGAGTACTAATTTATCTATTTCTAATAATGACCTAAAATTGATTATGTATAGGGTTGTTAAGGGACAAACACATTTTATTAAAGAATATAAGAGCATTGCTATCAAGTTAACGATGTCTCACCTGTGCGTTCATGTTTGCGCCGTCCAGGTAGACCTGTCCCCCGTAGTAGTGGATCATGTCACAGATAGCTCTGTATAAACACAGATAACAGATTTAGCTCACATAATACAAAGAAAACTGGGTAATGATTGAATCCCATTCACAGTTTTGACAAAGAGGGTGTTGCATGAGTTTGGCTGCCACTTCTTAGATTAGTTTAAGATTAATTTATCGAGAGCAGAACTATTGCTTACACAAAACAGTACATTAAAATACTATCATGGAGGTAATTTCTATAGATATAAGACTTCTTTATTCCTGGGAGGCAAAACTTTTTTTTTTTTTATACATTCTAACGTCTCCTTTCAGGAATAAAGAAGTTGTATATCCATAAATATTTGGACTTTATCACAACTTTCAATATACCAAAAACATTTGTTATTGCCTGTTTTCATATGTTTTCCTCAATTCCTTGATCAATACCAGTCATTTAATCTCATCTCTCACCTGATGTCCTTGTCAAACACGCCGTGCGTCGAGGGGTAGGTGATCATCAGACATGCCAGGTTGTGTGCATGCTTTGCAATCTGAAATCAGGGTTATTAATGTTATTAATGTTTCAAACATAACCTGGAGACCTTGAGTCAATGTTTTTTTGCATACCAATCAAATTGAATATTTTCAAGAATAATAAAT
The DNA here is from genome assembly GCA_936450465.1 of Gibbula magus. NCBI lineage: Eukaryota > Metazoa > Mollusca > Gastropoda > Trochida > Trochidae > Gibbula > Gibbula magus. Next base: position 60,160,675 of record OW388292.1, on the reverse strand, counting down.
CATAAAAACAACTTAACTGTGACAAAATATTATATTACATGACTGAATATGTAAAATAAATGCTGATTTAATAGAGAAGCACAGCAAAAATTATACACATATTCTTGTCAGTTCCAGATACAATGTAAGACACATTTCAGTCATAAGTATCACAATTAATATCCTCAAAAAGTCTATCTTTAGTCAAAGACCAATCCTGCATTGTTCCCTTCTTTCAATTCATGTAAATTTGCCTACCAATGGTTAGACACTTATTAATCAAACTCAAAGTCTCACCATATCATCGAGATGCTTCATGTCAACATGTCCGAGCTTATCCACGTTGATTGGTTGAATCTTCATACCCGCCATCTGAGCGCTGGCCGGGTTCGTTCCGTGAGCGGATACCGGGATCAGACATACCTGCATCAACAGAGGTCAGAGGTCACCTTAGTTCATCAGTGCCTTGAAGCGTGTGCTTCACATGGCCTATGCCTTGATGTTTTAGTCTCAAGTAATAAAATAACAATAATTTTCATATAATATTGTCCGTTTCATTGATTTTCATTTGTACTTGAGAATTAAGGTACCTGAATGTGTGTTTTACACATGTTTTTCTGTCATACAATCTTACGCACAATTTGTTCAATTCATGTTATTGTTTTGAAGTAATGTTTAGATTATTACTAGTTATGTGTTTGCTATTATTGTGTTAGTTGAACAAATGGTCAGCAAGCCTGTTTGTCATGTTGGAATTTAAATAAAGAAAGTGTCAACACATTTGAGAATATATAGCGGATATTTGGCTTTTCTTGACAGATACCATGTTTATTTCATCGAGTGAGGTAGAAAGTTTATATTATCACGAGTGATAATATTTAAAGTTTCTATCTCACTCGATGAGATAAACATGGTATTTGTCAAGAAAAGACAAATTTTCTATTTATTATATGATCAAATCCTTGCATATTCACCGAAATCAACTTGCATTTACGTTAAGTCGGCTCCAGAATGAGCCTCTCGCTTCAGCAACAATGTGACGTCATGAACGTGTCATGACGTCGGAGCATTATTTTATGACGTCAGGTCATTGTTATATCGGTCACTAGTGACTGATAACACGTTTATTTTCATTGATAGATCCCGGTATTTCACCTGCACTCATATGATAATAAGTGATATTCTGAAACTTGACAAGAAATAATGGAAGACTCACGTTCCTCTGTCTCTCTCCCTGATCCTTCAGATAAGCCATGATGGCTCTCAAGCCTGCATACTCTCCTTGGGCTCCGCTGCAAAACAGAGCATAAATTGGTCACTTAGAATGGTTTGACATTAATCAGTTCAACAGCTAATGAGGTAAATGGCACACCATACACACAAAGAGCTCCCAAATTATGGAAATGACTGTTACCTGTTAGGTTGGAAGGAGATCTTGTCGTAGCCGGTGATCTCACACAGATCCTGCTCGAGCTCCTGGAACATCTGATGATAGCCCTGTGTCTGCTCCTGCGGTACGAACGGGTGGATGGTCGCAAACTCCTTCCACGAACATGGCTACAATTAAAGGGAAAGGATATGGTATACTCTGTTTCATATATTTTAGTAGATAAGAAAGATATGGGAATGTAAATGTCTGTTTTGTACAAAATGACACTATGTTCTTCATTTGTCATTCAAAAGGTATATTTGAATTAAATTTTAATGCCTTTAAAATATATTATCATGTATTTCATTAGGAGTTTTAATAGAAATTTCTGCATTGTTCAGGAAATCAAGAGGGAATATTGAAATGATGATTATTTAGAGAGAAATACATCCCAAGTACTTGACAAGACACATACAGTCATTCTGCATGACGTAAGTATTTATGTAGAAAGTGGGACACGTTCAAGAGACACGAACCATTATTCTGCATTGCGTAAATATTTACGTATAAAGTGGGACACGTCCAAGAGACACGTACCATCATCTCAGTGGAGGAGTTTATGAGCTTCATAGTGGTCCTACATTGCATAAGTATTTACGAATAAAATGGACCAGATCCAAGAATCACATACCATCAACTCGGTGGTGGAGTTAAGCTCCAAGGTGGTACCAGCAGGGCTTAAGGACTTACGTATAAAGTGGGACAATTTCAATAGACAAGTCTATGGGGCATTAACCATCGCTATGCATGACGTAAGTATTTACATATAAAGTGGGACACTTCAAGAGACACGTACCATCATCTCGGTGGTGGAGTTGAGCTTCATAGTGGTCCTACATTGCGTAAGTATTTACGTATAAAGTCCAAGAGACACGTACCATCATCTCAGTGGTGGAGTTGAGCTTCATGGTACAGGAGCCGAGGGGAATCATTGAGTGGACGAGGGACAGGTCCTTGTTCTCCAGCTGCTTCATGTACCGCACAATGTTCGTCTCGGACTGGTACCTGACGTGTAGTAGAGTTGCATTTCATTGGTGGAGAGAGGGCCATGCAAGTCCTTAATCTAGGAGCGTATTACCACATTTGTTCCTGTGTGCTTTATATTGCTACTTTTTGATGATTTTAAACAAGCAATGAAATGAAGGTGACATAACCCTCAACTGCAAATTATCAATTCGTGTGGTGAACCTTTATGCTAAAAGTATTAAAATAACCAGTGAGTAGTTTTTGAGATATTCCAATTCATACATTCATACTGATGTATGGAAGTATTCTGCCGAATGCAAAATGACATTGAGACTCACTTCTTGAAGACGGAGTGAGTGAGGAAGTTGCTTGTGCGGCGGTGCTGAGTGTTGTGGATGCTGGTGCTTGGGTTCACCGTCAGAGTGTCACTCAACTCCTCCTGGTGGGGAAAACAGACCATGTGAGTACAACCAACCGACATTGGCATTGATATCAATGACAGTGCTGTGATGATGTCCCTATAGTACATAGTTTCATAGTCCTGATGTTTATATTTGTTTTGTATTGTGTACTGTTGACCTCAACAAATGTCATGATCATTCAAACTGGAAATTTAGATGTCCAAAATTACTCGGACCTTTGCTAGCAAAATCAATGTTTTAGAGGAAAAAAAATAGCACACTGATATATATATGTATCGTTTAAATTGCATCCGTCATTATCGTTTTTCAAATATAATTTTTTTTTAATGTTAAAAATGCATTCATTTCCATTTTTTTTTCATCCATTACATAGTGGGGTCTGAAAAACCAGCATGTTATATTTGGGAGATTTGGTCGAGGGAGCCTTTATCTGTTTTTTTTATATTATTATTAGTGAATCAATATTTCTAAGCATTTAGGAATAAAGTTATTTAAAATCCAATGCTTTTGTTTCAATGTTTATTGTGATAGAGTAGAAGTCTTGATTCTACATATTCCAACTTACGGCGGATTTAGGCGAGCCGACAACCTGTAGCAGGTCAGCGAGATCGTCTCTCTCCACCGTCTCATCCAGGGAGATGCCCACCTGAAGTCAAACCATTGTTCACTCCATTATAAGTTGTATGCTTTTCACGAGGGTAATATCCCGTACCATCTTTGTATCAGTGTCTCCTGAGCCTTTGCAGGATGTTTTACATTTTTATGGACATTCCAATTTGGTTGAAGCAGATGAGTCAAGATTTAGGTAAATCTGATGTTATAAAAGTATTCTAGCAAATGATTATTAAAAGGTCTTTAACAGATAATACATGTGCAGATGTGTAAAATACTGACATGTCCATCGCTGAAGTAGCGCAGGTTGATCTGTTTGGCGTCTGCTGCCTCCTTAATGGCGTCTTGACCTCGACCTGGCAGGAACTTGATTGTGTCGAAGAATTCCTCTGAGCACAAGTCATGACCTGCCAACTTCACACCTGGAAGAAAACATGCTTAAATATAGGAACACTTGATTAAGACGATTACTGCTAGTCTAGCTATCAACCTTAAAAGCTGTAATTTCCCTTCTTAAACTTCACTAAGAAGAATGTTGTAACTTGAGACAAAACGGCCTTATTTATATTAATTAGATGGTATGCGAAATGACGGTGCCATTGAACAAAATATTTGTAAACGACTGATATAAGAGGTTTTTTAATATATTTTACACATTTAATATATATTGACTTCTATTACTCTTGAAGATTTGTATAGAACTATACTGTAAGTTTGTAGGTTTTTATAAATGAGAATCACATTGTAGGAACTGGATATTTAATAATTATACCTCTAAAAGGCGAAAAAAGTGTAAAGGTAATAAATTATATTGCAATGTCAATAATGATATTAGGAGTGAAACATTGGATGCAGATGACTAACCTTCAGCGAGGATGAGGGTCCCATGATGCACTCTGTTTCCAATATGTCTCAGTCCGTCTGCTCCGTGGTATATTGCGTACATTGCAGACATGTTGGCCAGCAGTGCCTAGAATGGATCGGTCACAAGAATGTCAGGTCTCAGACTATAAAACATGCTCCTCACTTCCTCCAACCAAGAGAGACTTGATATACAAGAGGAAAGAAATCTCTAGAAAGGTCATGTTAAAAATATCAAATTAGACCCCCAAAATATGACAGAACAAGAAACTGTGTTGTACAGAGATCTTAGGGGATTCAGGAAGATACAAACGGAAGTGGACAGGGAACATGAACGTTCACTCCTCAAGGTAAGGAAGAGACCTTACCACATTGACTACCAGGGATGCAGATTCAAATTTTTGCCAGTCGGACATTTCATCTTTGACCCAAAAAGACGAACCCAGAAGTAAACTTTTTTTATGAATAAAGTGTGAGAAAGTATTACTATTTGTTGGTTCTTAATTCATTGCATACCATTTAACATAACACGATAGCAATTAATCAATAACATGCATAAAATGGTTCATAATTTAAAATCAATGTTTACCAACTATGATTTACCGACAGTGCTAGTTTAAGCGAGTTTACAAGCGAATTTGCGTCAAGATAGACGAGAAATGTCAAATAATTTAATACCACATACTTGATCAAAAGTTCAAATCATGGACCAAATAATTTGTAACTTCTAAATAAGCATTTTAAATTAAAGAGACCTCACTACATTGACTACTATTGGTCTTAGGTTTTTTTCAAAATGGCGGGTTTGAACTCCATGAAAAACACGAATCAACCTCTGTATTTCAGAAAGGCAGATGAAGGATTTTAGTTTTTGGGGGTGAAACTGTCTCTCGGGACTGTCAAACACATCATCCTCGCAAAAAGTTTTAAACTAGTCCTTGAAACCTACTTGGGGGTCCGGAGAGGGTGGGTTGCATGTTTCAGTATGGATGGACATTTGAAAATTAAATTGTATGCAGAGTCTGTCACAAACCTGAGCAGTGCAGATGTTGCTGGTGGCTTTGTCTCGCCGAATGTGCTGTTCTCTGGTCTGCAGAGCCAATCGGAGAGCATCTCGTCCTTTTGAGTCTCTGTACATACACAGCATTACATTACACTCTCTTTTTCATCTAAATGCAGAAAGCTTAATGAAATTCAAATAAATCTATGAGAGTATACATGACATGTCAGAATGGATATAATGTAATCAAATCTTTAATTGCCATTAAAATTGGACAATTAACTGCCATTTTACTGAATAACTATGCTATCTGTATTAAACTTTATACATAAAATCTCAAAATAACAGATAAAACCTCTCACCTTGTTACGCCAATCATTCTGCCGGGAACCATCCTCATGAACTTGCCGCGACATGCGAAGAACCCAGCATGAGGTCCACCATACCCGAGGGGGATACCATAGCGCTGGGTGGTGCCTACCGCGATGTCCATACCCAGCTCACCAGGAGGCCGCATGATGGTCAGAGCCAGCAGGTCCGTCGCACACACTACCAGCGTCTGGCATCAGAATGATAGAGCTATATTGATGAGTTAATTACTGTTACACGAATGATAATATCAATAGGAAGTTAGACAAGAGTGCAGGAAGAAGGGGTGGTGATTCGGGGTCTAAGATTGCTTTTCAGAGTATTTCACGTACATCATGGCGGCTGTTTTATTGCAGGTAGAAACCTTGCGATAGCATTGTCGCTATGTACTGCAGTGAAACCTGCAAACATTGGTTGGAACTAGCAAATCATGGGTGGTGCTGAATTTCAGTGTAGCATTGCACCTACATGTAGAACAGGTCTACACAGCAGACAAATTTGCTGAGCCCCTGATGGAATCCGAACCCTGGACCTCTGAAGATAAACATGTTAGCTATTGTGCTGTCCTGCACCGTGCAAGGCCAGAGACAGTGCTTAGTATAGACTGATGTTAGTTAAAGGGGCAGTAGCACGTTTATTCCCTCAAATATGTCGATGAAATGTATTTGAGAAACAATGTTACCAATGTTTTGTGTAATAAGATGTAGTTAATTCAAATGACATAAACTATCATTATAAATGAGAAATTTGAAAAAAAATTTTTTTTGCAAAAAAACGTGCTACAGCCCCTTTAAGAGGGAATTTTCATAATGATAACATCACATTTTAAGCATTGCACCGAAGGTACTGACAGATGGTCTTCCTACTCCACGTACCCCATGTGCATGAGCTGCTGCAACGAGCTGCGCGTAGTCCTCTACGTTCCCGTCGGTGTCGGGGTACTGGATGAGCACACCGCTGAAGTCCTGCCCCGTGAAGTCCATCTCCTGCCAGTTGCCTCGCACTATGTCGATACCAAGTGCACTGAGGGAGGATGGGAAATATTACAAAACTTTGTGGCTGCTGAATTAACTAGTACAAAACCTTGAGAAGTCTATTAGCAGAAATCACGATTCATTATTAAAGTGAGTAATTGTGGATTGGCCAAAGATTATTACGGCAGGTAAAGGGTAAAGTTTAAAGGTACATCCATTGTGTTGTTTGGGGTCACATATGCTAAACGTTATAAATTGTGTTATGTTATCGGGAAGTACTGACTGTTGCCGAAAAATTGCCATTTTGATCTTATTCCACTCAGTATATTGACGATATGAAGATAAAAGTAGCGATTTCTGATCGAAAACCGGACAATGTACCACATGTGGCGCACGCCAATGAGTCAAACGTTATTTCGGAATCTTATTTATAACAGACAAACTAATAAATTTAGGTTGATCATGTTTAATAGGTCATATAACTACTTGGACGTGTAGTTTAGGTTAAGGTTTCTGGACCACTTTCACAAAGCCTCCTTAGGCTGAGATGATTGTAACTCAAAGTTAATACCCTCAGGACACCCTTAGTTTAAAGGGCTTTGTGAAAGTGAGCCCCTGTTTTCATATAAAATGGCCAATCTAATAATTTTGCTACAGCGATGAATTACTGTGTAGTACAGACATGATAAACAATGACACAATTGACCTTGTTTCACAATCAACCGTTTTGAAATTTTGTTTAACCTTTAGCCTCCTGGATTGTTTTAGGCTCTTGCTATAAGAGCCATGTTCAAGAGAGGTTTCAAAGTAATCGCTCAATTAGGGATTACTTTTAAACCACTCTTGAACTCGATTGCTCAATGTAGCGCTACGTAGCAAGGCGAGCAAACATCGAGGAATTGCACCGTGTTGTTCAGGAGAGAATGAGCACTACATTGAGCGATCAATGAGCAATTATACTGCATGTTAATGAACGGAGCCCTTGATAAAATTCAGCTGAAGCGCCATAAAATCAACAATGTTACTCACTGAGCTCTCGTTTCTACCACAGCGATGTTCTGGGGGTGACACTTGTTGTCTATGTAGAACCTCCGTCTCTTGTTATGTCTGAAATAAAATAATTTGATATCCTACAGTTTTTAATAATACTTCAATATCATTGAATGAGATTTAAAAAACCCAAAATAATATAATATATTCAACTGAATGCTAGACCAACATAATTTTGTTCCTTGGTGGATATTCCATCACTGTATATAAATTACAATCTCATTTGAATCAAATTGAAATTAACACTCGTACCTAGTCTCGTCGCGGATTGGTTTGATTAAAAGGTCACCTGACATGACCTCTATGGTGCATGCAGTGCTCAGATCAGAAACACAAGAGTGTTACGATGTAAATGAAACTTTATATTTTAGCAAGTTGTAGGACATTTCACCAAGCACTTACCTCCCCTGACATAATGTGGGCACCAAGTCATACTGCCCCTTTAACATTAGATAAGATATCTACTATACCTGTAGCACATGGACATGGCCTCTGCAGCTGCTGTTGCCTCGTCCAGGAGAGACGCGTTGGAGATAGGGAGGGCGGTCATGTCGCACACCATCGTCTGGTAGTTCAGCAGGCTTTCCAGTCTACCCTGGGCCAACTCTGCCTGGTATGGTGTGTACTGCGTCACCCTGTGTAGAGGGAGAACAATACGTACAAGAAGAAAACTTGGGAGGGGGAAATTTCAGAGAAAAATACTTAAAGTAAAAAAACTATTAAAGTTGTCTCAGCTCCGAGTGCATCACCCTGTGGAGAGGCGAATGGGGAGACAGAAGAGGAGAACGGTTTGGGGGGAGGGAAATGTGGTTGCATCCTTAAAACAAACTTTCTTCTTAAAGCATTTAATTAACCAGCAGTGACCCTGGGTGATCCTCATCTGATGGAAAGGTGTACAAAATTGCAATGTAGGAATATCTGGTGGAAGGTTGTTGCAATAATCTATGACATTTCATGAAATTGATGAAATGACAAAGGGTAATAGCATATGGTCTTTTGAAGATCATCAGCCAGGGGAAAGGGAAACAAGAAAAATTATTAAAAACAGCCAGAATTCAATGACCAATCAACAGCTACTGACCAGCCTGGGTTCTCGAAGATGTTGCGGAGGATGGTGTGGGGTGTGTAGGTGTTGTAGTAGCCGATGCCGATGTAGCTCCTCCACATCTGGTTCTTCTCCGCCATCTCCGTCAGTCGCACGATCAGCTCATGCTCACCTACAGGGCAACCACTCATAAAAATTAATACACGAGTATCTCTCGAACATCCTACCGCACACTCCACTTTTCAACCTCACTCGATGAGATAATCATGGTATTTTTCAAGAAAAACAGATATTCTACTTTTATTATATCATTATTTCTGTTGAAATGGAGTGATTTCTACTGCAAACTTAAGCCTTCTTAAGATGCCATTGTGACTTCAAAACATTGGTGTAATGACATCATGTGAATGGCAAGGAAGTTTATCACAATTCAGTAGACTGAGACGATAAAGGTCATTGCCACTGCTGAGGGTTTATTTCAGTGATACAATTGAGTGTCTCTTCAGATTATACAATAAAACCATTATATTCCTTGCCCAGAAGACAATGATGACACTTTCAAGCTCTCCGAAAAGCTGTACTTCATGCAATGTGTTAGATGTTCGTTCTCCTTCTACTCAAAGAGCCCCTGGGTGAATCGTGTTATCGTTGTGACAGGGAGCTGCAAATTATATTTTTTTTAATTTAAAAAAAACCCCAACCAATTAACTTACCCAGTGATTCTTCAAGGTTCATATCCCGATTGAGACGGATATTCTCTGGAACTGTTTGTTTTATCATCTCTTCCATAGACTGCAAATAAAGATAGACTATAATGTTTTAATCATCACTTACTGTAAAAGCTATTACATTATCTATTCGAATCTAATAAGTTTCTTGCGAACCAATGGTGGAACAAATTTATACATTCAATTTCAAAGTACCGGTAGAACAAAGCCAATTTTTAAGGTTTTATGTTGTCATTAATGAAACAGATTTTTTAAATTTCCATAACATTGTCCAGACAAAAAGTTAAACTGATACTTAGTTTTGATTAATTTTTCATATTAATAGGATTATATTATCAAATATATTGAAAGGAGCCTCAGAGATGTTGGAATTTCACACCCAAATCTAGACTTGCTTTTCAGGAGGTTACCATGTTTTGGCTACCATAACTTAAGGAGACAATATATGATAAGAGACAGTCTACTGGTCGACTTAAAGAGTTCATTGACCACTCCTGTCCAAGCCAGGATTCTTCAGAATTTTTTTAAAAACTTTATTTACGAAATCAAGTTCTTAAATAATAGAAATTTTATCTATTATGCAATGGCAAAATGCATATTGAACATGATGAATGAATGCTAGTTCATTTAGAGCTTATTAATACTCAAATGGTAATTGTTGGTATAATAATTTGTGCATGGTATTACTTACTTGTTGGTATTAATCAAACTGTTATATTTCAATTGCTGGTTGTATTGTGTTTATTGATATTATTTTAAGAGCAGGGCATATTTTAATTGTCGGTATTATTCAATTGTTGGTAATACCGTACACTACGAAATTTTGAGGTTGGACACTTTCATGGTTCAGGACCCCACAGCCTTTCATGGATTTGAATTTCTGTGGTTTTGGAACGACTGGTGTTACTGTGGATATGCAGGAATATTTTCGTTGATCGGACATTTTGGAGATCAATCTCATTAAATTCAAATCGTTGAGGTGGTGAGGTGAGTTGGGAGTTTAATGCCGCTTTCAAGAGTATATTACTTATATCGCGGCTGCTGGTATTACGGCAGGGAGAAAGCCCGCAACGCCATGTGGCTATGCTTTGCGGTGAAACCTGCAAGCATCGGCTGGAACTAGCGAACCATGGATGGTAGTACGCTGAAATTCAGTGTTGCATTGCAACCAAACCTTACTGCGTGTAGAACAGTTCTCTACTGCAGAAAAATTGCCGTGCCCCTGGCGGGATCCGAAGCCGAACACGCTAACCACTGCGCTTTCCCGCTCCCTCAAATCGTTGATTCGTTCTCTGCATCTTATTTCGCTGCCACTGGTCACTCATCTATGATCTGACGGAATCCAGTTGGGCGCTGTATCCGGGGTCACTTTGAACAGGTAATGACCCCAGCTGGTATTTTCTGACCAATCAGATGAGTGATAATAAAATGTAGCCAAATAAAAAATAGAGAATGAATCAACAATTTGATTTTAATGAGAATGTTTTCGAGATTTAACCTTTACCCATGAAAACCACAAAAAAATTTCAATCATTAAAATTTCCTGTTATACGGGAATTTAATTGTTTGTATCATTTATTTGTTTGTAATATTTAATTGTTTGTGTTATTCAATTATTCGTAATATTTATTTTTGACAACATTTAATAGTTTGTACTATGAATTTACATGAACTGCAATTTGTAAATTTTACTTTTTCCATTCTAGACTGGAAGAGTTTAACCAAAAATGTGCCAACAAGAGGTCATTGACCTCTTTAGATAACAAATGTCTGTACAAATGAACTTATTTTCGGTTTAGAAAGATAAAAGGATTAAGATAACAACTAGTTTTTGTCTATAGTTGCAACAAAATTTCCATTCACAGCTCAAACCTTTTAGGACAAGAAATGTAGGAAAAAGTTATTTCAAATATGGATCTTGTAATTTGTATATATTAAAATAAGGATCTTGTATACATTGTCCTCTTTAGAAACATTTATTAAAGCAAAATAATAATACATATTCATCATATTATCTGTAGATTTAAGTTTTGTGAAAAAATATTTTGCTTGTATATATATCCACAATATTATCAATATCAAATTTGATCAACTTTTATAGCTTGTGTATCCACTGTAGAACATTCAATGGGTATACCGGTATATATATTTCAAGTTTGTGCTAAAAAATTCCAGATAAATATTTATATGATTATGCTTTATTGATTTAAATTTTTTTATTCAAGTAAGAAAGAGGTTTTAGTACTTTTTAGTGCTAAAAAATGTAATAGAATAAAGAATTAATTATTTACTTCTAATTGTGTTTTCTTAAACGTGATAGTGTAAATTTGGAAAGGCACATTCAGGGTCGGACACAGAGACGGGGGCAGGGGTGCTCCTGTCGAGAGAGAGGGTGCACATAAATCATACAAATACGATACTTTTCATAAACTATAGTTTGTGTGGTACTGGCATCCTAGTGAAGGAGAATGTATCTCAAAACTGTCAATCTACTGGAATAAATGAACTTGTTTCCATATTGGTGGGGGGGGGGGGGGGGGGGGGGGGGTCCTTTTATAGCCTCTAGTTCAAATTGTGTCACTTTTCTGGCCCCTTTAAATAATTTAAGTAGCAAAAGGTTGGGCACAATTCCATCTTTGAGTCTAAACACATATGGTATATCGGACGGAGGCAAAAACATTATGTCTCCTGCAAAGCTTTTTGGGGGACATAACGAGGGAAAGTCATTCAAGTTAACATTCGGAAACAAACGGCCATGTTTTGAATGGGCTTAGATTCAATCTATTTCCTGGTGTCTTCATTGGAGATTTTTTTTCATTTTGTTCTACCAGATATGTTTTAAAAAGTCTTGCATTGTACAGAGTCCTCTTTGCAGTGTTTCTATTTCCATTCTGAGTGATTACCTCAAGTTTCAGACCCATGACAAAATTGATTTGTCATCTGTTTTGTTATCGCTCAATCAATATCCTTGATTGGCAACTAATTTAGACGACCCCCTTAATTCGTGTCTCATATTCAAAGCCTTCTATTTCAACAAAGTACTCTGGTACATGTTTTCTAAAGTCACTGAAGTAACGACTCCAGTCCCTCTGTCGTAAGTTCTTACAGAATTGCCAATATTGATAACGGGGCAGCCATGTTTGTTTACTAACTAGCCCATGCAATGGAAAACCCTATAAACTTACAGTGACGCCATCAATGACATGTGAACGTTTTAGAATTCACATGACATGCAGGACAGTTTTCAGAAAGCAGTTTGTTGATTGACCTAATTTGCATATCTATTTGCATATTTATCAGATTAGGATACCAAGTTTATGAGATGGCTTCATTGCACAAATGGTGAACACCTTCCATTGTATTATAATGTTTGCTACCTTACCCTCCTTTATTGAAATTCAAACTTGTTTATGTCAAAAGACTTACTGCGTAAAGCACATAGAATTCCCCATGTAATAAGCTTTGGAAACAGTGAATAGCAGCTGGTGTCGAGTTTGTTAGAAAGAGAACATAGACAAAAAAAGTGGTAGACTAAATGAGATATGCTGCTATCATAAATATCAGCAACACTGTAACACTGAATATAGTGCTCTAGCGATTTGAAAATAATTATATGTTCTGTTAGCAATCAATTGACACCACTGGGAAACTCTTTTGATAATGATGTTGTAAAACTGGCAACTTTAATAATTGTTAAAATGAATTTTTTCTCATACCTTATGCTGAATAACATATATAATGATGTTTTTAAATCATACATTTACTTTAGGTTGCTATTTCCAGGTGGGGGGGCGGGATAGCGCAGTGGTTAGCGCATTCGGCTTCGGATCAAGAAGTCCGGAGTTCGAATCCCGCCAGGAGCACGGCAACTTGTCTGCAGTAGAGAAATGTTCTACACGCAATAAGGTTTGGGTACAATGCTACACTGAATATCAGCGTAGTACCACCCATGGTTCGCTAGTTCGCTAGCTCGCAGGTTTCACCACAATGCATAGCCACATTGCGTTGCAGGTTTTCGCCCTGCCATAATACTAGCAGCCGCGATATAAGTGAAATACTCTTGAAAGCGTCGTTAAACCCAAAATCACCTCACCTCACCTATAACAGTAAATTTACTTGAGTATTCTGTTTTCATTTTATAAAAGTTTTTTTCAAATAGAATAATTCATGTTGATGCATATCCTAACAGCAAGGTAATAATGTACTCATTTCTGGAGCAGATATTTAAGCCTGAATTGGTGTGCTACAAGATAAACTCATCAACGTTGAGTATACCGGTAATATACGGGACAAATACATTTAAATGCTAAACACGTAGCGGAGAGATAATAAATTTACTGGTGGCCTTACAGCTGTCCATGATGCATAATCCATGTATATATGTATGTTTGACAAAGGGTGGTGTGGTAATCATGGGTTTCAAGGATATTTCACTGTCGATAGTGAAAGTGTTATCTTAATGGAAGAGTTCATATTATTTGAGGGATCAGAGTGCCATGTGCACTCATCCATAAATATGTTTTGTTTTGGTGTAGGCGATATGGGGTGTAGGCGATATGGGGTGTAGGCGAAACGAGGACAGACCATTTCACTTACATCACAGCAGCTAGAATTATTTGAGGGAATACCACGGGGGCTATGCATCACCTTTGCAAGCATTGGCTAGAAGTGGAGAATCCTGGAGAATCCTGGAGAATCCTGGAGGGAATACTGCATTGAATGTTGATGTACTATTCACCCTAACCAGTTCAAACATTCAGCTCGTACCCAAATGACGGTCGATCTGAACTCCGAAAGGGTCATGTCTCGTGAACTGTTCCTTTACATAAATTCAACCAAACACAGACCTTCATTCATATGGAATCATGCCAAGTGTTTCCAAGATTCGTTGTTGACTTGCTGGAGTGAAAGGTCACAAGTTATCATGACATATACAGAGCAGTACTCTCATCAAAATGCAGCTAAGTACAAGCGTTACATTGGATCTTATTTTAATGAGATTGCAACTCTGAACAGCTCTCAACAAGCTGTCAACTGTAAGTGGGAGAACCTCTTGGCTAAAAACTAAATGAACTAAGGGAGAGCTGGGATGGGTGAAACTTTTCTATCTACTTACCCGATCTCCTATTACCTTACGTACCCTATCTCACTACTCGTTTAGTCAATCAACATCAAGTTAGTAAGATTTGTAATTTTATTATATGATGAGCAGTGAAATACTGGGATTTATCAATGAAATAAACTGTCTATCAAGCTACAGTGAAAATAAATTATATTTTCACTGCGAACGGTGACTGATATAATTTGACGTCATAAAACAATGGTCTCATGCGGCGAATTGGCTTATGACGTCACAGTGTTACTGGGGTGATTGGCTGTTCCTAGCGGCGGCTCAGCGTTAAAATGACTTTTCGGAATTAATTACATGGATAATATCATATAATAAATAGAATATCCCTAAATTCTTGACAAATATCATATCAAGTTATTTATTGTATGATTGCAGGTGAAATACCGGGATCTATCAATGAAAATAAACTGTGTTATCAGTCACTAGTGAAAATAACAATGGAACGTGTTATCAGTCACTAGTGACTGATATAACAATGACCTGACGTCATAAAACAATGCTCCGACGTCTTGACACGTTCATGATGTCACATTGTTGCTGAAGCGACAGGCTCATTCTGGAGCCAACTTAACGTAAATGCAAGTTTATTACGGTGAATATGCAAAGATTTGGTCATATAATAAATAGAAAATTTGTCTTTTCTTGACAAATACTGTGTATATAACCTTAAATATAACCTTTCTACCTCACTCGATGTGATAAACATGGTATCAGTCAAGAAAAGACAGATATCCTCTATATATCTTCAACTGGTAGGTTCAGGCAAGGAGCTAGAAAACTAACCAATACCTTAAGTAGAGTAATTCTATAGCTATTTCAATAATTTGTTTAGGCCTGACTCTATTAGAGGAAATACTATATGTGAAATACTCTAAAAACTAAATCACCTCACTTGAATCACCCCATATTGACAAGGAAATATGTAATTATTCAGTGTGTGCAGTTTGACTAGCATCCAAATCATTTTTTTTTATGTTTGACTTCATGTCAGATATTAACAGAACAGAATCATACTTCACACTGAATAGAGTTTGATTGATTGATATTCAGGACGCTTATCACATTGCCAGGTATTGCAGGACCGTATACTGTCAGTATACTCATGATACAGCTGTTTATTCATGAATATTAGAAATATTTATAAAAATATTACAAATATAGGTCTCTAGCAATGTTTTGGATTACAATAACATAAAATAATAAAAAAAACACTGCAACACGATAATAATCACCCCACACAATAATAACTACAGCAACACGATAATAACCACTGAACTAGATAATAACCAACTCAACGCAATAATAACCTCTGCAACACAATAATAACCACTGCAACACAACAATAACCACTGCACCATGATGATAACCACTGCAAGATGATAATAACCACCGCACCATGATGATGACCACTGCAAGATGATAATAACCACCGCACCATGATGATAGCCACTGCAAGATGATAATAACCACTGCACCATGATGATAACCACTGCAAGATGATAATAACCACTGCACCATGATGATAACCACTGCAAGATGATAATAACCACTGCACCATGATGATAACCACTGCAAGATGATAATAACCACTGCACCATGATGATAGCCACTGCAAGATGATAATAACCACTGCACCATGATGATAACCACTGCAAGTGATAATAACCACTGCACCATGATGATAACCACTGCAAGATGATAATAACCACTGCAAGATGATGATAACCACTGCAGCACAATAATAACCACTGCACCATGATGATAACCACTGCAAGATAATAACCACTGCACCATGATGATAACCACTGCAAGATGATAATAACCACCGCACCATGATGATAACCACTGCAAGATGATAATAACCACCGCACCATGATGATAGCCACTGCAAGATGATAATAACCACTGCACCATGATGATAACCACTGCAAGATGATAATTACCACTGCACCATGATGATAACCACTGCAAGATGATAATAACCACCGCACCATGATGATAACCACTGCAAGATGATAATAACCACTGCACCATGATGATAACCACTGCAAGTGATAATAACCACTGCACCATGATGATAACCACTGCAAGTGATAATAACCACTGCACCATGATGATAACCACTGCAAGTGATAATAACCACTGCACCATGATGATAACCACTGCAAGATGATAATAACCACTGCAAGATGATGATAACCACTGCAGCACAATAATAACCACTGCACCATGATGATAACCACTGCAAGATAATAACCACTGCACCATGATGATAACCACTGCAAGATGATAATAACCACTGCACCATGATGATGACCACTGCAAGATGATAATAACCACTGCAGCACAATAATAACCACTGCATCATGATGATAACCACTGCAAGATGATAATAACCACTGCACCATGATGATAACCACTGCAAGATAATAACCACTGCACCATGATGATAACCACTGCAAGATGATAATAACCACTGCAGCACAATAATAACCACTGCACCATGATGATAACCACTGCAAGATGATAATAACCACTGCACCATGATGATAACCACTGCAAGATGATAATAACCACTGCACCATGATGATAACCACTGCAAGATGATAATAACCACTGCACCATGATGATAACCACTGCAAGATGATGATAACCACTGCAGCACAATAATAACCACTGCACCATGATGATAACCACTGCAAGATGATAATAACCCCTGCACCATGATGATAACCACTGCAAGATGATAATAACCACTGCACCATGATGATAACCACTGCAAGATGATAATAACCACTGCACCATGATGATAACCACTGCAAGATGATGATAACCACTGCAGCACAATAATAACCACTGCACCATGATGATAACCACTGCAAGATGATAATAACCACTGCAAGATGATGATAACCACTGCAGCACAATAATAACCACCGCACCATGATGATAACCACTGCAAGATGATAATAACCACTGCAACGCAATAATAACCACCACACCATGATGATAAGCACTGCATGATGATAATAACCACTGCAACACAATAATATATAGCAATTAAAGTGAGTGAGTTACTGTTTAACGCCACTTGGGCAATATTGCAGCCATTAGGGGCGAGTATATATATAGATATAGCAATTAAAACAAAATGACTTATCAAAACAAAATATGTATGTAACATATGTCAATACTTTAAATGAAACTGAAAGCTGCATGTTAACTAGTTGAGCAGAGCAGCCCCGAAACTTTGGGTCTCGCCTTTTCCTGTTCCGCCTTCTCGTCAGCATCAATAAAATAGGATGTTTTTAAATCAAAATTTGTTCATTATTCAAGTTATTACTAACAAGTTGGGGTCGTTTTCACATGTTTGTTCTTAAAACCTATTTCTGATTTCAAAATTGGATAAAAGGATTAACATGGTCCTAACCAATATCTCATGACCTTGACCGTTGACCTTCAAAGTCACACCATCAGTGATCACTTCATTGTGTATAACAATCATGCAATCACTCAAAATGTTCATAGTTAAAATAAGGCATATTCACAAAAGTATACTTAAGCTGTTACCTAGCTGTGACCTTGACCATTATAATGACAGATTTTAGCGAAAACCTAATCGTGTTTACAAGGATTGTTGTAGTTACTTCAGAACTCATGACCTTGACATTTGACCTTGAATGTGAACATGTCAAAATCATTCACCAGGTTTAAAAAAGAGAAGCTAGGTATATGAGGTGTTAATACCTTCTTGGAAAAAAGTTATTTAGTGATTTCAGAACTGGTCACCATGACCATATCTCGTGACCTTGACTTTTGATCTTCAAGGTCACAAAATCAATGATCACTTTTCATTGTGTATAACAATCATGTAATGATTTAGAGTGTTAATAGTTGAAATAAGACATTTTCGCAAAAGCACCTTTACCTTTGACAGATTTTAGCGAAAACCTTTTCAAATCTTGGCCTTTCTCCATAGTATACATCAAAGATGAGCCTGATAGTTATCGTGTTTACAATGATTTTGTTAGCAATTTCAGATCTCGTGACCTTGACCTTTTACCTTGAATGTGAACATGTCAAAAAATTCCCTAGGGGCATAATTAAGAACTTATTTGTATGAGTTCTCAAAACCTAGGAAAAAAGTTATAGCTAATACAAAACTGTGCAAAAACTGATAGCAGCCCCGACTAAGTCGAGGCTGCTAATTACAATTTTCAATGCACAAACAATGTTATCATTTTCAAGTTTACATAAAGCAATGGCTTTTTGTTCAACAAAACAAAATAAACAAAATGTAATCACTACAGCATCAATACAATATTTTACTAGCCTGCTGTTGAAAGTAGTCCACGTTACCGTTACATATGCACTTGACCCAAATAATAAAACTTCCTTAAATAGCTTCAAAAAGCGAGGCCAAGGATTTAGATAGATATATATAAATCCTTGCCTAGGCATATAGTTATATAGGGTTCATGCGCTACTGTGACTTTTTGTCATTTTCAGTATTTATATATTCATTGTTATCAAACAACCAAAATAGAAGTGTTCAATAACATTATTAAATTGTATTTTATGGAATAAACTTATCTGAAATGGACACACTAGATTTTAAATGTATTGTGTTTATATCATTAACAAGAATGATTAAATAAAACCTTAAATTAAGTTTCAAGTAAAAACACATATGCCACTTAAAACTATTTTTCTGGTTCAAGTTTATAATCCATTTTGCATTTTCATTACATGTGAAAATAATTGCTAGTTTCATTAATTTTTGTCACTAAATAATTTAGGATGATTCAATAATTGCTTATATTCTATAATTCAAAACCATTTCACACACTTTCTATTAATATTTCTGGGACACTGCAAATAAAAACTGTCAATTAGAATTTGTTTTATCAATAACGATTTGGTAATATTTATTTTGTCAAACATTAATAGTTCTTCTTTTTTAAAAATTACATTTATGTCATTTATATTTTTGTTGTTGTAATAATTCAGTTGCAGTTTTTTTTTTCTTTCTATTTCTGGTAAGAGGTTTAGCTTTGACTTCACTTGTTATTTGAATGGACATCTCATATTACAGCTACACAAACAAAGCTAGTTCGTCTTTCTCAACTTAATCATCAAGTGTGACCTGTTTTGTAGCCAAGGCCTAGATTTTGGACTGTTTTTGTGTACTTTAGAGTCTGTTTCACAGTCCACTGAGCCAGTATTGTTCTCCTTAAAGAGAATATAAGGTTCTATTATCGAGGTATTTTTTTCATGGAAACAATTTGAGGGTACATTCCTGTTTAAAAATATGATATTAATATATGATGAAAACACAATCCAGTTGAAACAATTATGTGTAAGGGTTATACTTTGATGGTTTAATATTTGACAATTTGATAAAGACTAGAGCGCACTCATTGAAAAATAAAAAGCATGAGAAGTGAAGAAATTTATTGTCGCTACGGGTGTAAAAACCTTTGATATAGTTAAACATTAAATTATTGATCAGTCTAATTAGAAAATATTTGATAATTTGTGGATATTCTATCAATATATATGTTAATTATTAAAATGATGTAAAATAAGTAAAAATAAGTTTTTCTCATTTCACATAAGTAAAAAAACAATATGGCCGATACTCCTAACAGTACTGTCACTTTAAAGGCACAGTATGATTACAGCATTTTGTAGCAGAGATGTTGACATGCACCAGCAACATCTAGAGTTTAAAACTACTTGCACCAACATTTGTTATTCTAATTACATACAAGACTATAAGTTCTCCTTATAGACACTGTATGATTATAGTATTTGTGTGGAAGTGGGCTCAACGTGATTATTACAGTGGTGTTGACAAACATGCACAAAGAGCAACTAGAGCATGAAACATACGTAGTTGCATCAAAACATAGGCTGAGCAGGGAACTTGCAAAGGAGTGGGAGGTTCACAAGTTGATAAGGGAGTGGGGGAGCCACCTTAGAAGTCTATTAAATTTACATGCAAAATTTGTCAAAAGGGAGGTCCAAACCCCCTCTGGATCGGCTGATGCAAGACACCCAGTTGCACTCAGGTTTCACTTGTCGACAACAAGACAAAGTAAAAGGAAGTGTTGTTTTCTTATACTACGACTACGACTACATTAGGAGTCGGTATATAGCTCACACACTCCTTACTATAATAAACTTCAGATCTATGTCCTTTAATGTTACTGCCATGCTTGAGATTCTGCACAGTTTGGTACCCAGATCGACCAAACGCGGTTTGCTTTTCGACTTGGAGTAAATTTTGTAGGCTAAAGAAGCATCTAATATCCTGTTCGCATGCACTAAATTTACTCCTATGAGCAAATTTGCTCATAACTAAATATACTCATGTGAGGGTTTTATATTGTTTGATATTGAAGACTGAAAGTGATTGTTCTCAATATGATTTATACACTCAGACTCTGAAAAAAGGGTTTATTCTGAAAAAATATCAAATATTAAAAAGGAAGAAATAAATAAATTTTCATCTGTAAAAAGAGGCTCCTTTTCAATATTTAATTTTTTTTTACAAGGTCTAAAGTGTTAGACTAATATTTGCATGATCTTATGTATTACTTCCCACATTTGTTGACCTTCTTTTTATGGTAACAGATACTGGTATGTTCGGTGATAAGTTGGTTACATGAATGAGGAACAAGTTGTATGGATTTACAACTTTTTTATTCCAAGAGCGTGATGTTAACACTTATCGATCAAATGAAAAATAATAGAGTTTGCATCTGCGCCAAAAAGTCACACTTTTGCAGTTAAGAAGTTGTAAATCCATAAAGCTAATTTTTATACAGGTATCTCTGAAAATATTTACATACAAGTAGTGCAAGGTAAACTGTATGATTTATATCAATATATTCTTTGGCCAATTTCATGTTGATTTTCTCATGTTTCTGTGTACATCACAGCTTTTAAAATCTTTGTTATTGTCTCCATTGTTATAAATTGCATGGTAGGCAAGAAAGGGAAAATAATTCCTTCCAATGACATCACATTTACACAAATACAAACTTTGTGATCACAGGGGCAATTGTTTACCGGGATATATATCCCTATAAACTCTTCCCTATTACTTTATAAAAGGATCTTGTATAAACTAAGAGTAGAGTCTATAACAGTATGTCTGAGTGTAACATAATGTTTATAAGCAATACACACCTCTGTGGTTGTAATATAAACATAAACGTTTTTTTCTATTTACATATTATGTTGACAAAATGGAAATCGGGAACATGTACATAATGGTAAAAACAGGATATTATACTGGTCTCAAGAACATCACATTTTGAAATTTCTATTTCAATTTGAGAATTGTAAATCATCATTGTTATTAAAGGGGCAGTAGCACGTTTTTTGCAAAATTTATTTTTTCAAATTTCCAATTTATAATGATAGTTTATGTCATTTAAATCAACTTTAGAGGGTAAAACATCTTATTACACAAACCAATTATCTGTAGTGGCAAAAACTATGTTGCGTATAAAGCAAAAATTGCATGGCGGCCATTTTATTGTGAACACAATTTATTATTTTGTATTACAAAAACGATTCCCATGGCTTTACCGAAGCATGTACACTCATTTTCAACTTTATTTTCCGAAGAGAGAAGGATGTTTTACTATTGGTGAAATTATATTTCAAATACATTTCATCAACTTATTTGAGCGAAAAAACTGCTACTGCCCCTTTAAGAGACATGTTTTTCCCAACGTTCCATTAGCGGCGAGTAGTTATTAAGAGACAAACATGTTGATATGTAAGCTCAGAATATGACCTTTTTCAACAACCATTAAACTACTGAATGGGCTTTTGTAGAAAACTATCTGAGCATGTTAGATGCAATTATGTTCAGACACGAACAGGACAGAAATATTACGTTACACGATCTGGTGACTTGCAGCACAACATCCTGGAGTTTTTAAACATAACAGCTTCAAAGTGTGATCCTGGTTAAATAGAAATACTGATAAACAAAATTGTTTCTAAAGATTTTGTCTGAACTTTAAGAACTTTTTTTTCCCTAGAACTTTAATTGACAAATAAATTTTATTTGGACAAATGGATGAACATAATGATTTGACTGAAGAATTTCCATCGCTCTCATAATATCCATGCCCTTGAATATTAATACACTACTATAAAACAGATACGTTTTAACTTTAACACATCTTGCTCAGGCATACTGACATCAGTTAGAGAAAATTTATACCAGATACCGGTACATCAGATGTGATATTTTTACCATAAAATCATCATAATATTTTCTTTTATCATCCAAAACTGTGTTCCACAGGAGATATCGCTTGTGTGAGATCAAGCGATATCTCCTAAGAGATACCGTTTTGGCAGAATATTGTGAACAATGCCCTGTCACCATCAACAACATGACATCACAATGCTTTTACATCATCCAGCAATGACATCACAATGCTATGACATCATAAACTAATGACGTAACAATGCTATGACATCACCGCAATGGAAGTCAAATGGCAGAACTGTGCTCAGAGATGTACACTATTTCATTGAAACGTAATAATAATGATTTTGGATGATAAATAGAATCTCACCCTCGTGTCTTCTGATATCAAATATATCAACACTCGTTCATAAAAGTAAAAATATCCTCGGCAAGCCTCGGATATTTGTAACTTTTATCAACTCGTGTTGATATATTTGATATCAGAAGATACTTGGGTGAGATTCTCTATATAATAACTTGTAGTTCTGCTTAATACAGAAGCATCTTCTAATTAGGTGATACTAACTCCTAATTAGGAGATCAACAAAATTCTCACTGTGGTACTAGTATGCTTCCGTAGCGTAGCTTAAAAGGCTATACTGCTATAAGATGAGAAATTCACAAACACAAATCGACGACCCCAACACCAGAAAGCTAGTCTTAAATACATGTGGTTTGAGTGTGCAAACAGTTAAAGTGATGTTTCAATGCACACATATATGCATGATGTCACTAACATATGTTGCCGAACTCAAATATTTAACAAAATTAATTTATTTTACATTTGTCAAAGCTCTTTGATCCAAAACAAATTCTTTTCAATGTTATAAGTATTGTCTATTGTCTAGATCTCAATATTGAAATCAAATCAAATTTGTTATTGTTGATTTGCTCTTCTTGCGAAAAGTTGTGACATATAGGCTCCAGGTAGAAACTCACTAAACAACAACAAACAACAGAATGAGAAAGTAAATAAAACGGGAATAGACTCATTGATGCGACTAATGTAAGAATCGGCAATTAGTAATTAAAATTGCAGAACTGTACACTGCCTATATGGAAACAATTCTATTCAATATTTAGCAACTGATTGACTGCAAAACTCCTTTCATAATATTAATCTAAAACTCGCTATTATAGATGCTATATATTGCTCTTATAACTTTTAAAATATTTATCAGATACCTCACATTATTTCAGTAACAAATATGCTGTTTTCCAATACTAAAGTTACACAATTTGATTGCCAAAATAACACAACTATGGTTAAGTTTCAATTTCCTACAAACTCTATTTCCTTATTTTCATAATCTACAAAATATAATAATTCAAAAGGAAGGTCATTCTGAAGGTACCATTTCATCCTTGGTTTCACAATGCGTTTTATTCTCTACATCATATAACAGTTTCAAAATATCTTACTGAGTCTAGTGGTAATATTTACATCACATGAACAACTCTGAAAATGTTAACTTTTGTATGATTTATGTAACTTAGTCACATACATGTTGTTTGTATGTCAAACAGTCAAAACTCACTAACGTGTCAATTTATCAAAAACTAGCTGTCAGTGTTTGCAGCCTGTAGCAGGGAGTTTATAAATTATACATACTTAGTGCTCTACGAACTTGCAACATAAGTGGTAAAAGTAAATATAAATTGTCCAAGAAATATGGCCATGTCACTTACGGATGCAGTAAACTGTCATTCTTAAAGGTACATCCATTGTGTTGTTTGGGGTCACATATTGCAAACGTTATAAATGGTGTTACTTTATCAAGAAGTACCGGGTGTTACCGAAAATTGCCGTTTTGATGATAGTCGACTCAGTATACCAGCGATATTAGGGTAAAAGTATGGATTTCTGATCGAAAACCAGACAATGCACAGTGTGTGGCGCGCGTCAATGAGTCAAACATAATTTTGGAATCTTATTTATAACAGACAAGAAGACAAATTTGAGTTGATAATGTTTAATAGGTCAAATAACTACTGTGCATGTAAATTGGATGTGTAGTTTCGGGGTTTGCACATGCATAAAGATGTTACTCAATTTTAATTGGAAACTAGTAATTATGATATATTTGGCGATTGGGGATAAATATGCAAGAAGAGTGAATTTATTTGTATTGTAGACAGCACATGTGGTAAGTTGGAACGTATTAAAGCCAAATAAAATGTTATGAAACACAATGGATGCACCTTTAATATAACTTTTAAGAGCCAGACTTGATTAATTTAAAGGGGTAGACAAAATCAAAGACAAGAGGAAGACTTATCTTGATTGTACAAATAGTTGTGATTTTTTACTGAAAGAAACAGACAACAAATGACAAACTTTCCCAACAGGTGTTGAAAATACGATACACGATGAAATACGATACACAAATAGACAAACTGAAAATGTTTTAACGATAAGATTTTTACAAAACTTCAAGGTACATCTGTGCATTTAATAACTGCTAGTGTTGCAAGATTGAAATACACTATTCAAAACTGAATGTAATAAATTTTGACGCACGCAATTTGAATGGAATCTGCTCACACATTTGATGGAGAAAAACGAGCAGTGAATGAATAATTTTATCATTCCTATTCATATTATAGCAATTTAATAATAGTGCATATCTAAAATGTCCTCACTTCCATGTGTGCAGTATGTTCAATGGGCATGTATACATATTTCAGTTCATTGGTGCAGTGATTTTCTGTGTTTACAAAGAGATTTTTTGTCAAATTGACCTTTTATTTAGTGTGAC
Organism: Gibbula magus; assembly: GCA_936450465.1. Lineage (NCBI taxonomy): Eukaryota > Metazoa > Mollusca > Gastropoda > Trochida > Trochidae > Gibbula > Gibbula magus. The sequence goes on along the minus strand of OW388292.1, from coordinate 60,135,069 downwards.
AAGGTGTAAGTGATGTTCAAAAACATGGCATCAACATTCCGAAATATATATCCTTATGTTGACACCCACATGTGCAAAAGAATTGAAAAGTATGTCAAAATTCATAAATATTTTACAAAGTCTGTAAAGGAGAGGTGCGGTGATTTGGGGTTCAACACTGGTTTCCAGATTATCTCACTTCTATCATGGCTGTAAGTATTATAATTCATTGCAGGGAGAAAGCCTGCAACACCATTGAAGCTATGCATTGTGATAAAGCCTGAGAGCATTGGCTGTAACTAGCCAACTATGAGTGTTACTGATCTGAAATTTAGTGTAGGCCTACAATTGAACCGAAAACTTACTGCATGTAGAACAGCAGACAAAATTGCACAGGCTCTGGTGGGATTCAAAGCCGAACACACTACCAGCTGGGCTATCACGCCCCAGTCTATTTAATAAATTCCTCAAATACAATCCGGGCCTCGAATAGAAACCTGGGGGTAAGAGTGTGCTGAACAAAATAGAACATTGGGGCTGTTTTCAAGGAAATATGGTAGTTCATAACATGCAAAAATGTATAATATGTCTGTTTTGTTTTTCTGCCCTTGTATCACCATTAAACTGATGGTCTGTGATGATTGATTGATTGATTGATTGACATTTTGTATGAAGACAATCTTTCAAGTGATGAATGGTAAAATATCACACCTCCCCTCCCATCCTTTCATGAAGATTGTATTAGAAGTACATACTATACAATGTTGATTCATACTTGAAGCCTATTTGGGTCACAAGTAATTACCCTCAATCATTTGCACCACTTCCCCTGTATTGTTGTGACATAACACTCCCTACTCCCTGTCTGACTCCTCCTGCACTGATTGACTTGTGTCACGAGACATTCGACTTGTGTCACGAAACATTCCTCTTAATACGCAACTTCTGAAACTCGTCTGTAACTGTATTGAAGTCCTTGCAACTTAAATTATATATTATGGCCAGGCAAACTGTATTACTTGGTTTATGTGTTTTTTGGCGCAATTACGTCTAAAGGCAGGAGACCGAAAAACAAACTTCGCTCTGGTATCAATGAAAAGTATTCAGGCACAGATTTGAATAAGAAACTTGTCATGTTTCACTTATATTTTTAGATTGTCGAAAAAAATCTGCCAAATATTTTACTTGGCGGGCAAGTTCGGCGACATTTTAAAACAAAATTGCTCAATTTCTTGGTATGGGGATCCATAAAGCAATTAAATATTTTTTGGCCTAATATGACATTAAAAAATCTGCTAGAAGTAAATTATTTATTATTTTTATCATTTAAAAGATTAGATTAATCAGAGAATTCTGAATATCAACATTATTGAGTTATTTGTGTCATTATTTTTTACATTTTTACACCATCATAACTAATCTTATGAATCATCCTCATTTGATTTGTGTCTCTCAAGCATATTACCGTATAATTCTGTGTATAAGACGACTTTTTTATACCAGAAAATAGGGGGTCAAAGAAGGGGGTCGTCGTACATGAAGTATTTGGATTGTTTTTGGATTGGTGGATATTCTTTTCAAACACCACATCACAACTTCTTTTAATATCATCTTTATATTATAACTGAAGTGTCATCTTTGAACTTACAAATGTATTCATCTTCAAGGAGATCTCAAGTATTTCAAGGCCAAAATCTTATCAGAAGTACCCTATTTCCTCTAATAAGCGCCCGGGTGCTTTTTTTTAGCACCCCACGACCCTCCAGCGCTTATTGGAGGCCCAGCACTTATTTCTTAAATAGAACATTGAAGTTAACTAAAGAAGCATTAATCTGATGGTTTAGACTCGGCGCTAATTGGAGGCCCGGCGCTTATTTTCTTAACTACCCTTGACCCCCGGCGCTTATTGGAGGAAATACGGTATGATGCTTAGTTTATGCAACGTTATTTTAGAATCTGAATTAATTAGAATTGTGATTTTTTAACAGTTCTGTGCGGGAATTGAAACTACACCTTCGATCAGCCACCAAATAGGACCCTCTTATACTCAATATGATGCCTCATTCAAATTGGGTTCGCGCCACACTAGTCCGCTTGGGGGCGTGGGTGTACTGTGTCCCACACCTAATAATGTCATCGTGTATTCCTCTGCAGTGAAGTGGGATCTGCTCAACTCGGCTCGGATCAACTCGTCGAACAGAAACTGACGCCACTTCAGTCTCAAATCCGAATCTGACGGATATCTGTGACCTCCAGAGTTGGTACATCCAGGTACTGAACAATACTGCGGCATTTTCAGAGGAAAGTGTACGAAGTTGGATCTCGTAAAGAAAGTTGGTGATGGAAAAACAGCGTAGCGCTACGGAGTAACAGACTTCCGGTTTCCCGCTTATAACCGCTAGTACATGCACGCCACCTAGCGAGCCAAAATCGCCAGCGAACCCCATTGATGATCACATCTTTATATCCATAACCAGTAGATCATGTTGGAAATCCAAGGTTTACATTTCCACAGGTCTCTTAGCACTGAGAGAGCCAATGTCAAGCCAAGTCAATGTTCATGTATGGTACTGACGACTTTCTTAGCACTAATTACAAGGCTTTCTAAAATTATAAGAATATTTTGCTCAAGTTGTTCATATATACTTTCTATATTACATTATATCATTATTTTTATAGCATTAACAATAAAATAAGGTTTTTGATTCATGAAAACTAGCAGAATTAGAATTGTCTTTTAGAAAAGTAAACCAGCAACTCCTTATCTCAGTGACTTGTCAAAGATTCATTTAAATGTTCTTATCACGAAGTCATTCTCACATATAGCCTCTACCTACACAATTTTTAAACCCAGTTAAAGGACCAGGTGTTTTTTTGTGGAAATAAAACTTAAAGGGATATTCCCTCCACACATTAATCCTATTAACATACATGGTATAAAACAGTCCATTTGAGATACATTGCTTAGAGTGAAGAATCTCTTTTAATTTTATCTTCACAAAAAATACTCCAGTTCAACCGTACCTTTAAAAAAGGCAGGTAATGTTGTGCAAAGATGAATTATTTGAGATGACACATGTACATACAGACTGTTCACATGGTAGTCGGACTACTCATACATGTAGAAGCATGAATCACTTTCAGTACTGGGGACACATGATACGAAGAGCAACAATTACTAAGCTTAAAGAGTTAGACATCAATTAAGTGACAATTGTTCTCAAAGGGCAAACCATCAGTCCACTTCCTATAAGTAGACAATGTTTTTCTCTGAATGCTTTATAATAAATTCTTCTGACAGCTCTCAATGAATTAATGAATATACTAAATGAAGAATGAATTAATGAATATACTAAATGATGAATGAATTAATGAATATACTAAATGAAGATAACAGTGGCGGATCCAGAGGGGTGGGGGGGTGGGGGAGAGAAATGAATTAATGAATATACTAAATGAAGAATGAATTAATGAATATACTAAATGAAGATAACAGTGGCGGATCCAGAGGGGGGGGGGGGGGGGGGGGGGGAGAAATGAATTCATGAATATACTAAATGAAGAATGAATTAATGAATATACTAAATGAAGATAACAGCGGCGCACTCCCCCCCCCCCCCCCCCCCCCCCCAGACAGAGAGTTCCAAGTATTGTAAATGACCATCTCAAAAAGCTGTATCCGCCACTGGATAACCATTCACTCTTCATCCTCATTATTAATCACGTGACACGGTTGACACAGTTTGTGATGGTAGGCATAACTACTGGCCCACATCTCAGATATCGGTCGTGTAGGGTTGTTCTTTTTTGTTATTGACGCTCCGGTGCTAGCAGTAGCATGTGAAGGAAACGCTTTGATCGAATTGACCCAGGAGCGCTGAGCCAAACCGGCGGAGACTAGTTAGGGTATATTGCGCGTCAACACAATGTTTTACAGAGTAATAAAAAAAATCGTGCGATATTGACTAATAGTCACGGGATGTTGCATTTTATAAACTCATGGAACATAACATATGTGTTACATTGTCACGACTACAATTAAAAAAAATATTTTTTTGCTTTTATTTAAATAACACTTACCTCAACACCAACGAAATCCAACATTGCTCTTTTCTCAGCTTCCGAAGGGCCGATGTGTCTTTCTGCGAATTTGTCATGTTTTGGGAAAAGATGATCAAAATTGCTAGTGCCAGTAGAATAATTGTTTGGAACTGATGCTAATGCTACAATGTTGTTTACATGTAACCGACATCGTGCCAAGGTCCCCACAAGGCGACCAGCCCTGTACATTATGGCAGGAGATGTACGATGTTCTGGGTCAAAAAAGGTTGTTCAGTTGGCACTTCAAAGATTAGATACACACAATTCTTGACGACTTCCAACCACGGGAAAAGCGTGTAGCAAATGGCCTTGTACGGTGACATTAGATTGTTTTGTACGAAATGTCAGCCAATCAAATCGCTCGATTGGGATCTGCCCCTTTTGGTAGTCCAAGGATGGTCTTTGAAGCCATATACGGAAATGTATGCATATTCATGATGTGTGAATGGAAGGGGAGCATACATTAACCGCTATTGTGCGATGACGTAATTACGCTTTTACAAATCGTTAACAGAGATATATTTCTTATTTAAGACACAAACACATATGTACATGCCATACTATAAAGATAAGCTTCTTTCACAATCTATTATCATGCTTTTAGCTATTTATTGCGTGTTTGGATTGGGATTTGAGATAAGGGACCCGTTCGAGCTTTGCTTACCACGTGCACTTGTTTACATATTGTGTACCATTCATTACCTACACAAGTAGTGACTGCATGTAATTGCCGTGTAAATATTTTGGCGATAGCGCAGAGAAAACACAACTAAGAAACAAAACACTTAGTTTGTTACCACACATTTAGACTGTAGCTTATGTCGAGCAGTCGGAACATGGGCAAGACACGATCTGTGCACTCGCTGATCACTGCATGATCCTTCTTACCCAGTACGATTCCCATGCACACTGTTACACCAGGGACATTATATCTGGTTGCATGTAACGGTTTTGTGAGAACATATATTTGTACCATGAATGTGATATGCTTTGTTTTGTGTAAAAAAAAAATCAACACAGAAATCCATCTCATTTATTTCTTTTAATCAATAGGACTCCTGCTTCCCTGGTCAGAAGTCCTTTCATGTAACAGGGTTCTCTGTAATAAAAAGTTAATTACAAATAATATTTTTTTTTAATATAAAGTCAATGTTTTAAGAATTTAAGAATGAAGAACACTTTTATGGATACCAGTGGCGGATCAAGGCATTTTGAAAGAGGGGGGGGGGGGGGGGGGGGACAATTTTTTGAAGCGGACATTGTATTCCTAGAGTGTTATGAAAACAAGAGGCACGCGTTTCGCAAAACAATCATTTGGGTCTTGTCTGGATTTATCTCCATGCCCCATTTCAAGTAGTATGGGGAAATTAAAGTTGCTTTTGAAATTTTCGAGGTCTATCTGCAAAGGGTAACCTACATATAAAATATTATAATCTCTTTTGATACAATCTAAATATATTTAGATCGAAATGTTTTTATAAAGTTATATATAATATAGAACAGTCGATCTAAATTTATTTAGATTGCTTTTCATATAGATTGAAAACTTGAAAACACATTATTGAAAACTTCACTAATAGATACATACTTATATATAGACAGTATCAAACGAGTGACGGGGAATGAAGGATTATATTTCAAGAGTTATATTAATAACGTAATTCTCGAGATTCAGAAATCCTTATCCTTGACTAAATATTGAAAATATCAAGGGACCAAGTGTACACCCCTGTCTAACACCTCAAGTTCCTGTGCCTCAAGAACAGTCAAAATAATCAGATAGTTTCGTCCCTTCAATTACACGTAACTGCGTATATTTCACCTTTGTGCAGTTTCCATCGTCGCCGACGCCGCCAGGGCGTTTTGTATTGGCTATAACTTTTTTCCTTAAAGGTTTTGAGAACTCATATACATAACTTCTTACTTATGCCCCTGGAGAAATTTTTTGACATATTCATATTCAAGGTCAAAGGTCAAGGTCACTAGTTCTGAAATCGCTAAAAAATCCTTGTAAACACGATAACTTGAAACATATTTGTGCTATCAGGCTCTTATCTGGTGTATATCAACTATGGAGAATGACCAAAATTTGAAAAGGTTTTCGCTAACATCCGTCAAAGGTCAAGGTCATAGCGAGGTCACAACTTAAGCATGCATTTGCGAAAATGTCTTATTTCAACTATTAACACTTTGAATCATTTCATGATTGTGATACACAATGAAAAGTGATCACTGATTGCGTGACCTTGAATCTTAAGGTTCTGAAATCACTAAATAACTTTTTTCAAAAAGGTATCAACACCTCATATATATAGCTTTTTTCTTATTTTGACATGTTCACATTCAAGGTCAAAGGTCAAGGTCATGAGTTCTTAAATCACTACAAAAATCCTTGTAAACACCATAACTTCAACAATTTTTGTGCTAACAGGCCCTTACTTGGTATACATCAACTATGGAGAAAGACCGAGATTTGAAAAGGTTTTTGTTATAATCTGTCAAAGGTCAAGGTCACAGGGAAGTCACAACTTAAGCATGCAGTTGCGAACATGCCTTATTTTAACTATTAACACTTTTAATCAAACACCATAACTTCAAACATTTTTGTGCTGTCAGACTCTTATTTGGGATATATCAACTATGGAGAAAGATAAAGATTTGAAAACGTTTTCGCTAAAATCTGTCAAAGGTCAAGGTCACAACTTCAGCAGGTTATTGTGAACATGCCTTATTTTAACTATGAACACTTTGAGTCATTGCATGAGTGTTATACACAATGAAAAGTAATCATTGATGGTGTGACCTTGAAGGTCAAAGGTCAAGGTCATGAGATATTGGTTAAGGCCTTGTTAATCCTTTGATCCAATTTTGAAATCAGAAACAAATGAACAAATGATTCAACTTGTTAGAATAACTTTAATAATGAACATTTTTTTGTCTAAAACAATTCCCATTTTATTTATGCTGACGAGAAGGCGGAACAGGGAAAGGCGAGACCCAAAGTTTCGGGGCTGCTCTGCTCATCTTGTTAGTAATATAAATTGTTACATAGGCGTAGGAACCGGGGGGAACCCCCCACTTTTCCACAACCTGAAATTTTTTGGGGGGACCAAAATCGGAATGTAAACGTAAATCCTGATATTTAAGACCAACTATATAGATTAAAACTTTGATTTTGCAAGGTACTTCCCCAAAAATGTCAGTTTTTTTGGGATGTAGCGGTTCTTGAGAAGGCGAAAGTGTCATATTTTCGGCTTAAAGGACTAAAACGGCATTGTCAAACGCCCAACATATAACCTGGTTTCAAATCTTTGGGCAAACTGTAGTAATATTCATTGCCAAAAGGTTTTTAGTCAACGTGAAATCCGACATCTAGGCTAAAATCAGTAGACAATTTATAGATGACAAACAGACCATCGTCCATGTTCTCCCCACAGAGTTTACTCCCTTCAGATTTCCGATCCTAAACTGAAGGGTGAGGTGAGGTGACTTGGGGTTTAACGTCGCTTTCAAGAGTATTTCACTTATATCGCGGCTGCTAGTATTACGGCAGGGAGAAAGCCCGCAACGCCATGTGGCTATGCATTGCGGTGAAACCTGCGAGCAACGGCTGGAACTAGCGAACCATGGGTGGTACTACTCTGAAATTCAGTGTAGCATTGCACCCAAACCTTACTGCGTGTAGAACAGTTCTCTACTGCAGACAAAGTTGCCGTGCCCCTGGCGGGATTCGAACCCCGGACCTCTTGATCCGAAGCCGAACGCGCTAACCACTGCGCTATCCCGCCCCCCCTAAACTGAAGGGACTATAACCTCTGTGGGAAGAGAAAGGCCCTTGTCATTAAATAACTTTCTACTGACGCTCGGCTAATTAATACTCCACCTTTAGCATTTTTCAAAAACAGTTTATAGCTCAAATTCATTCTTGGTTGTAAAATCAGGGAGACAACGAAGTCAACATAAAATTAAATAAGTCAACAATATCTGTTTATTATTAAAATAGAAAATAGAAGAATTGTGCTAATGAAAAAGCCGCGATCTGTTCATGTTCTGGGAACCAGACCATTGATAAATTTTCGCAATATTTTGGTTAGGAACCTTTGAGAAAAACTCTCATGCATTTCATGTAGTTAATTCGGAAGTTCGGAGCTTTTAATTTTAAAGAGTGCTAAAATGTACTACAGCCAATGGAACGTGTACTGTCCAAATATATATACATATTTACCCACTTCGTCAGTTGTGGATTTCTTACTCTCTTCTGCATTTATTGTGTTATGTATTTTAGCCTTGTCAAATAGTTGTTGATTACGTGGAGAGGTCTTCTATAAATTTCACAACTTGTGCCCAATCAATTTAAATGAATAAAATATGTTTTCAATCAAAAATATATATACAACAAGTGTTTGCAACTAACATGGCAATGTCCCCCGCCGGTGACATTGGGTTAGTAAGACACATCATTGGAGCTGCTTTATATATTGCATTACTGGTAAAAAGTGCCATGATGATCAGCATATTTTAAGACTTTAGGTGCTTGGGTTCATGATATATCGTGTTAATAAGTGTTCTAAAAGTGGTCAAAGTGTTGTGGTGACCTTGAAAATAAGTTCAAGGTCACCAAAATCGACTGGCGTCTGCGTCATCCTCCAATGTAGACCGACACCAAATTTGAAGACTTTGGATGCAACACTTCATGAGATATCGCGTTAACAAGAGTTCAAAAACTGGTCAAAGTGTAGAGGTGACCTTGAAAATAAGGTCAAGGTCACAAAATCAACTGGCGTCTGCAACATCCTCCAATGTAGACTGACACCAAATTTGAAAACATTTGGTCCAACCGGTCATGATATATCGCGTAAGCTTTGAAAAGTGGTCAAAGTGTTGTGGTGACCTTGAAAAAAGTCAAGGTCACCAAAATTGACTGGTGTCTGCGTCTTCGCCCAATGTAGGCTGACACTTAATTTGAAAACATTGGGTCCAACCAGTCATAATAAATGGTGATAACATGAGTTTGAAAAGTGGCCAAAGTGTTGTAGTGACTTTGAAAATAAGGTCAAGGTCACCAAAATCCCCTGGTGTCTGTGTCATCCCCCAATGTAGACTGACACCAAATTTGAAGACTTTGAGTCCAACCGATCAAGATATATCGCGTTAACAAGAGTTAGAAAAGTGGCCAAAGTGTTGTAGTGACCTTGAAAATAAGGTCACGGTCACCATAAAAACTGGTGTCTGTGTCTTTCTCCAATGTAGGCAGACACCAAATTTGAAGACTTTGGATGCAACGCTTCATGAGATATCGCGTAAACAAGAGTTCAAAGAGTGGTCAAAGTGTTGTGGTGACCTTGAAAATAAGACCAAGGTCACCAAAATTGACTGGTGTCTGCGTCATCCTCCAATGTAGACCGACACCAAATTTGAAGACTTTGGATGCAACACTTCATGAGATATCGCGTTAACAAGAAATGTGATGTACATAGTCCCCCGTTCCGCGTTGCGGCGGGGGACAACAATCTAGACGCCATATGAGGTCGACGATCACGCACCTCCTACCATATAAACTAAGTCACTATAAAAATTACTTTGTGCCGTACCCAATGCAAAAAACAAACATTTTCAGATAAAATTAACCGTGGCCATACAGTTTGATTGGCCAGTGATAGGCCTTTGATACTTGACATGTGCAACCCTTCTGCATGAAATCTTTCAGATCTGGTCCCATTTTTGTCATCTGGCCATCTTTTCTTTATTCTTGTAATATTGTTGTGTTGATTTGACTTAGTTTTGGGCGTATTTCTTGAGTCTCCTGGACTCAATTTGATTAAAACCGATGGTATTCCCAGAAAAAAATGTGCAAAATAGTGCATCTACCGGGATACGAACTCATATCCTTCGGAAGTTTCCACGCCAAACCGTCTGGTAACAGCCAGGACTCTAGAGAAGCTAGGGGGAGATAACTCCAAACAGCTATCTTTTTGTCTGTTCCAAATGCTTCAAAACAGCGACCGTTTAAATACTATGATGTGATTGGTCAGCTATTTGACAGGGCTTTGGCTGCACTAGACTGGTTTGGAACACACACCCATACGCCTATACGGAATGTTCTCAGACCATGTGGCGAGGAATTTACAGAACCTGTTCGTATCCCGGTAACTATATTATTTTGCAAATTTTATTCCTCGGACCAAGGTAGATTTTAATCAGACTGCTCCTGGACTGTTCCATTTCATTTCTATCAGCTTGAAAATTAGCTTTGCACTGAACCAGAAATGTTGTAAGGTGTTTAAGATATGTCTGTTGAAGTATTGGGAGGTTATCATTTCGGGTCATGGATATTGGAAGCTGTCGACCTTAGTGTGACCCTGGCCAGGGTGAAATTGCCCCATACTGAATGTGTTATTGTCAAGTTAGGCAAAGGAGGACAGAAGGATGGAGAGGGAAAAAGGTCCTTTTCTGATAATTGGAGAATACTAGTTTAAAACTTCTGTGCTCTTGTGAGACCTTGTCCCTTGAGTGAACAAACCACAATGATTAGAGATAACACAGGCTCAAGGTCTCTTTTATAGTTCGGTTTATGGATCCTGATTTTGACGAAGTTTGAATACTACTTAGAGATGAGTTGAGTTGTAGTTTAATGCCGCTTTCAAGAGTATTTCACTTATATCACGGCTGCTAGTATTATGGCAGGGAGAAAGCCGAAATGCCATGTGGCTATGCATTGCGGTTAAACCTGCGAGCAACGGCTGGAACTAGCGAACCATGGGTGGTACTACGCTGAAATTCAGTGTAGCATTGCACCCAAACCTTACTGCGTGTAGAACAGTTCTCTACTGCAGACAAAGTTGCCGTGCCCCTGGCGGGATTCGAACCCCGGACCTACTACTTAGAATCCTACCCAAAAAATGATGTTGCCAAAATTTCCCTCCAATTAAAAACGAATTATTTCTTATTCAATTCAGCACCTTTGCTGGTCCAATTCATAGCCCTGTCAAAATGTTTTACAAACACGAAGTGACAGGTTGACCATCCTGTCAGGTGTTATAAACACAAAACATAATGGAATTAAACTTGTCAGGAAGTGGGTCACTTGACATGTTTGTACGGTAGATGTAGTGCTATGTAATGTCAAATATTCTGTCTGTTATACTCCTCAAGTGTTCACATTATCCATGAAAGTAACTACAAGGACTGCTGTCCAAACTGAAGAAACATTCCATAAAATTTGTCAGTGTTTCAAGAGAAACAATTTTCCTTCATATATTGTGGAGGTTGAAATTAAAATTTATCAGTCCCACATTGAATTTTATAGAACCAGCCATATTCATGTCAACCTTCCCAGAATGTTACAATTTATTTATCTTGCAAAATGTGACAGTCTCCTGCTCTCAAATATAAGAATATTCAAATTTGTTATTTATGACAACAATCAAAGGAAGTCAGCAGTTGTCCTTTCATAATTCTGAAATAAAAGGTCAAATATGAAAGAAATTGTGTTTTGAAACAAACTGTGCCTTGTCTATGCGATAAAGAAAATAATGAATGACATCAGTGCTGCAGGCCTGACAATGTGACGTGTAAAGACGCTAGTACTGTAAACTATTGTATTGCTTCTGCGCCTGTGTTCTCAAACATAGATACTCTGATTGAGGAAGGTTTCGATCCCGTGGATTCTGATGTACATTGTGGTGGGTCATTTTCATTTAAGGCCTAAAAAATAAAACAAAATGTTTCTGGTCTTTACAGGCTGACAAAAATGATGCGATGACGTGATTTTTTTATTTTATATACAATATTTTTTTTTCGAATGGAGAGATAAATTCCATTTTATACAAACCTCTCACCAGTTAAAAAACAAAACAAGCAGACAGAGTCGGCCATATCCCCCGCCATGTAGGAATTTTGAATATATTTATGCATTTTGAATATATAATGCATTTACTTTCTATATAGCAAAAGGCACATCTAGACTACTTGGTTGATACCTGTACAAAGTTTCAGCAAAATATATTGAATAGTTTTGAAGTTTGAGGCCAGAATATAGTTTTCCCTCTTCTTGGTTCTAAGTCCAGATTGTTTGCATTCGTAAAAAAAAAAAAAAAATATTCTCAAATTTCTATATAGCAAAAGGCACATCTAGACTACTTGGTTGATACCTGTACAAAGTTTCAGCAAAATATATTGAATAGTTTTGAAGTTTGAGGCCGGAATGGAAAAGCCCGGACACACAAATGGACATACGGACAGACGGACGGACGGAGCTCATTTCTATATCCCCCGCCAACTTCGTTGTGGCGGGGGATAATAAACACAATTATCTATGTAAATAAAGTACAAACTCTTATAAATATGTATTACTATTCCAAATGGCCAATAATCTCATCCCTACACTCCAAGCATCTCAACAAAAATAGAGCCATGGGCTCTGTAGCTCAGCAGGATTTCATTGATTTACTATCTAAAGTTGAATATTTAAGTTATTTAAGTTATTGTTTACAAGCAAAAGATAGGTTTTTAGATCATGACCACTGAGACCCCATTTGGGGTCACAGGGTCACACAATCTACAATTTAGAATCCCCATTGGCCAAGGAGTCTGCACACAACTTTTCAGCTCTCTAGACCTTTTGGAACTGGAGAAGAAGATGAAAATAATTTTTTAAGGATGTGACCCCTGTGACCCCCATTTGGGGTCAAGTGGTCACGAAATCTACAATAATTTATTTAGAATCCCCATTGGCGGATGGATGGACGGACGGACGGACGCCGGACACCATGCCATGCCATAAGCCCATTGGGCCTTTCAGGCCTGATGAGCTAACAAGTACATTAAACAGGACCTTTTGGAACTGGAGAAGAAGATGAAAATAGGTTTTTAAGGATGTGACTCCTGTGACCCCATTTGGGTTCAAGGGGTCACGAAATCTACAATTTAGAATCCCCATTGGCCATGGAGTCTGCACACAACTTTTCAGCTCTCTAGACCCTTTGGAACTGGAGAAGAAGATGAAAAAAGGTTTTTAAGGATGTGACCCCTGTGACCCTATTTGGGCAAGCCGTGCTGCATCTAGGAATTTGGGTTTAAGAGGGACATCACCCACCCCCCAACCCCCCTATGTTAGAGTGACACTTAGCAGGGGGGTCTTATATTGCATGAAGATAGTAATTTTTTAATTATGTTTTATGTTTTATAATCTATTATATAATGCAACACTGTTACATACAGAATTTCTCTTCATTTCAAATACACTTGTAAAGAACCTTTCTTTTGAATAAATTCCAACATGATTTGGGGATAATGGTTTTAGATCACAGCCAGATTCACATACATACTGTGAACCTCATTCTATGATCATAATCGTTGTTGGGGTTTTACAGTTTTACTGTTTTGTTTGTTTATTGTGTATGCACTTGGTTTATATTGTAAGAACTTAAAACTATTTTATCAAAATCGACCTAGACATGTGTCATATGATTTTGACAATCATGCATGCAAGTTTAAGGACGGTTGCATTTTTTTCATAGTAGTGAATGAGTGAGTTGGGGTTTAACGCCGCTTTCAAGAGTATTTCACTTATATCACGGCTGCTAGTATTATGGCAGGGAGAAAGCCAACAACGCCATGTGGCTATGCATTGTGGTGAAACCTGCGAGCATCGGCTGGAACTAGCAAACCATGGGTGGTACTACGCTGAGATTCAGTGTAGCATTGCACCATAACCTTTATGCGTGTAGAACAGTTCTCTACTGCAGACAAAGTTGCTGTGCCCCTGGCGGGATTCGAACCCTGGACCTCTTGATCCGAAGCCGAACGCGCTAACCACTGCGCTATCCCGCCCCCTTTCATAGTAGAATACTAATTATACTTATATAGAATACATATAAATATGGTGTCCTCATTATTTGTCCCCCGCCGAGACATTGATTCTTTGAGGGTCACATGGACCAAGCAGATCATGGTGCAAACATCAGGCATGATGAACCCCTTTCCATGAATAACATCAATCTTTTACCAACTTTCAATTTTTATTTTTTTAAATTTAGTAGCATAAAGTATAACCACTATCCAATGAAGGCAAATTTTATCACAGAAAAGTTGAATGTCATATAATGATTAAATATCAATATGAAAATGAAATTGTTCTAACTTTCAGCTTTGAAAAAAAATCTAAAAAAAGATCAATGAGTTAAAAAATGGCATTTGTTGATTCAAATAGATGGAAATCAAATCACAAATTCCAATACATCTAATTCACAATTTTTTTTTCACTAACAGCATTTACTTATAGAAAGAACAAAAACAGTAATCAACATTTATCACATCGTTGTAATTTAATACATGAATGAAATAAAGTAATTAATTAAAAATAAATGACAAGTAATAGAAAGTATATTTTATATTCTTTGACATGAATTCATATCTCAAACCAAAAAAAAATAAAAAAATATATATATAAAATGATGATATGAAACTAGAGTCTTGTTTCGTATTAATTTGAAGATCAATGATTTTAAAAGTTTAAAAGTTTACACTGCATTGGAAATACAATTTTATAGAGAAGGCTGAATCATTGGTAAAGGCATGCCATATGATGCCAAGAGAAGAGATTTATGAAAGAAATCAATTTAGGACCAGCTTAAAAATCAGCTGATTCAGTGAAATGCAAAATGAAATGAAACTATCAAAGCACAGAGAAAAAGGAAATAACTAACAAAAGTGAAAAAATGAATGAAAAATGTGATTAATCAGTCATGTATGACACTGACAATCAGCGCATAAAGAACGTCGTTGCTCTTCTCTGCAACGTTGTGGGGGTCGATGACGACGGTGCGACGTGACGACATCTTCATCTGCCGCTCCACCTCCAGAAAACCCTTGTCTCCCGACAGGATCGTAAACGGAACGTTCTTCGGAAGCCGCTCGTCCATCTTCCCAACCTGAGACAGGGAGTCCATGAGTCATGTCTCAAATTGGCTAGAAATACGTTTTCATAGCAACCTAAGCACTTATTATAACGCACAAAGTGAAAATACTTAAACAATATTTGTACCATAGGAGGAACCAAAAATTTTAAAAGGGGGGGGGGGGGGGGGGGGGGTCACCTTTGAGGGTCCATCAAACCCCTGAACCCATCCCCCTCTAGATCCCCCATTGTGTAAACTTACAAAAGGTTAAACATCACATATTCTGCCCATGGGCATGTTGACAGGAACAGTTTAGTTGTCCAATAATATGGTGCATTCTATCTTTTTGGTGCATTCTATCTTTTTTAACCTTGCCCTTATCCGTGTGTTTAGGCCAAATCATAATATATGTTAGGGAACTATATACAATTCAATATTCTTTAAGAAAGACTCCCCCCCCTTTACCGAAACTAAATGCTATTAATTCTAAATATCCTGGTTCTGACAATAAATTGTAACTTTTGAATTCATTTGCCATGATGATTCCTAAGGACTACACTTCTAAGAAAATTATTTCCGGAGAAAATCAGTGCTTGATAGGGAATGAAAGTACTCACTGTGAGACAGATGGCGAAGTCTGCTGCATCCTTGCTGGAGCCACACTGATTGTGGAAGTGTAGGCAGCCACTGTTCGCCAAACTCTCATAGGGAACACACCTGGATCAACACAGGTAAACAATTAAGTCTTGCCCCATATTAATTAATCATTTCTTTAGCGCTGAGACTGTTCTCAGTGCAATGACACTGGATTTTGATGTAATTGAATTTGGCTACCTAGTTAGCAGTTCTGTCGGAGGCTTATCTCCCTGCTACCCTCGTACAAGACCCTGATTTCATTACCATCATTCCCCGAGGACCAATGAGCGATCAGTGATGTTCAAATCCAATTTGATTTAAAGGGGCAGTAGCACGTTTTTTCGCTCAAATAAGTCGACGAAATGTATTTGAAAAATAATTTCACCCACAGTGAAACACCCTTCTCTCTTCGAAAAATGAAATTTAAAATGAGTGTACATGGCTCAGTAAAGCTGTGGGAATCGTTTTTGTATTTCGAAATAATAAATTGTGTTCACAATAAAATGGCCGCCATGCAATTTTTCCTTTAAAAGTAACATCTTTTTACCACAACGGACGTTTGGTATGTGTAAAAAGATGATTTACCCTCTTAAGTAAATTAAAATGACACAAACTATCATTATAAATGGGAAATTTTAAAAAATAAATTTTGCAAAAAACGTGCTACAGCCCCTTTAACATGAGAAAAGTCATTATCATATTATGACCACACTATAACAAATAGACAGAACAACCTATACCGTTTATTATATTCTGGGGTTACAGGTTTTCCAAACCTTGCTATAGAAGCATCTTGGATGCCACAGTTGTACGCCATAGAGCAAGCCAAATAAGTTTTGAATGTCAGGGATACGTCTGGCCTAGGGTTTGGAAACCATATTATATATATAAGACTTTATGAGGAAGCTTTATCCCTTACAATCACAGGATAGTTGTTCATAAGGGCTACTCACGAGCGAGGTGGCTTCCAATGGTTCTTGCCTCCATAGAAGGCCCAGACAAAGGTCCTGTCTGGGAGGCACTGGGGAAGTTTCCTGAAGAAGGCCCCCCAGTTGTCTAGATCCAGGAAGATTATCAGTCTCATTGTGTGCAGGTTCTCCGGTTCCCGGGTACTTGGAGGGTGCAGACGATCGGTGAAGGTACATCGATCTAGGGTATAGCTGGCCTGATTCCATGGTGGACTCACAGGTCGATTGAAGTTGATCCTCTCCAGTGGAGAGCCGGCTTTGCTCTGTTGTGGATTCACTGGTTTATTGCAGTTGATCCTGGCCAGTGCAGAGCTTGCTTGGCTCTGCAGTGAACTCATTGGTTTATTGGAGTTGATGTTCCCCAGTGTAGAACAGGCCTGATTCTGTGGTGGATTAATTGGTTTATTGGAGTTGATGTTCCCCAGTGTCAAACTGGTCTGACTCTGTGGTGAATTCATTGGTTTACTGGAGTTGATCTTCTCCAGTGTGGAACTGGCCTGACTGTGTGGTGGACTCATTGGCTTATTGAAGTTGATCTTCTCCAGTGTGGAACTGGCCTGACTGTGTGGTGGACTCATTGGCTTATTGAAGTTGATCTTCTCCAGTGTGGAACTGGCCTGACTGTGTGGTGGACTCATGGGTTTATTGGAGTTGATCTTCTGTGTAAAACTGGCCTGACTGTGTGGTGGACTCATGGGCTTATTGAAGTTGATCTTCTCCAGGGTAGAACAGGCCTGACTCTGTGGTGGACTTATTGGCTTATTGAAGTTGATCTTCTCCAGTGCAGAGCTAGGTCCAGTTGATGCCAAGCTGGACACAGTATTATCATTAACCACAAATTGAAAGGGATGCTGACTTGAAGATGAAGAATTTGAGTCGTGTGATAGAGATGATATGGAATGTTTCGAAGAGTTCTTACATGTCTCGGGTGATTTCCATGGCTTATCAAACAGTGCTGTATTTCTAACTGATACTGGAGATTTCTGACAAATCTGATCACAGTTATCACTTCTAGAACTGTTCTCATTTGACACCAATTTTTGAGCTTTGTTACAACTCTCAAAACCAGTTGAGTTGGATCCTTGGCATCCTCCCGATTTCTCTCCATTTTCCAAATCAAAGGCGAGGTTTAGCAGAGTACTGACAAAAGGACTATTCTCAGATCTCTCTATTTTACGTTTCTTACAAGGTGATCTTGTCACGTCCTTCCCATCCTCTTCCTCACTGGAACTTGATATTGACACCTGATGAACTCTCTTATTCCGTGAGGGACTATCACAGTTTGTCCTATGACCTAAGGAGCTGGAAGTAATGAGTAAAGAGTCCTCTGAACTGCCTGGAACAGGAGTCCCTGGATCCGTGTCTATCAAGAGGAGGGAACAGTCTGACGAAGAGGGAGAGTCTCTCCCAGGGCTGGAGCTTAATCTCATCCCAGTTCGACTGAGTGTGAGTCCGACTCGACGCACAAACTCACTGAATGAAGCACAGTTTAAGTCTGTGATGGTCCCCTGCATCCCCCGAGCACACTGATGTTTGTCTCCTAGAGGGACACCGGACAGGATCTGCTGACAACTACTGCAAGTGCGGTCTCCTAGGTACTCCGCAAACACCTCAGTCTGCAGTGAGAAAAGAGTGAGATAATAAGAAGAGCTATGGGCTCTGTAGCTCATCAGGACAACAGTGAAGGTTGAAGATCTAAGCAATCTCAAGTAATACATTGTTAACAAGAAAAAGATACGTTTTAGGTCATGACCCCTATGACCCACAATTGGGACCACAAGGTCACCAAATCTACAATTTAGAATCCCCATTGGCCAAGGAGTCTGCACATAAAATTTCAGCTCTCTAGAGTTGTTGGTTCTGGAGAAGAAGTCGTAAAAGCGAAAAGTTGACAGACGGACGGCCGGACGCCGGACACCATGTCATGCCATAAGCCAATCGGGCCTTTCAGGCCTGATGAGCTACAAAGCATGCATTTTCAAAATACTTAGGTTGAATGTTAAGTGTGTACCCGGTGTTGTAAATCAATATCCACATACAAAATTTAGTTAACCCTTTATATCTCTCCCTACATTGCAGTTAGTAAACAATTGACCAATGGCTAAAGATAATCTATCCTAGAAGAATTTGGGGCCTGCAGGTGAAGGGTTATTCTCTTCCCAGAGGTGGCTCCATTCAGTTTTGTCATCCTATTATAAGACACCGATTATGTTTCACCATAACAGAGATAATTATTTCCCTAAAGAAGAGGGAGACACTGACCAGACCTCCGTGTGCAGTCGCAGTGAAGATGTGGGAGTCCTGAGTGTCCAGCTGGTGTTGCTTCATCTCCCGTCTGTCCCCAACCACCAGCCCACACTCCACACACGTCACTGTGAACCCCACCCCCCTCGCTTTCACCACCAGGTCCCCACCCAGCTCGCTCGGCATCGGCACCGTCCGCGGACACACCGTAGGGTCACGCTCTAGGTCATCTGGGGAAAAAAAAGATTTGTACTAGAATAAATATTTTGTAAAATGCAAGAAAACAATTTTCTATTACAGTCTAGACATTCAAGGACCCAGGGTAGGCTTGATATCAATGTGGGTGTATATAATAGTATTACCTCAATGTCTCTGTGAATTGTAACTGTACTGTACTCTGAAATGACATTCTATTTATTGTATATGCATAATTGTTCCCTGCCATCTTGCCTTTATATTTTATGTTTTATGTATTATTATCCAAAACTATATCTCTTGTACACGAGAGTGGTTTCTGAGAATAAAGAGTTTGAGTTTGGGTTATGAGGCCTTTAGGCTGCAAGGATATTGGCGGTTAAACAGGAAATGTGAGTACATCTGATTTTAACCGATCTCCTGTCAAGTTTAAAGACCAATTTTATGATTTGATCTGAACACTTGATCAAATATGAAATATTTGATACATTTAAAGAACAAGTATTTGTCACTAAGGTGACATGATCCCCCGCCGCAAATTAATACTTCAAAATTTAAAAATAATGTCAAGATCAGCAAAATCGACTGTCAAACATGTCTAAAAAGTCAAAGTTCCACTGTGACCTTGAGAAAAATGTCAAGGTCACCAAAATCTAATCAGCCCTTTGTCTTTCCTAGGAGGTGCATTATGTAAGATATTATGGAATTCCGGTGAATGGTTCTTGAGATATCCCGCTGACAACCTTTATATGTACATTAACATGTCAAAAAATTCAAAGTTCCGCTGTGACCTTGAAAATTATGTCAAGGTCACCAAAATCTAATCAGCCCGTCGTCTTCCCTAGAAAGTGCTTTGTGTAAGAAATGATGGAATTCCGGTAAATGGTTCTTGAGATATCTCGCTGACAAGCTTTACATGTACATTAACATGTCGAAAAATTCTAAGTTCCGCTGTGACCTTGAAAATAATGTCAAGGTCACCAAAATCTAATCAGCCCGTCGTCTTCCCTAGAAAGTGCTTTGTGTAAGAAATGATGGAATTCCGGTAAATGGTTCTTGAGATATCTCGCTGACAAGCTTTACATGTACATTAACATGTCGAAAAATTCTAAGTTCCGCTGTGACCTTGAAAATAATGTCAAGGTCACCAAATCTAATCAGCCCGTCGTCTTCCCTAGAAGGTGCTCTATGTAAGAAAAGATGGAATTCCGGTGAATGGTTCTTGAGATATCTCGCTGACAAGCTTTACATGTACATTAACATGTCGAAAAATTCAAAGTTCCGCTGTGACCTTGAAAATAATGTCAAGGTCACCAAAATCTAATCAGCCCGTCGTCTTCCCTTGGAGAAGCTATATGTAAAATATGAGAATCCAGCAAATGGTTATTGAGATATCCCGCTGACAAGGGTAAAATGACAAAGTGTCATTGTGACCTTGAAATGAAGGTCAAGGTCACAAACCTCTGTAGGAACAATACTCTTGCTATGATGAACCCATATGCAAAATATGAAAAGAATCCAGTGAATAGTATTTGAGTTATTCCATTTCGTACGGACGCAGCCGAATACTATATCCCCCGCTTCGCGCTAAACGCGCGACGGGGGATAACAAATAATTATTGCACAAATAAAGGGTTTAAACAGCAAGCTATAAATTCATTAAAATCCAAACATACTGTCTGCATAAAATTTTGTAAAGAACTTACAGTAAAGCAATCAGATCATTAACTAGTTTTGACATATTCAGCCTAAGACAGTGGCGGATTCTTTATTTTGACTTTGAAAGTGAGGGGTTCACTCATTGAAAGAGGGGGCAGGTTCACCTCAAGATCCATCTGGGTCTCCTTTCACAAAGCAACCTTTACTAAGGTTAACCTTATCTCCCATTCTTTAACATTGCCTTAAGGTTACCTTAGTGACTTACGATCACCTTAGTGCTTTGTGAAAGGGGGTCCAGATCTACATTGTAAAGCCCCAGCACCCCCTCTGTATCCGCCACTAGCCTAAGAGAGGTAACTGTTGACTGACCACTGAAGGGGTAGGCTGACTGGAAGTGGTTGTGTTGCTCCATGTGGGTGTGGCAGCGCATCTGTTCCGGGAAGAGGGCGAGGCACTGGGGGCACATGTAGGAGCACACTGGCAGTGGGCACAGCAAACTCAGGTGGTCCTTCAGCACCATGTGCTCCTGGCAGTCCAGGCTACGCTGGGGACAGAGGTGCGGTCAGTAACGTCACTTTTCATTGTTGAATGGAGATTGATCACCAAAAGTATAACGTTTGACAAAACAAGAATCTGGTCAAAATGTCAAATATCATAAATAAAGAAGTTGTTATCCATATATTTCTCTTCAAATTTTCAAAGAAGAAACTCTTACACAGCAACAACTGTTGCACAGTCAGCAGATTTTCAACTCAAAATTTCGAGAAAACAATATTACAAAGAGATGACAAAAGAATAGCTAGTTTTGCACGGTACAAGTTATACAAGAGGAATAGCTTTGTTAAATTTTGAAATTGTTAAAAGTGTGCTGACACTCAGTTGAGTGAGTTATTGTAATATACTGCTTGCAGCCATTAGCGGTGATTACTATTGTAACACAGAATTATTATTGCGACGTCACAACTGCAAATTATTGTAACATCACTATAGTACAAATATTCCACTGCAGTATCTTCCACAAGGCGATTAATATCAATGTTTATTTATTACCTGGAAACCCTCTCCACATTTGGGACACACATAGCCGAGCGGATGTTCGGGCAGACATCCATTGGGCATGTTGAGTAACGGGTTGCAGGGGGAGTGTTCGAACTGTCGATGATGTGACTTGTGTAGGGTGAGGTTCGTGAAGTGAATCCCGCAGCCAATCACTGGGCATCTTTCACTGTAGTCGTCCGAATTATTAGTCACGTTCAGAGCAGCCTGATGATGAATGTTTCGAACTGGCGAGTTCCTTCGATCAACTGTCTCAATCTCCCTCAAACGCTGTCGTTGTCTTTCGGTCATTTCAAGTCTTTTCCTTCCTGAGTGAAAAAAGTATAAGTTTGACAATATACAATTGAAAGTGACAAATGTCATTTCGAATTTTTTTAATCAAATGTCAAATTTAACAGCATTAAATTTTTAAACAACTAAATCGATTATAAACATAGGGAAATAATTGAAAAGCAAGATAGAGAAATTGTATTTCATTCTGTTCATTAATAAAATTCGAACCAACCTGCAGAGGTTGTAGATTCTTTGAAGGGATCCTCCTTGGGGTACATATAGCATAAAAATCCTTATTTTAACTTAATGACAGATTGTAACTTAATTTTTAAAAATAACAGTAAAAATAAGTTCAAAAAACACAAAATAAGTGTTTTCCGAACGTGTGACCACCCTGTGTAGAGCCCCATCCCAATGCAAATCCAAGGGACGTAACTCTATTCTCACCACTTATCAATCCGACCATGTCAGACAGAATAAGGGGAGGTGGGTGGCCGTACCCCAAGGAGGATCCCTTCAAAGAATCTACAACCTCTGCAGGTTGGTTCGATTCTTTTTCAGAAGGGATCCTCCTTGGGGTACATATAGCATAAGGCAGACTCCCAAAGATAGACTTAGGATGTGGAATTCTGTCTGTACACTAAAATACCCCTTAAAAGTGCTCTACTCAATCCAAGAAAGGTGTCACACTTACCAGATCACGTGACCTCCCACGCCGAGGGCTGAGGACGGGTGATCCCTTGGGGACTAACCGAACGGCTAACCAGCCTGATTACCGTTACTGAGGCCAAATCCCCCCCTTTTCCAAAGAGACTATGGGGAACAATAGGAGGAAGTACTTCCCACAAGGCAGTGTCTCAGGAACACCTGCTGCCGGGGATATAATGCCCAAAACAGTGCAATAACTGGTTAAAAAATGAACAATTTTAAGTTAGTTTTTAGTCCTGAAAAAGAACTGAACTGAACCAAACTGAACAAACAAACAACAAGTAACTCGAAAGCTCAATCAGCTAGAGAGTTTCAACTCTGCCCACCGGAGAGAACCGACTGACCTAACCGAGCGCTCCCTAGAGTGCCTGTCTAGTTGGTAGTGTCGAATGAACGTGCTCGGCCGGCTCCAAATAGCGGCGGAGCAGATCTCTTCGATGGGCAGGGCCGCTACGAACGCCTTAGACGTCGCTACCGCCCTAACCGAGTGAGCTTTCAGCTGACCTGGGGGTTCTTACCCCTTATGTACATAGCCCATCACAATAGCAGACACGATCCATCTGGAGATCGACTGCTTCGATGCCGGCAGACCTGGCTTACTACCCCCGTAACAGCAGAACAGTTGCTGGTCTTTACGGATAGTACGGGTACGTTTTATATAGGTCTTTAACACCCTGCGCACATCCAAAATGTGGGCATGGTTTCCAGTGGACCCCGAAGAGGCCGGCTGCATAAGAGTCGGCAGTTCGATAGGAGCCGTCACATGGAATGAGTGGTCAACCTTGGGACGATAGCTGTCGGGCAGTCTGATACTGACTCTGTCTCTATGAAAGACAGTCAGTTCGGGATCAGCTGACATTGCATGAATATCACCTACCCGCCTGCCCGACACCAGAGCCACCAAAAAGGCGGTCTTCCACGTCAAAAGCTGAAGCGATAGTGCATTCAAATCTTTGAACCCCGGACCTGAGAGCCAATCCAAAACAAACAAGCAGACAGAGTCGGCCATATCCCCCGCCTTTGGGAACATTTATTGAAGAATAGTTGTTGAATAACAGTGACTATGAACCTTCTTCTTTATAGCCTGATGTAGCAGGATGGATGATGATTTGTTGGCTCAGCAGGGCAGGGATGCCACTCCCTGTAAGGTTTGTAACATATCAAAACAACCTTAGCCCACCCAATATAAGGTTCATTGCAACTGATGGTTATCGTTTGCTGATGATCAAGATGAAAATAGGTTTTTTAGGTTGTGAGCAAAGCCAAGGAGTTTGCACACAAAATTTCAGCTCCTTAGACCAAGTCGTTCTGGAGAAGAAGACAAAATGCGAAAAGTTTACAGACGGATGGATGGATGGACGGCCGGACGCCGGACACCGTGCCATGCCATTAGCTAAAGATACATCCATGGCAGTTTTTTAGTTCTGCTCCGGAAATTAATTATTAAGTTATGTATCCATGGAAATGGTAAAAATTAAACAAATTAAATTAAAAATTGTAAAGAAGTTGAAAACCCCAAAAGGCACATCTACACATGATGATTGTTCCACACACAAAGTTTCGTTGAGCTATGTCTTATAGTTTTCGAGTTCTGATCCGGAAATGAAATTCTAAGTTATTTCCATGGAAACGGTAAAAAAAAATAACTCGAAGAAGTTGAAAACCCTCAAAGGCACATCTACACATGATGATTGTTCCACACACCAAGTTTCGTTGAGATATGTCTTATAGTTTTCGAGTTCTGATCCGGAAACGAAATTCTAAGTTACATTTCCGTGGAAACGGTAAAAAAAAATAACTCGAAGAAGTTGAAAACCCCAAAAGGCACATCTACACATGATGATTGTTCCACACACCAAGTTTCGTTGAGATATGTCTTATAGTTTTTGAGTTCTGATCCGGAAACGAAATTCTAAGTTACATTTCCATGGAAACGGTAAAAAAAATAACTCGAAGAAGTTGAAAACCCCAAAAGGCACATCTACACATGATGATTGTTCCACACACCAAGTTTCGTTGAGATATGTCTTATAGTTTTGAAGTTTGAGGCCGGAATGGAAAAGCCCGGACGCACAGACGTACAGACGGACGGACGGAGCTCATTTCTATATCCCCCGCCAACTTCGTTGTGGCGGGGGATAATGAAAGGTCCCAAGTGGGGCTGATACGCCGGACAACCGGACGTATCCTGTCCACACCTGCTAGGAAGCGCTGCACCAGTGGATGCGATCCCAAAAGAGCACCGTCCACTGGTATGTGGAAAGCAGAAATAGCCGTAGAGTATCCCCTGACGGTTGATGCGGCCAAGCCATAATCTAACCTGGACTGGAGGAACTCCAAAACAGCGACTAGATCTGTAGAAAAGGGATCGAGTAGCCCTCTATCGCCACACCAGCGCGCATAACAGGCCCATCGATCTTCATACTGAAGGTTTGTCGAATCCCTCCTCGAAGCCAGTATTGTGTCTGCAACTCGTGCAGGAATACCGCCCTCCAGGAGGCGATTCCGGACAGTGGCCAAGCCACCCACTGAATCCTGGGATTCGGGTGTGGTGCCCCTTCCTGAAATAGTATGTCTCGTCTCGAGGGTAACAGTACAGGAGGCTGTACGAGAAACCTGAGAACGGACGGGAACCAACTCTGAGCCGTCCAAAGTGGTGCCACTAGCACTAGGAGGCGAGCTGGTTGATTGGTCAACTGAGAAAGAACCCTGGGGATCAGAGGAACTGGAGGGAACGCCCACAGTACTCTGTCCGACCAGTCGATCGCAAAGGCGTCTCTGGCTAGAGCCCTTGGATCTGGTATTCTTGAGCAGAACACAGGTATCTGATTCGTCATCCCTGACGCAAACAGATCCACCTGGAACGACCCGAACAACAGGGAGATAGTTCCGAATATCCCCCGGTCGAGCATCCACTCGTGAGGTGTTAGGATGCGCCGAGACAAGGCGTCCGCACGGACGTTGTCCACTCCCGGGAGATAAACAGGAACCACCTGAATGCTGAACTGGTCGCACCACAGTAGGAACTGCCACGACTCCTGAAGGAGAGATGGAGACACTGTGCCGCCCTGTTTCAGAATGTACGACAGGGCTGTCTGGTTGTCCATTTCTAGACGAACCACAAGCCCCTCGATCCGCTCCTTGAAGCACTCGAACACACGTCGAGCTGCTCTGAGCTCTAGCACGTTGATGTGCAATTTCGACTCCTCCTGAGACCAAAGGCCCGAGGCTGTCAGGTCTTCCAGGACTCCCCCCCAGCCTGATAGGGAGGCGTCTGTCTGGATGGTGACCGAAGGCGTTGGAAGCTCTAGCGGTAGACCCTTGAGAAGGTTGCTCTCGGAAAGCCACCACCGAAGGTGCTCTAGCACCCAAACCGGTGTGGTGAGAACCTTCTCGAAGCTGTCCGAGTGTGATCACATATGTGCAAGCGCTTGCTGAACCGGTCTCATACTCAAGCGAGCTCTCCAAACCACGTCCACTGTCGACGCCATGTGCCCCAGCAACTGAAGCCAAGTCCTGGCCGTGTGGGTGGGCGACTGAAGGAACAAGTGGACTGCCCCGATCACTCTGGACACCCTGTCCGGGGCCAGGGATACAGAACTGGAGGCCGTATGGAACCTTGCGCCCAGAAACACCAGGTCCTGCCTGGGGGCGATGTCTGACTTCTTCAGGTTGATGATCCAACCCAGCTTGAGCAAGATGTCTAACACCTGCTGGGTGGCCTCCTGATTCAGTTCTCGAGACAAGGCTCTTATCAGACAATCGTCCAGGTACGGATGACAACACGTGCCCCGTGACCTGGCGGCCTGTGCCGGTACCAACATCAGTTTGGTAAACACCCTCGGCGCAGTTGAAATGCCGAAGGGAAGTACCCGGAACTGGTAACACGTCCCGTCGAAAGAGAACCGAAGAAACTCCTTGAACTCGGGGTGCATTGGAACATGCAGATAAGCATCCTTGAGGTCTATTGACGATAGCCAATCTCCCCTCTCTACTGACGCTATCACTGTCCTCAGGGTTTCCATCTTGAACGTTGGAACCTGTAGACTGCGATTCAGGTACTTTAAATTCAGAATCGGTCTGAACCCTCCGTCCTTCTTGGGTACCAGGAAGTAGGTTGAGTAATAACCACTCTGCTCCTGACCCTGTGGAACTACCTCGATGGCTGCTTTGTCTAATAAAGCCTGCACCTCGGCGCGAAGGACTTCCGCCTTCTCGGGCAACTCGGGCACCTTCGTGTGCCGTATCCCGGAGAAAGTCGGTGGGTCGTACTTCCAAAGTGGTAAGTGGCCCTCCCTGAGCGTGGACAGGACCCAGGTATTGGAGGTGACTTTCTCCCATTCTGAGACGAAGTGAGATAGTCTGCCGCCCACTGGAAGATTCTCGGAAAGACAGTGTACCCCCGTCTCCGGCAGCGTTCGAGCTGCCAGACTTTTGGGTGGTAACACAGGCAGTGGAAGACCTAGGATTGCTTGTTTGGCTTTCCTCGGCTCCGAAAATTCCGCTGGCCATGATTGCCCCTGCGGTTCTGCCCTTTCTTTCCCTTCCCCTTGAATTTCTTCTTGTTGCCCATAGGGCCATTCCAAGAAGGTTGGCTCGAACCCCCCGGCGTGGGGTAGAGACCATCAAGGGGGGAGAGCCGCGCTCGCTTCTCTTGCGGAGCTGGGTCCTCGAGGAGCACCTTAGAGTCCTCGAAGGCAACCTTTTGCTCGGCGGCTTCCTTAACTACAGCCTGCGATCCAGGGAAGAGGGTGGACCCCAACCTGTAAGGCAAGTTCTGTAGTGTGAGGCGTGTGGACTGTGAGTACTTGGACGTCAACAGCCACAGCCGGCGCATCCCCATGACTGCGCCCATTATCTGGCTCGCGGCACTCCGAATTGAGTCCCGGGCCAAATAGCTAGATACCTCTGACAGCTGCTTCTGGAAGGTAGTCACCTTAGTGCCTACTTCCTGCACCTCCGCCTGGTCCTTAGCCTGCATAGCAGCAAGGTAGGCCCCGTGCACCGCCACCCTAAGTTGTTGGGCTCCGTTCCTGTATGTGTCCTCATGGGCACAGAACTCGGCCTTGAACATAGCAGCGTGCGACGGAAATGGAGGCAGTCGCCGGCCCTGTCTGCCTAGAGAAGGCTGCGCCGGAGCGCCAGACAGGGTGACAGAGGTCAGGACGCACTCGTCGATAACCGGTAGGTCGAAGAGACCGTCCTCTCCTAACTGGTACCTCTTATTAAGTTCAGGCAGATCAGCCTTCGTACGGGAACCAGACAGGAGAGGGTTGATCGCCTCAACCAACAAGCTATCAAGAACGCGGAGCCTGGTCGCCAGAGGCTTGCTGGGAGCAAAAGCCTCCCCCGGTAGACGGAAATCCTCGGAAACCTGCTCCGGTACTGGAACAAGCGTCTGAGGGATAGCGATCGCTATGCGGTCACGCGTTTCCTTCAGAAGCTCGGCGAGCGAGACAGCACGGCCGGATTCCTCATCCTCCTCTGAATACTCGGAGCCATCCTCCGACAGGTCCCCGGTACCGGAGCCACTCAGTAGCAACCCAGTATCCGAAGCCCTATCTCGGACAGCCCGTTTGAGAGGGATGCGAAACCCCGTTTCATAAAAGTGCCACATACAATAAGAAACACAGAGGCGATACTATATTAACTAAGCACTAGGCAAGTAATAGAAGTAAGCCACTGAAAGAAATAAAGCATGAAATACCTAGTATATCTTGCCGACTGAAAACGATAACCCCGAGAATGAATAAATTCAAAAAGGGAGAAATCCTCGTCAGTAAAGTGCTGCCCTACAATGCGAAGCACGATAAAGAACCTCCAAAACAACCAGATCTCAATACAAAATAGCAAAGTACTAACACATTGCATTTTGTTTGAGCATCCGCCATTTTGAGCGTTTTCCATCCGCCATTACTCGGTGAAGTTGAAGCATGTGCGAATTGAAAAACGAAGTTACAACGCGAAAAACCACTATATAAGTAACCTAACATTCGCCTCTACGAATAAGAAGGGGTTACCACACATACAGAAGCTTTCACTTTGTCCATTTTCTCAGAATTGAAGAAAAACTCAAGTTAATCCTTCGACTGCAAAACACGTCTTGCCAGCTCGATGACAGATTGATAAGTGGTGAGAATAGAGTTACGTCCCTTGGATTTGCATTGGGATGGGGCTCTACACAGGGTGGTCACACGTTCGGAAAACACTTATTTTGTGTTTTTTTAACTTATTTTTACTGTTATTTTTAAAAATTAAGTTACAATCTGTCATCAAGTTAAAAATAAGGATTTTTATGCTATATGTACCCCAAGGAGGATCCCTTCTGAAAAAGAATGATAAAGTTCATCTAGTTTTGTAATCGTTGTACCCTAACCATTTCTCTGAGCCCAAGCATTGACAATGGGTCGAGCTCTGTTGAGTTCGTACGGCGAGGCCACATTACGCTTGAGATACAGGGAGTGAGCCTTCTCTGTGTCCTGTTTGTTCCTCATTCGCCGCACCTATACAGATATATACAGGTTAAACTGAAAAATTCAAGTATAAATGAAATGGTTTACATCATCATTGACAACTTCACTTAAATCCTAGAAGAAACAAGAGTCATCAGAAGATGACATATCCCACCGGTCCCACATAATTTGTAAAAAAAAAAAAAAAATTAAAAAAATCTGAAAATATAAAAAGGCACCACTCCAGTAAATGTGTAATACATATGTGAAGTTTCAGAAAGATATGATAAATGGTTTTCGAGTTCTGCTCCGGAAACGAAATGATTACGGACGGACGGGGTGATGACTATATCCCACGGTATTACATATCGGTGGAATAATAAGACAGTTTGTTTCTAACAAAGAGTTTTTGACAGTACTCTTGATCCACTTATTTCAAACAAGAGTATCAGAAGATGACATGCCCCACCGGTCCTGCAGAATTTGTAAAACATGTCTTCGAAAGAAACTTGTATTTCTTAAAGTATCACTTCAGTAGGCGGGTAATGCACATGCAAAGTTTCAGGGTGACAAGATGAAGGGCTTTGTAGTTTTGCTCTGGAAACGAACCCACCCACTACCGGGTACAAATTAAACACGTTTCTATGAAAGGCATTTCAGTTTCAGGAAGATTTGATGATTCGATGAAGAGTTTTGGAGCTGTGCTCTGGAAACAGACCTATCCCTGAAAAAAGTCCAAATCCAATGTGTTTCTATGGAAACGAAAAAAAATTTTTTTTTTCAGAAATCTGAAAATATCAAAAGGCACTACTTCAGTTAGTGGGTAATGCACTTGCACAGTTTAAGAAAGATAAATGAAAGGTTTTCGAGTTCAACTACATTGGTTCCTGACTCACGCGATCTTCGTTCTCTTTCCGATTCTCCTCGAACCTGGCGGACACAGACTCAAGCAGCCTTCCTCTTGGTGAGGTGGTAGACACGATGTCGCCCATTCGGTGGGGGCTCTGTAGGTGAAAAAAGAAGAACTGATTTAACTTCAAGTTACTGGCAATTTTATATCAAGGGTATATTCATCAGGGATTGGGAAAGACACCTTTGACAATGGGCCATTTTAGGGCTTTTAGTAATTTTCAGAATTTTAAACAGGCCATTCTCCTTTGTAGCAATAGTAAAAAAAATAATTTTAATGGGCGATTTTATCATCCAATGTGCAAAACGGCCCTTGGCCCCTACCTTTCCCAATCCCTGATTCATATAAATTATATACACACATATTACAGCCTTCTAGATATTTTCATTTTGGAGAAGAAGATTAAAATAGGTTTTTAGGTCATGGCCTGTGAGGCCCTTACTTGGGGCCAGTGTCACCAAATTCACAAATTACAATCTCTATTGACCACGGTGTCTGTATAAAAAAAATTCAGTTCTCTAGTTAGGGCCAGAGGTTCTGGAGGAGAAGTCGAAAAAGCAAAAAGTTTACAGACAGATGCCATAAGCCTTTCAGGTCAGATGAGCTAAAAGGGTTAAGTTTGAGAGAACCTACCATAGCGATAAGATCGTCATCAGAGACATCGATAACTTCAAAAGAGCTGCCAAAGTACGACATTGTTAATGTCTGAAAAAAAAAAACAAACTTTTTATAGCGAAATGTCTTCACAAGGTAATTGACAATTTATAACACATGACAATTGAACTGTGTAAAGTGCAGTAGGTTTTCAGTTTTCAAAAAAATGTTTTTATTGGTTCCCAAGGTTACACATACCGGTACATTCAAAGTTGTTATGCATTTTAAAGATCATGGTAATATATTTTAGCATATAGGCTAAAAGCAAAAAAAGACCATCAACATTCATATGAAGATAAAATCACAAAGATCACATACAGAGATGAGGTGAGGTGAGTTAGGGTTTAACGCCGCTTTCAAGATTATTTCACTTATATCGCGGCTGCTTGTATTATGGCAGGGAAAAGCCTGCAGCGCCATGTGGCTATGCATTGCGGTGAAACCTGCGAGCATCGGCTGGAACTAGCGAACCATGGGTGGTACTATGCTGAAATTCAGTGTAGCATTGCACCCAAACCTTTCTGCATGTAGAACATTACTCTACAGCAGACAAAGTTGCCATGCTCCGGACGGGATTGGAACCCCGGACCTCTTGATCTAAAGCCGAACGCGCCAACCACTGTGCTATCCTGCCCCCTCACATACAGAGCTGGCTAATGATTGGTATTGAGTGGGGTGTAATGTTCACCCTAGACCTAGACCGAAACCTCTGTTGTCAGAATGCTCTATCTCACTACATATCCAGTGGGGTAGAGCCACCCGACCTATGTTCACCCAAAACATTTTTGTGGTCAATTTTCGAATTTGAAGGGATATTAATTACAAATAACGTTACTGTACTTATAAAAGGATAACATGTGATGTAAACAAACCAGGTTCTGTGGTGAAATGTGTAATTGAGAGGTATGTGTTATAGTTTTGAATGTCACTGATTTCTTAGCATAAAATTCTACCTGAATCGAACCAAGTCGAGATAGCCACCAAAGGCTGTCGTTAGTCTATGTGTATGTAGGTATATATATTTTTACATAAATCTATCTAAATTTATCTAAATTTTTATGACAATAACGAGTTCATGTGTCAAATCAAAACAACTCAAAATTTAGTCAATCATTCTAAACGTTTTCCTACGTTGCAGTCATCGCACATAAACCGACGTTTAGATTATCTGAACTAGTTAAATGACGGTGACAGTGACCAAGAGTCATGCGAAGATATCCTGAGTGTAACATCATTTCTACATTTACTATTTATAAACTATAACAATATAATCTCATAACTGGATGAATGAAAACAAATCGACGTGTAAACTGAAATGTTTACAGATTTATAAACTAGATCTCTTCAGTTCAAGCCATCGCGTTGAAATTGCCCCCAATTTGTAAAAACCGGAAAAGTGCCGATGGTGGCAAATCCAAAAGTAGGATTTGAATGTTTTGAACCTATTGCGGAACACAAACACAATGCATTCGATAATGCAGAGAATTCGCACCCAAAACAAAATCCTACCCGACAAAATAGGTGAACTCATACACACAATGAATATTCCACTTTTATCATTATTTTATATGAATGCGACATGCGTAGTATATTAAAGGGGCAGTAGTACGTTTTTTTCGCTTAAAAAGTCGATGACATGTATTTGAAAAATAATGTCACCAATAGTGATATACCCTTCTCTCTTCGGAAAATCAAGTTAAAAAATGAGTGTACATGGTTCGGTTAAGGCATTGGAATCGTGTTGTAATTCGAAATAATAAAATGTGTTCACAATAAAATGACCGCCATGCAAGTTTTGCTTTATACGAAACATCGTTATTACCACTACGGCTAATTGGTTTGTGTAAGAAGATGTTTTACCCTCTAAAGTATATTTAAATGACATAAACTATCATTATAAATGGGAAATTTGAAATATAAATCTGCAAAAAAACGTGCTATAACGTATATCAAGTTGTGACAAGACTTGGTGGGGCGAAACATGTTTTAAAAAAATAAATAAAACAAGCACAAAAGAGAGCGTTGTTTGGTGATGTACTCTGAAATTCTAGTGTACACCACCTTGTCACTGCAACTATGTATATTCCCCCCCTGCCATAAACATATATCACTTGCTTGATAACGGTGTTAGTATCTACACGGTCCGAAAAGTCGCACTCTTTGCAATTTAGAAATATAATATCCATATGTCTTGGTTTTTTCTTCATCAGATTAATACAATAACATTTGTGTAATGTATTATGTAAAAATTCATTAAAAAAAATAAAAAAATAAAAAAATCTTTTGTAAAGATATACAGAAATTCGTAAAAAAAATTATTCCAAAATTCATATGATCGCTTGTTATTCTGCACTGCATCAGAAGATTTGTGCAAAATTTGGAAAGAATCGGATGAATAGTTTTTTCTGTAATCGGTCGGACAATGTCTTCTGACGGAAGGAATGAATCCCTGCTATTACCATGCTATACTAGTTAGAGAGTGCATGGCATTGCTATATATCCCCGGACCGTTGTTTATCAATTTGACCAGGTGAAGGAGGGATGAAGAATAATTATTTACGTCTTCCTTGTATGCAAAAAGTAAAGTGCATTCCCATTCATATCATGCTAGCAATGACCAACATCTGTATGAGAGAACGTTAGTACTTTTGTGGTTCGTCAAGGTAGATAAGGTACGAAAGAATGGCTAGTACAGGTGATGACTGGTGAATGAAGCTAATAGACTATTAGGGTCCTATTGATTTGTATATATATTGACAGTATATATACATGTATGTGGATGTACATGGATGTTCGAACCCATGACGACGATCGACTGCTAGTCAATAGAATGTGAACGTTTTTTTCTGAACGTTTCTATAAAGATTGGTTCCAGATTTGATATCACCATGGTTGGGATGGCTCTCCAACATAGCTTCTGACACAGACATTTCCACTTTCAGCATACATGCATGCAGGCCCTCTGGTCGGTCGAGGTGGTGTTCTATGACTTGCTACTTCCAGTAAACTTCAGAACGGGATTTAGAGTTTGTCAGAGCGGGAAAGTGATATCTCCGTCGCCAGTTTTTAATGTTCAAATGAGTAAAATTGAATAGAGACGCATTTTGCACATACAAAGTTGCTCAACCAAGTCATCGTATGAGAGCCCGGAGAGGAAATGGAATGAAGGTTGAGGTCAATGACGTTTTGTTCTTTATTTCTGTCCAACTGTTGTACCTGTCATGGTAGACCATACGTTGAAATGAGCGAGGACCGTTAGAGGCGAATCTTCGGTGCATGGCCGATTCATAGGGGGGACTTGAAAAAGGAAGCAGATTTGATGGACCCCAAAGGGGAAATCATAGGATCCCTATGGTCCATACATCGACTTCAATGTTGCTTTGATTGCACAAACTGGGACATGTTCCATAGCATCAGCGACGACCCATGACGACCACTATTAAAGCTATGGACATCAACATCCCGGAAAATGTCAAGGTTTTCCCAAACAGCAGAAGGAAACTATTGCATTGAGCTAAAGACATTTTGAAACCTAAACCAATTCAGAAAGAAATGAAAATATTCAAGGTTTTCCAAAACAACAGGAAGAAACTAAAGCATTGAGCTAAAGACATTTTGAAACCTAAACCAAATCAGAAAGAAATCAATGTTCAAAGTAAGAGATATAATGACGATTATAAGGCAACATAGAATAATAATTCAGAGCCAATTAATAACATCCGTCGAGAAAGGTAAACCATCAACACAACAGTTTACTCCCTCCAGTTAATCGTATACTCAGACTCCGAACAATATCACTATAAATGATGTTACTGAAATTGAGACTATGGGAAATGGGATTTTCAGAAAAGATAGGCTAGTTATGAGAACTCTTTTCTAGCGTGGAATGCCAGAAAAACAAAACAATTTAGATCTTATAATCACCTCTATGCCATGGGTACATACAGTGTATACAATGATGTATTGGGGTTCACAAAGTGTAAACTATGACATTTAGGCCATAAATATTATGTAAAACATTATTTAAAACATTTGTTAAGCGTTACGTTAAATTTAAATGCAGAAACATATTACACATGATTTATTTGTCGAATAACATGAATATACAAACACCACAAAACTTAATACACATTTGTTTTTGTATGTAGCTGTAGGTAAAACTACGTCGATAAATAAACCAAACTTCGAAAACCTTCATTTGAAACTCGACAAGTTGTCCTTTTTTGGAATTAGCGAGTATATGTTCACAATTTACCTGTGGTTATATCTGGCACATTTGACAATGGACTTTGGACCATTTTTTCCCCGATTGTTACGTCATAGACTCTATGACGTCACTGCACAACTTTTATGTATAAAACTAGGAATACGAGAGATACACTATTTGTTTAATTTTATTGTAATGTTTGTTTCTCTTTAACTGTATATACTATATAATGCGTTCATAGTTTGTAAACATAATGTTACATTATAGTTACCAGTATATTCTAAATCAATCAAAACTCATTATTGAGATGTTCATTTTATTTTTAAATTATCGTAGTATTTTTTTTTTACATGGAAATGAGATATTTTCATTAGCATTTGGTTTATTCATCTTGATTTAATATTTATCAAATCTTTCAATCAAAGGTTATGAATTTTAATTAATTCCTAGTTCGTTTTTAATTTCTTGTATTAAAGTTTGATTTGGCCCGGTTCATGCCGATCCGGTTTTACATTTATTTTCCTTACTCCAGACGCTGGAGAGTTAGTTTCAACTTCCGTCTAAGTTTGGTGGGTGTCTCGCCAAGGTAACCAAACAAATTTTTATGCTTTGCATCATTAAGAATTAGGTAATATATTCTATTAATGGTTGCAAACTATTCATCAATCTGTACAATTGAAGTCTGGTAAAAGATATGTGTGATATATTTTAGGAATTAATTAATTTTCGGTCAATAAACAGACAGGCATACGGATACGCTCGATCGTTTACAGAGTCCCACTTGACTGGCAGCGTGACAGGGTAATGAGTGCATTGAGCTAGTGACATGACAGCTAAATTTAATTGTGCAACTCTTTTCCTTTCTGTGTCTTAAGGGAATATTATTTGTTTTTCTTGCTTGGAGGTAACAATAACTTCAATGTATTTGGAGAAATCAAAAGAAATGTTGGGACCAAATGTTGACATCTGTTGATCTTGAGGATCACTGACACATTGATCTACCTCCCTGACACTTGACTACTAGATAATACTCATATGAATGAATTTATATAATAAAACTTATGAACACATATTCAATAGGACTAAAAAATATTAATTACTTTGTTTACGGATCCACTAAACATGATATTGTCAAATTTCAACCAAACAATATAGCCTACCACTCTGAATCCAAACCAGAGATAACACATCAGTAATGGCCATAAATCAGTTGTTGTAGCATGCTGTCAAATTTGAAGAATATTGATATTCTTTTGTTGCTAAAGTGTGATTGTTGATAGAGTAGGGTTGATTAACAGCTATTAGTATTATCATTAAAAAGCTAAGTTTTGGAATTTATTGCGTAAAAGAAGTACTGGTAATGGTTAATCCGCAAGTGCGGAAATTCTCTCTTAAAGTGATAGTAACACTTTGACCTAGGTGCTGTTACATCTCATTCAATCTATAGGCCTATAGTTTGAATTAGCTAGATTGACCTATTATAGCTTAATATTAGGTTATCCCTTATCCATTTCTTCTTATTGAATTTCTTATTTGTTCATTACAGGAAACCTCATACCAAGCCTGCATTGTTTGAAATATTCATAAATGCTGTGATGAAAATCTAGAAAGAAACACAGAAAAAGTTCCTTTAAAATCAAATTTATTCGAAATTAGTGCCCTCAAGAGTTTTCAATGAGGGAAGCGTGGGGAGCGCAGGTTGTGAACAGAGAAGCTCTTGTGTTCCTGTGCATCAACTATGCCTTCTTCTCTTTCGTTGTCCTCACCTTTGTCCTCTTCATGATTGTCCTCACACACACATCCTCTTCAGATGATGACCTCTTGACTTCGATTGCAATAATGGCCACATGCTTCATACTGATCGATCTATGTGTCGCAAACTCTCTTGTTCACACGATACACACAAACATGGAGGTCAAGTTACTCTCATGAAATGGATATGTAAATGAATGGTGAGGTATTGTTTTAGATTTTTAGACGTGATTTTAGGATTTGGGATTGTAGTGATTCTTTGATTCAACATGGCAACTGGAAAAGGTCCGCCAAAATTGAAACTCTCGGAAAATAGAGGTTCTGGTGTTGTGCAGATTTCTTTGGATAAAAATTTCGAAGACAATCAGGAGTACCCAACCACCCCACTCAGTCCAAGTTCAGCCTTTTCAAGTGCAATAATCCGTGATATAGCTCATGTGTATATATCTGCCATTGTTCTCTGCCATTGGGATAATATTCTTGGACCTCGCTTGGAACATGTCTGGTATCTTGATGAAAACGCCAAAACACACAGAAACATTTTACGACACATTTGCGGACAGGTGTTAAGCGGCGAAATTTGTCGTGATGTTACATGCAGTCAAATTGACTACAAGTTCTACGACATGCCAGACAAGGGAGTTGTAGTCCCTGCGTACGTCTTCTCGGCTCAGACTGACCATGGACTTGGAATGCATGCTCTAGCCTTTGTGGTGCCAAACTCGGAGTTGAGCCTCTATCTGAAACATCATGGACTCCTATATTGCTGGATGGTCAGACTTATCAGCAAGTTCAGGATCTATCTTAACAAGGTGAGAGCTTGTGCAACCCCTAATCTTTGATATTCTCAGAATGTTTACCAGAAATCTTTGATACCGTTCATTTTTTTATACTGTATTATCCATTTTAACTTTGATCATGTAGCTATGTTATATTTTAATCACCGAATTAATACATCCCAACTTCCGGTGCTGTTCCTAAGGGGTCACATTGGTCATTTTCTAACATATTTACAACCTGTGCAGAGCAGCTTTAGAATCTGTATGCCACACTTTGCTTCAATTTTTTATAGGAGTATTTAGACGATAGAAAATACCCTTGCTTTGAGGTATCTGATGCCTGAAATACCAATTTTTAATAAACATTGATTTCTTTGGCCGCACATCTTTGGTTATTTCGCTGCTTTCGGCCATACTACCTGTATGCTTAAAGGGACATCGCGTCGTGGATAAATATGAGATCAGACTTTTGCTGTTTAACGTGTCTGGTAAAGAGTCACAGATCCCCATTTTCAGACAATTTAAGTAATTAGTAATAAAAACTACTGCATGTTAACAGTGAAGCAAAGCGTAACTCGTTAGCAGGCACGTTAATCAGCATAGGTTGATAAAAGGGAGACTCATTTCTATCGTCGACGCAGTGTCCCTTTAAGACATGCGTGTCTAATGCCGCCTGCTGCCGACTGCTTAATGCTGACTGAAACGCCGCTAATGTAACAAGGGAAGTAACTCCGCATTAAATAAAGAGCACTGTTGTATAAGGGAGACTACACTATATACATATAGGAACAAAACATATTTTACAACTAAAATAATACTTTTAATAAACATTGATTTCTAAGGGACAAAATGACAGATTCTGTATTTATACCCGCTTTGCATTGGTGAAGGTATCTAACATCTGAAATCAAGAACTACAACTGCATTAATCACGTGTGATTTCTTGTTTTCCACAGAACCAGAGTGAGAACGGAACCAATGAGTTGACAGGGTGGCTTAAAAACTGTCTGGAGATGCTCTCCTCACTTCAAGAAGTAGGCTTGGTTGCTGTTGTCAAGGTGAGAATAGACTACTGTCTCTAACAACATTCATTATTACTAACCAGATGAAGATACCGCTAAATATATATCGATAAATGTTGTGACACAATGGATAATAAAATTGCTTGCTTCAAGCTGACGTGACATAATTACCCTGATGTGATGTCACAATGAAAGTGACGTGTGTTCTAAACTTCTATTTATTGATGTTATTCATGCACTTTGAATTTAGAGTGATTTAAGTGAGTGAGTAATAAATAAAATACTGAACTCTGTATTTTTTAATAAACTTTTTATGAACAGGATGTTGTTTAGTATTCTTCAAGTATTTTATAAATAGTAGCCGAATTTCACGATGTATTCATGGAAATAAACCATATTTTCAGGCGCTGGTGAAATAATATTGGAATGTGTTATTAATTAGAGAGACTGATTACCAGTACATGATTAAGATTGCTAATAGAAGTTTCACGAAAATATCCTTTCCTAAACCATGACCTGAAAGTCTGAAGACAAAATATCTTATGTTGTCCAACCTGTGAAAGGTGATGCATGTTACTGTAAAAGGCATGGGTTGGATGAAAAAGATTTAACTTGTAATTCACTCTTTCTAATACTTTCAAAATTGTTATATTTTTTCAGTTGAAAGATACAGCCTTTTCTCCGTCGCATAATCTAGAGCAGACATTTCTACGCAGGGCAATTGCCTCACATCTCATGACATTTGGCCGAAGTCTAGTCATTGGAAAACTACCAGAGAGAGTGAATTTGGTAAGTTTGAAAATGTGTGTTTTTCTTCATGAAAGTACAAAGAGATACAAAGGGCAGATAACTCCAGACTACCACCATTGCAGAAAAACCTGGGAAATATAAATTTTTGTTGTGTCACATAATTATCCTTTAGGCGATTAAGTAATTTCTGTGAACATATTCTGAATGGCCAATTTACAGGAATTTAAACTTTTTCTTTAAATGGAATATTGTAGGATTTTCAGTGGACTAAGGACAGTCTAATCGGCAGCTGGAGTGTTATGGTAGTGTTGTCATTCTCCGAATGAGATAATACAATAAATCAACTCCACATAATAAGATTTCCTATGTATCAATCTTTTTTGGCTGAGCTACCATGTGATTATTCCTGCAGATAATCTAAACCCTGTTCACAAAATTGTTTCTCCACCAGCCAACTAAGTGTTAGTGCTTGGTGGCAGAAATGTGAAACAAACTCCTTTATTTTCTCCTGCATGTACTCATAACCCTGTCCCTTAAATGGTTTTGTCGAACTGTCAATGAATTAAAGGGACACTCTCGGGGATAAAAATGAGATCACTTTTATCTCCCTATGCTGATTAACGTTTCTACTAATGAGTTACGCTTCGCTTCACTGTCTACATGCAGTAGTTTTTTTAACTTATTACTTCAATTGTCTGAAGTTTAGGGTCTGTAACTCTTTATCAGAAAAGTTAATCAGCATAGGTAAATAAATCTAATCTCATATTTATCATCTACGCAGTGTCCCTTTAAGTGTTTGGTGGCAGAAATGTTTAACTATCTGCCATTTTTACCAATCCATCAGCAGATTAAGTGTTGATGTTTGGCGGCAAAACCAACTCCAATATTCTCTCCTGCAGGAATTTTTTACCCTGTCCATTAAATGTTTTCACCGTTCCATCAAGGAATTAAGTGTTGAAGTTAAGTGGCAGAAATGTATAACTAACTCCGATATTCTCTCAAGCAGATAATCACGATCCTGTCCATTGAATGTTTTCGCCCATCTATCAGCAGATTACCGGTAAGTGTTGAAGTTTAGTGGCAGAAATGTATAACTGACTCCCATATTCCGCCAGGTGATCTCGACCCTGTCCATGTTCAACACGGAGAGCGAGAGAGCAGTCTCGAGACTGGTGGTGTACCCAAATCCCTGGCCCTACCATCAGGACCTTGCCCTACAGGGCAGTCTCAAGGTAATGTTCATTGGATAAACAACCAGACAACTCCTATAGGGTGCTGTCACTGTTTATTATACCCCCGCTACAACTTAGTCGGAGGTATAACGGTCATTGTAGCTTGCAATCACAAGAGAAGTGAACCTTTTCCTGGCTATTTTTATCAAAATGAACTGGAATAGAAATTATTACTCTGGAAAATGTGTGATATGATATTAGAAAGTTGTG
The DNA here is from genome assembly GCA_936450465.1 of Gibbula magus. Taxonomy (NCBI): domain Eukaryota; kingdom Metazoa; phylum Mollusca; class Gastropoda; order Trochida; family Trochidae; genus Gibbula; species Gibbula magus. The sequence goes on along the minus strand of OW388292.1, from coordinate 60,094,384 downwards.
CAAATTTGTGTATAACCTTTGCTCTGGCTCCGGCAATAACAAAATTCCGCTCGTTTCGTAAGAATCATGTGACAGACTTCCTCAAGTAACCTCTATGTAATTTGTTACTTCTCTATTTGTGCATCATTGGTCCATCCTAAAATTCCTCCGGAATGAAACTCAAAATAACATGACTTTGAAACTTAAAATTTGGTATGAAAGTAACCTATCAGGCAGTGTTTTGGCGTTTGAGCTCCATGGTGCAAAATTTGCAATTTAAATTATGAACCATCTTTATTAATGTTATTGATCAATTAATATTTTTAGTTACTTGCTACCGTGTTATGTTTAATTGTGTGTAATAAATGATGAGTCAATAAAAAGTAATACTTTCTCATACTTTATTAATAAAAAAATTCACTTCCGGGTTTGTCTTTTGGGTAAAAAATGAAATATCCGACTTGCAAAAATTTGAATCTGCAACCCTGGTGCAAATAATTGAACTTTGAAATTGTGACCAAAGACGACCATATGTTTAAACTTTGTGTCGTTTCTGGAGCATAATTGTAAAACTTCAAAATTTGTATGGGGAACTTACCAATGTGATGTTGTTGTACCAGAATGTTCAATTTCATGATCTATCTACCACTTACAGTGATATCTTTATTTGATATTTATAAATATAATTAATGATATTTCTTACAATTTATGAATGACTAAAAAGGTTGCATCATCTTCGGATGACTTTTGTTTAATAAGGTGGCTGGTATATGGTTACCGTAATTCTTCCATAATTTCGACCCTCAAATTTTCCAAATATTTCAACGAAATGTTCACGGTCGAAATTATCACCACTCACCTTCGTTTGTGCGCCATCTTTGTCGAAATTTTAGATTTTCATATAAATGTTTAAAACCAATTTGAAAAAGAAGGTTACACACTTCGTAAATATTAGTTAGCAAAAACTTTTAATTATGTTTGTATATGGTAATTTTATTCATATAATGAACTAATGCACCATTTTTTTTCTTCAGAAGACAAGTTACGATCGGCGAAGCCACGATTCTCAATTTATTGTTTCTGTGAAATTTGAATGTCATTTGGATTTTAAATTGTGTACCAGGAAATAAAACAATAATAATTTGGAGTTGAATTGTTATGTTCTTAGACTTGACAAAATAGATCAGGAAATTTGAAATGATATGAATCGTAATTTAGCTTTAGCGTGCATGTCTCGCATCGCTGGCTGTCCACATGTTTTCAAAGGAAGTACAATCTGATTGGTTGCTATATTAGTATAAACCAATCACAGCAGACTATCGTCATTACGGAATTCCCTTCTAGCAAGCGTATCACCAAGAACTGAGAAAAAACAATACACCAATCCTAACTATTTTTGCATTAGTTCAGATTCCTATGTGTAAAATTCATCAATAAATTATAATATGAACCATTGTCTGTTGCTATACAAGTCAAGTTAAGAAGCATATTTTCTCAGTCAACTTTTTTTGAAACGGCATTTACACATTTTTTCCTAAAAAATTCATAATTGGCACTATTTTCTGTGACCCCACCTTTGACCTGACCTTAACCTTTGCGCACATCCGGGTCACTGCGCGCAGCCTTCCTCACTTGGTAGTTAAACCTCACACGAGGAGGTACTTGTTTTAACTTTGTCTCGTTGTCGTCCCGTAGTGTCCAAGTAGTTGTCCAGTAGTTGTCTAAGTCCGTAGTTTGTCGACGTCTTGATTTGTTAATAGTAAAAGCAAGAAAAGTGATACAGTACGGCAAGTGAGGGCATTATAAAGAAGAATTGTAACCCAGTAGTCTGTAGTACAGTGGCGCACGTGCATCTCGTGAAGAAACATGGCGGTCTGAAACCCAGGCGAACATTATTTATTTCATGAACGAACGTTAATGGCTGGTAATAGTGGCAGATTGAGGCATAAAACCAGAATAAACTACGCCCAGCTGAATTCTATCGGCAGAAATATGGAAGTTAACGGGGACGACAGTGCCGATAGCCAGATAATATGCGAAACCGAAGACGAAGTCGCCAGGTTAGAAGCAGAAGAACGCGCCCTTATCGAGGATAACCGCCGTCTTCAGCAGGAAGCAGTGGATACAGAACTGAAGCTACGCAGGGAGCGGATTGGAAGACTGAAGGATCAACAGACACGTCTGAAGCAGGCTATATCTTCCAACTATTCAACCGGTAGGATTCAGCGAGCGGCGGAATTTGTGAACGACGACCCGAACTCAACTTCCGGTAAGCAGATAACATTGGACGAACTTCGGGATATCGACGAGCTTCGACACAACGTCAACGACAAGCTGAAACTACTGGATGTTCTTGAAGGTGACGAAGATACAAGTCCGGATCAACGCAGCTCAAGACCAAAAGGTAGAACTTTAAAATCTGGAATAGAAGCTAAAAGTGCCGACAGGGTTGTAAACCCACAGTGTTGGCCGCACGCGGCTCTTCAATTTGACTTTGTAGCTCAAGATATGTCATTTACAGATTTAGATTTTAAACTTCATGTAGCTGGAGAACTAGAAATTTTGATTCAATGTAATGATAATGATGAAAGGTTGGGACGTTTAAAAATGTTAAGAAAAATGTCATACTTTCTCAATCTGTATGATTGGAAAGGTGTTCAAAGTTTTTATGCAGCATGGTTACGCCAAATAGAAATGGGTTTGCGAACATGGAATGATGACACAAGTAGTTTTGAAATGCCAATTTTATCACGTTTCACAACTAAAGATCATGCTTATGCCAGTAGGTTTCCCCAGTCAGTCAAAAGCCGTGGCCAGAGATTTGATAATGTTGAGGGTACATCACAATCATATGATACGAATAGGCAACCCCAGGAAAGAAGCTGGTTCTGTTCTGCTTACCAACGTAACAGGTGTACGCTACAAGCCCCTCATTCAACAGTAGTTAAAGGTCGTACGAGGTGGGTTCATCATTTCTGTGCTACGTGCTTCCAGAAGGATAGGGTACAGTTAAAGCACCCAGAGTGCTCTTCAGCTTGCCCCCATACAGTTGATAACTCTTTCACGCCCGCTGGTTTATGACAAACTGAACAGCAAAACAGATGTAACACTGATCACCAGGTTAGTGACATGAGTACTTGTGATATGTTTAACTACGAGTATGATAAACTGCCAGAACATGGTGACGTGGACGACTGTGACCTACCCTGTTTGGAAACTGATAAACTAGCTGATGTGAGGGATTGTGACCTACCCTGTTTTGACACTGATAAGCTAACTGATGTAAAGAGGTTGGATAGTCCAGGCCGACAGCAGTTTTTAATTCAAGCTCATACTGAAATACTTAATTCCGGTTCACCAAATTATGCCTCCTGTAAAATCAAAGTTCCTTCAAATATAAATGTGCAATTCTTTGAGGATAACTTAACAGATTTCATTGACAACGAAATTATACAATTTATTCAATACGGATGGCCTATCGGCTTTAGTGGATCTTCTTTTCCTACAGTTCATGTTAGAAACCATGCAGGCTCCACAAGTTTCCAACAGGAAACAGATCAGTATATACTCAAGGAAATCTCTCTTGGAGCTACTCTAGGACCGTTTGATGATTCCCCTTTTGTTACTCCAATAGCTATTGCACCACTTAACAGTGTGCCGAAAAGAGACTCAAAGGAGCGTAGGTTTATTTTAGACTTAAGTTACCCTGCAGGTTCTTCGGTGAATGACGGTATTGAGTCTGATTCTTATCTGGGGCAACCCTGTAAGATTTCTTACCCCCGTGTAGATGACCTAGTTGATATTGTGAAGGAGAAAGGCCAGGGTTGTCTCCTATTCAAGAGAGACCTAAGCAGAGCATACAGACAAATTCCTATTGACCCAGGGGATATTCACCTTCTAGGATTTAGATGGAGAAATAAAATTTATTGTGACTCTGTGTTATCAATGGGAATGAGATCTGCTGCTATGATGTGTCAAAGATTAACCAATGCAGTTACCCATTGTTACAATCGCAGGGGTCTCTCTGTTATCAACTATTTGGATGATTTCGCTGGTGCTGAAACCCCAGATAAGGCCGATAAAGCCTTCCAGGAATTGGGTAAATTATTGGAAGAGTGTGGTTTACAGGAATCCACAGCTAAAGCATGCTCTCCCTCAACCCGTATGGTGTTTTTAGGCATCATGTTTGACACTGTTAAAATGACCTTAGAGGTTTCAGAGGATAGAATTACAGAAATTGTGAACTTGTGTGAATTGTGGTTGAATAAGCGTTCAGCCAAGTTGAGAGAAGCCCAATCATTACTGGGAAAATTGTGTTTTGTGGCCTCGTGTGTACGCCCAGGTAGAATTTTTGTGGCTAGGTTAATCAGGTGGATGAAAACCTTAAGCAACAGAAAACCATCCCCCGTCAATGTAGAGGTTCGCAAGGATATACAGTGGTGGTACTCATATCTCCAATGGTTCAATGGTGTATCAATGATGATGGTTGAACAGTGGAGCACCCCTGATGAAATTTTGTCATCAGATGCTTGCCTCTCCGGCTGCGGGGGTTGGTCAGATGGTTCCTACTTTCATAAAACCTTCCCAGATTTCATTCTACAACAATATCTGGACATAAACGCGTTAGAATTATTAACAGTGATCGTTTGTGCTAAACTCTGGGGTAGAAACTGGAACGGGAAAAGAGTCATGATAAAAGTTGACAACAAGGCTACAGAGAATGTCATTAACTCCGGTGCCGCATATGCAGTTCACTTGCAGGATTTACTCCGTGAGTTGTCATACTTTTCAGCCCTGTATCAGTTTGACATTAGAGCTGTACATATTGCAGGAGTCGAATAGATTGCCAGACTTGTTATCCAGGTGGGAAGAGCCTGGGAGATCGCAGGAATTTCACCATATCACCGCATGCATGAGAACTACTGAATGTATTGTCCCAGATTCCCTGTTCCATGTGTCTCACGACTGGTAATATTCTGTTACAGACTCTGAGCTGGTACGTTTGAAGCGTGAAACCAGTCAAGCCCGTAAGGCCGCATATGCAGGGGGCACAAGGCAGAACTTACTGGTTCAGTGGAGGGCCTTCCTCTTGTTTTGTACATATTTTCAATTGCAGTATCTTCCTGTTTCCTTGGATACTTTGTGTGTTTATACAACTTTCCTTTCAAGGAGCCTGAAGGCAGTCTCTTCCATCAAAAACTATGTTAATGGTGTTAAACTCTTGCACTTGTATACCTCTTCTCCATTTCCAAGCTTAAAGAGCTTCCAGCTATCACTTTTGTTCAGAGGCCTTTCCCGTTTAAAGCTCCATCACCCTCGTCAGGCTTTACCTATCACTCCACCGCTACTGGCCCAGTTCCTCCCAGCTTTAGATCTTAACTCTCCAGTCGACGCCACTTATTGGTGTTTATTTCTATTTGCCTTCTTTTTAATGGCTAGGAAATCAAATCTTGTACCTCAAAACCCTTTGGCTTTTAATTCTAAGCGCCAACTCACTAGGGCTCACATTTTGGAATCTCCTACCTCCCTTTTAGTAATTTTTCAATGGTCTAAGACCATACAGTTTGGCCAACGTCATCTCACCATTCCTCTCTTACATATTCCAAATTCCCCACTTTGTCCGGTGACAGCCTTTAAAAGGATGTCTCGATTGGTCCCACTTTCTCTTACAGCCCCAGCATTTTCCATTCCTAGCAAGGGAACTTACATCCCCATTTCTTACCCTCAACTTCAATCTAAGTTAAAGCACTTAATTGCTTCCACCGGTCGTGATCCAAACGACTACTCTTCTCACAGCTTTCGAAGAGGTGGCGCCTCTTGGGCCTTTAAAGCCAAAGTTCCCTCTCATCTCATTCAACTTCATGGTGATTGGCATAGCGATGCCTACAAGCTCTACCTGCATACCGATCTTAATGATCGCACTCTAGTAGCACAGGCAATGCGTTCTATAATTTAATTTCCTTTTTAAGGTATATTGTATTGGAGGCCTTCGGCTTGGCCGCCTCCCTATTCAGGTCAGCATTAGGCTTTGCCTGCTGTAGGTATATATATTTTAACCTCATACATTTAATTTACAAAAACATAAGTTAATATATTGTTGCAATTTGCCTTTCTGAGGCCTTGCTACTTGCTGTATTGTATTGCAATTATTGTCTGTGTTTGTTGCTCGTGTTTTTAACTGGCAAAGTATATATTTCATGTAACTACCAATTTATCAACTTACAATATTCATACATATATATACTCATTACAATATCATCGTAGGCACAATGTAACCAGGCCTACGATTTTGCCAATCTTCAATAAACATTTAAACCTTTATTGTGTTGTTCTTGAATAGGAGGCAATTTACACATTTTTTCCTAAAAAATTCATAATTGGCACTATTTTCTGTGACCCCACCTTTGACCTGACCTTAACCTTTGCGCACATCCGGGTCACTGCGCGCAGCCTTCCTCACTTGGTAGTTAAACCTCACACGAGGAGGTACTTGTTTTAACTTTCCCACCCGCCCATCCCTTTAAAAATTAATTTCCCATTGTAATATGCCGCCTCCCTATTCAGGTCAGCATTAGGCTTTGCCTGCTGTAGGTATATATATTTTAACCTCATACATTTAATTTACAAAAACATAAGTTAATATATTGTTGCAATTTGCCTTTCTGAGGCCTTGCTACTTGCTGTATTGTATTGCAATTATTGTCTGTGTTTGTTGCTCGTGTTTTTAACTGGCAAAGTATATATTTCATGTAACTACCAATTTATCAACTTACAATATTCATACATATATATACTCATTACAATATCATCGTAGGCACAATGTAACCAGGCCTACGATTTTGCCAATCTTCAATAAACATTTAAACCTTTATTGTGTTGTTCTTGAATAGGAGGCAATTGCGTGACAATCAAGTAGAATATATCAACAAGTTTGCTTTGCAAGAAATTACGAACATAAACAATGACAGCTGAATAATTATATTACTTTGAAAGGCTTAATTCATGCAAACTAATTATTGGTAATATTTTGAAACATATACCTCAACATATATGGTTCTGATTATCTACGATAGTGGACAGTCGTCTCTCTTGGTGTTTGGTTGAGTCTATTTGTATGTAGGGATTAACAAGTCACACAACTTTGAAACAATTTATTACATATTCAGATTTTTAAAACTGAAATATATTTGTAAGTATGAGCTAACATCTGTCATAATATTCCAACAGTAATTAATCATTTGATAAGTAAATTGACTTATCAAAATGGAAAGGCAAAAAACATCCCCTGCAGTCATCCCTACTCAAAATAGACTATTCCAGTGACTTCACTGCAGACTTTAATGAACTAGGTCAATTGACTGTTTCAAGTCTCCCCAGAAAACATCCAGATGTTACAAAACTTATCATTAGTCATGTGACTGTTTCAAGTCTCCCCAGCAAACATCCAGATGTTACAAGCCTTATTATTGGTTAACTTTGGGACTTCCCTTCTCTTAGCCAATCAGAAAATTCAATACAAACTCTATTCATAGTGTAGCATTACTGTGTTGACAGTCTAAGTGATATATATTTATAGCCTCAAACGGAAGTGATTGCTGCCTTTTCATTTACGAAAAATGAAATCATTGATAATGGATAATATGATAACATGTAACATTATTCTTAATAAAGGTATGTCATAAGTACAGTAAGTGAATAAATTGGGAAGTGTGAAAATACACCTATAGATTAGAATGTATTGTGACAAGCGTGATCAAGTTAAAACATTTCCCAAAATTTGTGTAATAAAAAATATGTGTTTTTCTCATAAAACTCACTGAAAAGAAATCACAAGACGATTGTTTATCATGGCTGTAAATAATTTGTTTTCAAAATTTGGAATGTGGTCGAATTTTTAATTTGTCAGTACTGAACTTCTGGTACAATGTCGAAATTTGGAAAGGTATTTTGAAAAAAGGCTGTCAGATGATCTTACGTGGGCGAACTTATAGAGGGGGCGAAATTAAGGAAGAATTACGGTAACTGTTTTTGTTTGAGTAAGGTACAGAGCATCTAAAGCCTTCAATCTATTACAGACAGCTGACGGAGTGCTTCACATCCCAATGAAGGAGATTCTGTCTAGTCAGTATCCGTCAAGTATTATCGACGTACAGACCCGCGATGTCAAACAGTCCCCTTATTGTCCAGATCACGTCATACATCATTACGAAACCATCAAAAATGAACTCATTTGTCTTCATTATGAACAAGCTAATGGCCAGTCTTCGTCTTCAAGGTAAGATAGTATGAGAAGTAATAGTGTGTACTACACAGAAATGAGCAAAGTTAAATTTGGTTTGAAGAAGACAACAACCGCCTTCGAAACTCCCGTCAAGAAATTCCCTTATTGCTGATAACTAAATGTGTTTAATGGCAGTTATGCTCTTTTTGCAAGATGGATTTTTAAAAAGCATTTACATAACACACACATCTCATTCAAAAACATTATTACGCTGCTGTAGAGATAGTATGATTTTTCAATTCTGAGCCAGATACCCGATTGTAACGCTGTGTCAAATGTCTCAACTCATGTCTCATTGTCAGGCAGAAACTTCTTGAAATTCTCAAATTAGTTAGCTGTGAAGCGGGTCACCCATCTGGTTATAAACTGCACCCAGTGTTGCTTAACTTCACCGAAAGCTGTCAACTTAGCTGTACACAGGGTAGTTAAGATACCACTGCAAGATTATCATATAACTTATTTTTCTGATAAAAATGAACTGTAAAAAGTGTAATATTGGAAGGCACTCTAAACAGGGTTTGTGAAATATAAGGTAGTAACCTGTGACAGAATCATAATTTTTGTTGTCCCCCGCCGCAACGCGGAACGGGGGACTATGTATTCAGCGGCGTCCGTCCGTCCGTACGTCCGTACGTACCGGTCCGTCCGTACGTACGTACGTACGTCACATTTCTTGTTTACGCGATATCTTATGAAGCCTTACATCCAAAGTCTTCAAATTTGGTTTCTGCCTACATTGTGGGAAGACGCAGACACCAGTCACTTTTGGTGACCTTGGTCTTATTTTCAAGGTCACCACGACACTTTGACCACTTTTTGAACTCTTGTTTACGCGATATCTCATGAAGCGTTACATCCAAAGTCTTCAAATTTGGTTTCTGCCTACATTGTGGGAAGACGCAGACACCAGTCACTTTTGGTGACCTTGGCCTTATTTTCAAGGTCACCATGACACTTTCACCACTTTTTGAACTCTTGTTTACGTGATATCTCATGAAGCGTTACATCCAAAGTCTTCAAATTTGGTTTCTGCCTACATTGTGGGAAGACGCAGACACCAGTCACTTTTGGTGACCTTGGCCTTATTTTCAAGGTCACCATGACACTTTCACCACTTTTTGAACTCTTGTTTACGCGATATCTCATGAAGCGTTGCATCCAAAGTCTTCAAATTTGGTTTCTGCCTACATTGTGGGAAGACGCAGACACCAGTCACTTTTGGTGACCTTGGCCTTATTTTCAAGGTCACCACGACACTTTGACCACTCTTTGAACTCTTGTAAAGGCGATATCTCATGAAACATTGCATCCAAAGTCTTCAAATTAGTTTTCAGCCTACATTGGGGAAAGACACAGACACCAGTTTATTTTGGTGACCTTGACCTTATTTTCAAGGTCACCGCAACACTTTGAGCACTTTTCTAACTCTTGTTATCACCATTTATTATGACCGGTTGGACCAAATGTTTTCAAATTTGGTGTCAGTCTACATTGGAGGATGACGCAGACGCCAGTCGATTTGGTGACCTTGACCTTATTTTCAAGGTCACTACAACACTTTGACCACTTTTAGAACTCTTATTAACACGATATATCATGAACCCAAGTAGCTCCAATGATGTGTCTTACTAACTCAATGTCACCGGCGGGGGACATTGCCATGTTAGTGGCAAACACTTGTTTTTTTTTGTTTCAGTGTATTACAATCAGGAGAGTTTCCAGAAACCCTTGTACAGAATCTTCTTAATGAGGTGAGATAGTGCTTATCTAATTTAAGATCTTACTCTCTTTTACTATATATGGCTGAAGAGTTTACAGCCGGCTATGATAGGTCTTCTCCAATGGAATCAAGCTTTTCATTGAATTCAACAAACACTGCACCATTTTACATTCACTTTGTCCTTCATTAAAGTTGTTCAAAGCTGCTAAAACACACTTGTTTGCCAGTCATTTCAAACCTGGGTGGGGGCGGGATAGCACAGTGGTTAGCGCGTTCGGCTTCGGATCAAGAGGTCCGGGGTTCGAATCCCGCCAGGGGCACGGCAACTTTGTCTGCAGTAGAGAACTGTTCTACACGCAATAAGGTTTGAGTGCAATGCTACACTGAATTTCAGAGTAGTACCACCCATGGTTCGCTAGTTCAAGCCGTAGTCGCAGGTTTCACCGCAATGCATAGCCACATGGCGTTGCGGGCTTTCTCCCTGCCGTAATACTAGCAGCCGCGATATAAGTGAAATACTCTTGAAAGCGGCATTAAATCTCACCTCACCTCAAACCTGGGTCTATGGTGTATGCTGCAGTTCGGTGAATGGTTAGCTGCTTTAATACACTTGTTGATGGTGATATGTAATGTTTTTTGTGGGTATAAAGCATTTCCAACGATTCGGCTCATCGATCTTTTGATCCGTCCGTCCTTCAGTCCTAATACATTTTTGTACCAATGATTGCTGAAAAGATTCATCTGATTAATTTTAGAGACCTTCTTACACCTGGTGAAATGTTGATTTATCATCCAAAACTGGCTCCCACAGTAGATATCGCTTGTGGGACATCAAGTGATATCTACAAAAGATATCGCTACAATCAAATCGTCATAATCCGATACCATCATCAGTTAATGACATCACAAAGCTTTGGCATCACTGAGAATACTGCTGAAATGCTATGATGTCACAATACTATGACGTCACTGAGATCAATGCGGAAGAAGCTAAATGGCAGTTTTGTGTTTCAGATATGTCATTCTTTTGCTAATAATTAATTGTTGAAGTATGATTTTGAATGATAAATAAAATCCCACCCTCGTGTCTTCTGATATTAAACATATCAACACTCGTTGATTAAAGTAAAAATCAATTCGTATTGATATATTTGATATCAGAAGACACTTGGGTGAGATTCTCTTTTGGAAGAGATGGTGTCTTCAAAATGTTTTTAGGAAATAATTGAAATGAGAAAATGCTGTATTTTTTAATAAAACATATACATATATATATATAAATATATATTGATAGAATATCCACAAAGTAACAAATTATTTATCATTAGACTTACAACAATATCTTTTATACTGTAGTAAAGCTTTCACACTCGTAGTGTAGATGAGTGGCATCTCTTATTGTTTTTAGTTTTTTTAGTGAATGTTGGCTAATCTTGATAAAGTTGTAAAATATTAAGTAATAATATTTCCATGTTTGTGTAAACGGGAATAGACGCCCAAATTTCGTTTTAACAAAAGAATACTTGTTCCCCTATAAAACCTTCCCTTTTACCACTGAGTTACCTCCCCTGTTTCAGATCTCGAAGCTCCCTGCAGTGTGTGGTGTGAGGGAGGCTCACATAGCCCAGTTTATGAGAATACTACAGAGGAAGGCCTTGAGTCTCATCAAATACGTTGAAACGGAAACGTAAGTTAACAGATTATTATACCCCCGCTACGAAGTAGTCGGGGGTATATAGCGCTCAGCGTGTCCGTCCGTCCGTCCGTCCGTCCGTCCGGAACACTTTTGGTTCCGCTCATAATTCAAATACTACTTGTTCAATTGTTATGAAACTTTATACATGTACACTTTATGGTCCCTAGATGTGCCTTTTCTATGTTTCCCTCAGATTCCATGATTATTTTTTCAGATTTTCCACTTTTAAGCGTCTTTGTGTGCGCGTCTATGGTCACACTTTTGGTTCCACTCATAACTCAAATACTACTTGTTCAATTGTTATGAAACTTTATACATGTACACTTTATGGTCCCTAGATGTGCCTTTTCTATGTTTCCCTCAGATTCCATGATTATTTTTTCAGATTTTCCACTTTTAAGCGTCTTTGTGTGCGCGTCTATGGTCACACTTTTGGTTCCGCTCATAACTCAAATACTACTTGTTCAATTGTTATGAAACTTTATACATGTACACTTTATGGTCCCTAGATGTGCCTTTTCTATGTTTCCCTCAGATTCCATGATTATTTTTTCAGATTTTCCACTTTTAAGCGTCTTTGTGTGCGCGTCTATGGTCACACTTTTGGTTCCGCTCATAACTCAAATACTACTTGTTCAATTGTTATGAAACTTTATACATGTACACTTTATGGTCCCTAGATGTGCCTTTTCTATGTTTCCCTCAGATTCCATGATTATTTTTTCAGATTTTTCACTTTTAAGCGTCTTTGTGTGCGCGTCTATGCTTACACTTTTGGTTCCGCTCATAACTCAAATACTACTTGTTCAATTGTTATGAAACTTTATACGTGTACACTTTATGGTCCCTAGATGTGCCTTTTCTATGTTTCCCTCAGATTCCCTGATTATTTTTTCAGATTTTCCACTTTTAAGCGTCTTTGTGTGCGCGTCTATGGTCACACTTTTGGTTCCGCTCATAACTCAAATACTACTTGTTCAATTGTTATGAAACTTTATACATGTACACTTTATGGTCCCTAGATGTGCCTTTTCTATGTTTCCCTCAGATTCCATGATTATTTTTTCAGATTTTCCACTTTTAAGCGTCTTTGTGTGCGCGTCTATGGTCACACTTTTGGTTCCGCTCATAACTCAAATACTACTTGTTCAATTGTTATGAAACTTTATACATGTACACTTTATGGTCCCTAGATGTGCCTTTTCTATGTTTCCCTCAGATTCCATGATTATTTTTTCAGATTTTCCACTTTTAAGCGTCTTTGTGTGCGCGTCTATGGTCACACTTTTGGTTCCGCTCATAACTCAAATACTACTTGTTCAATTGTTATGAAACTTTATACATGTACACTTTATGGTCCCTAGATGTGCCTTTTCTATGTTTCCCTCAGATTCCATGATTATTTTTTCAGATTTTCCACTTTTAAGCGTCTTTGTGTGCGCGGCTATGCTTACACTTTTGGTTCCGCTCATAACTCAAATACTTCTTGTTCAATTGTTATGAAACTTTATACATGTACACTTTATGGTCCCTAGATGTGCCTTTTCTATGTTTCCCTCAGATTCCATGATTATTTTTTAAGATTTTCCACTTTTAAGCGTCTTTGTGTGCGCGTCTATGGTCACACTTTTGGTTCCGCTCATAACTCAAATACTACTTGTTTCCAAGAAGGTATTAACACCTCATATACATAGCTTCTTTCTTATAAATCTGGTAAATGATTTTGACATGTTCACATTCAAGGTCAAAGGTCAAGGTCATGAGTGCTTTAATTACTACAATAATCCTTGTAAACATGATAACTTCAAACGTTTTTGTGCTGTCAGGCTCTTATTTGGTATATATCAACTATGGAGATAGACCAAGATTTGAAAAAGTTTTCGCTAAAATCTGTCAAAGGTCAAGGTCACAGCAAGGTCACAACTTAAGCATGCTATTGTGAATATGCCTTATGTTAACAATGAACACTTTGAGTCATTGCATGATTGTTATACACAATGAAAAGTAATCAGTGATCGTGTGACCTTGAAGGTCTAAGGTCAAGGTCAAGGTCATGAGATATTGGTTCAGGCCATGTTAATCCTTTGATCCAATTTTGAAATCAGAAATAGGTTTTAAGAACAAACTTGTGAAAAGTGACCCCAGTGATGATTCAACTTGTTAGAATAACTTGAATAATGAACAAATTTTGGTCCAAAAAAAATCCCATTTTATTTATGCTGAGGAGAAGGCGGAACAGGGAAAGGCGAGACCCAAAGTTTTGGAGCTGCTCTGCTTTTGCGGTGTCCCGCAAACGCTCTTCTAGTTGTTCAAATGTTACGAAACCACTTTGACTTTTACTTCTAAAACATGCTTAGAGGTGTAATACTTACTCTGCTTTAATAATATATGTTATGGTCTTTTCATACAAAAGTTTAAACATTGATACCCTTTTGCTATTTTCAAACATTTCTGTTTGACCAATGTTAATGTAAAAGCGGGGGTATCATGAGTGAGCTTTGCTCACTAATTCTCTTGTTTTTGAAGTTACCACTTATTTGAATGGAGCTTGAAAAGTAACTTGGAGAAAGTGTTAGTGTGTCCATTTTTAAAGCAAAATAAAAACTAAAAGATTTTCAGCAAGGCTGTGGTTCCTCAAAGATTTATAACAATATGATCAGTCGCCTATTCTTTTACCCGGAGCATAGACTATCTCTCCCTTTGGAGAATCATGTACAGACACAACAGAGTGACGTTACTTCAATGGTTTACCGTGCAGGGACTATGATTTAGCAAACTCTTGAACAGAAATCCAAATGTGCAGTGATGAATATGATAACAATTTAACTGCACTTGTTTCAATAATTTTCCAGCAACAAAGGTGCTGTCCATCCCCGAGGCCTGAAGAAACTCCGGGTTGACTTTTCTCTGACATACGAAGGAGATTTCCGAATAATTCTAGCCATGGCCGAAAAACTGAAACCTGGATTTTATTATCTGCTCCTCGGAGAGAGAAGATATGATGTGGATCATCTCCCGAACATGACGGATGTGTTGTAACAGGGACTGTGAATCTCTGTGTTTGTATATACGTGAATACAGGATATCTGTCTACAGAGTCTAGTGCTGAAGGACCTACAGACCAGTGTTCGAAATACTTTTTAGTCTCTACTGACAATCAACTTGTACTTTGAAAATCAACCAGTCCTTCTGAAAATTAAACATCCCCTGTAGTATATTGGTACATTGTTTATTGAGAATACCAGATGGACTTGCTGGCAACTTTTGCAACTGGCTTCATCTGAAAATAACAACAAATGACTGATGGTCAGACAGGAATTTCGAACACTGCTACAGACTGGCTACAGAGAAACATTGCAGATATAATGTTATTAACTAAAATGCTATAAGTTTTGTCTCAGTATGAACGATTTCCTTTAACAGTATATGTCTCGAAAGTGTCAGTTTGTCAATCTAAATGTAAAATATTTAAAGAAAAAAGACATTCAAGACAAATCTTATCATCTTTAAGTTCTGTGGATATGTCTCAGTGTATAAACATGATTTAATATGATTTTATAAACTTCAATGTGATCGTCTTCTTGAAGGAAAAAGAATATAAATTTGTAAATTTTATAGTTTTATTTACAAAAAGATTTTATAAATGGATATCATTCAATTTTGTTAATAAATTTTATTAATAAATTTTATTAATTAATAAATAAATAAATAAATAAATAAATAAATAAATAAATAAATAAATAAATAAATAAATAAATAAATAAATAAATAAATAAAATAAAATAGATAGATTTGGCAGCTAACAGGTTAAAGTGATGTCAGATATCCCTTGGAATGAACTACTTTCTTTACGACACTTGTCTTGAAAGAGTCATTATGTCAACTCCAATGTGAAATAGCTGCCTGATCACAATATGAATTTGTTTAACTATTGCTGTAGATTTGTAGAAGTCTGAAAGTATACTCCCCAAGGTGTTAATAAACATAACTCAAAATGAGAAAATTTAGCCAGTGATTCAATGGAATCAATATTTCACTAGAAATAATTAGAAAAATAAAATGTATACTCCCATGCCAAGTTCAGTTAGTCTCAACTGATGAGAAGCTAAGGGGTTAGGGGTTAAAAAGAGTATTTTGCATTGTATTGTTTTATGTTTTAGATCTTCAATCTTAGATAAAAAAAAATCATTAAAAGGCGGACATGCTATTTTTAGCTCATCAGGTCTGTATGGGCAGATGGGCTGATGGGATGAACTGTTGTCCTGCATCCGTCTGTTGGGCGTCGTCCGTAAACTGTTGACATTTTCGGATTCTCCTTAATCATTGCTGTACCCACCTTAAATATGGTTGTGATAGGCATTTTCCCCAAAATCTATTTCGTCTTTCAACATAGAAAAACCTGTAAGCTGACAATTTTCACAATAACATCTATCTATCTATCTTGTGTTTACATACCTTGACCACAACATGGATGATAAATTTTGAATTTTTGGACTGGACAATGCTTTATTAATTGATATGTTAGTCTTTATATGTTCAAGATAATGAATAATGTAAACCAGGTCCTGATGAGATACAGAGCCAATGGCTCTGGTTTTTAAAAAGCAAAACTGAGTATTGCAAACCTCAATCTATCTTCTTTGATTTTTGAGAGTCCTAATTTTATCCGTGTTTCAAACAACGGACTTTAAAAGAGAATCTTTCTAAGCCTCATGGATTTCTTTTAAAAACAAACAACAAACAAAGCTTTGGCCAAACAGAGCAGTAACCGGCAGTTTGTCAACAAACAAAGGATTTAATCAAATTCAACAAATACAAACTTTGTGGCTTGCTGAGAAATATGATTTAAAGTTTTTCAGTTATTCGTTTGAGTGTTTTAAAATTGAAGTTTTTTCTCTTTCGAAATTTCATCACATTTGCTTTAAGAAATTATTTAGGGATACAAATTCTTGGCGGATCATATGAAATAAGATACATTGTCAGAGCCACAATTGTGAAAGAAAGAGACTTGTTTATTTGAAGATATTAAAAGCATGTACATTGTCATTTTCTTAATTTATATTCAATATTTGTTTTGACTAACCCGTTAATTTTCAGTATTTTTCATCTACCATATGACACCATGTGTATTATATCAATCATCAGATTTGAAGATTCGGCAGTTATCAACAACATAACTAAAAAAAATCTTTTCATAGATATCAATTATTTATAACTGTAGTTTACTGTTAGACATTGAACTGTTTTTTGTGTAAAAAGGTAAAATATATTATATAAAATATTGGTTTTATTAAGCCGGCTTTGCTCTGTATATTAGTCAATAAATGGATTTAATGATGTATATAATTTTAAGCATGTTTATTTATTTAAAAATTATACTTCTATATTTTATTGACTTGTCTGATAGCCAATGTGTTTCAAAGTGCAAGGGATTTTATATAAGGAAGAGCAGTTGAGAATATTTATGTCATCGCTGTATCTCTATGAAACTATTTTGCGAAAGAATAAACGATGTCACATCTAAAATGATGTCACATGTGGAATGACATGACATCATTGTTACTATCTGAAGTGACGTCACACCAGTGTTACTGACATGACATCATTATTACTAACTGAAGTGACGTCACATCAGTGTTACTGGCATGACATCAGTGGTTCTAACTGAAGTGATGTCACATCTGTGTAACTTGCATGACATCAGTATTACTTACTGAAGTGATGTCACATCAGTGTTACTGGCATGACATCAGTGTTACTAACTGAAGTGATGTCACATCAGTGTTACTGGCATGACATCAGTGTTACTAACTGAAGTGATGTCACATCAGTATTACTGGCATGACATCAGTGTTACTAACTGAAGTGATGTCACATCAGTGTTACTGGCATGACATCAGTGTTACTAACTGAAGTGACGTCACATCAGTGTTGCTGACATGACATCAGTGTTACTAACTGAAGTGACGTCACATCAGTGTTACTGACATGGAATCAGTGTTACTAACTGAAGTGACGTCACATCAGTGTTGCTGACATGAAATCAGTGTTACTAACTGAAGTGACGTCACATCAGTGTTGCTGACATGAAATCAGTGTTACTAACTGAAGTGACGTCACATCAGTGTTACTATCTGTATTGACATCACATCAGTGTTACTGACATGACGTCAATGTTACTATCTAATGTCACGTCAGCTTATTCTTTCAAAGTGATATGTATGTAATTGTTTGATGTAAGATTTCTAACACTGATGTCAAATGAAAAATCTACGACAACAGAAATTTTGACATAAAATCAAACTTTAATAAATAGAACAAAAAATAGCTTTTCAATGTAATATCCATTTTATCCCATTGAGTTTCTATGAAACAGAACAAAAGACCCAAATATTCATAACTAGTACAGTGGAAACCGCCTAAGTAAAGACTGTAAATAAAAAAGAATATATAAACACTTTTATTTGGTCCCTGCAAATACCTTCTGTAATTATCACTACATTGTATTTGAGTCTCGTTAACTAAAATTGGATAAGTAAAACAAACCACTTAACTAAATGCCTTCTAACGGTCCCTGGAATTAAATTACTTAACAAATGAAACTGGATAACTAAAATACTTATCACAACATGATCAGACATGAGGGGCGTCAGCACATTGCTGGTTTTAATCAGTTGACATTACTCTGACAACAGGTGCTCTAGTGCCCCTGGTTTTCATAAGATTGGATAAGTAAAATACCTGATAAGTAAAACATTTTGATGAGTCCCTTGATAATTTTCCTAACAGTTTCCGCTGTACTATGATGAATCAATTTTAACTCAAACTTAAACTCAACATTTAACTTTTTGAAAAAATCTGCATTTTGAAGTTATGCTGGTCTGTGTGATGTGATGGCCATGTCATGATCGAAATGTTTGGTAGGCAAAATGACATGTTTGTGTATAGTGTATGAGGTAATGTTTGGTAGGCAGGAGATGTTTGTGAGTACATAAAAGAAACTATTGCTTTGTATGACTGCATATCTGTATGTTTGTGTTGTTGATATTTATATTCCTTCATTCAATAATATGTATGCCCTGCTCACATCTTTTATTTGCAGTCTCTTAGCTACATTCCCTGGTGAGGAAGAATATGATTTTGTGTATATAGGGATAGATTTCATAGCTACGGGCATTGTTCATTGACAGTGTAAGCTTTGTAATTATTTCTTTTAGAGAAGTCACGTTGCTAGTTTTGTTATACACTGCTGCAGTTTATATTTATGATTTTTTGTGCCAAATATAGGTAGTAACACTCAAAATTTAGGTTTTTCTGTGGAATATAATATTGAAAATGAATTATGAATTGTGTAATATTTGTTACATAACAAACCTTGAATATGCTTGTGTTCATTGTTAGCATTTTGAGACATTGTGAAACAAGCTGAAAAAAAGTGATCCAGAATTTTATATGAATGAGTTTGGGTTCATTTCAATGTTTCAATAGTAAGTAACAAACAATTAACATCCTATCACAAAGGGCGTTTTGTGTTTTGATAATCTTCATTCAAGGGCCTGAATATAATATGAATATCAATCTTAGACAGAAGCTTGAAAGTTTGCAATGTTTTTAAGTTGAAGTGTTTTATTGTGTAAGTATAATTCAAAAATAGTTTTGTAGTGTTTTGTAGAAGTATGATTGCTGCTAATATCAAAGCTTCTAGCTGTATATATGCTGGGCATTTTTAATGAAAATTCTAACAAAATGTCTTTTAAATTCTTTGAAAAGATGAACAAAATGTTTTACACAATACACGTCTTCTTGTAAATTTCAATTCATTTTAAAATGAAAATGAAACTTATTCTTTGTAGATTTATAAAACTAAAACAATTAGAAAAAGACAACAATCATGTCTTAGGGAGAGTGTCCATGTGTAATCCATTTCCTATTTACCATCAGAAAGCAAAAGATTACTTCATTTTTCATCCATATATTGAAACACCTTAAGAAGAATATATTTTGAGTGATATATTACTTTAAATAAAGAATTTGAAAAACATATCTTACGGCAAAATAAATTACTTAGTTAACTTACAGAATCTCCTATCATGAATTTGACAATTTTGGAAGAAAATAATGCTTCTCAGAATCCATTTCAAACAAAAAAGGTGCCAAATTTCCCATTCTAATTAAAATGTTTTCAGAGTTTTTTGACAGCTGAAGAAAATAATAAAGATTCTCATATTCAATTCTGTCCAGGTTTTTCTTACCTGAACACTTCATTTAATCTAGAGCAAAATTTATTAAAGAAACATCTTTTGCCTTCTGTCTTTAGACAGTTTGTCCACAAAAACCTGCAAACCAACAATTATGTTTGCCTTGCCTAATGATTTAAACTTGTAATAGTTAAGTATGATATTTTTCATGTCAACATAATGTGTCCATGGTAATATATATTGTTTTGTATATAGAAGGTAACTTGGCCAACATGATAATATGTCCATGGAAGAAGATATTTTCTTCTTTATAGAAGATAACCTAGCCAACATGATATGCCACTGATACAAACGACATTCCACTAGTATTGTTTAGTTTCCTTAACATATCATGCTAGTTTTGACCTTCTGTGATAAGAGAACTAAACACAACACAGGATTGAAGATAGATGAGAGACAGATGATGACACTTGTACACATATTTTACTGAATAAATTGCTTCTCTCTTACTGACGTGTCCACTGAATTTGTTGCTTGTGTGATTGAACCATTCTTAAGGGACACTGCGTTGAGGATAAAAATTAGATCACTTTTATCTGCTTATAAATGCTGGTTAACGTGTCTGCTAAACGAGCTACGCTTCGCTTCACTGTCTACATGCAGTAGTTTTATTACTAATTACTTCAATTGTCTGAAATTGGGGGTCTGTGACTCCTTACCAGACACGTTAATCAGCAAAGGTAGATAAATCTGATCTCATATTTATCCCCGACCCGCTGTCCCAAAGGCGCAAATGAAATGTAATAGTAATAGATTTGACAAGTAGATGAAAACGTAGTCCTGTGTGTCATTTTCATACCGAAACATAGTTCTCAAAGACCTAGATGCAGCTTTGTGTTGCGTACATACTTTTCATGAGATGAATACATGTTGGGTCATTGGAAAACTTTGCAGGTTAATTTGACCTCACCTCAGCTTGAAATAAATGCATTCTGCCTAGGGAGCTGCGCCCATTTACATCTATCAGAGAGGTATTGAGGTATCGATTGTTGGACCTCGATTTTTTTCGAGGCGAAATGGTCGTGTTGTAAGCTGTTGGTACAGTCAATGCTAGCGACAGTTGCCTTACTCTGAGGGCTTGGGTTCGAATCCAAATATGGATATAACTCGCGAAGAACGTTTTCAGCTGTTTTATAATCTCTGTGGTGCTTTTAAAAAGATTTGAGAGCATGAACATGTATTTCACAGTCTTTGGTATTGAGTCACGGTTTGTAAGTCTTAGAGGTCACTCCCCAAAAGCTTCTTCTGATGAATGAAAAGCACTAGAATGCTGAAATCTTGTGACCAAAATATACCTTTACTAGATTACAATTGCCTTTTTGGTTTGGTGCACTCTATAAACATATTATTTCTTTTAATATAGATAACATTATATAAGTTGTATTATTCTCATGAGGGTAATACGGCCTCATGTACCATCTTTGTACCAGTGTCTCCTGAGCCTTCAGGCGAGTAATTAATAGACGCGTCAACAGCTGATCGAACTGTTCAAAACTCTGTACACCGTGTGCGTCATTTTATAACGTCATCTTACCATAATGCGATACCTACTCTTAGCTAGGAGCTGTTTCTATGACAGCGGGGTACTTGACATTTGTACACCGTGAGACTGACGGGGTACATAAGAAAAGACGTAACGATCGTTAGCCAATCAAAAACGAGTATTTACTGTAAGGAAAGATAATTCTTTTTATTCCCCGTTAGAGAATTTGTAAGTAAGCAGAAATACATAGTTATACATACATATTCATACCTAATAAATACATGGAAACATGATGAAATAAACAAAGGCACAAAGAGTGTGATTATAAAGTCCTAACTCATGTAAAATATAACGAACAACAGAGCCAATGATTTTTTAATTATGTCTGCCATAGTCCTCCGATCGTGTTAGAAATATTATTATTTTTCCTTACAGTAAAATACTCGTTTTTAAAAAAAAGCGATATCAGCTGATCAGTCATTCGCAGTCAAAACGCAATAACTATAACACTAATTTTATTGACATGAAGGAAAGATAAATACGTTGTATACTTCTCCCTCGGGTAATACGGTCTCATGTACCATATTTGTACCAGTGTCATCCCTCGCCTGAAGGCTCGGAACAAAGATGGTACATGAGATCGTATTACCCTCGTGAGAAGCATAACACTTATATTATTATATGGTTTTGGTAGTCAAATTGCAAAGTTGCTATGACAGCGCACGTAAATATCTTCCTGCAGGCTCTATTGCTGTGATTATTGATGATGAACGTGATTAATTCACAAGGCCCAGTTGGGAAAACTGATTTATAACACTACTTTTAGAACGAGATGTCTTAAAGGGGCAGTAGCACGTTTTTTTGCAAAAAGATGTTCTTCAAATTTCCCATGTTTAATGACAGTTTGTGTCATTTATATTTACTGAAGAGGGTAAAACATCTTATTACACAAACCAATTATCCGTAGTGGTAATAACAGTGTTGCGTATAAAACAAAAATTGCATGGCGGCCATTTTATTGTGAAAACATTTTATTATTTTGAATGACAAAAACGATTCCCATGGCTTTACGGAACCACGTACATTCATTTTTTAACTTGATTTTCCGAAGAGAGAAGTTTTTTTTTACAGTCTGATTAAAATCGACCTTGTTCCGAGGAATAAAATTTGCAGAATTATGCATCTAACGGGATACGAACAGGTTCTGTAGATTCCTCTCCACAAGGTCTGAGAACACCCCGTATTGGCGCATGTTCCGAACCAGTTTAGCACAGCCAAAGCCCAGTCAAATAGTTGACCAATCACAACGTAGTTTTTAAACGGTCACTGTTTTGAAAGCATTCGGAACAGACCAAAGGATAGCTGTTTGGAGTTATCTGCCCCTAGCTTCTCGCACCGAAAGCATTTGTTGGGCGTCTTTTGATTGGCTACCTGAATTGCGTTCGAACACGCGAGTCTACGGGCTGTTTTCAGACGGTTTGGCGTGGAACCTACTACCGATATGAGTTCGTATCCCCGTAGATGCACTATTTTGCAATTTTATTCCACGGAAAACCGTCGATTTTAATCAGACTGTTTTTTTTTTACTGTTGGTGACATTATTTTTCAAATAAATTTCATCAACTTATTTCAGCGAAAAACGTGCTACTGCCCCTTTAACAAAGTAATAAAAAAAAGCCAGTTACCATTTTATATCTACATGTATTTCCATGAGTAGATTTGAGAGGTTTGCCCAACAGTTGCATGTTAAAGTCCGAGCATAAGGCGAGAGTAGATACAATTGTAAAAAAATACTCAATGAAAAAACATAATTAACGAAAATTATAATCATTATTGAATAACTCACCACAGACGGACGATAACTGAATATTTTAACTCTCGTCTTGAAAGTCTATGTTATGACGAAAAGACTTTCATCTAAATTCCTTGAATATATATTTTTTTACCCCAGTGAGCCAGCTCTTTTAAAAGAGTTAAATGTTCTTCAGTAAACCTTTAAATCTCCTTGAATCACCACTTGAAAGCAACCCCATGACTAATGCAATCCATTTATTGTGTTGGTCATTTGTCAACATAGATTGTCCACGTGTTGAGAGAGTGAGTTCACCACATTGGTGGGCGGATTTTTATTATGTACTTGAATCCAGGGGATTAATGAAAAATGAAAAACTCTCACGTGCAAACACATTTATTTTCGAAGCAAAAGACACCCTGTACAAACAGATAATACAGCACGTAACAAAGGCTCACCTTAATCTTTAGTCAATGACTACAGAATCAGACATGTTTTAGAATCAGTCATTTGTCAGTCCGATCTTAAACTGAATGGAGGTAAGACCAGTCTCGGGGCACATAAAAACCAGTATCTACACAAACTCCAACAATATAAACTGGGCAAAATAACAACGTAACAAACCAACAACTTTAAACTCGAAAACGCAGCAACAAACTACCATCAATAAATCAACAAACAATCGCTAAAACAATAGCTGAGGGACGATTTTACTGCGCATAGTTTCCAGTGCAACCAGCAAAAATAACCATGAAAAATTACGTCAACAGCTTCCAGCAACACCAACAAAACATCACCAACATCTCCTTAAAGATCTGATGAAATGCATTTTTCTCAATAATGACAGATGATTACCTCTACGTATATTGTATATCGCAATCAATTGAGCATACAATCGAGAAAATATACACTTGCAATTGATAATTAAGACGATTTTAATTCACCCATTTTAACACTCCCGCAATTTGTTCGGCGAATCCTTTTGAAAATGCTCACTGAGGCGTGACTGGGATAAGCGACAGACGGGGCCGGCTAGACAGCTACTCCGCCGAGTATCGTTAATTAATTAATGATGATTATCACTGCCGCTAAATGAATTTATGAGGTGTATTACATCGCCAAAAGTCACGTTTATGTAATAATTGTGTAATTGTCATCTGCGTAATTACCTAGTTGGATATCTAAACATTCGATATATGGGAAATTTAAGCTGGTTTATTGAAGATTTCTTTGTGGAATTAACAATCAAAATGTTTCGAAATTACGTTGAATTATGACTATCGCCGAAAATCAGATTCCTCCAGATACGTCTTCATTCAGACTTTCATTCTGGTCACCGGGGCTAAATTAGGCAGTTTTTTAAAAAGCCGTATATAAGTAATTTATGGACCGATTTCAGAAATTTAAAATCGAGCAATTGTCAAATTGACATCCCATTTTAATGAATCCGATTTGGACCATATGTCATTGCATCTATCCTTTAACAAACAACTGTCAACCAACCATTCACTATGGAGGAACTTCAATTTGTTATAAATAATAAAAAAAAGGGACAGCGTCCGACTTGGACCTCACTTTTTTTTAACAGACAGCTAAACAAGAAGCACCCTCGAAATACCACCACAGCATTATCAAACATTTACAACCTAATTGACAAGTAGGAAAGCGTTCCTCTGCGTGATAGAAAGATGAATGTATATGGTAAATTGACTTAATCATCATCCTCGCTCGTTTACGATCGAAACATAGAAGTAGTAATGATAAAACATGAAAATGATTGACTAGAACATAAGTTTTTTCCATCGAGTTATTTGAACTAATAAATAGTTTATATTAAATCTAACAATTAAAGGTATCCGTATTTTACATTAGAATAACAGTACAATCCTATTAACCAAACATGAAACCAGATGTCCGTTCCATAACAGCGAGCGCTTATAATCGCTCATTGATTGCTCAAGGTAGCGCCCAAGTAGCGCTCAAGTAGCGCTCAAGTAGCGCTCATTCTCTCCTGAACGATACTGTGCAAAACCTCAAAGTTCGCTCGCTTTGCTACGTAGCGCTTCATTGAGCAATCGCGTTCGCTTTGCTACGTAGCGCTTCATTGTGCAATCGCGTTCGCTTTGCTACGTAGCGCTTCATTGAGCAATCGCGTTCAAGAGAGGTTTAAAAGTAATCGCTAATTGAGCGATTACTTTGAAACCTCTCTTGAACACGGCCCAGTAAACCGACGATACAGCTGTGCGGTCCTCAGTTCGATTGTCTTTCTAAGCCTCATGAACGAGTGTAAGTTATAAGGACGTCATTATGTTTTGCGATCACCAGTAAATGAACAACTCTTACTCAAGTGTATACTGTTCTTACGTAGTTTGCAGAAACATGGTTAGAATAAATCCAATCATATTTTAAATATCTCAATTTTCCAAATATTTCACTGAAAATTTACATGGAAACAGGAAATCTGCTCCGGAACACGTACCAAATTTCTGATTTTGGATTTAGAGGATATTTGGCTTTTCTTGACTAGTGAGGTAGAAAGGTTATAGTTTCACGAGTGGCGCAGCCATGAGTGAACGTATATAACTTTTCTACCTCAGGAGATGAGATAAACATGGTATTTGTCAAGAAAAGACTTTTTTTCTTCTATTTATTATATGACCAAATCTTTGCATATTCACCGAAATAGACTTGCATTTACATTAAGTCGGCTCCAGAGTGAGCCTGTCGCCTCAGCAACAATGTGACGTCATGAACGTGTCATGACGTCGGAGCATTGATTTATGACGTCAATTTGAGTACAGATTCTCCTGATAAGGTTTCCCATGGGTGATATAATGGAGAGTAACGGAGCATATATAAAACCATGGGTAACCGAGGATGTATTCATGATAAAAGCAAATGTACCCAAATATAAAAAAATGGATGAAATTAATGTCTTCATTCCACTGATTGAGTTAACTGTACTTGATTGATCCTATTTCGTGGCAACATCTAAAATTCAAACGTACACATATCAGATAATGAATGAAATGTTTTCATTCCATTGTTAACACTGCCTCTCTGTTTCTCCTGCACTGGTCTTGTACTTCACGTCTTGCACGGTCCCTGAAGTAGGGTAGAGTGGGGCAAGATGCCCAGTTGGGGTAAAACGCCTACGCCACGTGCCATGCACAAGCACGTGGTTAGATCGGTTATTTCTCTTTGCTGTGGTAGCTTTCAGGTTAGATGTCATCTGTCAATGGAGGGTTGCTCGGCCCGCGAAAAAGAAAATGTTTCAAATGATTTTATGTATTTAGGTGGTATATTTTCTAAAATTTAGTAAACAATTAAATAAATGCTGACATTTTTTGGAACCAGATATCATCCTTCACTCGTTGTTGTACCAATTCTTGTAAACTCTTAAATATCACATCGCTAGTTACAGGAAGACATTGTCACATGGTTCAGCCTCAGGAATCGTGAAAATTCAAAGTACCCTTTGGGGTAATACGCCCATGGTCATGTGGGGCAAGTCGCCCAGTATAGGCGTTTTACCCCATACCATGGGCGTTTTACCCCACAATTCTCATAAAAAGTGTTTTGAATCTAGTAGTAAAGGTATTAGGTAAAACGAAAGGTATAAGGGTGGGAAAACAACAAAGCGTTGGTAAGTCAATATATTTGGGGGTTCATTTTTTAAGATTTGATGAGAAAAACATGTGTACAAACTGTTACATGCCGAATGCAAAATTTGGCTTGGAGGGTTTTACCATATATTTCTTTTGTAGTGGAGGCCATAGGTCCACGCTACATTTTTGATTTACAGGGTGATGCGTATATCTATAAACGACAAATAATGTAAGTTTATTAAATGTAAACTTAATTTACATATTACATAGGCAAAACATAATATATTATTGACGTAGGAGGGAATAATTTAGATCCATTGCATTGTTTATATGAATGGTTTTGTACAGTATATTGCTTGTCAAATGCCTAGAAGATGTAAAATTTATGAACACTTGGATTTATAAAATTGAATTTGTAGATCCTGACATATTCAGAGTTCACACCTGCTATGGTAATAGGCACGAGTTGACAGAACTGAGAGAGCTGAGCAATGTACGTTGCAGAAAATTTAAATATTGAAGTCTCCTTTCCCTGATTAGAGATACCAATTGATGGAGGTACTGAATTAAGAATCTACGACGCCAGTCTCTGAAAAGGAACCTTCAAGTGTGAAACAATCAGATCTATGTACTCCTAGAACTGGACTACACCTGCCTATCCTTTCTTTCTGGCGATAAAACCAGTCACTGTCAGTAATCGTGGCATGTGGTGATGACCGCTGTTTGTTTAGGATTTTGGTAATATCTCCAAGCATCAACAAGGAATGAACATGGAATGAGCATAGATCCAATACTGGCGATCACAGAAAAGAACAAAGCTGATGAGTTGAGAAGTCAGGTGATCCTGCATTATCTAATCTTCAGGGGAAGATCTGATTGACAGCGAGATGGAAGCTGAACAATTTCGGACAATTTTCTTTTCAAATCTCTGCTGCTACTCTCTGGAATGAGCTGCCTTTTGACATGAGAACTTGCCAATCTTTGAAATATTTCAAAGCAAATCTGAAGACACGTCTCTTCCAAAAAGTATTGTCCAGAGTGACATTAAATTTGGTATCATTGGTTATCATTGACTTCTACAGTGCTCTGAGCAAATGACCTGTGTATAAGGCGCTATATAAAAGTCATTTATGTATTTATTTTTCATTTATGTAAGAGCCATCTCCAATGCCGGGAGAGCTTGAGGTCATCTCAACTGCCAAGGTTCTTCACAGGTCCATCATTGCCCTCAACACTTAGGAGCAGGTGATCGATCAGTGGATATGGAACGAACTTCGAATTCATAATCAACAGTCAAGAATTTATTAAGTAAAAAAAAACCAAATCAAATGAACTCATGATTCTACCTGTGCACATGCATGGCGAGGTTCTGATCAAGAAAAGAATTACACAATTTAGTAATGTTATTATTGACCAAGAGGGACGATATAAGTTATCAGAATCAAACAAAAATCAACTTTGTTTCTTTCTTTTAAGATATAATAAATACACTTCGCATCCCTAAACACATATTATTTTCACATTTAAACATTCTTATAAACTGAAACATACTTATCCTTTGCAGTTAAACATTAGTCTAATATCATTTACGTATATTATGTTTATACCCTGGACAAATCAAGAGGACATGGTTTTCATCTTCTATTTCTTCTATTATATTACAAAAGGGACATAATCTATCAACAAAAGGGATTAGGCACACTCCATGTTCCGTCTACAACCATAAACTTATGTGAACCGAGACGGAAGCGTGTATAAAGTGCAATTTTGTATTTTTTTAAACATCAATATTAGTTAATTATTTCTCTATGCAAAGAGTTTCCTGAATATGAAGATACAATATAGTTTTGCTCAATGTTAACAACTCATGTTTCCACCTTTGGGAATAAATATCCTTAACCCGTTGTGTAAAGCCTCTCACAAACGCTCCACTATTAGTTACATAATTAGCGACCCAAATATATCCAAAACCAAACTTAAAGAGCATAGAGCCTATCTCTTATTAACGTTATCCAATGTCCAATCCCAGGGTTCTCATCTGAAGCATTCAATAATGCACTGTATATCAAAACTATATATCTATATATCCAGTTACTTTTCAAAATTTAAGCTCATGTAACAAATTCATATAGCTCTGCCCTTGCTTGTTCTGTCAGTAGTATACCAATCGGCCACAAGACTGCACGCTAGGAAACTTTCAATTCATTAGCCAAAATTACGATTATAATGATTCAGAATGAGTTTCATAAGATAAAATTTCATAAGATGTTATGGTGTTTTAAGTTAAGAACTTTTGAAATTCAAGATTGTTTGATCAGATAATCGGCTTTATCTTCTTATTGTATAATATATTTAAAGACAAAACCATTGTCTAATCGCAAATTTGTTATATTATTCTGTAGGAAAATGATATATGGGGTAAAACGCCTACCCTGGGCAACTTGCCCCACACACAAAGGCGTTTTGCCCCAGGCATGGGGCAAGAAGGCCGCAAAAAATAAAAGTTTTAGTATGAAATTTCTCATAAGTCATGCGCTAAAAAACAATGTCAATCATATAATATTGATTGTTTACACAAAAGAGATTATTTAACACCGAAAGTGTGAAAATTACCCCAATGTATTAAATGTGGTAAGACTTTATGCTTAGCATGGGCGTCTTGCCCCACTCTCCCCTACGTTGGACAGAAGAGCCTCAGGAACGCATCCCTGAAGGGGCGATATGTCGCAGAATAGATGAAAACGTTCCACAGACTGTTGGAAAAAACACAAATAAATCCGATTTGTGCCAATATAACCCTTTCCTCATTCATGAACTTACTGACGAGGATGGCGATGAACGATGGAATGTAACAGACAATGAACACGATGGTTGATATGGACGTCGCGTATGTGAATTGTGATGAACCAGCTTGCTGTGGTCCTGTATTCAAGTTTCTGTTTCTTTTGCCCAGCTCCAGACGCATTCTTATCAGAAACATTACAAGGATGACAGCTATTATCAGAAGTAATCCTAATGATAGAGACATGACTAAAGTAGACTTGTCTTGGGTGTAAACTCCCAGGGATTTGTTGTAACTCCCGTCTCCGTCTAACTGCAGAGCGACACAGGCTCGAACTATGTTAATAAGAAGCGCAATGATGTGCGCTAATGTGAATCTCTTTGCCGACATGAGTCGGGGGTAGTGTAGAGGCCAACAAACCGAGACACACCTGTCCACAAGAGCGATTACGATGTTTAAGATATTCTGTGTAGCAATGAAGGACATCAGTGTTGATGCAACTATTCCAAACGAATCTGGGTAGGCAAAAGCATTCAAAATCTTAGACGGTAAAATGAACACTATGCCATATAACCCAAATGCAAGATCCCATGCCGCCATCACAGCAATATTCCACAATGTAGGGAGATGAAGTTCCCGTGACTTGATGATGACGATGATGTTTGTGAACAGGACAAGAAAGGAAAATATGGAGAGCAGAACAACGGACAAGACGTCTGTATGTTCCGTAGACATCATCGACTCTCTTCAGTATTGAAGTTTGATTGCTGAACCTCTTTGCCGCTCTTCACTGATATGCCTTTCTGTGCTTGTTAATCCTCTATGCCGCTCATCACTGATATGCCTTTCTGTGCTTGTTAATCCTCTATGCCGCTCTTCACTGATATGCCTTTCTGTGCTTGTTAATCCTCCATGCCGCTCTTCACTGATATGCCTTTCTATGCTTGTTAATCCTCTATGCTGATCTTCACTGATATGTTCTTCTGTGCTTGTTAATCCCCTTTGCTGCTCTTCAGATATGCCCTTCTGTGCTTGTTAATCCTCTATGCTGATCTTCAGATATGCCCTTCTATGCTTGTTAATCCTCTATGCTGATCTTCACTGATATGTTCTTCTGTGCTTGTTAATCCTCTTTACTGCTCTTCAGATATGACCTTCTGTGCTTGTTAATCCTCTATGTTGATCTTCAGATATGCCCTTCTGTGCTTGTTAATCCTCTATGCCGCTCTTCACTGATATGCCTTTCTGTGGTTGTTAATCCTCTATGCTGCTCTTCACTGATTTGCCTTTCTGTGCTTGTTAATCCTCTATGCTGATCTTCACTGATATGCCTTTCTGTGCTTGTTAATCCTCTATGCTGCTCTTCACTGGTATGTTTTTCTGTGCTTGTTAATCTTCTATGCTGCTCTTCACTGATATGTCTTTCTGTGCTTGTTAAACCTCTATGCCGCTCTTCACTGATATGCCTTTCTGTGCTTGTTAATCCTCTATGTTGATCTTCAGATATGCCCTTCTGTGCTTGTTAATCCTCTATGCTGATCTTCAGATATGCCCTTCTATGCTTGTTAATCCTCTATGCTGATCTTCACTGATATGTTCTTCTGTGCTTGTTAATCCTCTTTGCTGCTCTTCAGATATGCCCTTCTATGCTTGTTAATCCTCTATGCTGATCTTCAGATATGCCCTTCTATGCTTGTTAAACCTCTATGTTGATCTTCACTGATACGCACTCTGAATCTGTCACACGAAACATTGTCAAACCATTACTCTGTCACCTCCCCCGTTAGAGAGATGTTTAGTGTGGATCTACAATGTTCTTCAGAACAATGGGAAAGTACAGAGGCTGGAAAGATACACTAATACCAATATGTATTGTTAACTACCACCCTGAAGAAAGCTCCAATGACGTACAGTGTCTGCTATGTAAATGTCTAATTATTAATTTTCGAAACCTTAGATGGTAAGACAAAATGTTTCTTAACGAATACACACCATTATCAGTTCACACCCGCGACGATCGCGACCGTCATTAGTGACGTGCATGATACAGAGTTATATGACGACCACACTTCTATAATTACCCGTCTTCTACACACTTCATATAGCTATATCAGATTACCCTATAATTACCCGATTCCCAGACAGTTCATGGCAAAACTAAGAATCATATTAGGAATAAACAAGTCTCGCGAAGAAAGTCAAGATAAAATATTGATATGGATCAGCAGGGACCATTTGTTTCATTCTCATATACAAAATTACTATAATAATACTATAATAACGATTTATATAGCGCGTGTACCAGCAGAGAACAAGTGCTCAAAGCGCTTTTAAAGTCAGACAACACAGATATATACACTACAAGAGATATCTCTGATTATTGAAAGGACTGTTTGAACAAGCGTGTCTTGATCGCGGTTAATACGTCGTCTAGGCCCTTTACAATATAAGTCAGTTAGTGTCAGTAACATGCAGCTAATTTTCTCATTGACTAAAGCCTTGTTCGCATGCACCCCCTTACACGCTATGGAAAGTTACACGTGTGCAAAGAGCAATTTTGCATACATCCTCGGTTACCCATGGTTTTATATATGCTCTCGTTACTCTCCACTATATCACCCATGGGAAACCTTATCATTAGAATCTGTACTCAAATTACCCGCAACTTTTGCTTTATACACAACAGCGTTATTACCACTACGGATAATTGGTTTGCTTAATAAGATGTTTTACCCTCTAAAGTAAATATGAATGATATAAACTATCATTATAAATGGGAAATTTGAAAAAATAAAATTTGAAAAAAACCGTGATACTGCCCCTTTAAGATTGACGATATCATCAAGCTCTTCTACCACAAGTATGAATTATGAATGCAGTATCTTCCTCCATCTCCATGTCAGATTCCTCTGAAGTGAGATTATGTGTATTCTGTCGCCTATAACTACTCTTTGTGGTGATGTACTTGATACAAATTAGATCGACATCAGCAGATAATGGAATCTAGTGACAATGTTCAATCCTCTAGAAAATCTAGATTTGGCTGATGACTTGGACCAAAACATGCCACAAAAAACAAAGTCATGATTGTCAAAAGCAAACTTGCCGATTATGGAACCTAATCATCATCATCAATTACAAACCAGTAGAAAATATGGATGATTTCACCTCCATAGACAGGATAGGGATGATGACAATGGAGCAAAAAAGGAAATACAATCAAAACTTGAAAAGGCACGAACAGAATACTTCAAACTATAACTAAGCTAAGAGTATCCAAGAGCAACGTAAACTCTGCATTGAGCACTGTATGGCTCAGAATGCCTGAGAATCACACAGAGCAACTTGCTCCAAACAGAGGTAATTCACTATACCAATCTGAGAAAGATCCATAGTAGAAGTTCTGGCCCAGCAAGATTTCAAATGCAAACAACTGGAAAGGAACAAATGCAAGAACATCGCACACAGAGAGATTTCGAAACATCGCACCGACACAACCAGTCAAGAGAAAGCGCTGAAGACGTGGTACCATCTTGAGGTGAACTGTCAAGACATAAGAAGAGAAAGATGTGACAAAGGACGGAGCTATAAATGTCAATTGTATCCCACCATGATTAAAGAGGGTAACTTGGCTTCAACAGATCAGTTGAACATTTCTAAAATCGTGCCGGTAGTCACGCAGCCCTGCAGAATCTAACAAATACCACACTTAGCGGTTCAGATAATCTCCATGTACAATTAGCGCTATTGTTTTATTACAGAAACCGCATACTATCATGTAAGGTATGTTATGTTATGGTATGGTATGGCATGGCATGGCGTGGTGTAGTTTGGTTTGGTATGGTATGGTATGGTATTGTGTGGTATGGTATTGTGTGGTATGGCATGGCGTGGTGTAGTATGGTATGGTATGGTATGGCATGGTATGGTATGGTATGGTATTGTGTGGTATGGTATTGTGTGGTATGGCATGGCGTGGTGTAGTATGGTATGGTATGGTATGGTATGGTATGGTATGGTATGGTATGGTATGGTATTGTGTGGTATGGTATTGTGTGGTATGGCATGGCGTGGTATGGTATGGTATGGTATGGTATGGTATGGTATGGTATGGTATGGTATATAGAGATTATTACCCGAGGAAGTGTGTCATATGACTTTTACGAAACGAGTGTGAATTTTTGTATTGCCCGAGCGAGAGCGAGGGTTATACACAAATTCGCACGAGTTTCGTAAAAGTCATATAACACACTTTCGAGTGTAATAATTTCTTTATTACCCGTTCTATTCCATGTGATTCGCGTAAAAAAAAGTCAGAAAGTGGCCCACTTCTCTTGCGACGGCAAGCAACAGTGACGTCACGAACAATCGTTTTATGACGTCACAGACGACAGAATACGGGAAGCCGCGGTGAAACAATCGTTGCTAGGCAAACGTGATATGTGCACATGTGCTCATATCAATAATATTAACTCGGTTATTTTCCACCATATGGGTAATAAGGCATGGTATGGTATGGTATGGTATGGTATGGTGTGGTATGGTATGGCATGGCATGGTATGGTATGGTATGGTGTGGTATGGTATGGTATGGTATGGTATGGTATGGCATGGTATGGTATGGTATGGTATGGCATGGTATGGCATGGTATGGTATGGTGTGGTATGGTATGGTATGGTATGGTGTGGTATGGCATGGTATGGTATGGCATGGCATGGTATGGTATGGTATGGTATGGTGTGGTATGGTATGGTATGGTATGGTATGGTATGGTATGGCATGGTATGGTATGGTATGGTGTGATATGGTATGGTATGGTATAGTATGGTATGGTATGGTGTGGTATGGTATGGCATGGTGTGGTGTGTTGTGGTGTGGTATGGCATGGCAAGGCATGGTGTGGTGTGATATGGCACGGAACGGCACGGCACGGCATGGTGTGGTAATATGGTATGGTATGGTATGGTACGGTACGGTATGATGTGGTATGGTGTGGTGTGCCGGGTATGGTGTTGTATGGTATATGGTGTGTTGTGGTGTGGTATGGTATGGTATGGTATGGTATGGTATGGTGTGGTGTAGTGTAGTGTAGTGTAGTGTAGTGTAGTGTAGTGTAGTGTAGTGTAGTGTAGTGTAGTGTAGTGTGGTGTGGTGTGGTGTGGTGTGGTGTGGTGTGGTGTGGTGTGGTATGGTTTGGTATGGTAAGGTGGTAAATGTTCTCCAAAAATATGGTGACTGATAGGAACTCAGGAAGCGGATAACAAAACTAAAGGAATTATTATTTAATTTTCTGCAATTAGGTGTTTACACACCCTGCTAAAACTTATGCGAACGCATATCAAATTTGCTAATAATACACTAATGTTTCTTTACATATCAGTAATGTTGCATACGTGTGTAAAGGCTGTGAACACAGCATTAGTTATTTTGTAGACATTTACAAGTTGAAATTTGTAATTGTACTTACTTTTCACACGAAGTCAGTAAAATCTACGGATATAATATGAAACCAGATTGCTGTACAAAGATAACATTATCAAATTAACATAGATGTAAAAACGTTAACATACATAACAAATACCACCTTCTCTTAATGTGTTGGTGATCTTAAATACTGAAATATTCTTTTTGATCTAAAATCTAACCCATCCCTTCGTTTGATTCGCCACAGATTTTCTACTGCATTGCAATTTCAACTTAAAAGAGTTACAGTTTTGGAAGTTAAAAAGATCCAGATTAAAGGTAAACCTTAAAATAGATGTGGTGTCATTACTTTTGTCAATCAGTTACGAAAAGATTATCATTGATAACCTATATATATGTTGGTTATTAATAAATAGGCCTACTTGTTTAAAGTTCCACTTTTAAAAGTGCCTACGTGACGTCATATTGCAATCAATTACAGAAAAGAAGTATCAGCTGACCTTACCGATTATACACGTCAAACAGTCAATGTTCAACCATAATCTCTTAGTGTTAGCTTGACAATATGTACCATTACAAACTCGTAAATAAGTCTACATTCACCAACAATTCTTATCAGTAGCCATTAAATACAACACATGGCGGGTAAATCTCGCCACGTCACGTCATCTCACGTCACTGACGTTATTTACGACCTTGAGTTTGAGTACAGGTATATAAATAGCGCTTAGCTTGAAGTAATCATTAACTATCGTATATCCCTTAAGATTAATCGTGAAGTGATTAAGTACTCTTGTTTTCAGAAAATCTAACATACATTTAATTCTCTATTTGAGACAGGTGTCGACTTTAAAACAAAATATGTTATTCGGCCTAAATTGTTCCATAAATGATCCCAACCAGAGATCGAGCGTGACAATGTATACTTTCATGTTTAGGTTCACACTGATGGCATACCCCATTAGGCCTTAAAGGGGCAGTAGCACGTTTTTTGCAATTTTAATTTTTTCAGATTTCCCATTCATAATGATAGTTTATGTCATTTATATTTACTTTAGAGGGTAAAACATCTTATTACACAAACCGATTATCCGTAGTGGTAATACCGATGTTGTGTATAAAGCAAAAATTGCATGGCGAACATTTGATTGTGAACACATTTTATTATTTCGAATGACAAAAAACGATTGCCATCATGATGGCTTTACGGAACCATGTACACTCATTTTTAACTTGATTTTCCGAAGAGAGAAGAGTGTTTTACTATTGGTGACTTTTTTTCAAATACATTTCATCGACTTATTTCACCGAAAGAACGTGCTACTGCCCCTTTATAGGCACGTATGGCTAATGACATAGCCTATCGACCATCCGACCATCCGTCCATCCGTCCATCCGTGTCCAACAGTAGCCAGGATCAACATTCCATTATATTTCTTTCAAACTAAAAAACCCAGAGAGCTCAAATCTTAGATTTCTTAGCCATTCGTGATTAATAAACTGTAGATTTGGTGACTCTCCTATCAATTACAGCTGTCACGACTTAAAACATATTGGTTATCAAGGCCTATAAAGCTCAACCCCTGTTTACAAACTCCTTATAGCCATTTGACATTATAAATTGTAGATTTTGTGACTCTGTGGCCCAAAATAACGGTATCGGGTGCCACTAATTCTCTTCCCACAAAGATGACTCCCTTCAGATTTCCGACCCGAACCTGTTATATTAGGCCATATATCTCGATTCCAGCAAACTCCCCTAGCGGTGAAAAGTAGTACCTTTTACTGCATCCCTGCTCCAACAGTTTTCATAATTTCAAATATCTTAGCATTTGACTGTCAAGGGTATTGCTAATTAGCATATATTCTTCAAATATGTCTGATGTAATTAACCCACATTAATTACTTTGTTTTTTGTTTTGTTTTTGATTTAGTCTTCTTTAGTTATCAACATGTTTATGATCAACTGTTTTCACAAAATCAAAAAGTGTATTTCGAGGAAAGCACATAAAATGTTTCTG
This sequence comes from Gibbula magus, assembly GCA_936450465.1. NCBI lineage: Eukaryota > Metazoa > Mollusca > Gastropoda > Trochida > Trochidae > Gibbula > Gibbula magus. The sequence continues at coordinate 60,057,339 of OW388292.1, read as the reverse complement.
TTTCCAAAAATAACATTATGACGTGTCATTGGCAAATGTAACTTTTTACGACGGGGTCGCTAATTGCACAACTAGATTCAAATGCAACCAATCAGGACACTCCCTTTCAAGACTAGATAGTCCTTATAGTAGAAGAGGGGTTAGAATCGGAAGTCTGAAGGGAGTACCCTGAATGGGAGTGAGAATGGTGCCACTAAATAAAGCGTAAAACTTGTATACATACAAATGCCCTTTTATCATAGTTTCGTCTCCTTTTTAAAAAGATCGACTGACAAAGCTGAGAAAGTGTGTACCGACAATGTGGATTATAACTTACAGACCCTCAGAGAACGAATTTTCTTTTCTTATATAAAACTCAATTGTCTTACTCAAAGCTTGGTAAGTTACAATGCCAATGACCTATTTTATTGTTGATGCTATATATCTGAAAGTCTTTGTAAGTTTTCCCGATATGTTGTGTGATGTATCGATTTTGATAATTACAGACCCTCACAGAAGTAATTTTCTTCTAGAAAACTCAATTGTCTTACTCAAAGCTTGGTAAGTTACAGTGCCAATGACTCTATTTTATTGGTGATGCTATTTATCTGAAAGTCTTTGTAAGTTTTCCCGATATATTGTGTGATGTATCGATTTTGAATGTATCTGATGAGGAAACATTTCTCGTAAAGTGATACACAATTTCCTTAATGAGAGTATGATATTTAATTTTTATATCGGTTCAAACAACCTTGGGGTGAATTTTATTTTCAAGGGACTCTTGGACATTATGTTTAGTATTAAAGGTAAACTGTCTTGAAATAAGGAAATCATGTTAGTACAAGATGGTGTCTGCATAAAGTACCCTCTTCAACTGATGATGACACATCGTTGCTGCAGGATGTCATAAAACAAGCCAGAAAGCCATATTTCATTCTCCTGATATTGAATCCAAAAATACAAATTAAAGGGGCAGTAGCACGTTTTTTCGGTGAAATAAGTTGATGAAATGTATTTGAAAAATAATGTCACTAACAGTAAAACACCCTTCTCTCTTTGGAAAATCAAGTTAACAAATGAGTGTACAGGGTTCCGTAAAGCCATGGGAATCGTTTTTGTCATTCAAAATAATAAAATGTGTTCACAATAAAATGGCCGCCATGCAATTTTTGCTTTATACGCAACACCGTTATTACCACTATGGCTAATTGGTTTGTGTTATAAGATGTTTTACCCTCTTAAGTACATATAAATGACATAAACTATCATTATAAATGGGACATTTGAAAAAATAAAATTTGCGGGAAATGTGCTACTTCCCCTTTAAGTTTATTTTTTATTTTAGATACTTCTATGCTTCAGTCACGCGTGTTCATTTTTGTTTGTATCGTTTCTTTTGCCCCTGTAAATGTGTACATGTATATTGAATATAGATGAATATTGAAAACAATTCACATACGATCAAAACTGTGTAATTTTGAATATTTTAAAACTGTAAGTGTTATTAATTGTTATAGGTCCAGCCATTGTGTCGTTGGGTCACATATTCCAAACGTCATAAATGATGTTACTTTATCGAGAATTACCGACTGTTACCGAAAACTACCATGTTGATGATAGTCGACTTAGTATATTGACGATATGAAGGAAAAAGTAGTGATTCCTGATCGAAAACCGGACAATGCACCGCGTGTGGCGCGCGCCAATGAGTCAAACGTAATTTGGAATCTTATTTAAAACAGACAAAATAACAAATTTGGGTTGATAATGTTGAATAGATCATATAATTACTGTGCATGTAAATGGAACGTGCAGTTTCGGTTTCTGCACATGCAAAATGATGTTATTCGATTTTAATTTGAAACTAGTAATTATGAATATATTTGGCGATTGGGGAAGAATATAGCAGAGTGAATTTGTTTGTATTGTAAACAGCACATAATGGTGAGATGGAGCCTTTTAAAGCCAACTATTTTTTTAATGAAACTCAATGGATGTGAATATCAGTACCACATATAATGTTTGTATGATAAACTGAACTAACGACATGTCCATACGCCCAACAAAATTGTGATTATAAATACAACATGAAGCCAGTATGATAAATGCAAGTAAACACAGACACACACGGTCAAACTGTAACCATTGTCAGGAACACTTGGAGCCATTATTTCAAACCTGCTGTCCAAATGTCCTCCTTACAGCGATTCTTGCACCTAAGTCCAGTGTTAAGGACATATGGCCACACTGTGAGGAGCTCATCAATACTTGATACATTATGCAGAACAAATACTGCTGTTGAAGTGTTGTGTGCTAGCAACAAGCCACCAGATGGTATGTGTGTACAACCCTTCTAGTACTTCCTTCAGAGAAAACATTGTGTCTCCGTCTCCTCTTCTCTTCCAAACATTACTAGAAAAGTATGGATTCTATTTCGTCCTCGAATTGGGTGTATTTAGCTTTGTTTCAAGACGGCCCTTTCTGATTTAATTGTAACAATTTAAAAACTTGAATGACGGAAGTGGTACTACATCGACTTTATTTTAGCGTGAGCTCTCTGGGTTTTATTGTATCTGTTTATTAATTAGAAGGATAGAGGTTGGAGATACATTGAGTTTATTTTAGCGTGAGCTTTCTGGATTTTTTTTTATTGTAACGTTTAAACAATTAGAGGTGAGTTGGGGCTTAACGCCACTTGCAAGAGTATTTCACTTATATCGCGGCTGCTATTATTACGGCAGGGAGAAAGCCCGCAACGCCATGTGGCTATGCATTGCGGTGAAACCTGCGAGCATCGGCTGGAACTAGCGAACAATGGGTGGTACTACGCTGAAATTCAGTGTAGCATTGCAGCCAAACCTACCTGCGTGTAGAACAGTTCTCTACTGCAGACAAAGTTGCCGTGCTCCTGGCGGGATTCGAACCCCGGACCTCTTGATCCGAAGCCGAACGCTAACCACTGCGCTATCCCGCTAAACAATTAGAAGGATGGAGGGTGGTACTTTACTGACCTTCATTGTGTTAAGCTTTGACCTTCTTATTAAGTTGTAACTACTTCGTTTGAGCCTTTAATTTGATTCATGAGTGTAAAGGTGTAAACTACATTTAGTCTAGGCATCAGGACATGGAATATACGAGAAAACAGTAATGATATTTGAATAACAACATATTTATTGTGAAAAGCCTATAGAAGTATCATTGCCTACTCCTTTATCAATCTGAAGGATTAGGCGCATTCTCAGAAACAGTTATTGGTTATTGGATCTTGCTGAAATGTTATTTTTCTTAAATCTGTGTTAGGGTTTGTTTAAATCCTGGGTCTTCTGAAATGGTTAATATTATTCAGTAAACTCAACTTTTTCAAATGTCCAACTGTCCGAGTCAATTCATAAGTAGAACATAAAAATCAACGAAAGATTGAAACAAAATCGAAAATCAACATATTTCTTTTTGTTTTGTAGTGGAATGTGTCATATTTAAGAAAATCAAATCATTAGAGTTAATATGTCAACCTATGCAAATGTGTTCTAAAAGAAAATTGTTACGACCTTGCAAACGAAGTATCACAGATACCAACTACGGATTCAAAGGTGATCAAAGGCAGTATTACAACATACTCGGTCACGTATGTCTGAACACACAACATAATCGCCTTTAATCTGGCGTGAGGTCTTCATGTTCCACATAATCTCGCTATAGGTCCAAGTGATTTCAAACGAGTCTGAGGTATCCAAATGCTTACAACCACGTTGTCAAAAGTGTTCCCATTGCACACCACAACTCTTTCTGCTTTAAGCTTGTTACGTATCCAACAATTACCTCTCCTGTGTAATGTAAGATGTGAAGATGGCAGAGAAATAGCTAAAATATGTAAAACGTGTAGCCGTAATACTTTTGAAGAAGAATTACATTTTGATATTTGTATGTGGCGCATATGCAAATTTAAGAACCTCATACTTTCCAGATGTCGATTGTCCATCAGCTTTGAATAAATATCACAAGTTGTTAATATGTAACACATGGAATGTACTCATAAAAATATCGATAATTATTTATATTAAAATGCACTAAAAGAAATTCTACACGTGTCTCAACCACTTTCTCTGAAACATATTTTATGTTGCATGTTTGTACACGGGCCAATGGCCTCCTTACCGAAATAAAATAAATTAAAAGGTGTCCAGTTCCTAAGTTACTTTAGTCAAACGGTTTTCAAACGAGGACACGTGTTTCCAAATGTGCTTTGAGAAAATCCCGGACTTTGCAAACAACTGCATCTATATAATAAACTTTAATTGCTAGATTAAAATTTAGTCTATGGAATTTTTACGATTACTGTACCTTCATGCTTTTGATTATATATTTTAATAATTTCAGCTCCATATTCAGTTTATCTAAACTTACTGAATAAATATCTAGACTGCATTAAAGACTCTTAGTTTTACACAGTCATGGAGCAGGACTATTTAATTGCCTACATATGCTTGTTCCCTAAGTAATATCGTTTCATGTCAGACTGTTTCCAAACGGGATAAAGTATATATCAAAAGTCTTCGCATCGCAAAACGCAACTCTTACATTTGATTTAAACATATTTTTGTCAATAAATAAAGGGATTGGTAACAAGTTATCCAACTTATGTACCCTTTTCATGGTATTTTCTTTAATAGCTTTTAATTGCCTACAAGTATTCATTCTATAACCGTGTCACTATAAGTAAAACTCTTTCAAGCGAGAGAACAGAATCGAAATACATGTACTTGCAACCATATTGTCAAAAGTGTTCGCATTGCAAAACACAACTATTTATGTAGCATCCTTTCATCCCTTAACGATCTACATTCCCTAAGTACTATCACTTCATGTCGAACTGATTTCAAACGAGAGAGAGGTATCTAAATGCTTGTAACTACATTGTAACGTTACAATATGGCGATGACAAATGCCCATCATGAGAAGCAACTTTAAACTGTTTGTTCTGGCGTTAGACGGTCGTGTAGACATGTGTTTGTTTGCATGGCCAATCTCCGATCTCTTGAACAGGCAAACTCAAACGTACATAACTTTAATTACGTCCTTCCTTCTTTTATCACTGTGAAAACGAATTAGATTATAAAAAAGACAACCCTTTTTAGTTTTGTAAAAACTTTAAGCAGGTGATCAAAAGTCGCATGTTAGCGACATTTTCTCACTATCATTTCGACCTGTTTCTACTACTACTACTACTACTACTACTACTACTACTACTACTACTACTACTACTACTACTACTACTACTACTACTACTACTACTGCTGCTGCTGCTACTACTACTACTACTGCTGCTGCTACTACTACTACTACTACTACTACTACTACTACTATAAAACTACTGCTGCTACTACTACTACTACTACACTTCCAACGACCGCTGCTATCACTTCTACTACTAATACTACTACTTCTGCTATTAGTACTTTTACTACCACTACTACTACTACTACTACTACTACTACTACTACTACTACTATTACCACCACTACTACTACTATTACCACCACCACCACTACTACTACTACTATTACGACTACTACTACTAGACTACTACCACCGCAACTACTATTACTATTATTACTACTACTACACTTCCAACGATCGCTTCTATCACTTCTACTACTACTACACTACTACTACTACTACTACTACTACTACTACTACCACTGCTACTACTACTACTACTACTACTACTACTACGACTACTGCTACTACCACCACCACTACTACGACTACTACTACTACTAGTAGTAGTACTACTACTTCTACTGCTGCTGCTGCTACTACTTCTACTATTACTACCTCTTCTACTACTACTTCTACTACTACTACTACTTCTGCTATTACTACTTGTACTACCACTACTACTATTATTACCACCACTACTACTACTACTACTACTACTACTACTACTACTACTACCACTGCTACTACTACTACTACTACTACTACTACGACTACTGCTACTACCACCACCACTACTACGACTACTACTACTACTAGTAGTAGTACTACTACTTCTACTGCTGCTGCTGCTACTACTACTACTACTATTACTACCTCTTCTACTACTACTACACTACCACTACTACGACTACTACTACTACTACCACTACCGCTACCACTACTACTACTACTACTACTATTACTATTATTACCACCACCACTACTACTACTACTACTACTACGACTACTGCTACTACCACCACCACTACTACGACTACTACTACTACTAGTAGTAGTACTACTACTTCTACTGCTGCTGCTGCTACTACTACTACTACTATTACTACCTCTTCTACTACTACTACTACACTACCACTACTACGACTACTACTACTAATACTACCACTACCGCTACCACTACTACTACTACTACTTCTACTAAACTACTACCACCACAACTACTACTACTACTACCACTACTACTACTACTATTACACTTCCAACGATCGCTTCTATCACTTCTACTACTTCTTTTGCTATTACTACTACTATTACCACCACTACTACTACTACTACTACTACTACTATTACGACTACTGCTACTACCACCACCACTACTACGACTACTACTACTACTAGTAGTAGTACTACTACTTCTACTGCTGCTGCTGCTACTACTACTACTATTATTACTACCTCTTCTACTACTACTACACTACCACTACTACGACTACTACTACTACCACTACCGCTACCACTACTACTACTACTACTACTACTACTACTTCACTACCACCACAACTACTACTACTACTACCACTACTACTACTACTACACTTCCAACGATCGCTTCTATCACTTCTACTACTACTACACTACTACTACTACTACTACTACTACTACTACGACTACTGCTACTACCACCACCACTACTACGACTACTACTACTACTTCTACTGCTGCTGCTACTACTACTACTACTATTACTACCTCTTCTACTACTACTACTACACTACCACTACTACGACTACTACTACTACCACCACAACTACTACTACTACTACTACTACCACTACTACCACTACACTTCCAACGATCGCTTCTATCACTACTACTACTACTACTACTACTACTACCACCACTACTACTACTACTACTACTACGACAACTGCTACTACCACCACTACTACGACTACTACTACTACTACTACTATTACTACTACTTTACTACTACTACTACTACTACTAGGCCTAATGCTGCTGCTACTATTACTGCTATTACTTCTACTACTACTACTACTACTCTACTACTACTATTACTTCATCTACTACTACTACTACTACTATTACTACGACTACTACCACTACTACTACTACTACTACTACGACTACTACTACCACTACTACTACTACCACTAATACTAACACTACTACTACAACTACCACCGTCACTATTACTACCACTATGTATATACATTGTTCAACATACATGTAAATTATCACAAATAATTTGCTGTATATTCCTATATGTACAAACAGGTGCTTGTCTTGTTGTATAACGTAGTGTTCAGTTGAGGTTATAAACAGAGATCTCCTTACCACGTCAAAGCATAAGCAAACCCATGCTTAAAGTGTCGACAAGAAGATCTCAGCAGTAACAAGATTACTATGACAGTAGGTTAGAGGCAATCGTGGTATTTGAGAAACTGTTACATAAAACTGTAAGTGTGTCATTCTCTCTCTCTCTCTCTCTCTCTCTCTCTCTCTCTCTCTCTCTCTCTCTCTCTCTCTCTCTCTCTCTCTCTCTCTCTCTCTCTCTCTCTCTCTCTCTCTCTCTCATTCTCTCTCTCTCTCTCTCTCTCTCTCTCTCTCTCTTTCTTCTCTTCATTTTAATGTTCCTTTAATTCGTATCTGTGTTTTATTCTCTCATATATTTCGTGTTGTCCGCCTCTATCTGTCTCTGTCTATGTCCTTGTCTCTGTCTTTTTCTCTCTCATTTGTCCTTCTGTCTCATAAGTTTTCTTCCCTCCCATTCCCGAATTCTGTTTTTATCCCACTCGCTCCTTAGGGACGTTAAGTACACGTTAATCTTTCACAGGAGTTTGACAGTGTCACGATAAACACCCCCAGTAACCTCGTGCTTTCTTTCAACTCGGAAACACCGTCTGTTATTTGTCAATAGTAAATTTACATGAGAATTAAACCAAGCGTTCATTGGCCACACGTAGTTCAAATGGACGAAACTTTCTTCAAACAAGCAGCAACTGTAACAAAGCAAGCAACGTTCACAGAAGAAAGTCCAAACTCGGTCCTCAGTATACAGGGAGAAGTTCTAATTAGGGAAAAAACAGTGGACAGTCACAATTTGGAAAAAGGCTCAATTCATGGATGAAATGCGCTTTTAGTGAAATGATGACCTTATAAAAAAGGACTCGGCCTTCTGTTAGTAGAAGATTTTAAAAGAAGAATAAGGATTCATTTAGCAGAGGACATAGGAACATCGAAATCGATAGGAAAGAATACGCCTTCAATGAAAAGAGGATATTCTATGCGAAGACATAGTCGACTAAGTGACAGAGGACGGTTGAATATAGAAATACGCTGATCAAAGCTTGGTAAAGTTTCAAATCAAATTAAAACCTTTCAGACTGGGAAATTTTAAATAAGAAACAAGAAGAAATCAGATTTGGACTAAGCCTCAACTAAACTGTGGACAGAGAACTGTGACAAGTAGAAATTAATCTTCACGTAACGGAGGACCATACTTTCACTACATCCAGCCAAGATGAGAGCACATTTGGTATACCTCATCGCCACCCTCGGGGTTTTGTTGCTCTACCCCCGAGTTCAGGGGTGTAACCCCGGGGACCCTCCCATGGTTGAGAAGAAGATAGAGTTTGCAATGGTTGTGGTACAGGGGACAGTGATAGCGAACTACTCGGCGCCTACTTCACGGATAATGGGACAGTATATAGCGGAGGTACGCGTACAGTGTGTTCTCAAGGATTCCGGTAAACGGGTACCGGAGAAGCTGAATGTTACTAATGGAGGTGCGTATGCATTTTATTATATTTTAGAATTATCTTATATATTGCAATTTCTTATATTATTCCATCATATTCCCCCGTTTTATTTCATTTCATAGCATGTGTTATAATATTCATTCAAAAGGACGTTATAGTTACGTATCAACTATTTTGTAATTGTGGTATTTTGTAAACCTATATATATATATATCCCGTTTTGGGTGATAAATCATGCCAGTTCGTACCCCTGAGTTTATCGATGCATGTACATGTTGACTCATAACATACTTTGCAATAAAGCTCACAAGCAAGACCTTGAGATGAAACATAGCTTCTTAAAAGCTAAGGAGATAAATTAACCCACTTTCTGACCACTAATATGTTAAACAATACTACAGAAGATATTACAACTCACGTATTCCGTAGCATTTCTTTTAAGAACATAATAGACTATACTTATTTAAACCAATTCTTATTTAGTTTATAAATTATCATAAAGAATTTCAATTAAAAGAAATTCGTTATAGCAATTCTCTATATATAAGGTGCATGTTTTTCATTAAACGTTATAAAGACATATGTCACTTAATAACGAATATCATTCTAAAAACATTTAAACCATGTATAAAATATATTCGAAATTTACGTTATCTAGAGCATTTCGAAGGAAGATATTGGAACATTTACGTTAGAGCACTTCTGCAGAACATTTTGGAACATTTACGTTAGAGCACTTTTATATGGCATAAGAACATTGCGTTAGAGCACTTCTATATGACATAAGAACATTAGGTTAGAGAACTTCTATATGACATAAGAACATTACGTTAGAGCACTTCTATAGGACATGTAAGGACATTACGTTAGAGCACTTCTATATGACATAAGAACATTAGGTTAGAGAACTTCTATATGACATAAGAACATTACGTTAGAGCATTTCTATAGGACATGTAAGGACATTACGTTAGAGCACTTCTATATGACATAAGAACATTAGCTTAGAGAACTTCTATATGACATAAGAACATTACGTTAGAGCACTTCTATAGGACATAAGAACATTAGGTTAGAGCACTTCTATATGACATAAGAACATTACGTTAGATCACTTCTATATGACATAAGAACATTACGTTAGAGCACTTCTATATGACATAAGAACATTACGTTAGAGCACTTCTATATGACATAAGCAAATTAGAGCACTTCTATAGAACATATTGGAACATTTACGTTAGAGTTCTTCTATAGGACATGAAAGGACATTTACGTTTGAGCACTTCTATATGACATAAGAAAATTAGAGCACTACTATAGAACATATTGGAACATTTACGTTAGAGCACTTCTATATGACATAAGAACATTAGGTTAGAGCACTTCTATATGACATAAGAACATTACGTTAGAGCACTTCTATATGACATAAGAACATTACGTTAGAGCACTTCTATATGACATAAGCAAATTAGAGCACTTCTATAGAACATATTGGAACATTTACGTTAGAGTTCTTCTATAGGACATGAAAGGACATTTACGTTTGAGCACTTCTATATGCCATAAGAACATTACGTTAGAGCACTTCTATATGACATAAGAACATTAGGTTAGAGAACTTCTATATGACATAAGAACATTACGTTAGAGCACTTCTATAGGACATGTAAGGACATTACGTTAGAGCACTTCTATATGACATAAGAACATTAGGTTAGAGCACTTCTATATGACATAAGAACATTACGTTAGAGAACTTCTATATGACATAAGAACATTAGGTTAGAGCACTTCTATATGACATAAGAACATTACGTTAGAGCACTTCTATGTGACATAAGAACATTACGTTAGAGCACTTCTATATGACATAAGCAAATTAGAGTACTTCTATAGAACATATTGGAACATTTACGTTAGAGTTCTTCTATAGGACATGAAAGGACATTTACGTTTGAGCACTACTATATGACATAAGAACATTACGTAAGAGCACTTCTATATGACATAAGAACATTACGTTAGAGCACTTCTATAGGACATGTAAGGACATTAGGTTAGAGCACTTCTATATGACATAAGAACATTACGTTAGAGCACTTCTATAGGACATGTAAGGACATTACGTTAGAGCACTTCTATATGACATAAGAACATTAGGTTAGAGCACTTCTATATGACATAAGAACATTACGTTAGGGCACTTCTATATGACATTAGAACAGTACGTTAGAGCACTTCTATAGGACATGTAAGGACATTAGGTTAGAGAACTTCTATATGACATAAGAACATTACGTTAGAGCACTTCAATATGACATAAGAACATTACGTTAGAGCACTTTTATAGGACATGTAAGGACATTAGGTTAGAGCACTTCAATATGACATAAGAACATTACGTTAGAGCACTTTTATAGGACATGTAAGGACATTAGGTTAGAGCACTTCTATATGACATAAGACAATTAGAGCACTTCTATAGAACATATTGGAACATTTACGTTAGAGTTCTTCAATAGGACATATTAACATTTACGTTTGAGCACTTCTATATGACATAAGAACATTACGTTAGAGCACTTCTATAGGACATAAGAACATTTACGTTATAGCATCTCTATGGGATATACATGTAGAACATTTATCGTAAAACATTTCTAAAGACGAACATTTACTTTGGATCACTTCTATAGAACACATTAGGATATTTACGTGTGAGTACTTCTATAGGACATTTTCGAACATTTACGCTTTGTCATCCCATAACATTTAGCTTACTTAGTTGAAGCAATTTGTGTGGACATATTTTGAAAGTGATTAAACAACGAGTATGTGTATCATCACTCGTTAAACAACTCATGTCATGTTTTGGACTGTTTTTGTAAAAGTGTAAATTGTAAAAGTATTTTCATAAAATGTAATATATAACTAACATACATATCAAAGTAATTTAATGTGTAAAACATTTTCGTTTTAATTTCAATCTACTACTGCTACGTTCTTGGTATATGAAATAATGTATCACTCAAGATAAAGGTCCATAACTTTCTTTATCTGTTACAACCTTGAAAACGAAGTATGTAAGCTATATAAAGTATATTAATTGTATCCGCTTATACAGAGCCAGTATCTGTGTTACCACGTGACTGAATACGCTGTATGCGTATGCTCCTTGAGTAGAGCGGTGTAGGTTAAAGGGACAGTAGCACGTTTTTTCGCTGAATTAAAGGTGCATCCATTGTGTTTCATAAAATTTGATTTGACTTTAATACGTTCGAACACAACATATGTGCTGTTTACCATACAAAAAAAATCACTAAGCTTGCATATTCATCCCCAATCACCAAATATATCATAATTACTAGTTTCCAATTAAAATCGAGTAACATCATTATGCATGTGCAGAAACCGAAAGTGCATGTCCTATTTATACGCACAGTAGTTATATGACCTATTAAACATTATCAACCCAAATGTTTTATTTTATCTGGTTTAAATAAGATTCCAAAATTACGTTTGACTAATTGGCGCGCGCCACACGCGGTGCATTGTCCGTTTTTCGATCAGAAATCGACACTTTTACCTTCATATCGTAAATATACTAAGTCGAATATCATCAAAATGGTAGTTTTCGGTAACAGTTCGTACTTCTCGATAAAGTAAGACCATTTATAACGTTTGGCATATTTGACCCCAAACAACACACTGGATGTACCTTTAAGTCGATGAAATGTATTTGAAAAATAATGTCACCAATAGTAAAACACCCTTCTCTCTTCGGAAAATCAAGTTAAACATGAGTGTACATGATTCCGTAAAGCCATGGGAATCGTTTTTTGTCATTCAAAATAATAAAATGTGTTCACATTAAAATGGCCGCCATGCAATTTTTGCTTTATACGCAACACCGTTATTACCACTACGGATAATTGCTTTGTGTAATAAGATGTGTTACCTTTAAAGTAAATATAAATGACATAAACTATCCTTATAAATGAGAAATTTGAAAAAATAAAATTTGCCAAAAACGTGCTACTGCCCCTTTAACTTTGGCATCTGTTTTTTAAACATGATTTGAAAAGCCAAGACAAAAAGCTATGAAGTTTTAACAACTGCGTAAACCTCATTTATATTATAAATCCGATTATTTTGATACATAGAAGGATTCTACCTGACGTGAAAATATGTGTATATACCTGTAATGTAATATCTGCCGAGCTGTTCGAAATTTGCGGAAATGTCCCACCTTACCGAGAGCACCCGCCATTTACAAATGAAAATCTCTTTGAGTGTTGAGTTAACCTACAGATATGTCATTCATAAAACCGTAATCACAAATTCTAACATTTGGAATTTTCACAACTTGAAGCTGCCATACACTTGGATATTTGACTTGTTGTGTATATGTATACGTATATACGTACGTTACGGCAGAAGGATTGTGGTTACCATGGTATTCACCAAGATTTGAGCAAGATATACTGGTCATGTTCCCAATACCTGGGCTCCGTTCCATAACAGCGAGCGCTTATAATTGCTCATTGATCGCTCAATGTAGAGCTCAGGTAGCGCTCAAGTAGCGCTCATTCTCTCCTGAACGACACGGTGCACTTCCTCGATGTTTGCTCGCCTTGCTACGTAGCGCTACATTGAGCAATCGCGTTCAAGAGGGGTTTAAAAGTAATCGCTAATTGAGCGATTACTTTGAAACCTCTCTTGAACACGGCCCTGATGTCATCACTGTTTTTGATGAATTTGGGGTTTCATATCCCCCGGATTTCTGTCATCGCATATTGTAGAGAATACTTAACGACGCCCAATTTAATAACTTTTTTCATTACCCCTGTTAACTAAATAATTTTTAAAAAACGAAAGCGTTCGGATTGTCGAGGCCTGAATGTGGCTTATTTTAAAATCAATAGAAATACTATTTTTCAAATATGCAATCACAATATATTAAACAATAAGTGAACCAATAAGTAAAGATAACCTTTTTAATGTAGATGTGGTGTACATTTAGATATAACTTTAATTCAGTCACGAACGATTTTTTATTAATTTTATTCATAAATGATGTAAAAATATGAGGGCATTTAAACAACATTTGTATAACGACTTAAAAATAATAAAATAAATGGGAATAATCAAGTGCGCCATATATATCATATTTTCTAAAGTTCAAATAGTAAGTCCCCATCCTCACGTTCCAATGGCGGAACAGATAAAGCAATAGTGTAAATGCCACATATGAAATTCTAACCATTATTTGAAGCCTAACAACTCACCTATGAGGTCAGTGAGGTCAAATGCTAGAGGGTTGTATTGCTGGCCCACGTACTACAATAGGGTCAGTGTAGCTAAGCTGTTTTTTGTTTGTAAGTGCTAAACATTGGGTCCCGCTTCTGCCCAAAACTTCTCTTAGTCGATTTCTCACGCTTTCCGTTATAAAAGAAAACATGTCACAAGTGCACAAACACAATTATTGCTATTTGGGTTTTTTCTCTCTCGATAATTTTATATAAAAAATATGTGGATGCCGTTTGATATTATTGGATCAAGTGTTTATCACTCATGCGTTTCCATTGATAAATATCAAACTATGCAAATATTCTTATTGGTGGAGTCTTATTAATAGTTTTTTTTATGGACTATGTAGTTAATAATAAGTTGTTGATATATATGATTTATGAATATCATAATGTTGGACCGAATTATGAGTAATTGAGCTTTTAATAAACAAGCCAATTGATTAAGCGTAGTTTTGGAAACTGCCCAATAACAGACAAACAGATAGATGTTGGTTGGTAATGTTTAACAGGTAATATACATGTGACTACTTTAAATATATATTGGACGTGCAATTTCGGTTTCTGCAGATGTAAAAGGCTGTTGCTCGATTTTTATTAGAAATTAGTTATTCTCATATATTTGGCGATAAGGAATGAATATGAAAGGCAAGTGAAATTATTTAAACTTAAATCAGCACATGTGGTCTTTCGACACATATGGAAGCCAAATAAAATGTTGGTAAAAATACTGCATGGCTCTTTAAGCGAACAGCCTCCAGTGATACTGGGCCATGTTCAAGACAGGTTTCCAAGTAATCGCTCAATGAGCGATTACTTTCAAACCTCTCTTGAACGCGATTGCTCAATGTAGCGCTACGTAGCAAGGCGAGAAAACTTCGAGGAATTTGCACTGTGTCGTTCAAAAGAGAAGGAGCGCTACTTGAGCGCTACATTGAGCGATCAATAAGCGACTATAAGCGCTCGCTGTTATGGAACGGAACCCTGAATTCATCTCATGGCATCGATAGAATGTAAGGAGACACCAAATAAACCCTTGGTGTGTACAGAAGCACAAGAAAACTGTAAACAATAAATATTGTTAATCTGTTTAATGTCCATCACAAACAGACAATATACAGGCCCTAAGAAGCTATCCTTGTCGCATCCTAGTAGCAAATTGCTGAATAAATAAACACTTTGTTGTTAATTCTGGGAAACATTTCCGCCAATTGTGATTGTCGAGTGTCAAAATATTAACATTTGTTTTTCTTGTTTGAATATTTAAAAAATAAGTGCAAAGGAGCATGGTTATCAAACACTCTCAAGTTCCTTTCTTTTAGTGTAAACATTTGATTTATATTTTTACGTTCTAGTAGTAAGTGACAGTATCTTAATCATAAAACACGTCTTTACACGTGCA
This sequence comes from Gibbula magus, assembly GCA_936450465.1. Classification (NCBI taxonomy): domain Eukaryota; kingdom Metazoa; phylum Mollusca; class Gastropoda; order Trochida; family Trochidae; genus Gibbula; species Gibbula magus. Next base: position 60,041,641 of record OW388292.1, on the reverse strand, counting down.
ACGTTTACTGTCATCTATTTTCATTGTGGTTGAAGGAGCGTGAACGTATACATGTTTAATCAATATAACTATGCTTCAAAGATATTTATTTTTTAAACTCATTGCCATTGAAAGAAGTGTCAACTGAAGTTGTCAAGTACAAAATGGAATCGAAGTTCTCACGTTTCATTGAGTATTCAAATGTATTCAAATCTAAGTTTATCATATGTTATTACACGAAAACGTAACTTTATTGACGACCTATTGCAAAATAAATATTGTCAACCTATTACAATATTAATATAGTCAATCTATCACAATACAAATGTCATTAACCTAATACAATATTAATATTGCTGACCCCTTACTAATATTCAATTTCAATTTATTTCCGGTACTGAAAGGCCACAGGCCTGTAGTACAATACTTTTACAGCATTGAAAATACACGCACGTGTAACACGCATGAAGATGATACTAGTTACTTGTAACTTATATTGTTTTTTGACATATATTCTGTTCTAAATAACATTTCATGATAAATGAACGTCGACAAATTTTGAAGAAGTGCATTATTTTTGGTATTCAATATTTCTGTGAATTTATAAATGTTTGGATGGACAATATAATATGTTTTAATATACAATTTTCTCAGGGAATCATAAACAGGGCAAATTAAAACAAAGTGATATTCATCTTCTATTTCATTAAGATCACAAAGTCTGCAAATTCGATGTTCTCTTTGGACTGAGTTGAATCGTCCATTTTCTACAAATAAATCATGTGAAGAACATCTCAGTCTGATTAAAGCTGTCCTAGACTTTTTTTTACATTTACACATGAAAGATAAATTTCGGTTTCAAGAGTATATTTAAACATTTTGTAATAAAAACATTTACTAGAAAGTGATATCTTTTCCAGCCATTCTTGTAAATGTATGTCTTTTAATCTGCTTGTTAGTTAAAAAATAAACTTATCATCTGATTCAACATATTGGTTTATCCATACAAAACCGAAGCCTTTTGTGAATAGAAATTTTCTAACAGAACTCACTCAGTTCTTTTGCCCATTTTTATGATAAAACATCATCATATTATAGCATTTTTTTGGAAGTCGATATGAAGGCATATTCAATAGTTTCAACCAATACTTTATCGCTTTAATATTTGTAAATAGCTGTATTGGATATCTACCACATTCACCATAAACCATGATATTAGGAGTATTGTATTTAACACCCAGAAACCTTTTACAGGCTTTCAATTGTACTTTTTCGATTTCTTTGTAACAATCAAAACCCCATATTTCAGCCCCATATGATAAAATAGGCTTTATTTTGGCATCGAATATCTTAAAATATGAACTTATATTTAAATCTCCCAGTACATTAAGTTGCTTAAAGATACCAATCATTACCTTTTGTGCTTGTATGGAAGCGTAATTAACATTAACATATACCGTCGACCTATTACAATACAAATCTGTCGACCTATGAACATATCAATAATATCGACCTAATGCAATATAACTTTTGTCGGCCTAATACAATATCAATACTGTAGACCTATTACAATATCAATATTGTCAACATACTACAATATGAATAATGTCGTTCTATTACAATATATTATGTCGACCTATTACAATATAATAATGTCGACCTATAACAATATAAAAATGTCGACCTATTACAATATCAATACTGTCGATCTATTACAATATCAATACTGTCGATCTATTACAATATCAATACTGTCGATCTATTACAATATCAAAACTGTCGACCCTATTACAATATCAATAATGTCGACCCTATTACAATATCAATTTCGTATTTCCTCTACTATGGATCCGGGCCCTTATTAACATTAACATTGTAGGGCTCAAATCCATTCGAATAAGGAAGCTGTAATCGATTAAGAAATAGAAACTATCAATATGTTGACAACACAGAATGGTAAACATGCAGTTACATAAACTGTCAATCAGACCTAATAGGACCAACACAAATTTGACAATGTTCATTAAATAAATGGTCACTCTATAGGAATAAAAGGGCTGCAACTCCATCCGAATGAATCAGTTGTCATATATTGCATAAGAGAAGTTGTTAATCATTTTCAATACAAAATGTATCATTTTCCACAGAATGTGTACCGTCTTCCTTTTATTTTCTTTTTACATAAATAAAGTAAATGATGTTTTCAGGTCCGAACCCAGGCAGGTGTTTCGGTGCCGATCTTGTGACTGGAAACTCGTATGTGTTGTTTCTAAGGGATCTCGAAACAAGGTACGTTACTGAATCTACATTCTCACACAATCTGAATAAATTTAGATCGACTGTCCCGTTATGATAATAGACACGGTATAGCCTTATAAAAAAAACGTTGATCTAAATTGATTCACATCACACACTACTCAACTCATAGCTTCCAACGCAACCTCTGTTCAAATATAACGATATGTTGTTCCAGTAAGAGAGAATCCTGATTGTTTGCAATGAAAGTAAGGTTTGTAATGTGTGCAATCAGTGACGTTGTTTGAAACTGAATATTCTATTTGTTCCTGTAACCCCCGAGAAGACACATATTTCCATTTATTTGTTTGCGTCGAATGGAATCAGTACTGTTTTGCATGGACTAGGGTAACTTATTATGTTGCAACATGTCCACCTCTAAATGCAACTTCCCAATGCAATACATAACTCTTGTCAGTCCCCATTACTGGCTGATTTTAGCCTTGCAGTATTTCCTCTGTGCTTGGAAATCCCATCCTCGGTTACCCATGGTTTTATTTATGCTCCGTTACTCTCCACTATGTCATGGAGAGTAACGGAGCATATATAAAACCATAGGTAACCGAGGATGGGAAATCCGGGCCCACTATGCAGCGATCAACGGTCTTGGCACAAGGGAGGGAAATACTACAAGGCTTAAATCAGCCAGTAATGGAGACTGACAAGAGCTATGCCTTGCGTTTGGAAGTTGCTCTATTTAACGAGAAATAACACAAATCGATTTTCCTTTCAGATATGAAGTGAACGCCAAAGAAATTATTGTCCAAGACGCTGCTGTCATAAGTAAGATAACGTCTACCTGTGGGTTAAAGGTCACGGATACATACCCAATAGGTAAGTCAGGTACATGCAAATGTAAATGTGAAAATGAATATAAAATCAAATATTTGAGCAAAGTGTTTAAGTTTTCCTATCAAATTAATGTCTTTATATTTAGTGTACAACAAAACTGTTTCATTTCTAGCAATAGCACTATAATTCTAAATTAATATATACCGTATATGAACAAGTCAAGTATATTCAATAACAGGTCCAATAAATAGGATGTGCAATAAGAATCAATTATATTAGTTATATGCCAAATCAAATCAAATGAATAGTATATGCAATAAGAAATAATGTCAAATAGTAGACAGTTTCGTTTGTATTTACATTTTGAAAGCTATGATTAGCTCATCAGGCCTGAAAGGACCGATGAGCTTATGGCATGGCATTCGGCGTCCGTCCGTCCATCCGTCTGTAAACTTTTCGCTTTTTCGACTTCTTCTCCAGAATCAATAACTCTAGAAAGCTGAAATTTTATGTGCAGACTCCTTGGCCAATGGGGATTCTAAATTGTAGATTTGGTGACCCCGTGACCCTAATAGGGTCACAGGGGTCACAATCTAAAAAAACTATTTTCATCTTTTTCTCCAGTTCCAAAAGGTCTAGAGAGCTGAAATGTTCTGTGCTGACTCCTTGGCTAATGGGGATTCTAAATTGTAGAATTTGTGACCCGATGGCCCCCAAAGCTGAAATTGTGTGTGTAGACGTTTTAGCAAGTGACCCCAAATATTGGTAACAAGGGTCACAACCTAAAACAATATTATGAAATCTGCCCTCTACCCTGAGTTTCTCAATGACTGTAAACAATGACTGGACATGCATATTGACCTTCTAACCTATGGTATCGGGTGTCAGTTGTGTCACTGCACAAGCAGGTAGCAAGTAGTAGTGAGTGAGAGGTTAATTAGTTCAGCTAATTTGAGGGGTTGACTAGCAGAGTATTGCCAGGGGATCAGAGTTGGGAGACTGAAAGATACATTTTGGAGGGAAGGAGAGGATATGGTTAAGGCTTTGTGTTATAGTTCTCTACAGGTTGGAAAAATACCTTAAAGAATAGGACCTATGGAAGAAGAGAAAATTATCAGCAAATGTTTTATCATTTTGTGTTATGATATTGAGATTATGTCTACACCATTTGAATAGGAAAAGACACTTTCTCTTCAAGGTCCATGCAGAAATTATGTAGAAGTTATGCACTTACACTGGCAAATGTTGGTGATCATGGACATAACAAGGTCATGTAAAGTGACAGTGCTTTATCTGGAGAAAAAAATACAAACCCTGATGAGCTACAGAGCACAGGGCTCTATTTTAAAATTTTCTTTTAAATTTTGATTTGATATATTCAAAGAAGTTGTAACATTGAAGCTGAAGACTTGTTACAATTGTTTCCATCTAGTCAATATTTGGTACGGCCTCAGCCTTTTGTTTAGAACGTGATAAATAAACATGTACACAGTTTACAGATGTACTTACACATGTCGCACAGCCTTTGTTTAGAAAGAGATAAATAAACATGCGCGCGGTATACTTACACACGTCGCACTCGTGAGGAAACGTATTTAACATAGTTCTAGAAATATTTAACATAGTTCAAGAAATGTTTAACACCTCCCCACTTCAGAATACCACGGATATAACACATGTTTACATGTCACAATTGCTCAGTTTAAAGCACTTGTTTACTTAACAGTATTTGAACAGATCTGATACTTAAATATTACCTTTTAAGAAGTTTTATTATATAACTAGCAATGAAATTTGTGACTGTTGACCTTTTGTGGTGTTAATATCATATTCCATATTACATAACATTCTGATCTTCATTATTGTTGATTTGTTGCATAGCAGTTCTTTTATTCGTGGAGTGAGAAAGTGACATTTATCCCTTTCTTACTCCACTCGATGAGATAGAAATGATATTCGGCAAAAACAATGAAATAGTCTCTTATATTCAAGAAAAAGGAGGGCTTCAAATAATTATTTTTGCAGCAATTTACACTTGCCATTTTAGACCGGGTCATTCCACATGAAAGGTTGAAGGATGTAAAAATCAGAACCACGGGTGCATAAACTTGTTTGTTCAAGACTGTATAGGCGTTTGTCCCTGTAGGCGTTAGTAGACTCCACCTTTAGACCTGATTAGACGCAAGACATATTTGATGGGCATTCAAGAAGTTGAGATGAAGAAGAATGAAGAACCATTCATGAATTATTTCTATAGTCTTATAGTCTTTTTCTCTGTATAAGCAACGTTTCAATAAAGATACCAATGTCGTTGGTTTGGCATTAAAATGAATCCAAAGACTACAAACTCCTATAAATGAATTGATATCATTCTTTAATATGACCCAATATGTCGGGTACTAGATTCGTAGGCTACCAATTTAAGTCTCGTGAGTTCTCGTGAGTCCTCGTGAGCGCATTAATGATACTGAAAAACAAGAGCTAGCAAACAATTTTTGCCAACTTTTACCTACATTTTAGATAAGGGAACGTTGTCTGGGAAAAATTTGCCAACTTCACCGACCCAAACTAGCACAGAGAGGAATAGGCCTACATGTATAACACAATTATGTATAAAAATTAAAAAATGAAGAAGACATTGATGTTCTATTATATATACTAAATATTCAAGCATTTTCACCCTCTCTGGTGCGAAAAGGGTTAAATTAGCCAGTGATGGAGACTGGCGCAAGGAATGCTTATAGCTTCTGTATTTCAAAAGTTAACATCTTCCTTATTCGAATGGATTTGGAAATGACGAATTATAATGTTTTTCATGCACCGTCGTTAACCGATTGTTGGAAGATTATGACATTAAATACCATTATGGTTCCATAATTGTAGCGTAGTCTTCTTGTCATGTCTTATGAATTCAAGAAATTATTTCTCTGAATCTATTCAACAGGGGTCTCAGAAGCATCAGCAAGCTCCAAATGTCCCAAGATAACGAACCGCCCATGTCCCACCACCACGCCACCTGTGTCGACAAAGGGAACTAAACATCCGCCTAAATGTAAGTCTTCATATATAAGAAATCAAATGTGATATATTTTAGTTTGCTCATGCAATATGACGAGACAATGGAAATATAACTTCCTTCCTCGTGCTACTTGTGTTAACATATGACATAGGCCTATACATGAGAAACACAAAAGAAAATTTTTGGTCTATTTTGAAAAAGTCCGTTTTTGGTTCATTATGTGTTTTGTTTATGTACACTTCATATGATAAATATTAATCAATTCTAGGTCTACAACATCCATGAAATGACGAAAATATATAACTTATTTTACAAATGTGAATAGTTAATTAAATGTTCATATAATATGCAGTTCATCAATGCCGGTTTACGTAAACATTCCACGAAATTTATATTCTAACGCTAAGAAGGTAACTATTAATGATTAAAATATTGAAAGGTATGTACAGACATAAACATCTTCAGTGATTCCAGCGTCACTAATTATATATATTAGGCATTCATTTGGATATTTTGTCACCTTTTCAGCAACAAAGCCACACCCGAAACACGTTACCACGACACCATGGTTCAGTATGTGTTTTGTTTATGTACACTTCATATGCTAAAGAACTTCATGGGAGTATTTGAATTTTAATTAATTCTAGGTTTACAACATCCATGAAATGACGAAAATATATAACTTATTTTACAAATGTGAATAGTTAATTAAATGTTCAAATAGAAAGCATTTCATCAATTTTTATGAAACATTCCACGAAATATATATTCTATTGAAAAAAAATAACGCTAAAAGGTAACTATTAATAATTAAAATATTGAAAGGTATGTACAGACATAAACGTCTTCAGCGATTCAATCGTCACTAATTATATATATTAGGCATTCATTTGGATATGTTGTCACCTTTTCAGCAACAAAACCACACCCGAAACAAGTCACCTCGACACCATTACCAACGACGCCACGTCGCGTTACGTCAACGCTATCGACCACAACTCTTGCAGGGACAGAAACAGTCACCATGGAAACACATACGGAATTCCCAGAAGGCGGCGGTGCCCGACAGAATGGCGCATCGTGCTTTGTATTACTTCTGATCGCTGTTGTGAATATTTTGGTGTTTTAGGAACACTTTGCCATAAAGTGAAAACGGGTCTAATGAACTTCAAATAACGCAATGGAATTATATGTCGAAGTATTGTGAACTGTTAACAGGAATATCACTCTCGTTTACCTTTAAAAACAGACAGATATCAATTTAAAAGATGAAATACATGTTGTATAACCCACTCGTGTCCACATTACCTCGAAACCGTAATTAAAAATACAAATAAAATACGTACGCTTTACCTACATTTTAATTACGATATCGAGTTCCTGTGCTCGTGTCTTGGTTGATGAAATATCGGTCATCCAAACCACAGGTGAAGTTTAGCGCAAATATGTTGCGCAACAGAGATGAACGACCAGTTTTCCATATTCGGTCGCTCATATGGAAAACTGGTCGTTCATCTCGGTTGCGCAACATATTTGCGCTAAACTTCACCTGTGTGCAAACAGACAGCCAGGGTCAATGAATATATATATATATTGATTTACTTAGTTTCGAAGAAAATATAAATTGCCTGTATAGTGCCACCGGTAAGGCGGCACATCCCATCCACTGGAACTAAGACCTCTCGACGAAGGGTGGTCTTAGCCCTGGTGATTACATGCATTGTTACTTTGCATGGTTTTGTGTGTGTGTAAAAGTCGGCCATGATGTCATCTCTTCTACTTCACATTGAATATGGGTCTTTTCAAGTCCTTTCTAAAAGGTTTTACACAGATATTGGATATTTTGATACTTTTTGCCATGTATTTATCAATTTATAAGTTTTTTTGCAAGAAGATATCTCATTGATTACAATATTTTCATCCATCACAACAAGGGTTAGTATCGCACTTTTCAAAACCAAAGTTTTAACACCTTACTTTTACAATTATACATAATTTTTAAACGTTTTATGAATATACAGCAGTAGGAATTCTCTAAAACTTCATGTCTTTGCCGATTTTTTAAGATTGAAAATTAAAGTTCATTTTAAAAAAACATTTGACAACAAAACTTAAGATTTGCTTTGGACAATGGCATTTACAAACAAAATACCAGAGGAGGAAGCGGTTTTAATTGTTGTTGATTCAATGCTTATTAAAGGATAACATTATACTTTATGCTCATGGTTGAATCCAATGTGTCAATTTACTGATAAAGAATACCATAGTTTGTATATATCTTTCTCATAGTTTATTTGTCTTATATGAATCACAATGTCTGTCTCATGTAGGCCTATATATCATACACTTCACGCCTTATGGACCTTGGGGTCAATCAAATTTACATCCAAAAAACTTCCAAGAGGGCTGGATCCGTTCCTGGGGGTTTATTACTAGTTCAACTCTTCGTTTTGGAAATCGTTCTGCTCCAATCTAAATAGGGGGCGGGATAGCGCAGTGGTAAGCGCGTTCGGCTTTGGATCAAGAGGTTCAGGGTTCGAATCCCGCCAGGGGCACGGCAACTTTGTCTGCATGCAGTAGAGAACTGTTCTACACGCAGTAAGGTTTTGGTGCAATGCTACACTGAATTTCAGTGTAGTACTACCCATGGTTCGCTAGTTCCAGCCGATGCTCGCAGGTTTTACCGCAATGCATAGCCACATGGCACTGCGGGCTTTCTCCCTGCCATAATACTAGCAGCCGCGATATAAGTGAAATTCTCTTGAAAGCGGCGTTAAACCCCAACTCACCTCACCTCCATCTCTTCGTTTTGGAAATCGTTCTGCTCCAATCTTAATACATTCAGATCGACTGTTCTATATTATGTTAATACAGCCGACAATATAACATTGTAAAAATATGTCGATCTAAGTTTATTTAGATTGGTTCTGTTCCATCCAGGTAATATATCAGCTGTTCTATACCAGAGACGTGTGTTGTGAAATTGCAGGTAAAAAAACCTGATGGAGCAGGATGTTGATATCAGACTCTTAATTTGTTTCATTTCTTCACTTGAAATGAGATATGTCCATGTACATCTTCCCACGGCAAGGTGAAAATGTATCGAGATCTCTCTATTTTTTTACCTTGCCTTCAACCTAGGCAGGAGTGGTGAAACGAATCAGCGACACCTATTGTGATCACGAGTTACGTCCCTTACCATCTGCTAACATACAGCCAATGAAATCGTCGTTTATATTCGGAACCAATTCAAAATAGCGACGATCGACACAGTCACAGAGACATTACAACTGTCTTCTGATTGGCTTATCCGATTAGCCTGCAGTTCGTTAAACTCTTAGCACCGAAAATACGAGGGTTGAGGTCAAGGGCGGAAGGAGAAGATATGGAAATCTTTTCGTTACGCCTGTGACGTTGTGAAGATGGTCCATGCAATAATAAAAAATTAGGTCCATAATTTAGCATAGCATTTAATTTCCTTTTGAAAAGAGGCGAAAACGATGAACTAAAAAGAGAAAACCAAGGACACTTAATAGGAGTTGGATTTACCCTTTGTTTAATGTTTCATTTCAACCGATATACTAATAAATAAAGTGTTACCTATTATTAACAACTATATTATTTATATAATACGGTGTATTACATTTACCATAACCTGTATTGATGTCTACATATTGTATATGCCATACACTGATGTGTGGAATTCTTTATGATATTTAATTACGGTGTATACATATATAATTATATGGATTAAAATCAGTAATATGTTCCATCTAGTTTGTAGTTTATATAAATGATGTTAACATGCCTATAAAAAGTAATTTAATGGTGATATTTTGGGAAAGAAATGTAAGTATTAAATGATTACAATTTGAATAGTTATTGAAAATATGTTTTACTTCAACATGTGCACGTGTTTGTAGTCTCAAAACCGATCTTCAAATAGCAATCCCCATTAGGATGTTATACAGAATCAAGAATTTGATAGTATCAAAATTAATGTTTATTCATATAAATGGTCTTTATATTAAGTGTGCATTATTAAAGCTTATAATAAAAACTAAGTGTATGTTTTTATGTAAGTATCTGTGTATATTCGTTTTGTGATTTTATTATTTTAGCTGTAGAAAAAAATAAAACTGTGTTCATGTCAACGATTTCGTGTTTTGTTTTTCTGAGATTGGACATGCACAAGATTGGACATGCTTAGAATTGTAGCTAGCGCCTTCAATGAGTGGACCGGGGTTCGAATCCGACCAGGGGCACGGCAACTTTGTCTGCAGTAGAGAACTGCTCTACGCGCAGTAAGGTTTGGGTGCAATGCTACACGGAATTTCAGAGTAGTACCACCCATGGTTCGCTCGTTCCAGCCGTTGCTCGCAGGTTTCACCGCAATGCATAGCTAGCCACGGGGCGTTGCAGGCTTTCTCCCTGCCGTAATACTGGCAGCGGCGATATAAGTGAAATACTCTTGAAAGCGGCGTTAAACTCCAACTCACTTCACCACCTTCAAGGAGTTGAGCTTGACATTGGCGATACGTGCAGGATCAATAGTAGGTATTACTAATAAGGTGAAACATAAAGGATGTCATCTGTATCTTGTGATATATGTGCACATGTAACATAATCACTTATATCAACCAACTAGTGTGTCCGCGTATCGCCTATGACACGTGTCGATTCTGTTATTATACCTGAATGCAATGGATCATATTATAAAATTCTGAACAGAAGCCCGAGATAACTAGAATGTAGACCTACGGACTGATTCGATTCAGATTTGCTTTCCAAATAGAGTATCCTTTTTTTCCGTATGTGTGAAGAAATAAAAAATCGAGAGACAGTGAGACAGACACAGACACCCCCCCCCCCCCCCCCCCCCCCCCCCCCCCTCCTAACAACTTCTTTATTGTGGGGTATGTATGTATAAGCGTTTACTCCTCTGATGTCCTTGTCCAGAGGCTCATGTTTTCTTATGCAGTCCAGTACTTATAACGCCCAACATAGCCTCGAGACTTCCCAAGTGTACAACATCGATCTACCTTTTTCCAATAAAAAATCAATTCTTTAAAAATTAGTATCCAACCGGGAAAACTATTGGACAACGAATATATTAAAAGTATTGGCTTGTATGCATGGTACGACTGCAGCTGTTGACATAATACCAGCTGCTGTTACATGTGTTGACCTATATCAATTACCCAACCCCTTGGGATCACAGTAAGGTGTTCAACTCTTGAAACATAGGGATGACGTCTTCACCATTTCCCGTCCCTCAGTGACGAATTCTACAGTGAATATAGAAATGTTAACTGGTCGATGCCCGGGGCTGTCGTGGTGCATACATGGGAGAGATACTTTATCAAAAGGTCCTGGTTTAACGGGTCATATTTAGGCCTACATTTTCCACTTTTGCCCCCAAAAATAAATGGAATTTTACTTTATATATGAATCTAAATAAAACTTAATTTTAAGAATCATAAGGCGACCGATTCAAAATACAATTATTCATTAAAATAACTTGTTTCGATTTACGATATACGTGAATCTTTTTTGTTAAAAAGTAAAATCACTTTACTGAATGATTAAAATATATATATATGTGTGCATACTATGATTAAAATATATGTCCATCTGTCGTCCACCTGACGAAAGGGTAAGAAATATGGACCAGAATTAAAACGTCCTGTGAAATCAATAAATAAGTGTCATCCATTACTTTAGATCAACTTCAAAATCACAGGAACTCGATATCGTTGGCAAAACGTAGGTTACAATCCATACAACCTATATTTAATAGATACGATATCGAATTCCTTTGTTCTAAATAATTTTGACAAATTTAATCAGATTTAGGCCTAGCTGCGTTAATATAGGCCTATTTTGCCGTTCAGTGATATATAAGACTTGCCACACACACCAGGTAATGTAAAGTCAGTATCTGAATATTTCATTTCACAGAAGGTTATTGTACAGTAATATTGTACGATATGCGCAAAACTGGATTAGATCTACTGGATCGATTCCCTGATTGCACAGTAAAATCTCACGATGAAGCGCCTCACAAGTCCAGGGCAGCGACAAGGCGCTATTTGAGGCCCTATGACATCATTTCGTTTCCAAAAATAGACCAATGTCAAGGTCATTCAATATGGACGTCTCACTATCAAACGATGTTTCGAAACACACTTGAGATCATCTAAAATCTCTGGTATGTCAAATACAATGTCCCTCATGTTATAATTCTTGCGCGATCTGATGCAACAAATACTGGGCTTTGTAACTGGGTCACTATTAGCTGACAGGATATTATAAAGTATTTTATAATATTTTTTTCAAGCGAATATTTTATTATTTTGGTGGGCCAGGCAAATGGCTTACATGAGCAATGTGCTAATATTTTTGGCTTTGAAAAATCATATCCTTGTTATTATCCGTTCGATTTTTACGTTTGATGGCTTGTTTTAAAGACAAATGTATTGGCTTTGCCGTGATATATAACATTGAATGATAACATGATGACAACATTCTGAAATATAATTTCAAACGGACATGGGGTGTTGACCCCGTTACATCCCTTTACTTTTTTATAGTATATGGGGCTGGATCGTCGACTTCATATTCGTTGTAATCGCTAGTTTCGACAATACAAGCCCCTGTGCCCCTAACGACTGTCTTAATATTTTATGACCCACCCCCAAAGGCTGTCATATTTTTGTGTGACCCACCCCCTAAAATCACCGGCCCCCTCCCCCCTATAATATATGACCAGTCCCCAAGACTACAGTACTGTAATGGGTTAATGATTAGATTTCTGGATTCAGTCTCTGCGTGACAATTAGTTATGTATCATTTTAAAGATTGCACACATTATTATCAAATAATCTAAATTAAGAGAACTAAAGATGTGATATAAATCTTAATTGATTTCTAAAAAAATTTTTTTTTGGTAAATTAGCATTTTCAAATCATTTCATAAGGAAATATTAACAAATCTAAAGATCATTTAAATTCACACTATTATTGAATAATTGACAGAGGAGAGAACATAAGCTTGAGAGATGAGACTGCCGTGGTTCATCGACGAGTGGGACTCGTTGTTCTGGCAGAAGGTTGCGGGCGTTGCGACGGGCCTCTGTATTACCTGGTTTATCATGCATCGAGTGTGGAAGAGGAAGAAAATCATGAAGAGGATCAAACACAAGCAGGCGTCCATCCGGCGGACATGTCAGCTGGTGGTGGATCAGTTGAATACCGAAGGGGTAAAAGTTTTCTTATTCGGTAGGCAAAAGAAGGCAGGGATTGGGAAAGACGCCTTTGACACTGGGCCATTTTAAGGGCTTTTAGTCATTTTCAGAAAGTTGAATGGGCCATTCCCCTTTGTTGCAATAGTAAAATTTCAAATTTTAATGGGCCATATTTTCATCCTATGTGCAAAAAGGCCCATGGCCCCTACCTTTCCCAATCCCTGAGAAGGTTTGGGAAATCAACAAAATTGAGATGCTTCTAGAATATTTTTCAGAGATTTCACATGTTTGAACTCTCATGGGGATTCATACTCGGTTCTATTGGTTACAATTGTTCGGAGAAATATTATTGCTGACTCCTTGTCTAATTTCTTCCCAAAATAATTTCTTGTAAAGTTGGTTTGTAAGTTTGATAAAGAATTACCATATGTAATTATGCTTCATTCTTTATTCTTCATTATATGATTTCTGCTCCTTATATGTTACGTTACTGAACAATTTCAACAACTAGATGAACTTGTTTGCTTTCAGTTAACAGTCCCACATCGAGAGAAAATCTTGAAACTTTCTTTTACCGAGCTTCAGTCACAACTCCAGACAGGGAAGTTGACAGCAATGGAAGTGTTGAGAGCATACCAGTCAAGGGTAATGATAATGAATGAATAATGCAATGTTTTGTTCAAAATAAGATTTGATGAGAGGAATGAAATGAGGTATTCATATACATGTGATCCATAAGATGACTAGTGAATATTTTTTCTCACACACCTTAATAATTATCACAAGTTTTAAACTTACGAATGGTATTGAAATGCGGTGACATTTATGGTTGCCTGATAGAATCGCTTCCACGATGTAGGTATTCATCCCAAAAATGTGGCAATTACTTGTTTTCAACGACCATCGATTAACAACCGTATACTAGACTTAGTGCAAAAGCTGATAGTACATGTCTATTTACATGTTTACTGGTTGTATGACCTGTTAAACAATACCAACCCAAATCTTTCTTTTCATCAGCTATAGATAAGTTTCCAAAGTAACGTTTTTAAGAAAAGTCTGAAAATTATCCCAAAAATGTTGCAATTACTTGTTTTCAACGACCATCAATTATAACGAACTTGCTCTAGTTCAGAAGCTGAAATTACATGTCACGTTTACATGATATTTACTTGTTATACCTATTAAACAATACCAACCCAAATCGTTTTTTTCATATGCTATAGATTAGTTTCCAGAAAAACATTTTTAAGAAAAATCAGAAAATTATAACTAATTCACATGCTGGCTGCCATGGTACATGGTCTAGTTTTCGATCAAAGTCACGACTTTTTATGTTTATTAGTGCCACTATTCTGAACCAGTTATCAATGAAATTATAATTTTCAGCAGCCCTCAATACTTCTCAATAAAGTTTTGATAATGTTTGACAGACGTGACTCAACACCTTTTGTCTCTTTTGATATTCTTGATCAATTTAATGACCTTCTTTCTACAGGCCATGGAAGTAAACGAATATCTCAACTGCGTGGTGGAGCCTATCATGGAAGCAGAGGTGAGACTATTGGAAACAGTAAACAGCTGATTCAAGTTCTTATAATCACCCAACTTCCCAATGCAAGGCATAACTCTTGCCAGTCCCAATTACTGGCTGATTTAGGCCTTGCAGTATTTCCTTTAAAAATCTGTGTTTAGAAATCCAGGCCCGCTATGCATTTCAGGTGCAGCGATTCATTGGACATTTTCACTTCTCAAGGTGGTGAAATTTTGTGGGGAGATACCTTGCACCAAGGGGATCAAAGTCTACCAAGGGGATCAAAGTTTACCAAGGGGATCAAAGTTTACCAAGGGGATCAAAGTTGACCAAGGGGATCAAAGTTGACCAAGGGGATCAAAGTTGACCAAGGGGAAGGGGATCAAAGTTGACCAAGGGGAAGGGGATCAAAGTTTACCAAGGGGAAGGGGATCAAAGTTTACCAAGGGGATCAAAGTTGACCAAGGGGAAGGGGATCAAAGTTGACCAAGGGGAAGGGGATCAAAGTTTACCAAGGGGAAGGGGATCAAAGTTTACCAAGGGGATCAAAGTTGACCAAGGGGAAGGGGATCAAAGTTTACCAAGGGGAAGGGGATCAAAGTTTACCAAGGGGATCAAAGTTGACCAAGGGGATCAAAGTTTACCAAGGGGATCAAAGTTGACCAAGGGGAAGGGGATCAAAGTTTACCAAGGGGATCTTTTGGTCCTCACCCACCCTGCAAATATGAGTGTGGAAAGCATTTTCCTTAAACCTTTAAACAACTTCTTCTTCGAAACCAATTGACATAGGATGTGGAAATAAGCATGAAAAGTAGCCAGTCGAAAAGAGTTTTTCTGTCAATTTATAAGAAAAAAAATGCAAAAATTTACCAGCCCAGACCAAACGTTAGGGATCGTACATGACTTAAATCCTTATTTTAATTTAGTGATTTTATGTGATATGGACTAACAAGATGAATATGATTTGTTATATAACTGCATCTGGAACAAAGATAAAATGAAAGTAAGAAATTAAAAATAAGATTGATCTCAATCTCCTTCAGGCCAGTGTTCAAAATAGCTGGCTGTGCGTCAGTTGTGGTTATTTTCAGATTGGTCCAGTTGGAAAGTGGCCAGCAAGACCATCTGGCTTGTGGGATTTCGATAAATAAAATGCCAATACACTGCAGGATCTGTTTAAAGGTGCATCCATTGTGTTTCATAAATTTTTACTTGGCTTTAATACGTTCCAACTCACCAAATGTGCTGTCTACAATACAAATAAATTCACTCAGCTTGCATATTTATCCCCAATCGCCAAATATATCATAATTACTAGTTTCCAATTAAAATTGAGTAACATCATTATGCATGTGTAGAAACCGAAAGTGCATGTCCTATTTACACTCGCAGTAATTATATGACCTATTAAACATTATCAAACCAATTTTAAAAATTTTATCTGGTTTAAATAAGATTCCAAAATTACGTTTGACTCATTGGCGCGCGCCACACACAGTGTATTCTCCAGTTTTCGATCAGAAATCGACACTTTTACCTTCATATCGTCAATATACTAAGTCGAGTATCATCAAAATGGTAGTTTCGGTAACAGTTAGTACTTCTCGATAAAGTAAGACCAATTATAACGTTTGGCATATTTGACCCCAACAACTCAATGGATGTACCTTTTATTATGTGAAGGACTGATTGATTTTTCAAACCACAAGCCCTGATTGACAGAAAAGACTAAAAAGTATTTCACCCCTGCTTCAGACTCAAGCAAAGGAACTAGATAAACAGACCGGGGTGAAGGGACCACTTCATGGAATACCTGTCAGTGTCAAGGAGGTCTTCTTTGTCAAGGTATTTAGTGTAATTCATCAACAAATCTTTCTCTTCAAAATTAACATTGTGAATGCTGTTTTGGATCAAATTTTCATCAACGTAGTAGCTTTTCTTTAATTTTCTGCTTGTAATAATAATTTTAAGGTAAATAGTTGCAGTTGTAAAATTTTAGGGATTGATTGTCATTCAACACCTGCAATTGAGTTTAAAACTGATTGTGATGTCAATCAACATAGGGAAATAAACCATTCAGTGGGAAGGATACACCGAGGTCATGTTAGAATTTTCCATATGAATTGACAAATTTCTACATTTGTATGTGCATACTATTGAAGCTGTATCTTTTCCCCTAAGGGTTATGACTGTACAGTTGGACTACAACACTTTGTAGATAAACCAGTGGATTATGACGCCCCTCTTATCCAGGTAATTCTTACCATTTAACGTATATAGGTCTCTGTTAAATATACCTGTATTCTTTTAGTCATGTGAGTGATATAAGACAACTAAGGAAGCATTAAGTTATGGAAGCAATTTGTACAAAACTATTGCTGTATTATTTCCGTAAAATAAGAAGTTATATCAAGCTTCTTTTAGATCTAGACATCTTTTAAATCTTTGTGTTGGTGTTTGCTTATATATAACTTATTAACTGATTAACATTCATATGGTTGATTTAATTTAAGTTATAAATTTCAAAATTTCAAAGCGTCCAGAATTCTTCTTTCTCCTTCTCAGGTGTTAAAACAACAAGGTGCTATTCCATTTGTGAGAACCAATATACCTCAGCTTTTGATGTCGTAAGTATCTCAGAGTCGCAGTTTGATTAAAATCGACCATTTTCCGCGGTATAAAAGTTGCAAAATGGTACATCTACTGGGATACAAACTCATATCGTTCAGAGGTTTCCTCGCCAAACCATCGCTCTGATAACAGCCTGTAGGCTCGCATGTTCTGATGCTATTCAGGTAGCCAATCACAGAACGTCTAACAGAAGCTTTTGGTAGGAGAAACTAGGGGCAAGTAACTCTCTACAGCCATAACTTTGTCAGTCTCCATAACCTAAGGAATGTGTCAACGAATGATTCCGAATGCTTTCAAAAGGGCGACCGTTAAAAACCATGTTTTTTGGTCAGCTATGTAACTGGGTTTTGTCTGCACTAAACTGGTACAGAACGTGCGCCTTTATAGGGTGTTCTCAGACCTTTTGGTGAGGAATCTACCGAACCATTTCGTATCCCAGTAGATGCAATATTTTGCAAATTTTATTCCTCGAAGGAATGTCGATTTTTAATCAGACTGCCCAGAGTCGTCTCCCTTTACTGTAGGATGTATGTAGTTTTCATAGAATAAAAATCACAAATAGATTGATGATTTTGATATCATTTAAGATATTCATATTGATGATTCCTTTTAAATAACAATGTTAATATCTTAATAAAGAAAAGACAGATATAAAGACAATGTGAGACTAAAATTAACTAAATATGTTAAAGTTATTGTGTAGTTATACTTAAAGGTTGATTTTCTATCGTAAAAAGAGAAGCCTTTTGATTGTCATCTAATGATAATTTTCATTTTTATACCATTTAAAAACTAATCAAATTCAATTGCATTATTTTCCTCAGATTTGACAGTTCTAATCCAATCTATGGCGAAACTCGAAACCCACACAACCTGACCCGAAGTCCTGGGGGTTCGTCAAGTGGAGAGGGGGCGCTGATTGCCGCAGGGGGTTCGTGTCTGGGAATCGGGAACGACATCGGAGGCAGCATAAGGATCCCTGCCCACATGTGTGGGGTGTGTGCGCTCAAACCCACTTCCGACAGACTTGGGTAAGCGCTTACTGTCATCCTAATTTGTCGTGCATAGATCAGTTAAAGGGATGGTTCATTAAACTAGATACACTATGAGGAAATAACATGTTAGAGGATTTACCTGTTTCTGCAAGAAATCATGATTTGCCTCGTTTCAGTTGAACTGAGAAATTGCTGATTAAAACACAGATCTTTTGAAACTTTGCTTCGATTGTTCATCTAATAAGTATTAGTTGTATATATGCATAACTGGTAGTATCCGTTTTAATATCTTTTCACAAAAAATACCCCATTTTGATTATCCAATTTTTGTCTTTGCAGAGCAGCAGGACTGTTTCCCATTGGCGAAGGAAGATGTTTTGGTATGTGTTTCCTTGCCTTTTAGGGATAAGACTCTTTCTTTAATGCGATAGCGATAGTCGGTTATGATGAGGGCCACTAAATATAGGGGGTATTTTCACTAGTGTGTAAAACAGGTCAAATTGCAGAGTATGTTGATGGTTATGGATTGCGTTAAAAATGCCTTGTCTCTAATGGAGGTCTAAAGCCCCAAATATTACCTACTGCAATGGATAACAAAACATTTCAAACTTGTGAACACTTGTTCATGGTTAATCCAGTAGCACAGGTGCAGAGGATGTTGTGACCGTGACCGGGGTCTTCCAATGGAAAAGGGAGGGACATGGTTCATTTTTGTTTTCCCCCATACTTGCCCATGCAAAACATTTTGCAAGAGGGGGGGTCCAGACCCCCCCAACAATAAACAGTTACATGGATAACATAACCCGTGGGCGGAGATACATTGTCATAGGCCTCGGTACCTGAAAGGTAAATGATCATACATGGCATCACCTGATAATGGCAAAGGGGGTTTTTAGGGTCTGAAAAGGGGGTTTTTCCTTCCCAAAGAGGGTTTTTAGGCCCTTTGCTGTTTTTCGTTTCTAATCAATATAAATCATATATTTAACATACTTATCTTCTTTAATTGTTTATCATACACACAATTACAACTTTTGAATATATAAAATAATAATTCAATTAATTAATTCAATATGATACTATGTTTCAAATGATAAATAATATATGTTTATGGAAAATGGAAAACTTACTTCACCTGTCACACTATGGAAATATTGCAGATTTGAAAACTGTCTTAAATATATTTTGTTTGAAAAATAACTTCATGTTCTGATAAAAAAAACTGAGATTGAGGTACGTTTTTTTAACAAGTTAAATTTATCAACATTTTAAAAGAAAAATAAATGATTAAAAATATCCATTTGGTAATGACGTCATTTAGAAAATGGTATGTCTGTGACAGTTTATCAAACAGATACTTCCATCTAAAATAGATAAAGATCGTATTTAAGTGTTCATGAATCCATTAGAGGACACGTAAATTATCTACTTGCAATATAAGAAAGTCCATTGTTGACGAACGGCGATCTTTCAACATTGCCAGTTTGAGCGAGTTAACAAACGAATTTGCTACGAGAAAGACGAGGAATTTCTGATAATTTTAATCATATATTATTCATTGAACCTTCAAAGCATATATTATTTCTAAATATGCATTTTGAAATTAGAAATTAAACCGTTTTTTTTTATAACAAATATTTACGTAAACACAAACAGGAAGTTCGTTAGACACGTGGTCCAACTAGTTACCTTACAACTTATTTCCTAGCAATATGTGTTATCAGATATTTAACTTATTTAAATTACATTGTTTTCATATTTTATTTAGAGGAATATTTAGCGATTTTAAATAAACATTTTACGAAATAAGTTGGCAATAACATAAACCCGAAAAGAATTTGGAGTTTGTAATAAGCATTTTCTTTTTACTGTCTGTCGTCAAGAAAATACGATCACGTATCACGGAGCGGTTGCACGCTGTCTGGAGCTAGGGTCACGCGCTGTTTGGAGCTAGCAAACGGTGTTTGCATATAGCGCCCTATGAGATAATGTTATAGATTTCAAAGCCAATTGTTCGTCTTTGATACGGTTTTGCATTTTACAACTTGTATTTTAGCTTTGCTTTTGATTTATTTTGGTCTATCATATTATCAGTATTATTTGCTATGACTGATATAATTTAATGTGTCGAGATTCAACTATTTAATGGAGCAAAAATTAAACTGTAACTAATTCGTGAATCACCGGTAGACTGAAGCCACACACACACACGCTCGAACGATTGTATCTTTGACAAAATTTGTTTTAAATGCAATGTTGATGGACAAGTTTTTGTAAATAATATTGAAAATGACATTGTATAGTACACTTTCTCAAGCGAGTATTTTTTTAGATTATGTCAAAATCGGGTTTTTTCAATACCCGATCGGGGATGCGGGTGAAGCCTCCTGAAATCGGGTAAACCCGCCGGAATCGGGTAAGATGCCATGTATGAATGATGATATCATCAACATTACAAAGCAAATTGTTGCTCTGTGTCATCATATGATAAATATGTTCCTTGTTATGTTTGCCCCTTTACATACTGATTGTGTTGTTTCAGTGGAGGAGTGTTGTGGACCGATGGGACAGGATGTGGAGAGTCTGGTGATGTTTATGCAGGCCATGTTGGTACCTGCCCTCAACAAGGCCTGGCCCTTCGTACAAGTCAAACCCTTTGATATGGAGGTATGTGCATCATGGCACTGTAATACAGTGATATCATCCCACAGTGATAACATAAATGATATCACCCAGGAGTGTAAGGACAAGTGTAATCATGATGAGATGAGTGATATCACCCAGCAGTGATGAGATGAGTGATATCACCCTGCAGTGATGAGATGAGTGATATCACCCAGCAGTGATGAGATGAGTGATATCACCCTGCAGTGATGAGATGAGTGATATCACCCAGCAGTGATGAGATGAGTGATATCACCCAGCAGTGATGAGATGAGTGATATCACCCAGCAGTGATGAGATGAGTGCTATCACCCAGCAGTGATGAGATGAGTGATATCACCCAGCAGTGATGAGATGAGTGATATCACCCAGCAGTGATGAGATGAGTGATATCACCCAGCAGTGATGAGATGAGTGATATCACTCAGCAGTGATGAGATGAGTGATATCACCCAGCAGTGATGAGATGAGTGATATCACCCAGCAGTGATGAGATGAGTGCTATCACTCAGCAGTGATGAGATGAGTGATATAACCTTGTAGTAATGAGATAGTGAGTGACATCACCCTGTAGTTATGAGATAAGTGATATCACCCAGCAGTGCTGAGGTAAGTGATATCATCCCACAGTGATAACATAAATTATATCACCCAGGAGTGATAGGATGAGTGTAATCACCCAGCAGTGATGAGATGAGTGATATCACCCAGCAGTGATGAGATGAGTGATATCACCCAGCAGTGATGAGATGAGTGATATCACCCAGCAGTGATGAGATGAGTGATATCACCCAGCAGTGATGAGATAAGTGATATCACCCAGCAATGATGAGATAAGTGATATCACCCAGCAGTGACGAGAACACTTTTTTCAAGACTTAGGTTCCTTAATGTTACAGGTGTACAGAAGTCGGAAGGGGCTGCGTATCGGCTACTTCAGTGATAACGGTGCACTGGCGCCGGTACCAGCCGTGAGGAGAGGAATGGATCTGGCCTGTAGAGCTCTCCGGGATAGAGGACACACTGTGAGTTAAACAGGGTATTTCTGAAACTTACACCATGAGCAAATTAAGAACAGGAAGATTTTCTGGATAACAACTTATTTAATGTGAAAATACACAATGTTTCGGAGTACATACTCACTCCTTCATCAGGTGGAATGAGCAATCTATCAAATAGTTTTGTTAGCTATCTTTCTAAGAGTTTTGATGTCAAACCCTCATTGTATAATGGACAATTAGATTTATACTTGGTAAATTGGGTAACAGTTCAGCTGTTGAATTAAAAAGCATCAAACTAGGGCCAATTTACAGGAATCACAACTGCAAAATCAATTGATAACTGGTTTAGCCACATTATCACTTCATTGGCAAAATTGATAAGTAATTTTTCTCCCTAATTTCACACACAAAATAACTCGATTCATTATATTTTCAGTGGTGAACTACGGTATTTATCGGTTATTATCGGTTTATCTCGTGAAGTAGAAATGATATATTTACACTCATTTGTCTCATTTCTACTTCACTCAATGAAATATATATACATGATATTCGATGAGAAATGTCAAAATACCTCGATGTTTCCAGCTGGTGGAGTTCTGCCCAACGAGACAGATGGACGTGTTTCTTGATCTCTTCCTCAAGGCTCTGTGTGCGGATGAAGGGGCTGAGGATAACGCCTTGCTGTATGTATGCCAGAATTTGGTGGTTTTTTTAACTGTCAATTCAAGCCAGGGGACTTGTTATTGAAACGAAATTGTGGATGTTTCCATTCGTGTATGTATGCTGTTATTTAAGAAATAGAGTAAACTAACCATTGCAATAAACTACAGTTTTACCCTGAACTATTATAGTTCAAACATGTGGCTTTTAACTCATTTTAACATATTTTCACTAAATACATGTAGTGAAGTAACTTTTGTCGTGTATTGAAAATCATCTCTCCCCACTTCTTGCGACTGTCATGACATTATTTTTCTTGACGCCATTCATCATTGACCGTGACTACACTCAAGTCTTAATTGTTGACTAAAGAATGGGCAGCATATTTGATCTTGCCCTTAAACATGCTAGAAAGCGCATGCATGTAAATACAATTTGAACTCATTGATTGGTTATTTGTCTGATTATTACTCTTGGGTGTCTCTAGATTTACAATTTGAACCCTGATATGATGAAAAATGTTCTTCTATCTTCTCCAGTGATAACGACATGTTGGACCCTGGCTGCAGACTATCTTACTATATTTTCAAGATGCCCTACTTCATGCGATGGCTTCTCAGTATATTCGTTCAGTTGATGGTAAGACAGTCTACCTCTTTATCAAAGTTGGATATTATCATCTCTGTTTATCTATTGCATGTGGTTGCTGTGCGTTGTTCAGTTGGTCACCATCAAATGAAGTTCAGCAACATCGACTATGGTTTATAATTGGATGGGTGACCCACTTCTCAGCTTATTATTCTGAGACTCTACAAACTGATAATGTTGAATATCGTGATACGGAATTTGCATTATTGTTTGACCAGCTGAGGTTGGATCATTTGTTAAAGTATCAAACTTCTAAATTACTTTACATCAAGATTAAAATGTCCTCATGACTCTCTCTCTTTCGAGAAACAACATCGGATAGATGCTAAGAGACAATTTCACTTAACGAAGTATCAAGTGAAATGACCATGAGACCCAATCCAAAGCAAGATTTTATCCGTTTGCCATCAGCTAGGATTAATGGATGCATGTTAAACATGTTTCACCAGCATTGGTTGATAGTTCTATAATTGATGGTCTTAATGAACATTATATATGTAGCGCTTTGGTCTCATTGGGTTGTGGGGCGGGATAGCGCAGTATTTAGCGCGTTCGGCTTCAGATCAAGAGGTCCGGGGTTCAAATCCCGCCAGGGGCACGGTAACTTTGTCTGCAGTAGAGAACTGTTCTATACACAGTAAGGTTTGAGTACAATGCTACACTGAATTTCAGCATAGTACCACCAATGGTTCGCTAGTTCCAGCCGATGCTCGCAGGTTTCACTGCAATGCATAGCCACATGGCGTTGCGGGCTTTCTCCCTGCCATAATACTAGCAGCCGTGATAAAAGTGAAATACTCTTGAAAGCGGTGTTTAACCCAAACTCACCTCACCTCCATCCATTCAAAGAGTGGCGGATCCAGAATTCTTGGATCCGCCACTGTCAAACATCGCCTTTCATTTTCTACTGAGTTCTGTCTTGTAAGTAACTTATACCCATTGGGTTGCAGCGTTTTTATTGTATGTATTTATGATTTATTGCTCTATTCAAACTTCAATTATTCAATGTAAGTTACTAAATGATGAAAGGTGTAAATTTCAGGATGGAGATGCAGCTCGTGCCTTGCGACTTAAAACAAGGTAATCACAATTAAAATGAATCGAAGTAAACTATATAAACTATATATTCCCATTTTCTCTTCAAAGAGGTTTCTTCTCACATAACCTCAGTTATATGTAGACCATATTCTCGCTTCTAACCCTTTAATTGAAAATCAGCAACACGGATACCATCCTTTTATCTATCATCTCTGACTAACTTCTCCCTTGTAAAAAAAGTATGCATCATCTGAAGACACTCCAGTCTATTCAATGGTTACAGTAACAGACCAAATGCTGGGTTTGAAACAACATGGCTGATTATAAAGTAAATTTGACTTCAACCAATCAGGATTCTTTATTTGTGGCCAAGAAAGTGCGTGTTCAATAACATGTTATGTTAAAAGAATTATATGAATGACCTTTGTGTTGGGAGAGAAAATATATTCCAAACCTGTAGAATTAAAATCAACTCTTAAAGGGAAAGTTATCGTTAGCATCCGCCATCTTGGATTCTTGGCATTATGTGAAATGAAAACATGCTATATTTAACCCAATTCTAAAATTATAAAATAATAAAACATATACAATGATAAGATATTCACATACTAACACATATAATATAATAAAACTGATAAGTCATCAAAACATTAACTTCATTGATATATTTCAATTTGACTGTTTTAATCATGTATTAATAGCATATATGTGTAAACGAGAATATCGT
This sequence comes from Gibbula magus, assembly GCA_936450465.1. Lineage (NCBI taxonomy): Eukaryota > Metazoa > Mollusca > Gastropoda > Trochida > Trochidae > Gibbula > Gibbula magus. The sequence continues at coordinate 60,016,411 of OW388292.1, read as the reverse complement.
CTCTGATTTCGTTTCCCCCAAAAAACACATAGAACCCTCCTTTTAAAATCACAGCAAAAGTTGGGAGTCACCTCTGTATCAACATGCTGATTATATTCTGTCCTTGTTTATTTTCAGAACTGTCCATGAATATTTCAAGCTCGGCAAGAATATAATGGTAGGTGTATATTATTGATAAAATTGTTTTCAGATGTCATGTGATGATGTGAATTGATTTCAAATGTATGCAATAATATAGTCTGAATATTTCAAGCTCTGCAAGAATATAATGGTAGGTGTATATTATTGATAAAATTGTTTTCAGATGTGATGATGTGAATTGATTTTAAATGTATGCAGTAATATAGGCTGAATATTTCAAGCTCTGCAAGAATGTAATGGTAGGTGTATGTATATTATTGATAACATAGGGTATAATATATAATAGGGTATATATATATATATGATAAGTCAGGGTTTAATGAAAGTAAAGAAAAAGAAAGTCTTTTGTATTTTGCATTTTGGAATTTTAAAATGGTTTATTGATTGACTAACTGTAATGTTCGACTGACTTGTTTCAGGATTACAAGCTAGAGTTTGTGGCCGCCATGAAGGAACAGGAACTAGATGCAATCATTTCTCCCACAATGCCTCTGCCGGCAGTACCACTTGGGATGGCTAGTAGCATAATAGGTACTCTTAAAGGAACAGTATTACTGGGGTATTGTTGGTGGAAATAAAATATTAGGATATGCTCTCATTTTGTATAAACACTTTAGCTGTCAAACCATTATCTGCCTAGATTTCTGAAGGGCTATTACAGGACTCCAAACCCTTTCACCACTAAGAAACCTGACCGCTAATACGTTTTCTGGCCTCTGTAGAGGCCTGTAGGGGTGAAAGGGTTAATGGCCCCTGATCTGTGATGGGCTACTGACTAAAGCTAGTAGACTTTTGTGAATATTCAGAGACCCACACGTGGATGTTTAATGTTAGTCATGCTCATCATATAACATCGTGAGATATTTGCTTCGAATGGACTGTATTTCATTACATACAACACGTAAATGCACCAACAATACCCTGTTTGTACTTCCCTTAAGTGGATTTTATCTTCTAATACAGCTGAGACAAAAGATTAACATTCTAATGTTTCTGGAATATTATCTTGATAACTGTTTATAAGTAAATTGATTTTGAAGCATTTTCAATGAAACACTTGAGACTACATCTAATTCCTTTTTGCCCTGTTAGTTTTCTAAATGTATCCACTTTACTACTGTAGTTATTCAATTTCAAATCCATGGGTTATTTTCAGCATCTGCTACCTATATGACGATATACAATCTGTTGAACTTTCCGGCTGGTGTTGTGCCGGTAACCAAGGTAACGAAAGAAGACCAAACTAAGCTGAACAACCCAGCTGCATATCCAACACACACTTTTCATGAGAAGATGTGCAAACAGGTGATTTCCTAAAAAAAATTGAAATTTTTATTGACTATTTTGGAATATTCTGCCTAATGAAAGAGCACTGAAAGCTAACAGTAAATTTGAAATCACCGTAATTGCCATATATCGGATAAAAATGACTGACAAGGGTAACAAGACATTGCAGTCATTGAGAAGAAGAAAAAGTATCAGAGTTGTACCTCATGAACTCACTTGTATCAACTCATGTAGTCCAGGGGAGTGGCTTATCCAACTTATAAACCTAAGATACATTTTAACCACTAAGAGGTTTGCCTCATGTTGCCCCCATTCTTGGATTCTCAGGTTCTCATGTTTCTCCCAATGCTAAGGCAAGAAAATATTGCAAACCAATGTTCAGTGCAACATTCTGTAGTTCTAATCTCTTTCTCTCTCCCCCTGTAGCTGACAGACAGTGAGGGACTGCCGGTCGGTGTCCAGTGTCTAGTTCTATCTCATGTTCTAATCTCTGTCTCTCTCCCTCTGTAGCTGAGGCAGGACAGTGAGGGACTGCCGGTCAGTGTCCAGTGTCTAGTTCTATCTCATGTTCTAATCTCTGTCTCTCCCCCTACAGCTGAGCCAGGACAGTGAGGGACTGCCGGTCAGTGTCCAGTGTGCTGCTCTCCCCTACCAGGAGGAACTGGTGCTGCGGGTCATGAGGGATGTCCAAGATGGTGTCGCTTACAAGAAGGAAATAAAAAATTGCAGCTCTTAGACTAAGCTATAAACAAAAGCACACGGAAACAATATCGAGTGTTTATTGCTTACAGAGTTACAGATGAAAAACACTTGTCTTGACTCCGCCTCAGTGAAAGGGTGACCATATAATAATAATGATAATGGACATTTAAAAATGTGCCAATGTACATGATGCAAAGCATGAACTCTTTAAATCCACCCACAGCATGTCTTGATCTGGCTGTCATGAAGTTGTTTTTGTCATTTGGAAAGATAGTCAACTCAAAATGTATCTATCAAACAAGTTTCATTGGTAAAATAATTGAAACCTCATTTTGACGTTAATGCTACTTTCTTCATCTTGGGTGTTACTGACAGATTGCTTATGAATGCTATGGCCCCCTGAAACACTATTGCTATGCTTTTCTGTGGAACCTGTGAATGTTAAGTAGGGAAGTGCAAGTATAGTTTGATATGAGTGAATCTCTTCCAGGTTTGTTTGATCTCTACATTTATATGTGCATATATGTTAACGGTTAGGCCGATTCTTGCCTGCCTGAAGCTGGCTCTTCAATACTCTTTGTATATTTTGTATTTTTATCTTTTTGGAGATTTTTTATGTCTTTTCAGATTTTGTGTATTAATTGCTATTTACAATTTTACTTTTTGTACTTAAGTTATAGGGATATTTTCTTTTACTCTTTGTGCATTTAAAATAATTATGCATGATTAAAACTGCCAATAAATACCATAATTTGCAAAACAATTTGTCACACTGACTCTTTAATATTATCCCTGCCTACATTTTGCACCCACCAATCTGTAAAACAAGTAATTCAATTTGTATGAGCATCAATACCATAACTGCTGCAGCTGTTAGTCCTGGGTGTACATGTGTGACTGTGTGTACAGAACAATGACACGTGAAACTGTTGATTCGCAAGCATATATCTCATGATAGGACTTCTGTTGAAAAGATGATTATTTATAGTGTAAAAATAATCTTTAAAGACACATTTCATCACAAAAAAAGATATGTTTATTTTAGTGACAGAACCTCAATACAAATCATCTTAAAGGTACATCCATTGTGTTGTTGGGGGTCACATATGGCAAACGTTACATGGTGTTATTTCATTGTGAAGTACTGACTCTTGCCGAAAATTACAATTTTGATGATAGTTGAGTCAGTATAGTGGGTGATATAAAGGTAAAAGTAGTGATTTCTGATCGAAAACCGGACAATGCACAGTGATAGACGCGCGTCAATTAGTCAAATGTAATTTTGGAAATTTATTTAACAGGGAAAAAAAATTAGGTTGATAATGTTTAATAGGTCATGTAACTACTGTGCATGTAAATGGGATGTGCAGTTTTGGATTCTGAACATTTTTAATGATTTTGGTAGATTTTAATTGTAAAGTAGTAAATATGATATATTTGACGTTTGGTGATTAATATGCAAGTTGAGTGAAATTATTTCTACTGAAATCAGCCCATATAGTATTTTGGAATGTATTGAAGCCAAATAAAATTCTATGAAACACAAAGGATGCATCTTTAAGAAAGTTGCTTTTAAAATTAGTAAAAAAATCAATTAAAATAAATATTGGAAATGAACTATATCTCAATAGTGTTTAAGTGTTATTTTGTTAATTAGGAATAAGAAATATTTAAAATGGTGTCTGCATTGTTCTGCATTTATTTGCATAATTAATTGTTGTAACTGATTAAACAAAATTGATACTGTTATATCTCAGTTTGCTCAATATTTTGTTATGTGGAGGACATGAAAATTTACAATTATCATATTAATAAAACCTTAATTAAAAAAACTTTTGACTTTATTTTTTTTGTCTTTAAACATACCCGCGACCTAAAAAGGTTGGGGGTATATAATAATACCAACGATTCCATGCGTCCGATCGATTACAGAAAAACAGTTCATCTCATCCTTTTCAAATTTGGTACATGTCTTCTTCACCACTAGGAGAGGTGCAGTGCGAAATTTAAACCGAATTGGTGACTTTTAAAAGTTGGTGAATTTTTTAATTTTTTAACTTACCGGTAGTCATATTCTGAGCATTTTTTGTCCGATCAATATAACAGAAAACTATTCATCTCATCCGTTTCAAATTTGGCACATGTCTTCTTCACCCCTAGGAGAGGTGCATTGCAAAATGTTACACGATTTAGTGACTTTTTGTTTTTTTGGCGATTTTTTGTATTTTTTACTTCGTCATATTCAGAGCTAGAATTAATGAAGCTACTTCTATGTTGTGATTTGTTGACTTTATCATTTTCTTTTTCATATAACTTTCATAAAAATCTACTTCTGTGTTCTTGTTGATTTCACTATTTTATATTTCCACTGGTAATATTTTTGGAAAAGTTAAATTTTCTTTCCTTTCAGCTGTAAGAAATCTGGGGTAATCTGTAATGTAAGTGGGATTGGGGTGTCACGGAGGGATATTTATATTATATTTACCATGGTTAGGATAATTGTTTACTGGTTAGTCTTGTAGCCCATTGTTTAACTTGCTCTAATTTAGGGACTACTTTCTGTCTGGGCCACGTGTTCACCGTAGTGCTAGATACATTGGGTAGGCCACGTGGGTGGTGCTATATATGTTGGGTAAGCTCTGATTGGCTGGCTGGTCCGCATTCAGTGGATGAACCTTAACCCATGTCAGAGGTCGTCCCGGTGCACTATATAAGTGACCTGACTCTCCGTATTCAGTTGTTCCAGTCTTGGCGATCCAAGCAACAGCTAAGGTAGCTCCTCGTAGCACAGATGTCCCGCGCAAATCCTGGTTCAGGGTTTCCCCACTCCGTTATACAGTAGGATGCTAGGCGATATATATGGGGATGTAGTGTTAGGTTGGGCTGGGGGGAAATGTAGCGTAGGAAAGAAATAGGAAGTTAGGCTGTTCGTTTCTGGGTAATTTAATTGTTATTGCGGGATGGTGCGGGTGGCTTTTAGGAAGAGTTTAGATATTCATGTTCCTAACAGGGCTAGTTTAGGAATGTGAGTGACAGAACTGGTGCTATTTGTCCAAGATGTTGAGTTTTTGTTTCCTTTTTCTACCACGTTTGTAAAAAAATCTTGTTGTTGTTATAATATTGTTGTTTCTCATTTGAACTTTATTCCTCATTCATGAACTGGTTCTGAGTCTTGAGTAGCAACACATCAACCTGGAAATATTCACATTAAAATAAAAGTACACAACGCAAAGTCCACTAAAGGTTGATTTTCACATCATGTTGCTATAATTAAGTGTTCAATTCTCAGCTGTCACTGGGCGTCTGAAACGCGCCTATTACACAGCCATAAACAGCCATAAACAGCTATATAGCCCTCACTGTGCCTACAGGGGTGTGCTTCCATGTTCCTGTTGTTTCAAGTCACTCGAATGAATCATTATGGTGGATTGATTTCCAAAATAAAGTTGAAATGATGCAGTGGTAATTGGCAGTAGTGTATTATGTTACCCCTACCTTTTCAAGTTACCGGTAATATTATTCCTACTTTTACTTAAACCACCTATTTTACATGAATAGACTCAATGTCCTACCCTTTTCATAGCTTATCAATCCTTAGGTGTGCATACACCTCTCTCTATACCGGTAAGTAAAATAAAAATGTCAAACTTTAACAGTTAGGGGTATTAGTGATTAGTGATAGGTATTTTGCTTGTTAATGATTAAAACCCACTTATTGTTACCAAAATTGTTTCTGGAGAGGTACTTGATAACTATGTGACTTTGAATCTTTGAATTTCACAAAGGCTGCATTTTTGTCCCCCTGCGCAACGTGAAACGGGACTATGTATTCAGCGGCTTTTTTAACCCTTGTTTACGCGATATCTCATGAAGCGTTGCATCCAAAGTCTTCAAATTGGGTTTCAGCCTACATTGGGGGAAGACGCAGACACCAGTTGATTTTAGTGACCTTGACCTTATTTTCAAGGTCACCGCGACACTTTGACCATTTTCTAATGCTTGTTAACGCGATATATAATGACTGGTTTGACCCAAAGTCTTCAAATTTGGTGTCAGCCTATAGTGTGGGATGACGCTGACACCAGTCGATTTTGTTATCCCACGCCACAACGAAGTTGGCGGGGGTTATAGAAATGAGCTCCGTCCGTCCGTCTGTCTGTGCGTCCGGGCTTTTCCATTCCGGCCTCAAACTTCAAAACTATTCAATATATTTTGCTGAAACTTTGTACAGGTATCAACCAAGTAGTCTAGATGTGCCTTTTGCTATAAAGAAATTTGAGAATATTTTTTTTTTTGTTTACATATGCAAACAGTCTGGACTTAGAACCAAGAAGAGGAAAAACTATATTCCGGCCTCAAACTTCAAAACTATTCAATATATTTTGCTGAAACTTTGTACAGGTATCAACCAAGTAGTCTAGATGTGCCTTTTGCTATATAGAAATTTGATCACTTAATGAGTTATGAGTTATAACAATTTTCAAGAAAGTAAATGCATTATATATTCAAAATGCATAAATATATTCAAAATTCCTGCATGGCGGGGGATATGGCCGACTCTGTCTGCTTGTTATTATGTCTCCCCCCGAAGGGTCGGGAGACATATTGGTTTTAGCTGAGTTCCCGTCGGCGTCGGCGTTCCCATTTCGTTTCCGGAGCAGATCTCTGAAACTATGTGACCAATCATCACCAAACTTAGTATACTGTCTCTCCATATCGTGTAGATGTGCCTTTTGGGGGTTAGAGATTTTTTTTAATTTTAATTTTTTTTAATTTCCATGGCAACGATTTGGACTTAGTCTATTTCCAGGGTAGTGTTCGTTTCCGGAGCAGATCTCTAAAACTATGTGACCAATCATCACCAAACTTGGTATTCTGTCTCTCCACATCATGTAGATGTGCCTTTTGGGGGTTAGAGATTATACACATATATTTTGAAGGTGTGACCTCTACAAAAAAATTAAGATAAACATGTCAAATGATGATGGCCCATACCATGTGACCCTCCAGCCTTATCTTATTGGCCTTATGGGCTAAAATATAACAAATGTATTTTTATCATATTTATAACTGTATCATTCAGATTGGCTTTTATATTGTTTCAATGCTTTCAATTTGACTGACTGTTTTAACTTTATATGCTTACATAGTGACTATGATACTGTTAAACAATACCAAACATCAATTGATTTGTATTACGTACTCGTTAGTTTATGACTTACAAAGATTTTGTTTTGTCTAGTTTTGAATAAGTATTTGTATCATATTTTCTACCTTGTTTTGTGTGTGACCAGTTTTATAATCTATGTACTGGAGCGGCGTTCAAATAAGCCTTAAGGCAGATTTCTTCTTCGGAAATAAAAATATGTTTAAACCAACAATACCAAACAGTAACAAAAGCCTTGAAGAAAAACTACCTGTGTGCAAAAACTGTCGTAGAACTACTTTCAATCCAGATTTCTTCTTCGGTGTGATAAAACTAGGTTTTGGGTAGTAATTACGTGTGTCTGGATGAGTTGCAGTTCGTATATATTTCCGATTACGTTGGTCTATGCTTTGGATTTATCCTAGGTAGCGGCGTCAGTCAGTTTGTTGTGGTTGAAACCACGTTTTTAGTTCCGCCCGAGGTCGTTTACTAGGAGCGCTCGGGTTGGGTAAGGAGGCAGAGGTGTTGGCCAATCGCTGCCCTCCTTACATGTATAATCCAGGTATTTCCCCGTAGTTGGGTATATAAGCGCTGCAGCGCACTTAGTCGTTCAGTCTGTACGATTAGCATCTAATCGGAGGTGAGAGCTCCCTCGCACCGTTACGTTCTGTTTCAGAACGACACGTTCTGTATAAGAACGATGCCCCATCCCAAATATTAGTGTTAGGAATCTTGTTATTATGTTCTATTAATAAATAAAGAGTTTGTAGGTAGGTAAAGTTAGACGGGGTGGATAGATTCGGGGAATGTCGACACTTTGGGTCTATGCACCCTGTGTATTTACATCTAGAAAGGTTAGCAGTAGGAATAATTAGAATAGGTTAGGAATTAAATACATTAGCTAGAGTTATAAGATCTTAGGGATAATTTATACAGTTGAATTACGGTAGCATCTTGTATGGTGTGATCCGTGGCTCAGCAATATTTATACCGCAGTTGTAGTGAAATGTATTTACTGCAAGGTCAAGGTCAGTTAGTCAGGTCACGGTAACCTCTAGTGTGTTGAGAACCGTGAAGTGATGTTTTGTAGTTCTTGATTGTAGTAAACCATATTTACTGCAAGGTCAGTTTGACATCTCACAGAAGCATAATGTGTGAGGTGATTTGAACGTTGATTGAGTTTGTATTTGTAGTGAATTATATTTACTGCAAGGTCAAGGTCAGACGTGGTATTCTACGGTAGCTCCTGTTGTAGCCTTTTCCGTTGTTGTGAAATCTTGCATTTATTATATATTTATTGATAAGTGCTTTCTTGATTATTGAGAATTGTTCTATTTCGAGTATTTATGCACTTGTTGGATGTATCTTAAGTGCTGTCTTGATATTTGATATTGTTAGAACTATTTCGAGTATTTTACACTTGTTGAACGGCAACTGTTGCTATTTTGCAGAAGCCAAGTCTGATGTTTGACGTATTGAGCACTTGTTATGTATTGAACCGGTGCTAGTTTTGAGAAGGTTTTCTTGTCTTCTTTGCCCAAATTCTTCTTCATGTTAATCCATATTGCAATAGCCTATTTATATTTGGTGTGAAAGTTAAGCATTGTTTGAATGAGAGAAGTGTGCCTGCTTATTATGTACCATAAATTACCCTGACTAGTTTGTTACCAGAATAAACCTTTTGTTTACCTGACTCACCTTGTCTGTGTTTCATCCTGCTTCATGAACGAAAGAACCTGGGTTAATAGAACGAGTTTGGCCGCTAATGTCCTATAACATCTCCCTAAAAAACTACACAACGCAAAGTCCCTCATGACCTACATATAGTAGCCAGACTCGTCCTATTACATTCGGAAATAAAAATATGTTTAAACCAACAATAACAAACAGTAACAAAAGCCTTGAAGAAAAACTACCTGTGTGCAAAAACTGTCGGTTCAGTAGAACTACTTTCCTACTTTTGTTTTTATGAATAACAATGATTCTTTTACAAAGGACAAAATTCATGGGGGTCATATATACAAACATCAGTTTATAATATCAAGCAGTCTTCCTAAGAAGTTAAAATTCTGAGCTTCTCAAAGCAAAACATATTTTTCACTTTTTAGCTCATCTGGCCTGAAAGGCCCGATGGGCTTATGGCATGGGATGGCGTCCGTCCATCCGTCCGTCCGTCCGTCCGTCCGTCCGTCCGTAAACTTTTCGCTTTTTCGACTTCTTCTCCAGAACCAATGCCTCCAGAGAGCTGAAATTTAATGTACAGACTCCTTGGCTGAAGGGGATACTAAATTGTAAATTTGGTGACCCTGTGACCCCAAATGTGGGTCACAGGGGTCATAACCTTAAAAGCTATTTTCATCTTCTTCTCCAGAACCAATGACTCCAGAGAGCTGAAATTTTATGTACAGACTCCTTGGCTGAAAGGGATTCTAAATTGTAGATTTGGTGACCCTGTGACCCCAAGTGTGGCTCACAGGGGTCATTACCTAAAAAAAACTATTTTCATCATCTTCTCCAGTCCCAATGAACGTAGAGAGCTGAAATTTTATGTACATACTCCTTGACTGAAGGGGATTCTAAATTGTAAATTTGGTGACAGTGAGACTCCAAATATTGGGTCACAGAGGCAATGACCTAAAATGCTATTTTCATCTTCATCTCCAGTCCCAATGGCTCAAGCGAGCTGAAATTTTATGTACAGACTCCTTGGCTGTAAGGGATTCTAAATTGTAAATTTGGTGAGTCTGTGACCCCAAATATGGGTCACAGAGATCATAACCTAAAAGCCTATTTCAGTTTACAGCATCTTTCTGAGATTATATGTGCACTTCAATCAGTAATTAGGTAAGGGAGGTAATTTTAAAGAAAACAGCTGAGTTAAAGGCATTTCATCTTTCTGATGTGAGAGTTCTAACATGTGCTTTGAGAATATAATATGTCTGATGAAAAAGAGATATTAAGAATTAAAAACTTAGAATTGGAGGTCTAACAAAAATTATAAGTCATATTTTATCTTTGTCTCACATTTCACATATGAGTAATTATTTGTATTTTGCAAGTGAATTTGCTGATAAAGGTACACAAGTCTAAAAGTATTCTAAAGACTTAATACAGAATCTTTTATTAAATCTAATATTATGTTCTTTGTAATTTAAGAGTAAATAATGGAGTTTTTTAATATCTCATGATATTGTGTAATTATTTGGAGAATTAATTAATTAATTATTGAGAATTTCCAGTACGAGTCAATTTGGTATACCTTATTTATATCATATTTTATACTTTATAACTGATTTAGTTTTCTATTAACTTTGCAGTTAATTTTATTCAATAGGAACAAGAAATGAGATAGATGTCTACATCATGGACATGTTTAATGTGAATCTATTTGAAATGAGAACTATTGAATACCCTTTGAAGGAATAACTTGAAGAGGAATTAAATTTTTTCATTTTACATGAGATATGTGAACTGAATATGACTAGTGATGACTGGTGATAACATAGGACTATAAAAGAAGTAGCTATATGAGATTGTGACATCACACCTATTTTCATCATCTTCTCCAGTACAGAAAAATAATTAATTGTAGGAAAAACTGCATCTAACATATAAATTTTACTGGCTGTGAGTCCAGTGTCTGCATGTTTTGTAATTGCATTGTGTTGACCTCTTCCTGGCAGAAGAATGAAAACTGATAGTTACACAGAGGTTTCAGGTTACTTCAAACTACTGTGCAGCACTGTGTTATCATAGACTGTGCGTGAGACTGCTTTAGTCTTCCACTGACTCTAAAAAAGAATTTATTCATAGAATATCACCATTTTATCAAATATTGAAAAGGAGCCTATAAGAAATGGTGAAAAAGAATTTACTAAAAAAAATTCACCAATTTATTAAGTATTGAAATGGAGCCTATGAGAAATGGGATTTTCAAAAACTGAGGCTCCTATTCATTATGTAATAAATGTTGGTATTGCCATAATGCAATTAAGAATTAAAACAATATAATGCAAAGGTGTATGATATTCATAACGAATGTTGATTTATGTGTAACCAATTTTGATAATAATTAACAGGGGTCATGACCTAAAAAGGTTTTTTTCATTTTCTTCTACAGCCCGTGAGGCCATTATTGCAATAGCTTACAGTGGTGAATTGTATGCTAAGAATTGTACCCGGTATATTCTGATTTCATTATTATATAATGTGTGTACGATCTTAAAAAATAGTATGATCTCTCCACCACATTATTATATGTTTGATACCAGCAATTTATTTCCAAGCTTTGTGTTGCTCTTTCAACACATATATATAGCAGATTGGCAAAGTTATGGTAACAAAATATTTTTAAACTGCTTTAATCGTTTCACTACCTAGATTCTTATTACTACATTCCATTATCTGACCATAATGCTATAAAGTCCACTCCATAACATACCCCACTTATTATCTCCTGATGAGCTACAGAGGCCATGGCTCTATTTTTTCCTGTTGTATCAGATGCTTTACAATACTTTTTCATGCCCTCTTTCAAGTCTGTAAAATAGATGATTTTATTACTGTCTATTCTAATATGACCCTCCCAAAACCTTTGTATTTTTTTTCATGACGCTCCCGTTGTATATTTTTTCTGGACCCTCCCTTTTGAGGGAAGACAGAAGACAAGAAGGTATATTGGAGACTTTACACATGAACATGTAATGAACTGTTACAGCACACAAGATACAACACAATTTTGTTTCAAAATTTATTCACCAAAAAACTTTTAGAGCCAATACATATACCCTCACCGAAAATCGAACATGTGATCACTTTACCGGTATATCCTCATATTCCCAATGATAATTGCAATTGCCCTGCGCATAATATTTCACAGGGCACATTTTCATATAACACCGGTACATCCCTTCGATATCGTTTTCCGCGCAATCTTGACCTAAAATTGAGAAAACTAAGGAAAGGAAGGGGTAATCTAGAATCATTGGTGGGATAAATGATTTTACATACGATGGTTTACACTAATATGACTTTCACGTATACTGTCATTATTGTATTTTGTTGGAAACAGTGTTTGTTGTTTCAATGTTACTAACAAGTAACATTGGACATGCCTGACTGAAATTGGGCCTGGGCTGGGGTATTTCTGGTTTTCTCTTTCAGTCTGTGTTGCTTTTCTCTGTTGAATAGGCCTAGTTGAGGTATTAATGTTATTGCAATTTCTAATTTTGCAAATATGAGTTTCCCGAAATTTATAAACTAAATAAAGAGACATATTTGGATACTTCACTTGTAAATCTTTTTGTTTATCGTTTCATTATCGTTCAAGTGTGAAAAGGAGCCGAACCTAGTCTATTATATCGACTTAGTCATTCCTCAGGATAACAGTTTTGGGTGGTCGACCTCTTTGTTTACATGGTCAATTTTTTAAGCCGTTAAGGTAAAATTTATCAATATTCACTATTTTTAATGTTAATTCAATGGCTTGTATAAATATATGTGGCTTATTTTATTGAGTCATTCAATCTATCTATCATTCAATAAATATTAATTATTAAAAACAATTATTAATTGAAATATCACTAAATTACTTATGAAATATATGTAAATGTATTGACATTACAGTTTGAAACTTGACATATGCAGCAGAATTATTTTTACACTGCATATGACAAATTACCGTTACACTTTGACCTACTTACCTGCTGATACAGGATACCTGGATGCAGAGATTGTTTTACTGAGGTGAACCGGTGGAGAAGATGAAAGTCACAGAAGTAGGTTAAAATAATGTCAAAAGTATCATTTTTACGACAAATGAATGAATTTTAAAGTGGTTTGATTATAAATACATGTAATACATTGCAATTGTTTTCTTTTTGAAAATTCACATTTACATGCACTCCTAAGAGTTTCACATTTAACACAGAAAGTCACAGTCACAATGACATTAAGAATTAAAATTAAAAATTAAAAATCTAAAGCATATATCTTTGTTGGTAAAGGCATTGATAATTTTGTTTCAAAGTTAAAGGCTTGTTTAAGCTTATAGTCGATCTGGTTTAAACATATTTATTCAGTAGAAATAGATTGGCAAACAAGCCTAAATGGCTTCTCTAGAGCTGATCTCTTAGACAGATACACATTATGATAAGTCGCTACTGTATTATACTCTCTTTATAATAAATTGAATAATTAATGATTCAGATGTTATATCGACAAACTATTTGATTTCTTTTGCATTGTTATTAGACCTAAATTTTGAATGCAAATTATAAACAATTAAGCCTGATGGGTTAGCAATTTTGCCATCACAGTTAGTCACTGTGAATTGTTATGAAATCTTGGTTTAGATAAAAAAATAATTCCAGTAATCAATCAGGAAAGAATTGTTTCTTAATTAATGTTTGATAAATCATCTAATATCCGGTATGACAATTTTCAGCTGATTTCAGCTGTTGCTACTTAATTAATTTTCTTTATAGGTCCCCACCCTTGGAACCTCATTCCATGAATCTCATGATCAGCTGTTAGTTTATAAACTCAGATCATCGTCCTGATATACATTAGATAAGTCTTTGAAGGCCATTTATGAGTGGCATACATAAGAACAGGAAGAGTTTCTTGATAACCGGTGTGAAAGTTGTTACCAAGAAAGTTTTCCTGTTCATATACTTAAAATAATTTTATCCATGGACAGAGCATAGGATCAGGTTTGAATCCGAGTGAATAATTTGTGACCTGGGCCAATACGGACATACTTAATTAATGATAATTTTATTAATTAACCTCTTGTTAATATATGTGAGTAGCGCCTTGCTCAGCATGCAATCTGTGTTGAACAGTGTAAAATATAAATATCAATATTATTATAATTATCCCAAATTTAATTTAAAAAAAGGATAATTCCTTTTTCAGAGTGAATGGTTAAGAATGCAGCTGCCATGGTTTGTGGATGAGTGGGATTCGCTATTCTGGCAGAAGCTCATCGGGATTGCGACTGGTTTCTGCTTCACATGGTTTGTGATCAAGAGAGTCATCAAACGTAGAAGGATAGCGAGAAAACTGGAGAAGAAGAAGGCGTCCATTAAGGCATCATGTCAACGCTTGCTGGACTTGCTGGCAAAGGAGGGGGTGAGTTGTTTTGGGGGTTGTTTTTTTTATGTTAACTGAATATACCTGATACTTGTCACTACACAGATAGGAAGTATTTATTACCCTGTGAATGGCTGTTGGGAAATATAACCAAATGTAGAATTTGTTTACATCTTTAGTAATTTGAAAACATCATCAAGTGATAAACATACACACTTTCATAAACGATGTATAGTCATAACCATTACCATTTTGTGTATTGAACTATTTTTTTAAAGGAACTGAATATTTCTGTGAAATTTTATCTTTTAGTTGGGCTTGAGGCAACGAGACAGAATTCTCGGTCTGTCAATAACGCAGCTGCAGACCGACCTCCAGACAGGGAAGTTGAAAGCTCTAGAAGTGTTAAGAGCTTACCAGTCAAAGGTCAGTTTAATCTGAGTTACTGCTTATTAAAGAAAAGGATCAAATTCTTTATAATGGACTGGTGATAAGTAGACCATATGATGTTGATGATGAATGATGCTTTAGCCTATAAATACAATGAGTTACCAACCTACAGAAAAATGATAGTTATTGGACTCAGGGTATTGTAGTATAAAGGTAGCAGATACGAGTACACTGATAGAGCATGATAATTTGTTTATTTCTTCTAATAAATGAAAAACACCAGAATGCTGAATTTTTGTTAGACATACCTAAACCATCTTCACAACGTCACAGGCGGAACGAAAAGATTTCCATATCTTCTCCTTCCGCCCTTGACCTCAACCCTCGCATTTTCAGTGCTAAGATTTTAACGTACTGCAGGCTAATCGGATTAGCCAATCAGAAGACAGTTGTATTGCGTCTGTGACTGTGTCGATCATCGCTATTTTGAATTTGTTCCGAATGTAAACTGCAATTTCATTGGCTGTAGGTTAGCAGATGTTTAGGGACGTAATTCGTGATCACAATAGGTGTCGCTGATTCGTTTCACCACTTCTGCCAAGGTTGAAGGCAATAAGGTAAAAAATGGAGAGATGTCGATACATTTTCACCTTGCCGTGGGAAGATGTACCTTAACTAGCAGATATATGTAAGTCTTAACCATGATAAATCATGCAACGACTGATAAACTACAGAGCCAAAGGCTCTATCTTTTAGTGACAAGCACCTTATGCTCCCTTGCAGCAATTCCATGCCTTTCCTGTGTTCCCAGATTTGACTACAATGGAAAGTGATACTTCATTCTAAAGTCTACTTGAATCAAAATAGCTATATCATCATCGACTGAATGGAATACAAACCAATAACTGGGCAAATTAAATGCAAAACTACCAAAAAATCATCAAGACAACTACTTACTGTATGCGTCACTTTGTGAAATTAGGGAAATACCATCTTCATTGGTTGAAAATAAATTTGGAAAAGTGTCACTTCAGAATTGCTGATTGAGCTGAAAGAGCAAAGATTAAAAACTTCAGTAAGGTATGAAATGCAGCTTCTCATTCTTTCAACTATCACAGTTTTCACCTTGCCTGGGAAGTTGTATTGCTTTAATGTATTGTCTAGTATAATTATCCCCCGCCGCGCGTTTAGCGCGAAGCGGGGATATAGTATTCGGCTGCGTCCGTACGAAATGGAATAACTCAAATACTATTCACTGGATTCTTTTCATATTTTGCATATGGGTTCATCATGGGAAGAGTAATGTTCTTACATAGGTTTGTGACCTTGACCTTCATTTCAAGGTCACAACAAGACTTTGTTATTTTACCCTTGTCAGCGGGATATCTCATTAACCATTTCATGGATTCTCCTCATATTTTACACATAGCTTCTCCAAGGAAAGACGACGGGCTGATTAGATTTTGGTGACCTTGACATTATTTTCAAGGTCACAGCGGAACTTTGAATTTTCGACATGTTAATGTACATGTAAAGCTTGTCAGCGGGATATCTCAAGAACCATTCACCGGAATTCCATCATTTCTTACACAAAGCACCTTCCAGGGAAGACGACGGGCTGATTAGATTTTGGTGACCTTGACATTATTTTCAAGGTCACAGCGGAACTTTGAATTTTTCGACATGTTAATGTACATGTAAAGCTTGTCAGCGGGATATCTCAAGAACCATTCACCGGAATTCCATCATTTCTTACACAAAGCACCTTCTAGGGAAGACAACGGGCCGATTAGATTTTGGTGACCTTGACATTATTTTCAAGGTCACAGTGGAACTTTGAATTTTTTGACATGTTAATGTACATGTAAAGGTTGTCAGCAGAATATCTCAAGAACCATTCACCGGAATTTCATCATATCTTACACAAAGCAAAAGGACTGATTAGATTATGGTGACCTTGACATTATTCTCAAGGTCACAGTGGAATTTTAAATTTTTCGACATGTTAATGTACATGTAAAGGTTGTCAGCGGGATATCTCAAGAACCATTCACCGGAATTCCATCATATCTTACATAATGCACCTCCTAGGAAGACAAAGGGCTGATTAGATTTGATGACCTTGACATTTTTGTCAAGGTCACAGTTGAGCTTTGACTTTTTCAACATGTTTGACAGTCGATTTTGCTGATCTTGACATTATTTTTAAATTTTGAAGTATTAATTTTCGGCGGGGGATCATGTCACCTTAGTGACAACTACTTGTTTTTAAGTAATTGTGCAATGTTCTTTATTTTAGGCTATGGAAGTTACGGAAACACTAAACTGTGTTACAGAACCAATTTGGGAGGCTGAGGTAAGTCTTGAAACTGATTGCTATTGACAGTAAACATTTATCAGAAAGTTCTAAAAGGTTTTAGCTCATTAGATCTGTTGGGCTTATGTCATTGGCTAGCATCTGTCAACATTTGCCATTTTCGTTTTCACCTCCAGAATCGCTGTAACCAGAAACCTGAACTTCTCTAGGGAGATGTCTGGCACCTAGGGATCAAAGTTTGTTCATTTGGTCCTAACTCCCCTGCAAATATGGATGTGGCAGGCATTTTCCCTAAATTTTTTTAAATGACTTCTTCCTTGAAACCAGTTAGGCACAGGAAGCTGAATATTTCAGAATTTTGTTTTGTTACATGGAGACTAAAGTTCATTCATTTAGTCCCCCAAAAACTAGTGCACCCATTTTATGGCTTAAATATCTCCCTTTGCTATAATGGTCATTGTAATCATACTGACAATGAAAACAGCTGTCAAATGAGCCCAATGACAAGTCTGTATCACCGAAATAAGACACATTATTCATAATTAAATGTCTTCATAGTGACAACCAATTGTTTATTCTGTATCGGCTTGTGAATTAGCTGTATTATCAATGCTGGTTGACTAGAGCTTCATGGAATGTATGTATTCGGGGGGTGATGTGGCTAAGGGGTCATAGACTTGGTAGGGTCAGTTAATAACATTACAGGTAACACAATCAAAACAAGAAAAAAAAGTTGAAATATTAATAAATTTTTTTATGAAATTGATAACATAAAATATGTTATGTGTCACAAACCGAAAATTCAATTTGATGCACGGTGCACTGAACCAATAGCAAAATGCTGTAGGTCAACTAATGTAGTTATGAGCCGTTTCACCCCTAACCATCGTTATAGTTTTGTACAACATACATCCTTGTACTGTCAGGCCCAGGCCCGGGAGCTGGACGAGCACAGAGGTGTGAAGGGGCCACTACACGGGATTCCAGTCAGCATCAAGGAAGGGTACCATCTGAAGGTTTGTTTGGACATTTCATGCTGTAAGTTCACTGTTCTCTTCATGTAGGGGCGGGATAGCGTAGTGGTTAGCGCGTTCGGCTTCGGATCAAGGGGTCCGGAGTTCGAATCCCGCCAGGGGCACGGCAACTTTGTCTGCAGTAGAGAACTGTTCTACACGCAGTAAGGTTTTGGTGCAATGCCACACTGAATTTCAGCTTGGTACCACCAATGGTTCGCTAGTTCGCTAGTTTCACCGCAATGCATAACCACATGGCGTTGCGGGCTTTCTCCCTGCCTTAATACTAGCAGCCGCGATGTAAGTGAAATACTCTTGAAAGCGGCGTTTAACCCCAACTCACCTCACCTCACCTCTCTTCATGTAATTGTGTACTCTGGTAACATGGTTCTGTACATAACACAGTCGATTTGTGAATCTGGCAAAACACAATGTTTGAAGGTTAACGACCCTATCCGATGCTGAGATAACAGTTGAGACAAATTGTGAAATTCAAGTCTGATTAAAATCGACCCTGCTCCATGGAATAAAATTAGCAAAAATTTGCATCTACCGGGATAGAAAATGATTTTGTTGAATTCCTATTATCAGGCTCCTCAGCATGTTCTCTACCAGTTAAGTGCAGACAAAACTTTATCATGAACTAGACAATCACGTCAAAGTTTTGATTTAATCGACGTTTAACACATCCCATAATGTTACGGAAACAGATGTAGTGATGGCTGTCCTGAGTTACATTGTCATTCCCCTAGCTTCTTGTACCGAAAGCTTTTGTTAGAAACCTTCTGATTGGCTAACTGAATTTGGTCAGAACATGCACTATATGAGCAGTCATCAGATCATGTGGAGAGGAAGCCCCCCGATTGATATGAGTTTGTATTCCGGAAGATGCAGTATTTTGCAACCTTCAGAATATGTCTTATATGGTCACACACAAAAATTTGCAAACAAATTTTATTGGCAATATTTATATACCGGTATATATTTATTTATTTTAACAAAATAAAACCAAATATTAACGCTTGACAAAAGATTAAATAAAGTTTTGTTTTTACATTGATAAAACAAACTTTGATACCAAAATAAATGCTTTATTATGAGAAAATCTGTCATCTTGAGCTCAATTTACTGTGACAATAACAAATCTTATTGCCTTTTACAATTAGGGCTATGACTGCACAGGTGGGTATCTACACTTTGTCAACAAACCAGTGGAAAAGGATGGTGCTTTTATAGAGGTAAGAGTTGGAATATAAGAGTGATTTTATATATAGTGAAATTATTAGCATAACATCCCTGTAAAAAATATGATGTTATGATTAATTTGTATTGACAAACTGTTTGAATCTCTGGTTTGTTTACACTGGTGTAAATTTTCAGGTATTACGACAACAAGGAGCTATTCCCTTCGTGAGAACAAACATACCACAGACAATGATGACGTAAGTTTCAAAATTAGGAAGTTGGTTTTCAGTTAATTTAAATAGATATTAGAGATACTGTGATGCACTATTGTATTTTACATATATTAAGAGTACACTAAGGAGATTAATAATGTTTTGAACTGACATTCTTGTTACAATTAATTTTTCAAATGATTAAATTTCGCTGAATATTTTTCTCAGATTTGACAGTTCTAATCCAATCTATGGTGAAGTTCGAAACCCACACAACCTGACCCGAAGTCCTGGGGGTTCGTCAAGTGGAGAGGGGGCGCTGATTGCGGCAGGGGGGTCGTGCCTGGGAATCGGGAATGACATCGGAGGCAGTGTGAGGATACCCTCCCATTTTTGTGGGGTCTGTGGACTTAAGCCAACCTCAGAGAGACTCGGGTAAGTGGTGTGTGAAATCACTTCTAAAGGAGAATGGTCTTGTCTTTGTGGCTGTGTTTTATTAACGACTGGAGACAGAGTTGCAAATTACAAGAACACAGGACTCCCTGATTTATTTAGAACATTGAGTTGTGATGTCAGAGTCTGATCCATTAATACATGACTAATATTGTTTATATAATCATACTCTTTAAGGATGCAACGATGCAACGATACACCGGTGTAATGCGATTCATAGGCGTACGATATGATACACGATACGATTTGCCAGTGAAATGATACAAGATTATATATACAGTGAAATTTATTTCTTATCTTGTCAAAAACAGTAAATTCTTTCTCATGAGAGAGTATTATTTCAACATGAAAAAATTGGGAATTTTAAAAATAGATTGTCCGATAAAAGATAAAACTTCAATGTGTTAATGTATTGTTGTTTTTAATTTGATAGACAATGTGACAGTTGCATAATTTCAGGACACCAGGTATGTTGGAGTTGGGCATCGGACACGGTCACGGTAAGATTTCTAGGATTAATTTGAATAACTGATACTTGAACTTCTAAATGAGGACACATATTTTGGTTTTCGAGGAATTATCAACTCAATAAAAAGGAAGCCATGTAACCTTCCTATATGGTTTCAATAAATGTTTGTTTCTCCAAGACACGTGAGTATCATGGTAATGAGTATCTGAGGAAACTGGAAACTGCATCTCATTTTGTCTCAACTAAAACTACATCCTGCTCAATCAGAGTATTATATCCGCGGTGTTCCTAAGATCCACTGATTGTCTCAGTAACTTTCGCCAACCAAATGTGATTTGAAATTTGAAGGTCACACATCTGTCTTCTCATCTGAGCAATGCTGCTCGAATTAAAGTCAATTTATAGGTTGGGTATTTATAGTGTGATATGAGGCAAAACCTGCTCAGGCAATCAGGGGATGTATAGGAGTATTGTGGATGATCAAGATTTGGAATGATTCAAAATTTAGAGTCAGATCTGATAATTTAAAGGGTCAGTAGCACTTTTTTTGCAAATTTTATTTTTTCAAATTTCCCTTTTATAATGATAGTTTATGTCATTTATATTTACTTTTGAGGGTTAAACATCTTATTACACAAACCAATTATCCGTAGTGGTAATAACGGTGTTGTCAATAAAGCAAGAATTGCATGGCGGCCATTTTTATTGTGAACACATTTTATTAATTTGAATGATAAAAACGATGTCCATGCCTTTACGAAACCATGTAGACTAATTTTTTAAATTGATTTTCCGAAGAGAGAAGACTGTTTTACTATTGGTGACATTATTTTTCAAATACATTTCATCGACTTATTTGAGCGAAAAAACCTGCTATTGCCCCTTTAAAGCATGGTTGATCTGATATATCCTTTGACTTGTTACAGTGAAGGTGGCAGCAGGTCCGCTGGGGAAGAACGTAGAGAGTCTGGTGATGTTTATGCAGGCCATGTTGGTACCTGCCCTCAACAAGGCCTGGCCCTTCGTACAAGTCAAACCCTTTGATATGGAGGTATGCGCATTGTGAAAGCAAAATGTGTGATACGTCAAAGCAATATGATACGGAAAAGATGGTGGAAATTTATGCCATAACTGAGGGGCTGCCTTCAAAGAATATATACTTGATTACCTGTCAATTATATTTATTTGATGTTTGTAAGGAACTCATAAATGGGAAACCAAGAACATTTATTATCCCCCGCCACAAGGAAGTTGGCGGGGGATATAGAAATGAACTCCGTCCGTCCGTCTGTCTCTGCGTCCGGGCTTTTCCATTCCGGCCTCAAACTTCAAAACTATTCAATGTATTTTGCTGAAACTTTGTACAGGTATCAACCAAGTAGTCTAGATGTGCCTTTTGCTATATAGAATTTTGAGAATATTTTTTATGAATGCAAACAGTCTGGACTTAGAACCAAGAAGAGGGAAAACTATATTCTGGCCTCAAACTTCAAAACTATTCAATATATTTTGCTGAAACTTTGTACAGGTATCAACCAAGTAGTCTAGATGTGCCTTTTGCTATATAGAAAGTAAATGCATAAATATATTCAAAATGCATAAATATATTCAAAATTCCTATATGGCGGACTCTGTCTGCTTGTTGCATTTACAACAACAATCATACTCCAGGACACCCGAGCCAGTAATAGAGAATCCTGATTGGTTGAAGTCAAAGTTAGTGGTGCAATTGGTAGCATTGTTTCAAACTCGGCATTGGTTCTGTTGCTATGGAGACGACTATAGAGTTCCCTCACCTGCGCAGTGTGCACACATTTCAAACAAGATAGAAGTCAGTTGGAGTTGTAAGATGATTTTTGATTGGATAAAGATAAGGACACTTGTAAATATTCACTACAAAGGATTTTTGCAAGAAATGGCCAAATGGCATTAGAGGTTAGTTGGGAGGAAATGACTTGAGTAACCATAAACCTCAGTGGTAAGGGAATGAATCACAATAGGTGAACTATTTTACATATACAAGTAATTTTGAATAAACCAAAACTAGAAAAAGTATGAAGGACTAAAATTTTCGGGAGACATAATGTTTTCGCCTCCGTCCGTTATTCCGTTATTCCGTTATTCCGTTATTCCGTCATTCCGTTATTCCGAAATGCTTTCTTTTCCGGGCCATATCTTAAAAACCGTTCAATATTTTTTCACGAAACTTGGTATGTGGTTAGACCTAGTGGTGGAGTGGTGCCTTTTGCTATTTTGGTTATCTGAATTTTTTTTTTTTTCTGGTTTCCATGGAAACAATTTGAACTAAGTGCAAATTGGGGGTAGGTACCTTTTCCGGCCTCTATTTCAAAATCTATCTAGTATTTCTTTCAAAACTTGGTATGTGGTTAGACCTAGTGGTGGAGTGGTGCCTTTTGCTATTTTGGTTATTCTGAATTTTTTTATTTTTTCTGGTTTCCATGGAAACAATTTGAACTTAGTGCAAATTGGGGGTAGGGACCTTTTCCGGCCTCTATTTCAAAATCTATCAAGTATTTCTTTACGAAACTTGGTATGTGGTTAGACCTAGTGGTGGAGTGGTGCCTTTTGCTATTTTGGTTATTCTGAATTTTTTATTTTTTCTGGTTTCCATGGAAACAATTTGAACTTAGTGCATATTGGGAGTAGGAACCTTTTCCGGCCTCTATCTCCAAAACCGTTCAATATTTTTTCACCAAACTTGGTATTTGCTCAGATCTAGTGGTGGAGTGGTGCCTTTTGCTATTTTGGTTATTCTGATTTTTTTTTCTGGTTTCCATGGAAACAATTTGAACTTATTGCATATTGGGGGTAGGGACCTTTTCTGGCCTCTATCTCCAAAACCATTCAATATTTTTTCACCAAACTTGGTATTCGCTTAGACCTAGTGATAGAGTGGTGCCTTTTGCTACTTTGGCTATTCTGAATTTTGTATTTCTCGTTATAAATGCAGTATTGAACTTAGTGCTTAGCATAAGTGAAAAATAAGGGTAATATGATTAGGTTGGATTGAAAGTTGGAGCGGGGGACATCACCGTGCATCACATGCACAAATTTCTAGTTTGTGTAGATTTAATTCGTACCTTGAAAAATGACACAAATTATGTTTTACCCATCCTCCTCCATATCTGTTCTGATTTCCTCAACTGTATTTCTATGGTTTCAATATTATTTGACTATAAGAGATTATTTACTCAGATGTACTCCGACAGACGTCCCCTTCGGATCGGGTATTTCTCCGACAACAAGATGATGGCACCGGTTCCTGCTGTATCACGGGCGGTAGACATGGCACGTAGAGTGCTCGAGCGGAAAGGTCACACGGTACAAATCACTCCATCATACCGAACAGAAATTATAAGTTTTGATAAAATTTTCAATTAAAATCAAATGATGTACTTAAAAATATTGTTTATGTTCATCCAAAACGATTTTTATTGCAAGGGATTACAATGTCTAAACTTACGGTACTTTACCACAGTTGAATTTGAAGCTCATCAGGCCTGAAAGGTCTGATGGGCTTATGGCATGGTCTTCGTCCATCCGTAAATTGTTTCTTTTTCAACTTCTTATCAAGAACCACTGGTTCTAGGGCTGAAATCTTGTGTACAGACTCCTTGGCCAATGGGGATTATAAATAGTAGATTGGGTGACACCATATAGGGGTCACAGGGGTCACAACCTAAACACCTATTTTCGACTCTTCTCAGGTATGAACCCAAGAAAGCTGAAATCTTGTCTACAGACTCCTTGACCACTGGGGATTATGCATTGAAGATTTGGTGACCCTAAGACCCAAAATAAAGGCCACATAATCCACAACCTAAAAATCTATTTAATCTTCTTATCCAGTATGAAAAGTGCTAGTTTTTTGTTTGTCCTTCTTGATAATTTAAATTGTGAGCCTTAGTGTAGTTTTTAAGCCTAATGAGCTAAAGGGGGCGGATAGCGCAGTGGATCAATAGGTCTGGGGTTCGAATCCCGCCAGGGGCACGGCAACTTTGTCTGCAGTAGAGAACTGTTCTACACGCAGTAATGTTTGGGTGCAGTGTTGCACTGCATTTCAGCGTAGTACCACCCATGGTTCGTTAGTTCCAGCCGATGCTTGCAGGTTTCACTGCAATGCATAGCCACATGGCATTGCGGACTTTCTCCCTGCCATAATACTAGCAGCCGCGATATAAGTGAAATAATAAAAGCGGCGTTAAACCCCAACTCTCCTCACCTCACCTAATGAACTAAAGAGCTCTATTTGAAAAAACTATTTGAGCGCCTGAATCACTATTTTTCAGCTGGTTGAATTTGAACCTCCGAGAGTGGAGTATATGTTCTCCGAACTCCTCTACCTGGCGTTGTTTGGAGACCAAGCAAAGGAACCACTTTCATTCTTGTATGTAAACAAGCGCAATTGTTACGGCAAAAGCTTTTAAAATTTATTTTATTTATTTTAGGCGATACTTTAATAACTTGAAGCAAAATGATTCAGTGTGGCACCAATTAAGGATACCGTGAATCCTTGAATAATCTCCTGACTTGAATAATTGCCGGGTCAAAGGCCTATTTGAAATAAATAATCTCCTGCCTTGAATAATCATTGGGTTCAACTTATTAAATGTAAGTAAACTAATGAATATTTCCTTTTTTCTCTTTTAAAATAATTCTGGCATAAGCATGTTCATGCGAAGTTTAATCTCCTGTCATGCACTTTGTATACATATTTATATTTGAAAACATACTATAGTGGCTTAAAAATAATAATCACCTGCCTTGAATAATCGCCGGGTCAAATCAGTGTTTAGAATCAATAATTGCCGGGCGATTATTCAATGGATTACAGTAACTTTAACATGTTTATCTTGATCACGTCTAATCGAGAAAGATGTAGCTTCTCTATTAAATTAAATTAAATTTTAAATTATTTGAAATTTCTCTTCTTTCTCGATGAAAATTCGCTTGTAAACTTACTCAATCCAGCACTGTCGGCAAATCGTACGTAGTTTGATTTTAAGTTATGAACCATTTTTATGCATGTTATTGATAAATTTATATTTTTAGTTACTTGCTACCGTGTTATGGTAGTGTGTAATAAATGAAGAGTCAACAAATAGTAATAATTTCTCATAATTTTTTTTTTTTTAATCGTCTTTTCGGTCAATAATGAAATGTCTGACTGGCAAAAATTTGAATCTGCAACCCTGCAACACTGTTATGTGTTTTCTAAGCTCTTCCCCTTTCTCTTGTGAAGCACATAGTTATCAAGTTGTTTTAAGAATAATGATTTTGTAAATATATTTCCTTTCAGGGAAAATGATGTGGTTGACCCAACAGTCTATCAGATCTACTATCTGTTCAAAATTCCTTTCGTATGTCGATACCTTCTGGGTTTTATATTGCAACTCTTGGTAAGTATATCTGACGAAGAATTGAACAGGCAAAGTTGAACTAAGCTTAGTGTTTGGAAACATCATCATGACGTGTAGATTTGCCTTTTGTTATTTAACAAATTCACGTAATTATTTTCCTTGGTTTCCCTGACAATACAACTTGGACTTGTGTTTCAAGAGAACTCAAAAACTGCAAGACAAAGCTTAATAAAACTTTGTAAGTGGAAGATTCATCATATGTCGATATTGTTTTTGACCTGTCTGTCTGTCTGTCTGTCTGTCTGTCTGTCTGTCTGTCTGTCTGTCTGTCTGTCTGTCCGTCCGTCCGTCAAAAACTTTAACCTTGGCCATAACTTTGGATTGCTCAGAGCTAGGGCTTTCATACTTGGCATGTGCATACCTTGTGATGAGACCTTTCAGATGAGGTCATCATATTTGACCTTGTGACCTTGACCTTGCCGCAATTGACATTTTCAGAAAACTTTAACCTTGGCCATAACTTTAGATTGCTCAGAGCTAGGGCTTTCATACTTGGCATGTGCATACCTTGTGATGAGACCTTTCAGATAAGGTCATCATATTTGACCTTGCCGCAATTGACATTTTCAGAAAACTTTAACCTTGGCCATAACTTTATATTGCTCAGAGCTAGGGCTTTCATACTTGGCATGTGCATACCTTGTGATGAGACCTTTCAGATGAGGTCATCATATTTGACCTTATGACCTTGACCTTGCCACAATGAACATTTTCAGAAAACTTTAACCTTGGCCATAACTTTTGATTGTTAAGAGTTACGGCTTTCATACTTGGCATGTGCATACCTTGTGATGAGACCTTCAGATGAGGTCATCATATTTGACCTTGTGACCTTGACCTTGACCTTTCCGCAGTGGACATCTTCAGTAAACTTTAACCTTGGCCATAACTTTAGATTGCTCAGAGCTACGGCTTTCATACTTGGCATGTGCATACCTTGTGATGAGACCTTTCAGATGAGGTCATCATATTTGGACCTTGTGACCTTGACCTTGCCGCAGTGGACAATATTTAGAAAACGTTAACCTTGGCCATAACTTTGGATTGCTCAAGAGCTACGGCTTTCATACTTGGCATGTGCATACCTAATGATGAGACCTTCAGATGAGGTCATCATATTTGACCTTGTGACCGTGACCTTGCCGCAGTGGACATATTCATGAAACTTTAACCTTGGCCATAACTTTAGATTGCTCAGAGCTACGGCTTTCATACTTGGCATGTGCATACCTTGTGATGAGACCTTTCAGATGAGGTCATCATATTTGGACCTTGTGACCTTGACCTTGCCGCAGTGGACAATATTTAGAAAACGTTAACCTTGGCCATAACTTTGGATTGCTCAGAGCTACGGCTTTCATACTTGGCATGTGCATACCTAATGATGAGACCTTCAGATGAGGTCATCATATTTGACCTTGTGACCTTGACCTTGCCGCAGTGGACAATATTCATGAAACTTTAACCTTGGCCATAACTTTGGTATATCCAGGGGCATCCGTGTTTAACAAACACTTCTTGTTGGGTATTTGTTCGATCATTCATGTATTTGAAAATCAAACACCCATATCTCTTTCCTATTGGAGTGGAATATAGCCGACTCTGTCTGCTTGTTATATAGAGAATACTAAACGACGTTTAATAACATATTTATGAAACGAGTGAGTGGTTTGTAGTTAACGAGCGAAATCGAGTTGAATACAAATACCATCTCACAAGTTTCATAAATATGTTATTAAAGGGAAACAAGTTAAGTATTTTATTTATTACTCCCTGATTTAAATGCCACTTAATTCCACAAACTCGTCGATAAATGGGACGCACTCCATTGAAACCTTGGCACTGACATTTGTTACGTCACACCTGTGAGAGAGGGTGAAATAAGTGCAGGAGACTGGGAACCTCTGAAGTTACATGTTTCGGGGGTTACACCCCCTTCATCAGACTTGTTATCCCTACCCAACACATTTTTTTAGACAGGTTGTCATGCGCCTCAACAACTGCAGTTAACATATTTAGTTTTGATCAGTTATTCTTTCTATCTATTCAGGATACAGAAATTGGCAAAACTCTTAGAAGGAGAGTAAGGTTTGTATTACACATTTTCTCAGCATTTCAATAACAATAAAACTAAAACTATAAAAACAAAGATTATATTGATAATATTAATAATATATTTTTGCAAAAAAAAAAAAAAGTTATTTTTTTAAATACAAAAATGCAATAGATTTTAAGCAGCCAAAAATTCTTGATAATGAAATATGTTGCATATTTTATGTTGCAATAGATGTTAATTATCAGCATATGCATAACATTGTGCATCCATTGTGCATCCATTGTGCAGGCTTTGTTAATTCAAGGGTAAATAATATTATTTTTTATTTTAGGGGAGTGCCTGACTGGTTTCAACTGGGAGGGAAAATTGAGGTAAATAAAAACTACTTATATATTTGATATAGAATATACTGTACATCAAATACTGTACTTTTCAAATAAGTAAGAGCTACTTAAATATATGTAAAATATACTGTAAATCAAATCAAAATTGCAACTTTTCAAATGTGATGTCTCAGCATAATTTCTGCCACTTTTAAACAGGTATATCAGATAGTCCAGTGTTAACAACTTCTGACTTTATTGATGAATCATTCTGAAAGGCCGATTGACAGAAATCGAACTCATTAACATAGGAAACCATCCTGGGAAGCACAAAAGAAAGGCATATTCCAGGAACTGCTGATAAAGGGTGAAGATGGGATTTTTTCATTTTCATCTGTAACTTCTAGTTCATTCCTCTGTAGGCGTACAAGTACGAGTTTGTCGATGCCATGAAGAAACAGAATCTTGACGCAATCATCAGTCCCACCATGCCCATGCCAGCAATTCCTCTGTGCAAGTCGAACATGATCCTGGGTAAGATCACACAGCACAGTCTTGCTGTGAGTCGCAAACTTAAAGGGACACTGCGTCGAGGATAAAAATGAGTCCAATCTTTATCTCACTAAGCTGATTAGAGTGTCTGCTAACAAGTTACGCTTCACTTCACTGTCTACCAGCAGTAGTTTTTATTACAAATTATGTCAATTGTCTGAAATTTGGTGTCTGTGACTTGTTAGCAGACATGTTAATCAGCATAGGTAGATCCACATGATCTGAATTTTATTCTCGACGTGGTGTCCCTTTAACAAAAAACCTTGTTACTGCTTCCAATGGTACTGTTGAACTTGTCATGTCATCTGTTATTTTTTCAGCCAATGAAATGTCATGCTTTGAATGTAGATGATTGTTCATTGCTCATCCGCGTACCAATATTGCTTCAACCTTGAATTTAAGTTCTTTCACTGGCTTGTCAATTATCATCCTCAGTTACCCAGGGTTGTATATATGCTCTGTTACTCTCCACTATATCACCCATGGGAAACTCTTATCGGAGAAATCTGTTCTCAAATTACCCGCCCTTGGCCGGTGTGACGAAGTCAGTAACCAAAGAAAATACTTAATATGATAAGACGGAAAAGGTCAAGGGAGATAACCGGTGACGGATGGCTAACAAAATGACCTAGCATGCTTTGAAAGGAAGTGATATGAATTGCCATTGGCTCGCAGGTCCAAGCTGTGTAGCAGTTTGATTGGCTCACGCCTGCCAAGGGCGGGTAATTTTAGTACAGATTTCTCTGATAGAGTTTCCCATGGGTGATATAGTGGAGAGTAACGGAGCATATATAAAACCATGGGTAACCGAGGATGGTCAATTATAGCCATACAAGAGTTTTGGGGCTCAGGAATCAAGGTATTATAGTAGCTTAGCCGATACAAATACACTGATGAAGTAGGATTGGGAAGGTATGAGTCGAGTTACCTCTGGATGGTAGAGCATGGGGAAATAGCTGAATGCCTAAAACAAGGAACATGCAAAGGGGCTCTCATTCTAAGGGCACATCCCAGTTAGTGCCCCATTTACATTAACTGCAGTTAAGGTTCTGCATCAAATATCATGTTGATCGTTACAGGAGCTGCTTCCTACACAGGACTCTACAATGTCCTCAACTTCCCTGCTGGTTGTGTGCCTGTTACCAAGGTTACAGCGAAGGACCAATCAGAATTGAATGACCCAAGTGTATATTCCGCAAAAACCCTTTATGAAAAGATGGCTGTAAAGGTGAGAAGTCTTTTTTCTTATGATTATGTCTCGCCCAATGGACAACAAACTATAATTTACTTACCTCTGTGATGTTAACATCTATCCAACAATAGTTTCATTTGTGAGGTTACGAGACAAAGATCATGTTCAACCACCCTAGAACTTTCTTTTTCCTCTCTGTGACCCAATCAAAATGCTTATAAAAGTATAGGTGATATATCTGTGACATTGTCTGTACTTTAAAGAATTTGTCATACTTTCATATCTATGTAATGACATGTATGTATTGTTTTATGCTACCATGTTGCACATGCTCTATATCTTTACTTTTTCTCTGTAAAATCGCTCATATACCACCGTGTGTGGTTTTAGAGAAATAAAGAATCTTGAATCTTGTATCAGATACACTTTTCAAATACTCTATTAATCATGCTGCAGATATGTAAGTGGTGTTAGATTTATGTCCTCATATCTCTTTAAAACCTAAGTTTATCTCTGTTATACTGAACAACTTTAAGCATCTAGGTCCATCTCTTGTTATTTTAAATGCTGAAGTTCTAATATCTAACCTTTCTCTCTCCCTCTACAGCTGAGCCAGGACAGTGAGGGACTGCCGGTCACTGTCCAGTGTTTAGTTCTATCTCATGTTCTAATCTCTGTCTCTCCCCCTGTAGCTGAGCCAGGACAGTGAGGGACTGCCGGTCAGTGTCCAGTTTCTAGTTCTATCTCATGTTCTAATCTCTGTCTCTCTCTCCCTGTAGCTGAGCCAGGACAGTGAATGACTGCCGGTCAGTGTCCAGTGTCTAGTTCTATCTCATGTTCTAATCTCTGTCTCTCTCCTCCTACAGCTGAGCCAGGACAGTGAGGGACTGCCGGTCAGTGTCCAGTGTCTAGTTCTATCTCATGTTCTAATCTCTCTCTCTCCCCCTACAGCTGATCATGAGCCAGGACAGTGAGGGACTGCCGGTCAGTGTCCAGTGTCTAGTTCTATCTCATGTTCTAATCTCTCTCTCTCCCCCTACAGCTGATCACGAGCCAGGACAGTGAGGGACTGCCGGTCAGTGTCCAGTGTCTAGTTCTATATCATGTTCTAATCTCTGTCTCTCTCCTCCTACAGCTGAGCCAGGACAGTGAGGGACTGCCGGTCAGTGTCTAGTTCTATCTCATGTTCTAATCTGTCTCTCTCCCCCTACAGCTGATCATGAGCCAGGACAGTGAGGGACTGCCGGTCAGTGTCCAGTGTCTAGTTCTATCTCATGTTCTAATCTGTCTCTCTCCCCCTACAGCTGATCATGAGCCAGGACAGTGAGGGACTGCCGGTCAGTGTCCAGTGTCTAGTTCTATCTCATGTTCTAATCTCTGTCTCTCTCCTCCTACAGCTGAGCCAGGAGAGTGAGGGACTGCCGGTCAGTGTCCAGTGTCTAGTTCTATCTCATGTTCTAATCTGTCTCTCTCCCCCTACAGCTGATCATGAGCCAGGACAGTGAGGGACTGCCGGTCAGTGTCCAGTGTCTAGTTCTATCTCATGTTCTAATCTCTGTCTCTCTCCTCCTACAGCTGAGCCAGGACAGTGAGGGACTGCCGGTCAGTGTCCAGTGTCTAGTTCTATCTCATGTTCTAATCTCTGTCTCTCTCCCCCTGTAGCTGAGCCAGGACAGTGAAGGACTGCCAGTCAGTGTCCAGTGTCTAGTTCTATCTCATGTTCTAATCTGTCTCTCCCCCCCTACAGCTGATCATGAGCCAGGACAGTGAGGGACTGCCGGTCAGTGTCCAGTTTCTAGTTCTATCTCATGTTCTAATCTGTCTCTCTCCCCCTACAGCTGATCATGAGCCAGGACAGTGAGGGACTGCCGGTCAGTGTCCAGTGTCTAGTTCTATCTCATGTTCTAATCTCTGTCTCTCTCCTCCTACAGCTGAGCCAGGACAGTGAGGGACTGCCGGTCAGTGTCCAGTGTCTAGTTCTATCTCATGTTCTAATCTCTGTCTCTCTCCCCCTACAGCTGATCATGAGCCAGGACAGTGAGGGACTGCCGGTCAGTGTCCAGTGTCTAGTTCTATCTCATGTTCTAATCTCTGTCTCTCTCCCCCTGTAGCTGAGCCAGGACAGTGAAGGACTGCCAGTCAGTGTCCAGTGTCTAGTTCTATCTCATGTTCTAATCTCTGTCTCTCTCCCCCTACAGCTGAGCCAGGACAGTGAAGGACTGCCGGTCAGTGTCCAGTGTCTAGTTCTATCTCATGTTCTAATCTCTGTGTCTCCCCCTACAGCTGAGCCAGGACAGTGAGGGACTGCCGGTCAGTGTCCAGTGTGCTGCTCTCCCCTACCAGGAGGAACTGGTGCTGCGGGTCATGAGGGATGTCCAAGATGGTGTCGCTTACAAGGCTTAAAGGAAAGGTGTATTAAAATAAAAGGATACAGTCCACCTGGCCCCATTTGCTCACAGCTAAGGGCACTTTAGGCTAGAGTCAGAACATTGAGTTATGATCACCTGAGGCAGAGGGAGCACTGAGCCACTATTGTTGCCCTGAGCAACAGCGATTGACATTCATTGGTCAATATTCCAGGGGCTTCATGGAAAGGAATGTAATGATGTCTTCCTAGTTGTCAAGTAATGTCAGACGCAGTAGAATGTTTTTTGAAAATTTTCTTTTCTCAAATTGTCCATTTATTATTAAAGTTTATACAATATATTGTTACGTAAGAGGGTAAAAATTGCATTTCATGACCCGATAAACCGTATCGATAGAAAATCGTTGTACTGGAAGAAAATTGTGCGAACTTTAAAGCAACAGAATGAATTAAAATACTCTTCAGTGTGACAGTTAGATTTGTAGGTCTGATCCGAATTTGAGAGTTTTGACAGCAAGGTGAATGACCATTCAATCATTGTGGTGTAATTAAAACTCTATTCATAATCTTTAGGTATTGCTACATCAGTCAAATAACTTGAATTGATTACCTTTGAGTGGACATTTTAATGTGAACACATTAAAATGGCAATTCAAAGGGAAATGGCTTAACCGTACCATGTACATTTGTCTTTATTGATTGAGGAGTTTTATCTAGCTTTTAGTAACACTTATTTACCTTTTCATAAGATCACTTTATTTCATTAAGCAGAACAAGCTACAGCACCTTTAAACTGAAAAACTTGATGACAAAGATTATTATGACTTTTGTTGTCTAGTAGGTATAGATTTAAAATTTGTCTGCAAAATTATTTTGCACTTCAGTAATTCATAACAAAGATTTTATGAAGATTTTCTAGCTCATATTTATACAACATTCACACGCAGCAATGGGAAGTGCAAAAATTTCAAATGTAGAGAGTGAAACTTGATATGAAGATTTATCAAAGAGCAGATATCAAATGTTGTATCAAATCAAATTATGAAAATATTAATATGACAGTAAGGAGTTGAATAAATCATTCATGTTTTTAAAGAATTTCAAATGAAGTTCATGTCATATGATAATCCTTATCAACTTTCCAATAACCAATTTTTTTATTCATTGTTTATTATTGTGATGTTCTATTGACAATGGTGCTTGTATCCCAACTAAACATTTTATTTCTGGGAACACCAAGCTGTTTTTTATTTACCAATGTGTGAAAATCTTACACTGTACTGTTTATGTATATAACTAACTTGGCAAACTTATAAAGTTGTAGATTGTTGTGATTAGGAATTCTATACAAATGATTGATAATTTTTTTAAACATTTTGCTAATAAAATGATAAAATCTATTGATAATGGGTTATGGTCTGTTTCCAATCATCTGTCAACTCTCTCCCCAAATGTAGTCATGAGATCTCCCATTTTTTATCCCACCGGTATGTAATACTGTGGGATATAGTCATCACCCCGTCCGTCTGTCCGTCCGTCCGTAATCATTTCGTTTCTGGAGCAGAACTCGAAACCATTCATGATATCTTTCTGAAACTTCCTATGTGTATTACCCACCTACTGAAGTGGTGCCTTTTGACATTTTGAGATTTCTGAAGAAAAAAAATTCTTTTTCGTTTCCATAGAAACACATTATGTGGGACCGGTGGGATATGTCATCTTCTGATGACTCTTGTTCTGTAATAAGAGACAGAAGAGATTAGTATGCCACGGCTTTAGTTTTGGGAGTAGGGCAATGAAATTTATGAATCTTATTCTCCATCCACCATAGATCATATTTCCAAAGTTTGAGCTTTCTAAGAATACTGGTTCTTCAAGGTGTCAAACCACATTAACCCTCTTAGTGCCCGGCCGTTTACGCTATGCGCTCACACAGTGCCGCTAACTTTTTTGAGTCACTCAAGATTTAGGTCAACGTTGTACATAAAATGTCACCAGGGCGTTATTCATGTTTATGAAATCATGAAATTTTAACTGAAGGATACCAAGTTGGGTGTCTCTCTACCTATGTATTTTTTTGTTATAAATATTTAGAATAAAAACGAATAAGCATTGATTATAAACGGCAAAGACGTTTTTCGCGTAAATTACCAATGGCTACGTATGCGTATATCTTTGTTTACTAGCTTGGAAATAAATTCATGTGTTCAAAAATGTAATATAATTGTTATTTTTCGAGACAGAAAAAGTCAGTGATCACGCTGGTGTGTTTACTTTCTACATGCGACCTTTAGTTCACGAAATAATACAAGGTATCTTTTTGTAACCATTTTGTTGAACATTGTTCACTGTGACGTCATTGACAAACAATGACCGTAAAAAGTACTGTGCATGGTAACCTTTCGTACTTTTGTGAAATACAAGCATATATGGTCCTATGGGGTTATACAGGTTAAAGTTGCTGTGACATGCCATCTAAAAGCTCTTGTTAACTTCGGATGTAACCTGTTATATTGAGGGGATTAAAGTTTGTTCCCCCAAACTCTCTAAAAAGAATAAGGCGTGGCAGGAATTATTAGTGAAACCTTAGCAACGGTCAACCTTTTCTTCAAAACCAATTGACATAGGAAGCTGAAATTCCAGGATAAAATTTTATCGTATTCATAAATGGAACTCATCAATCACAACATCTACCTGTATGATTAAAATTCAATAGCCATTCCTTTGGAAAGTCCTTGATTCTAAACTTCAAAACCTGACCATTCCTTGAGTTTGAGAGCCCACAGTCTGCAGTGAAATCCGCCATATACCATACCATATTTTCTCGGATACAACCCGGGTCTCCAATATAACCCAGGCACAGGCGCCTGACCCTAAATATACACATGCGTATATATATCTACATACCTATGTAACATATAAAGAAGGTATGACACTGTCCGCCATCTTGAATCCTGCCATAGGACCGGAAACGTAAAAACATGGATCAGTCTACGAATGTTACAAAGCGTATTTGAGCCAGCAAACCAGTATAACCATTTCCGGTCCTATGCCAGGATTAAAGATGGGGGACAGTGTCATACCTTCTTTATATGTTACATAGATAGGTAGGTATATATACGTAGGTGTATATTTAGGGTCTGGCGCCTGGAACCTAGGCCTCAGAAAAACCCGGGGGTCATTGGGTTCTCAGGTAAATACAACGCTGGCCTCGAATATGATAATAAATTCAAGGCCTACTGTATTATCTCGGATAAAACCCGGGTTTTGAGTATAAGCCGAAGGGTGAGAGATGCTGAATGAAATAGAACCCTGGAGTTTTATCCGAGAAAATACGGTAGTAGGCCTACAGTGATCACATGGACTAATTTGGAATAAATTTTAATTAACCAAATGTCTATTTATTATTTCATACCATTCCAACAAAGGTTTTCAGAAATGAAAAATTATCTTCAGGAAGCTGTACATAATGGACGTTTTGCTTCATTAATTACTCCCATCAGGAAGAAAGGATACTGGACTGTCTATTGTGTTCCAAACGCCTTGCATTTTGCGTACACACACCAAAAAGTTTGAGAAAATGAGAATATTTTTTAAAATTTTCAATAAATAAATATAACACTGACCTCGACCAGTTTAATACTCTGTTTATGAAACGAGTGAACGGTCACAACTTGACAACGAAATCATTTAAGTACTAGTCTAGTCCGCAGAGGCTTGTATTGTCGAAACAACGACTAGAAAGCATATGAAGTGCACGATCAAGGCCCCTTAT
This sequence comes from Gibbula magus, assembly GCA_936450465.1. Lineage (NCBI taxonomy): Eukaryota > Metazoa > Mollusca > Gastropoda > Trochida > Trochidae > Gibbula > Gibbula magus. The sequence goes on along the minus strand of OW388292.1, from coordinate 59,980,297 downwards.
CTAGTCGCTAGTTTTTAGACAATACACGTGTATGTTATCCACATTGTTGTTGTTTACATTTTGCAATGAATGCAAACGCAATGACTCGTCTCTGGTTTTAAAAAAACATTTCGCGAAATAAAAACGCGCTATATTTAACGCAATTTTCACATAGTAACACTTAACGTATCATAAAACTAATAAACAATATTCTGTTAGGCAGCAGCGAAGTTTTCCCCCACTCGCAGCGCCGATGAATGGCTTCAATTCTTATTGTTTTTATTTTTCAACAAATGTGCGCTTGTCTTTATCAAGTTGTGAAATATAAAGTCATCAAAATATTAACTTTATTAATATCTTTCAATTTGACCGTGTTTTAATCATATTTTAATAGCATACATGTGTAAACGAGAATATCTTCTGGAATTTCGTTTCCACAAAATATACCCCGATAGAACCCTCCTTTTAGGGAAATGTTTTAGCCACCATTGGTTCACGATAGCAGAGGGTGGAGGCACAGATTATCATTAGACATACACAATTTGATATACTCTAATTAAAATTGACAGTTTTCCGAGGAATAAAAAAAAGTAAAATAGTGATCTACCGGGATACGAACTCGTATCGTTCAGTGGTTTCCTCGCAAAACCGTCTGATAACAGCCCGTAGACAACCATGTTCTGACGCAATTCACTTAACCAATCACAAGACGTCCAACAAAAGCTTTCGGTGCAAGAAGCTAGGGACAGATTACTCCAAACAGCTATCCTTTCATCTGTTCCGAATGCTTTCAAAACGGCGACCGTTTAAAATTATGATGCGATTGGTCAGCTATTTGACTGAGTTTTGTATAAAATAAACTGGTACGGAGCACGCGCCTTTACGGGGTGTCCTCAGACCTTGTGTCGAGGAATCTACAGAACCTGTTCGTATCCTGGTAGATTCATTTGCATATTGTATTCCTCAGAACAAGGTCGATTTAAATCAGACTGCAATTTGATATACTATGCATGTAAGACACATGCAGATATCACATGTGTAATACGAAGTCGACGCCGGTGATAAGGTAACATGATGGAGATGTCAGTAAAATGCAAATCTTTATGTGCAAATATATAACTCCATTTGACTTTTAGACATGGTTTTATATCACAATATGCATACAGGTCAGATTAGTGCTTAATGCTTAATAAATAGAAAATTTACAATAAATATGTTTTCCCTGAAAAAATGATATATACACTATATGTCTCGAAATAAGCAGAAGATGGATGCTTTCCAGGAAGATGGACCCGCAGGTGTCTCACGTCATCTCCATTTACCGTGTCGGCCAAATTATATCTCTTTGATGAACAGCGGAACAAAGTAACCACAAGTTCGCTATAGTCGCAATTTAAACGTTAGCAACAAACGATCTCTTTTGGTCGATGTTCAATATGCTTAGAGATATGTTTTCTGTTTAACCCTTTCGACCGAAACTTGCTTTAGCTTGTTCATACAATTTCCTGTATTTGTCCCTGTCAGCGGTCATTTCTGACAACCGGAAGTGGATGTTTTGCACCTCGTCCTCTTTCTTCCTTATGATGTCAATCAATTCCTTCCGCTTCCGCTCCGATTCCTGTCGGATCCTCTCTTTCAGCGTCTGCTCACCCTCCTTCAAAGACTCGTAATTCGACACAAATGTCTTCAGACGCAAAAGAAGTGGCTTGCCTCGGGTAGATTCGCTTTGTGGATCCAGATTGGAGAACGTATTTTCAGGAACAAGCTTCGGCAGTATAAGAGTAGGCACGGACGGTTTCTGCTTCTTTCGACCGAAAAACGAAGATTTCTTAGATTCAGATTTAGGTGGATCTGTTTTCCCCGTTATCCGCTTCATGTAGTGCACACACTGGTCGTATTCCTCCGATAGTTTGACCAGCACCCCTCTCAGCATGTGTAGGCTCTCCTCAACGTCCACTCCCCGCTCGATGTTGTCCACGTACATCTTCACGTTGTAGAAGCCCTTGGAGGTGTAGCCCTGGGCCTTCTTCTGTAGCTGCTTGACTCTCAGCTCCCCTTTGTATCTGTCTGTGAGAAAGGTCTCCAATTTCACGTATTCCTTCAATTGGTGGTCCAGTTGTGAGAGGCCATCGTGGACAGAGGAAATAGGCCGTGGTTCCAATACGTCTGCTAATACAAGACGACTCACAGCGGGACTAGGCAGAATATCCCCTTGTCTGCTCATGGCAGGACTGGTGGTTAATGACGTCATCGTTGGACTATTAGCACTGAGTCTTGTGGACGAAGGTGCATATCTGAACCGTCTTGTCGATGTGACGTGAAGGTCGCTCAGCACCTGACAGCGGACGTCCAGGATGTCTCTCAGAGTCCGAAGCATCCTCATGGACATAGACCTGGTCTCCTTCTCTCGTTGCATAATGCGGTTCCTCGACTCTATGAGGGCGTGGATGTTATCCATGAGTGTCTGGAACAGGTCTGTGGTCCGCTGTGGAGCGGGACTCTCATTGGCTGGGAGTCTGTGGGTCCTCAGCATCCTCCTGATAATGCCGTCACAGTCCTTGATCTGGGCGGTGATTTCACTGTTGATATCGGCCACGGTTTGGCAGTCTTGGTGAAGTTTCTTAATGACGTTTTGACATCGTCCAATCTGCGTGATGGCGGACACCATGGTGTCGTGGACGCTGTGCCAGAGCTGCCTCTCAGCCTGTTGACTCTCGGCCTCGGCAGATCCGTCTTCACCTCGGCCAGCAGCTGTTTCCGTCTCCTGCTCTTCTGGTCGCGCTCTGGGAGTCGTCGTCTCCAGACCTATCCGTCTCTCTTCTATATCCAGGAAAGGAGAAAGGTCCTTCAGTAGGGCGTCCAGATTAGCATTCACTGAAGCCATGAAAGGGTGACATTTAAAATCAAACTCATATAATCAATCAACCCTAAAACGTATATTTATTATTCAACACATTCTCTACTTAATAGTTTGATTATAAGCAGATGTTTACAAAGTTTTAAAGCCAAACTCATAGTCATCAAAAGCAAATTTCCTAATATTTTAGTTTTTCTATGTTATTACTGATCAGTACCAACATCATATTTTACAGCTTCTACAAATAAATCAAGGGCCTATATATTTGTATTCGCGGATTAAGGATCACCTTGTCGAACAGAGTCCATCTCGGACGGAATCTGTGTAGTTGGAGTGTCATCCTTCTGTGGAGAGGAGGGAGGAGGGGAGGGTTTGGAGAGGTCAGCAGGCTCCTGTCTGTCCACTGCAGTGTCCAGTGTGACGTCAGTGAGGAGGTCAGCAATACGGTCTTGACCACTGCGTCTGAGACAGTCGAGCAGGATTGGGTAGGCACGGTCGGTCCGTCTCTCTATCATAGCAGTCATCAGCTCCAGGTTCCTCTCTTCGCTGTCCGATATCGCCTGTGTGGTTGTAAGAATACATATGTTTATTACATTGCAAGATAAGTTGACCATACTGACTGTATTATATACCACACTGTATTTAGTAACCATACACAATCCTGCTAGCAGGAATGGCAGCCATTTTGGATTTAAAATGAGACATAGAAGATTTTACATACATTTGATATCACTATGCACCATACAGACCAACGACATTGGACCGCTGCTCATATTACGATACAACTCGGTGTCTCACTTTGATTATATACATTGGACATTATTTGTCATTTCTTAACATATGTGTAAGTCTACGTTGGAAGGATTAACCATGCATGTATAGGACAAGAATGAAAATACCTTCAACCACAGTCAAACAGATGGTATACAGCCGGCAAAGGCTAACCTCATATCCACACTATCTACATGCATATTTGATATGGGACAAGTGAAACAAAAAGTAGACCGAGATGTGCGATGTGTGTGGTCTGACCTTGTACTTGGCGCTCTCCGCCGCGTCCAGCAGACTCCCCTCCAGCATCAGCTGCAGAAGGTCACCACTCACGTCAAGGTCACTCAGGATGGCATCCCGGTAAATGGAAAACTTTTCCTCTAGTGTGTCCATGGCTGGCGTTTACGGACCTTTCCAAATACAAAAAGCGGATGAGTCTCTTTAATCAAAACAGATGGGGAACCCTGCCATATGGAGCACATCCGTACGATTGATCGTTGAGCTAAGATCGTATAGTGGAAGGGCGCCATTTGAATAGACAAACTACACGTTCTAACTGACTTATATCAAGGTAATGTTAATGTTAGTGTTACGGCCTATAACTTCAGTGTGAGAGAAGTAAACTGGATGACCCATTTGTAACGTGACGTGGTGATGATTGACGTCTTGGTTAACGTCATTGTGGCTCATGCTCATCCGCTCTTCACGAAGGTGAGTGGTTTAACATTACAATATGAATTTACAAGCATTTAATATTTCGTTTCCTATACAATTAGTTGTTTAGATAATGATTTTCCACATGCAATATTTCATTGATATTTCCTTTTTCACACATCATTTCTTATTTCTATATGTATTAAAAAGGAAACATGAACGACGTGTTTTCTATATGTTGTTGGACATGTCAATGCTCCACCAATTCAAAATTATTTTTTTTCTTTAAAAAACATTCCAATCAGATATTCACATGTACAAATTCATTATTATACATAAAAATACAATTGTATCAGGTATACATGTTAATAAAAGATACAAATACAGTTTCAAATGCCATGACCAATGTAAGCCCTGGATAGAGTGCCTCGTTGATACATGTCCACTGAAGTTTCAGTTTTAATTTCTAGTAACATGTGGTTTCTATAAACAAAATATGATAATCTTTGCAAACAATATTTAAAGGTACATCCATTGTGTTGTTTGGGGTCAAATAAGCCAAACGTTATAAATGGTCTTACTTTATCGAGAGGTACCAACTGTTACCGAAAACTACCATTTTGGTGATACTCGAGTTAGTATATTGACGATATGAAGGTAAAAGTGTCGATTTCTGATCGAAAACCGGACAATGTACTGGGTGTGGCGCGCGCCAATGAGTCAAACGTAATTTTGGAATTTTATTTAAACCAGATAAAATAACAAATTTTTGGTTGATAATGTTTAATAGGTCACATAACTACTGTTCATGTAAATAGGACATACACTTTCGGTTTCTGCACATGCATAATGATGTTACTCGATTTTAATTGAAAACTAGTAATTAATATATATTTGGCGATTGGGGATGAATATGCAAGCTTAGTGAATTTGTTTGTATTGTTAACAGTACATATGACGTGTTGGAACGTATTTAAGCCAAATAAAATTTTATGAAACACAATGGATGCACCTTTAAGATGTTAAATTCGTTTACTAATGTTTTCTTTAACCCTTTACATACTGCAAATATGTTTTTAAAAGTTGCTTTTTACACCAGAATATGTTTTCTGTACCTTCGATTGTATACCAGAGGCATTTCGTGGCCTCAATACCAGAGAAAAATGCAAAATTTAGTACTTTTCATAAAATGTTAATTAGTGTGTTTTGCTTGAAAAATAACATATTGTGTTGATAATAAACAATGAATCGGGTAAGTAATTACAGATTTCTATTATTTGTGTTCAATAACATAATTTTGAAGAAATAAATTTGATTTGATTTTTTTTATTGGAACATCATGCCAGTTTATCAAATTAGTCATAATGATAATAGATTTGGATAAACTGATTTATAAATGTCTTTTTAAAAAAACAGTTCTTTACTTTATCTTGTAAAGTTCAAATTTAACAAGTATGTCAAATGAGAGAAAAAAGTATTTCAATTACAATGACAAAGGTCTAAATCCCTATAATGATATATCATAAGTATTAATTGTTCCTTAAAACCTAGCTCTGTAGCATCCTTAAAAACCTAACAAAATAAATTTGATATTCTGTTTGACATTCTGATATATATATAAATAAGATGAGTTGCTTCTCACGTGAAGTAAGGTTATATATAGAAAAGAGTAAACATCAGATGGTTTTGACTGGATCAATCTTCTTTAATACAATACGATGAGCTCATTTCGACCCTTATATCGGTCTTTTCAAGTATGGTTAACATTTGGAAGATTGCATATTTATGTATGAACAAAAACAATAGCATGTTGTAATGCTCAACATCTTAACACGTCAATGTATTGACACTAAAATCAGTCATTGTCTTTCAATCATGTTCGTGAATTGCCTCGAGGTCTTCAATTGGGTGTCACTCCAGGACAATGAGGTCTCTGAGGGTTAACGAGTTCATTGTGTGTCCTTGATTACATGTAAAACAATGGAGTCGTAATCAATCAATTTCTCGTGTGAATTAACTGTTCAGTGATGGGCAGTATTTATTTATGAAAAATGTTTCTTTAGTCTCTAATGTTAAATTTGTAATTTGTGAATTGGAGAATAATTTATAAAATGGAAAAATAAGAAAGTTTCCATTGTTGCAGTCTGCTATATGTTTACTAATTTTTAGGTGACGGAGATTAGGATTATTGATTTGCTGTTTGTGAACCCGTACCCTAGCTTGAAGGTTGGAAGTTTGTATATATATATATTGTTCTTAAAAGTGCATAACTCAAAATAATAACGTAATCACTCTTGACATATACACATGCTGCAGTAGAATCCAACCACATTCGTCAATAACCATACCATTCAACTTAAAATATAATTGTTTATCCTTAACTGTTTGAATGTTGGATTCATGCATTATTACATGCATTCTATCATGTATATAAAAGAAAGTTCTAAGCAATATTCTCTTTTCCCTCTATTCTTATCTCAATATCGTATTGGCTGCACCACAAGGAACTGATATTGTATACGATGAAAATAATGTACGTGTAAATAATTCGACCTGTGAAGATAAAATCTTCATTCGCTGCTTTGGCAGCTCAATTTAGCAACAAGTTACTATCCTTCGTTGGCAATATGTTCCTATGTAATTCTGTGAATATGCTTAAGTATAATCTATGTGGTTGTGTTTACGCATATGCTATATATATAATTTCCAAGTAAGTAATATCCAGTGACATACTCTAAAGAGCTGCAAACTATCTCCTAATACCATTCATATCGACAGTATTTTTTAGACATTTTACAATTTGGTATTCAAATAATTCACAAATTACTAAGGTTTAAATCAAAGGACATGTTTCTGTTTCATCTACGTCATTCAGGCAACTGTAACTCGATTGAAACTGTCGTACATAAAGTAGAATAGATTAAACGAAATGTAATTATTGCAACAAAATCACACTACACAATTCAATATATATTGAATATTGACACACAATAAAACACATGGACAAAATTCTACAAAATCAACAATCAACTGTGACCTCAGTATCTCACCTTCAATTATTAAACGAGTTATCTTCTCTTAGTCCCAGTTTCTTCCTCATTCGCCATCATTAGGTCGGGGTTCGACTCTCCATAGATCCGCACCATGGTTACACCTTCTAATATCCAACTAGTCGTCTTTACTTAACTGTTAAGCTCACTTTAGGGTCAACCCTGGATCAATTCCAAATCAAAGTAACAAAGCCCTTTAAAGTGAAGTGACGCAGGCCGCAGTCGTACCGTATTTGGTTTAAAGGATGTTCGCTCCTCAAATTTATAGAATTAAACTTTTTTCTAACTTATATTTTTTAAAAGATCAAAGTATATGTTTGAAAAATCAGCATTAAAAAATAGGGGGTAGTGTAGGTTTTTTCGAGATATGACGTCTGTAAGATAGTGGGGTGAAGTACAATTTTAACATGGGAGTCTATGGGGAAAATGAGAAAAAAAACCTGCTAAAAACTTTAAAATACTACATTTCTAGTATTTAACTTTTTTCCGTTTTTGATATGTTACAAAGTTTATGTTCCCCTACCGAAATCGATGAAAAAATATATATATGGTAGTGTGGGTTTTTTAAAGCTTTGACACAAAATGTACCTGAAAACCTCCCTTTTTAGTCAAATTTAGGCCATTTATGCTGTTTAAGCACTTTTAAGAGGTTCTAAAGTCACATTTTCTTTAGTTCATTTGCTCTTTTAAAAGTATGTAGGTGATGTGGAATATCATGAAGTAAATAAAAATGACAAAAAAGCTTTACTTCATCATATTTAATTTTTGAAGTTCAACAGGAAGGAGCGAACATCTTTAAAGGGACAGCCATTGTGTTGTTGGGGGAACAATTGCCAAACGTTATGAATAGTGCTATTTTATCGAGAAATACTGGCTGTAGCCGAAAATTACACTTTGATGATAATGTACTCAGTAATATGACGATGTAAGGGTAAAGGTAGTGATTTATGATCGAAAATGAGATAAGTCTAATGTAATTTTGGAAACTTAGTTACAACTGTCAAAATGACGCGTATGGGTTGAAAATGTTTAACAGGTCATATAACTACTGTGCATGTAATTTCGGTTTCTGCATATACAATGATGTTTATCGTTTTTCATTGGAGACTTGTGATTGTGATATATTAGTAGATTGAGATGAGATAATTTCTGAAACCATGTTTGAAACTCTGCTGCAAGATGATTGTAAAACCAGACATTACTACATCGAACCCTATATTCGTTTTCAATAATTATTTTTAATAAATGTTGATAATATTATCAAAAATGTTGATAATATTATCAAAAATGTTGATAATATTATCAAAAATGTTGATAATATCCTCAAAAATGTTGATAATAGTCTTTGCATGCTTATATGAAAAGAACTGACTTTAGCAACCTCTGTGTTGAGGGAATGTACCGACGTATTTAATTCGACGATCTCAAGAGTGCCCATTATTCAAGACCGGCGTCTCTTCAAACAAGTACGGTACGTGTACAGGTGTTTGTTTTAGTGTGACAAATGCCGTGAAAGTACCGTTGCATTGATAACGTCAATCGGGTCACCTTGGTCGGTTGCGAAATCAAACAAACATTATTTATCCATTATTCTAAGTGAACTAGAACAGTGACTGTTTATACCAGTAGTTTACGAGGATGGTTGTTTTAACATGCAATCATGCCTGTATCGTTATGTAGATCTATATGGTACTCTTGGATATGCAAACATATTCTACTGGAGTGTATATGTAATATTTTGAGTAAACAGAATACCAGTTTTATATTTAGATAACATATAATTATATTATTATGCCTTTTATAATTTATGAAGTTCGTTTTAGTATATAAGCACAGTTTAACTTGAATATATTGGTATGAATTCAAATCAATTGTTGGTACTCGTACCTTATCAAAGCTTAAACTTTCATAAATCTGTTCGTTATTATTTTTTTATGAATTAATACAAACTGAATATCGATAAACAAATATACAAAGCTTCTCGCAACCTTACTGGACGTTGCATTCTCCCCATACTGCATTGATCATTATACACCTTTATGCCAAACCATACAATTCATTGGTACTTATTTTTTATCCTCTAATTTAAAACAATATTTATATCCGGAACATCAGTGTTTAACAAACACATCTTGTTTATACATCCAAGCATATATTCAAGAAATATGTCATTAGTTGATTGATATAGTTTTGAAGTATAACTCCCAATTTGGCTTAACTGTTACAAACATACGAAAACATAAAGGGCTTAATGTACACTTTTGACACTAGAGGAACTGTTGAAATATTTACCATAATTAATTGTAACTGTGTTTTTGAAGATGCGTCCATTGTGTTTCATATTTGTTTCATAATTTGACTTTAATACGTGCCAAAATACCATATGTACTGATTTTAGTTCCAATACTTTCACTCAGCTTGCATATCCATTCCCAAATCTTATGTTTATACGTGCATATCCAAGTGCACATTCAAGAAATATGTCATTAGTTGATTGATATAGTTTGGAAGTATAACTCCAATTGTAATCACCACCTTTACATATTTGGATTAACTGTAACTAACATACGAAAACATAAAGAGCAAATATACACTTTTGACACTAGAGGAACTGCAGAAATCGATGTTAGCTGTTTACCATAATTAAGTGTACATGTAACTGTGAAGATGCATCCATTGTGTTTCATATTTTTTCATGATTTTGCTTAAATACGTGCTAAAATACCATATGTACTTATTTAGATTAAATAATTTCACTCAACTTGCATATCCATTCCCCACTCACCAAATATATCATAAAAACTAATGAAAATCGAACAACATCATTATACATGTACAGAAATCGAAACTACACATCCCATTTATATGCGCAGTAGTTATATGGTCTATTAAACCTTGTGAATCCATGCATGTTTGTGTTTTTGTCTCAAAGTTTCCAAAATTACGTTTGACTATTGGTAATTGACGCGCATCAACCGCGTTGTTTTGTCCGGTTTTCGATCAGAAATCCCTACTTTTACCTTTATGCTGTCGCTATACTGAGTCGACTATCATCAAAATGGCAATTTGAGAACCCTCAGTACTTCTCGATAAAATAACACCATTTATAACGTTTGGCACGTGTGACCCCAAACAACACAATGGATGCACCTTTAACATTCTATATATAAACTATTTGTGGCAGAAAAATACCACGAATACCATTTTGTAGTAAAACTATATAACAGCTTATTCTTATTCATCATGCCGAACGCCTTTTTTAAGTTGTTAAAGGCACACACAGTATGGTCTGCCTTTCTTTCGAGAGATGTTGTCCCGACTGTTTGAACGATATATATGTTGTCAATCGTTGAATCATCTTTGCGAAATCCTCCTTGATAATCGTTTTGTTGGACTCTAGATAAAGTTCAAAACGTCCATTAAAAACATACCATACACATATTTTATTCATTATGCTTCGCAAAGACAAACCGATGACGTTATAAAGGTTACTATAAGGAGAAACCATGATACCAAGGATATGGTAAGGTTGTGGACCCTGATAGGAAGCAGAAACCCGAGGATGTGAACCTTACCATATCCGAGGTTGAATGCTTCTCTATATCATCAACCGTTTTCAAATCTAAAAAAGCTTTATATCGCGTTTTATCATCCAAACCTGTGTTCCACAGGAGATATCGCTTGTGTGAGATCAAACAATATCTCCTAGGAGATATCGTTTTGACAGTAGATTTTGAACAATGCCCTGTCACCGTCAACTACATGACATCACAGAGCTTTTACATCATCGAGTTATGACATCACAATGCTATGACGTCATAAACATGATGACGTCACAATGCTATGACATCAGCGCATTGGAAGTCAACCAGCAGAGTTGTGCTCAGAGATGTACACTTTCTCACTGAAACTATGAAGAATGATTTTGGATGATAAATAGGATCTCACCCTCGTGTCTTCTGATATCAAATATATCAACACTCGTTGATAAAAGTGAAAATATCCTCGGCAAGCCTCGGATATTTGTAACTTTAATCAACTCGTTAAACAAGATATCGGGTCAATTCGGACCTTACAATTTTATATATTTTAATATTTTGTAAAATAAAACACTTTTTGGTGTATATTACTGTTAAGATTCATTTTACAAATCAACTGTCTAAAATGAGGAAGACAAGGTTGCATGCTGAGCCCAGTATTATTTACATTGACCACTTATCAAAAGTAAAGTACTGTTTGTGAACTTTGTGTAAACGTGATTGGGTGCAATATTCCCATTTGTGATTTTATGCAATTAGTCCTCATGAATATTCATCCAAATTTATATGTTTGTATACTGGCTAGACTGTCGTGACTTAATCTAAACAGGAATGTCCTTCGATTTTCGCCTTTATAAAAAAAAATATGCATCGGCCGTACGGTTCGTTTGCAATCTACATTACTTCCGGGTTTAAAATCGAACAAGCTCGGTGCCTTTCAGAGGCGTGCCCCCAGTGTGCCCACGTTTGGAAAAGAAAGGATTAGGTCCAATTAAGATTATATTAAGAATTAAGTGGATAAGTATAGTTGGATTAGGATTAGTTGGCAGTGGACACTGGGAGGGAAAAGAAATACCGATTTTACTAAAAGATGAAAGAACATCTTCAAAATCTGTAGGCGTCTGCATGGACAATCCTGTCTTCATTAAACATCTTGAGCTTTCCAGACAAGACAATAACCGTTGAATGGAGTACGATAATGAAATTATAATTTAATAAAATACATTCATTCAAATTAATGGACTGGTTACAAGTTATCCAAATTAGTGGAACCCTCTTCTTTATACAGTGCTGACATATCAAAATGAAACGTATTAAAATGGGTATACATAGAGAGACTGATTCCATAAAACAATGATGAGAAGTTTCACAGTAAGTTTTATTTTAAAATTAAAATGTAAAATTATTTTATTATTATAAATTATTTTATCATTTTATTTAAGCGTCACCAAAATTCCGGCCAAAATTGACTATGGTACATTAAATACAATATAAAACATGTTAAACTTACACACAATATGCTAAAAGAGAAAAACTTTAGGTGAACACTACTAGACAGTGAGGTAGTATATGCAGTAAAGATGTAAGTGGCTCATTGCTGTGTATCAATGAAACCAAAAATGCCATGAACCATCTTATGTATAAATCATACACTTGAATCCTTATTTAACCTTATTTAAGCTCAGCAGGCATCATAAGGCCAGATGCTTATGGCATTGGCTATCGACCGTCGTCCGTCTGTCGACCGTCGTCCGTAAACTTTTGACATTTTCGACTTCTTCTCCAGAACCTCTGCGTCCGCGAAGCTGGAATGTTGTGTTAGATCAACGGGAGGATCAAAGTTTGTGTATAAGGACCATTCGCCGCCGTTAAATATGGACGTACAGCAAGCATTTTCATTTGAACTACTTCTTTTTCGAAACCAGTTAGCACAGGAAGCTCTGTCCGAATAACATCCTTGTCAAATGGAAACTAAAGTTTGTTTATTTGGTCTTTAGATAAAAATCTTGCAAATCTCGATGAGCTACATAGCCAATGGCTATATTTTTACCAAATGAAAAACGTGTCGGTGTTTTAAACAAAATCCTTACTATTAAGACGTTTGATAATAAAATAGTATATGTGTAATGGGAAATATATCACATTAAATATTCAATGCAACCGAAATGAAATCGTTGAATGTTTGATTGCACTTTGCGTAATGTATTTTCATTTTTAGCTCATCAGGCCTGAAAGGCCCGATGGGCTTATGGCATGGCATGGTGTCCGGCGTCCGTCCATCCGTCCGTCCGTCCATCCGTAAACTTTTCGCTTTTTCGACTTCTTCTCCAGAACCAATGACTCCACAGAGCTGAAATTTTATGTGCAGACCCCTTGGCCAATGGGGATTCTAAATTGTAGATTTCGTGACCCCATGACCCCAAATGGGGTCACAGGGGTCACATCCTTAAAAACCTATTTTCATCTTCTTCTCCAGTTCCAAAAGGTCTAGAGAGCTGAAAAATTGTGTCAAGACTCCTTAGCCCATGGGGATTCTAAATTGTAGATTTCGTGACCCCGTGACCCCAAATGGGGTCTCAGGGGTCACATCCTTACAAACCTATTTTCATCTTCTTCTCCAGTTCCAAAAGGTCTAGAGAGCTGAAAAATTGTTTGCAGACTCCTTGGCCCATGGGGATTCTAAATTGTAGATTTCGTGACCCCGTGACCCTAAATGGGGTCACAGGGGTCACATCCTTAAAAACCTATTTTCATCTTCTTCTCCAGTTCCAAAAGGTCTAGAGAGCTGAAAAGTTGTGTGCATACTCCTTGGCCAATTGGGATTCTAAATTGTAGATTTCGTGACCCTGTGACCCCAAATGGGGTCAATGGGGTCACATCCTTAAAAACCTATTTTCATCTTCTTCTCCAGTTCCAAAAGGTCTAGAGAGCTGAAAAGTTGTGTGCAGACTCCTTGGCCCATGGGGATTCTAAATTGTAGATTTTGTGACCCCGTGACCCCAAATGGGGTCACAGGGGTCACATCTTTAAAAACCTATTATCATATCTCCCTCTCAAGTTCCAAAAGGTCTAGAGAGCTGAAAAGTTGTGTGCAGACTCCTTGGCCAATGGGGATTCTAAATTGTAGATTTCATGACCCCGTGACTCCAAATGGGGTCACAGGGGTCATGATCTAAAAACCTATTTTTTGCTTGTTAACAATGTATTACTTGAGATAACTTAGATATTCAACCTTAGATAATAAATCAAATCCTGATGAGCTACAGAGCCCATGGCTCTATTTTTTTGATATTATATCCACTGGATTCACCTTTCCTATCAGGGACTCTATATATATACACAGAAGGTTGCAAATATATTTACCGGTGCCTACCGCGATCAGACTGTAATCTGAATGCATTTGACCGCGATCAGAATGCAGTCAAACCGCGGTTTTCAGGTAACTAATTCCGCATTCATGAGAGGGGCCTAACCTGACACAGCACCGTGTGAACCCTCTATAGCAACTCACAATTCTACAAATCTACAAATGTAATGCATATATTGGGAATGCTTCTTTGCTGATCTAAAGAGTCTAAATCTGCAACCGTGTGATTTCCTTCACGGCGGGTCAGTTCGTCATGTTCATGTCGGGTCAGTTCGTTGTGTTCATGTCGGGTCAGTTCGTTGTGTTCATGTCGGGTCAGTTCGTTGTGTTCATGTCGGGTCAGTTCGTTGTGTTCATGTCGGGTCAGTTCGTCATGTTCATGTCGGGTCAGTTCGTCATGTTCATGTCGGGTCAGTTCGTTGTGTTCATGTCGGGTCAGTTCGTTGTGTTCATGTCGGGTCAGTTCGTCATGTTCATGTCGGGTCAGTTCGTTGTGTTCATGTCGGGTCAGTTCGTTGTGTTCATGTCGGGTCAGTTCGTTGTGTTCATGTCGGGTCAGTTCGTCATGTTCATGTCGGGTCAGTTCGTTGTGTTCATGTCGGGTCAGTTCGCTGTGTTCATGTCGGGTCAGTTCGTTGTGTTCATGTCGGGTCAGTCCGTTGTGTTCATGTCGGGTCAGTTCGTTGTGTTCATGTCGGGTCAGTCCGTTGTGTTCATGTCGGGTCAGTCCGTTGTGTTCATGTCGGGTCAGTTCGTTGTGTTCATGTCGGGTGAGTCCTTTGTGTTCATGGCAAGCAAGTCCGTATTGTTCATGGCAAGTAAGTCCGTTGTGTTCATGGGAAGCAAGTCCATTGTGTTCATGGCAAGCAAGTCCATTGTGATCATTGCAAGTAAGTCCGTTGTGTTCATGGTAAGTAAGTCCGCTGTGTTCATGGCAAGTAAGTCCGTTGTGTTCATGGGAAGCAAGTCCATTGTGTTCATGGCAAGTAAGTCCGTTGTGTTCATGGCAAGCAAGTCCATTGTGATCATGGCAAGCAAGTCCATTGTGATCATGATAAGTAAGTCCGTTGTGTTCATGGTAAGTAAGTCCGTTGTGATCATGGCAAGTAAGTCCATTGTGTTCATGGCAAGCAAGTCCATTGTGATCATTGCAGATCAGTTCCGTCGTAGAAATGGCAGTAGAAAGCGTGTTCGATGTTCTCGATAAGGCATCATGAATCGGCACCAAAGCGTCAGAACTCCTACTCGACGTGCTTTCAAAAAGTGGCACCTTAAGAGACCCCAAGTCCAACCTGTGAGTGTTGTGAAAACTTCTTCTCCTAACACTAGGATGTAGAGGAACTTGTAACATACCCAAGTTGTAGCGTGTAATTTCGATGGAGTCGAAAATGGATGCCTTAAGCGGCTTGCTGACGAAGTGGTTTGATTTGGACTTGGGACGCCTGAACACATAGCTGCCGCCTCTATTCCTACTCGGGTGATGGTCCTCTTCCTGTTCTACAGCTACGGCCATTGCCCTGCGGATGTCTTGGGTTGGGATGTCATTGGGTGGTTCTTCCTCGGACGTCTGAAGGCTGAGGACTAGAGTGGAAGGAATACTGAAGTTACCCACAATCATGACGAGGACAGACAGGGTAAACAGGGACGGGGAATGGAGATGTTGTGAACCAACAACGGCTGACACACGTGTAGCCCACTCTATGGTCTTCAGCGCTGAGATACAGACCCCGCCCATAGCCATCTGTTTGACTGGCGTTGAAGGACTCTCTTGGTTTAAGCTTAGTTTCCAGAGAGATGAAATCTCATTTTGTCTTTTGGATTCGACCACCAGAATGCCCGTACTGAGGACGAGCACGATTGCAACAGGAACACAGAATATCAAGCTATCGATCTCGATGAAGACATGGTCGAGTTGGACATCACAGAAGATCAAGCCAGGTCGGTGCTTGAAGGCCGTTCTCTGGCACAGGATCTCCAGACACACGACTGGCAAATAATAAAGGTTGAGTATTATTTATTCTGGGTTTCTGAGGTTATATTAAGAAATATGTACATAGGACAGATGTTAAAATAACAAGGAAGCGGGAACAACAACACAAAGTTCCCTCAAGATAAGACAAACGTACTTCAATGGTATAATTTATGCTAAGGGACTGTGTCATAACTATGCTAATTATTTCATTGTCATTAGCCCATTTAGAAACTTCATTATCTTGCAATATTTGTTTTAGGGAATCGACATTTGGTGTTCGGTTATTCTTGGATGTTGGATCGTATCTGCAATTCATTTTAAAAGGTCTGGGCCATGTAACTAGGTAAAACTTGAATATACAGAAAACTGCATGATCCTTCATAACCCGTCAACACAAAACTGTCTAATATCGCCATAGAAGATTGCAATGATCTCATACAACGTTGAATTTTAAATTTAAATTGTATCCATCTTAATTTTGCAAGCACTAATCGTTACCATAGATAATCCGGCATACAGAAAATTCTTGAATAATCGCTCGGCGATTATTAATTTCAAACACAGATTTGATCAGACAGACGGTTATTCAAGGCAGGCGAGTATTTTTTCGAAGCCATGATGTGTTTGCACTTTAAAAAAATGAAAAATAGCTTTCTTATGATATATGATTATATGTTGATAAAGGTTGTTGTCATAGTTGAACCAATAATAAATATGTGAAGAAGAGAGAAAATCACAAGCTACATTTGCTGTATTTAAACCGGTGATTATTCAAGGCAGGCGATTATTTAAGGATTTGCGGTATATGACAATTCAATTGCAAGTTCGAAGCAAAATGATTACAATAAATGTTCGAGTTGATAGTTCTGTTCCTGCAGATGTACTCTTAATGCATGTAGACATTTTGTTGTATGTATGCTTTACGTACAGACATGTACAAACGTATTGATGTACAGTTTCTTAATACCAACCTATGGCCGCCCATATTATTGCCAGGGCGTGAAGGGCTATCTTCAGAGTTTGTTTTTGGGGATGAAGCTCTTCACTTGTGCATAACCTGGAAAATATAAAGATGAGTGTTACAGAAAACTATCATACTAGGTTAGAATAGAAGTTAAATATTCAAATAAACTAAGGTAAAGGTTACAACTACTACTACTACTACTACTACTACTACTACTACTACTACTACTACTACTACCACTACTACTACTACTACTACTACTACTACTACTTCTACCTCTACTACTACTACTACTACTACTACTGCTATATTGCTACTATTACTACCACTGCTGCTGCGGCTGCGGCTACTACTACTACTGCTACTACTACTACTGCTACAATTACTACTACTACTACTGCTGCTGCTGCTACAATATTATTGCTACTACTACTATTACTGCTACTACCACTGCTACAGTTACTACTACTACTACTGCTGCTGCTGCTACTACTACTATTATTGCTACTACTACTACTATTACTGCTACTACTACTACTACTGCTACAATTACTACGACTACTATTACTACTACTACTGCTACAATTACTACTACTTCTATTGCTGCTGCTGCTGCTACTACTATTATTGCTACTACTACTGCTACAATTACTACGACTACTACTGCTACTACTACTACTACTACTATGTTACTACTACTACTGCTACAATTACTACGACTACTATTACTACTACTACTGCTACAATTACTACTACTACTAAGTACTGCTGCGGCTACAATATTATTGCTACTACTACTATTACTGCTACTACTACTGCTACATTTACTACTCTACTACTACTACTGCTGCTGCTGCTACTACTACTACTATTATTGCTACTACTACTACTACTACTATTACTGATACTACTACTACTGCTACAATTACTACGACTACTACTACTACTACTTCTACCTCTACTACTACTACTACTACTACTACTACTGCTATATTGCTACTATTACTACCACTGCTGCTGCGGCTGCGGCTACTACTACTACTGCTACTACTACTCATGCTACAATTACTACTACTACTACTGCTGCTGCTGCTACAATATTATTGCTACTACTACTATTACTGCTACTACCACTGCTACAGTTACTACTACTACTACTGCTGCTGCTGCTACTACTACTATTATTGCTACTACTACTACTATTACTGCTACTACTACTACTACTGCTACAATTACTACGACTACTATTACTACTACTACTGCTACAATTACTACTACTTCTATTGCTGCTGCTGCTGCTACTACTACTATTATTGCTACTACTACTGCTACAATTACTACGACTACTACTGCTACTACTACTACTACTATGTTACTACTACTACTGCTACAATTACTACGACTACTATTACTACTACTACTGCTACAATTACTACTACTACTAAGTACTGCTGCGGCTACAATATTATTGCTACTACTACTATTACTGCTACTACTACTGCTACATTTACTACTCTACTACTACTACTGCTGCTGCTGCTACTACTACTACTATTATTGCTACTACTACTACTACTACTATTACTGATACTACTACTATTGCTACAATTACTACGACTACTATTACTACTACTACTGCTACAATTACTACTACTACTACTGCTGCTGCTACTACTATTAATGCTGCTACTACTACTACTACTACTACTACTAGTATTACTGATACTACTACTGCTAAATTACTACGACTACTCCTGCTACTACTACTACTACAACTACTACTACTACCACTTCTACTTCTACTACTGCTGCTGCTACTACTTCTACTACTGGCACTAATTTGTTATGAAATGAGTGTACCAGCTGCCAGTTCAATCCAATATTCATCAAAGACAATTTGACAAGTTTAAAGAACTCACGCGTTGATAAAGGTAATTATCAAGAAGAGATGGTCTGCTGCTCGTATCAGTCTGATAGTAGCGCCTAGTAGCACACACACTGTATCGTCGTGAAGGAGAACAGCTGATAGGGTCAGGCTTGTGGACAGGATCGTCATAATAGCTGACAGCGCAGAGACAACACACAGGACTCGGAGGTACAGACCTGGGGGACATTGCCATTGGAGATTAAGTGGCATGAAACTAGGATGAATGTCGCCATTTATTTTGTAGGTTACTTCTTTTCTTTAAAAAGTCAAATTTGATTTCAATATTTATATGTATTGACATTTCTTTGTGTCTCTTCCTTCAGGTGGTGGAGTAACTTCAGTGGGGAGAGATTGAATAATACATATGTTATTCGTTTAAGAAAGGAATTGGGAACAAGGTATACGATTTACAGAAGCCTGCTCTACATAACCAACACATTATATGATAATAATATGACTACATGTACATACAAAACATATGCAGAGGAGAATTTTAAAATGTACGATTTAAGTAGGAGGTCCTCTCAAAAATAATTAATTTAAAATAAAGTGTTTGCAATAAATTAGAACATGTTTGAGAGCAGGTAAGGTATATAATGTAATGTCACATATCCCGCCATTTATTCTAAACATATGACATGAAGATACTATGGACATGACAGACGCCCAAACACAACATCCAGCAGTACCTATGCTTCGTTCAATAGGAGACTGAAGTAACTTTCCAAAGGCTATACAGTTGCTGGCGATGCTGAGGATTCCAAGCACAACTATAAAGCACCCCGCGACTCCCTCGATGGAGGCCTAAATAATGAACATATGAAAAGAATGCTACACACACACACACACACACACATATATATATATTTATATATATATATATATATATATATATATATATATATATATATATATATATATATATATATATATATATATATATATATATATATGTACAAAAAGTCAAATGTCCAGGTGTATGGCTGCTTCAAATTATCAAAAAATTAAAAACATAACGCCGAGTTTCTTTCTCCTACCGGTTTCATTTCATCAACAATATATACTTCCCCCGCAATATATATATGTATATATATATATATATATATATATATATATATATATATATATATATATATATATATATATATATATATATATATATATATATATAAACTTCCCCCGCAATATATATGTAGCAAATTCCCCCGCAAGACACAACTCGAAACATCCTCCATCACTGGCTAATTTAAGTCTCGCCGCATTTCCTCCACTTCTATGCGCTAGTGTAGCGGCGCGTTGCATCTGATCTTCATAGTGCGAACCGATACACTAGCAAGGGAAAGTAAATGAAATGCAACAAAACTTGAATTAGTCAGTGATGGATACTGGAGCGAGTCATGCCTGGGGAAGTTGGTATATGTAGCTGCCATGAAAAAAACCCAGAAAAGGCAAACAGTACGGAATGTAATGTTCGAGTCAAATTTATATCAATGACATACAATTACAAACGATCGGAGAGGCAGCCAACATATGGGCCATGTTCAAAAGAGGTTTCAAAGTAATCGCTCAATTAGCGATTAGCGATTACTTTTAAACCTCTCTTGAACGCGATTGTTCAATGTAGCGCTACGTAGCAAGGCGAGCAAACTTCGAGGAATTTACACCATGTCGTTCAAGGGAGAATGAGCGCTGTATACTTGAGCGCTACTTAAGCGCTACATTGAGCAATCAATGAGCGATTATAAGCGCTCGCTGTTATGGAACGGAACCCTGTTTAATGAATCGGCAAAATATTTATTTATCGAGGACGAATATTGTTTAACAGGTCCTGGAAACTTGTCTTTACATTGTCCGTTTATACATTTGAATGAACATACATTTAATTGGGCTATATCCCAAGAGTGAGTTTCTTTACATATTATATGGCATCAGTTCTGAAAGTGAGTTATCTGAGATTATAAAGATACAAATTCCGCTGGTTCAGAATGACGTTCAGAACACTCGTTAGAGCTTACCTTTGGATCCATCACGTTATCCGGCATCAATAGTAGATTGGTTTCAAATATTCAAAGTTGTTTCAAGGAAGATTTATGTCTCAAGAATTTCGATGGTTCAGTATGCTGTATGGAAAATATTAGGCTACCTGGGTTTTTAATAACCAACGTCATTTATTTACCCACACCTTTCGGTTGCCATGCTACCGGTAACACATGGAATTGAGTTGTGAAAAATATGAGTGAAAATGGTCACATGTAATGACATCTGATAGCGCTATTCAAGCGGCTAAATAAACAAAATGTAATTTAATTGGAATTCTCTTGGAGGACTGCGCGGAAAGTCATCAGTTTGTCACTGTTTTGTTCGTCCGCTGTCATCTTTGACAATGGAAATAAAGTAATTCATTCGAATTCGACTAGACTGAAATTAAGTATGTAAATTATAATTATTGTAATAAATGTAACGCTTGTCTTATTGTTATTTTCTTAGTCTTTCTATAGATGGCTTTGTGAACTGTCATAAAGGCTCGTTGTTGAATCTTGGGACAGGACTAGACCTACATGTTATACACGATTAACGGTATTATTTCCATACTTCCAATTATTTATAATACACTTTCTAATTGTTTATTCTGAGTGTTTACATTAATATCTAAACCCAATTGGGTAGCTTACTTTCTACCATTTACTCTGATATGTACACCGAGGGGCAAAATAACGATACCAAATTTTCAACAGGATCAAACACAATACGATACGATTCTTGTCCGATCCTACAAACATTGATCAAGTTTGTAAGGAATCATCTTGGCTACAACCTCATAATGTATGTTTAATGTTATTGTGTTTGATCCTGTTGAACATTTGGTATCGTTCTTTTGCAATCTTCAAATCAGACCTGGCAAGTCGGGGCAAATGAGCGCTGATGGAAATAACTGTGAAGCTATATAAGATTGGAACGGTTGACCCGAAAATATTTTTAAAATCTTTTATGCCCAGGTTTTGCCGATATTATTATATGGCTGTGAAATATGGGGAGTAGAGCAGTATGAATCACCTTCTTGCCTGCAAACGATTTTGTGAGGTTGGAAAACAAACCCCAAATGCTATTATATATGGCGAATGTGGTCGCTACCCAATATGTATAAACGCGTACCTGCGTATTTTACGATATTGGGTTAAATTGGTGAAAATGAGTGAGTGCAGATTACCCAAGAAAGCTTATAATATGTTATTGTATTTTGATGACATTGGAAAAAAGAGTTGGGTGTCGTTCGCAAAGAATATTTTGTTCTCTCATGACTTTGGATTTATCTGGATTAACCAATCTGTTGGTGAGGAGTTTGCCTTTTTACAATTATTTAAAGACTCGTTGAGAAATGAATTTTCTCAAAGTTAATTGGATGTCTTCTTTGAATAATAGCTCGAGATATGTGATGTATAAAGAATATAAATTCATATTTGATCCAGAAAGGTATATGTATATTGTTATAGACAACAAGGTGCGTTCAACTTATATCAAATTTAAATATAGTAATATTAGTAATAATTAGTCAAATTTAGATATAGTAATATTAGTAATAATTAGTAATATCCTGCCATTAAGCTATAAGAAAGGTAGATGGCAGTCAATTGATTATGTTTTATGTCCCGTCTGCAACACTGCGATAGAGGACGAATATCATTTTACTCTTGTATGTCAATTGATTTCAGAATAACATTTATCCCGGAATACTTTTGGAAGTCACCGTCTATTAAAAAATTGAAAAAATTGTTGTGTACATCTCGGGAAAATATTATCAGATGTTTACAGTATTATATTTACCATGCATTTACAAACAGATTTATGTATTAAGAAACACCTTAAAACTGCGTTTGTATGTATATGGGCCCTTGGCCTCAGTACAAATAAACTACTTTGACTTTGACCTTAAAATCCTATTTTCATCTTCTCTAGAACTAAAAGGTCCAGAAAGCTGAAAAGTTGTGTACAGACTCCTTGGCCAGTGGGATTTCTGAATTGTAGATTTGGTGATTCCGTGTCCCCACCTGTTATACAATTTGTTATACCTGTGAGTGAGTGAGTGAGTTATTGTTTAACGCCGCTTCGGCAGTATTGCAGCCATTAGCGGCGATTTATACCTGTGATAAATTCTCCTAGAAAATTTACATTTGAACATTTACATTTAGTTTATTGTTTAAAGTCTGATGAGTCGCAGAACCAATGGCTCACATATTTTTCTGTAGTATGTTAGAGTTGATATAATGAGGAATAAGCTGTAAAAATGTATGACTATGTGTATGGCTATGTGATGTACGCATTTTCCATGGAGACTATTGAATATAGTAGAATATCCGTGTTTTGTCGAGGGTAGGTGTTATTAAATTCACTCAACTTATAGGGGCAGTAGCAAGTTTTTTCGCTCAAAAATGTTGATGAAATGTATTTGAAAAATAATGTCATTAATAGTCAAACACCCTTCTCTCTTTGGAAAATCAAGTTAAACAATGAGTCTACATGGTTCCGTAAAGTCATGGGAATCGTTTTTATCATTCGAAATAATAAAATGTGTTCACAATAAAATGGCCGCCATGCAATTTTTGCTTTATAAGCCACACCGTTATTATCACTACGGGTAATTGGTTTGTGTAATGATATTTTGTACCCTCTAAAGTAAATATAAATGAAATAAACTATCTTTATAAATAGGAAATTTGAAAAAAATAAAATTTGAAAAAAAAAACGTGCTACTGCCCCTTTTATATGGATGAATGAAAATTCATAGTAATTATGTTCTGTACTGTCCGATTAATACTCCCATCCTTCTTACAAGTTATTAAGCCAACATATCTCGTTGATATTGATCATAAAAAAAGAACATTTCCTTGAAATTCGACCAACTTTGAAATACGCATAATTCAGGTTATTTCTTAAAGGTTTGCAAACTGTAAGTGTACGCCGCTACAGAATTTTATAGTACATCATATTTACAAAATAGTACAAAGAGACCTAAAACTCATTTTTCATATTAACAGTTTTCTGCAAGTGACATATTTGAGAGAATTGCGTTGTGTGTCATATAATTTAACCCCCTTTACGGCAAACAAATGCGAATTGAAAAATGTGTTAAGCTTATTATATGTTATGATCTCTATGTTCCCTGCTTGGTGTGAAAATGACAGAAATCCGTGACATCAAGTGGGAGGCTTTCGTCGAATCGACATGGAATTACCCTATATATACATAGCCACAATGGGATGACAGGTTATCTTCCTGAAAAATAATTAACTGCCCAACTACGTATTGTAAGTGAAATAAGTTTGAATTGGCGTTATGCCATGGAATCACCCCACCCAAAACTTCAATGCCCGCTACAGTGAGTGAACAAGCATTTGATTTTCTTTATTAGATTACATGCAATCTTCAACGGCGACGAATTAGGGGAGACCGGGGCAAAGTGCGCCCCCGGGGCAAAGTGACCCAACAGTTTATTTTTAGAATGAACAGCCGATGACACTATCAGTTTCTATCTACCCATCACAGATGACGTAAAGCAACGTACAAGTTCATGCATGACGTCATGAGCAGTCAGCGGCAAATCGACAGGAGGGCGAAAATTTTGATATTGAACGTTTTCATGTAAAAATCGGGAGAAAATATCATAATTGATAGACACATTTTCTATCACCGGAGCTAAATAATCACTTTCTAGGTGAAAACAGAATATCTAAGCTTACAATTTTCATGTCTGTATGCACTTGGTGTCCGGTCTAATTTCTTCTATTTCCATTTTTAATATATATAATATATGCTTTGGGGCAAATCGCGCCGCCCCAATGCAGTTTATGTTATGTTGGGCCTTCAAATGTATTTTCAGAATAAGCTAACCAGTGTCATGTTAATACCTTTTAAAGGCCACTCTTTCAAGGACATGGACAATTGTTAGGAACGTCTTTAATAGTTATGCTAACGATAGGTCATTCTTTGTTTTATCAGACCTTCGAAGGTATTTAAAACGTTTGCACTTGGAAATGTGTTTTCAACAAATGTTAAATTTGTTTCTTTTTTGTTTTGTTACGTTTTGACAAGTGTGGTTGCCGTTCACTAGAACATAAGAGGTCCCCAAATATATTCACGTGCAAAAGAAACGTCCCCATACAAAATGGAATATAGGTCAATCCACGGGCGATGAATACGACTGAAACAGCGTCTTTAGAACCAAGCAATACTTTATATGAATTTTCAAAAATTATCTCTTCATATTTATGAGAAAGACACGTTTTAAGAATGTTTTGGGAATCTCCTTAATTAGACGTGATAGAAGCGTCAAAAAGCCATTTTTTTGGCTTGTTTTGTGACGTCCTACAGTAATGATGCGTCAACAAATTGAAATCCCAGAAGTTATTTATGTTGAAGACACCTTTTATCACTTAAATTTCTACCTTTTTAAAAAAAAAAATTAAAAATAAGTATTGTGGTAAAAAAACATCTTGAAAAAGCGATGTTAGCACCCCATGTGTATTTGAACAGTCTGTAGTAAATAAAAGTATCATACTCTGAAGGTTGAAATTGTGAGTACTACTTTACAAAACGTGTCTATCAAATGCATTCACAATATACTTTCTACGACATCAATATTTCATTTTCTGCTCTTTTTAAAATGTCTGGACGTTTCTTTTGCACGTCAGTAGTATTTTTTATATAAACTTGTTCTGTTCTCGGCATATAGGCCTATAATCCGTTCATCCAAAGGTTGGTTCGGTTTCTGGGGTAGAACTAAAAAGCAATTGACTCAAAGTATACATGGTATTCTGTACAGTTTATTATGAACTGTGAAGACCTTATTCGTGTTTACCGTTTCAAAAAACGTCAACGTCGTTTCAACCCACAATAGGAAAACGGGGCAAAGCGCCCACCATGGGCCACTTTGCCCCGGACCATGGGGCAAAGCATCCTCGATAATCCAGCGCTATTGTTCCGATAAATCTACACACAAGCGCGCTTGTGTGTAGATTTATCGGAACAATAGCGCTGGATTATCGAGGATGGGGGCAAAGTGGCCAATGTTAAAAAAAACCATTTTCCTTCTAAAGCGAAAACGATGGTGACCAGAAGTAAAAGAGTGTGATAATTTCATACTCCAAAACTAAGTTCTCCCGAAGGTCTAAAGAAAATCAGCTGAAAATTGTATAGTTTAAAAAAAATGCCTTGCAAAGTTAAGGGGCGCGCTTTGCCCCGGTCTCCCCTACGTCTTGGTTTAAAAAACACCGTTTTCCAAGAGTAGCTAGCTTATATCTGGTACCAGCAGTGGTAATTTTCAGATTATGTGACATTTGTCAACGTGAACTGCTTTATAGTCGGTCCCCATATGTAGGCCTATGTACGGATAAAGCACTTGCCACAATTTGTCGCAAAGAAAAGAATTTCAATGTGCTGCCTCAGCCTGTTTGTTATAATCCCTTTTCCTTCAATGGTTTATATTATAAATGCATTAGAATTCAATTCATGTGCTTTGGAAATAAAATACGGTTTCGTCAAATACACATTCGGCATATGCGACATATGCAATAGGCCTACTTGTATATAATTTATATAGCTGCGAAAGCCTTTTTTGTGCAGATGCTTACAAACGTAAACTGATATATATTAAATATGAAATGAAGTTGTATAGAAAAACGGATTGCAAAATAAATGGTGCATATTATAGTAAGGTTTAGATCGTTCAGATTCTTATAAATTTACGAATTGCTAGGCGAAATTATAAAAAGTTAGCTGGAAGCACCATACGATCGAGTTTGACATTTGTCATCACGTGAAAATGGCACGTTGTTCACGTGATATGTCTTATTTTTAAAATGAAATATTGTATCTGACAACGCATAATGTTTTCTGTCATAAATAACTGCTTGGGTCTCCATAAAATGTAACAATGACGTATGTGTAGGTATTACTTTTAGCGGTATCCTTGTTTGGAAACATGCGAGAGTTACGTCCCTTTCCCCATGTTTTTCGCTGTTTACCACGATGGGGACTTGTTGATGTTGCCGCCTCTCTAAAAAAGCTTCGTGGAGATTTAATTGTCAATGTAAGCATTTGAATTTCATAATACTATATGCATTACTATTTAACAACAGATATCAAACAATTCTGTGCATAAACATACTTCTGTATTTCAGATTCACTCGTGGTCGGAGTGTCAACAGTGAACCACGTGTTCGGAGGTTGTTTGTTTTTGTCCAGATACCTTGCTGAGGTATCAGCTGTCAACAAGCTTGTAGATTGCAGACGATGGATATGGCGACTCTACATTTAGAGGATGGGTCAACGTATCATGGTCATCTGTTCGGCGCGGCTGTCAGTGTGCCTGGCGAAGTTGGTACGTCGTTAGATCTATCCACCAAACTTTTGTAAAAGGTGTAAAAGGTGGAGCAATCCTAACCGTACTTATGTTTGGATTGATTTCATGATGTTTATGATCTTTTTTTAATTTGCTTATAACAAATCGATATTGTTTCAGGAGTAATTTAATAGCACGTTTTTTTTTTGCTCAAATAAGATGATGAAATGTGTTTGAAAAATATAGTGTCTCTAATAGTAAAACAGCCTTCTCTCTTTGGCAAATCAAGGTAAAATATGAGTGTACATGGTTCAGTTTTTGTATTTCAAAATTTTAAAATGTGTTCACATTAAAATGGCCACCATGCAATTTTTGCTTTATATGCAACACTGGTACTGTTATTACCACTATGGATAATTGGTTTATGTAGTAATTTAAGATGTTTTACCCTTTAAAATAAATATAAATGACATAAACTATCATTATAAATTGGAAATTTGAAAATATAAAATTTGCAAAAAATGTGATTCTCCTTTAAAGGACATGTTAACACTGCACAAACATTTCGTCAAAGATAGTTCTATCATTTACTGTTCTCCATCTTGCTTTTTTTGCATCACATGAAATAAAAAAATATGCTGTATTTTCAATGATTTTAATGTAAAAAGATAAATAAACCATAAAGGCCTATGTATTCATAGAAAATCCCCAATTAACAACTAATAAACTAATAGAACAGCTCTACTGTACAGTTTACCCAACAGACAATTCAATATTGAAGCGACAATGTTTGTCATCGTTGAAGTGTCCTTCAATTATGGTTGGACTTGAAATTTGCATCAACATGAAATAGCCTACCACAAAAGTATTTCGTTGCCTTGTCTTAATGCAAAAGTCAACACTGAATGTGCATAGACTTGTATTGGCAACCCATTCCATATAAACAAGATAGAACGGTCACATAAATGGAGCATGTATCATGTTGTAATGATTTGGCAACGATTGAAACAGAATGTCTTATAATGTGGAACATATATGTAGTGCTCATATATATAGTGCATATTCACAATTTCATATAGAATTACTGACATGTCGGCAAGTCTCGGATATTTGTAACTTTAATCAACTCGTGTTGATATATTTGATACGCTTGGGTGAGATTCTCTATATAATATTATTGTTTATGAACATTGTTATATTTGGAGGGCAAAAACGCAAATTCTTACCTGACTGTGAGGGTGTTTGTTTGTACCTTACTATTGACCTATCTAAACGAGAAATTGTATTGTTCTATTGCAGTGTTATTCCTAGAGAGGGTCCTGTAGAGACATTTGCCTACCTTTTTGGCTTGGTGTCACTTAAAGTTTGGGGCAGTAGGATACTTTTTACCATTGCAAAGGGTCCCACATGTTCAGAATTGGCCAAAACGACCCCCTTGGTGAATCACCTAGGAACAACACTGCTATTGTACAAAGTATAGCATAACAATTTCCCCTTCTTTCTCCCAGTGTTCCAGACCGGTATGGTAGGATATCCAGAATCTCTGACAGACCCCTCGTACAGGAAACAAATTCTCGTGTTGACATATCCGCTGGTAGGAAATTATGGAATTGCTGATGATGAGGTAGATGAGTTCGGACTGAAGAAGTGGTTTGAGTCTGCAGAGATTCATGCTGCAGCCTTGATAATCGGAGACTTGACTGAGAGGTACAGTCACTGGAGTGCAGTCAAATCCCTGGCAGCCTGGCTGGAACAGCAACACATTCCAGCAATATGGGG
The DNA here is from genome assembly GCA_936450465.1 of Gibbula magus. Taxonomy (NCBI): domain Eukaryota; kingdom Metazoa; phylum Mollusca; class Gastropoda; order Trochida; family Trochidae; genus Gibbula; species Gibbula magus. Next base: position 59,951,103 of record OW388292.1, on the reverse strand, counting down.
TGCGTAGAGTATTGAGTCTTTTCTATTGTGAAATGATACACTAAGCTACTGATCGGTATGTATTGTGATACAGAACCCTCCGTTTGGAAAATGTGAAAATGAAATATAGAGAATACTAAACGACGTTCCGTTTAATAACAAATTTATGAAACGAGTGAGTGGTTTGTATTTAACGAGCGAAAGCGAGTTAAATACAAATACCATCTCACGAGTTTCATAAATATGTTATTAAACGGAAACGAGTTTAGTATTTTATTTATTACTCACTGATTTAAATGCCTCTTAATTCCACAAACTCGTCGATAAATTGGACACACTCCATTGCAACCGCGGTGCTGACATTGTGACGTCATATTTACTAAGTGTAATAACATGGTAGATTTATTAAACTGTGATATCTTCAACGGGTGAGTAATAAAATGAAAATATGAATAAGACTGAAATTAATAATATAAAATGTCGGATATGGTACAAAACGAAAATACACTTGATACATGGTACACCAAATGGAAAGCAAAATACTGAGATTATCTTATGTAGTTGTGAACCGTTCCACCCCATAGTCTTTTCATGCCGTTGACACTTTACCTGTGAATCTGGAATAATTCTGTGATGTTAATCTTTAGACAGTGACCAGTATGGATAGTTTTTATAAGGGAGCTGTAATTTGCTGTAAATTAGCTCTCACTAATGGAGCAGTTAAAATATTAAATTGGCTCTCACTAATGGAGCAGTTAAGTATTAAATTATATTTAGTATCTCCAATTTTATGTATTGATAAATGTATAAGCACTAATGTCCTTTCCTTTGTCACTATCAAAACTCATATTTGAAATATATTTAGGATGATTTGTTAAGGGTTTATAAATTCATGCTTTATTTATGTGAAGGAATCGACACAAGGGCCCTAACAAAGAAAATCAGAGAAAAGGGAACAATGCTTGGAAAGGTTAGTAAAAATATATATTTAGAAAATATTTTTCATAATCAAGTATTATCATCAAAGATAATAGAAGAATGTTTGCTTTGAATCATTTGGACCGATTATCAACATACAACAAAGAATTTCAAAATTCAGTCTATAACTATCATTTTGTAGAAAATGTGATTAATCATTTCCCAGGTCGTGGTTGACGGCGAGAAGGCGGAGTCTGTCTCTCTTCTGGACCCAAACACCATCAACCTTGTGGCAGAGGTCTCCATTAAGGTGAGGTCAGCATGCTTCTCTAAGTAGGATAATGTGATAGCTTTGTAGTAGTATTTATTATAAAGCAAGTCTGCTAAAAAAAAATTTGAAATGAAGAAGGGATATCTACTGACAGTAATTAACAGTGTGCAATTGAATAACAGCGTCAGTCTGTTTAGTGCTGACAAATCCCAGTAATTAGCTAACCAATCACACCATAGCTGTTTAATCAATCACAAGTTTGAATGCAGTCGGATTCAATAATTGACACGTTCCTACTGTAACAGAAATAATTGCTATCTGGAGTTACTTCCCTTAGGTCCTTGCACTAAAAGGTCTGTTGGAGATATGTGATTGGCTAACCGAATTGCAAACAGACTGACAGACTGTTAGGAGAGGAAACACCTGATTGAAATGAGTTTGTATCGATAGATGCTCTATTTTGCTACTATTATTCCTCAGAATACAGTCGCTTTTAATCAGAAAATTACTATGAATGACGTTGGACTGATCGAATTGAGCAGTCAACCTCGCTTGCAAATTCTGAACCAAAATAAAATCATAAAATGCCAAATTTATAAAACTACAGAAATGGATTATACAGGTTTTCTTACTCCTATAATAATAAGATTAAAATGTTCAGAAACACATTTCTTCCTACTGACGTCCCACTGTTTACTTTACAGAATCCTGTAGTGTACAACAAGTCGGGCGATGTTCACATTGTGGCTATAGACTGCGGCATAAAATACAATCAGATCCGCTGCTTGTGTCAGCGCGGTGCTAAAGTCACCGTCGTGCCCTGGAATCATCCCATTAAAAGCACAGGTAACATTCATTTATACATGGTCATGTGGACAGTGAACTGGGTGAGATGTTTGGTACTACTCTGCTATATATAGCCTGAGGCACATGTAGTAAACAGGATTATTACCCATATGGTTGAAAATAACCGAGTTAATATTATTGATATGAGCATATGTGCACATATCACGTTTGCCTAGCAACCATTGTTTCACCGCGACTTCCCATAGTGTGTCGTCTGTGACATCATAAAATGATTGTTCGTGAAATCACTGTAGATTGCCGACGCTAGAGAAGTGGGCCGCTTCCTGACTATTTTACGTGAATGAAACGGAACAGAATGGGTAATAAAGAAATTATTACACTCGAAAGTGTGCCATACGATTTTTACGAAACTCGTGCGAATTTGTGTATAGCTCTCGCTCTCGCTCGGGCAATACAAAAATTCACACTCGTTTCGTAAAAGTCATATGACACACTTCCTCGGGTAATAATCTCTATGTGTATCTGTCTAAGAGATCAGCTCTAGAGAGGCATTAATATAAGCCATTAATCTCTATGTCTCCATACAGGTTTACCACTGATTAAATGAGTATGAAATTGGAAGCTGATATTTTGGTTTTTAATTTTGAAATTAAATTGTATACCTCTATAAGAGAATGCTTGAATGTGTGAACGGTTTCGCTCAAATTCACAAAGGATAAAGGGTTATTGGGGATGTTTTTATACTAAGGACAGGCACAATAAATTACTTGGTTTACAGATTTTTTTGTTCCATAATGTCTAAAGGCAGGGTGCAAAAAAAAGCAAATTTTTTCAGGTAAGCAAATATGCCACAGAATTGATTCAGAAAATCTTATTTTGCCTTCAATTTGGGCAACATTTCTAATTTGAGGACAAATGTGTAGAGAGGAACATGTGTCCTAAGAAATAATTTTCTTGTTTGTGAAGATGTTCTACTACATGTACATTTACTTCCAGAATATGATGGTTTGTTCCTGAGTAATGGCCCCGGAGACCCGACAATGTGTGACACGACCATTAACAATGTACGCAACATACTCAAGGAGAAGAACTTCAAACCTGTCTTCGGAATTTGTCTGGGTCATCAGCTGTTGTCTCTCGCCATCGGAGCAAAAACATTCAAAATGAAGTAACTCTCCAATCTATTTTTATTACTGCATCATTAATTCTTACAAGGGTTAAGTCGACCGAGTTACATCTTTGTGGCAATCCCTTTGATAGGATCCTACTCAGTTTGGAAAAAAAATTCTGTAAAGTTCATTATAATACATAATATGTTACCTTCATCTGTGGCAGTGTAGTGAGGGGTTGGATGGAGAAGCATATTTCAATGCCCAATTAATGCTATTGTAGAACCTCTGTATTCTAGTGTGGTGGGATATAGGGATACACTCTGCTGTAATTCAGTGTAGCGTTGCACCCAAAATTTAATGCATATAGATAAGTTTTCCAAAGCAGACTAAGGATTTGAACCCTAACATTGTAATCTAAGGTTGAAAGTGCTAACCATTGCACCATATTGTGCTGTCGTTGATTAAGTATTGTAGTTTTGGAACTGCATCCCAGATCTGACATTGAAGAAAAATTTGGTGTGAAAATGAACGTCCTTATTGTAGAAATGTGAGTTCATTGGTATCTTTCTTGTACTTATACATATACTTACACTGAGTATTCAAAATGTATTGCATCTTGATCTTAGGTGAAAGTGCTTACCACTCCCAGAGGATTGTGGATGTAGTATCATTCTTAGTTTTGCGACTACATCTGAAATGTAAATATTGAAACAAATCTTATTTGATGATCAGCTTCTTCGTTGTATGATAGGTACAGCTCCGTTGTTATAGAAGTGTGTATCTCGTGTTCTTAAAGCTTTACCTTTGCCTCTATTTCTTAAACTTTATACAGAATTTACTTTCACCATGCTGTTGTATTGTAGTTTTGCATTGTCATCCTAGTTCTGACAGTAGAGACAAATGTTGTTTGTTCCAATTAATATTGCCCACACTGTATGGCAGGTATGGGAACCGAGGCCACAACCAGCCGTGTATGTACGAGGACACTATCCGCTGTTACATCACCACCCAGAACCACGGCTTCGCAGTAGATCCCTCCTCCCTCACAGAAGAGTGGAAACCATTGTTCACCAACGCTAATGACAAGACAAACGAGGGAATCATTCACACTACAAAACCATTCTTCAGGTCAGAAATAGAGAATACTAAACGACGTTCCGTTTAATAACATATTTATGAAACGAGTGAGTGGTTTGTATTTAAAGAACGAAAGCGAGTTAAATACAAATACCATTTCATGAGTTTCATAAATATGTAAATAAACGGAAACGAGTTTAGAATTTTATTTATTACTCACTGATTTAAAAAATGCCACTTAATTCCACAAAATCGTCAATTAAATGAGACACAGTCCATTGCTACAGCGGCGCTGACATTGTGACGTCATATTTATGCCATTGTGACATCACGTCAATCAGCAGCACGCGATGTTATTACACAATGTGTAATAACATTGTAGATTTATTAAACTGCGATATCTTCAACGGGCGAGTAATAAGTCCATATAGCGCATGCTGTTCAGGATACTCTGTCAGTACACTGTCATACACCAGGAATCTCTTGGTTTTGTAGAGGCTTCTCTGTAGGTGATGACGATGATTTCAGTGTTCATGTCTTCTTTTTGATAATGAAGATTCATGTTCCGTTTCATACCATATTTATGAAACGAGTGAGTGGTTTGGTTTTTAATGAGCAAGCGTGAGTTAGATACCAGTGTCATTCACCAGTTTCATAAATATGGTATGGTAAAACGAATTTCCGCCGGGATGATAAAGTCTTATTTTATCTTATCTTATCTTAATCAGGACATGATTTAGTATTTTATTTATTACTTGCTTATGTATGTCAAACAAAATTGCAATTATAATAACTGATCTGACGCTCACTTGCAAGTAGGTCATAGATGATTGGGGCTGCAACGCTGACCTTGCAGCATCGTATGTTAACCATTATGGCGTCACTCCAGTTGTCAGCACGTAATGTTAATACACACTGTAATACTGTTGTTTTTTAAACAGCGATCTCTACAACAGATCAGTAATAAATTGGCATATTAATGCATCAACTAATTCAGCACGAAATCCCAACATGTACTTCGAACCAGATGAAGATAGTGGAACCCTTATGATGTTCACAGCCCTCTGACACTGTACCTGCTGAACTAATCAATGCCTGATTCAATTCCTAAGTGGCCAATTTACAGAAATCAACTAGTCCGTGTCTAACCTTGAACTACTCATTCCGGAACATACCTGCATCAGCAGATGAAAGATATCCATACTCCACCCATGATCTATTGCAGTGTCCAGTTCCATCCAGAGCACATGGCTGGACCCCAGGACCTCGAATGTCTCTTTGATGTCTTCCTGGACCAGGTCAAGTCTCACCGCCAGGGAGAGATGACGTGAGTTACCTTTCAATTGCAAATGAAAAAATCTGTACAGCTGCTAAAAAATGTTACTGTCATTAATGATTGCTTAGATATAGTCTGTGTTTGTATGTCAACATGCCTTTATGTTTTTGGTTAATTATATTATTATCCCCCGCCACGAAGTGGAAGGGGGATATAGGTTTGGGCTCCGTCCGTGCGTCCGTCCGTGCGTCCGTCCGCTATAAAGGGGACACTTTTTCTCAGAAACTATTTAAGATAGGACAACCAAATTTGGTGTGTGGCTTGTGGACATAAATACCTCGATGGAGTTCGAAAATAAGAAACGTGGGATTATTTTTTCCGGAGTTATTGCCCTTGTTCCGTATTTTCGGACTCTGTTCATGGTATCTCCAAAGGGGACAGCTTTTCTCAGAAACTGTTTAGGATAGAGTTTCCAAATTTGGTGTGTGGCTTGTGGACATAAATACCTTGATGGAGTTCGAAAATAAGAACCGTGTGATTATATTTTCCGGAGTTATTGCCCTTGTTCCGTATGTTTGGACTCGGTTCATGCTATCTCCAAAGGGGACAGCTTTTCTCAGAAACTGTTTAGGATAGAGTTTCCAAATTTGGTGTGTGGCTTGTGGACATAAATACCTTGATGGAGTTCGAAAATAAGAACCGTGTGATTATATTTTCCGGAGTTATTGCCCTTGTTCCGTATGTTTGGACTCGGTTCATGCTATCTCTAAAGGGGACAGCTTTTCTCAGAGACTATTTAAGATAGGATTACCCAATTTAGTGGATGGCTTGAGGGCATAAGTACCTTGATGGAGTTTGAAAATGAGAAGCACACAATTAATCTTTGCGGAGTTATTGCCCTTGTTCTGTACATTTGGACTCTGTTCAAGGTATCACCAAAGGGGACAGCTTTTCTCAGAAACTATTTGAGATAGGATAACCGAATTTGGTGTGTACTTTAAGGCCATCGATACCTTGATGGAGTTTGAAATAAAGAAGCATGTGATTATTTTTTCCGGAGTTATTCCCCTTGTTCCGCTTTTTCGACTCTGTTTCAAGTATCCAAGGATATAGCTTTTCTCAGACATTGTTTAACATCAAATCAGTTGTGTGGCTTGAGGATATCGTTACCTTAATGGAAAGAAAATGAGAAGCGCACAATTATTTCTTCTTGAATTATTACCCTTGTTCTCATTTCTTGTGTCTGGCGGGGGATGTTGATGACTATGTCTTCTTGTTATGATTAATCTGAACAACATGCTTAAATGGGGGAATAGATAATGATTTTGTTTGACCCTCTTCAGCAGGGAAACTTCAGTTGAATGATACAGCTCCTAATATTCTTATTTGCATGGACTGTGATATTCATTCAGCGAGCAGGGTGAATATCTCATGATTTTCTTGATAGGTAACCAACAAGCAGAAACAACTAAACATTGATATAAAAATATTTAATTCACGTAACAGATACAAGAGTTTGAATATTCTGTCCAGCGTGATTCACAAAAAGGTTATATGATCTGTAAACTTGCCATTTTGTCTATGAGAGAATCATGCTCTTCCACATATGCATCAAAGCATTTTAGAGTTACCTCCCCCTGTCTGTTTGCAGACCGAATGTGAGGGACCGCCTGTCCATGAAGCTGCGAAGTCCAGGGATCCCTCTGAAGGTGGTGCAGCAGCCGACCCGACCCCGAAAGGTTCTCATCCTCGGGTCGGGGGGTCTCTCTATCGGTCAGGCAGGGGAGTTCGACTACTCCGGCTCACAGGTATGAGCTGACAGACATTGAGTGTAGTGTAGAATGAACAGATAGAATCTAAAACTATGTGTTATCAGACGCATCCTTTTGGATAGATCCAGAATTGGTGTCCCCATCATTTGGTGGTTGGTACTCCAAGGTCTATATCCCAGTGTCAAGTGTGCAAAGGTTTATAAATTATGTTTACACTTGAATTGCACAAATGATAGGAATTTCTTTGGATTTTATATTTGGGGCTGGAATGAAAAATGACTTAATCTTGGACTGTCCTAAACCTCCTCATAATCCTGCAGAAATCTAAAAAATCTATTCACAACATTGAATGTTAGACTATGAAATTCTTGATCACTGATGAAATATTCTTGTGATCTGTGTGTTTGTGTCACAAAGCTTTCACCAAATATCAAATTGATATGGTTAAGTTCCAGACAGTTCAGAGCGTGACAGTTATTGAACTAATTAAGTTTCTCTGATGTAGGCAATCAAAGCACTGAAGGAGGAGAACATCCAGACGGTGCTGATCAACCCGAACATCGCCACCATCCAGACCTCGAAGGGACTCGCCGACAAGGTGTACTTCCTCCCCATCACACCCGACTACGTCACTCAGGTGCGTTATCTTTACTGGACAGGATGAAAGTAGTGCCCTCTAAACTCCTGATGGTCATCTCATGTTCATTGCTTGACCTTCTGTCATTCCACCTGAGGAAGGTGTCAGCATATACTCTATAGAAATTGTTACCTAGAAAATAATGTTTTCTTTTGTGACCAATTGTGAAATGAAATATGTGCTTGTATCGTTGAGCAACATCAATCCTAGTAGCAGTGTGAGTTCATTTATTGGAGATAGTTGTTAGTGGAAGGTCAGTTTTAGCTAATGTTTTCTAGTGCCACACTGTACCTGAGTCTGGATATTAGTTGCTGTAAGATTCATTAAAAAAGTAAATGATTCTTCAACTTCTTAGTTATTTGCAGTAATGTTTTTGCTAGATCCTTTTTCAACCAATTTAAATCAAAGGTTCGAAGAGTATCACAGAGTATAATTTTTAGCTCATCAGGCCTGAAAGGCCCGATGGGCTTATGGCATGGCATGGTGTCCGGCGTCCGTCCATCCGTCCGTCAGTCCGTCCGTCCATCCGTCCGTAAACTTTTCGCTTTTTCGACTTCTTCTCCAGAACCAATAACTCCACAGAGCTGAAATTTTATGTGCCGTCTCCTTGGCCAATGGGGATTCTAAATTGTAGATTTCGTGACCCCATGACTCCAAATGGGGTCACAGGGGTCACATCCTTAAAAACCTATTTTCATCTTCTTCTCCAGTTCCAAAAGGTCTTGAGAGCTGAAAAGTTGTGTGCAGACTCCTTATCCAATGGAGATTCTAAATTGTAGATTTCGTGATCCCATGACCCCAAATGGGGTCACAGGGGTCACATCCTTAAAAACCTATTTTCATCTTCTTCTCCAGTTCCAAAAGGTCTAGATAGCTGAAAAGTTGTGTGCAGACTCCTTGGCTAATGGGGATTCTAAATTGTAGATTTCGTGACCCCATGACCCCAAATGGGGTCACAGGAGTCACATCCTTAAAAACCTATTTTGGTCTTCTTCTCCAGTTCCAAAAGGTCTAGATAGCTGAAAAGTTGTGTGCAGACTCCTTGGCTAAGTGGGATTCTAAATTGTAGATTTCGTGACCCCATGACCCCAAATGGGGTCACAGGGGTCACTTCCTTAAAAACCTATTTTCATCTTCTTATCCAGTTCCAAAAGGTCAAGATAGCTGAAAAGTTGTGTGCAGACTCCTTGGCTAATGGGGATTCTAAATTGGAGATTTCGTGACCCCATGACCCCAAATGGGGTCACAGGGGTCACTTCCTTAAAAACCTATTTTCATCTTCTTATCCAGTTCCAAAAGGTCAAGATAGCTGAAAAGTTGTGTGCAGACTCCTTGGCTAAGTGGGATTCTAAATTGTAGATTTCGTGACCCCATGACCCCAAATGGGGTCACAGGGGTCACTTCCTTAAAAACCTATTTTCATCTTCTTATCCAGTTCCAAAAGGTCAAGATAGCTGAAAAGTTGTGTGCAGACTCCTTGGCTAATGGGGATGCTAAATTGTAGATTTCGTTACCCCATGACCCCAAATGGGGTCACAGGGGTCCCAACTTTAAGAACCTATTTTCATTTTCTTTTGTCTAGGAAGCTGAAATGTTGTGTACAGAGTCATTTGCCAATAGGGATCTTAATAGTAGATTTGGTGACCCTGTGACCCCAATCTAGGTCACAGGGGTCATGATCTAAGAACCTATCTTTTGCTTGTAAACAATATATTACTTGAGATAACTTAAATATTTAACCTTAGATATTAAATCAATGAAATCCTGATGAGCTACAGAGCCCACGGCTCTATTTTTGTCCCCCGCCGCAACGCGGAACGGGGGACTATGTATTCAGCGGCGTCCGTCCGTCCGTACGTACGTCACATTTCTTGTTTACGCGATATCTTATGAAGCGTTGCATCCAAAGTCTTCAAATTTCATGTCTGCCTACATTGTGGGAAGACGCAGACACCAGTCAATTTTGGTGACCTTGGTCTTATTTTCAAGGTCACCACGACACTTTGACCACTTTTTGAACTCTTGTTTACGCGATATCTCATGAAGCGTTGCATCCAAAGTCTTCAAATTTGGTTTCTGCCTACATTGTGGGAAGACACAGACACCAGTCACTTTTGGTGACCTTGGCCTTATTTTCAAGGTCACCACGACACTTTGACCACTTTTTGAACTCTTGTTTACGCGATATCTCATGAAGCGTTGCATCCAAAGTCTTCAAATTTGGTTTCTGCCTACATTGTGGGAAGACACAGACACCAGTCACTTTTGGTGACCTTGGCATTATTTTCAAGGTCACCATGACACTTTGACCACTCTTTGAACTCTTGTTAAGGCGATATCTCATGAAACATTGCATCCAAAGTCTTCAAATTAGTTGTAAGCCTACATTGGGGAAATACACAGACACCAGTTTATTTTGGTGACCTTGACCTTATTTTCAAGGTAACCGCAACACTTTGAGCCCTTTTCTAACTCTTGTTAACGCGATATATATCTTTACCAGTTGGACTCAAAGTCTTCAAATTTGGTGTCAGTCTACACTGGGGGATGACGCAGATACCAGGGGATTTTGGTGACCTTGACCTTATTTTCAAAGTCACTTCAACACTTTGACCACTTTTTGAACTCTTGTTTACGCGATATCTCATGAAGCGTTGCATCCAAAGTCTTCAAATTTGGTTTCTGCCTACATTGTGGGAAGACGCAGACACCAGTCACTTTTGGTGACCTTGGCCTTATTTTCAAGGTCACCATGACACTTTGAGCACTTTTCTAACTCTTGTTAATGCGATATATATCTTTACCAGTTGGACTCAAAATCTTCAAATTTGGTGTCAGTCTACACTGGGGGATGACGCAGATACCAGGGGATTTTGGTGACCTTGACCTTATTTTCAAAGTCACTACAACACTTTGACCACTTTTCGAACTCTTGTTATCACCATTTATTATGACCGGTTGGACCAAATGTTTTCAAATTTGGTGTCAGTCTACATAGGACGATGACCAAACGCCAGTCGATTTGGTGACCTTGACCTTATTTTCAAGGTCACCACAACACTTTGACCACTTTTAGAACTCTTATTAACACGATATATCATGAACCCAAGTAGCTCCAATGATGTGTCTTACTAGCTCAATGTCACCGGCGGGGGACATTGCCATGTTAGTGGCAAACACTTGTTGTGTTGTGAAATTGATTTTGTTTCATGAAACCATGTTACACTATGCCAACACGATTTGACAATAGAAACCCAGGTGTTGCACTAAGACTTCTAAAGGAAAGTTACATGAAGGTAAGAACTGTTCTTTGGGTTGCAGGTGATAAGAAGTGAAAGACCTGATGGAGTGTTGTTGACATTCGGCGGTCAGACCGCACTGAATTGTGGGATACAGCTCACAAACCAGGGAGTCCTGGAGAAGTACAACGTGCGGGTGCTGGGGACGCAGGTGTCCTCCATCGAGTGGACAGAGGACCGGAAAGTGTTTGCGGAGAAGATGGCGGAGATCAAGGAACATGTGGCACCCAGCGAGGCGGCCTATACAGTGGAGCAGGTGACGTCAGATAAAGGGAAATAATCCAGTCCTGGAATACTAAAGTAGAAATCTATCAATAGTAAAGCTATTCTAAAAGTAACTTGTGTATCTGTTAAATGCATTTCATTGAAGTAAGACTGATCCTACACAGGTTATTCAAGCTGCAGAGAGGCTTGGCTACCCAGTGCTCATCCGAGCAGCGTTTGCCCTTGGCGGGCTGGGGTCCGGGTTCGCGGATAACCGAGAGGAGCTAATGGTGCTTACCAGTGCAATCTTCGCACACACGAGTCAGGTTCTGATCGACAAGTCCCTGAAGGGCTGGAAGGAAGTGGAGTATGAGGTTGTTCGGGATGCGTACGACAACTGTATCACCGTAAGAGTTTACCCTGATTTCACAAGCTCTCTTTGTGCAAAGGACACCCTTAAACCATTGTTGATATTAGGTTACAATCACATTAGTCGAAGGAAACTGGAGATATCTATGTTATGCTTTCAGAAGTCTGTTTTTGTCACGGCATGCAATTTTGGGCATATACCCTTTTTGAATTGTGAAAATATTTATATTTACTAATTTATCAGTTGTTACTTTTTGCACTTGACGTTCATGACACTTGAAACATGACAAGCAGTCATGGTCTTAAAAAAAAGTCTGATTTGACATGCTTTCTTTTGTATCGAGAATTTGATTGTGATTTTTACCTGAGCTTAACCCTTTGAGTCTAAATGTTGAATAATAGAAATGTTTAGGTTTGATATCCCATGGAAAGAATGTTTGCTCTACAAGATATTTATCATCCTTGAAATGTGTGTTTATCACCTCCAGGTGTGTAACATGGAGAATGTGGACCCGCTGGGTATCCACACCGGAGAGTCGATCGTAGTCGCCCCGAGTCAGACCCTCACCAATGCAGAGTACAACCTCCTCCGCAAGACGGCCATCAAGGTCATCCGCCATCTTGGAGTAGTCGGGGAGTGCAATATCCAGTATGCACTCAATCCACAATCACAGGAGGTCAGACATATTTTCACTACTTCATCTTTTACTTTTATAAGAGCAGAAGTATTTTCTTTGCTCACTTTGTCAGTTATGGCTACTTATTCTATTCTGTTGCTTAATTTGCTTCTCTGAGAAAAGCCAAACCTTTTCAGATGTTTCAATCACTTGAATTCTTTCATGGAATATTTGTAAATCATCTGCGATTTGACAGAATTAATTCATGTTTGAGGTTCTTGAATTAGTAGTGTTTTCACTAAGTTGTGTTTGAAAGTTCTTAGAATGTTTCACAACTTTTTAAAAGGAGAGTAATTATTCTTTGAATATCTTTTACTTTGTAATCCAGTACTTCATCATTGAGGTGAATGCCCGCCTGTCTCGTAGTTCCGCGCTGGCCAGCAAAGCTACAGGCTACCCCCTGGCGTACATCGCCGCCAAACTTTCGCTCGGTATCCCTCTCCCTGAGCTGAAGAACTCAGTCACCAACTCCACCACTGCCTGCTTTGAGCCCAGTCTTGACTACTGTGTTGTCAAAATACCGCGCTGGGATCTCCGCAAGTTCTCTCGTGTGTCGACCAAGGTATGCCTAATGTAAAAAACATTTGTAGATTGAAACAAACAAAAATAAATTCAGTTCTATTATCGATCTAGCTTCAGAATAACGAGTACCAAAGAATTCTGATAACAAGTTTCACAGAATAAAAGTGACCAGCTAAAGACCATACTCTTCCAACAAAGGTTACTATGTACGCTCAATTCTTTTATCCTATATTTCACGATTCTCTCAAAATTGGTGGTGAAAGTCTGAAACACTTGTTACATCCTTATTTTTGTTCAAATCAAGCATTCTTTTACAGCTGGGACTGAATTCTGTCCACATCATACAGATGAAGCAAGTAGTTATTTTGACAGTTATGAAATGGTCATTTTGAACGTGGAGTAACCTCTGAGGGAGAGAGTAGCTAAAGACTAGCTATCGTGGAATATTTCAGGACCTGCTGTTACTGCTAGTTTTTACTAGTAGAGTAACTTTACTGGTGACACTGCTCTGGTATCAGATACTGATGTGTTTGTCAAACATATACTTCAAGACAAAACGGTTTTAATATAATTTCAAAAACTAACAATTGGGCAGCATTTTGACAAAAAATGCTTTAGTCAAGTTCTTAGTTACTTAGAGGAAAGGAAAATTACCCTGATGATAAAATATGTCGTTTGCCAGTATAATATATACACCCAGAATGTTGCAGCATGTAAATGGTTAAGATATTTGTTCTCATGCATCAACGTAAAACGTTGACATCTTTCTTGTTGCGGCTACAGATCGGCAGCTCGATGAAGAGTGTGGGAGAGGTGATGGCCATTGGTCGAAGGTTTGAGGAGGCTTTCCAAAAGGCCCTGCGCATGATGAACGAGTCTGTGTATGGATTCGATCCTTACTTCAAGTCAGTCTCTGAAAATGTGAGTAAGAAATGGAGGCATAAACATTTCTGAGCATTTATGTTAAGTCTGGTATTGTTTGAATGTCACATTTCCTTTGAGACAAAGTTAGAGATAAATGGACATTTCATGCTCAAATAAGTCAGATTTGCTTGGGACATCAAAGATAAGATAGCTATGTAACACAAATAGAATTAGCAAATTATATACTGTCATAGTTAAAAGTGTAATTGAAAACAGTGTCATTTCTTGAGTAACAACACTTTGAGTGTCGGTGAAAAACAATTACCGTATATTACTGTGTATAAGACGACTTTTTTATACCAGAAAATAGGGGGTCAAAGAAGGGGGTCGTCTTATACACAAGGGCTATGTTTCAGAAGAAGAAATTTTGAAGCTTCATTGTCCAACTCACGATGTTGAAACCGGAAACAGCAATACAGAATATCGATGTTAACTCATGCTTACAAAATGGAAATAAATTATACTTTTATTATACCCCCGCTACGAAGTAACCATTACAAAATGGAAATAAATTATACTTTTATTATACCCCCGCTACGAAGTAGTCGGGGGGTCTATAGCGCTCAGCGCGTCCGTCCGTCCTTGCGTCCGTCCGGAACACTTTTGGTTCCGCTCATAACTCAAATACTACTTGTTCAATTGTTATGAAACTTTATACATGTACACTTTATGGTCCCTAGATGTGCCTTTTCTATGTTTCCCTCAGATTCCATGATTATTTTTTCAGATTTTCCACTTTTAAGCGTCTTTGTGTGCGCGTCTATGGTCACACTTTTGGTTCCGCTCATAACTCAAATACTACTTGTTCAATTGTTATGAAACTTTATACATGTACACTTTATGGTCCCTAGATGTGCCTTTTCTATGTTTCACTCAGATTCCATGATTATTTTTTCAGATTTTCCACTTTTAATCGTCTTTGTGTGCGCGTCTATGCTTACACTTTTGGTTCCGCTCATAACTCAAATAATACTTGTTCAATTGTTATGAAACTTTATACATGTACACTTTATGGTCCCTAGATGTGCCTTTTCTATGTTTCCCTCAGATTCCATGATTATTTTTTCAGATTTTCCACTTTTAAGCGTCTTTGTGTGCGCGTCTATGGTCACACTTTTGGTTCCGCTCATAACTCAAATACTACTTGTTTCCAAGAAGATATTAACACTTCATATACATAGCTTCTTTCTTATAAATCTGGTAAATGATTTTGACATGTTCACATTCAAGGTCAAAGGTCAAGGCCATGAGTGCTTTAATTACTACAATAATCCTTGTAAACATGATAACTTCAAACATTTTTGTGCTGTCAGGCTCTTATTTGGTATATATCAACTATGGAGATAGACCAAGATTTGAAAAAGTTTTCGCTAAAATCTGTGTAAGGTCAAGGTCACAGCAAGGTCACAACTTAAGCATGCTATTGTGAATATGCCTTATGTTAACAATGAACACTTTGAGTCATTGCATGATTGTTATACACAATGAAAAGTAATCAGTGATGGTGTGACCTTGAAGGTCTAAGGTCAAGGTCATGAGATATTGGTTCAGGCCATGTTAATCCTTTGATCCAATTTTGAAATCAGAAATAGGTTTTAAGAACAAACTTGTGAAAAGTGACCCCAGTGATGATTCAACTTGTTAGAATAACTTGAATAATGAACAAATTTTGGTCAAAAAAAAATCCCATTTTATTTATGCTGAGGAGAAGGCGGAACAGGGAAAGGCCGGACCCAAAGTTTCGGAGCTGCTCTGCTTTTGCGGTGTCCTGCAAACGCTCTTCTAGTTGTTCAAATGTTACGAAACCACTTTGACTTTTACTTCTAAAACATGCTTAGAGGTGTAATACTTACTCTGCTTTAATAATATATGTTATGGTCTTTTCATACAAAAGTTTAAACATTGATACCCTTTTGCTATTTTCAAACATTTCTCTTTGACCAATGTTAATGTAAAAGCGGGGGTATCATGAGTGAGCTTTGCTCACTAATTCTCTTGTAATTATTATGTTATACATAAAATATATTTGATAGTTCATTTAAACATAATCGGTTGACGGACCAAAAGTGGTACCAGCAGTCAAGCAAACGAACGATAAATTCAGTGACGTGGACCAATGAAATTCTACAACTTATCCATTCATTCATGACGTGGACCAATGAAATTCTACAACTAACCTATTCATTCATAAAACTTGACAAGCTTATCTCGATAAACACTTGTCATTGACGTAATGTTAATTCCAATCAGGGCAGTTATTCATTAACGTATCCAGTAATTATCTTAGCTTTGTTGTGTTCTTATCAGTAATGGGTCTGTATATGAGAGTGGCCCCTCGCTATAACACACGTTGGGAGCCATACTGACAGCCGTGTAATAGAGAATCAGCGGTAAAGCGAACCAGAGTTGGAATGTAAAATAATGGCTTGACTTTAGCAATCAAACATTACCAACCTTTCAAAAGCATTCTGCAGTATTAAATACAACTAGTTCAACTTTGTTTATAAGAAGGACAAATATTTACATCACTACGATAGAAATCTAGACATTAAATTTTGCTTGGCTTCGGGCATGCGCAATCAAGCTTGGTTATCAAAGCTCTTCGCACCATTTTTATCATATAAACACTGAAGCGACTTCTAAATCTGTGTATGGAGTATCGGCTTTGTTTAGATGTTATAACATGGCGAATATTTACGATAGATTGTTGACTGTAGTGTTGCTAATCTCGCTTGAACTGACAAGAAAATGACATATCATTAAAAAATAAGAACAAACACCGTAAGAAAACGTATGTATTTTTTATTTTGGTACATTTAAAACAATTTATTTAAAAAACAAACGATTATAACAAAACATTTATGTCATGTTACTTAAAAAATTACCGTATCAACTTACCGTTACCAAATCTTACCAACGTGTTTTCCCATCATGGCATGTCGACCTGTTTCCATGATTGCTAGAAGGGGGGTCGTCTTATACATGAGATACATGGTTTTTACCTGATTTTAGGGGTCTGAGAAAGGGGGTCATCTTATACACAGGGTCGCCTTATACACAGTAATATACGGTAACATCTATTTGCAACTGTATCTGAAAGACAGCCCTTTGGACCTCTGCAGGGTGTTGGTATGTCCTCAAATAGGATAGGTAAGTCCTCAGATAGGATAGACATGTATGTCCGCAACTGTTCGTCAGTTGTGCCTCATGTGTTGTGACAGACCTATATGACATTGTGCCTAAGTGTGACCTCTATGATGGATCTCTGCAGGTGTTGTGTGAGCCGACGGATGAGAGGATCTTCGTACTGGCGGCGGCGTTGAAGGCCGGCTATAGCATCGAGAGGCTGTATGAGCTCACCAAGATCGACCACTGGTTCCTGGAGCGATTCCGCAACATCACCGACCATATCACAACCATGGAGCAGTACAAGGGCAAGGTAAGAGACTCAAACACGACAGTGATTTTACATTGATCCATGAATTGCTGTCAATATGGATATCATTCCAATGTAGTACAACACTCTGAATAAGGTATTGTTTCTATACAATCATAGTATGTGCGTAATGGTTATATTATTTGTCCAAATGAGATTCAAGGTTATGTTGCAGATTTTGTTTTCTTATCCAGACGAACACATTACCAAGGGAGATAATCCTCCAGGCCAAACAACTGGGATTTGCAGATGAGCAGATTGCTGTCGCCATCGAAAGGTATTTTAGAAAGTTGACAACATGAAGTTTATTATCATCATATTATTTCATGCTTAATGAAGAATCTATGACAAGAATTTTGGCCTCGCAGCTTTTGTGACAATATAAGGATAGACTTATACCATGGACGTTTATATTCAGTGATGAGCAATATCCTTGATTTCATTTCTGCAGAAAATGTAATACTTGAGAATGAATCTATTTCAGCACTGAGCTAGTGGTGCGGAAACACAGACGTGACCTTGGCATCACGCCTTTGGTGAAACAGATCGACACGGTGGCGGCGGAGTGGCCGGCTCAGACCAACTACCTGTACCTCACCTACAGTGGCGACACACACGACCTCGAGTTCCCCGGGGGATACATCCTTGTTGTCGGTTCTGGGGTCTACCGTATCGGGAGTAGTGTCGAGTTT
Organism: Gibbula magus; assembly: GCA_936450465.1. Lineage (NCBI taxonomy): Eukaryota > Metazoa > Mollusca > Gastropoda > Trochida > Trochidae > Gibbula > Gibbula magus. Next base: position 59,933,131 of record OW388292.1, on the reverse strand, counting down.
GACTGGTGTGCTGTCAACTGTATCAGGGAACTCAGGAATGTGAGTAGCTTAGGGGGTAGTTTAGAGTTCTTTGTGCTATATACTTGAATATTGAAATAGCTTTGAGTGCAACATGAAGGGATGAATCCTCCATGGTTCATAAGTAGAGACGATTAAATAGAGATTCTTTAAGAAACAAGTTATCTACAAGAATATTTTTGTACAAATTTCACATTTATGGAGAAGAAATGAAATGAAGGAATGAGCATTTGTAATAAGAATTGTATTTGCCTTAAATCTTCAGAATGAATTGTCATTTGAAGTTTGTTTGCAAATTATTTTACCATTTTTCAGACTATTGTTTTGATATTTAAGTTGACATGTTACAGATGGGATACAAGACGATCATGTGCAACTACAACCCGGAGACAGTGAGCACCGACTACGACATGTGCGACCGGCTCTACTTCGACGAGATCTCATTTGAGGCGAGTGACTGGTCATGAATGTAATTTCATTAGCTTATATTACAATCCTTGACAGTTGTGGCTACCCGATTTTGGCCAAAATTTAAATGTTTAGTCCAAGATTATTCAACTTAAGAGCAGCTAATACTTCTAAGAATAAACAGCTTACTCTTTCAACAAGCTTTGAAGAAAATGGTGGTTTACAAGTCTTTTTACCACAGGGACCCATTTCTTACTGGATCATGTTGGCTGGTTGTCTGGTTGATTACTGTGCGTAAATTGAAATCAATATTTATGTTTTTCTTAGCTCATATTTTTGCTGCTCTATTTCGACTATCATGGTCATAAATACCAGACATGACTATCTTAGTACAAAGAGATTTCAGAAAATCCAGTCTTACCTTGTTTTTCACATGTGTGTTGCAGACTGTGATGGACATCTACAACCTGGAGAACCCCGAAGGTATCATCCTCTCCATGGGCGGACAACTCCCCAACAACATCGCCATGGGACTCCACCGACAACAGGTCCGTACTTGGGAAGTTGATGGCATTGAGACTGGGAATACATCAAATTAAATCCCATTCGCTCCTTAGGAGAAAGCATGTGTTATTCACAATGAGGCAGTTGACATGAAGAATCTTGTCTTTTATATATATTGTATACCAACTGCACGTAAAAAATAATGATCATGTCCTTAAAACTTAATTGTTGAATTTGTTGATATTTTATTTTAAAAGTCTGTTATTATTATACCTTACAGTTATACTGTTATAAAAGCATATAAACTTCTTATTTGAGAGGGATTTACTGGTACAGTGTGTCCTGTATGTGAATTGTTTATGCTCCGACAGGCTCGTATCCTGGGCACGTCCCCTGAGAGTATTGACAATGCAGAGAATCGGTTCAAGTTCTCTCGTATGTTGGACAACATGGGCATCAGTCAGCCCCAGTGGAGGGAACTCTCTACTGTGGAGGTGAGATCTTGCAGTCTCTAGCTTGAATTTTGGTGAGGGAAACGATGTCCTAGTTTATTTGTAAATTATCTGAACAGTTTTTGTTCTACATGACATAATTATCTTGAGGGTATAAAATCTTACTTATCCTTGATCAAAGATCTTTGTTTTGCTGTTATATGTGGAAGTGTATGATTTATCGGTTCTGGAAACACTTTGAAAGATTGATTGTGAAAGATGAAATATGGTGCTTGAATGGATTCTAACGAATTTCTCCCCAGTCGGCAACATCATTCTGTGAGGAGGTAGGATATCCGTGCCTGGTGCGTCCCTCCTACGTGCTGAGCGGCGCGGCAATGAACGTGGCACACACACCCCAGGATCTCGAGTCCTACCTAACCCAGGCCAGCGCCGTCTCCAAGGAACATCCTGTTGTCATCTCCAAGTTCATTCTCGAGGCAAAGGTATTTAGCTGTTTGACATATTTCTGTTTCAATTTTGGATTTTGCTGCTATAACAAAGTGGTAAAAGTTTATGGAAGATGAGGGTTTGAATACTAGCAACAGGTATTTTAAGGAATCAGGACAATGTATAAGGCGACATGTGGATGAAGAGTCATTTGGTGTAGACTTGTGTAACAATTTGCAAAGAAAATATGGCTATATTCACCTTTGAGTGAGTGGAATTTGTTACAAGATTGTGACAGCTAAGTTGGTAAGGGTACTGTCTAACTCCTGAAACAATAGTGAGAGACTTATATAGTGACGTTGAAAATGTAAAAACATGATCTATGAAATGATGACTAAATGTTTTATGTGCTTGCGTGTATTGAAAATATGTGTCCCATACAAATATCTGTATTTGTGTAAGTATTTGTTTGTTGACTTGTTTTCCTGACACTGATATCCGTTATCGCAGGAGATTGATGTAGATGCTGTGGCATGTGAAGGAGAGGTTGTATGCATTGCCGTGTCCGAACACGTAGAAAACGCTGGTGTCCATTCAGGGGACGCAACTCTCGTCACTCCTCCCCAAGATCTGAATGAAGAGACTCTCGCCAAGATAAAGGTTATCTGCTGTGCTATTGGGGGTGCTTTGGAAGTGACCGGACCCTTCAATCTTCAGCTCATTGCAAAGGTAAGTGCAAATTCATACCCAATCTCTCTACTTACTCATGTCACTTTGATGCCGCTAATGGCTGCAGTATTGCCCAAGTGGTGTTAAACAATAACTCAACCACTCATGGCACTTTGACTGGACACTACTGATTTTTCTATGAAAGATAAACTTTTACTTACAAGTCATGGAATATTCTGAGTTTCTTCATAAGTGCCTTGGCCAACGGTGTTTGACATAGGTGCTGGATGAGTAAAAATTCATGTAATTAAACCACAATAGTTTTGAAAATGTCTGTTTTTCTTACTTTCAGGACAACCAGCTGAAGGTCATTGAGTGTAATGTCAGAGTGTCAAGATCGTTTCCGTTCGTGTCAAAAGCTTTGAACAGAGATCTTGTTGCCTTGGCTACCAGAGTGATCACGGGAGAGACGGTTGAACCAGAGGACATCCTGCAGGGCTGTGGCAGAGTTGCCGTCAAGGTGACAATCTGATTGGTTCTTTCTCTGCATGAGTGGCAGTAAGCCTACAAAGTAAATTAAGTAAATAATTTATCTTTAATCTCGAAACTCTCAGTCTTTACTTAGGTATATTCATTTCACCAGAGCTTATTCTGAAATTCTCTCTGTGTACAGGTGCCAGTGTTCTCGTTCTCGCGACTGCAAGGTGCGGACGTACTGCTAGGTGTGGAGATGGCGAGTACTGGAGAGGTGGCAGGCTTCGGAGAGGATCGCTACGAGGCGTACATGAAGGCCCAACTCAGCACCGGTTTCAAGATCCCCCGCAAGAATATCATGATCTCCATCGGCAGCTTCAAGGTGCCTCAATTACTACTTGTCCCATATCTATATTTGTCAACTTTCTATTACTGAAATCCTAGTTACATGAAGAAACTTCTTCCCAGGGGTAACAGTTGTCCCATTGAATTAAAGATTGTCAACAGGTTTTAAAACCTTACATTTATGGGAGAAGAATTTGTCCTAGTTATTGCCTTGAATTACATTTCCCTAAGTTTTAGTCTTGTTTTCCGACTGAAATGGATACTTCTTCGTAACTGGCTCCAACTGTAGATAAATAAATATATCCCCTGGGTAAGATTAAGTTACTCACACCCACAAAAACATAAATATCTACATTGTAATTATTGTCAACAATTGAACTGTCAATACTTTGACATCACTTTGTTAGCGAAAAGTTGTCTTGGTCGTGTTTAATTTAACAACACGAAGATTGAGTCTTTGTATGCACTTTGGCGTTTCTAATCAAACACAATTGTGTGTTGATTCCCAGTATCAAAGTTCGTAGTTACTTTTTCCAGCACAAGAACGAGTTGATGCCGACTATACAAGCCCTGGCGGACATGGGCTACAATCTGTTTGCGAGCATGGGAACCGCTGACTTCTACAATGAACATGGCTTCCAGGTCTGTACATGCATCTTTACTGCATTTTAGTCTTAATCTTATTTTGTGTAAAGTAAAATGTTTATAAATAGTGTCCTTATATATGACCAGGAATACAAATATGCTTAATTTATGATTTTCTGAAATATTATGGGCAGTCTTTTTTTGGTAAATTAGAAATCTATGATTATACCTTTGTTTTACTAGAGTGTTTCCTGTAAATTGACCTTTCTGAATGGTTTGGTACTGGCAACTTCAGTTAAACTTTACGGGCTGTTATAAATGTTGCAAATGATCACAAATGTATAGAATCATAAAATGCACTGCATTGACCATCAGATAAAAGCAGTAGAATGGCCGTACGAAGACACAGGGGAGAGTAAGAACGGTGGGGAGCAGCGGACAATCGCAGACTATTTGGCGGACAACATGTTTGATCTAGTCATCAATCTCCCACTCCGAGGCGGCTGTTCCCGGGCGTCGTCCTTCGTCACCCAGGGATACAAGACTCGCCGCATGGCTGTCGACTACTCCGTACCTCTCATCACCGATGTCAAGTGCACCAAACTGTTTGTTGAGGTAGGAAGATCTTGTCTGCTGTTTAACTTCACCGACGTCCATTTTCATTTCTCCATTTCTCAACTTAAAAATCTTCCTCTCTCTCATATACTGTAGGTTTTAAAAAGCATCACTATATTGCACACTTTTGAACATTTAAAAAATGTATAGGAATTAACAACAAATTGTTTCTGTAAAATATTTTGTGAAAATACAAGGATTGAATTCATGGTTTATTCACAGTATTAACAATTTAATGTGCGCTTGAAAAAATGATGAAAACATATGATGAACATTTATCTTTAATTTGAGATTTGTGGTGAGGAATGAATGGCCTCTAGAGTACTGTCTGTCTGCGTTTGACAGGCTCTGCGGAGACTGCGAGGAGCCCCGACGATGAAGACCCACATAGACTGCATCTCCTCACAGAGGATAGTCAGACTTCCAGGTAGGAGAAGCAGAAATATTCGTAGCAAAACCTTCCTTGTCAATAAAAATGGATGTTATATAGTCAAGTATCACTTAATGATCCGTCTCAGATAGCCACATTGTTTTCTACTGTTATCTTCTTAAAGTAATTAACCCTGTCTGTGAAGCCAAAAAGAGAGAGGGGGGGGTGGTTGTGTCATGGCGCAGTCGAAAGTCCGTCCATCCTGAAAAAGGATTACTCTCTTGTGGAATCAAAACTACTTTCACACGATAATTATTTTCATCAATCTTTCTGAAACTTTGGATATACACAAGTGGAGTTGTGATTCCTGTTTTCTATTGTTATCATCCTAAAGTAATTAACCCTGTCTGTGAAGCCAAAAAGAGAGGGGGGGGGGGGGGGTTGTGTCATGACACAGTCAAAAGTCTGCCCATCCTGAAAAGGGATACTCCTCTTGTGAAGTTAAAACTACTTTCACATGATAATTATTTTAATCAATCTTTCTGAAACTTTAGACATACATGAGTATGGTTGTGATTCCTGTGCATCTGCCACTCAGAATGGTATGACACTATACAGAAGGTAAAGTGTCACTATACAATTATAATAACAGTTTGTCTCTGTGACCAGGTCTGATTGATGTACACGTGCATGTACGAGAGCCGGGAGCAACCCACAAGGAGGACTGGGCATCGGCCACGGCTGCTGCTCTAGCAGGGGGGATAACTCTCATCCTTGCCATGCCAAACACAAACCCTCCGACTGTTGACCAGGCAGCCTTCGCTCTCACCCAGAAGGTAGGTGTTGTAATTAACCCTTAACATGCGGGCGACGGAATTATCCGGGCGGGCTATAAGCGATTCCTAGGTGTCTGAATACGGATCCCGGATACAAGACTTAGAATAATTCACGGCTGTCTAAGTATATTCTATCCCCCATACCGGGTCACGAGTTGATTGTGTCCGCGACCCGACCCATGAGAATGGCTGTATTTACGCATCGCGACCCGACATGAGAATAAAGCTTTGTTCAGTGTGTGGTCGGAATATCAAGCAAAATTCACACCAATTTGCGTGTGCATTGTTGACCCGTAACGCATCGATAATTAGCTTTACAAAAGGCCAATTATGTCGGGCTTAGCCCCCGAAGCATTAATTCGCTTGAGGCTATTTTCACCCACGTGTTTGTATTGCCTCGGGTTTGCCTCGCCCGAGACTGCTATCTGCCTCGCATCTCGCGAGACGGGGAAAAAAATCGCTAACTCGCCTTACTCCCGCACTTCATATCATGTGAGCGAATTGTTTGTTTTCAAAAAAAAATACGGCAAAATAAAGGGGAAACAATGGACTACATTCCCATATAAAATTAGAAAATCTCAAAAAAATAATAAAGACACAGCAAGCTCCGTGAAAAAGGTCATGTTTACACTTCATAAATTTTGAAACAATCGGCGATTTTCACAACTTCTAAAACATTTATCAAGGCTAAAATACTGAATGCATTTTCATAATTTATATATCACAATAAACCGAAAATAATAATCTTTTATTCTATATAAAATGCGCAGATTTATTCACAGAAATAAAGATACAATTTTACCTTTCTGAGAGGCATGTGAAACCAAACGGCACACAAACTAATCAACATATTTTCATCAGTTATGGTTCGAGGTTAGCGTTTATTTGAAAAGTCAAACAACATAACCATATTTGGGTTGACATGTGCTTATTTGTCAACTGGTTCGAGATTATGATTTCTTGGAAAAGTGCGATGAACGACCGTTTGCAATGCCGCATACATGTTGTAAGTATTGACGATTTTATAGGTGGAAATAAAGACAAACTTTACATAGCTATAGAATTATAACCAAAGGTCGCATTCTAATAATTTTTATATCATTGTGAAGCTAGACATCTTGTCTTCAATTCCGTATATAAATGGATTCTTTTTCAGAAGGGATCCTCCTTGGGGTACATATAGCATAAAAATCCTTATTTTTAACTTGATGACAGATTGTAACTTAATTTTTAAAAATAACAGTAAAAATAAGTTCAAAAAACACAAAATAAGTGTTTTCCGAACGTGTGACCACCCTGTGTAGAGCCCCATCCCAGTGCAAACCAAGGGACGTAACTCTATTCTCACCACTTATCAATCTGTCATCGAGCTGGCAAGACGTGTTTTGCAGTCGACGGTTAACTTGAGTTTTTCTTCTATTCTGAGAAAATGGACAAAGTGAAAGCTTCTGTATGTGTGGTAACCCCTTCTTATTCGTAGAGGCGAATGTTAGGTTACTTTTATAGTGGTTTTTCGCGTTGTAACTTCGTTTTTCAATTCGCACGTGCTTCGACTTCACCGAGTAATGGCGGATGGAAAACGCTCAAAATGGCGGATGCTCAAACAAAATGCAATGTGTTAGTACTTTGCTATTTTGTATTGAGATCTGGTTGTTTTGGGGGTTCTTTATCGTGCTTCGCATTGTAGGGCAGCACTTTACTGACGAGGATTTCTCCCTTTTTGAATTTATTCATTCTCGGGGTTATCGTTTTCAGTCGGCAAGATATACTAGGTATTTCATGCTTTATTTCTTTCAGTGGCTTACTATTTATTACTTGCCTAGTGCTTAGTTATTATAGTATCGCCTCTGCGTGTTGTTTGTATGATGCACTTTTATCAAACATAAACATTGCACTTACACTCATGCACATCCCTGTACATTCTGTGTTTGACTTTGCAGTCATTCACCGAATGTGTGGGGTGCAAGGCCCGTTTGCCCCCGGCCGACAAGCACGACCGGTGCCTGGTGTGTCTCGTCGAGGACGAACATGACGAACAAGCCTGTCAGTTGTGCCTCAGCTTCACCCCCCGGGCCAAGAAGGAGAGGGGGATGGACATGATTTTCTATCGCAACCTCCAGAAGGCGGGCCAAGAACTTAAGGGTTCGGTCCCCCCCTCTAAGGAAAAGAGGAAGGGTAAGAAGGGTAAAGGCAAGCAAAAGGTTAGCTCCCCTCCTGCCCCCTCTTCCTCATCGGATGAGGTGGACATGGAGGTGGGGTCGCCTGCTGCACGGGATGTATCAAGCCCCCCAGTTCTTTTACCTCAAACACACACTACCAATGTTGCTATTAACCCTAATCCTAACTTGGATGCTGCGGCTATCTCCGCAATCATCCAGGGGCAAATGACGGGGATGGTGGGGACGATGATGGCACAGCTCCGTAAGGAGTTGACCGTCGTCGCCCTGCCGGATCTCGATGCTCCAGGGTCGGCTGGCACTAAAAATGTCGGTAAAGACCTCGGGTCCCCTACTGAACCGGGCGCAGGCCCCGGCAAGGTAGCGGGATCCGACGTAGGCACCCGAGAGACTGCTCCGGCTCTGCCTCGTACTCAAGCTAAAAAAGTCCCTCCGACGGTGCAAGGTGCCGAGGTACCGAGCACGTCGGGGGGCACCGGTACCCCCAAAGGTAAGGGCTCCGGCGCTCCGGCGTCGGGCCCGTCGCTGCTTCGGGGACCGGCTCTGGTTCAGGAACGAGCGCCGGCGGGCAGAGCTGGGTTTCGCATCCCTCTCAAACGGACTGTCCGAGATAGGGCTTCGGATACTGGGTCGCTACTGAGTGGCTCCGGTACCGGGGACCTGTCGGAGGATGGCTCCGAGTATTCAGAGGAGGATGAGGAATCCGGCCGTGCTGTCTCGCTCGCCGAGCTTCTGAAGGAGACGCGTGATCGTATAGCGATCGCTATCCCTCAGACGCTTGTTCCCGTACCGGAGCAGGTCTCCGAAGATTTCCGTCTACCGGGGGAGGCTTTTGCTCCCAGCAAGCCTCCGGCGACCAGGCTCCGCGTTCTTGATAGCTTGTTGGTTGAGGCGATCAACCCTCTCCTGTCTGGTGCCCGTACAAAGGCTGATCTGCCTGAACTTAATAAGAGGTACCAGTTAGGAGAGGACGGTCTCTTCGACCTACCGGTTATCGACGAGTGCGTCCTGACCTCTGTCACCCTGTCTGGCGCTCAGGCGCAGCCTTCTCTAGGCAAACAGGGCCGGCGACTGCCTCCATTTCCTTCGCACGCTGCTATGTTTAAGGCCGAGTTCCGTGCCCATGAGGACACGTACAGGAACGGAGCCCAACAACTAAGGGTGGCGGTGCACGGGGCCTACCTTGCTGCTATGCAGGCTAAGGACCAGGCGGAGATGCAGGAAGTAGGCACTAAGGTGACTACATTCCAGAAGCAGCTGTCAGAGGTATCTAGCTATTTGGCCCGGGACTCAATTCGGAGTGCCGCGAGCCAGATAATGGGCGCAGTCATGGGGATGCGCCGGCTGTGGCTGTCGACGTCCAAGTACTCGCAGTCCACACGCCTCACACTACAGAACTTGCCTTACAGGTTGGGGTCCACCCTCTTCCCTGGATCGCAGGCTGTAGTTAAGGAAGCCGCCGAGCAAAAGGTTGCCTTCGAGGACTCTAAGGTGCTCCTCGAGGACCCAGCTCCGCAAGAGAAGCGAGTGCGGCTCTCCCCCCTTGATGGTCTCTACCCCACGCCGGGGGGTTCGAGCCAACCTTCTTGGAATGGCCCTATGGGCAACAAGAAGAAATTCAAGGGGAAGGGAAAGAAAGGGCAGAACCGCAGGGGCAATCATGGCCAGCGGAATTTTCGGAGCCGAGGAAAGCCAAACAAGCAATCCTAGGGTCTCCACTGCCTGTGTCACCACCCAAAAGTCTGGCAGCTCGAACGCTGCCGGAGACGGGGGTACACTGTCTTTCCGAGAATCTTCCAGTGGGCGGCAGACTATCTCACTTCGTCTCAGAGTGGGAGAAAGTCACCTCAAATACCTGGGTCCTGTCCACGCTCAGGGAGGGCCACTTACCACTTTGGAAGTACGACCCACCGACTTTCTCCGGGATACGGCACACGAAGGTGCCCGAGTTGCCCGAGAAGGCGGAAGTCCTTCGCGCCGAGGTGCAGGCTTTATTAGACAAAGCAGCCATCGAGGTAGTTCCACAGGGTCAGGAGCAGAGTGGTTATTACTCAACCTACTTCCTGGTACCCAAGAAGGACGGAGGGTTCAGACCGATTCTGAATTTAAAGTACCTGAATCGCAGTCTACAGGTTCCAACGTTCAAGATGGAAACCCTGAGGACAGTGATAGCGTCAGTAGAGAGGGGAGATTGGCTGTCGTCAATAGACCTCAAGGATGCTTATCTGCATGTTCCAATGCACCCCGAGTTCAAGGAGTTTCTTCGGTTCTCTTTCGACGGGACGTGTTACCAGTTCCGGGTACTTCCCTTCGGCATTTCAACTGCGCCGAGGGTGTTTACCAAACTGATGTTGGTACCGGCACAGGCCGCCAGGTCACGGGGCACGTGTTGTCATCCGTACCTGGACGATTGGCTGATAAGAGCCTTGTCTCGAGAACTGAATCAGGAGGCCACCCAGCAGGTGTTAGACATCTTGCTCAAGCTGGGTTGGATCATCAACCTGAAGAAGTCAGACATCGCCCCCAGGCAGGACCTGGTGTTTCTGGGCGCAAGGTTCGATACGGCCTCCGGTTCTGTATCCCTGGCCCCGGACAGGGTGTCCAGAGTGATCGGGGCAGTCCACTTGTTCCTTCAGTCGCCCACCCACACGGCCAGGACTTGGCTTCAGTTGCTGGGGCACATGGCGTCGACAGTGGACGTGGTTTGGAGAGCTCGCTTGAGTATGAGACCGGTTCAGCAAGCGCTGGCACGAATGTGGTCACACTCGGACAGCTTCGAGAAGGTTCTAACCACACCGGTTTGGGTGCTAGAGCACCTTCGGTGGTGGGTTTCCGAGAGCAACCTTCTCAAGGGTCTACCGCTAGAGCTTCCAACGCCTTCGGTCACCATCCAGACAGACGCCTCCCTATCAGGCTGGGGGGGTGTCCTGGAAGACCTGACAGCCTCGGGCCTTTGGTCTCAGGAGGAGTCGAAATTGCACATCAACGTGCTAGAGCTCAGAGCAGCTCGACGTGTGTTCGAGTGCTTCAAGGAGCGGATCGAGGGGCTTGTGGTTCGTCTAGAAATGGACAACCAGACAGCCCTGTCGTACATTCTGAAACAGGGCGGCACAGTGTCTCCATCTCTCCTTCAGGAGTCGTGGCAGTTCCTACTGTGGTGCGACCAGTTCAGCATTCAGGTGGTTCCTGTTTATCTCCCGGGAGTGGACAACGTCCGTGCGGACGCCTTGTCTCGGCGCATCCTAACACCTCACGAGTGGATGCTCGACCGGGGGATATTCGGAACTATCTCCCTGTTGTTCGGGTCGTTCCAGGTGGATCTGTTTGCGTCAGGGATGACGAATCAGATACCTGTGTTCTGCTCAAGAATACCAGATCCAAGGGCTCTAGCCAGAGACGCCTTCGCGATCGACTGGTCGGGCAGAGTGCTGTGGGCGTTCCCTCCAGTTCCTCTGATCCCCAGGGTTCTTTCTCAGTTGACCAATCAACCAGCTCGCCTCCTAGTGCTAGTGGCACCACTTTGGACGGCTCAGAGTTGGTTCCCGTCCGTTCTCAGGTTTCTTGTACAGCCTCCTGTACTGTTACCCTCGAGACGAGACATACTATTTCAGGAAGGGGCACCACACCCGAATCCCAGGATTCAGTGGGTGGCTTGGCCACTGTCCGGAATCGCCTCCAGGAGAGCGGTATTCCTGCACGAGTTGCAGACACAATACTGGCTTCGAGGAGGGATTCGACAAACCTTCAGTATGAAGATCGATGGGCCTGTTATGCGCGCTGGTGTGGCGATAGAGGGCTACTCGATCCCTTTTCTACAGATCTAGTCGCTGTTTTGGAGTTCCTCCAGTCCAGGTTAGATGCTGGTTTAGCCGCATCGACCGTCAGGGGATACTCTACGGCTATTTCTGCTTTCCACGTACCAGTGGACGGTGCTCTTTTGGGATCGCATCCATTGGTGCAGCGCTTCCTAGCAGGTGTGGACAGGATACGTCCGGTTGTCCGGCGTATCAGCCCCACTTGGGACCTTTCATTTGTTTTGGATTGGCTCTCAGGTCCGGGGTTCAAAGATTTGAATGCACTATCGCTTCAACTTTTGACGTGGAAAACCGCCTTTTTGGTGGCTCTGGCGTCGGGCAGGCGGGTAGGCGATATTCATGCAATGTCAGCGGATCCCGAACTGACTGTCTTTCATAGAGACAGAGTCAGTATCAGACTGCCCGACAGCTATCGTCCCAAGGTTGACCACTCATTCCATGTGACGGCTCCTATCGAACTGCCGACTCTTATGCAGCCGGCCTCTTCGGGGTCCACTGGAAACCATGCCCACATTTTGGATGTGCGCAGGGTGTTAAAGACCTATATAAAACGTACCCGTAGTATCCGTAAAGACCAGCAGCTGTTCTGCTGTTATGGGGGTAGTAAGCCAGGTCTGCCGGCATCGAAGCAGTCGATCTCTAGATGGATCGTGTCTGCTATTGTGATGGGCTATGTACATAAGGGGTTAGAGCCCCCAGGTCAGCTTTCGAGTTACTTGTTGTTTGCAAGTTATTGTTCAGTTTGGTTCAGTTCAGTTCTTTTTCAGGACTAAAAAACTAACTAAAAATTGTTCATTTTTTAACCAGTTATGGCACTGTTTTGGGCATTTTATCCCCGGCAGTAGGTGTCCCTGGGACACTGCCTCGTGCGAAGTACTTCCTCCTATTGTTCCCCATAGTCTCTTTGGAAAAAGGGGGGGGGGGGGGGGGTATTTGGCCTCAATAACGGTAATCAGGCTGGTTAGCCGTTTGGTTAGTCCCCAAGGGATCACCCGTCCTCAGCCCTCGGCGTGGGAGGTCACGTGATCTGGTAAGTGTGACACCTTTCTTGGATTGAGTAGAGCACTTTTTAGGGGTATTTAGTGTACAGACAGAATTCCACATCCTAAGTCTATCTTTGGGAGTCTGCCTTATGCTATATGTACCCCAAGGAGGATCCCTTCTGAAAAAGAATCGAACCAACCTGCAGAGGTTGCAGATTCTTTGAAGGGATCCTCCTTGGGGTACGGCCACCCACCTCCCCTTATTCTGTCTGACTTGGTCGGATTGATAAGTGGTGAGAATAGAGTTACGTCCCTTGGTTTGCACTGGGATGGGGCTCTACACAGGGTGGTCACACGTTCGGAAAACACTTATTTTGTGTTTTTTGAACTTATTTTTACTGTTATTTTTAAAAATTAAGTTACAATCTGTCATCAAGTTAAAAATAAGGATTTTTATGCTATATGTACCCCAAGGAGGATCCCTTCAAAGAATCTGCAACCTCTGCAGGTTGGTTCGAATTTTTTTCGTTTCGTATTTATGATGTTACGAGGCCCGAATAAAAGACAATCTTTCGAAAATAATAGAATAAAAACGAAAAAACATAGATAATTCATTCAAAGTTTCGAGTGTGAATTAGCCATTTTTGTACGGGTGTCGCTACTTGAATTTGTATTGAACGCCCGTATATAGTCCTTATTTGCCATGTAGATGCGGTATATTTTGTAAAAACGATACCGGAATCGCCGCCTGGAAATTCCGCCAGCAGAGCTAGTTAGTGCCAAAGGCCAAACTACTGCTGCGAGCTGCGAGCCTGTAAATTCCGCCACAGGGGCTAAAAATGGTAAAATATATATACGCAACGTAAGGGTTAAAGTCATGTAAATGGGACATATACTTCCAGCTGACGTTTTTCCTAATACACAGCAATTTATCTATTACATAGGTCATATCATCTCTCGATGTGTTGACCAAAGTGACATATCAAAGCATTTTCCAACACAAAATATTTGTTTTCACTTTTGAAATTTGGCTTTGAGGCAATATGACAGAATGGGAAGGATAATTGTAGGTTTTACCTAATACACATCCATTTATCCATTACAAAGGTCACATCATCCCTCAATGTGTATACCAAAGTGACATATAAGAACGGGAGTTTCAAGGCAAGAGTCTTTGTTACTTATTGAGTTCTTTGGCTGCCTTTAAGGCAATAATACAGGTACTTCCCAGCTCAATACTTAGGAGGAGAATAGATTATAATCATTTGTAAACTAATTCAGCATAGTAAGATGTCTCATACTCTGGAAACATCAAGACTGCAGGTGAACTTTATCTATGTTCACTGATTGCAGCTAGCGAAGCAGAAAGCGCGATGTGACTATGGCGTGTTCGTCGGAGCCAGCAGTGACAACGCACAGCTCCTGCCTCAGATCGGCAGTAAGGCGGCGGCACTGAAGATGTATCTGAACCAGACCTTCAGCACTCTCCACCTCACCGACATGACCGTCTGGATGAAGGTACACGCAAGAGTTGTCTTTCTTGTTGTCTGATTTCAGTCAGGAGCCGCTGTTTCTTAGTCAGATAGCACTTTGAATTGATTGAAATATTGTGAGCCTTTCTCTGTATACTCTTTCTCAGTAATTTAATCCTTATAAACCTTAAACTGATACAGAGGCTTAATATCAGAAGAAGTAAATAATATCACAAATGACATTATACTCAATTGTATAATTCTTGGACTCCAGCCATTAGTTTTGAATTATCCTAAATATGTTCAAGACAGCTTTTACATGAGCATTTATCTCAAGCTAAAGAAATCTTTAAAGCAGATACTGAAATGTGCACAATATGATCAACCTGCCTTTGTCCTGTTTCAGCATTTTGAGCACTGGCCGAAGCACATGCCGCTGTGCGTGCACGCCGAGGGCACGACAACTGCAGCCGTGCTGCTCCTCTCCAAGTTGTACCAGAGGTCAGTCCACGTGTGCCACGTCGCACGTAAAGCTGAGGTAAGTCTTCTTGTATGGTAATGTTCATCCTTTCTCCTCATGCAAAGGCATTTGAGTATCTAGAACTTGATTTTCCAACATAGGACACAGATGTACTAAAATTCTCTCAAGTACTAGCTGTTTGGGTATGTTTTCACTTTTCAGTACAACTGTTGTTGCAGAGTGCTTAGCAGTAGCACGTTTTTTCGCTCAAATAAGTTGATGAAATGTATTTGAAAAATAATTTCACCAATAGTAAAACATCCTTCTCTCTTCGGAAAATAGCATTTAAAATGAGTGTACATGTTTCGGAAAAGCCATAGGAATCGTTTTTGTAATATAAAATAATAAATTGTGTTCACAATAAAATGGCCGCCATGTAATTTTTGCTTTATACGCAACATAGTTTTTACCACTACAGATAATTGGTTTGTGTAATAAGATGTTTTACCCTGTAAAGTTAATTTGAATGACATAAACTTTCATTATAAATGGGAATTTTGAAAAAATAAATTTTGCAAAAAACGTGCTACTGCCCCTTTAATATATGACATCAAGTTCTGGTGACCGTTTTACTAATCCATCTTAGCCAATGATAAAAGATGGGCTTGACAGTGATTTTAGGACTAAGCTCATTCAGCGTTACAGCCGCCAGGTGATAGGTGCCTGACTAAGAGAGTGGGTTCAAAGCTTCAAACGGACTTGTCCCTTAGTATTTAGTAATATTTCAGATACCCAAATATTATATGATTGCAGGTTAAATACAGGGATCTTTCAATGAAAATAAACCGTGTTATCAGTCACTAGTGAAAATAACAATGGAACGTGTTATCAGTCGCTAGTGACTGATATAACAGTGACCTGACATCATAAAACAATGCTCCGACGTCATGACACGTTCATGACGTCACATTGTTGCTGAGGCAACAGGCTCATTCTGGAGCCGAATTAACGTAAATACAAGTCTATTTCGGTGAATATGCAAAGTTTTGGTCATATAATAAATAGAAAATTTTTCTTTTCTTGACAAATACCATGTTTATCTCATCTCGTGAGGTAGAAAAGTGATATATTTTCACTCGTGGCTGCGCCACTCGTGAGAATATAACCTTTCTACCTCATTCGATGAGATAAACATGGTATTAGTCAAGAAAAGCCAAATATCCTCTAAATATTACAATGTTTCGTTGAAACCCACAGTTACTGAACAATAAATGACCTTACAATTCCGTTATCACCTCTAGATCCAGGTGATCCGTGTCGCCAAAGAACAGGGTCTTCAAGTCACGTGTGAAGTTGCACCGCACCATCTCTTCCTCACCACAGACGATCTCTCGAACATTGGTCAAGGTCGCGGAGAGGTCAGGCCATGCCTCGTCACCAAAGAGGATCAGAATGCGTTGTGGGAAAACATGGATATCATTGATTGTTTTGCGACTGATCACGGTGAGTTGGATAGTTTTCCTATGTGTTAATTCTTTACTAAACAGAGTGTTGATTTACTAAGTAATCTAAATCAGTTAAAGTCTAAGCTGGTAGAAGTTGATAATATAACTCTGTTAGAAGTTTTGCAAGGAGAGGAACATTTAAGTCATTAACAAAAAACAAAAACAAAATTGACCAGAAGTCAATCTTATAAGTTGATCTTTATGATGTTGCCCTAATTTTAAAGAAAGGCTAGCTCTATAATGTCGTGTCATATCCTCTAAATCTCAAAATGTTGTATCCCCCTATAATATCATGTTGTATCCCCTGACTTATCCAAAGTCAATTGAATATCGGCTAATATGCGGTGGCACATTGTCCTTTGCATAGCTTAGTTGTCAACTTGTCACTATCAGTGAAATTCAGCAACAATGAGAATGACTTGCTAGTTGGGTGGGTGACCTTTTCATTGTCTGATAAACTGAGTTCAAAGGGTGATTTCTGCTCCACACTGAGACATGAGACAAAATGTACCCCCTGTTCACCCAGCGGTACAAATGGGTACCTGATAAGTGATGTGTTGAAGGTGACCTCCTAGAGACATTTTCGTTAACTTGGGTCTAACAAGGCTATTAAAGTTGGTAGACCCTGGAGTCTATAACATGAAGATTTGAGCGCTCTTATGCTATTAATTATTATTGTCCCTCGCTGCAACGCGGAACGGGGGACCATGTATTCAGTGGCGTCCATATGTATGTATGTGTCGGTCTACATTGTGGGAAGACGCAGACACCAGTCGATTTTGGTGACCTTGACCTTATTTTCAAGGTCACCACGACACTTTAACACTTTTCGAACTCTTAACGCATTATCTCATGAATCCAAGCACCCAAAGTCTTCAAATTTGCTGATCATCATGACACTTTTTACCCGTAATACAATATATGAAGTAGCTCCTTTTGACCAAATGATGTGTCTTACTAACCTCAATGTTACTTTGAAACTCAGTAGTCCTACACCAGACATTGTGAAGCCCCACCAGTATCTGTATGAGCCGTTTCCCTGTCCACAGCTCCCCATGCAGTGAGTGAGAAGGACAGCGAGAAGCCCCCTCCAGGGTTCCCCGGCCTGGAGACCATGCTGCCTCTCCTCCTCACAGCGGTAGACGAGGGAAGACTGACCATCGAGGTATGTACAGCCCTCCTAGTCCAACACCAATAGCATAGCAGTGTTTGCAGATTCCAAATGTGTCACACAGTCACAGACAATGGTTACATGGAAAGGTCCATCTATTACTGTTGCACAGGCCAGTTTTAAAATATGAACAGACCTTTGTCAGTATATTAAGCTTTCAATATCTTTTTCAGTATCCAGATATTCTGTTATGTTTAAGTAGTTAATTGCCATGATTTGTTAGCCCTATATATCTCAATAGATGCTCAATATAAAATGATGTTATTGGGAGTGTTTGAAATAAAATCCTTCCGACACCAAAGCAACCTGGTAACTTTCGCAGATGGACAACTTTGAGGTTTTTGTTAAATTTTGCCATTTGAATCGACAAACTAATACCTCCAAACCAGCTTCTCTCCAAGCAGATGTCTGACATTGATGTTGCAGGACATTGTGTTGAGGCTGCACACAAACCCGCGTCAGATCTTCAACCTGCCGGAGCAGCCTGAGACGTACATCGAGGTTGATCTCGACCATGAGTGGACCATCCCGACATCCCTCAAGTTCACCAAGTCCAAGTGGACACCCTTCTCCGGCATGAAGATGAAGGGCTCTGTGAGGCGGGTCGTACTCCGAGGGGAGGTGGCGTACATCGATGGAGAGGTACGTAGCAATTTGAATTATTTGATTCTGCATTTAGGGGACTCTGTGGAGAAATAAGTTGAAAAACTCATTGGAATCTGAGTTGGATCACTTGGAAATAACTTGTATCACTGTAAAATAAGTTGAGTTGCTTGTAAATAAGTTGGATCACTTATTAAGTATTATTTGAGCTAATAATAATTCAAGACTTGGTTCAATTAATAGAAGAAACCTTTGAGTTAATGGTCTTGTATTAAATGAACAAAATGAAACTCAAAGATGAGAAGTTTGTGGAAGAGGATGAAATCATACATTTCAAAAAACGAAATCTTTTAATGCAGGTGCTGATAGCCCCAGGTTATGGCACAGACGTCCGTGAGATGACCCTTCCCCCGACACCCAAGTTATCCGAGCTGTCCGTGCAGATATCTTCCAAACCCTCATCCCGTCCCCCGTCAGAGCCGCCCAGTCCCCGCCGTGGGCTGTCCTACCCCCAGGAGAAGTTCCCTCTGCCCCCGAGACCCTCTCGGAACTTGGACAGCCACCTTATGCCCAGTGAGTGCAGCAGTTACTTGTTCCTGTTTGTCTGTGATCTTTACTTGCAGTTGTTGTTTTTGCTGTGTTAGCATATTCTACTAATTTATACTCTAGAATAGAGGATGTGTTCATATGAATATATTGTGTTATTAATGTTAAAATGATGTTGATTGAAATTTTATATAATCGTTTACATTTCTAATTAAAGGATTTTTGTTTTATAACATCAGTATATACAAAAAAAAATTCAGTAATTATGAAGTGTAAAAGTTAATTTGAATAACATTTCAAACTTGGTGTAAATATCAAATTCTGTTATTTTCATGATTTCACATTGTGGTGTTTTTGAGATTTTAAAATATAGTTTTTACATATATAAATAGAGACTTTTCTCTTGCATACCTATTAGGCAGGCATTCATTTTAAATTTTCCCATTTTCTAAATTTTGTTAATTAGTTGCGTCAAAAGTAGATTTCTGTAATTATAGAAAAGGTATTGTTTAAAAGATATTAAACTATTATCACCTTGAATCACATTTCTGACCTTTCTTCTATGTAGTTTGATCATTTGGATTTCCAAATTAATTAATAAATTTTACAAGTTTGAACTTTCATTTAGATTTAAAAATTAGAATTTATTCTAAATCTAATTGCAGTTTCTTGTTGCATTTCCTTGGGCGTGCCATTACTAACCTGATTAATTTGCGTGCTATTCCTGAGCTTGTGTTTGTTTCCCCAGTCGGTGATTCCCCTGAAAACTTTCATAGGGAACTGAGATCAGGTAAGACTTTCCACACAACTAATCATTACAGTACAGGAAGTGCAAGTTTCGGTGAGAAGTATTACATAGCAAGCTGGAGAATTTGTGTATTATGAATAATTGAAACGTGCCCTGTACCGTTTCATTAGAAATACATTTTACTAAGAGAAGTAAGAACAGAATTTGTGTTTCATGTTTTGCGTTAAAACATCATCCCAATTATAACTCATTTATTGACATTTTCAACTTAAGAAATGAGTATTTACTCGTTTTCATTTTGTAATGAAAAGGTGGGGGATATTATTTGTATTTAAACATTGGTATATAAATCCCAAAATTGTGAAATTGAAGAAATTAAATAAAAACTTTACTTTCAAGCAAGGACTGTTAGAGAAGAAAACCATGACAAAGTGATGTTTTATCATTGTTTGAAAATTATCAAATTATGCAAAGGAAAGAAAAACAGTAAAATGTGTACTAACTTTTCTTCTGTTACACTTAGCAAATCGGAATACTATGATGTCACTATTTTACGTCATGATTAATGACATAACAATGCCATGACGTTCAGTCAGTTCAGCCGGTGACTCTAGCATGCTGCTTTGCCTTGAAATCTTAATACTGTAAACATGGCAAAGGAAACATCGGTTAAGCGTGATGTATGTCCTGTTATAGGTTTTACTGATAGGGGATGTACAGTAGAGAAGCTTAAAGGTACATCCATTGTGTTGTTGGGGGTCAAATATGACAAACGTTATAAATGGTCTTATTTTATCGAGAAGTACCAACTGTTACCCAAAACAATCATTTTAATGATACTCAACTTAGTATATTGACGATATGAAGGTAAAAGTAGTGATTTCTGATCGAAAACCGGACAATGCACCGCGTGTGGCGCGCGCCAATGAGTCGAACGTAATTTTGGAATCTTATTTACACCAGACAAACTAACAAATTTGGGTTGATAGTGTTCAATAGGTCATATAACTATTGTGAATGTAAATAGGATGTGCACTTTCGGTTTCTGCACATGCATAATGATGTTACTCGATTTTAATTGGAAACTAGTCATTATGATATATTTGGTGATTGGGGATGAATATGCAAGCTAGGTGAATTTGTTAGTAATGTAAACAGCACATATGGTGTATTAAACGTATTAACGCCAAATTAAATTTTATGAAACACAATGGATGCACCTTTAAAATTATTCATCTATGTCTTTCACTTGAAATAAAGAATCATGGTAATTTATGAATGGGTGTAAAGAGGTTTTGTCAAAAGGAAAACCATAATGAAACATTAGTTTGAATGCCTGACACGTATATCCTTGCCTGCACTCTATATTACAGAAAAAGGTAATATTATTGAACACATTGAAAACCTTAAATGGATTGTTCAGAATATACCAAGATATGAATTGATGGAGTGAATGGCCCGTCCTCTTACATTGATTATAATTGTATAACGCTTAACTATATAGCATGACAACATGAAGATAGATTTATGATTTGTTGCACATGTGGTTTTAGAATTAATTTAGGGTGTATTTAGTTGGAATTAATTCTAATTTTTAGCTCATCTGGCCTAAAAGGCCCGATGGGCTTATGGCATGGCATGGTGTCCGGCGTCCATCCGTTTTTTCACATTTTCGTCTTCTTCTCCAGAACCCCTTGGTCTAGGGAGCTGAAATTTTGTGTATGGACTCCTTGGCCAATGGGGATTCTAAATTGTAGATTTCGTGACCTTGTGACCCCAAATAGGGTCACAGGGGTCACGACCCTAAAAAGCTATTTTCATCTTCTTCTCCAGTACCAAAAGGTCTAGAAAGCTGAAATGTTGTGTACAGACTCCTTGGCTAATGGGAATTCTAAATTGTAGATTGTGTGGCCCTGCGACCTCAAATATAGGTCACAGGTCATGACCTGAAAAACTATTTTCATCTTCTTCTCAAGAACCACTGACCATAGAGACTTGAAATTTCATGTACAGATTAGGTCAAAGAGGTCATGACCTGAAAAGCTTTTTTCATCTTGAGATTTTATGTGCTCTTCAAAGGGAGGTAATTTATAGAGGATTATATCTCTGGCCTCAAAGATAGGTCAGAGGGGTAATGACCTTAAGACCTATTTCATCTTCTCCATTTAAAGTGCTTCCTATTTGTTGTACCTCTCACCTAGAAGTTGACATTTTGGATTAGTTAATGTATATAAAGCCTGATGAGCTACAGAGCCAGTGGCTCTATTTTTAGCTCATCAGGCCTGAAAGTCCCGATGGGCTTATGGCATGGCATGGCGTCCGGTGTCCGTCCGTCTGTAAACTTTTCGCTTTTTTTACTTCTTCTCCAGAACCAATGACTCTATAGAGCTGAAATTTTATGTGCAGACTCCTTGGCCAGTGGGGATTCTAAATTGTAGATATCGTGACCCCGTGACCCCAACTGGGGTCACAGGGGTCACATCCTTAAAAGCCTATTTTCATCTTCTTCTCCAGTTCCAAAAGGTCTAGAGAGCTGAAAAGTTGTGTGCAGACTCCTTACCAAATTGGGATTCTAAATTGTAGATTTCGTGACCCCATGGCCCCAAATGGGGTCACAGGGGTCACATTGTTAAAAACCTATTTTCATCTTCTTCTCCAGTTCCAAAAGGTCTAGAGAGCTGAAAAGTTGTTTGCAAACTCCTTGGCCAATGGGGTTTTTAAATTGTAGATTTTGTGACCCCATGACCCCAAATGGGGTCACAGGGGTCACATCCTTAAAAACTTTTTTTCATATTCTTCTCCAGTTCCAAAAGTCTAGAGAGCTGAAAAGTTGTGTGCAGACTCCTTGGCCACTGGGGATTCTAAATTGTTGATTTCGTGACCCCATGACCCCAAATGGGGTCACAGGGGTCACATCCTTAAAAACCTATTTTTCATCTTCTTCTCCAGTTCCAAAAGGTCTAGAGAGCTTAAAAATTGTGTGCAAAGTCCTTTTCCAATGGGGATTCTAAATTGTAGATTGTGTGACCCGGAGACCCCAAATGGGGTCACAGAGGTCATGATCTAGGAACCTATCTTTTGCTTGTAAACAGGGATGCAGATTCAAATATTTGCCAGTCGGACATTTCATCTTTGACCCAAAAAGACGAACCCGGAAGTAAAAAAAAATTATGAATAAAGTATCAGAAAGTATTACTATTTGTTGGTTCTTCAATTCATTGCATACTATTAAACATAACACGAAAGCAATTAACGATAACTATTTATTTATCATTAACATGCATAAAATGGTTCATAATTTAAAATCAATGTTTACCAACTACGATTTACCGACAGTTCTAGTTTGAGCGAGTTTACACAAGTGAGTTTACAAGCGAATTTGCGTCTAGATAGACGAGAAAATTCTAATAATTTAATTGCACATAGTTCATCAAAAGTTCAAATCATGGACCAAATGATATGTACCTTCTAAATAATCATTTTAAATTCAAAGGAACTCGTTTTCAATAGCGATATAATTTACGTAAACTCACAACTCGGCAGAGCACGTGGTCCAACTATTTTCCATACGACTATTTTCCTATTCAAGATGTAGTTACGAATTTGAACTTATTCTAATAAGATTACTTTTATATTTTATTTGGAGACATATTTCGCAATTGTAAATGAATAATTATAAAATAAAAAGAAGTAATGTAAACGCAAGAGAAATTGGAGTTTTTAAATTAGCATACCTCTTTATAACGTGTGTCATCATGTAAATGCGATGGGCAATGCGATCGCGTCTTCGTAGCGTCATACAAACGGTGTTTGACTACATAACGTCTCGTGAAATAATATTGCTAATTATTCGTTTTTGATAGGTTTATTTATTTTGAATTTGTATAATAGCTTTACCATACATCGATATTTATCTATCATATTTGTTGAAATATGTTACCTTTGTTTTATGACCGAGATATTATTAAATTTATCGAGATTCAAATAGCAAAATCTCAATCTGTAACAAATTCATGAATCACCGGTACGGTGAAGCCACACGTTCATGCAAAGTTTATCTTTGACAAAATTTGTTTACAATGCGATTTTAATGAAATCTTTTTCGTAAATAATGTTGTGAAATTGGTCACATCTTTCAGTCACTAAATGACACTGGAAATTTCAATTAAATAACAAACGGTAAGAGTTTTTTCTGCCGACAATTCTAATTTACTGAAGATAATGATGATTGACGTTGTGCCTCGTGCTGTGAAGAATAAATGTGACTTCTTGACTGGATCAACATATTTCAATTTCATAAACAATTATGACCGACACAAGCAGGGCCGTTTGCCTTTATTTAATGCTTGTAAATTTAGTTTTTCCTTTTATTTTCTGCAATCGGTCAACTGATGTCCGATAGGTCAATTTTCCATTCGGTCAAACTGGATTTACAATCGGACATGTCCGGCAAATAGACCGATTTCTGCATCCCTGCTTGTAAACAATAACTTAAATAACTTAAATATTCAACTTGAGATAGTAAATCAATGAAATCCTGATGAGCTACAGAGCCCATGGCTCTATTTTTACCGTCTTTATGTCATGCTGGTATCACGATTATGATTTTAACAGACTTTACGTTTCTAATTTTAATTTGTTTCTAACCTTGTTCCTCCAAGTAACATGCCTTCTTTATACTTGTAGTTGCTTTGTTTTAGTTTAAGTTCTTATTCTCTTCTGTTTTTTGTTTTCCACCTTTTCACTTGTTGAAATTAGCGGCAGCCAATCAGCTTTTAGAAAAACTATCAGGTAACCATGGTTCCTCAGTCATTGCCAATTGTGTATTGCCTGTGAATGGATATTTGGCTGTCGTGCATGAATGTTAACGCTAGTTCTGTAGTGTTGATGTCGTAAAAAGAAATGAATGATTTTGCACATTAACAACCTAGTGAGGTACGTTATTAGTCAGGGCCTGATTATACACAGCCTCCTAGTACTAAAGGAACCATTAAAGATAATGATAACATCGAGTTATGATCGGGAGCGGGATAGCGCAGTGGTTAGCGCGTTCGGCTTCGGATCAAGAGGTCCGGGGTTCGAATCCTGCCAGGGGCACGGCAACTTTGTCTGCAGTAGAGAACTGTTCTACACGCAGTCAGGTTTGGGTGCAATGCTACACTGAATTTCAGTGCAGTACCACCCATGGTTGGCTAGTTCCAGCCGCTGCTCGCAGGTTTCACCGCAATGCATAGCCACATGGCGTTGCAGGCTTTCTCCCTGCCATAATACTAGCAGCCGCGATATAAGTGAAATGCTCTTGAAAGTGGCGTTAAACTCCTACTCACTCACTCACTCACTCGAGTTATGATCACCTTCTAATCGCTCTGTGCAAGTTGGCCCTGGACATAACATCTCTCCATATTTGCACATTTGTCCAGGACATCCTCATTGCTATGTTTACAGGATCCCATATTTACTGCTTTGCCTTTGACGTATTACCCGCTGGTGTATACTGAACTCTAACTCTAGCTAACCTTATTAACGTTGATGATTAATATCTTATTATCCTGGTACATGACTACGTACTAAGAGACAAATGTCTTTGAAGAACTTCTTGACTACATACTGTTTGTGCCCTGGCAGTCTCACATTGTAGGAACATTATAATGATGGCCAAAGGAATCAACAACTCTGCATCTTCTAACATGCATTGGTCTGATATGGTTAGGATTTGTGGATATTGGCGTCGGATAGAGCAGTGGTTGACACGTTGACTTCGGATCAAGATGTCTAGGGTTTGAATCTTGACAGGAGTTCAGTGTCCCGATAGTGAACTGTAACGTGAGTTAGAATACAGTGTAGTGTAGAATACATAGAGATTATTACCCGAGGGTGTGTTATATGACTTTTACGAAACGAATGTGAATTTTTGTATTGCCCGAGCGAGAGCGAAGGTTATACATAAATTGCACGAGTTTCATAAAAGTCATATGACACACTTTCGAGTGTAATAATTTCTTTATTACCCACTCTATTCCATTTGATTCGCGTAAAATTAGCCAGGAAATGGCCCACTTCCTTTGCGACGGCAAGCTACTGTGACGTCACGAACAAAATGTTTTATGACGTCACAGACGACAAAATACGGCGAGCCGCGGTGAAACAATGGTTGCTAGGCAAACGTGATATTTGCACATGTGCTCATATCAATATTATTAACTCGGTTATTTTCAACCATATGGGTAATAAAGTGTGGTACTAGATTACAATACAGTGCAGTATACGGTAGTTCTAGTCAGGGTTTGAAAGTTTCTCTGATTTACATGCAATGAAAACAATAGCAATTTATTGTATTTCAGGTTAGACTGAACAAGCATGTTATGGGTTAAATGGTCAATACATTAGTGAATGTGTATACGTTTGTTGTTGTCATAACATCAGAGATGAGAATTCTTAGTGTTTACAGATCCGAGAAATTTAATGAGATAGCTTTTCACCATTTGGCTGTGGCTCAGGTCTTCAGCAAAAACTTTATATTGGACCCAATTATTACAGAGGATGTTTCTTAAAACTCAGCATTCTCGTCTCTGTCACATGTTGTAGGTTGTTGAGGTGTGGTCAATCTAAGCATTGAGTAATATCCCTTTCCGCATGCAGAAGTTTTAAATACATGAAGGAAGGATCATTTGCTGGTTCCTACTAACATGGTTATTGTGAAGAGTCGACTGCGCATGTTATTGGCACATTCATTGTGGAAGGGGCATTCAGTATTTTTCATAATATGTTATTTGGTTTTACTGGATGCCAAGATACCATGCGTGATGATTTCAGTTGACATAATTTGGGCGGGTAATTTGAGAACAGATTCCCCTGATAGGCTTTCCCATGGGTGATATAGTGGAGAGTAACAGAGCATATATAAAACCATGGGTAACCGAGGATGTTGACAGACGGGCAGGCAGCTAATTCAAAAACTGCTTTCCGGGCTTTTAGTTTTCATACTGAATGTCCCTCTAATCATGATGTGGAAGTAGATCATCTAATTATACATCTCAGTCCAGAGATTCTTCTTTAGTATTCAAAATCCTTTGCATTATGTTTTTTTTGTATTTTTGAAATGGTAACACAATAATTCTTGATATCTATTCTTCTATAATAACATTTATGCGCAGCTAGATTAAAACTGCATTTAATCAAATGTGTGTGGGGTAATTGTTGAAATCGACCATGTTCAAAGAAATAAAAGTGGCATAACATTGCATCTACAAGCTTGTTTGGTAGTTTCCTCTCCACACGATCTGACAATGTTGTTATATCTCATATCCTGCAGGCTATATCCACCATTCAACTGTTCATGAATTCAATGTTCATGAATTAAAATTCATGAACTAGTTCATGAAGTATAATTCTCATTTGGGCT
This sequence comes from Gibbula magus, assembly GCA_936450465.1. Taxonomy (NCBI): domain Eukaryota; kingdom Metazoa; phylum Mollusca; class Gastropoda; order Trochida; family Trochidae; genus Gibbula; species Gibbula magus. The sequence continues at coordinate 59,906,544 of OW388292.1, read as the reverse complement.
CATGAAAAAATCATGAAGTCTTCATGACGACACTTACAGAGTTCACAAATTTTTCATGATTAATACATCAAAGTTTTACATGGGTGGGACAGCCTTGTGATTAGCAGACCATTAAAGGGAAAGTTCTATCAACGATCTATCGGCAGCATCCGCCATCTTGGATCCTTGACATCACCTGGATGGGACAGCCTTGTGATTAGCAGACCATTAAATCATAGCTTTTAGAAAGATCACCATTGTGAATGCACTTGTTCGCACTTAACAAATGTTACGGTCATACACGAAAGTATGGTGCTGGGATGTTCCCTGCCCCTAGCTCCTCGTACTGAAGACTTTTGTTGGAAGCCTCGTGATTTGCTAAGTGAACAAGCATTGGAAAATCAGCCTACACAGTGCATCATTAGATTGAGTGGAGAGGAAATGTCAGACGGGTAGATGCAACATTTTGCAACCTTCATTCCTTGGTTGATTTTAATTAGACTAACTGTAACAAGGGTGTTGGATGGTGTTTGTAGGATTGATGTTGATAAAGAAATTTGTGCATGATTTGCATGCCAAGCATGAAAGAAATGTATTTGTTAAATTACCTTCTTTTGATAAAATTTCCTTTTGTTTGATTATCTTCACTATATATGCATAGCCTTTCTTAACCCTAGAATATGATTAATGGTTGCACGTAACAATTACATATACACGTTGGAAGGAAGATAATGAGGTGATTGATGTATTTTTACAATAGATAACCACTAACAATGTGTGAGTGACAGCTGAGATATTGGGTACATAAAATGTGTTGTTTGGGGTCTATTCAGGAGTGTTAATGCACACTGCCAAAAGAAGCAAAATTTGATAATCATTTTTGAAATCTTCCTGAACAGATCATCAGCAAATATAGACTATATCTAAAGATGATAAGGAATTATCTAGTGCCTAATGCCCAGCAAATAATTTCTCGTAGCAAATTTTGTTAAAATTTTTTGAAAGCTTGCCTCCTGAACAGACCATCAGCAAATATAGAGTAAGGTAGATAAAGAATTAAAACGTCTATCATTGTTTGCAGATGTGTACGGGGCACACGGAGACTACCTGCGGAAGGATCTGCCCCCGACCCCCGGGCTCCAGTCCCACTCCCTCCAACCTGTGGGTCTCCCCCACTACTCCCCTGGCATCACCAACCATCACGTCCTCTCCGTCGCAGGGTTCAACAAGGAACAGGTACTTGCTCTGTAGTGGGCAATAGGTACACATGGGAGCAGTCAAATCTGTCAGCTTATTTGTGCAAGCTTACAGATATATATTTCTGCATGGTTAAAAGCTTAAGTACTGTCGGAAATACTAGAAAAATGCTTTTTCAACCTCAAATCATAATCATCTTATATCAAGACAAAAACATTACAGATGTTGACTTGCGAAACACCTCAATTCTAACCACTTTTGGAGGTGACTCTTCAATGATTCATAAATTCACATTCACAGCTGCACCAAATCTTCAACCTGGCCCACAACTTCCGAGTAGCAGTAATGAGGGACCGGCCACTCGACTATATACTCAAGGTAACGTCTTGAATTGTCGCTTGGATCTCATCAACCATTCACCTGCTTCCTTCATGAATCATACGAAGTCCTTGCTAAAACAGTACCACCTTAGAAATTTTAATGCTGTTATATTATGTGAGATCATAACATAGATTGGTGTACCGTGGTTGTTTCTAAGAGCAATTGTATTGCAAAGGTCAGTTACCATGAAGAACGTCCCCTGGAGTAATCTGTTATTGACCAGGGACAAAGATCTGGAATATTACAGCATGGCTGTTCAAGGTCTCCCGAGTCAATATGTCTACTCTTTACCTATGCATAGGGCAAGGTGATGGCGTCCATCTTCTACGAGCCAAGCACACGAACCAACTGCTCCTTCTCAGCGGGGATGCAGAGGCTAGGTGGCGCTGTGGTCAACCTCAACGAGTCCACATCCTCATGCACTAAGGGCGAGTCTTTGCAAGGTCAGTGTTGTTTCAGTTCTCATCTCAATATATAAACTTGTTAGTTGCCAAATTGTTAATCAATGCTGAACCTCTTTCAGAGGCATTTGATTTAACTGAGTGAATGTGCAGTTAGTATAGATAACAAAATGAGGGGGGCATAAGCCTCCCGAACGTAATGGAATAAATCATGATGTAATTATTATTTCAACTGTTTCGTTATATATCAATGGCCTGTTCAGCTCGTCTCCATGAACACCAGTGGAATTTAATAAATGAAGAAAGTGTTTATGAAACTAAAATTATTGTGAGATTTTTGCATATCAGCGTGGGCTATTTTACAACTTCCCTACGCAAGGCATAACAGTCTTCATTACTTGCTGATTTAGGCCTTGCAGTATTTCTTTAGCTTTTCCGTGCTAGATAGTGGATAGCTGCACCTGAAAAGCATAGTGGGCTATGATTTCCTGGCACAGAAACCTTAAGGAAACACAGCAATGCTTCAATCAGTCAGTAATGGAGACTGGCAAGAGTTGCGCCTTGAGTAGGGAAGTTATTGTACAGTATGACATTACCAGTACTTTAATAACAAAATTTGAATTTGGAAAGTTTTAAATTTTGTATAGGTATCATTTCAGATTGTGTGGTCCCAAATATGACAATATTATTTGTTCACAATGTATGTATTTTCACGTTGGATAAGTATCCTCATCTCTCTGTTCTATTCCAGACACTCTGTCTATCATGTGCGGGTATGCGGACGTCATTGTTATGAGACACTCGGAGCCAGGAGTTGTCACGGTCAGTTTCTCGTTCATAAATCTGTCCTGTCACTTTAAATGTGTCTGATTTCTTTCAAAAAAATATCTGAACAAGAAAAACTCTCTTCTCTGCTACGGACTACTTAAACATTATGATAAAAAAATGTGTAATAATTTTCTCAATTAATTTGTTATTTTTCAATCTTTCTCAAGTTAAAAATTTGTGTATGCGGTTTGGTAAGTTCATGGTTTTGCTGATTTCTTGAAATACTCCTTTCAACCCAAGCTGATATTCAGTCTCTTCCTCTGAGCTGTACAAAGGGGACAATATAAATTATAACTGATTTTTTGTGGTGTTGAGATGATTCCCCTGTTTGTGCATTTATGTATTAATACTCATAAAATAACTCTAAATGATGAAACGAGTTAATATCCAAATAATCTAATCAATGGATTTTTTTTCCTATAAAAATATCCTGGTTATTCTGTTTAATCTTTAATCTGTACACATATAATTTATCAATCTATACTTATAATATTCTCATATCCAGACTGCGGCAAGCACGAGTCGGAAACCAGTCATCAATGCGGGGGATGGAACAGGAGAACATCCCACCCAAGCACTCCTCGATGTCTTCACCATCCGCGAGGAGATTGGCACCGTCAACGGACTCACGGTCAGTCGGGTTCAATTCTTTGTGTTTGTCCTTGCAAAGCTTTAGTAATCATAGTCAGCTTAGACCTCAATCAGTGTGTAAAATAAGAGTGAGAAGTTATCAGACTCAAACTGTTACTTTGTCAGTTTAATTGGCAACATTTGAAAATAATCTTGCATGGCCTAATCTGGCCTAATCTGTATATCCAAGACAACGAATTTGGTACCGCTAGTGGCTGTTTATTTCAGGTGTGAATCTGGTACCACTCCAAGCTCCTAGCAACAATCTCATACAGCTTCTGGTAACCGCTTAGAATATACAGCCAGAAGCATTAGCAGATTGATTAGCTAGTATATATAGCCAGGAGAATTATATATCTGCAAATTCATTGCCTAGGATATACAGCCAGGAGCGTACGCAGATTCACCGCCAAGGAGCGGTAAATCAGTATCACATGTTCTCATGGTGAAGTACAGATTCATACGTGTTGAGTCAATACGTGTTGACACAAATGGCCGATATGGCGACCAAAATTCAAAGCCAAATACTCAACCAGTTAATTTGTTTTTACTGAGAAATTTTAATTTTAATTTCTTCGTCATTTCATTACACTTTTTGCAACTTGCAGTTATATTGATATGAAGGCAGTTTATCCCTCTGACAATGATATGTGGAAAAACGAGTGCAAAAGAAGAGTTTGTTGGCAACTTTTCATTGTGGAGCATAATGTTTTGACAATGCATTAGTCGGAAACATCTGGGAGTTGAAATAACTAATTGCTAGTTAACTCCAAGTTATGTATCGACTCTCAAAACAGTGTCTGTGACATATATGTTTCAAAACTTGTATGGTGTGTGTTGGTCTCAATGAACAATTTTCCTGCCTGGGATATTATATTCTCTTTCCCTATTTTACTAAAATGATGTAGGCAAATTTCCAAAAAAGGGAGATAACTCTTTCAAGCTTCAATGTCTGACACTTTCTTACAACTTTTATTAACAATTATTTGCGTGCAATTTGTCACTTGTCTTTGAATTTAGCATCATTTAGAACCAAATCGTACCTGAGTGCAACCTATTCTCCTTCAAGTATTAGTAAACCATGTAGAAATAATGTCTTTAAAGAGAGTTCTATCAAAGTGAAATTCAGGGGAAGATTCTTGTTTACACATTTAAGTGGAATTCTACCTGATGAAGGAGTAAGTATATACTCCAACCGCTGTGTGTGTTCACAATAAAGAAGTTGTTATCCAGAAAATCTTGTTTTCTTGTGATAGTAACAATTATTTATTTTAGCCTTATGGCACAATATGAAAATAAATGGAAATGTACCAGTTCATAAGTATGATTTGTCAATTTCATGCAAAATCAAACAGAAACCTAAAAGAATTGCCAGATTACGTACTTTCAGATGAGTCTGTTTATTACACTGCTAATGGTGTTAATATGTCTATTTACTGTGCAGAAAGGAATCCGACCTATTCAAGGTTAGGCTTAGAAAGAGGTTATCCTAAAGAAATGTAAATAATACACTTCCCATTTGAATTTTAATCTTGTTTTATGTTCATGTTTACAAAGAGTTCTCTCACACCTTTGGGCCTCACACAGGGCTTGCCAAAATTTATCAACAAGGGGTCTAAAGTTTGAATCCTGTCAGGGCTATTATGCGGTAGATAACTTTCCTCTTTGTAGAAAAGTGCAGGTGAATTTCTACATTGAAGTTCAGTTTGGTAGTATCACCCACAAAATTAAGGTCCAACAACTGTTAGTTGAGCTGAGTTATTTCAGTTCAGTACCCCTTTGATAGATGTAAGGTGACACAGCTCTCAAGGCTGAATGCATTAGAAATGCATGTCATGTAGATAGTGAACACAAGTGACATTGGTATATTTGGAATCTACAATACTAAACTTTTTGTACTGGTATCCTCTTTCTGTACTCTTATGTTGTCTTATGTATTCTTATGTTTTCTTATATTCATATATTTGTATTCATATGTATTCATATGTACTCTTATGTATTCATATGTATTCCTATGGACTATTTTGTCATTGTGTACTCATATGTACTCATATGTATTTGTATGTACTCTTATGCTTGCAATAGTCACACTGATATACTCTATCTTTCTCTGATAACCACTAGCTGACATGATTTAAAGGGACCGTTCTGTCGCCATTTTGCATTACGTGAAATGAAAACACGCTATATTGTACCCAATTTTTGATAACTAAAGACATACACTGATAGAGTATTCACATAGTAACACATAACATGTAATAAAACTAATAAACAAGTTGCTATTATGCTGTAGCGAAGTTTTCAAGATACGCAGCGCCGATGAATGGCTTCAGTTCTCATTGTTTTATTTTTCAACAAATGTGCGCTTGTGTTTATCAAGTTGTGAAACATAAAGTCATCAAAATGTTACCTTCATTAGTATCTTTCAATTTCACTGTGTTTTAATCATGTATTAATAACATATATATGTAAACAGGAATATCCTCCCGAATTTCGTTTCCACAACAAACACCCCGATAGAACCCTCCTTTTAAGTGAAATAATGCGTCATCTGTTTGTAATATACTTATTAAAACACATGAGGGCTGCGTAAACATGGTATATAGCCCTGAATCTGATCTCTCGCTGCATGAACTTGATGGCATTCTAACCTGTGTACACTGTCGACAACAATAGGCTCCAAAATGCAGAGTCATCAGATCCTGTTTATGATTTGGTTACAGTTAAAAATTGTCCGGATAGTGGATCAGACATGTATCTGACCAAAAGACAACAAATGACAATACATGCATGTTACTTTCACAGCATCAAATGTCATTTCAGCTACATTTCATAGAATTATTATATATAGATATATTATTTCACTTTGCTTTAGTGATTTGAAGTCTGATGACCGCATAGTCAACATTTCAACAATATGTGCGTCTAAAGATTTTTATAAATAACAGAACATTTTCTCAATTAGAGTGAAGCATATCCACCATGTTTTGAAAACAATTATGATAAGTTGTTCGTTACGACTTTCGACTGACACGTGAGATCTTGACTAAACTTATCTTATTTCCAGAAAAAGAAAAAGGGATTGACAAACAAGCTCGACCAAATTTAATAAATGTCTCTCCCGAACATGTACATAGTTTCATTAGTTATATTAAGTATCAGTTATGAAGAATATCATTTTCTTTTCTAAATTGAACATAATCAAGTTGCCATCATCAGTATTATATAATATAACGACTCTAAACAATGAATGTTGAATAAATTGTGAACGACATTGTTTTATTCCTGCAGATAACAATGGTTGGTGACCTGAAAAACGGACGGACCGTTCACTCACTGGCGCGACTGCTGACACTTTACCGAGTGAATCTGCGCTACGTCTCTCCTCCCTCGCTCAAGATGCCTGACGATGTCAAGGAATTCATCAAGTCTCGAGGGATCAGACAGGTACAGCCAATCAGAAAGCTTTGATTATTTAATGTGAGACTAGACATTCTAATTGGTTCAAATCGTTTACCTAGGGTTCCTTGAATTTTTTTACTAAGACCATTTCCAAAGGCATATGAAGAAAGCTATTATTTGATTACCGTATTCACCGTATTAATCGCCCTGCTCCAATAAGCGCCCCCCAAAGGGTTTTGCAATTAACTCTAATAACCGCCCATGTAACAGCGGTACTAAATAATAAATTCAACTTACCTAAATTCAATCCAACAACCCCTTCAGACTGCCAGTGTTCCCGTTTACCGGTAAATACCGGTATATTTTACCGGAATTTTCGAAGCTGGACCGGTATTTCTCATTACTGTCGCTCCCAAGGACCGGCAATTTCAAAATTGTGTATTTGTGCAGAAATTATCCTAAATAAGCATATATAAATAGTAAGTCCTTAATTTGGTATTTATGCTAAATAAGCATTTGTCAATCTTACAATTACACCCAAAACAAGTCATAAATTGATCAAAACAAATGCTTATCAGTGCTGCATGGCAACTTCAGTTCAGACAGGAAACGTCAATCAAGGTGTTGACCTAATTTCATGCAATTCCCAAGAAGAGGGACTGGTTTATTTTTGTATAGGGGTGACAGGAGTTGCATAGTTCAAAAAGGAAAGATCACAATAACTTATTAAACAATTATTACTAATAGAAAATAAAGATTGATTATGGTCTAAATTTAAATAAAATAATTAGATAATAGATTTGTCAAACCAAGAAACAATAATAATTAAGATTTGTTTGAAGTTTTGTCAATTGCCACCCCTGTGTTGCCACTATATGTTGAGGTATATCACTGATGAAATGTTTGCAGGTGTAAAACATTTGAAAAGCAAGTTTATGGTTTAGTAGTTATTGTATGTTATGTAAATCCTGCAAACGTGTGATGGCTAAAAATAGCACTGTGTACATCCCTGGATACTACGATTGCAATTGAGAAATTATGAGCATAAAATTTAAATCATAGGCATAGGCAATGTGGTTTCTGTTTCACTTTGAGGAATTAAAGGATACATTTAGCAGCAGTGTTATTTTCAACTCGATAATGTGTAAGTATATTTTGAACGCCTGTATCAATTATCAAAGACAACCTAAACACTGTTCCACGTGAGTAGTCTTTATTTTTCGTTCGTCACTCACATCATTTTAATAAGCGCCCACCCAAGTCAATTTTTTAAGCGCCCTGGCCGCTTATAACGGCGAATACGGTAATTGTTTGATTAAAGAATATTTGCATCTTTGCATTTTACTTGACTTTTCATTCATGTAATCCCAATTTCTTGTGTACAAGGTTTAATTTCATGAAAGGGACAGTACAATTTTTTTTCTTTGAAAAGAGATTTTCTTTTGGGCATTTATGATCATGCTAAATGGACAGTTTTTATCATACCCAAATTTTAAATAGTCAAACATGAAAATCTGTTTGGCCACAACCTTATACCCAGGTCAGCCAGTACAGTCCTTTTGAAAAGACTTGTTGAAGAATGAAGAACGTCACAGCATGAATTATCATGAGCTGACTGCGCCCTTCGTGTTTCATGCTCCCTGCTATTCTTATATGAGATGCCCTTAAACAATTACTAGCGTTTATATAAGAAACTTTGAAATCTTATGTTATTTGTATTACCGGTAACTATATTTTGAAAATAATAATACTTCCTGTCATAGAACACATTCACTAGACCTATATGACGTCATGATCGATCGATATGACGTCATTTCCCAGCGGTGCTCTAATTACTAAAATGACATCATTAATCACAAGCATGTTTTATTGTCTCATAAAGCATGCTGTCAGTCCATTGACCGCCTGTTTTTGTCCCCTGCAGCAACGCGGAACGGGGGACTGTGTATTCAGCGGCGTCCGTACGTACATCACACTTCTTGTTAATGTACTATCTCATGAAGCGTTGCATCCATAGTCTTCAACTTTGGTGTCGGCCTACATTGTGGGAAGACGCAGACACCAGTCGATTTTGGTGACCTTGACCATATTTTCAAGGTCACCTCATCACTTTCACCACTTTTCAAACTCTTGTTAACGTGATATATCATGACTGGATGAACCAAAAGTCTTCAAATTTGGTGCCAGACTACATTGGGGGATGACGCAGACACCAGTCGATTTTGGTGACCTTGACCATATTTTCAAGGTCACCTCATCACTTTCACCACTTTTCAAACTCTTGTTAAAGTGATATGTAATGACTGGATGAACCAAAAGTCTTCAAATTTGGTGCCAGGTTAGTAGGTTACATTTGGGGAAGATGAGTCCATTTTGGTGTCACCACGACACTTTGACTATGTATTCAGCGGCGTCCGTCCGTCCATACGTACGTCACACTTCTTGTTAATGTACTATCTCTTGAAGCGTTGCATCCATAGTCATAAAATTTGGTGTCGGCCTACATTGTAGGAAGACGCAGACACCAGTTAATTTTGGTGACCTTGACTTTATTTTCAAGGTCACCACGACACTTTGACCACTTTTCAAGCTCTTGTTAACGTGATATATCATGACCAGATGGACCTTAAGTCTTCAAATTTGGTGTCGGCCTATATTTGGGGAAAATGCAGACATCAGTGGATTTTGGTGACCTTGACCATATTTTCAAGGTCACCGCGAAACTTTGACCACTTTTCGAACTCTTTTTAACATGATTTACCCAGTGTCTTCAATTTCAATCAGCCTACAATGTGTGACTATGCAGACACCACTCAAATTGCATGACCATGACCTTATTTGAAAGGTCACCACAGCACTTTGACAGTTTTCAGCCACTTGTTAACGTTTGGCTTCATAATGATATAAAAAAAAAAAAAATTCGACCATTGGTTATAATTCTCTAGCCGTGTCAAGTTTGTCTTTATTTCCACCTTTATAAAATCGTAAATACTGAGAGCATTTATGATGTGGCAAATGTGTACTTACGTCGCTCATCACACTTTCCAAGAAAGAAAATGTGAACCCAAATATGGTCATGTCATTTGACCTTTCCAAGAAATGCTAACCTCGAACCATATCTGATGTGAAAATGTTGCCTCTCAAAAAGGTATCTTTATTTCTGTGAGTAAATATGTGCATTTTATATGGAATAAGAGATTAGTGTGATATAAAAATTATGAAAATGCATCGAGTAGTCCAGTTATAAATCGAGCAAGAAGTTGTGAAAATATATGAAGTGTCAGCGCGTTGGTCAGTGAAAACACTAGGGGATAATTGCCCCCCCGCCCCACATTTTTATTTCCGGAAATCAAATCACCCTTCGAGGATTGGCTACCACTGCTCGGATCACCATTGCTGTCTCGGTAAAAAGACAAACGCCCGGGACAGATGAACAGCAACTGAAATATTATCTTTGGCCGTCCTGGACCAACCCGAGATCCGCTTCGTTAAGGGTTATCAACTCCAGAGAGTCGATTGAAAGTTACTGTCAGCCAGTGACATGATTGACTACATTACATTATGCTTTCAAGTTAACTAACGTTACACTCGTTGCTGTAATTGCCTCAATTACTCCTGTTTAGAACCTGTGGCAGAATTTTCTGACCCACATTTGTTGCTATAATTGCTGCAATACACAGTGTAATAAAACTATAGACAGGGATAAGAGCTGGGCCTTGATTTCGCATCTCATAATAAGTGGGTTGGGGGGGTGGGGGGGGGGGGGGTTCCTATGGGTTCAACGCCCTGAAACACAGAATCTCTGCTGCCGTGTCAAGAGATGCATATTTATGTTAAACATGTTTTCATTGTGTCAACATTGACTTGAAATATTCAAGGGTTTTGGTCAACATAGTTGAAAAAAATTCGGTCATGAACAAGGAAGGTGTGTAAATATTTGAGTTGAGCCTCTTTATTGTGGATATTGGTCCACTTTACAGCCATCTGCACCTTGTGTATTGTGATACCTTACTTCAATCACAGTTGCATAACATGTTTTTGCTTTGAGCATCTGCTTAATATATGCTTACTCTCGCCCCCTGATGTTGAATTCAAATATTTATGTGTTATCATATGGGGTTCGTTGATAGTTAACAGTCTGCCTTACAAAAATAAAATTTTAAGGGAATTGTTTGATGTGAAGGGTTATATTGTTCTTCTAAAAAATATATTTGATATAACCTCGAGTGATTGGTTTTCGGATGCTTAAGACACAAATCAATGTTGACAATAAAAATGTTTGGAAATTAATAAATACGTATCATCTATTTTTCCATATGAGCTTTATCTAAAATAAATTTGAGACAATTCGTCGGGGAAAATGTTTTGATGACTATATCTTGTTATCCCACCGGTATGTAATACCGTGGGATATAGTCATCGCCCCGTCTGTCCGTCCGTCTGTCCGTCCGTCTGTCCGTCCGTAATCATTTCGTTTCCGGAGCAGAACTCGAAAACCATTCATGATATCTTTCTGAAACTTTGCATGTGTATTACCCACCAACTGAAGTGGTGCCTTTTGATATTTTCAGATTTCTGAAAATTTTAATTTTTTTCGTTTCCATAGAAACATGTTGAAGTTGGACTTTGTTCAGAGACAGGTTCGTTTTTCGGAGCACAGCTCCAAAACCGTTCATCATATCTTCCTGAAACTTTGCATGTGCATTACCCACTAACTGAAGTGGTGCCTTTTGATATTTTCAGATTTCTGATTTTTTTTATTTTTTTTCGTTTCCATAGAAACTTGTTGAATTTGGACTTTGTTCAGAGACAGGTTCGTTTCCGGAGCACAGCTCCAAAACCGTTCATCATATCTTCCTGTAACTTTGCATGTGTATTACCCATTGACTGAAGTGGTGCCTTTTGATATTATCAGATTTTTTCTGAAAAATTTATTTTTTCTGTTTCCATAGAAACATGGGATGTTGGTTGTTGTTGATTTTGACTGCTTCTGGAGCAGAAGTCTAAAACCCTTAACATTCCTGAAACTCTGTAATACCCACTAACTGAAGTACGGTAGTAGATACTCAAGTATCTGTAAAAGATGTGTTTTACAAATTTTGTTGAACCGGTGGGATATGTCATCTTCTGATGACTCTTGTCTCATTTAGTGAGTACATCCGGAATTTTGACAGTCAGCGAGTGTATGCCGTTTTCGGACATCTGATTGGTCGATACCAAAAAGGGATATCCCAAGCAATTTATGTAACTTCCGTTGACCCAGAATATTACAAAAACGCAAGGACAACGTAGAAATTTTGTCGGCAGCCGGTATGACTTTTTCAAATCATATTGTCAACTTTTTCATAACATGCAAAAAGTAGTTTAGGATAGAGATAGATTTTAAGCTTAAGAGTGAAGTTTGTATGATATTACAAATCTTAGGAAGTTTCACACGAAACATGTTATTCTGACCGCTAGAGGAAAACTCGCCTTTGTATTGATGATGTCACATGGCTACAAATATCATGAAAAACTACCCGAATGTGAGCCGTCCGAAAACCAAGTGCGTCCGAAAAGTACACGACGATAAAGTAGTGTCTGAAATTTCAATTCTAGATCAACAGCTCGGTGTTACCAACCAAAAATTTATTTAGCCTGGCCGGATTGAAAAGGAAATTATTATGAAGATGTATTTACTTTACTAAATAGCATGCTGAACATAATATACCTCCAATTTACAACTGTAGGTGCAATTTATGTACATTGTATGTGAAGAATAATTGATAACATCTTATAATCTTCTTCCGATTGTCCATATTTCAGAACACATAGTTGATGATCAAGTAACACAAAATAAAAGTTTTCAAAAGTGTTCGGTAATTGTAGAAGTGGTTTCCAACCCAGTGAAAATGAGATTGAATAACATTTGCAGTTCATTCATTTTATGGACCATTAAACCTGATACCTTTAATCCCAGCTCCCATGATGAAATGTTTATATACACAAGATGTTTTACCGTAAATAATCATAAAACAGCTGACATGTATGAGATAACTATAGTAGGCCAAAGGTATGGCTAGCACTGGTAGAAAAATATTATTCAATATTTGTGCATGGTACAATGAAGGCTGGTATACTGAGGGATCATTGTAAAAACCTCTCCACTGTTAACCAGTTCAACAAACGTTTGATGTAAAGTGTACTATAATGGTATTAAAGGGGCAGTAGCACGTTTTTTTCGTTCAAATAGGTCGATGAAATGTATTTGAAAAATAATTTCACCAATCGTAAAACCCCCTTCTCTCTTCGGAAAATATAGTTTAACATGAGTGGACATGGCTCAGTAAAGCCATTGGGGATAGTTTTTGTCATTCGAAATAATAAAATGTGTTCACATTAAAATGGCTGCCATGCAATTTTTGCTTTATATGCAACACCTTTATTACTACTACGGATAATTGGTATCTGTAATAGGATGTTTTACTCTCTAAAGTAAATTTAAATGGCACAAACTATCATTATATATAGGAAATTTGAAAAAATAAATTTTTGCAAAAAGCGTGCTACAGCCCCTTTAATTAATGGTAAGCATTTCTGTAGTGGCCCAGGTACAGGTCCAAGGTATGTTGTATTGGCATGAGATGAAGTTAAGAGTACCTGTTACTCGGTGGTATGGAAAATTTACCTCTTTTCATTCTTTTGCACAATATCAATGATCTAATTTCTATTGAAATCATGATTATCAACAACTGATAGTGATAGTTGGCGGATCCTTAAAAAACGGTTGCAGGTATCTATCAAACTGCAGCAAGATTAATGTGAACTGTGACAAGTCAAATGTCCAAAGACAGCCCTACCAAAGAAAAAATTAATTACAACGAAAAACATCGAAATGCACACATTAAGCGACTAATTTGCATTGTAAATTAGCGATGCAGAATGAAATGAAGCGAAAACACGACACACGACGATGCGAAATGGAAGACACGCAGCGCAACACCGACATGGAAGACATAATGATGGTTAACCTAGCTTTTGTCATTGCAGTTAATTAAGTCGTGGTTCTTAGATCAAGGAACTACTGCATGATCTCTCAACTGTAATAAACCAGGCTATTTCTTTCTTATGTTTGTTCAATCTGGGTACTCGATTTAAAAATTGTTCATGAATACCCAAAAATCTTTTATGGTCCTTTTAGCAACTCCCTTAGTAAAGACTTGCCATTGAATTGACAGCATTGCTGTATATATAAGCTGAGTGCTGTACTGAATGTTCTGAATTATTCCGTAAATGTTGTGGTATGCCACCTTAAGACTTCATGTAGAGTAACTTCCCTTGACAGGAATTGTATTACTTCCCTTGCCATTAAGAGTGTATAAGCTCAGTGCTGTACTGAATGTTCTGAATTATTCCGTAAATGTTGTGGTATGCCACCTTAAGACTTCATGTAGAGTTACTTCCCTTGACAGGAATTGAATTACTTCCCTTGCCATTAAGAGTGTATAAGCTCAGTGCTGTACTGAATGTTCTGAATTATTCCGTAAATGTTGTGGTATGCCACCTTAAGACTTCATGTAGAGTAACTTCCCTTGACAGGAATTGTATTACTTCCCTTGCCATTAAGAGTGTATAAGCTCAGTGCTGTACTGAATGTTCTGAATTATTCCGTAAATGTTGTGGTATGCCACCTTAAGACTTCATGTAGAGTTACTTCCCTTGACAGGAATTGAATTACTTCCCTTGCCATTAAGAGTGTATAAGCTCAGTGCTGTACTGAATGTTCTGAATTATTCCGTAAATGTTGTGGTATGCCACCTTAAGACTTCATGTAGAGTTACTTCCCTTGACAGGAATTGAATTACTTCCCTTGCCATTAAGAGTGTATAAGCTCAGTGCTGTACTGAATGTTCTGAATTATTCCGTAAATGTTGTGGTATGCCACCTTAAGACTTCATGTAGAGTTACTTCCCTTGACAGGAATTGAATTACTTCCCTTGCCATTAAGAGTGTATAAGCTCAGTGCTGTACTGAATGTTCTGAATTATTCCGTAAATGTTGTGGTATGCCACCTTAAGACTTCATGTAGAGTTACTTCCCTTGACAGGAATTGTATTACTTCCCTTGCCATTAAGAGTGTATAAGCTCAGTGCTGTACTGAATGTTCTGAATTATTCCGTAAATGTTGTGGTATGCCACCTTAAGACTTCATGTAGAGTTACTTCCCTTGACAGGAATTGAATTACTTCCCTTGCCATTAAGAGTGTATAAGCTCAGTGCTGTACTGAATGTTCTGAATTATTCCGTAAATGTTGTGGTATGCCACCTTAAGACTTCATGTAGAGTAACTTCCCTTGACAGGAATTGTATTACTTCCCTTGCCATTAAGAGTGTATAAGCTCAGTGCTGTACTGAATGTTCTGAATTATTCCGTAAATGTTGTGGTATGCCACCTTAAGACTTCATGTAGAGTTACTTCCCTTGACAGGAATTGAATTACTTCCCTTGCCATTAAGAGTGTATAAGCTCAGTGCTGTACTGAATGTTCTGAATTATTCCGTAAATGTTGTGGTATGCCACCTTAAGACTTCATGTAGAGTTACTTCCCTTGACAGGAATTGAATTACTTCCCTTGCCATTAAGAGTGTATAAGCTCAGTGCTGTACTGAATGTTCTGAATTATTCCGTAAATGTTGTGGTATGCCACCTTAAGACTTCATGTAGAGTTACTTCCCTTGACAGGAATTGAATTACTTCCCTTGCCATTAAGAGTGTATAAGCTCAGTGCTGTACTGAATGTTCTGAATTATTCCGTAAATGTTGTGGTATGCCACCTTAAGACTTCATGTAGAGTTACTTCCCTTGACAGGAATTGAATTACTTCCCTTGCCATTAAGAGTGTATAAGCTCAGTGCTGTACTGAATGTTCTGGTTTCAGGAGGAGATGGAGTCGCTGGAGGACGCTCTTGGGGACACCGACGTCCTCTACATGACCCGTGTCCAGAAGGAACGCTTCTCCTGTATGAAGGAGTATGAACAGGTATATGTACAGCTGGGCCAAGGCCCCTTTAACAAAACATTAAGGTGATCATAAGTCACTATGGTAACCTTAGTGTAATGTTAAAGAATGGGAGTTAAGGTTATCCCTAGTAAAGGTTTCTTGGGGGGATATTGAAATGGGCTCCGTCCGTCCGTACGTCCCGATTTTGTTTCCGGAGCAGTACTCGAAAACTATAAGATATCATAACGAAACTTGGTGTGTGGAACAATCATCATGTATAGATGTGCCTTTTGGTGTATTCAACTTCTTAAGAGTTATTTTTTTTTACCGTTTCCATGGAAACGTAACTTAGAATTTTGTTTCCGGAGCAAAACTCAAAAACTATAAGACATATTTCAATGAAACTTGGTGTGTGGAACAACCATCATGTGTAGATGTGCCTTAAGGGGTTTTCAACTTTTTCGAGTAATTTTTAATTTGTTTAATTTTTAGCTCATCAGGCCTGAAAGGCCCGATGGGCTTATGGCATGGGATGTCGTCCGTCCGTCCGTCCGTCTGTCCATCCGTCCGTCGGTAAACTTTTCACTTTTTCGACTTCTCCAGAACCAATGACTCTAGAGAGCTGAAATTTTATGTACAGACTCCTTGGCCAATGGGGATTCTAAATTGTAGATTTGGTGACCTTGTGACCCCAAATAAGTGCCCCAGGGGTCATAACCTTAAAAGCTATTTTCATCTTCTTCTCCAGAACCAATGATTCCAGAGAGCTGAAATTTTATGTACAGACTCCTTGACTGATGGGAATTCTAAATTGTAGATTTAGTAACCCTGTGACCCCAAATAAGGGCCACAGGGGTCACAACCTAAAAATCATTTTTCATCTTTTTCTCCAGTCCAAAAAGCTCTAGAAAGCTAAAATGTTATGTACAGACTCTTTGGCCAATGGGGATTCTAAATTGTAGATTTTGTGATCTTGTGACCCCAAATATGGATCACAGGGGTAATCACTTAAAACAGCTGTTTTAATGAACTGTGAAGATAATGAGATTTTATGTGCACTTCATATGTCAGCTTAAGAGTAATACTACATTATGGACATGTTTGATGTAATCAATGTGAAATAAGAACTATTGAATAGCCTGTGAACTGAATATTGTGACAGGATGCATAGGAAATTTTTAAAAAAGGGTTAACAAATGTTTTATTTTACATTGATATGTGAACTAAATATGAATGGTGATGAAGTAAGATTAGACTATTAATACTAGCTACATGAGTTTGTGATACCACATCTTCTTTTCCAATAAAGAAAAATAAATAAAGATGAGGAAAACAAAATTTAAAATATATAATTTACTGGCTGTGAGTCCAGGGTCTGCATGTTGCATAATTGCAGGTGTTGACCTGGGGAGTGACCACTCCCTGGCAGAGATGCAAACAGCAGCTTGCTAATACACCGAGGTTTCAGGTTACTTCTCTGATGTGTTACTGATTTAGTCTTACACCCAGATGCTCAATAGAATTTATTAATTAAATATTGAAAAGGATCCTATGAAACTATGAGCCTATGAGAAACAGGATTTTTAGAAACAAATAGGGGCTCTTTTTCATTATGTAATAAATGTTGATAATTCCAGGATAAAAATAGGAAGTAAAACAATAAACTGCAAAGGTCAACATTATTTATAATGAATATGGATTAATGTGTAACCAATTTTGATAATAAATTTGATGACTGAGCAATGACTTATTATGTGATATCTTAACCTTTTCCTTAGGGATAATTAATAACATGATTCCTGATGAGCTTCAGAGCCAGTGGCTCTATTTTTACCATTTCCATGGATACATAACTTAATAATTCATTTCCGGAGCAGAACTAAAACAACTACCATGGATGTATTTTAGCTCATCTGGCCTGAAAGGTCCGATGGGCTTATGGCTTGGCACTTTGTCCGGTGTCCGTCCATCTGTCTGTCCGTCTGTAAACTTTTCGCATTTTGTCTTCTCCAGAATCACTTGGTCTAAGGAGTTGAAATTTTGTGTGCAAACTCCTTGGCTTTGCTCACAACCCAAAAAACCTATTTTCATCTTGATCATCAGTTGCAATAATCCTTATATTGGATAGGCTAAGGTTGTTTTGATATGTTACAAACCTTACAGGGAGTGGCATCCCTGCCCTGCTGAGCCAACAAATGAAACATATCATCACCCATCCTGCTACATCAGGCTATAAGGAGAAGGTTCATAGTCACTGTTTTTCAACAACTATATAATTCTTCAATAAATTTTCCCATAGGCGGGGGATATGGCCGACTCTGTCTGCTTGTTATTATTGCTTTAATTGTTACATTCAATGAGTATGCTTTTTGTATGCTTTGAACTTGAACATGGAAACGATAATGTAAAGAATGTACCTGCTTAAACAAAAATAAAGTTATACAAAAATTATTATGTGTACACTTTAAACTTCTACAGTGCAAATTGCAATATGTCCACACATGTTGAAGTCGAAAGGTCGGTAGGCAGTTCTGGCGTTCTGGAAATGTCAAGGACTCTCAGCTGGAGGATTAAACACTGCAGACATGAATAAAGTTTTAACTGCTTTCTTTTGTATTGCATGATATTTGAGATCACCAACAGTAAACTACTGTAAATATCATTATCCCACTGCCACAGTTAAAAGACAACCTATGGAAGGGGTCGTATTCATACGCATACCGCTATATAGGCTAAGACCTCCACTCACAGACAACCCCTTTCAGACACAAGCGCTTTTCACACACAACCGCTATTCACACGTTTCCATTTTACACACAACCCCTTTTCACTCACAACCCCTTTTCACACACAACTCCTTTTCACACTCAAACTCCATTTCAACCTTTCAAACACAACCCTTATTCATTCACAACTCCATTCACACCCAACCCCTGTATTCACACACATTTCTAATTTACACACAAGTTAATTTCACTCACGACCCCTTTTCACTCACAATTCCATTTCACACACAACTTCATTTCACACACAACCCCCTTTCACACACAACTTCATTTCACACACAACTTCATTTCACACACAACTTCATTTCACACACAACCCCTTTTCACACACCACTCCATTTCACACACAACCCCTTTTCACACACCACTCCATTTCACACACAACCCCCTTTCACACACAACTTCATTTCACACACAACCCCTTTTCACACACCACTCCATTTCACACACAACCCCTTTTCACACACCACTCCATTTCACACACAACCCCCTTTCACACACAACTTCATTTCACACACAACCCCCTTTCACACACAACTTCATTTCACACACAACTTCATTTCACACACAAACCCTTTTCACACACAACTTCATTTCACACACAACCCCCTTTCACACACAACTTCATTTCACACACAACCCCCTTTCACACACAACTCCTTTTCACACACAACTTCATTTCACACACAGCCCCTTTTCACAAACAACTCCTTTTCACACACAACTTCATTTCACATACAACCCCCTTTCACACAGAGAATACTGCACTTGTTATCAGTGAAACTTGATGCTGATTTAACTTGAGGGTAGGCAAGTGATTCAGGTTGCCATTAATGGAATTTGGTGAGGTAAGAATGCTTACTCCGAAGTGCACACAAAAGAGTATAAATAAAGATAATAAAAGTGAATTCTATACCCACTTAAAAAAATTTCCTTGAACAAATATGTATGAATGTAATAAGAACTGGGTCAGATGTTTGTTCAAATAAATTTCAGTTAAGGAGAGTAAATATCTTTTCATCAGAGAAGCTGTAAATCTTGACAACTTGTCTTATGACATATTTATGATCACACAAGGATACTAGCAAAGTGTGAAATAGCTGAAGTGCATGACGTGACACACTCAGTTAATCTCATAGCCCTGACTAAGCATTCTCTTCCCACAGAGGTAACTCACTTCAGATTTCCGATCCTACCCTCTGTTGTTTTTTGCTTGAAATCGAGAGCAGAAGCAAATTCCCCTAGCGGAGGAAAGCTGAACTTCATCCTCTATCACTGCTTCTAAACCAATGAAAACTCATCTTTCAGCGATCATGTGGACCGAGTGACTTCAAAGATCTTGTCATTTTACTCTTAAGGGTCTTGCTCATTAGCATATGTCCTTCGAATATGTCTAATGTAAATAACACAAATGAACTATTTTTGGTAGTATTCTCTTATTTGGTCTTCTTTATTTATAAGCATGTTTATGATCAATACTTTTCACAAAATTAAATAGCATATTTCGAGGAAAACACTTTAAACGAGAAAAAGTTGGTCTTACGTTTATTTTATCATTATGACGTGTCATTGGCAAATGTCACTTTTACAACGGCTTCGCTGATTGCACAACAATTTAAGATTCAATTGCAACCAATCAGGACACTCCCTTTCTGCTCCCGATTTCAAGCGTAAAAAAACAGAGGGTAGGATCGGAAATCTGAAGGGAGTAACCTCTGTGGGAAGAGAATGTGACTAAGGAGAGGTCCAGAAATTTTCAAGGGAGGGGGTCCATCAAATTTACATGAATCAATTTTCCAAAGGGGAAAGGGTAGTGTCCCAACTCCCCAGGGTTTTTATAACTGATATGTATATGGGTGCACTTGATTTGCTCTATCCCGGATATAGCCCGGTCATGTGACCGGTCTACCCGGGTGATCCGAGCAGACGAAACCAATAAAGTTGATTCGGGTTATTGTTATGGCAACCATCATAGCCAACCTAGTTGCGCTGCAACTAACTATCAAACTTTTCTAAAGTTTTTGCAACAATGACAACGATATCTCGACAATGATAAGCAATATCTGCTACATCTAGTCTTTCCCTTAAGTCCTCTTACAAATACTTGTTTTGGAAATGTTTAGAAGGAAAGATATACAATATTTTCAATATACAAAAACGAGTTTGGTCCATATGCCACCATTATCGCCTGCGATAGCCCGCTCATTTGAAACCATGTCAACCGGGCTACTCCGGTGGGCAATATTGAACACCCGCCCACCTGAATCAAGTGCGTCCCTGCTTCACAACCGGGTTGCGGGCGAAAACTGGCGACCCGGGCGATAGCCCGGCTGGCAAATCAAGTCCGCCCTATGCTACTAGGAGTAGGAGTAGGAGCAGTATGTGAGTTGATATTGCTGGACTATCATTGAAACCAAATTGCCGAAAATCAAGATGTAACCAAAATGCTTTGATAAGCTTGGTCTGACGGTTCATCTTCTATATTCACAAGTTGAAATGGGGGAGCATGGTTCACCAAGGATCCAAACATTTTTAAAAAGGATCTGTCTGGATCCACCTCTGTAGATCATCCTAGTTGAAGAGCCAGTTCTGTCACTGATTGTCTGCCATCTTGTTTTTTTGCAAAACTAAGTTTTTCAAACTAATAAACCATATGTGTTTATTGAATATTTACAAAGTAACACATATTGTGTCATTAAAACCAATCAACAATATCGTGTTGAGTCTTAGGAAAGCTTTCAAAACTCGTAGCGATGGTGAATGGCAAATCACTTCTCATTGTTCCCCGCCGAAACGCAAACGGGGACTATGTATTCAGCGGCGTCCGTACGTACGTCACATTTCTTGTTAACGCAATATCTCATGAAGCGTTTCATCCAAAGTCTTCAAATTTGGTGTCAGTCTACATCGTGGGAAGACGCAGACCCCAGTCGATTTTGATGACCGTGACCTTATTTTCAAGGTCACCACGACACTTTGACCAATTTTCAAACTCTTGTTAACGTGATATCTCATGAAGCGTTGTATTAAGACTTTTCAAATTTCGTGTCTACCTACATTGGGGGAAGACGCAGACACCAGTCGATTTTGGTGACCTTGACCATATTTTCCAGGTGACTGTGACACTTGACCAAATGATGTGTCTTACTAAACTCAATGTTAACGGCGGGGGACGTTGCCATGTTAGTGGCAAACACTTGTTGTTTTTATTTTTGAAAGAATGTGTGTTGACCTTTATCAAATTTCCAAATATAAAGTTATACAAATTTTAACTATCAGTAATATGTTTCACATGGATTGTGCAATAAGCATGTATTAATACATTTTATTACCCGTATAGTTGAAAATAACCAAGTTCATGTTTTCAATACGAGCACATGTGCACATATCACTTTTGCCTAGAAACCATTGTTTCAGTGTCCCCCTATCAGAATTTCGTCGCCTGTGACGTCATTGTTCGCTACGTCACTTTAGCTTGCCTTCGCAAGAGAAGTTGGCCGACTACTGGCTATTTTTACGAGATTCAAATGGAATAGAATAATAATAGTAATGGGTAATTAAGAATTATTACACTTGAAAGTGTGCCTTATGACTTTTACAAAACTCATGCAAATATATGTATAACCATCGCTCTCTCTCGGACAATACACAAATTTACACTCCTTTCATAAAGGTCATATGACACACATCCTCGGCAAATAATTTCTACATATAAACATGAATGGCCTCTCAAAAAGAAATTTCCTCAAAAAATACCTGATAGAACCCTCCATCTCTTTAAAGTTGATTTTTTCACAAGCTCAAATTTTATGCTAGATAAACGTGCTTAACAAAACTTAACAAAACAAAGTCTTCCATTGACATAAAGAAAAGCTGAAATTTGGAATCAGCTAGGGCCAGCTGAGTGATTTTTAAAGTAACCTAGTTTTTCAGTAACTAGGTCACCATAAAGTCTTTCATGCATTGGTTGCATGCCAAACTTTGAAGCTGTTCATGTTGAGAAAATAGAGTTAATTTTACATTTTTAGAGCTCATGTCTGTTGTCCTGACAACGTGCTAAGTTTTGGGGACATTTATTACAACTGGAAGTGTTGTTTCTGCTTCAGGTGTGCGGTCAGTTCATCGTGACCCCCGAGGTGATGGCCAGGGCCAAGAAGAAGATGGTGGTCATGCACCCGCTGCCCAGAATCTTCGAGATCAGGTGAGATAGAGATAGAGAAAGAGAAAGAGATAGAGATAGAGATAGAGATAGAGGGGCAAGAGCTTTCAGATCTATTGGCTATATTTGATTTGCTGACTGAACTATTGTGTTAAATCAAACGCTTAATTTTTCACAACAAACTCGACTCTAGAGTAGATCAGGTCCTTGAGGGCATTTAGAAGTTATATAGATAAATACATGAACATTTTCTGGATAACAAATTCTTTAAAGGGGCAGTAGCACGTTTTTTCGGTCAAATATGTTGATGAAATGTTTTTGTAAAATAATGTCACTAATAGTAAAACATCCTTCTCTCTTCGGAAAATCAAGTTAAAAAATTAGTGTACATGGTTCCATAATGCCTTGGGAATCATTTTTGTCATTCGAAATAATAAAATGTGTTCACAATAAAATCGCCATAATGCAAATTTTACTTTAAACGCAACACCGTTATTACCACTACGGATAATTGGTTTGTGTAATAAGATGTTTTACCCTCTAAAGTAAAAATAAATGACATAAACTATCATAATAAATGGGAAATATGAAAGAATTTTTGTGTGTAAAAAAACGTGCTACAGCCCCTTTAATGTGAAAATGTTTTTACCTGTAACTCGGTCATTACGGAAATACTTCATTAATGACAATTTTATTAATTAACTTCTTTTCATTCTATTTTCACAAAACTAAACATCTCATTTATATTGAAATAATTATTATGAACAAGAATGGTAAACAAATAGCACGGGTCAAAGTTGTGAAGCGACGCTTCGGGCTTTCACCAAATGTGAAACTGTGCATGCTCAGACTCATATTGGCCCAGTTTGTCTTGTATTAGTTTTCCGGTTTCCGGTTTTCCCCGTTTTGGCCGAGTTGTCGAATCATTAGTTGTAAATGCCATATAAGTACCATATCATTGATAGTTAGCAGTCTTGACTAAGTCGGGACTGCTATCAGTTTTTAGCTCATCAGGCCTGAAAGGCCCGATGGGCTTATGGCATGGCATGTTGTCTGGCGTCCGTCCATCCTTCTGTAAACTTCCCGCTTTTTCGAATTCTTCTTCAGAACCAATGACTCCACAGAGCTGAAATTTTATGTGCAGACTCCTTGGCCAATGGGGATTCTAAATTGTAGATTTTGTGACCTCGTGACCCTAAATGGGGTCACGGGTCACATTCTTAAAAAAACAATTTTCAACTTCTTCTCCAGTTTCAAAAGGTCCAGGGAGTTGAAAAGTTGTGTGCAGACTCCTTGGCCAATGGGGATTCTAAATTGTCGATTGTGTGACCCCGTGACCCCAAATGGGGTCACAGGGGTCACATCCTTAAAAATCTATTTAATCTTCTTCACCAGTTCAAAAATCTAGGTCACGGGTCATGACCCAAAAACCTATTTTCATTTTTATCTCAAGTATGTAAAGCTCTAGAAAGGTGAAATGTTTTGTAGAGACTCTTTGGTCAAAGGTGATTCTTAATTGTAGGATTGGTGACCCTGTTACTCCAAATGTGGATCACTGGGGTCATGATTTAAAAACCTATTTTGTACTTGTTAACAATATATTACTTGAGATAACTTAGATATTCAACCTTACATAAAAAATCAATGAAATCCTGATGAGCTACAGAGCCCATGGCTCTATTTTGTAAAAGTTGCTTTATGAAAGAAGCCCCTATTGTAGATCAAAAGGATTTGGGTGCAGATGCATCTACATTGGAAATCGCTACCCATGCACTATTTTACGTCAATGCTTGTAGTTTTCACCAAATGCATAGCCACAATGATGTTACAAGCTTTATTAGTTCTTTTGGAAAATAAAGTAAATGAAACAAACACCCTAGTCATCTCGCCCTCTCATAGGATAAATGATTTTTCTGTCTAAAAAAGTTGTTTCACGAAAATATAGTTGTGAAAAAGTTAAAATCTGACTTATACACCAGATTGTGGAACATTTTGTTTGTTACTGACTGATATTCAGTGAGTATGATATAGTCAACAGATAACATCTGTTAAATAATTTGCCTTTGCAGCACAAGTTTTGACACTGACCCGCGAGCTGCGTACTTCCGCCAAGCGGAGAATGGGATGTACGTAAGGATGTCTCTCCTGGCCTTGGTGTTGGGCAAGTGCTGATCTTATGTCTCATCAGAGGATTGTGGGATCAAAGTGGATTCAAGATCAAATTGTGGCATACATTTTCTCTTCAATGCATTTACTTACTCCGGTACATGAAAGAATATGTGCCCAAAAAGATAACACATAGGTTAGTGCACAAAATATAGTTATTGTCTTCTTTTCAATGCCACTGAGTATGTTGTAAAATATGAATATATTTGTCGTGAGGTCAAAAATTAATTAGGGCAAATATTAATAAATTAAGAATATAAATGTTGATTTTCGGGATGTAAACCAAAGTTGTGATGCTGAGTCTGTCAGATAAGCTTTGATTCAAACAGTCAAACACTATACCTTATTTCCTCAAATACAACCTTGCATGGTCTTGAATACAACCTTAGGTCCTAATATAAATAATACTGCTGAACAGAACCTCAGAAAGATGCCAACCTCAGATAGATGCCAACTTCAGATAGTACTTGACCTCAGATAGATCCCAACCTTAGATAGATCCCAACATCAGATAGATACCAACCTCAGATAGATGCCAACCTCAGATAGATCCCAACCTCAGATAGATCCCAACCTTAGATAGATCCCAACATCAGATAGATACCAACCTCAGATAGATCCCAACATCAGATAGATACCAACCTCAGATAGATGCCAACATCAGATAGATACCAACCTCAGATAGATACCAACCTCAGATCGAACACAACTTTAGATAAAACCTGACCTACGCTAAAACTTGGCCTCCAATAGAACTCAACCTTTGATGGAACCGACCTCTGATAGAAGCAGGGGTGATGAAGGAACAAGCACCCAGGGGATGTACTAGAGGAATACATGTGTGGTAGAATGTTGCTGCATTGGTTCACTAAGTCATTGTTAAAGGTGTATTGAGGGAGCAAGATGACCAAATATGTTATAATCTGGAGTACTGACTTAAGATTGTTATTATCCCCCGCCACGTGTTTAGCGCCAAGCGGGGGATATAGTATTCGGCTGCGTCCATACGTACATCCGTATGAAATGAAATAACTTAAATACTGTTCACTGGATTCTTTTCATATTTTGCATATGGGTTCATCATGGGGAGAGTAATGTTCCTACAGAGGTTTTTTACCATGACCTTCATTTCAAGGTGACCTTCACATCATTCTCAAGGTCACAGTGGAACTTTGAATTTTCGACATGCTGTTCTTGACATTATTTTTCAATTTTGAAGTATTAATTTGCGGCGGGGGATCATGTCACCTTAGTGACAACTACTTGTTCTGTATATGTTTTGGATTGTTTGCTGTTTGTTATTGTCTAATGATCTTCAGAATTGGTGTTATATTAGCTTGATGAAACATATACGACTCGCCATATATAACTGAGAAAGTGTTGCAATGTGAGAGGTTATCTTGAGGTACCATTTTGCATATGTCTGTTTCTATTTTTTCAACTTTTTTCACTATAGGAAAAAGTTCATTTTCATTGAAATCAGAATTATAAATGAGATTAATGAACTGACATAATTGGTTGAAGTGATAGCTTCGTCCTTCACCAATTGTGTGCGAGTGCATGCTTAGAGTCTTGACTCAATGTGTCTCATATCGGTCCAGTTTTGCCTGCATTGGCTCAATGTGTCTCATATTGGTCCAGTTTGGGCTGTATTGGCTCAATGTGTCTCATATCGGTCCAGTTTTGGCTGTATTGGCTCAATGTGTCTCATATCGGTCCAGTTTTGGCTGTATTGGCTCAATGTGTCTCATATCGGTCCAGTTTTGGCTGTATTGGCTCAATGTGTCTCATATCGCTCCAGTTTTGGCTGTATTGGCTCAATGTGTCTCATATCGGTCCAGTATTGCCTCTTTCGGATCAGTTGCTGAATCATATGACCAAGGCAGTACATTCTACTGTATAAATGCAAAGCAACTGAAAGTGAATTAATGATAGGTAGTATTTACTGTTTAAGTGCCATACAATTGATAGATTTCATATGATTAGATCTGGACGATATTATTACCCAATGCATTTATGTTTATATTTGTTACTGTTTTGTGGTTGTGTTGTGCCATAAGTGTTCATCAACTTCTTACACAGTGAAAGTTGATTCATCTTGCAAGTTAAATGACAAGCTCCTTTCATACCATATGCAATAATTCTCATGCATTTCATAGTTACTTGAAACATCTTATTATAAAGTCAAAATATTGGTTCAAAATGGCCACACTGTATTCAAGGATTTGCAGATTTACAAAGCAAATTATTCGTGCTGTTTAGCGCCAGAATTGCTGTTTCACTATTTTAGATCTGGTGCAAGTTTAGGTTACTGATTGATTATAATCCAGACTGGTAGTGATTGTTGTGTTCCCTCTCTCTCTCTAAAAAGCATTCGAGCTTTAGCAAGGGAGGGAAGGAGGTTGTCACTTGAAAAGCATAGATTCTTGCCATACAATGTAACACAGGATATTGACTGTGCCATGCTTTCGTAGACTGTTGTTTTTGTAACCATCCTAAAAATGTGAAATTATATCCTTTTGACGTCCAAAGTGGTGTCAGACGTATCATTTTTTGGGCTTTCAAAACGCTGGTGTATTTTCTCGGGAGGGTGTCTGAAGCGTACTCGACGTATCAGATTTGTGACCTCCAAAACGCCACTGTAACGTGTTTTACTGTATGCTAATCCATGGATTGGCAATGGGACGGGATAAATATACCAGCGTTTGAGAAGGGCCAAAAAGTGATACATTTGAAACTGGATCAGTCGTTTGCCTGCAAAACAGTTCCGGCAGTCGAAAGGATATGGAGATGTTACTTTCAGGTGTTATATGTTGACTCCATTAAAGTTAGTTTAGCATGTCCAAAATACCAATGGAAATATTGTACAAGTCATTTATGATAACATATAAAGAAATAAAGATACTGTCTAGATTTGGTTGTGGTTTTGCTTTCATTTTTAGCTCATCAGGCCTGTAGACTTGTGTATGTGACATCAGATGTTTTCACCTTATTGATGATAACAGAACTATACTGAACAGCAAAAGAAAAGAAACGCGGGTGCACTGTAACAATTTCGTAATTACTGATAATGCTGTATTCGGCAAATTTATAATATCAGAGCATGTAAATTTTGTTGGCATGATGTAAATAATGTGTTGAACAACATGCAAACATAACGAAGAGTCGATACTGGTGTGGAACTTCTGCAGAGCATTGTCTTGTGCCATAGTCGTTCTCTGGGAAAACCGCCACATTCCTGTGCACATGATGAATGTGCTTTTAAATGCAATTGGAACTTGTGCAAACACTCCCATGAAGTTGTTTGATGCAAAACCCTGTCTTTGGTGATGTTGATTTGACATTATGACGTCATTTTGAATTTCATTCAGAATGATTCTGTGGGTCTCATTTTGGTAAAACTTCAAGGTATTGCAATGTGTTCCACGAGCACATTTACACTCCTTGCAAACTGTTCACCATGCAATCGGCCAATATCGCAGTTTCCAAAAATTTTACGTTTTTTTTTTTGCCAAGCATTAACTTCTTAAAGGAACTCTGGTCCAAGCGATCTTGAGACTGCGGTAGAGACCGTTACGCAATGTGTAACGAGGTCACGTGACAGTAGTTATATGCACAGCCTAGTGATATGAAACTATGGTTCAGGTTTCGTATCCAGTTGGATACGAAACTAAAATAATCACTCCTGCTTTGTCTCGCGCGCAGCAACCCAGGTGTGTACAGACACCGGCTGTTTTCCCCAGATCAAGGCGAAAATACCACCATATGTCAGAAAATTAGTATGTCCTTTGCTAAAGAAGAAGACAGAGGTCAGGAAAATGCTACACAGGATGTTATATTGCAAGAATTGAGACGGTTATCAGAACGTCTTTTTATACTTGAAACCGCGTCGACTGCTGAATCGGATGCGGACAGTGCGCATGTACCGGATGCGGATTCGACAGTTGTCAACAATGACAGTGTCAAGAAGGTGCCTGACGTGAATCCCCCCGATCTTCCCAACAGGGTAGAGGCAGGTTTTACCCCGATGTTATCTGGTGTAGGCTTACAAGGACAGTTTCAGGAGATTAAGAAATCTGTCGCAGCGGTGAAATTACCGTCTGATTTGGTCACTACCATTGATCGTACCGGGTTCGGTCGACAAGAGTTACAAACACTGAACGTTCTGCATAGAACACAGACATATCTGGAGACCACAACACGTGTTTTATTTGCCGTAAACAATGCAGAGAATGTGACGAATGAGGTGCTACATGATTTGTTGGATATTCAGAAAGCTGGACTTGCATACATTCGCGAGGAATACTCTGCACTATTTGTCAGGTCTCAGTTCGATCCAGAAGTTGCCAAACTGTTTTGTGCATTACAGAAGAACAATAATGCCTTGTCAGAAGATGCAGTAGACAGTCTGACCAAAGCATGCAGCATTGCATCATCGAAAGTTGCAAGAGACACTAGATCACGTGGTTTCCAGAGAGGAAACAGATACACTTTCACTAACCGTGGGCGTGGGTTCTCTGGACCTGGATTCTCTGGACCTGGATTCTCTGGACCTGGATGATGGAGAAACAACAATTACCAACATGGTCGTCAGTTTCATGACAATAAATCCCTTACAGACTTGCAGTATGAGAAATGAGTTTGTCCCTTCCACATTGGGAAGATATCACCTCATCAGAGACAGTGTTAGACTGGGTGTCAAATGGAGTATCTATCCCATTTAAAGACAATGTAATCCCAAAACAATTGGACATTAACAATTATAAATGTTTTACTAAGAAAGAGATTGACTTTGTGAACTTGGAGATAGAGGTATTACTTGATAATAAAGGATTTATTTCCAAAACACGTGAAAAGCCATGGTGTGTGAACCCTATTAGTGTTGTACCTAAAAAAGGAAAGAATAAGTTTAGATTAGTATTGAATGCACAAAAGTTAAACAGTTATATTGATGTTCCCCATGTGAAATATGAAGATATCTCTATTCTATCACAGATAGTTAAAAAAAGATGTGTTCATTTCCCTTGACTTGAAAGATGGATTTGTTCATGTACCTGTGAATGTTGATTTCCGGAAATACTTTGGATTCAAGTGGCATGGCCAATATTATGTTTTCAATGTACTATTCTTTGGATGTAGTATTTCCCCGTACTATTTTCACAAATTACTTAGAGAAGTAGTAAACTACTTAAGATCACTTGACCTGCGTTTAACCAGTTGGGTTGATGCTGTTCTTGTTTGCAGTGTTCCTACTCATAGTAGTATAGATAAGGAATTGGTACTTAAGCTCCTGACTCGCTTGGGGTTTCAGATAAATTATGAGAAGTCTAGTCTGACTTGGGAGAAAGAAAAAGAATATTTAGGTTTTGTGGTAGATTCCCAAAATGACCCATCCTTGAGGGTTACACGAGCCAGAATTCGAGGTGTTCAACGAGACATACAGCGGGCTTTGTTGAAGCCCCAAATAACTGCTCGATTTCTAGCCAGGATAGCTGGAAAATGTGTGTTTCTCACAAGAGTAGTGTTTCCAGGAAAACTACGTCTTAGGGGAGTCTATCGACTCTTATCTACCCGTTTAACATGGGACAGTAGGTTAGAGTGGACTTGTGATGCTATTAAAGATCTGCAGTGGTGGCTTGATAGCACAATAGGATGGAACGGTATCAGTTTAATACCGACGTCAGTCGACGGCGAGTTGTTTACAGACGCTTCCCAGAGTGGATACGGTGCGACACTACTAGGAATACAGACTTACGGGTACTGGCCAGTAGAGGTCAGCCAAAAGAGTTCAAATTACAGAGAACTGTTAGCTGTGTTAATGGGCTTGGAGAATTTCAAACACATATTACAAGGAAAGGTGATAGCAGTACGGTCAGACAATATCACTACATGTGCGTGCATCAATCGAATGGGTACAAGATTCAAGGATCTCAATACTATCGCAACTCTCATTTGGAATCTATCCCTGTCTCTGAATTGCAGGTTAATAGCCCGACATATCGCCGGCAAGAACAACCTAGTAGCGGATATGCTATCACGTATGACAGAAAAACACGAGTGGGAATTAGATCCAACAGTTTATCAAACAGTAGAGGAAATGTTCGGCCCACATACGGTAGACAGATTTGCCACACAGTTCAATACGAAGTTGCCACACTTCAATTCGAGACTCGACAACGATGCGCTTATCCAACAAGATTGGGCAGGACACAACAACTATGTCAATCCTCCCTTCGCTCTCATTCCACAAATTTTAAATGTCGTAAAGGAGCAGAAAGCATGGGCCACCATGATCACGCCAGACTGGCCAGGAGCAACATGGTTCAGAGAGATAAGTCGGATGGCAGTAGATCCCCCACTAACGCTACCAAAGACTCGTTTTTCAGTAGTGGGATCAAGAGAAGCAGAACCGTTAAGGAACAGAAAATGGAAACTTCTTTGTTGGAGGATATTTGGAGGAACAATTTAAATGATTGGTCAAAAGTTGCATGTATTAGACTGTATGGGAGTCTTGCTGTATCTACAAGACACATGTATGATAGTATTTTGAGAGACTGTCAGAACTTTTGTAAAGAGGGACAAGTTAGATTTCCACCAAATGAAAGTGTTATAGCCGATTTTTTATGTTTCAAAGCTGACAGCTCTTCTAGACCTCAATCGTTGTTGAAGACAGTACTTGCAGCGTTATCTGCAGTCTATGAGGTTGTTGATTGTGTCTCACCGATAACCCCAACCATTAGGAGACTAGTCAATGGATTAGTGAAAACTGGGACCTTAAAACCAATGAAGAAGTCAAAAGTTATGCCGGTAGAGGCATTTAGTTCTTTATTCATGGAATGGACAGATAATGAAAGGCTGACTCTGAAAGATTTGAGAATGAAGTGTATCACTCTCCTTGCCCTTGTATGCATGTTGAGACCTTCGGATATAGCACCAAATGCAGTGGCCCATGATAAAATAACAGGAGAAGCAAGTAAGATTCTCTTTTCATGTGATCAATTGATATTTGAAGACAATCAGTCGGTGAAAATATCTTTCTTCGGTATTAAGAATGATACCACTCGATCAGGATTCACAGTTACAGTTCAACCAGCTTCAGTTGAGAAGATTTGTCCAGTCAGAACTCTGAAGTCTTATATCAAAAGGACTGCAGTAATGAGGAGCCAGGCAGAGGGAGATCCAGTGTTTCTGTCGCTAACGAGACCCTATACTGCACTCAACGGTAGTGGAATTGCGAAAATACTCAAAGAGGCTATTTCTACAGCCGGATTACCAAACTCTTTCAGTCCCAAAGACTTTCGGCCTACAGGGGCTACTGTGGCCGCGAGTTGTGGTTTTCCGTCAGAGGTCAACAACAGAGTCCATATACTTAAATCACTACGTCCATTGTAAGACACCTTCAAATTACTCTAACAGCATTCTAGAGATTGATGACTAATTGCATTTTGAGATGCTCTATTCTTGTTGTTCAGTAGGGTTGTCAGAGATGGCTGTGTGTACAAGAAACTGTTGAAAAATAAGAATTACTGTCACAACCATTCATCCTCCCTGATCATGTTATATCAAGTTGTTTGTATTACAATTCATTAAGTTGATTGTTGGTTACAAGTGTTAAGATTTTGATGTTTAAAACCATTTTATTCAAATTTAATATTGATGGGTTTAAGTGGTATGTGTCTCAGTGGTTTTACCATGTTTAACTCTGTAGGTTACTGATGAGAGTTAGGGTTTAATCATCTCAGGAAATTGCAAATTGTTGGTGTTTCAAATTTTATTAAAAATTGTTAAACAAGTATCACTGTCTGTGCTTTATAACGTAGGTTTTACAAACAGTAGTTATATGCACAGCCTAGTGATACGAAACTATGGTTCAGGTTTCGTATCCAGTTGGATACGAAACTAAAATAATCACTCCTGCTTTGTCTGTATCAGTTAGTATCTTATAGTATTATAGTATTTCATACCATTATGTCCTTGGTATCATAATATTATACGTTGATCTGTGACGCGAGATTGGCTGGATGTATTGCATATTGTTGGTGTTTCAAATTTTATTAAAAATTTTTGAACAAGTATCACTGTCTGTGCTTTATAACGTAGGTTTTACAAACGCAAACTAGGTGCAGGCGAGCGATCGCCGGCTTTTCGTATCCAAAGTAAACTCGTCTTAATCGGGATTCGTAATCAAAACGTAACTCGTACTAAAAATGCCTGGATATAGGTTATATTTTGCTTTGCATGTATTAATAAATAGTTTGGTAGGTAACTGAACGATTGGTTGTTCAAACAAACGAGACATTTCAGATTTAGATTCATTTATTATCCTTACCTTTGCAGACAATTAGTACAATAACAAAACGGTGTGGGTACAGGTTGTATTAGCATCATAAAATGTGAAATAGTGTCTGACAAAACAGCAAAGATGTGACGAATAGAAAATGCCGGTGAAGAGAAAAAGATAAGTCGCCGACAAAGTAATTTACACCCAAAACATCTCACCACACACCAATATGTACACCTCTTCCTGAGTTGTTCAGGCTTCAGATGACGTATTTGAAGAGTAAGTTTTTATACATTTATTAACATTATTATTACTGATGATATTATATCATCATGAGACAAAATTAATATAACCATTTTCAACTCGCAATTAATTGACAGGTTGTTGATACAATATTACGGAGTCTTCTTCCACAATACAACTTCACATACGGGATTAAATGTAAATGTAAGTACTCGTATATTATTTAAACGGCATTTATTTCAGGATCTTACATGGAAAGATGGGTTGACAAACAGGGTTACAAGTACATATACACGCGTATATGTTGTTTATTATAACCATACTTCATGTGATGTTCATCCATGATTGTGTTTCAACAAATTTATTACGATATTTCACAAAGAAAGCCGTAGTTTATCAAGGTGCTTAATAATACTAACAATAGAATTAAAATGCTACTGGATGATTTCAAGGAATGCATAAGCATTACCAGCTATTATACTCACCCCCTTCTGCGCATGCGCGAGAATCCCCTTTAACGAGCCATAGCTATTGTAGATGATTACTGTAGAGAGACATCTTTATGTCCATATAACTAAAGAATCAGTTAGCGTAACTAAAATTCAAGGTCTCAGTTATGAAGACCAAACTATGCTCTTTCGGTAGATATTTTTCGTTTTAATATGGCGTCAAATGTGATTGTTCCCGAGCTGATTTTCCAATGGCATATTCGTTTATATTTCGGCCCTTATAAACATGTATATCTTGATAAAAACTTGTCGAACAGACTGTTTTTCGCGGGCCAAATCATATATTTCTAATAATGTGTTTGCAAATTCAAGGTCTGCGTTACAAAGATGATAAATTGTCCTTTAAGGATATGTAATTTAAACCAATTTAAAACTTATACCCATTGTTCCTGAAACATTTCAAAATAGGGAAAATCTGAATTATTCGTTGTCATGCTTCGCTGATCCTGACTAGGTGTCTTAATGTCGGTAACCCGTCACAGTGGGCGGTCTTTAATTAGGTTTGTCTTGTAATGTAATCTTGAAATGGTCGACTTTGTTTGAGAATGTCTTTCGTGGTAAAGTTCGAAAAGTAGTTTCAGCAC
Source organism: Gibbula magus (assembly GCA_936450465.1). Taxonomy (NCBI): domain Eukaryota; kingdom Metazoa; phylum Mollusca; class Gastropoda; order Trochida; family Trochidae; genus Gibbula; species Gibbula magus. The sequence goes on along the minus strand of OW388292.1, from coordinate 59,872,018 downwards.
TGCTTGGATTATTCTTTATTAGCGTTAGCATATTTGTCACAAGTTTCTTCTTCAGTATGGTTTATGCCCATAAGAGATAGCTATACGTGTTCAATATTAATACATAAATACGTTTATAAGCATTGCAGATCATTCATCGTTAGTTTTAGCGGATATTGAAATACAAATTACAGAAAATTTAAATTTTGGAGTTTCACCGAAATTGAAATTACACGTCCGTGTACACATGTAAGCCCTTTGCAGGTACAGATACTGGAGATCAATATACATTGTCATATACTCATTAACTGTAACCTCTAGTTTAGTTTTTATTATCTGGAAACTGAACTTAATAGTTTAATAAGAGACCTGGTCATGTATAATGTAACATAAAGTTTAATCTTTCTCCAAAATCACTGCAGATTCTCAAAAATTATCACACAATTGTTTAAGCAGATGGGAATTCCATGTTGTTTTGCGTTAAGAATATTATCACTTGTTCGTTCCACATTTGATATGCAACGTTTACATACTTTAACCATGAAGAATGGTTTAAAATAGAACAAGATTTACATTTTATATTATTGAATTACATCTTGAAATAATAAATGATTAAACATCCACGTATTAGATAGAAATGAGTAGAGATACCCATTATATAATTGTTGTTAGTCGATTAATGTAGAAAGAAGTCATATGAATACAAATACATATTAAATTTTAAGGTAAGTGCATGTATACGTTTATTCTTTTCTTACATGGACATAGTTTTTTTCGTTTAGCGTGATGTCATTTAGCATACAAAATAGTATACCTCAGAATTCTATTGCCTTTTGTCCATGAAATTTAATCATTACTTAACTTCATCCCTGTTAGTTTCATAGTTTTAAACATGTAGATTATATTGTTCTTTTTAAAAAGAAGAGTCCCTCAAATCTAGTAATGCCCCGTGACTATTTATAACATAGTAGCTCTAAATACAGCTAATATTAAAGAAATAAAATAACAAGAATGATAGTAGGGTAATTATTAAATTCCATAGACTAAATTTTAGTGTACTTTAAACCATTGTTAATTTTTTTTATCACACACAATTCAAATAGTCATACAAACTGGAGCCCTAAAGGTGTCTCGATTAGAACTGAGGAAGCTAGACTTGATATAATTTTCTAGACTGGGCTAGTCGTCAGTTGAATATTTTCAGCTAAATTCTATAGGACAGACTACTGACCACCGAGAACCATCAGCTCACTTTAACTGATTCGCAATACCCATATGTGTTTACTTAGCCTCAGTGACGCAACAAGGTCCAACCCCCTGCAGTGGCTGTGCAGTGAGTTGGAGCACAGCTCAAGCGTGACGCTGGCTAGCTCCGATTTGACTTAATGAACCAAGGGCAGATAATTTCAGAAACTGCCTCTAATAGCTGGTAATGAGAGGTAATAGTGTGACATCGATTTCCTGAAAATATGTCTCCGTGTTTGGCGAAAAATCAAGGTTTAATCTTACATTTCATTTAAAGTTTTTTTATTTGTTGCTATAACGCTTGATATAGTTTAAACGTATTAAAACACTGAAAAGTGACGGAATCGGCAAACAAGCAAAAAAATGCTTGCATAAATGCCTCTCCCTACAAACTGCAAACACACCAAACAAACAAACAAATAAGTTGCATACATTGAACAATCATAAAATATTAAACCAACAGGCATGTATGTGGTACCAGATTACAAGACACAATTGAAGGCGTTAAACTTTAAAGATGTTGAACGTTACATAACAGCAAGGCAATAGATGATCAGAAATAATTAAGAAACAAAGATTGGTTTATGAAAAATCCGAAAATCTTTTAGATTTAACGATAACATTGTGGATGGATTTTAGCAGTACACGATTTTCGTGGTTCTTTGCTCAAGCATTTCCTTGCAATATGGATGTTATATTGAAACATGTTGTAAAGAAACATTCGTTTACTCTTGTACGATTGTATATACGTTTGATATCAGTGACAAAGTATATCAATAAGTGTAATAAAGTTACATTGTGTATCAGATATAAAAGGTTACTATAATTATAAGTGTGTCAATCAACATATTTTAATGTAATGCAAACCTTAAACAAAATATTTTATGTAAAAGATTTTCAACAAGCTCAGTGAAATTAACATTAAGATTGCACCATTGTACACGCACACATATACAATATGATTATACACATTTATAGAACACGATCGAATGAATGAATTATGTTACCAGATGCAGCCTAATACACACTCTCGTAAATGAAAACGTAATGGTAGGGTAAATACGATGATAGCTCCAATACAAATTCTCAATTTAACATACCATATAGATGTTTCTTCAAAGGAGAGAAGTGTTGTGACAGCAAATTAGTTTACGCAATTAAGCTGAACAAAGTCATATACGCTGAGTAGTGTAATTATGTTTTTACAGATAACAAGTTTATTGGACCGGTTCAATTATATAACAAATGGCATGTCGGTGTCCGGCGGCATTTCAATTGTCATGTTAATTGTCAAAAGTCTGGTCTTGGTGACACACAAACAATCATGAAATAACATTAATGCGACTGTCAGTCTAGATATTTGTCAGCCAATTAAATGTTCACTGAAAGGTTGGAACATATATTCCACCAATGGAATTTAGGGATAGGATGAGCTTTGTATTCTGTGTTCTTTGGCGAAAAACCTCCAACAAGCAGATTTGGCATTTGAAGAATAACTTATCGCTGACAAAGGACGATTATTATAGTACATGGATTATTAAGCTCATGGAGAAAACAGGTTCGTTATTCTAATCTTTGTCATCATTGTATATTGCTATATTCGCATGCGAAATACTTGCAAAATCATCACAATTGTACTTTTGTTATTTACAAAATGATATATAGATACATGTTTCTTGAAGAGCGATACGTAAGTCCTTTAGCTAGTTTGCCGATTCCCTTCTTTTTTTTATCATGATAAGAGACAATTACCATGTAAAACAAAACAGACAGTTAGAAGTATTTGTTTCGATTAGGCCTATTTTAAAATGCATTCATATTCGCGCTTGTACGGCAAGTAGTGGCGAGTAGGCCACTGCGCAACGGAAACATAGCTGCGTAGGAGTAACGGCTGTAGGTGATTTCGTAGACCAGACGGGTTCGTAGACGTATATTTCCGGTGGATCTTTAGACGGATTGGAGGTGGATTCGTAGACGGATTGGAGGTGGATTCGTAGACGTAGTATTTCAATAAAGCAATAAGACACTCAGTGTTGTTTTTTTTGTTGGAGAATGATTTTGTTTGAAATAAATAAAGAAATATGGTAAGTATAATCTATAATCCATTTTAGAATACCCATATACAGCATCCATCAACAACAAACGGGAGATTAGCAGACGTCGGCGAAGATGAAGTACGGTAAGTCATTGACAATCAAAACACATCACAACATATTGTTTTTATAAAGTCGTTAATCTACCGACAACCTAATTTACTAATATTACATTACTTTCAAGTTGTTAATTACAATTATTCTATTTTCTTTAATAGCCATTAATTAAATAATCGTTAATTGTCATTGTTATGTCATTGTTAATTGTACTGATTGATTGATTACAGGAATTCGATGCAGTGAGGGGCCTACTCCAGGATCAGACTGTTGATAGTTTCGTATTCACAAAATATACAGTGTCTATAGTCGCAAATTATATTGTATATAAATACTACTTCTACGAATCCACCGGTTACGAATCCACCGCGTCTACGAATTCCTCACGTCTACGAACCCGTCTGGTCTACGAAAACACCGCATCCCGGAGTAACGCTAGTTCCATTTTCCCACTAATTGAATTTACGCTCTCCGGTGTTTTATTCAGGAGCATAGTGTTCCTGGTTTGAACATGAGTAAAGTCCTAAAGCTACGTGGGTTCTTTTATGAGATAGATAGACTTCTGAGAACTTGTGCTTTATACTGGACAAAATAACTTAGGGCAGTTTGATTAAAACCGACGGTATTCCGCGGAAAAAAATGTGCAAAATAGTGCAACTACCGGGATACGAACTCATATCGTTCGGAGCTTTCCACGCCACGTCTGGTGACAGCCCGTAGACTCCCATGTTCAAACGCAATTCAGTAAACCAATCAAAAAGCTTTCGGTGCGAGAAGCTAGGGGCAACTCCAAACAGCTATCCTTTTGTCTCTTCCGAATGCTTTCAAAATAGCGACCATTTAAAAACTATGATGTGATTGGTCATTTGACTGGGCTTTGGCTGCGCTAAACTGGTTCGGAGAACACGCCTATACGGCGTGTTCTCAGACCTTGTGGCGAGGAATCTACAGAACCTGTTCGTATCCCGGTAGATATATTATTTTGCAAATTCTATTCCTCGGAACAAGGTCGATTTTAATCAGACTGTAACTTAGGGATATTGGATGTTTTATGATTGATTCTTCATGAGTATGACAAGTAATACATACGTCAGTATTAATAATTTGCCCAGCATCAGTCAGGACAACCGAACTGCACTTTAGAGCTTGATCGCGACTTTTTTGCGGCTTTTAAGGGGTTGTTGAAAGTAGTGGGTCATTAATATTAAAACAAGCTGCCCTTCGACAGTAAAATATCCATTTTTTCTACAGAAAGAAACACATTTATAAACTTCCTTATCAAAAGGTTTTTCTATGATATTACACTGATCGTATGTGTTTGTATTGATAGACAGTCGTTGTTCCGCAAATTTAATAGCTTTCACTTTGTTTCAAAACCACCATGTTCGGATTTATTTAGAACATAAACCTAATTCAATCAGACACAATCTGAACCCTCGATCAGCACAATCCGTGTACCGTAAATCACATGATCGGTGACATTCCGTACACCGGAACACCCGAGCTATGAAAACACATGATCCAACTTTGACAACAGATTATTAAACATTCACACCATACCTAGTTCATCTAATATAAACTCGTATGGCCTGGATTCAGGTGAATGTAGTTTTGTTAATAAAAAAAGAAGTGGGGTAACGTTTCTTTTGGCGTTTAGTGTAGAAATGAGCAAGTCGTGGAGAAGAGGGTTTGCTGTTCAATGTTCATCAGACAAGTCAACATGTAACTTCAAATGGCATTACAACAACTCCGTGGCGTGTTTGTGATCTGCAATATATACAGGTGTATCTGATATTGAGGAGAACGTGAATGCGAATATATAAAGCCAGTTCTTTGAAACATATAACATGTGATATCAAGTCAAGTTTGTATTTAATGCAGACATTAGTGCGCAATGTTATGGGACGTTCCACTTTGATGAAAGGTAGAAAGTTGTTAACATGAAAACCAATGGTGCATAACGTTGTTTGTTTAACATTGCAGGCATTTTCCCATGTTGGCATTAGTAGACACCACCGTCGCCTTCTAAGTTACCGGGATGGCGGCTTGACTCATTATTGAACAGGGGTGACAGACCACGTGCCTTGCTGTAATTTTGTAATTGTATCTGTTTCATATATGTTTTATGTTCAGTCACTTTAGCAAATAGAAAAGTCCGATCTCGTGCAAGGTGTCGTTTGGTTTGTTTAGTCCATTATAAAGTCTGTATTTAACAAATATCTAGAAGTTATTGTTATGTTTAACACACATCTAGAAGTTATTGTTATATTTAACAAACATCTAGAAGTTATTGTTATATTTACGAAATGCATGGCTAGTGTAATAAACAATCAATATGAAAAAAATGAAACAGAAAAAGATGCAGTCATATTTTATGCCCCATCCACATGACGGTCTAGGGGTTTTCTAAGCCCGTCCTTGGCTATATTTTACAGACACACAGACACACAGACACACACATACTTTCATGAACAAGTCATCAAACTTCATTCATATGTTTCAGTTTGACTGTGTTTTAATCATATATTAATATGTGTAAACGGGAATATTCTCTCGAATTTCTTTTCCACGAAAACCCCCGATATAGAACCTCCTTTTACCTCATTTCAAAGTCACAAGGACACGTTGGCATGTTTCCATCGGCAGTGCTTTATCTCAAGATATCGCCATGTTTTTTAATAAGTCCAGTCTCCTGTAACAAGTATAGTACAGCCAAATAGAGCAATCCCCGGTAGTAAGGGATCACATGACCTTACCATTACTTACAAGGTCACAGTTTTCAGCTTCCAGGGCCATGTTCAAGAGAGGTTTAAAAGTAATCGCTCAATTAGCGATTACTTTTAAAACTCTCTTGAACGCGACTGCTCAATGTACGCTACGTAGCAAAGCGAGCAAACCTCGAGTAATCGCACCGTGTCATTCAGGTGAGAATGCGCTACATTGAGCGCTTCATTGAGCGATTATAAGCGCTCGCTGTTATCGAACGGAGCCCAGATGACAGCATTCTCATGTTTGAATTTGAAAGGATACAATCGTTCGCATTATTTCACAAGGTATAATATAGCTACGACTTGCAGTATTGTCCTTGGTTACATTTTGAGCCTATTTGTATCAATATATCAACTGAAGTACCCAAACATGACAAAACCCCACTGCATGTGGTCCTACATGTCGTATTTTCTGAGCGGACCTGTGCAGATTTACTGTTTGCATGAAGACATAGTATTGATGACCATCTATTTTGATATGTTTGTGTATTTATACTAAAACGTTGATACCACAATTGTTATACACTACGATGTGAACAGTCTTTGCCTATTTCCACTAGGACATTATATGAAACATTATGGATTAAATTGTCTCTCAGGAGACTCACTTCAATTATTGTAACATTGATACTTCAAGATATTATGAATCCGACAAAGTAATCGGGTCTTTACATGTTGTGTTAACTCTATGAACCAGACTGTCCGAGTGTTTCGGAATATACTCTCACTACATATCATGTTTTATTACCCATATGGTTGAAAATAACCGAGTTAATATTATTGATATGAGCACATGTGCACATATCACGTTTGCCTAGCAACGATTGTTTCACCGCGGCTTACCGTATTTCGTCGACTGTGACGTCATAAAACGATTGTTCGTGACGTCACTGTAGCTTGCCGTGGCAAAGGAAGTGGGCCTGGCTAATTTTACGCGAATCAAATGGAATAGAATGGGTCATAAAAAAATTATTACACTCGAAAGTGTGCCAAATGACGTTTAGGAAACTCATGCAAATTAATGTATAACCCTCGCTCTCGCTCGGCCAATACAAAACATCACACTCGTTTCGTAAAAGTCATATGACACACTACCTCGGGTAATAATCTCTATAAAGTACATAGTCGACAAAACGTGCTATGGCCCTATCGTTTACATTTTCTAGAAGCCCTATTTTATTGCTCTTAAATTTCATGGTGTGAAGTTTTATTTGGTGTGCTACATTGTAGAAGAAAGGAGTGATATAAGATGATATCGTTTAAAGTTGATATCACTGAATGATTGTAACGCGTTCAACTTCAGTTCCCTCACATCTAAAGCGTCATGCGGATATAAATCAAGTACTATATCACGTAATGGCTGATGTGCTTTGAAAAGCTTTATTACATCTAGAAAAGTTTCAACAAAAAGTTTTGCGATAACTGTCTTATCCTGAGATTTTTGTGAGTGTGACGTCACACTGGGATGGGTGTTTCTGTTATCAAACCTATCATCATATTTCTTTCATCTCGAAGTGAGATAAACAAATATAGGAGCGACACGACCAGCTTTTTTTTTGGAAACGAAATTCAATATTCCTTCTCGTCTTGGTGTTTTGGTCATGCGCAATGGCTAAACGGGAAGAATGCCGTCCTAACTTTCATTGAAATAACACCGTGGCCGTCTCTAAAGTATTCTACAAAAGGGAGAACATAATTTTTTAAAACAATTAATAATAATTATCGAATATAACATTAAAGAACATTTGTTAAAATGGGTGACAAGACGTTGGGCACCTCAGAATATATAGGCGGTTGATTAAGTGTCATGAGATAAGTTATGAACGGTAAGGTGGGAACACTACCTGGGCCGTGTTCAAGAGAGGTTTCAAAGTAATCGCTCAATAAGTGTTCAATGTAGTGCTACGTAGCAAAGCGAGCGAACTTTGAGGTTTTGCACCATGTCGTTCAGGGGAGAAAGAGCGCTACTTGAGCACTACATTGCGCAATCAATGAGCGATTATAATCGATCGCTGTTATGGAACGGGGTCCATAGGTGAGCTACTTTGTGTTGGAACTATGACCACAGACCGAAAGGATTTCCACGCTGTTTGCAAAATGGACAACAAAATGATTTTTACTCTAAATGATAGATTGACATGCAATTCTATGGGAATTTCACTTACGATGATTTACGTTTTGCTAACCAACTTATTCACGACCTTTAAAGAACAATTCTTGTGTAGTTCAAATCGTTGAAGTGAGAATTTTAAAAAGTATTTATTCATCTTGCAATAATTACTCTTGTTTATAATATTAGAGTTATTAATATTAGAGACAAAATAAACAAATGTGTAGATGATAAATTTTCTAAGATTTTTCTACCTTCTAGTTTAACTTTCAGTTTTATTCGCCATATTCTCATGTTCCTTATGGGGTATATGATTAGCGTTAATAGAGTGGTGAATGTAAACATTATACATACTTAAACTTTCAAAATATGTGACACGTTGAAGGAAAGTCCTAACGAATGGATTACCTCGTTATTAAGTTTCTATGCTCTAATAGGTATGAAAAAACCCAAGACCACGTGTTTGATAGAACATCGACCATGCGCAACATGAAATTGAAGCCAAGGGATTAGTACGGGAAGTTTGACAAATCGAGGATTATGGAAATTTTTCTTATTCAAATCAACGACGTATTAAAGGATTAAGGATAAGAAAAGGTGTATGGTAAGAAATTCTTGACAGAAATGTGTAAACAATATACGAGGAGTTTTTTTGTGCGGTGATGCTTATCTAAATTGTATATGGAATATAATATAGACTCTATGACCTATTCGGCCTCGCCTCTGATGACTGTTTACCGATAGATTGTTCATCCGTAACATTCGGAGAGAGCGAATTTAGATTGAACATTGGGTTTTTTCTTTAATTTTGTTGCGTTCTCAATTCTTTATGTGTCATATTTCATAATATTACGTTCACGTTTTTTTACTGAATACTTGTTCTGTTCTGCAAACCGCTACCACAGTATGTCAATAAACATAACAGTGAATAGAGAAGGAAGGCATAATTAGTTATTAAAACCACATACATGTACTGTAAAGCGCCCTCTTCATCTATCTGTCTGTCTGTGTCAGTCTGTCTGGCTGTCTGTCTGTCTGTCTGTCTGTCTCTCTCTCTGTCTGTCTCTCTCTCTGTATGTCTGTCTGTCTTTCTGTCTGTCTGTCTGTCTGTCTGTCTCTCTCTCTCTCTCTCTCTCTCTCTCTCTCTCTCTCTCCCTCTCTCTCTCTCTCTCTCTCTATATATATATATATATATATATATATATATATAACTCTCTCTCTCTTTCTCTCTCTCTCTCTCTCTCTCTCTCTCTCTCTCTCTCTCTCTCTCTCTCTCTCTCTCTCTCTCTCTCTCTCAATGCGCATACATTGTATACTTTTCATTGTAACATTCTTGAGAAAAATGCATTTCATCAGATCTTTAACATTAAGTTCCAGATAATTTTTACTACACCAATCAGCGAATTCAGCTACTTCCTCTTTGTATGAACATTCTTCCTTGAACAGTAAGCTGTGTATGGCTGCGTCGTCGGCGAACTTCACTCTATCACAGTTGGACTTAGTACTGACACAATCGTTGGTATAGATGGTGAAGAGCATTGGTGATAAAACACATCCCTGTGGTGCTCCCTTGTTTGTGATAGTTGATGTCGAGTTGACTCTATTCACTCTCACATATTGTTCTCTACGAGATGAGACATACATAAACAAATTCTCTCTCTCTCTCTCTCTCTCTCTCTCTCTCTCTCTCTCTCTCTCTCTCTCTCTCTCTCTCTCTCTCTCTCTCTCTCTCTCTCTCTCTCTCTCTCTCTCTCTCTCTCTCTCCCTCCCTCCCTCTCTCTCTCTCTCTCTCTCTCTCTCTCTCTCTCTCTCTCTCTCTCTCTCTCTCTCTCTCTCTCTCAGACGCGTATGCTACTCATTCTATCTCTCAGTAACAGACGCGTAAATGCTGCTCATTCTATCTATTTCATCTAGTATACAGTCGCGAATGTCATGTTCTATTATCATATCATGTACCATATCTCTGTCATGTCTTGTCATGGAATGTCTTGCTATTCAGTTAAATCAGTTTACGGTTGTATATGCAAAGTCCTTTTTGGCCTAAATCTTGGGTTAAATCAGGTTATGGTTATGAAGGGTCGAGATATCTTTGGTTAAACCATGTTCTGGATCTACAGGTAGAGCAGCCAATGGGTTCTGAATACCCAGTGTATAGATGCTCCACCCAAGCGGTGACAGAGTCGTGTTTGTATTACGTTTTATGAATATTTGATGTGAGAACAGGTAGGTTTGCCTACCTGTACAGCTGAGTGTTGATTGGCTAGGGCCACAGGTATACTATTACTATAAAGGTAGACATTTCAAAATTCTTTTTCATTTTATACTGAACACTAGACGAGTACAGTATTTGAAAAACTTCACTTCTTATCAAGTATGGTAAGTACATGTACACATATATACATGTATATACGCTTTTTACATATATCAAGTATCGTTTCTATGCAGAGCTGTAATGTTTTATATATAGTTTTAAACAAATACAAGTTCCTTGATTGAAACATATTTATTCATTTTAGAAAAGGATTGGTTATAATAAAATTACCTAACTTAGAAACGTGTTTATCGTGAAACGTTTATGATCGATTCGTTGGCTCGGAGTTGTATGAATTTGGTATCATGGCACAGTGTAGTGACATAGTTTAATGTGTAATGTTTACTTACTTTAGTCAAATGTGAAAAACCTCATAATATTGCCTTTTTCATTGATATTGATAAATAATGACGAATTAATGAATGTATTTTTAAATTTCAAATAGGTTCATGATGAATCTATAATTACCAAAAATCATGTTCATAAACTCACGTGCAAAATAACCACCAACATGCTTAATAGTTTAATCCACTGGTAATAAAAACGACTGAGACAAGACATAATAATTTTTCTCAATAAGTCAGTAAATAAAAAAAATGTGTAACATATCTATTCATGTTTCTGAAATAAATGCATTTTGATAATTGTCGTTTTGTAATCTTCTTAAAGACCCACAAACCCCGACCATATCACTTTTCGGTTTTTATTCAAGCATATTCCAAGATGACGAGGATTACACTTGATTTATGTCAATTCAACCAATAAACACCTTTTATAGCGCCTTTTTAGAACGCCGCTCAATTACACCTCGTAAAACTTTAGCCGAGACCTTGTGACGTAATACACAGGAGTCGCTTGGCGTTTAATGACAGAATCCACTAGAATTAGTCTTACATAACTGCCTAAATAACATATTTACCTTTGTCCTTATACAACAAAATTACATATATACACGCTCCGTTAAACGTACTACAAATGGCAGCAGATGTCAACACTGTTTAATACTGGATGTGACCATCGCGGGACCCGTAAATCTGCAATGTGCTTTGGAACAATTCTTATCGTTGCCCAATATGGCGGCGGCACGCATGTCAGATGATGAAGATGTTCAAACGTCACATATTTATTAAACATTGTATACGGATTGTTAACGGTGTTAACTCGCCTCATTCATTGAATCATGGGTATGTTGAATAATTTTTGTTTTCACATTCGTCCTTATGCAAAATAACAAAATATATTTTCAGTATTTTCGTTTATCAATGTAGCGATATGTAATTAGTGATGTAGTTGCGTTACTGACACTCTAACTTGGTATGGTAGTGGTATTACACTGAATCTAAGTAAATTATTGTAAATGTACACGACTATATAGATTTAAAGATAGCTCGAATATTTTATTCTATTCTAAAAAGTGTAAACCAGTAACAATGATGAAAATTATTTGATTTTCTTAGTTGTAATGCAACTATTTTATTAGCAAAATAAAGACACCATGAGAAATATTGAGGCAGTAGATTTCAAGCTATAGGCCTCTTCAAACACAAAATCAAGCACAAATTTTTTAAAAACTTGTAATGACGTTTATAATAAAAAGATTTGCAAAAACATTTTTATTTTTGAATTGTCAGTTATTCATTTCAAAACAATTTGTAGTTTATAAGATAACCTAACACTCCACTCGATTTAGAAAAGAACAAATCTAAAATCAGCGATTGAATATAGAAAAATGCTTCTAAAACTCCGAAATTACTCCCTACGGACGCACAAATACCCATTCTATCGGAAACGTGTAATGTCAAAGCGTTCTTATTATGTTTTAAACGAATTATCGACGAAAATCGACAAATCGACTTAGGATTTCATTAAGCAACTCCTGTGTATGACGTCACATCGCCAACGAAAGCTAACGGCGGCCCGGCAAACTGTTCAAAGATTGGGATAATTAACAGGCCAATTTTACTCACTTTGAATGGCAATATCTTGATAGGTAGGTGACGCTTCGAAATAATATTTTGTGTTTTGCCTACTTGAAAGCATTGTCTATATGAATGAACGAATTAACATAAAAAAAACCCAGAGAGATTATATTATCTTTAACCTGGCGAAATCGGAGAGTGGAACTTGGAATTTTCGTTTGTTTTATGACATCCTACAGTAACGATGCGTTTTCGAATTAAAGTCGAAGAAGGTACATTATGTCGGTAACATCCTTTCAACTTTTATCAACATAACTTCCATACTTTACTTTTCCATACTTTACATAACTACCATAAACATTTAAATGCCAAACATTCCAAAACCTGTTTTAAAATAACACTTTCACTCCCCACGTGTGTTTGAACAGGCAGAACAAATGGAGGTTAAATAAATATAATACCCTGATGAGTAAAATTATGAGTCTTTATCAAAGGCATTCAAAATAAACTTTCTCCGGCAGCAGGATTTAGGTTTGTACTCTTTACGAAAATTGGGTAGCGTTTCTTTTAGCCGCTTAGTTTAGATATACTTTCGCCGGCCCCTGCGCTCATGTTGTTAATGTGTGATGAGTTATCCTCACTACACCTCATCATCTCACATGTTAATTTTTTTAAAATCTGACAAGTTGATTAACATAAAACCTGGTGGTAATAGGCGTTAATGTTTAACATGGCGATATTTTGGGAAATGTGTATTGAAATAGCAATGACTCGTCAGAAAATTGAATCGAATTTATGGTCTTCAAGCCAATATGATGCTTGAAAAGTTTTAAAATGAACCAGAACTCATTTCATAGGCTGAATTTGTTTTCTTAGGTGGACATAGTATCGAAACAGCCTACTTTTCAAACTACAATATGACTCTAATGGAATGTTATATCAATTGAATAATTATTGAATTCTGGATATTAAGTTAGTGTGTGAATAGTTTACTAAGTCATGTAGTTTAATGAAATTCATCGATTTTGTACATTTTGTATGTTGGTAGACATACAGGACAATTGCCCACAATGTTTCTCTTTGAAATACATTAATTTTTCGCTAAATTGTTTGACCCAAATTAAGCGGAGAAAGTGCACTAATTAGTAAAGGTGTTTTTCAATCTAAATATATATCAAGTCGTATGTTTTTTAAGCACAAAACATTGTGGTTTACCCCCACACTGTAAACAAACAAGCAAACCAAAGAAAGCAACTGTTTGAGAGGCATTCTAAAATTTGGTGTGATTAAGAAGGCACATTTTCTTTGGATGATCAACTTCTTTATTAACAATGGCGATGTTTCGGTATAGATCTTTATACCGTTATCATGCATATAGGAGATGATAAACAGAGGTTATAAACATGATACATGTTGGTATGATAATTAGATAACATAACTTTTGAAGGGGGTGTAGCATGTTTTCTAATGGAAATAATTGGAAAAGAAATATTACCCCCCCCCCCCCCCCCCCCCCCCCCATCAACAGCAGTTTCCGTTTCATAAGTGACACCGTTGTCTACGACTGCGGAGGCCGGATCTAGCGAAGGTACACACATATGATGATGATGATGAGGATACTTATATCGCGCTGAACTCCACAACACAAAGGGACATGCTCAAAGCGCTACACACATTATTACCCTGGTGTAAGGACCAACATCGTTCCTTTTTCATTCTCAACTCCCTTTGGAGTTAATATTCACAACTCCCTTTGTTCATATACACATACAGCTCTGACACATCTGTGACATATGTAGTGGAAACGATAGAGAGAACTGGGTCATGTTCAAGAGAGGTTTCAAAGTAATCGCTCAATGAGCGATTACTTAAAAACCTCTCTTGAACGCGATTGTTCAATGTAGCGCTACGTAGCAAGGCGAGCAAACTTCGAGGAATCGCATCGTGTCGTTCAGGAGAGAATGCGCTACATTGAGCGCTACATTGAACGATCAATGAGTGATTTTAAGCGCTCGCTGTTATGGAACGGAGCCCTGAATACCGGTGGAGTTATCACTTGCAAAGAACTCGCTTACTCCACAATGAATTTTACTTACAGACAAGGCTAGCTGCATAATTAAACTTTCAAGTTATAATTGCCCCCTTTTTTTCAGAAACATACGTTGGGTAAACGTTTTTTCTTGTACATTGCAATACTCGTCGTATTGTCTTTAAATCCATGAATATGTATTTCATAAACATGCTAACTAAGAAAGAAGACAAAATGCGAGCCAGGAAGCGCTATTGGTTGATTGTTGATTTTATGACAGAAGCAGTTGTAGTTCATATGCAAATGAGAAATACCCTCATTCAAACAAAGTTAATAGATTTGAATTCAAATCATTGGATTGACTAAGACTAATCAAAATAGCTTAACGTGGTTATTGGAAATTGGAACATTTATAACAGTTAGTAATTAGCACAATTTGTCAAACAAGAAATCAAATCAGAATGGCCGCAGTTTTGTAAAACCGTTATACAGTTTGTATTATCAGTATGTAAATCAGTATTAAATATTTGAGAATGTTTAATTGAAATATGATGCCAAACGCGTTTTAGCATCTTATAAAGAAGACATTGTAAAACATAAATGGTAATTTCCTTCAAATTCAACTCTTGATCACTGTTCGATTTCGTTGTCATTTTTTTTTGTAAATTAATAATTAAATGTGCAAGTTATTTTTCAGTGTATGACTATTTTAAAACTATGACAACCAAATGATACATGTAAGCAATAACGCGAAAAATCATACAAGCAACTTATGAGTTTAGCCTATCCAGTTTGGCAGTCATCATAACAGTGCGTGCTACAGTTTTCGCTGTACGGATAGGCGTGTTACACTCCATATATGGCAATTTCATCACTTTTGAAACTGTCCGCTTCGACGTCTTAATTATAGATTACAGGTTAATGAAAGCGAATTGTAATTATTTTACTGCATCAGTAGAAAGCTTAAAAGCAGCCCTGGACTGTCCAATATACTGTCAAGAAGTGTGCAATAGTGCCTTTAAGTAAAGTAATACTGAATAAACTTCTAGATCTACTATAAATGGCAAATTAGAAAAAGCAAAAATTGCACACAAAAACCAATACAAAAACAAAACATACTTTAAAAAAAACCCATCAAAATATTTACACTCTCAGAACATTTAATATTTCACCAGTTTATTTTTGTATGATAAGCTATCATGTGTATACTGGATTCATGTGTTTGAACTGCGTCATCAAGTTAGAATAATATAACATGGCTATATTTGGGATAACACTACCTTCAATATCACACATTATTGTACTTTTTTGGGCCGAGTTCCTTTCCGGATTCGAACCCACCATCTCAGAGTAAGGCAAATATCGCCAGCACTGACCGTACCAACAGCTTACCACACGACCACCTGGCCTCGACAAAAGGTAGTGTTATCCCAATATATATGTGTTCACTATCTAAATGGCATGTATATGTATTTCTAAAGTTAGAAGAAATAAGGGCAGTTTCCACTTCATACATGTAAACAGTTTTGATATGTTTCCCCCGACCACAGTTGGGGAGAATTAATGTGTCACCTTATTGCACTGATTATGATTGTAGCTCATTTTGCAACAATTGTACTGATTATGATTGAAGCTCATTTTGAGAGACAGGTAATAATATTGCTTCAATTACTGATCAATCAATCAATCAATCAATCAATCAATCAATCAATCAATCAATCAATCAATCAATCAATCAATCAATCAATCAATCAATCAATCAATCAATCAATCGATCAATCAATCAATCAATCAATCAATCAATCAATCAATCAATCAATCAATCAATCAATCTTTTATTTCAGTAGAAAGGCCTACGGCCCACGTACAAAATCAACAAATCAAATATATAAACAGAGTTGCTTATAGTCAAATAAAAGAATTTCGAACAATCAAGACATCTTTCACATAATTTGAAATAGCTATCAAATGTGTTACGTTATGATCTTGAAGTTTATGTATCATTATGTCTTCATTCATGTACATTGGTATATTTTGAAAATATTTATCACGTAAATCATTATAAACTGGACATTTGTAAAGAAAGTGAAATTCATCCTCCACGATGTTGGATTTACATATCTTACAGTAACGACATTCACGTGGAATACCATCTCGTCTACCAATATTTTTATAGATTTGTAGCTCACCAATTCTTAATAAAGTAATTCTACGTCTTGCTTCTTTAGATTTAATTGTTACCAGATACTTTTCTAAACCGAACACAGATTTTATTCTAGAATATAAATGCAATGTTGAATATTCACTTATTCCAGCCATTAAAGTTTGAACATGACAGTTCTTAATCCAAGTTTCGAAATTGAAAAGAAAAGCCTCCTTGAAACCTACCCCTTCATTTTCCCACACAAAACCGAAACCATAAGTAAATAAAATAATTCTGACATACTGCACCCACGTTTTACGTCCAACTTTATCTAAATTACACAACATTAGATAAGCCTGTTTTGGATACCTATCATCTGACATTTCAAGCAATCTAATCCAGAATTTAATTACTCTCAGCAAAGAATCAACATAAATATAATGTCTGCCACATTCATCTAAAACAGCAACATTAGTACTCTTATAACTCACACCCAATACAAACTTGCAAAACCTTACTTGAAACTGTTCAACAACTGACCACTTTTGATAACCCCATATATCCGACGCATATAATATAATCGGTTTTATCTGAACATCAAAAATGTTAAAGAGAACCAGGGGAGAGATGTTTTTAAGCTTATAACTTAGAAGTTTAACTGAAAATAAAGCATTAGAGGCTTTGTTTACAAGATTATGAACAGACTTTGACCAAGATAACCTACTTGAAAACAATAACCCTAAATAGTTGTAATAGGATGAACTTATCAGTATTCTATCCTCAAAATACCAAACTTCACTTTTCCTTAGTTTACCACCATTTCTAAAAACTGCTACCTCTGTTTTGTCAAAATTAACAGTTAATCCCCGTCTATGAGAGAATTCTACCAATAAATTGATCTTCCTTTGCAATCCAATAACACTGTCTGAAAATAAACAAGTCATCTGCATACAGCAAAATATACAATTCCAAAAACTCTGGACCATAAATGAAGCTGATTTACAAATAACGAAAACAGTAACGGGCTTAAAATGCACCCTTGTCTCACTCCGCTAAAAGAATCAAAATAATCCGAGACTGAAGAACGAGATTACTTAACGCAAGCTCTAGTTTTGGAATAGATATCCTTGATAATATTAAACATACGATCATGAATATTATTTGACAACAAAACATAATATAACAAGTCTCTGTTAACAGAATCGAACGCTTTCCGGAAATCTACATATAAACAATAGAAACGCCCTCCTGACTGATAAATATTTTTGAACAATGCTTGTAAGGTAAATATATTGTCCACAGTTGAATAACCTTTACGAAACCCTTGACTTTCAGGATACAAATTCATAACTTCAACAAAATCTTTCAAACGATTATTAAGCACAGCAGTAAACAATTTACCACATATATCCATCAATGATAAACCACGGTAATTATTAACATCATGTATACTACCCTTCTTATGTACAGGAAAAAGCATACTTTTAGACCACTGTTCTGGTAAATTCCCAGATTTGAAAACATTATTGAAAAGAACAAATAAATAAGAATTACTGATCTTTAAATTATCGATTATGATGAAAAGTCATATTTCGGCTCCGCTAGAAGCGCATGTAAAATCGCACCACCTTACTCAACTAAAAGGTGTGCAGAAACAATGGCATCCAACCTTTATGAGATAAACATACAAAATGAAGATAGCTGGTAAAATAGAAATGTCACGAAACGGAAATGTTTAGTTTTAGCTCATCAGGGCTGAAAGGCTAGATGGGCTTACAATGGATGGCATGCACCGTCGTCCGTCGACCGTTGTCCATAATTTTTTCCTACTTTCGAATTTTCCTCCGGAACGTTGTACCCCCAAAGCTGTGTGCAATTACCTGCACCTACATGCAGGGAATCTCAGTTTGTTTATTGGTCCTAGGCCCATCTAAACTATGGGTGTGACAGGCAGTTCCCTGAAAACCTTAAAGGGGCAGTAGCACGTTTTTGCAAATTTTATTTTTTTCAAATTTCTCATTTATAATGATAGCTTATGTCATTTATATTTACTTTAGAGAGTAAAACATCTTATTACACAAACCAATTATTCGCAGTGGCAACAACGGTGTTGAGTATAAAGCAAAAATTGCATGTCGGTCATTTATTGTGAACACATTTTATTATTTCGAATGACAAAAACAATGCCCATGGCTTTATTGAACCAAGTACACACTCATTTTTAACTTGATTTTCCGAAGAGAGAAGGGTGTTTTACTATTGGTAACATTATTTTTGAAATACATTTCATCGACTTATTTTAGCGGAAAAACGTACTACTGCCCCTTTAAAAGACTATGCATAGAATGTGTTCTCCTTCATCGTATTTTGGCACACTATTTACATGCATTATGAATTTAAACACTTTAACAGGGAAACTGAGTTTGCTATTTTGAGAAAAAAACAACAACCGGGGAACACACTGGGGTAATACTGTCTCACGATTAAGACAAAATGGTTATTTTTTTCATGCTAAGGTGTCACATAGAAAAAGTTGTGCTTTAATTTCTTCTTAAGTGGATGTAATCAAGATTGCATACATAAGTAATGCGTCATGTTCTTCTGAATATTCAAGAAAATACCCCAAAATGCTTATATTTGGACCCCTAGACAACGTTTGCGATGTTGGGAGCTTAACTATCAACTTTTTGATGAACTGGTTCAACAGAAACGCTGTTCTTGAAATTGTGCACCCGAGGGTGTGAATATAATTTCATTATCTTAATTAGTCAAGCAGGTATGATCCTCTTTGCTGAAAAGGGCGATTTTCGAAAAATGACAATCTTCTATGTTTGTCACATGCAAACTATGATAGATACATGTTTGCAATTTATTGTCCTTAATAAATGACATTTCTACTCCAAAATGAGCTATTAAACATAATGACATCTTCCGTGGTTTACGATCGAAAAATCTCCAAAGAAAGTACCCTTCGAAAATTCTCAAAACCACAAATTTTTACATGGGATTATGTCCATATTGTGCCGAAACTATCAACTTGTATATGATACTGATATGTTATGGAATTGTTAAGTTGGTTATGATAAATAGATTGCCATAAATAACATTGTCATAACTGTATTCCAGACAGAGTTATGTCACTTTGAACAAGGAGCCGAAAATGAACATTTAAAAAAGGACCATTTTCAAGGGCAGATAATTTAAGTTTTAGGACGAAATTAATAATTCGGGCTAGAGCATGTTGTTGAGCAGTTATTCAGCTTTAAAATAAGCTATACCACATACCTGTATGTCTTGCTGTGATTTAGAAGAAGATTGTTAAAGACGCATGCCGTCAAAACTGCGAAAGTTCACAAAATATTCAGTATTTGCGAAATAGCAAAACATCTATTGTTACGACCGAATCGATGAGGAATGTTGTTGCCCACATAGTGGTGAAAGTTGTGTGCAAATATCTTGATTAGTTCTTGAACTATTAAGGTTTGAAGTTTTAACTTCAAGGGGAGATAACGCACGAAAGAAGTCGAAAATCCAAAAAGTAGCTGGACAGAAAACTAGTTTAAGCCACAACCCTGCAAATTGCATGTAAATCGCTCGAGTCGTTAAGCGAGAATCTTGCGGACAAAATTCGGTACAAATAATGAATAAAAAACAACAACACGATAATAACAATAGGTCTTCATGACTTTGTCTTGAAGACCTACACAATTCGGATAAGAACAATAGGTCTTCAGACTTTCGTCTTGAAGACCTAATAATTGGCATTTATAAAGCCCTATATCCATATACAAGGTGCATGCTCAAAGCGCATAGGAAAGTAAGAAATTGAAGGTAATGATATAAAATACTACGAAATAAAATCTAAAAATATTGAAACGATTAAAGCATATCAATAATTACAGAATGTTGAAATTGAAAATTGCAAAGAAATTGAGTCCATATGAGAAAATGATTAAGTACAGTCTATGAGTAATAGCTAGAAAATAGTTGCGTTTTGAGTTGAGATTTAAAAACAGTCAGAGAGGAAGACTTAAGATATTAATGACTTTCAAGCACTCATTAATAACGGTGTGAGTGTCTCCACCGAAATGCTGTTTTCATAGCAATGACTACCCGGGGAATTTGTTCTCTTTCGCCATACCAGCTTTTAAAATACTTCTCCAAGATCATTTGTATTTCAACAATAATTAACCCTTGACGACATTACATTTCACTCAAAACTATTCACAAATCGTGTATTAAAACTATAAATTGTGTATATTTATGTCCGCAGGTGCTCCGTGCGACCGCTACAGCTCTTCTCCTCTGTTTGGGGTTACTCCTCGTGTTGCTGGGGTCCGTTATTGCCACACTTAATCCGTGCGAAGGTAAAACAAACGGCGACCTATTCATATGCTGCGTGGAATATGGCTGGCAAGGGTAGGTCATTTATCAAATCATCTCTACTCGTTTACGGTAACTTCTACATTCTGCAGTCCACATTCAACCCTGGCTTCATAGTGATGGTTAGTTTGTGTGATATTTTATAATCCAAAAAAACGCAGGACATACATGTATTACATCCCATATATATGTCTGTCACATTGAAAACTACAAACATAAGAATATATAGGGATATAACATTTATTATTTTGTTTATTGTATCATGTATAAAATACAAAGAACTTATTTGCATTGTCGGGTTACATGTAACATGTACAAGTATATGATAAAAATCATCAAATAGACGTCGCCGAGACATGTAGACATATACATGTACATACTATACTATGCATACATATACATACATGCACATGGCGCAATTCAGATGAGGGGTAGCCCCAAATGAGTTGAAATGAGACGTTTTACTAACTTATCATTAGCTGAAAGAGTATTTTTAATTGTTTTCGTAAAGCTGTTAAAGATCAGTGCCAGGCGAGGAGCAAGTCTTTTTATTTTTGTAAGCTCGATAAATGTTTAAAGTTCAAATGCAGGTCGTATTGAGGGTTAGTTGCAGTGTCATTTTATGGGACATGACATGCTATATGTTGTGACGTTGATTACTTCAAAAACTCAAAAAGGACATTATATGTTCAGTATTTTGAAAATGACTGAGAGCCATTTTAATATGTGTGATGTCAATGAAACTATTTATTAACACAACATCATAGAATTTTAAAATATGGCTTAGTTGTTGCAATTTATAAGAATTCATTCCATTTTCATAATTTTAAAGTTAACTTTAAAGGAATCATAATGAGGTGCAGTTACAAATCCAATTCAAAAGCAGGATGTATGGATATGGGATGGACGTCCAGTCTTACCAAACAGCGTATCGAGGTTTACCGTCTCTGGCTCAGAGTATCGACATTGCCTGATAACCGACTACCAAGTATTATCCACAAATGGTCTCGTCGACGAAATCGCTCATGGGAACAGAGAGTTAAAAAGCTATCCAGGAAACTAGATGTCGATACAGTTCTACAAAACATACCAGATACGAAATTGACTATATCA
Source organism: Gibbula magus (assembly GCA_936450465.1). Taxonomy (NCBI): domain Eukaryota; kingdom Metazoa; phylum Mollusca; class Gastropoda; order Trochida; family Trochidae; genus Gibbula; species Gibbula magus. Next base: position 59,849,868 of record OW388292.1, on the reverse strand, counting down.
ACTCTAAAGAAAAAGTTGTTTATTCAAGATGAAGAGATATGGTTTACAAGTCTGTGGGACGATCGTAAAAACCCGGTAAATGGAAACAAACTAAGATGTTATCGGCTCTTCAAGAAGGATCTATGTCCAGAACCCTATGTAAAAAATCTGATGTCAAGACACCACCGCAAATCTCTAGCTAAGCTACGCTCAGGTAGTCTTCCTATAATGATAGAAACCGGAAGACAAGCTAGGCCGCCTATCCAACTTGCGGACCGGAAGTGCCCTTTCTGTCCGTTGTATATAGAAGATGAAGTTCATTTTACTATTGACTGTCCACTATACAGTGATATACGATACAGTTTTATGAAACAAGCATTACTTATGGATCCAACTTTTAACTCCAAAACCTCAACCGAGAGATATACTTACCTCATGAAAAATACCGAGTGCCAAGCCAAATTATCCACCTCAATTTATAAAATGTGCCAACGCAGAATTAATTCTATTTAGCAAATGTGATATTTTACCCATTTTATTTTAGCAACCAGTATGTATATATATGTAACTTTATATATGTTTTACTGATTTTAATGATATAGTGTCTCATAGGTCGATCACGGCCGGGCAGTTTTACTAAATGTATTTTATATGTATTTATTGTTTTATTGTAACCTGCGTGACACTTAAATAAACTATTTCTCTCTCTCTCTGTAAACCGATGGGTGCCATCTTGAACTTCAGTCTGATTAGTTATCTAACACAGTTAAAACGACTGCACAAAAACATGTATTTAAAGAAAATGTCCTGGGACGCATTTGACAGTAAATAACAGAAAAAAATAAATGACCCAAAAATCATGTGTAAGCCCGGGATTTTTTTCATAATGGTCGCTACGCCCTTGAGTGCCACCTTCTACTTAATTGTCCACAGTATACAGACCTTAGACACGAAATTTTATCTATATATCAACATTGTGTGTCTCTATTATTTTACTTCACAATGTCAAGTCCAGAGGTTGTATGTATTGTTGCCAAAACCTGCAGACTTATTTTATAACGACGAAAATCTTATTTTTTTTATATAAAGTTTAATATATTTTATAGTCCATTTTAATGTATTGATATTTTATCTTGTATTTTATATGTTGTAGTCTCTCATATCCCTCAACGGTTGGCTCTTAACCTATGTTGGATTTTATATGTGGTCTGTCTTTCAAAATGTGAATACGTTTTAGGGTAAAATTGATATCATAAATGAATTCACAGACAGACAGACAGACAGATATTTTATTCAAGTCTCACCTCGATACATCTAGTGAAAATATTTACATCATGGTTAAAAGAAAACTGGTAAAATATATCGAGCCACCCACCATGGGGTTATGAGAGACTATGTACAAATAAAAAACATCAAAAACATTTAAAATATATACAATGGATTACATAAGATACAGACGTATAGAAATAAAGTGTACAAAAACTAAAAGTAAATCAAGAGTATAAGATATTAGAACGTTTGGATAAAATAGAATAGCAGGTTTTGGCAGCCATATTTAAAACATCCGGATGTGTGAGTATAAGACCTACTTTTTCAATATCACAGAGGTTTGTAAAATCTTCAATCTTGGTTTGGCACAGATGTAAAAGCTCCGTTCTCTCCAGTTCATATTGAGGACATGTAATTAAAACGTGGGTTTCATCTTCTATTAGGTCGTCGCAGAATAGGCATGTTCTCTCGTCCAAAGGTGTGTCAGTGTAACGACCTGTCTCCACTCTTAAAGGGGCCACTCCACTTCTAAACTGTACAAGTGCTTTTCTATGGGATCTCTTCAAATATTTAAAAGCATACATTTCACAGCCAAAGCATTGTTTAAAAGTTCTATACAGTCTGAGCTTATTCCCCCCGCGTCCATTTGTGCTTCGTTCACGCGTCAAATCCGCTTCCCCCTCCGTTAAAAACTGCAAATAGACACTGTGCTGGACGTCAGTAATGACATGACGACTACTGTAGCGATGTTGTAGGGGTATAAAATGTTCCAGTTTCAACTTCTTTAACTTCTTTCGAATCCTGACAGTCTGGTTGTTTCTGCCCCTCAGACCCCAGTGGTGAGACCATACGAAGATCCTGTATGTCAGTCTTGTAGGATCCAGATTACGTAGTCTCATAAATAGGCGTGACACGCTCCCCCACTGCCGTACACATGATGGAGTCCACCCCATATCACCAATCACAGCGCTGTTGGGTGCATATTTACGGAGGCCAAGAAAATACCGCATTGCTCTATTTTGGACAGCCTCTACACAAGAAACATCAAAAGCGCCCCAGATGTTAGCCCCGTAGTCAAGAACTGACCAAACCATAGTGTCATATAATTTGGTGAAGGTGATATACTGCATTTCTCCAAGTTGCTTATATTTCGATATCAAAAGTCCAAGGGCTCTCGAGGCCGAGTTCGCTGATGCTCTCGCCATACGTGCGTAATTAAAATGTGAACTGTGTTGTGTGACTGACTAGGTGATGTCGACTACTAAACGGTGGAGTCTACTAAAGCCTACAGGGACGATCGCCTACAGTCTTAAACAAACAAGTTTATGCACCAGTGGTTCTGATTTTTACATCCTTCTACCTTTCATCAAAGTGGAATCACCCGTTATTTTGTGGACTAATGCCTACAGTTAAAACAAAAATGTGTGAAATGTTGAACTTTGTTACATTTTGGTTTTGAAAAAGATATAATGCATTAAGGATGTCCGCTCCTTCCTGTTGAACTTCAAAAATGAAATATGATTGAGTAAAGATTTTTTCTCATCTTTATTTACTTCATGATATTCTACATCATCTACATACTTTTAAAAAAACAAATGAAATAAAGAAAATGTGACTTTTAGAACCTCTAAAAAGTGCTTAAACAGCATAAATGGCCTAAATTTGACTAAAAAAAGGGGGTTTACATGTACATTTTGTGTCAAAGCTTTAAAAAACCCACACTGCCATATATAAGTTTTCATCGATTTCGGAAAAAAAGTTTAATACTAGAAATGTAGTATTTTAAAGTTGTTATTAGATTTTTCTCTCCCATGTTAAAATTGTACTTCACCCCACTATTTTACAGGCTTCATATCTCATAAAAACCCACACTACCCCCTATTTTTTAATGCTGATTTTCCAATCATATACTTTGATCTTTTAAAAAATATAAATTAGAAAAAAAGTTTAATACTATAAATTTGAGGAGCGAACATCCTTAAGTGAAATATTGACTTTGATCAGGTATTGACTTTGATGAAATGTTGACTTTGGAAATATTTATTGACTTTTGTGAAAGTTTAACTTCAATAAAATGTTGACTTTGAAAAAGATTTTTTTGAACTTAGTGAAATGTTGACTTTGATCACATATTGACTTTAGTGAAATGATGAATTTGAAATATTTATTGACATTTTGGTTCTGAAAAAGATATTTTGAATTTAGTGAAATATTGACTTTGGTCACATATTGACTTTGGTGAAATGTTAAATTTGGAAATATTTCTTGATTTTTGTCAAAGTTTAACTCAAATAAAATGTTGACTTTGAAAAGTGTCCTTCCCCTAAAACATATATTGAGATTATAGATATGTAATATTTTAAAAAAAAGACGTTTCAACAATATAGTCTCCTATAAAATATTAATATTTGCGAAATGTTGACTCTTGAAATATTAATTGCGTTGATGAAGTTTCTATCTAAGGACTTTTTTAAAGTTGAACACTAATGTCTGGCTAAAGGTGGATGTATTGATAATGGAAATAACTGAGAAAGCTTTACCTACACAGTAAATCAAATTTCTATAGCAGTTTCATGACAGTTGTTCTTAAGCTTTTTACTCTTTGCTCCACTTATCCCTCAGCTTGTGTTGTTACTTCTCTACTGTAGGCATTAGTGCACACTAATTGGAACAGTTCACTTGTGTGCAGGTAAGCGTATCGCTGTCACAACTCAAACTGTGGCTATTAATCCCCGTAGGCAATTGTCACTGTAGGCGTTATTACACCTAACTACGCGTTAATCCCAGCGTGTTGTTTACATCAAAGCTTGCCGCTTGTCGACCCGGCGTGTATTCCCGAATTCAAATTGTCGATCCCACGTGTATCCACCTATACCGTAGCAACCATTCATAAAATTGTCCTGTTCATTATCGATATCAGGACTGTTTCGTCCAAACAGTCCTGATATCTGATACACGGACACTTTCAAAACCACTTTCAAACAGGATTAGTGGCAGTTTATCAACGCCAATGACATAACGATTAAGCCAAAGACGTATATCACATCTAATTCCGTGATTAAGCTAAACGTTTGATTCACAAAGATCAAGGCGTAATAAAGGTCGCGTAGGGGCCTACCAATCCGTCGAATTTCATATTTCAGAGAGGTAAAATCCAATCGACGAATGAGCACTGTGATTTTAGCAATTAACTAGTTTTTATGTGACCCTGGAACATACCAAAAGAAACAAAAAAGGGATGTTGTAGGTTTACATTACTTTTGTGTATTAACATCCAAATTTATATTGATACATATGTGATAAATCTTGACAATATCTTTTATAGCAGTTTTTGAACATACTTTTTTTAAGTGTATAGAAATTGTGCCAGATGTTAACATATTGAGGAATATACAGCTGCTGGTGAAGTACTTGGCACCTGAACAGATAGTGAAACTTATCACCAACAGCGGGTGAATTACATAATTTGCACAAACGTTCATGTCTAGGTGTATTTGTCCACCTGCAAGTCTCAACAGGCAGATAATGGTTAATAGTTCTGAATTTAAGAATAGGTAAATATATTGCTTTCGACATTAAAAGGTATGGTTCAAATGATAAATCTTGTTTACAGTATTTGTAATAAATCCCTTTGAGCTTTGCTCTTTTGAACTTATCCAGTTTTGTAAGTTTTGATCCTTTAGTATCTGTTCCACTGTTGAGGCTAGCCACTTGGTTGTACAAATAGAAGGAGTATCATTTATTTCAATTAACCCACCCCTGATATGATTTTTGTTAACATACGTATGAAAACAACTTCAGTCTAACTAACATATCTGGGGCTTTCACACGGATATAATGAAACAAGATACTGGAGGTTTTCAGGGTAGTGGTATAAGTAGCAATCTTATGCCATGAGCTTACAACATGTTTATATATTTTTGATAAGTTCTCGATCGAATTCACCATAGACAGCAAAGTTTCGGGTAGTGTTTTTTTTAGGAGGAGATGAATTTTAAGAATTTCAGGTGTAATCTTTTAATAATACTTATGTTTTCGAATCCCAAAATTTCAGATCCATACACAAATTATTGGATTAAGCATAGTGTCAAAAGCAGATATAATACAATCCAAAGGAAAATTTATATTCCGAGTTTTTTTCAAAAAGGGCATACATGGCCTTTGTTGCAGTCTCGACAAACGATTTGACGGCATTTACATATATACCGTTTCTATAAAGTCTGATACCCAAGTAATTATACATGTCGACAATATCAATATTTTTTGGTAAACGAATGAATTTTAGATTTACTCGCAGGGCCGTTACCAAATAATGAATACTTTTGTTTTTGTGAGATTTACTTGTAATTTCAACATGGAACAATACTGTTGAATGCATCTAGTGATTTTTGTATTTCCACTTGGGTTTAACCGAAAAGAACAGCGTCATCAGCATACAATAATATTATCAGTTTTAGACAAGTCATTGTATCTATGTGTTTATACGATCAGATACATTCTTTAATTTAAGTAAATAAATAAGGAAGTGAGCAGGCAGTGTCTTCTTTTACATTAACAATGACTACTATAACACTAAGCTGTAATTAATCCAAACCTTCTCCCCCTTCGTTAATGAACTTAGCCTCTGCCTGTGTGTTGACACGTTATGTTGAACGCCTATTTTCGACGAATGAGCACCTGCATTATTCGAAGGATGAGCACTATTGAAGATTCAAAATTCGACGAATGAGGCCGTAACCGTAAAAATAGAGCCATGAGCTCTGTAGCTCATCAGGTTTTATATTGTTTGATGATGAAAACAGAAATATATTGTCTCAATATAATGCACAATCCCCAGCCCTGACAAATCTTAGTCTTGAAATTGAGAGAGAGAGCACTCAGCAAGGTCAACACACAGGAGATTATGCAATATGCTGACCCCTTGGCTCTGGTTACAAGCCAGCTTTGCTTTTACAGCCAAATTATGTAATAGCCTCTGCCTTGCACTCAACACTGGCATCACTGATCTAACTGTATAAGGCTTAGAGAGAACAGGCAATGTGATAAATCTCATGGTACATAATACAATTTAGAATCACCTTGGCTAAATAATCTTTGCATATTTTAATGGTTCTAAGCCTTTCAATCCAAACATCTAAACATTCTGAACGCAATATTCCTTCTAGTTTGTTCTGGAGAAGTAGATGAAAAATGATTGTTATGTTTTGACCTGTGAGGGCCTTTTTTATAATATCGACAATATTCAGTTCATAGGCTATTCAATAGTTCTAATTTCACATTGATTACATCAATTTGACAAACATGTCCATAATGGAGACTTGATCTTCGACATATATTTCACATTCCTACTGAATAATATTAACTGTAAAGTTACTTTTTTTGTCAATTCTGCATTTCTCAAACCCAAGTTAGGACTAACATATCTAAAAGATTAGATGACTCTCCCTCAGGTATTTTATTAGGGATAAACTAAACACTGTTTGAAGTGCCATAAAATATCAGTTCAAAATTCAAGGTCAAAGGTTTTTTAGGCTATGGTCCATATTTTGGGTCACAGGGTCACCAAATTTACAAGTTAGAATCCCCATTGGCTAAAGAGTTTGCACAATATTACAGCCTTCTAGGTCTTTTTCTTCTGGAGAAAAAGATGAAAACAGGATTTTAGGCCATTGCCTGTGAGGCCCTGTCCATGCAAAACCGGAAGTTGCCAGTCGTCAACAACCATTTTCTCGACAGACAGTAGTTTTTCAACTAGGGTGGGTCCCGAAATTGGTTAGTTTTGAACATTTTCCATTGAATGATGTTAACAATATCAACATGTTTCAACCCTTTAATAGCTATAGTTTACAATCGCTTCATCTTTAGAACATGAAATGTAATAAATTATTTAGAATTTTAACATTTCGGAACGAATCAATCGACGTCAGAGAGAAAATCCGCGAAAAGGCGACTTCCTACATGAATACAGCAATCTACATGAAGTCGATATTTTATGTAATGGAAAATGCATTCGGAGCTGTGGATTCGTTAAAAATAATCAACGAGCCCCGAATGGGCGATTTGATTATTTTTAACGAATTCACTGCTCCGAATGCATTCTCCATCTTAATCCATATATGACGTCACGAAACATGCATATTTGATTATTTTACAAATTTCGGTGCTCGAATTGAATGACATCTGAAACTCTGCCTTTCCATGCCTTCCTTGCCTTGAATAGAACGTTGGATTCTTACTGACAAACAATCCTAAGGTTTCTAACAGCGTCTTGTGGCCTAATGGTTAGAAGCGCAGAATCCTGGTTTTGCATTACAAAAATGAACTTGTCTAGTTGAGAGATATTTCAAGATCCTATTCATGTACACAAAGACAAAATACATCAGTCTTGAAAAATTACTGAAAATGTCTAAACCTAACACCCCTCCTGACTGGGACAGTCAATGAACAGTTGATTCTTAAATAATAATCAACGGATAACACAATAGAGTGACGTCATGACCATGGATTAAGTAGTTTTAAGGTCTTTGAAGGGCATTTAGAAGTGGTATACATAAGAACATGAATATTTTCTGGATAACAACTTCTTTAATGTTAAAATACACGACGTTTCGGAGTACATACTCACTCCTTCATCAGGTGGAATGAGGGGGCCAGCTCCAATCACCGTGCAACAACTTCAAAGCCACTCACATCAACAATTGGCCTCTCTTCCAATCAACTATAATTATTATTTGTTTAACAATTTCAATAAAGCCAATTGGCCTCCATCATGTGTGTTTATTTACATCTTCAATAAAGCCTATAGGCCATTGTTTATCTACTTACTCCCCCTCATGTTTGTATTGCAAATCCTCATCATTCTCATGCTTCACATCCATCACGTTTGTATTACATATCCCCAGTGTACCCCATTCGCTAGTTTCACAATAATTTTCGACACGCTGGGCGCATGCGTAGAACGATAGAAACATGGGCAGGTGGAGTTCCGGTCTGGCCGATTGTAATCGTTAGCGTAAAGACACTGGAATATCGTGATAAATCTATTGAATGTAACTGTAGTAGACTCAATAACTTTAGAATAACAACAGTCAAAAACGACTTTATACACCCCTGACACCCTGAACTTTACCAAACTTTGAAAAACGAAATCGCGAAACAGGGAAACGAAATCGCCAAACAGCGACACGAAATCGCCAAACAGCGAAACGAAATCGCGAAACATGCGCGAAACGAAATCGCGAAACGAAACCGCGAAGGAGCGAAATAGCGAAGAAGCGAAATAAGGAGTTTTACAGAAATAGAAAGTATGATAGTATTTATTATAAAGAATGCGACGTTTCCTAACTTTCGGAGTTGATAGGCCTGCAAACAAGCTATCAAGTCTATCTATTAAAATTGATCGCGAGGAAGGCTTTAATTATTGTAAATCTGTCATTCGTCATGTCATCAAATTCAACGATATTTACAGATAATATTTCTAAAAAAGTGGGTATGGTACCAACTACTTTGACGTCTTGTGAGAATCTACAAAATTGAAGATGGTATTCATTTGTTCGATACCAACTATATGTTACAGGAGTCGGTATAACATCTAAACCATTGTGCATGTTCCTTGATTTTTGAAATAATATGTAGCATTGTATTATGATATATTGCCACATTGTATTCTACTTACAGACAGGATCCAGCTTCATAATCAAAGTTTCAAACTATAATTGCTATTTTTAGAAACATACGTTGAGTAAACGTTTCTTCTTATACATTGCAAAACTCGTCGTGTGGTATTTAAATACACGAAGATGTATCATCATAAACATGCTAACTAAGAAAGAAGACCAAACGCGAGCCAGGAGGCGATATTTGTTGATTGTTTGATTAATAACAGAGACATTTATAGTTCATATGCAAATGAGAAATACCCTCGTTCAAACAAAGTTAAAAGACTTCAATACAAATCGTCGATTTAAATAAGACTATTTAAATTAGTTTAACTTGCTTATTGGAAATTGGAATATTTATAAGAGTAAGGCACAATTTGCCAAACGAGAAATCAAATCACAATGACCACATTATTTTTTAAACGTAATACAATTTGTATATTCGGTATGTAGGTCAGTATTAAATATTTGAGACTGATTAATCGAAATACGATGCCAAACGCGGTTTTTTATTAGTTTAATAAAACAACTATTGTGAATCATAAATGGTATTCCAGATTATGACTATTTTAAAACTATGACAACCAAACGATACATGCGCAAAATTATACGCGCAACTTATAAATGTATCCAGTATGACAGTCATCATAACATTGCGTGCTACAGTTTTCGCTATACGAATAGGCGTGTTTACACTCCATATGCGACAACTTCATCACTTTTGAATATGTCCGCTTCGAGGTTTTAATTATCGATTACAGGTTAATGAGAGCGAATTGTAATTATATTATTGCATCTATAAAGGCCTAAAGGGGTGCACAAGGCATAATAAGTCCTGGACTGTCCACATTACTGTCAAGAAGTGTGCTGTACAGTGCCTTTGAGTACTGTACTCAAACTTTTAAAATCTTGGCGTATTTACTGTATTATCCTACGTGTTTAATACGCTTTCTTTAAGATTGATGTGTATTTTCTGAATATACCATTTATTTCCCACTCCATAAAAAAAACTATAATGTAGATTACATGAAAATAGCTACAACGTATTAAGTGAATGACATTTTTATGGCGTGTCAATTATCTGATAAATTACGTAACGCCTTAAAGAATGGTATCATGTCAATCAGTCGACAGATAAATTTTCATCTTTATTGAACGGTACCAATCAATATGTAATTAAAATCTTGCTATGTTTATATACTATGCTATGAACGTCAGAAATGATCAGTAAGAGAGCAGCGAAATATGTATCCCATTTTTGAATCAATTTATTTCTTTTTTTATATGGTCACAGCATTTTCGTATGTATAAATGACTTCCACCCCTCTAGCCCCCGTTCCTCTAGCCCCCTGTTGTTACAAGCCGCTAATTAGTACCTCTAGCCCCTCGGCTGGCTGTTTCATTCACTGTGATCACCCCGTATGTCGAGTAGAGTCGGATTAGCTGATACGGCTAATTAACCAGAGTTCATTAGCTGAGATTGCTGTACATGTTAATAGGCTACTGGTAGTAGCTGTTGATTGATAGGTGTAGAGGGGAACCACTATGACTATGATGAGTATTTTATAAGTACAGAAGTCGTTTAACATAACAACAAATACTAAATGTATGTTTATAACAGTTTTTTTCAGAGATATATCATTATGTATATCATTGTACATGGCATATGCTCATAAAGTCAATGAACACAGTACTGTATTTTACAAAACATATAAGGTGTCCATCATCAGCCCGATAGCACAGAGGTAGGATTCCATGCTCCTTTCACATAGCATATACTCGAGTCCAAGACGTTCGATTTTTTCGTCCCTGCCCACGTACTGCTTCCGGCGTTTAGGAACTGACTGTCCACATTCTAGTTGCAAGACCTGAACACGACTGGAAGCCTCCTCGTGAATGAACAATGCCACAACTTCGAAAATGTTAGGATGGGATTTGCCGGCCTTCTTCTTCAGACGTGTGTGATAACCCTCCACATGGTTGTTGGTTCTGGGACCATCGTACTTAAAAAAGTTCCACATGTCTATTGAATACTGCCCATTCATCCAGGTAGACTCAAAATAACTATGAAACTCCGGGACACCGTCCAGAGATGGGGCTTTATGCCCCCCGTCCACCGAACCGCGACCGATATGCGACAGAGTGCGATCGCCGCGATCAAGCCGGTCGCACTGGTCGCAGACATAAATACGAACAATTTTGTAAAAATATGATTTTGCGGTTCCACCAAGCCGGTTATACGATCCCACTACGACCAAAAAGTGATTAATTTCATTTTTCCGGCGAGCACATTGAGACAGAGTTGAGACTGATTTGAATTGCAGTATAGATCGCATGTCGGTCTCAACATAGTCGTACTGAGATACGACTGAATTGGCGATTTTTCATGCGAGTGGTTAGGATCACCGCGACAGTTTCGGCGATCGACATACGATCGCCATACGATCGACTTACAACCACCTTGCGACTAGTGAGATTGCTTTTGCGATCGAGTGCGACCACATTACGACAGTTGCGAGTCTTGTACGACTCCAGTACGACCATTGCGACTTTTCACAAGACTGCATTAAGACATATGCGACCTCGACACAACCTTTTCACGACAGATCGGGCCCAAAGTATAAAAAGGACTGCGACCAGCTGCAATCATGGCATTCGGAGTTTGACTAGCATACAGATAAGATGGAAAATGAAATGGCCCTGGTAGTTGCTCTGGTTTCTGAAACCAGACAAGAACTGCAGTATATCGGCGACTGCACCTTAGCTATGATGAGACACCATCAACGAAGAAGAAGGCGGCGTCGACGGCATGCGGTTTGGGTACGAGAGTGGCTCACCCCTTTGGAGAGGCAAGAACACAGTCAGTACTACCATCTTGTCCAGAAGTTGAAGCAGGAAAATCCACACTTGTTCCAGAATTACATGAGGATGCCTGTCGAGCTGTTTGACGAAATTCTGGAAAGAGTAGGGCCCTTTTTAGTTGGTGAAGGCAGCAACTACAGAGCCTCTTTGGATGCAGGGTTGAAAGTACTATTGAAAGCGAATTTCAATGGATGTTGACAGCTAGGTGACTGTTTCTGCGACTGACCAAAGACCGCCAGTTTTGGGTTTTTATAGCCCTTGTGCCTGTCGCAATGTCGTTCAAATCGGTCGCATTGCGCTCGCAGAAACGCTCGTCATTGGTCGCGTACTAGCGCGGGAACACTCTTGATTGGTCGCTTTAAAAGACGGATAGGAATTTGCACTCGTAGTGCGGTCGTACTGGGGTCTTGACGCGCTCGCCACTGATCGCATTATTTGATCGCCAGTGATAAATTAGCGCGAGTGCATTGAGAGTTGACACGACCTAGGTCCGAGTTCATGCGACTGACACACGACCGTACCAAGACCCCATTGAGACCGATACGAGCGCTTTACGACCGAATTTGAGAGCAAGTAATCAATTTCATCGATCGCAGAAGTTGTGCGATTTTTGAAAACGGACCATCGAACTCGCAAACCCCCCTGCGACAATATGCGACCAATAGAGAGTGAGGAAGATATTTTGTGCGAGCATGGGGATCTTCCCAAGACTCCAGTGCGGTGTCAGTGAGAGTGAGTGAGAGTGTGCACGACCGAAAGACAAAAATCGGTCGCAGTTGGGTCGTATGCTCGGTGGAATGGGGGTATTAGTGAGGATGCATGATAATGCCTGGCTAATCTGAGACACAGGAATGAATGGTAGAGCAAGCATCATTCTAAACCACTGTCTAACATCAGAGTTCGTTGTGTACTCTACAGCCAACTTCACTTTCTGTAACTTTCTATAAAGACATTGTGAATAATGGAAATAACATCCTTTAACAGTCACTTCACTCCCAAAGACAGCAGCACTAGCTCTCATCAAACTTATTTCAAAATCCTGCATTATTCGAGATGGCCTTAGATAAACTCCTAAGTTGTTTTAAACATATTTATTTCACAAAATATTGTGTACATTGTGAATGGGATTGGCCAACAAGCTTAGAGCTTATGTGAAGGCCTCTCCCGAAAACATAATATAAATACATGTTTATTACATACAAAACTGAACCAATAGATATACATTTGTGACATGGTTAAAACAGGTATACCAGCAATATCACATAATACTCTGGTGTAAATCTAGACAACAAGGCATTTTTTAGTTTCTTATTTGAATCTAGTACTTTCCGAGATAAAATCATGTACAGATTGTAAAATATATTGATTAATAATTAGTGATCTTTCTTTGTTACCATAAAGGATTGATTGCAAGTCATATCCTTTTACATAGTAATATTTATTTTGTCGAACATTATCATATAATGGGCATGTAAAAAAGAAATGAACACAATCCTCAGAATAATAACCGCATGAACATGAAGCAGAGGTTGATATATGCCTGTTTAACTTGTCATAATTGAGGTCACTACATCCTAGACGCAGTCTGCAATGAATTATTTGAGCTGATCTTTGTCCAAAATTTGGGTCAAAATGATATTGTTTGCAGATAGTGGTATTAATTGCTTTTTTAAAGTTACTAATTGAATCACTAAGTATTTGATTTTCAGATAGGGAGTTCCATTCTCTAACAACAGAGGGTAAGAAAGATGCCGAATGTCTAACAGTTTTACATGTAATAGTCTGGAGTGAGTTTGAATTTCTCAGATTGTAAGGATTTTTTGCAGCGATATTATCTGGAACTAAGTCTGAAAGATAGGATGGAGATAATTTGTGATACATTTTATAGAACAAACACAATTTCTGTCTTCTACGTCTCTCACTAAGTGAGGTAAAATGTGTTTCTTGATATAACTTATAATGACTTGTACCTCTAACAGCTCCACATATGGATCTTAATGCATCAAGATGAAGATTTTCCAAAAGTTTTGCTTCATACATTGTACAGTTGTCCCATATATTTGAACAGTAATCAAAGATAGGAAGCATGTAAGATTTATATAATATTTCAAGGCTTTTTCTATTCAAACGGTATTTTAAACTTCTTAAACAGTTTATCATAGGTCCCACTCTTCCTATTATCTCGTTGATATGAGTAGACCACTGACAGTCTTGTTGAAGGACAAGTCCTAAATGTTTATGTGAAGTGACATCTTTGATAAGTACATTACTTAATTTTAGATCAGGTTTGTGACCAGGAGTACGTTTTCTACTAAATTGTACCGAAACGGTTTTATTTGGATTAAAATCTACCTGCCAAAGTTCAGCCCATTGAGAAATTCTTTGCAAATTATTATTTAATGTTAGAGCTGCGGTGTTGGGATCATCAATTACAATATATAATGACGTGTCATCAGCAAAGAGTCTGATATTGCAATCTATGTCATCAACAAGATCATTTATATAAATTAGGAAGAATAGTGGTCCAAGGACGGACCCCTGGGGTACTCCGGCTAATACCGTTTTTATTTCGGAAGTTTTACCTTCTATAACTACTCTTTGTTTTCTATTGTTTAAATAACTCTTTATCCATATAAGTAAATCGTTATGAATTCCATAGGATTTTAACTTAGTTATCAGTCCTTCATGCCAAACTTTGTCGAAGGCCTTACTTATATCACAAAAAAACAGCTCTAATCTCTTTACCTTTATCGATTTCCTTGGATATAAAGTTATATAGATAAGTCAGCTGATTTACTGTTGAATCACCTGGTATGAATCCAGACTGCAGATTTGACAAAAGATCGTTGTCTCTAAAATAGTTGAAAAGATATTTAAATATACATTTTTCAAATATTTTGGCTAGATTACTAGTTAGTGCTATCGGTCTATAGTTTGTACAGTCATTTGTGCTACCTTTTTTGTGAATAGGGATAATAGAGGATTCTTTCCACTGATATGGAAATATTTTCTCCCTAAGTGAAGTATTAAAAATGATTTCAAGCGGTTTATTTAAGCAATAGGCACACTTTTTTATTATTCTATTAGCAACACCGTCAGGACCGGTTGCTTTATTATTATCAACTGATTGTAATAAATCTAAAACTTCTTTAGGTGAAACGGTAATAGATGAAAGCGATTTCTGTGTTTTAAGGCTAACAGAGGGTGGACGGGAGGAAGGATCCCTTACTTGTGCTTGAGATATGAAGTAATTATTTAGTATATTTGCTATATCACTGTTATCATCATACAACTTGTTGTGATAAAGTAACGACGGAAAAGGGTTTTTACTTTTGGTTTTGTGTAAGTAGTTCTTCATTAATCGCCACCACGATTTATTACCAACTGACGAGTTTATCCTATCATCTAATTTTTTTAGGTGATTATCTTTCGCAATACGGACAGCAGAAACAACATTATTTCTCATTTGCTTAAATTTCGACCAGTCTGAAAACAAATTCCTGCATTTAGCTTTCTTATGTAGTCGATTTCGTTTTCTTATGAGACGGCGAATTTTGTTATTTAGCCATGGTGGATCATCTGGTCTTACTGTTATTAACCTATTAGGAATATGTTTATTACAAACAGCCTTTAATGTACATGTTAATATATCTACCATGTCATCTTGTGATTTCAAATTGAAAAGTGTTTCCCAATTTACGGAAGTTAGGTCATTTAATATAGCTTCGTTTTTTGCTTTATCATAGTCATATACAATTCGCTTGACGTTGACTTGTTTCTTTGAGAGAATCTTAATATGAACGAAGATTGGACAATGATCACTGCATATAGGATCTAACACACCCGATTCATCAACATCATCACGAGCATTTACAAATATCAAATCAATCAGGGTTGACGACGAGTGTGTTATTCTAGTGGGTTTCTTGATTATTTGTTCAAGATCATACATGGTTTCAAGGTATTCTATCTTATGTTTCATATTTCCTAGGGCATCAATATTGAAATCACCCGTTATGATTGTTTTCAAGTTTAGATCAATAGCATTACCAAATGATTGATCAATGAGATCCCAATAATGTTCGCCTGTATATGCTCGATAAAAAACACCAATCAGATATATATCGTTCTTAAGACCGACTTTTACCCATAATGCTTCAAGATTATTAATATCCAAATGGTCCATTGCCTCAACATAAATACTTTCCTTAACATAAATTGCCACTCCCCCACCCCTGCTTGGTCGATCTTTTCTGAACGGGGATGAAAGCCTGGTAATAAAATTGTACTACTATCTATATCCTTATTTAACCAAGTTTCTGTTAAACAAATAACATCATATTCTGACAATTCAGCATAGATAATATCAATTTTTTCCCTAAGACTTCTTATATTAAGATGGACTATTTTAAGTTGCTGGTAAATAGGACCCGGGTTAGGGTGAACATCACCACAGCTAAGTAATATTAACATTAGCATGAGAGAAATACTACAGGAGTACACGCAAAGATAAGATAAAGCTGATCTGCACAGTAAACATTTGTTAAATGCCTTGCAGTGTAAAGACATAGTAAAGAGACCCACTGCCTGTCTATAGTTAGCTAAGTCAATCAACATCAAGATAGAATAATAAACACAGAAGACTAAGAGAGGCAAGTGGGCAATGAACGGCAATAATAATTTGTGATTGCTGGTATAAACATGTTTCAAGAAAGTCTGATGACAATCTGTTACTAATGAACTGGTACATGAAAACACTATTCATCAATGAAAAAATCCATGTCAAAAACCAGAGTAATGGTAAAAGAAAGCTGGCCATGCTCATATCTGGAGGCATCGGAGAAATAAAAAGAAAAAATGGAATTACGGGGCAAATATGATGAATGTGGTTTCAATATGTTAAAGGTTTATCACCGTGTAAAATTTTTAATTACGACAAGGGATCGGTAAAACAATCAGATAAGTCAATGTCAAAATGTGTTCAAGTGTCACGAATGTCTTGAATACCGAGGGTTTTGTATTGACAATCTTTACAAAAAAACAAAAACAAAAATATTTAAAAAATAAATAAATAAATAAAACGAATTAAAGAAAAAGAACCAACAGGAGAAACAAGAAAAACCCAACAATCAAACAAATCATTTTGTTTGAAATTAAAGGAGAAGGTTAGGTCTAACCATTGGAACGATAAGAAAAGAAAAACAAAAAATTCTAATACATATACTGTCTAACTGAAATAAGTAAAATGTAAGTGAAGAAGAAAAAAAAAAGGATAGAAATAGAACCAACCAAGTAAATGCAATAATCACAACATGAAGATCAATCAACATCACCATTCACAATGAGTGAAAAGAATGAGAATGTAAACACCATGAGCATGTAAATTTCATGCTTGATCTCTCAGCCAATGACAGTTTATGAGGTCACCTTTGACCCTTCTGAATGAACTCAATGTTCCATCGTTTAAGTAAAGATTGCAAAGTTCTTATTCACCACTTAGTACTATTGCCACTTTTAAATTATTCGCATTATAGTAGTTTTAATTTGCTTAAAATCGTAAGTTTTCCGGTATTGTTTGTGTTTATGAACAAAGGGATATCAGTTGGACGAGAGCGCCGGGCGCCGTATCTCGAACGTTGACTGGCTACAGGAAGGCACGTGCGTGAACACCATATTTGGTCATGTAGTACACATTTGTTGATATCGTGCCAGTTCAGGTACACACAATGAAATTCAAAGAAGATTTTCAGGATCATTCATCAGTAGAGATTCATTAAACACAGTCTCCTAAGTTTGAGGCTTTGTCCTGCAGCATCTTGTAAAATCTTGTATAAGTTGAGGCACTCTTGTTGGGGAGGAAGCCGAAGACCAGTGGCAGCATCACTCCAAGAACGAAAGCATGGATGGTCACCAGCTGATAGAAGAGCGCAGGGGACGTCTCGAATGTTCCGTCAACATGCCAGGTGTCAGCCTTCTGTAATTCCTCAAGACCAGCATTGGAGGCAAATGCTATGATCTTGTCATCTCCGGTACCATCTTCTCCTAGAAGGAACCGGTCACCCTGCACTGTAGACGTCCACTCTTCTTCGAGACTGATGTCTGCTCTTGAGCTTGGCATCTTGGGGAATCTTTTCCTCCGTTCCCGGTAGAGTACTGTCCTCACATTGGTGAACTGGGGCAGGTTAGCAGCGGTCTCCTGTGGTGTTGCATCAGACTGGTCAGTCAGCAGACGCACCTTCTCCTCTTCATAGATGACTTGCATTGGCACTGCTTCTTCTCTCGCCCTTTTCCTCATGTTGCCCTTCAGCTTTCTGGCAGCCACTTCACCCATGTTGGGAGGATGAGTGTGATCGTGACTACCGTCAACCACTTGTCCATCTTCAGTAAGAACAAGAGATGCCTTGCAATGAGCATGCTTTCGCATACTGCAAGTCCACTTCAGACCGGACTTCAGCTGCTTGGATTTGTGGAACACGTAATGTTCATAGACTGCGACTCTGTTTCCCCTAGCACTTTCAACGAACTTTGATTGACATGGCCATTTTATATGTAAAACTTAATATCCACTCTGGTCTACTCAGATACAAACAGGTAGGCCAACTAACAGTAAAAATAACAATCTCAGCTAATGAACTCTGGTTAATATCAGATATATCAGCCGACTCTATTCAGTTAAGCTAACAGTAAAAATAACATCAGGTAGTCCAAAGGCAATCTCAGCTAATGAACTCTGGTTATTTAGCCGTATCAGCTAATCCGACTCTACTCAGTTTAACTAACAGTAAAAATAACATCAGGTAGCCCAAAGGCAATCTCAGTTTAACTAACAGTAAAAATAACACCAGGTAGTCCAAAGGCAATCTCAGCTAATCAACTCTGGTTAATTAGCCGTATCAGCTAATCCGACTCTACTCGCCATAGGGGAGTGAACACAGTGAATGGAACAGCCAGTCAGGGGGCTAGAGGTACTAATTAGTGGCTTGTAACAACAGGGGGCTAGAGGAACGGGGGCTAGGCGAATGATGCCGTATAAATGATGTAAACACAGGAAGTCAAATATTATCTAATTGAATAGATTGTGGCTAGATGACCAAAATGTGACAAAAGAATCATATTTGCATTGAGAATATGCATTTGATTTATTAAGTTGATAGTTGTTTGCAGTTTTTGATTCAAACCTGCTGGAGTATATAATTTGTTTGCCATTTTTTAAAATATGAATGTATATGTTAAAATAAGATGTTCACAATATCGTTCCTTCTTTCTTTGAACCTTAGAATAACTGTTTCTGCATTTAATTTCGATTCGGTGTCCGTTTCACTTTTTAATTCATTCCAGTAGATCCTGCCACAACCTTTTGACAAACCATTCTTTATTAGATTAGATTAGTCATTAGATTAGACTCAGTGTATCTCAGTTTATTTGGCAGCTCTTGTTGGCAACATTAGTATTTTGACGTATTCCAAAGTTACTCCAACTTACTCTTACTTCTCTAACAAATATAAACAATAACAAGTTACCTATTATCCGTCGTTTATATTACCAGTTCGATTTGCTTTTGTATCGATCTTACATTGTCCTCGATTAACGTTACATTTATCATAAAACATGCAGATTCTATAATATATAACTGTTTTGTATACCGGTACCTTATAATATAAGTTTCATAACTCTCAGACACATTGTCATGTTATGTTTAATAAACAATTATAGGACATCGGATTGCTCAAACATCACAGTCTTACTTTCCATGAACAGGGAACTGTTATTTTCGCTCCTTAGCGATTTCGCTCCTTCCCCCCTTCGCAAATTCGCTTCCTCGCGATTTCGCTCCTTCGCGGTTTCGCAGTTTCGCTCCTTCGCGATTTCGTTTCGCGCATGTTTCGCCGTTTCGCGATTTCGTTTGCTGTTTCGCGATTTCGTGTCGCTGTTTCGCGATTTCGTTTCCCTGTTTCGCGATTTCGTTTTGCAATTTCGCGATTTCGTTTTGATTTTTTCCGATTTCGCGATTTCATGTTGGAAAGTTAACACGAAATCAAATGGCCCCTCTCAGCCATCATACTTGAAGACCATAAATTCGATTCAATTTTCTGACGACCATTTGAGTCATTGCTATTTCAAAACCTATTTTCCCAATATATCGCCATGTTAAACATTAACGCCTAAACCACCAGGTTTTATGTTAATCAACTTGTCAGATTAAGAAAAAAAATTAACAGAAATTATGAAGATGTGGTGAGGATAACTCATCACAGACAGACAGACATAATTTTATTTACATCTCACTCGTGATTACAGCGGTATACATATATCATGATAAATAATATACAATAAAATACACGACCAATCACTCAGCGATTTATGAGAGATGAATTAAAAAGTGTAGTGTATACAGTATAGTAAAACGTAATATACATATAGAATTAAAATGGGAAATATATAAGCTAAGAGTTATTTGTACAGGGAATAACGTCGGTGTTCTAAAATATTACTGCAGGTTTTGGCAAGACAAAATATAAAATCATCACATGTAAAAATACGGGCAAGTTGTTGTAAAACTGGTAAAAATAAACACATCAACAACATGAGAGCAGGGGCCGGTGCAAGATTGAAAACCCGGCGGGTACTTTTTCAACGTTGAATAATGACCCGGGGAGTCTTTTCAACGCATCGGGTCTTTTGTCAACGTTGAATGATTACACTGTCGGGTTATTATTCAACTTTGAAAAAATACCCGAGGTGATGAAAAATGACCCCGGGTCAAACAACTCGTTAGCAATAACCACTGGTGCATAAAGTTGTTTGATAAGACTGTAGGCAAAGTGCCCTGTAGGCAGAAGTAGACGCCGCCATTCTATTTTATAACAAATGGCATGTCAGTGACCGGCATGTCATATATGTTTATTGTAAAATAGGAAATAGACATTAACGCGACATTCAGTCTAGATATTGTCAGTCAATGAAAGTAAGGAACATATATTAAACCAATGGGATTTAGGAATAGGATTATAGCTTTGAATAGCCTAGGCTTTTCTTTGTCTTGGCATTCATTTGAAGAAAAACTTAGCGTTGTGCGATTACTGAGGATATACATGGGTTATCAAGCTCATAATGGTGGCGCTGCTCGTCGGCGACGCACATCGTAATCGTGCTCTCGTCTTTTTGTATGTTTTGTGTCTTTAACTGTCGCCAAAGTGCACATCTTGAGCACGGGAATTCAGGAAGTATGTCGGGCAAGATATTGCTGAAAACTGTTTGTCTTGTTTTAACACTTTTATGATCTTGCAACACTTCACTGGTGAGTGTTCAAAATGGACAGCAACGGACGCCAACAATGGCCGCCCAAGCCAGACGCAAGTGCTTCATTACGAACGGACAACCCTTTTAAAGCTCCGGAGCTACACAGATATTAGCTCACTAAAACTGGATATACCACCGGAATGTGACAGTGGACCATCACAGAGAATACGGAAAAGAGGTAAGAGGGGTGGAGTGAGACGCCGTGTCAGGGCGAGACAGAACAGACCCCCTCTACCTACACTCGTTCTCGCTAACGTACGGAGTCTACGTAAACAGTTCACGGAGCTCGAAGCATGCGTAAGATATCTTCACCAGTACAGAGACAGCTGTCTTCTGTGTTTCTCGGAGACTTGGCTAACCGATAGTGTTGACAATGCAAGCCTACATCTAGATGGATTTGGAATCCCTATTCGGCAGGACAGAGATGAAGCGGCAACCGGTAAATCTAGCGGAGGTGGCGTATGCATGTTTGAAACTCAAAATGGTGCACAAATTATGTAGTTAGGGATACTATATGTACGCCTGATATAGAACTGTTATGTGTGTCCTTCCGACCGTTCTATCTACCTAGGGAATTTGGCCAAGTGTTTGTGACTGTCGTGTATATTCCACCAAATGGAAATGATAAACGTGCTGCGGATATACTGTGTGATTCTACCAACAAGCTGGATCTGCTATCAGTCGACGCTCCTAAATTCATTCTGGGTGACTTTAATAGCTGTAGTTTGAAATCATCCCTGCCACACCTATACCAGTATGTGAACTGCAAAACAAGAGGAGAGAAGACCATTGACCTTTGCTATGGGACTATCAAGAACGCCTATAAATCATGTTGCCAGCCACCTATTGGATCTTCTGACCACAACACAGTTTACTTAATTCCGGCTCACAAACAGAAACTTAAATCTCAAAAACCAGTGGAAAAAACAGTGAAAATCTATTCTCAAGATTCTATCGAAGAGTTGAAAGCTTGCTTTGATAGCACAGCTTGGGACTTATTCGAGCAGGACTCCGATAGTGTCGACTCATTGTGTGAAATTGTAACCTCTTACATAAACTTTAGCGTGGACTCGATTATACCGACTAAAACAATCAAGATCTTCCCGAACAACAAGCCATGGGTGACAAAGGAATTGAACGCCTTACTAAGTGAGAAGAAACGTGCGTTCTGTTCAGGTGACAAACTCAGGGTGAAGTCGGTACAGAAGGACACACTATGCTGTTCTATGGACTGTAAGATGAAGTACAAAGAAAAACTTGAATCTAAATTTCGGGAAAATAATCTTCGGGATGGATGGAACTGTGTTAAGACTATTCTTGGAACAAATCGGAAACAGAAAGACATCAATGTGAGTGACAGTTTAGAGTTTGCAAATGAACTGAACACCTTCTATTCTCGGTTTGATGTAAGTGACTTCACGGAAGACAGAACTCGTATTTTGGAAACTCTTACATCTAATGAAATTCCAGATATCTCCGCTGATGACGTCAGAGAAACTTTCAGGAAACTCAACTGCCGTAAGAGCTCAGGCCCCGACAAGTTAACTTGTGTTATTCTCAAAGAGTGTCGAGATCAGTTATGTGACGTCTTTAAGCGACTTTTTCAAACAACCCTGGTACTTAATCAAATACCAACCATCTGGAAAACATCTACCATTGTACCACTCCCGAAGATTCACAATCCTAAAGTGCTAAATGACTTTCGCCCAGTTGCTCTAACATCTGTAGCCATGAAGTGCCTGGAACGTATTGTGAAAACTTTACTTATGCGTGAGGTTGAAGATCATCTAGACCCTCTCCAGTTTGCCTACCGACAAAGAAGAGGTACAGACGATGCTACCTTAACTCTTCTTAATCTTATTTACAAACATTTAGAAACGAACGGATCATATGTGAGAATTCTTTTTGCTGACTTTTCCTCTGCGTTCAATACCATTCAACCACACTTACTTCTGTCAAAACTATCGAACATGTGTGTGAACAGTTACATTGTAAAATGGATTGGCTCGTTCATGATGAACCGACCTCAGTGTGTTACTGTTAACGGCATCAGTTCCTCTGTTACCAATCTGTCCACAGGAGCTCCACAGGGATGTGTACTCTCACCCATATTGTTCATCATTTATACAAATGACTGTATAGGTAAAGCAGCTAACTGTTTCATTATTAAATTTGCCGATGATGCAGCTATTGTTTCACTTTTAAAGTCTGCTGACCTTTCTTACAGAAATGAGATTGCAAATTTTACAAATTGGTGTAAAGATAACTTTTTGATTTTGAATACCAAAAAAAAAAAAGGAATTATCATTGACTTCCGCAAATCTTCTATCTCTTCGGATCCTATTTCAATCAACAATGAAGAAATCGAAATTGTAAACAAATACAAATATTTAGGCACTTTCATTGACTGTAAGCTTACTTGGAATGATAATGTTGATTACCTGTTCAAAAAAGGCCAGCAGAGATTGTATTTCTTACGTCGTTTAAATACTTTTAGAATTGATTGTTCTCTCATGGTGTTGTTTTACAAAACATTTATACAAAGTGTTTTAAGTTTTAACCTACTTTGTTGGTTTGGTAACCTGTCTGTTCAAAACAAAACTAAATTGAACAAAATTGTTAACACAGCACGCAAAATCATTGGGACGGATTCAATAATATCTATCGGCCAGCTGTACGAGCAGCAAATTGTTAAAAAGGTGCACAAAATTGTAAATGACAGCTCTCATGCTCTCCATTACGATTTCGAATTTCTCCCATCAGGACGTCGTCTGCGCATGCCGATAGCTAGAACAAACAGGTTCCGCAATTCTTTTATTCCTGCCGGTATTAAATCTTTTAACAACAGTTAATCATTATGTATTCTTTTATCATTTACAACCACGTTAAACTACTGTAATTTTAACATCTGTAATTTGTTAAAGTCTGTAATTTTAACAATCATTACAAGCCATATCTTATCCTTAATTTATTTTAGTGCTCTTATCTATTCATTTATGATCTTAGTGCTCGTTGTCATGTGATATGTTGTGATTTTATGTTTTGTTCTGTTATATGTATTTTACGATGTAACCAGAATTTCCTTCGGGATAATAAAGTCTTATCTCTTATCTTAAAACAGGTTCGTTGTTCTACTCATTGGTCACATCGTGTGTTGCTTTTCGCATGCGAGATACTTGCACTTGTATAAAACTGATTATATGTACTTTTGTTATTTACACAATGATATACGTCGCAAGTATGATTTCTTGGAGAGCAATACATAAGTCCGTGGCGGGTTTGACGAGCCACTTCTGTTTTTTGTTTTATCATGATAACAAAACATAACCATCGAAAACAAAAAGGATAATGATTATTAGTAGTATTTGGTTCGATTAAAAGACATTCCTTTTCAGTCTTGTACGGCAAAAAGTTGTGAGTTAGCCGATGCGCAAACAAAACAATCTTCAGGGAAGTGATCTGAACACAGACGCGAGGTTGACGTTTGTTTTGCTACCTCAACGCTCGATTCGCTCGAGCAAAATCGGTCCATTTGGAGTGAGGCGAGACATCAGAAGGAAACTTGTAAAGTGTATCTTAAAAATCAGGATTACTCGAACAGTTTACAGCAGAACATCGATGTGACATTGTAGCAAAGCATAGATATAACAGATTGACTGACCGATTCCCCAGTGTTTGCCCTCTTTCGTTTGTCGCTGGCTGGTGAAAAGCAGACGATCTTTATGCAATGTTTAAGTCGCTCTTGTTTAATACATGAACAACATATTACTTTGGGGTTGGGGGGGGGGGGGGGGGGGGGGGGGGGGGGGGTCTCATTATTCACAAAATAGTCTCATGACTCAATTGCAGATAAGAATTCAATACAAAATAATATATTTCGGCGTATAAGGCTACCAACGTTTCGAGAATAAGGCCCCTTTATCCGCCCCCAAAAATGGAGTGTCCTGATTGGTTGTAACTGAATCTAGTTGTGCAATCAGCGACCTCGTTGTAAAGGTGTTTGCCAATGACACATCATAATGATAAAATAAACGTAAGATAAACGTTTTCTCGTTTAATGTGTTTTGCCTCGTAAAACGCTATTTGATTTTGTGAAAACTATTGATCATAAACATGCTTATAAATAAAGAAAACCAGTTCATTTGTGTTATTTAGCAAGACCCTTATGCCCCCATTTCACCATGAGCCATCATCAATAAATCTATCGAATTTATGCTACAATTTCGAACAATCTCGTGAACGTTGCTGTTGTTGTCATTTAATTTATTTCTAAACATTGCGTACGATTCGGATTCCTTCATATGGTTTATATGACGTCAGATACCATTGAATACTTGAATACAGATACTTGTCTTTGAAATAAAATTGAATTACATTGTCGTCATATGAAACTTATTGATCATGTCATGTTGTAGATAAAAGATTTCACGTTATAAGTAGAATATATTTTTCAAAACTTATTTTGTATTTGAAACAATAACATACTTGATGGCTCTTTAAGAACGTGATATATCAAGGTCAGAACGGATATAAACTGGCTAAGGCTTTTATTGAGCTAGTTGAACACGTCGTGAAAACGTCGTGAACACGAGGTAAACGGGCAACATTGTAAAATCTAAACGTTGTACTGTCTGAGGACGGGGTAAAGACGAAATGGAGAAATAGGTATGAACGTACTGACGCCGTAGTTTGAAAACTATAAACAGAAGTTGCCCGTTTCTATTCATTACGAGGCCGTTTTGCAATTGTTTTTGGACAAGGTAGGACGTAGTAAGAACAACATTGGTGTGACTTAAGCATAAAAAATATGTTTTCATTCTCTTTAAATCCACAGAATGGACTGCGACGCTGATGATCCATAGGTATACCAAGAAGATCCCCAGGAACTCGCCAACCACACCAGGTAATGACTTTAATTGTGTACCATATGGTCAAGTAAAGTCAAAGCAAGTTCATTTTGTAAAGGCCGCTGGCTCCTTTTGCTAAAGCTTTGTGTACAAAGACAATAGCACAATACAATTTGAATTATGATTGTTTTGCTTATAATTGATAATTGAATACTAAACGATGTCCCGTTTGATAACATGTTTATGAAATGAGTGAATGGTTTGGTATTTTAACGAGCGAAAGCGAGTTAAATACCGATGCCGTTCACGAGTTTCATAAACATGTTATCAACCGGGACGGAGTTTAGTATTTTATTTATTACTCAATGATGCTAATAGCATTAACTTGCAAGACAATCGTTGTTAGGGACGCTCACTTGCAAATAGGTCACCCGCTATTGCAGTAGCGCGGCTAACATTGTGATGTCAACAAAAAACGACTGTAACGTCACGCGCCGATTATGACGTTACAGCAGCACGCGGTGGTATCACACCTGTGTGTAACCAACTCATTAATTGTTATCTAATGAGTGATCCCACCACGGCTGAGTAATAAATATATTTCTCACATAATAGGATAAAATAATGACATGAAAATATAAAATGAATTTCATCCTCTATACCTTGGTCCTCCTGCGAGATCAGGGTATTTAAATCCGTATGACATAGAGATTATTAACCAAGTGTGTTTCCGTATCATTAATATCATATTTTTGGAATAAAAATTGTATTATGCGAGCCTTTGGCGAGCATAATACATTATTTTTTATTCCAAATATATGATATTAATGATACGGAAACACACGAGGTTAATAATCTCTTTATCATATATATCATTATTAAAATAAGCGTGTTTTTGTAGTAAAAGTGGAAAGAGAATTGACCTAGTTTTAGCGGAGTAATATCACAGACGGTACATCAAAGTGATGGTCACGACATCGGCTGTGAAGTGCCTTAAATAGTTCTTAATTAAAACAATTTAAAAACACATGTGCGCGATTCTTTAAAAAATCAACAGTTGGTCCCTGGTTTCTTGTCATGGAGATATTTTCAACCAGTTCATAAGCATCTATCTAAAGCACTCATAAATAATTTGGTCACGTTGCTAGAACAAGGGAAGTAACTCTAGTTTCAACGTTTTGGAAGCTGCGTTGCCGGGTTGATTCGGATTGCTGCATAACAGTATCTTTCGCACTTTAACGGTAATTATTTGTGAGGTGGGGTTGTTTCCTTTGTTTATGACAATAAGTACCTATTAAAGTACCTAATACCGTATGCTCAGCTCTCAAGAACTGCCAAAATGCAAGTGCGATCGACGAGGCGCGTTGGTAGGTCACACACTGACACGTCAAGATTCATTTTGTACACAGGACACTGCAGCTACTTGTTGATGCTGTTGGTTAGCGCACTGAAGTTTTGAATGATTTTTAAAACAAATCTACAATTATCTTGACTTTGTTAACACTATAAATGCACATGGTGTACCATATCAGATGATTTCGCGTTTTCGAATATCCATTCATTCAAGCGGAAATACGCGGGTAAACTCCCGGTTACGCTTTTCAATGATTCGTAAACAGTTTTAGGATTCGCATGGAAAGAGTGGAATTTTGCAAAAGTAGTTCGTGTATTTGACCTTTGACCTGTTTTGCATATTTATCAGATTTGGATACCAAGTTTATCAGATTGCTTTATTGCATCGATAACACCCTCAATTATATGATAAATAATTGTACATATTTTGTGCTCAAATTAGCTATTTCAGGTCATGTGAGGGCATATGAAATCACTTGAGCGTGACAATATCAATCTATTACTCGCCCGTACAACATAATGCAGTGTAATATTCATATATGGCAATATTACAAGTTTATTACCTACAAGGGCAATCATATCATATCATACGGAGGTTCATATTTATCATACGATGCCCTAGGGCAAAATATCACTTGTCATGATGACGTGACGTCATAAACAATGCTATGCCGTCACGTTTCGTCAATGACGTTGCGTTTTTGGTACGCTGACAGCGGGTCGCCAATCTATGGTTGAAAGTTGATTTTACCGTATTTTCATTAATTTTATGACTTTGGTAATAAACAGAATGTTATATTCCTGTTTATATGCCATACAATGTTTACGACAACCCTGCCTGAATATCGGTATATCCCTCGCTGTCGCTCGGGAAAAATTAATATTCAGCCACCCGTGTCGTAAACATAGTAGCCTTTGACATAGACACTCAATAATATCCTCTATTTAATATCACTTCAAGTGTCTGATGATCGTGTGATTCTGACGTCACAATGGTCACTAAAGAGATAATAATAATGATGATAATAATAATGTACATTTCAACGCCTAATATCCAGTGCAAGCACTGTTAAATGGCGGCACAATTATTACCCTGAAGGAATTGTACTTTCGGTGCGCGACCATATAGGCCCATACCTCCCTTGTACAGGTTTTTGAGAATTTACGGGAATATACTGTAAATTTTAACTGAGGTTCATCACATCACATGAACATGTGCAAAAGGTGATATATACTGAATATTGAACGGCAAACAGCTTGTGAATATACTTTAAACTAACATGGCAGTAGTTTATCCATGGTGTAATCTGCAAACAATTTCATATTTATAAGTACAGTCATTTAAAGGTCAACTGAATTTCCCAATTCATGGTTACTTCTGGGATTCATGAAAAGGGGATTTCAATTTTACAAATACCCGACTTTAGATTTCTACAATCAACTCATAAATTATATAGGGCTTTTTAATTACACGCCTAATGAGTGCTGACAACTGATTCACTGTTTAAAGTAACTGAAGCGTATCTGCCAGGTGTGACGTCACTCCCGGAGCCTTGAAATCCGCTTACATGATATTTCAACGTCATTTAGCACCCTTTTAACTGTCGATTTAACATACCAATATACGTCAAAACAACTGAAATCTTCGATAAACAATGACAGTTTATGCCATTTTACCGAAGAGTCAACCAATCAAAGCATTAGTAAACACAATCCAAAACAAAACAAAATGATTTGTTAACTGTTTTCTCAAGAAATGAGGGGAGAAAAATGTATCTAACTTGATGTAAGCACTGTTATTCTAGTGGATATGTTCACTTTAATGGCAGATTGCCTCAGTGATGATCGTTCGTGACGTCAAGGGATATGCATTATCTGTGCATTATTTATATTTTTAACAGTGCCGAATGTAAGGCACGAATGATTCCTAAAGCTTACCCGCTGATTAACTTCGCTATGTATAGCATATATGCCAGCCAATGAAATGTCGTGAATTGAAAGTTGCGGTCGTCTTATCCAGCTACTGTCAATAATTATTGTTCGAGTCACTTAATCATTTCATTTGATGTTTTTTCTTTCCGTTGGGAGTATTTCCCTTCTACACAATCAGGATAAATAAGGTTTCTTACGGATTAAAACCCCGACGTACATTGGTTACATAGAGAACACTGTTGTCTGTCTTTCTCAATAGAGATAAAGTTGAATGTCCATTGACTGGTCACATTGTAACATAACTGACATTTCTCTTTTACCAACAGATAAACAGGATATTCGCCATCTCGACTGATCCAGCCTCATGCATATATTCACACTACGTTAAATAGAGACAGGCTATGTTTACGGATTCTGCCTATGGATATGTCGCCACTCAACTGCCACCACATACGTGTAGAAGTTATGACGTCATATTTTTTATAACTTTGAATAACATGCTTTTGCTGATGCCTTTGCCGACTCTAGAAGTGAAATTACGACAAAAAGACTTGGATTGGTAATTCTGTCATTAAAGTAATATGTGGGGCTCAACTGAAATGGAGTTTTAAAACGTACACTAATATAGGCCTTGTAATAAGACGCATGCAGGAACGGTGTGGCGATGTCGACCTGATATAAACCTTAATGATTTGGGTCCAGGTTGAGAGCTTTCAGTAACTCAAATTAACTGTCAAACTATATGCAATAAAACATACCTTTACGTTAAATGCTTTTAACTAAATAAAAAAGTAAGTTTGAATCTGTGTTGTTATCATCGGCATTAACATCGATGCCATCGATGTCTCGCACATGGTGCATCTCACCTCACAAGGGCGTATTGGATCACAGGCTAAGTATAACGCAAATAGGTTGCGCAGCAGAGATGAAATAACTAGTTCACACACGGAAAATTGGTCATTTCATCGGTGTTGCGCAGCCTAAAGCTTTCTGCTAAACTTCGCTTGTGGTTTAAAAGAAGTGAGTGTGTATGTCTGGTTCTCACTGCTTGTACCTCCCCATGAGATTATTTCACGGTTAATTAAAGGGAAGG
The DNA here is from genome assembly GCA_936450465.1 of Gibbula magus. Taxonomy (NCBI): domain Eukaryota; kingdom Metazoa; phylum Mollusca; class Gastropoda; order Trochida; family Trochidae; genus Gibbula; species Gibbula magus. The sequence continues at coordinate 59,819,575 of OW388292.1, read as the reverse complement.
GAGGGAAACAAATGCCTAACCACGTTATTTATGACATTTAAGCATTTTGACAACATGTTTGACAATGTATTATTTAGGCAAATCATGCAAATACTATTGAGCCACAGATCCAAATGCTTTATTAGAGCTTACAAACCTCCAGTGACGTCACACCACTATACTGCCTATAACATTATATACTCAATAATTCCTATCACATTATCCCCGGGATTCTAACGTTATTTCCCTCTACCCAGGGCAATAATCTTAATAATGCCACTCTTCAATTATCTGTCTTTAATACTGAGATGTTAGGTTTCAGATGAAAGTTAGTGCATGTTATGGTTCGCTAGTTCCAGCCGATGCTCGCAGGTTTCACCGCAATGCATAGCCACATGACGTTGTGGGCTTTCCCCCTGCCATACCACTAGCAGAGTGAAATACTCTTGAAAGCGGCGTTAAACCCCAACAAACCTCACCTCACCTTAGTGCATGTTATGTCTAACTCTATTGGAAAACAACTGTTAATTCAAACATCAATCTCAAATTTTGTTTTTCAATAACCCGTCTCGAACCAGAAACCTCGATACTCCTGCTCACCAAGCAGCGATGATACCACTGTGCTACAGTGACTAGGCTGATGAAGTTGTTTCCTATGTTCCCTTTATACCCTACTGCCTTTCATCAAAAGGGGATAATTTACGGACGACTCGCACTATCAATTAGAATAGATTAAACAAAGAATTTAACCACGGGGTCGGTTTGTAGGCTTGATAAAACATGCCAAAGGGCGTTTATGAGATTTAAAATCCTTACCCTCGGGATAAACACTCGGGGCTAACGCCCCTCGTGTTTATCCCTCGGGTTGCGGGTTTTAAATCTCATAAACAGTTTAAACACCCTTTGGCATGTTTTATCCTAAATATATGATGGCATCTGAGGCGATACGAAATATCAAAGCGTATGCTCGTGACGACCCGCTTGTTGTTAAAGGGACACTGCGTCGAGGATAAACATGAGATCAGATTTATCTACATATACTGATTAGCGTGTCTGCTAGGGAGTCACGCTTCACCTCACTGTTTTCATGGAAATGATTTTTTTTACCAATTACGTAACGGTGTCTGAATTGGGGTCTGTGACTGGTTAGCAGACACTCTAATCAGCACAGGTAGATACATCTCATCTTTATCATCGACGCAGTGTCCCTTTAAAATCAACGTTGGTAATGGTAACTACCTGGAGATGTTTCTCTCCCTGGATGTATGAACTATGTACAGGTACAGGTTGTCTCATTGATAAGAATGTTTAATTCATCGACTGTACCAATTAAATTCAAAAGTGAGTTCTTTTCAGGTTACCATGCATTCTTAAATATTTGATATACAGATAGATGGTTGAATGGTTAGTACCCAATTCGTTGCTGTTGTTTACTTTTTTACAGGTGTACATGTATTTACCCACAGGTGAAGTTTAGCGCAAATATGTTGCGCAACAGAGATGTACGACCAGTTTTCCATATGTACGAAATGAATGTCATACTTTTCTGATTCGCCTACATGAACATGTACTATTTTATTTGTAGTGCCGTGGAAACCGCTACGAACTGTGTAAATGAGTAAATATAGTGTATGAGTAAACCTGAACACAAAAAGACCAAGCAGTTTCATAAGAACACCAAGTCGAATACGTTCACGTTTTCGCGTTTCGAGGGGGTATATGTTTCTTCCAGGTAGGGAAATTGGGGAATCATGAACCGTGAATATTGATTAAATTTCTAGTAACCATTCAACTGCTGTGACCTTTGTGTTCAAAAGCAACAATATCATGGTGAAGGAAATTGATGAATAAACCGTCAAAGAGCTTATTGACGTTGTATATGCAAGTGAAGATGTCTGGATATTGAGGATGTGGGGTATATGATGGGGTGGGGTGAGTTGGGGTTTCACGCCGCTTTCAAGAGTTTTTCACTTATATCACAGCTGCTAGTATAATTGCAGGGAGAATGCCCGCAACGTCATGATGACGATGCATTGTCGCGAAACGTGCAACAAGAGTGTTCTGCATGAGAGCACAAGAATCCCCGGGTTCCTTAATGTAAAAAAAACCATTTTAAATGTAAAGGTAATTTAATGAGCTATTAAAAATAAAAAAGCATGACAAATATCTAAGGCATATCACCAATCAATAAATAATTATGGCCACGGTTAAGTTTCTCACTAAATGGATCCTATATCAAGGTCAAGGTCACCAGGTCAACCTCAGTGTGTGACTATGATACATAACATTTTAAAATGCTGACAAATTAAAAGTTACTGTCAGTCTGAAATCGGAAAGCTGAGCGCTCTAAGTCAAGGTCAATTACTCTTAAAATAGCAATCCCATTAGTCCTCAATAAGGCAAAAAGCGTATCATCGATGTATATACAAAGCATGTGTAAAATTTCAGAAAGATTGGTCAAAAACTATGGGAGGAGTTGATTTCAGAACACAAGCACCCTTTTCGGGACGGACGGACGGGCTGCGCCACGACAATAACCCCCTTGAGTTTCACCCGGGGGTTAAAAAGTCGGTTGGAATTAGCGAACCATTGGTAGTACTGCGGTGATAGTCAGTGTAGCATTGCCTCCAAACCTTACTGCATGTAGAACAGTTCTCCACATCACATAACGATGCTGAACCCCGGGCGGGATTCGAACCCCAGGCCTCTTATTCCAAAGCCGAACGTATATGGTGATATGGTTTATACTTTTAACTAAGTCTCAAGAAGAAAACCAATAGTCAGATGTACCACACTTCGTCAGTGTATCGCTAAATATTCTTCCCGACTCGGAGGTTCGACATTCAATTCAAACGGAAATAACGTTTAGCGATACATCAAAGTCACCGCGGATAAATCTTATACTTCCATGCTTTATGAAAAAATAATGTGCACGTGGTTCTATTCAAAAGTCGTGGTATATTAAACGTTCTGGAAAATACATAATAACATCCCTATAATTGCAAATGCCAAATTCGCGTAATACGCCATTGCGATTTGCATTTGCATTGTGCCGTGAATGTCAACACGAAATCCTCTGCAGATGTAGCTGATTTGTCAATCGATTACTCACAAACGTTTTAAAGTGGTAATCAGTTTTATTTCACTTGAAAATGAAAAGACACAAACAACATATACAAACATAAATGTGTTACATCGGCTCTCCTAGAAAGTAAGAATTGTAATCATGGAATGTTTCCCGGGCGCACTCTATGAGGAAGGGAACACAGAATATGACGTAGTATGGAGCTCGAAATTGGTGAATGTTCTCTGGTCAGTTTAGTGCAGGCAAAACCTTGTCGTTAGCGGATCTGCCACGTCATATCTCTTCACATCGTCGCCATTTTGAATGTATTCGACAATGTTCTTCCTAATGATAACAACGAAAGGATAGCTGCCTTGAGTTACTACCTGTCCGTACCGAAATCATGTGTTGGAAGCCTTCAGTCTGATTAAAATCGTCCTTGTTCCGAGGATTAAATTTGCAAAATTATGCATCTACCGGGATACGAACAAGTTCTGTAGATTCCTCTCCACAAGGTCTGAGAACACCCCATATAGGCCTATGTTCCGAACCAGTTTAGCACAGCCAAAGCCAAGTCAAATAGCTGACCAATCACAACGTAGTTTTTAAACGGTCACTATTTTGAAAGCATTCGGAATAGACCAAAGGATAGCTGTTTGGAGTTATCTGCCCCTAGCTTCTCTCACCGAAAGCATATGTTGGGCGTCTTTTGATTGACTACTTGAATTGCGCTCGAACACGCGAGTCTACGGGCTGTTTTCAGACGGTTTGGCGTGGAACCTACGACCGATTTCAGTTCGTATCCCCGTAGATGCACTATTTTGCAATTTTTATTTCACGGAAAACCGTCGATTTTAATCAGACTGTGGAAGCCTTGTGATTGGCTAACTAAACTTGTGTCAGATCAGTCGCTTCTATGGGCAGTCGTCAGACAGTGTGTAGAGAAACGTCCGTATTCTAACAACGGCTCTTATTCTCGAAACATTCTTAACTTCTTTAACTTCTTAAGTTCTCGCTCCTCAAATTTATAGTATTAAACTTTTTTTCTAACTTATTTTTTTAAAAGATCAAAGTATATGATTGGAAAATCAGCATTAAAAATAGGGGGTAGTGTGGGTTTTTTCGAGATATGACGCCTGTAAGATAGTGGGGTGAAGTACAATATTAACATGGGAGTCTATGGGAAAATGAGAAAAAAACTACTAAAAACTTTAAAATACTACATTTCTAGTATTAAACTTTTTTTTAATTTTTTTTGATATGTTACAAAGTTCATGTTACCCTACCGAAATCGATGAAAAAATATATATGGTAGTGTGAGTCTTTAAAGCCTTGACACAAAATGTACCTGAAAACCCCCCTTTTTAGTCAAATTTAGGCCATTTATGCTGTTTAAGCACTTTAAAGAGGCTCTAAAGTCATATTTTCTTTATTTCATTTGTTTTTTAAAGTATGTAGATGATGTAGAATATCATGAAGTAAATAAAGATGAGAACAAATCTTTACTTAATCATATTTCATTTTTGAAGTTCACGTTTTTTGCAAAAATTTTTTTTTCAAATTTACCATTTATAATGATAGTTTATGCCATTTAAATGAACTTTAGAGTATAAAACATCTTATTACACAAACCAATTATCTGTAGTGGTAAAAACTATGTTGCGTATAAAGCAAAAATTGCATGGCGGCCATTTTATTGTGAACACAATTTATTATTTTGTATTACAAAACCGATTCCCGTTTCTTAACCAAAACATGTACACTCATTTTAAATTTCTATTTTCCGAAGAGAGAAGGATGTTTTACTATTGGTGAAATTATTTTTCATATAAATTTCATCAACTTATTTGAGTGAAAAAAACGTGCTACTGCCCCTTTAATACCACAGCTTCATTATGAAAGTATTACATTCTCCGTGATGTCGACATAGTGTACATATTTCCTCTTGCTATGAAAGCGTGGCTTCAGTTGAATGTAAATTTCTTCCATGTGGGTAGGTGAAGTATGGATCGTACACACTGCTATTCCTAAATAACGTCAATATCCAGCTCACTGCCAAAAGAGATGACATCAATATGTAGTCAGTTCAGCTTCATAGTGGGCGCTTCTCACCCTCCGGCGACATCATCACTCACACCCCGCCTAGTGACAAAATGGAGATAGAAATTTAGAAATTGCTTTATCAGCGAAAGGAAGAACCAAACTAACACAGGTAGATATAAGAGTCATGTAGCATTTTCAATAACAGTTGTTATAAAATAGTTCGAATAGTATGTTTCATAACCAACATAAACATTAAGGAGAAACATTGTGTAAGCAAGAGTAACAGCCACACTAACAAGGTATAAGCAACACAAGCGTTGTGGAGCCGTAATGTTTTAAGCATTACAATTCATCAGAATATTAAGTGGAAGTACTTCAATATGGAATATATGGTGGACCTCAATTATCGTTGCTGAGTATATAATTAGTCCATAGACCTTTCGCTACGATGAACGTGTACATGTACAAACAGTAAAATACTAAGTATACTCCCGACCAACGGTTTGGGGTATATAGTCCGATCGATTAAAGAAAAACGATTCATCTCATCCTTTTCAAATTTGGCATGTCTTCTTCACCACTAAGAGAGGTGCAGTGCGAATTGTCAACCGAATTGGTGAATATTTGATTTTTTGGCGTTTTAAAAAAAATATGTGTTTAACTTAGTCATATTCTCAGCAGTTTTTGTCCGATCGATTACAAAAAAACTATTCATCTCATCCGTTTCACATTTGGGACATGTCTTCTTCACCACTAGGAGAGGTGCAGTGCGAAACTAAAACTGAATTGGTGAATTTTTGGATTTTTGGCGATTTTTATTATTTTTAAACTTAGTCATTTTCGGATCTAGAATGAATGAAGCTACTTCTGTGTTGTCATTTGTTGACTTTATCATTTTCTCTTTCATCAAAAGCTACTTCTGTGTTCTTGTTGATTTTACTATTTCATAATTCAACTGATATTTTGGAAAAAGTTAAATTTTCTTTCCTTTCAGCCATTAACTGATGTATATCCCTCACTATGCTTACAGGGGTGTGCTTCCATGTACCTGTTGTTTCAAGTCACTCGAATGAATCATTATGATGGATTAATTTTCCAAATAAAGGTCATGATAAATCGGTGGTAATGTCAGTAGTGTACTACTATTAGTGTAATTTAACAGTCGGGGCCACGCTCACGTTTTTGTAATTTAAAATTTAGAAAGTTCACATGTGATCCGATATTTACTTCATTTGGTCAAGGGAGCGTATTAAGCGTATCACTAAGGTACCAGGTCAGGAAAATAGATGTTAACAGTTTCGGTGCTTGATTTTTATGTGTCAGTAAAGTATGAGGTCAGTAAAATAGATGTTAACTTTCTCTGATCGTATCGTGTCAAGATTGCCGGTGTTGATAGACATAACACATACTTAAACGTAGTTTTAGGTCTCTTGATAACTATATTGGTATATTTTATGATAGTAAAGGTTAGTACTTTAAAAAGTGGTTCTTGTTGGCTTTAAAAAGGGAATTTAGAAATTGTTTTCGTTTTTTTTCCAAGTATATAAGGCACAACTATGAAAGTAAATAAGCTTAACATTGCATACCTGGTCATGTTTGGACAGACATTAACTCGTACTTTAACATGAAACCCCATGAATATAAACACGACTATCGGGCATTTATCGGAACGTATATCCTGGGGGATGACAGTATGTCTGCAGAAAACGAAAATAAGTCTGCAGAAAGAAGACAAATAAGTGCGCAGAAAGAAGACAAATTAGTCTTAAGAAAGAAGAAAGAAGGTAGTCTGCTGAAAGAATGACATTAGTCTGAAAAGAAGATAGATAGACTGTAGAAAGAAGTTACTCTGCAGAAATAAACGAGAAGATAGTTAGTCTGCAGAAATACGAAAGAAAATGGTTACAGAGAGATAAGATAGCACACATACCCCGTCATCTCCTATCTGTTCATTGAGTGTTGTAAATGTTAATGATAATAATATTTAAAACAAATTCAAACGTCATAATTTTGTCCAAAATAATAAAAAAGAAGCTTTAAAATCGTGTTTTGGGGTGTAAAATAGTGAAACATATATGTTAGTCTCGATCATTCAAAGATGATACATGTATTCTCAAAATTTGAACTTCCTAATGATACATGTATTCTCAAAATTTGAACTTCCTAGCATTATCAGTTGCTTGAGAGAAATATAAGGTTTGAGTTTAACACCCTGCCATGTCCATTTTGGAGAGGGGTGTAGGACGAAATGAACATATGAAGGTCTACATGTTATTTGAGCCTACTTACTTACTTATATTGGAAATTTTACGAGCGCTTTCCAGCTGAGCTGATTTCGCACTTAGCATTGAATCCATGCCCATATTTTAGGAGCGAGTTTGGGAGAAGTTGTTCAAAGGTTTTCGGGAAACTGCCCGCCACGTGCATATTTGGAGGGGGCAGCACCAAATGTAAAAACTCTGATCTCCTCGGCGCAATGTACATCCCCGAAAAATTTCAGCTTTGACGGCGCAGCGGTTCTCGAGGAGAAGTCGAAAATGTGAAAAGCAACGACGACGCCAAACGGACAACTCATCTAGTCTTTCAGGCCTGATGAGCTAAAACTTACATGTCAGGTGGCTTCCGAATTCGATCAAAAGTATAGTATGGAATGCTAACACTTATTATTTCATTTATCTGCGTGTCAGTGTTTCCGAAAAGTTCTTCCACAAAGCGTCCAAAAACCGACGTTTACATGGACATGCCAGAAAAAATGCAATTACATTTAGCTGTAAATCGGTTAGACATGACGAACAGAAAATTTGTTAAGAAGTCACTGTACAAAATTTGGTTGATGTACGGGGTACGGATGTACGTACGGACTACGAAACACTATTACCCCCCCCCCCCCCCCCCCCCCCCCCCCCCTCCCCCTCACGAAACACTATTACCCTCTCCTACTGCAACGCGTGGGTAGGTCATGTTGAAACATGGGAAGTGTACAGAAACCATAAATATAACGGTCTAAGAATTGAAAAAAAATGAGAGGAGACAAGTTTGATGATTTTATGAGCTCTTACCTTGAAACATCACTTCCCTATATGCGTGCTTTACCGGACGCCGGGGTAGTGTAGACACCGCTGGAGACTCCGGTACTCATGGTACCGGAAGTTGAAACAGTTGTCTCCCCTGTTAGTGGACCCTTGCCAACCATCCATCCAAACCGACGACGGAATTCTTTTCGAAATTGTCTGGATGAAAATATAATTTAGATATTTTGGTAATTTGATTTCATTTTGATGCTTTCATAATCATTGAAAAGAAGGTCGGATTCCCTTGGGGAATTTGAGGATCATAAAGACAATTACAGGGGCCATATGTAAATAAAATGAACGTAATGAAAAACCTTTAACGAGAGACCATCAAATTAGCAAGTCACAAGCATAACATCATCCACGAGTAGAGACGTGGTGTAAATACCAGCCCAATTAAAACCATGCATGGCCGGTATTCATAAAGCTTCTTAGAATTTTCTTAAGCTGTAAGAATTTCTAAATCTACCAAGAACTTTTAGTTCCCATAAAAACGTTCTTAACTTTTAAGAAAATACCAATTTGTTCTTAATTTTTTTTCTTTCCTCAGGAGGACTCCTAAATCCCTAAGAAAATTCTTAGAAGCTTTATGAATTCCGGCCCTGACCGTTATTACGTTGCACAAGAGTACACAATATAAGTAAGCTACGTTGTACTTACGAGGACATCCCCATGAAGAAGTAAGGGTTCATGCTGCTGTTGGTGAAGGCTAGAGTCTGTACAGAGAGGCGCCAGTATTCCTCGTAACGAGGCGGTTTGATCTCGAAGGACTTCAGGACCTGATAGAAGAGCATTGGGCCCCAACACAATATGAAGACAACCAGCATCCCAACCAGCATCTGCATCACCTGTATAACACGAGCATCAGCATCATACAAAGGGATCATGCTACAAATGCGGCATTTTACAGTAAGTAAAAACAAGAAAAAAGCGAGCATGGCTCACATACCCCCGCCATCCGCTATCCCAAAATATTTTTGGGAACTGGCTTTGTTATTACATCATTTCATTCACCCAGGTAACTTATATGTTCCCATTAGAGCATCACACCGGTAATTTGTACCAAGTTCAATTACAGATTCAAGGGCAATAACTCCGTAAAAATAAAATTTCAGAACTGGACTTTGAACTCGATGAAGAGTTTCATCTAAACTACCTACATGTTAAATTTCATTCACCTAAATGTAATAGTTGCCGAGAAAACTTGTCCTAATCGGAGCATCCCGAGCTCTTTTGGTTCTAAGTTCAATTTCGGATTCAAGGGCCATAACTCCATAAACAATAATATTTCAGGTTAATTTATTTTTATAGTTTTCGAACTCGATAAAGAGTATGGTCTTGATTACTCACAACCAAAATTTCATTCACCTAGGTTTAATAGTTTCCGAGAAAACTTGTCCGGATTGAACACAATAAAACTAAGTTAAAAAAGTGACGTTTCCATGAAAACGTCAAAAAAATTGAATCTCAGAAAACTGAAAATTGTCTGTGCGCGATGGGAAGAACATGGTTAACAACTGTGCAAACTTTGGTTGATGTACCTTTGACGGTTTTTGAGAAGATTAAGCGGACGGACGGACGGACGGACGGACGGACGGGAGGACGGAAGGACGGAAGGACGGACGGAATGACCGCTATATATACCCGCTTACTTCGTAGCGGGAGTATAATCAGCATCGAACACAATTAACAGCATATGGCACAATCACCAACATACACAATCACAAATGCACAATCAGCATAATGCACAATCAACATCAGCCCGTACCATAATTAAGAAACATACTTAATTATGTTCGCTCCTAAAATTTATAGTATTAAACTTTTTTTCTAACTTAACTTAAGATCAAAGTCTATGATTGAAAAATCAGCATTAAAACATAGGGGGTAGTGTGTGGTTTTTTTTCGAGATATGACGCCTGTAAGATAGTGGGGTGGAGTACAATTTTAACATGGGAGTCTATGGGAAAATGAGAAAAAAATATATATGGCAGTGTGGTTTTGTTTAAGCTTTGTCAAAAAATGTACCTGAAAACATCCCTTTTTAGTCAAATTAAGGCAATTTATGCTGTTTAAGCACTTTTTAGAGGTTCCAAAGTAACATTTTCCTTATTTCATTTGTTTTTTTAAAGTATGTAGATGATGTAGAATATCATTAAGTAAATAAAAATGACAAAACATCTTTACTTAAGAAACATAATACACAAAGAGCACCATCCACAATCAGCATAATACACAATCAACATTATACACAGTAACCATCATACACAATCAGCACAATACACAATCATCAAAGACAATCAACATCATACACAATCAACATCATACACAATCAGCATCAGTCAGGATCATACTTAAGAAACATAATATATATATACAATCAACATCATACACAATCACACATCATACACAATCACACATCATACACAATCACACATCATACACATAATAGGAAAACATACACGCAGCTAAATTAGCTGAATTGTAAACAAGAGGCATCATTCAAATGCAGCATCATACACAATCATCTACATACACAATCATCATCATACACAATCAAGCATAAACAATAATCATCATACACAATCAGCATACACATAAAAGGAAAACAAACATGCAGCTAAATATGTTGAATTGTAAACAAGAGGCATCACTCAAATGCAGCATCATACAAGCATCACTTCATAGACAGAATCACACACAAGCATCATCTCACAGACAGATTCATACACAAGCATCATATCACATGCAGCATCTCACATGTAGCATCATACACAAGCATCATCTCACATGCAGCTTCATACACAAGCATCATCTCACATGCAGCATCATATACAGGCATCATCTCAAATGCAACATCATACACAAGCATCATCTCACATGCAGCATCATATACAGGCATTATCTCAAATGCAACATCATACACAAGCATCATCGCACATGCAGCATCATACAAAAACATCATCTCACATGCAGCATCATACAAAAGCATCATCTCACATGCAGCATCATATACATGTATCATCTCAAATGCAACATCATACGCAAGCATCATCTCACATGCAGCATCATACAAAAACATCATCTCACATGCAACATCCTACAAAAGCATCATTTCACATGCAGCATCATATACAAGCATCATCTCACATGCAACATCATACAAAGGCATCATCTCACATGCAGCATCATATACAGGCATCATCGCACATGCAGCATCATACACAAGCATCATCTCACATGCAGCATCGTATACAGGGATCATCTCGAATGCAGCATCATACAAAAGCATCATCACACATGCAGCATCATATACAAGCATCATATCACATGCAGCATCATACAAAAGCATCATCTCAAATGCAACATTATACACAAGCATCATCTCACATGCAGCATCATACAAAAGCATCATCTCAGATGCAACATCCTACACAAGCATCATTTCACATGCAGCATCATATACAAGCATCATCTCACATGCAACATCATACACAAGCATCATCTCACATGCAGCATCATATACAGACATCATCGCACATGCAGCATCATACACAAGCATCATCTCACATGCAGCATCGTATACAGGGATCATCTCAAATGCAGCATCATACACAAGCATCATCTCACATGCAGCATCGTATACAGGGATCATCTCAAATGCAGCATCATACAAAAGCATCATCTCAAATGCAACATCATACACAAGCATCATCGCACATGCAGCATCATACAAAAGCATCATCTCACATGCAGCATCATATACAGGCATCATCTCAAATGCAGCATCATACACAAGCATCATCTAACATGCAGCATCATATACAAGCATCATATCACATGCAACATCCTACACAAGCATCATCTCACATGCAGCATCATACAAAAGCATCATCTCACATGCAACATCATATACAGGCATCATCTCACATGCAGCATCATATACAAGCATCATCTCACATGCAGCATCATACACAAGCATCATCTCACATGCAGCATCATACACAAGCATCGTCTCACATGCAGCATCATACACAAGCATCATCTCACATGCAGCATCATATACAAGCATCATATCACATGCAACATCCTACACAAGCATCATCTCACATGCAGCATCATACAAAAGCATCATCTCACATGCAACATCATATACAGGCATCATCTCACATGCAGCATCATATACAAGCATCATCTCACATGCAGCATCATACACAAGCATCATCTCACATGCAGCATCATACACAAGCATCGTCTCACATGCAGCATCATACACAAGCATCATCTCACATGCAGCATCATATACAAGCATCATATCACATGCAACATCCTACACAAGCATCATCTCACATGCAGCATCATACAAAAGCATCATCTCACATGCAACATCATATACAGGCATCGTCTCACATGCAGCATCATATACAAGCATCATCTCACATGCAGCATCATACACAAGCATCATCTCACATGCAGCATCATACACAAGCATCGTCTCACATGCAGCATCATACACAAGCATCATCTCACATGCAGCATCATACACAAGCATCATCTCACATGCAACATCATACACACGCATCATCTCAAATGCAGCATCATACAAAAGCATCATCTCACATGCAGCATCATATACAAGCATCATCTCACATGCAGCATCATATACAAGCATCATCTCACATGTACAATCATACACAAGCATCATACCACATGCAGCATCATACACAACAAGAACAAAGTGAGCATGGCTCACATACCCCCGCCATCCGCTATCCGTCCATTGAGAATTATAGATGTGAAGGTTACTATGTTTAAAAAACAGCTTCAGTATATTGTCCAAAATAATTTTAGGAACTGACTGTTGTTACATGTTTTCATTCACCCAAGATGTTGTTGTACCAAGTTCAATTACATATTAAAGGGCTTCATAACTCCGTAACATTTTTTATTTCGGAACTGGTTTTCGAACTCGATGAAGAGTATCATCTGGACTACCTCCATATTAAATTTCATTCACCTAGATGTAATAGTTTCCGAGAAAACTTGTCCCCATTGGAGCATCACAGTTCTTTTGGTACTAAGTTAAATTTCGAATTCAAGGGCCATAACTCCGTAAAAAATAATATTTCGGAACTGGTTTTCGAACTCGATAAAGAGTATGGTCATGAGTACTCACAACCAAAATTTCATTCACCTAGGTTGAACAGTATCCGAGAAAACTTGTCCCCATTGAACACAATAAAACTAAGTCCAAAAAGTGACGTTTCCATGGAAACGACAAAAAATTTAAATCTCAGAAAATTGAAAATTGCCTGTGCGCGATCGGAAGAACATAATTACAACTTTACAAACTTTGGTTGATGTACCTTTGACGGTTTTTGAGAAAATTGACCGGACGGAAGGACGGACGGACGGACGGACGGAAGGACGGAAGGACGGACGGACGGAATGACCGCTATACACCCCCGCTTACTTCGTAGCGGGGGTATAATAATATTCTCACATGCAGCATCATATACAAGCATCATCTCACATGCAGCATAATATACAAGCATCATCTCACATGCAGCATAATATACAAGCATCATCTCACATGCAACATCATACACAATCATCATCTCACATGCAACATCATACACAAGCATCATCTCACATGCAAAATCATACACAAGCATCATCTCACATGCAGCATCATATACAAGCATCATATCACATGCAACATCTCACATGCAGCATCATATACAAGCATCATCTCACATGCAGCATCATATACAATCATCATATCACATGCAACATCTCACATGCAGCATCATATACAAGCATCATCTCACATGCAGCATCATATACAAGCATCATATCACATGCAACATATCACATGCAGCATCATACAAAAGCATCGTCTCACATGCAGCATCATACACAAGCATCATCTCACATGCAGCATCATACACAAGCATCGTCTCACATGCAGCATCATACACAAGCATCATCTCACATGCAGCATCATACACAAGCATCATCTCACATGCAACATCATACACACGCATCATTTCACATGCAGCATCATACACAAGCATCATCTCACATGCCGCATCATATACAAGCATCATATCACATGCAACATCTTACATGCAACATCATACACACGCATCATTTCACATGCAGCATCATATACAAGCATCATCTCACATGCAACATCATATAGAAGCATCATATCACATGCAGCATCATACAAAAGCATCATCTCACATGCAGCATCATACACAAGCATCATCTCACATGCAGCATCATACACAAGCATCATACACAAGCATCTCACATGCAGCATTATCTCACATGCAGCATATACACAAGAATCGTTTCACATGCAGCATTATACACAAGCATCATCTCACATGCAGCATCATACACACGCATCATTTCACATGCAGCATCATATACAAGCATCATCTCACATGCAACATCATATAGAAGCATCATATCACATGCAGCATCATATCACATGCAGCATCATACAAAAGCATCATCTCACATGCAGCATCATACACACGCATCATCTCACATGCAGCATTATACACAAGCATCGTACACAAGCATCTCACATGCAGCATTATCTCACATGCAGCATATACACAAGAATCGTTTCACATGCAGCATTATACACAAGCACAATCTCACAGGCAGCATCATCTCACAGACAACATCATACAGGCGGAATCAGTGACACGAGGCTTCTTTCAAAGGCAGCATCATATACAAGCATCATCTCACATGTACAATCATACACAAGCATCATACCACATGCAGCATCATACACAACAAGAACAAAGTGAGCATGGCTCACATACCCCCGCCATCCGCTATCCGTCCATTGAGAATTATAGATGTGAAGGTTACTATGTTTAAAAAACAGCTTCAGTATATTGTCCAAAATAATTTTAGGAACTGACTGTTGTTACATGTTTTCATTCACCCAAGATGTTGTTGTACCAAGTTCAATTACATATTAAAGGGCTTCATAACTCCGTAAATTTTTTTATTTCGGAACTGGTTTTCGAACTCGATGAAGAGTATCATCTGGACTACCTCCATATTAAATTTCATTCACCTAGATGTAATAGTTTCCGAGAAAACTTGTCCCCATTGGAGCATCACAGTTCTTTTGGTACTAAGTTAAATTTCGAATTCAAGGGCCATAACTCCGTAAAAAATAATATTTCGGAACTGGTTTTCGAACTCGATAAAGAGTATGGTCATGAGTACTCACAACCAAAATTTCATTCACCTAGGTTGAACAGTATCCGAGAAAACTTGTCCCCATTGAACACAATAAAACTAAGTCCAAAAAGTGACGTTTCCATGGAAACGACAAAAAATTTAAATCTCAGAAAATTGAAAATTGCCTGTGCGCGATCGGAAGAACATAATTACAACTTTACAAACTTTGGTTGATGTACCTTTGACGGTTTTTGAGAAAATTGACCGGACGGAAGGACGGACGAACGGACGGAAGGACGGAAGGACGGACGGACGGAATGACCGCTATACACCCCCGCTTACTTCGTAGCGGGGGTATAATAATATTCTCACATGCAGCATCATATACAAGCATCATCTCACATGCAGCATAATATACAAGCATCATCTCACATGCAGCATAATATACAAGCATCATCTCACATGCAACATCATACACAATCATCATCTCACATGCAACATCATACACAAGCATCATCTCACATGCAAAATCATACACAAGCATCATCTCACATGCAGCATCATATACAAGCATCATATCACATGCAACATCTCACATGCAGCATCATATACAAGCATCATCTCACATGCAGCATCATATACAATCATCATATCACATGCAACATCTCACATGCAGCATCATATACAAGCATCATCTCACATGCAGCATCATATACAAGCATCATATCACATGCAACATATCACATGCAGCATCATACAAAAGCATCGTCTCACATGCAGCATCATACACAAGCATCATCTCACATGCAGCATCATACACAAGCATCGTCTCACATGCAGCATCATACACAAGCATCATCTCACATGCAGCATCATACACAAGCATCATCTCACATGCAACATCATACACACGCATCATTTCACATGCAGCATCATACACAAGCATCATCTCACATGCCGCATCATATACAAGCATCATATCACATGCAACATCTTACATGCAACATCATACACACGCATCATTTCACATGCAGCATCATATACAAGCATCATCTCACATGCAACATCATATAGAAGCATCATATCACATGCAGCATCATACAAAAGCATCATCTCACATGCAGCATCATACACAAGCATCATACACAAGCATCTCACATGCAGCATTATCTCACATGCAGCATATACACAAGAATCGTTTCACATGCAGCATTATACACAAGCATCATCTCACATGCAGCATCATACACACGCATCATTTCACATGCAGCATCATATACAAGCATCATCTCACATGCAACATCATATAGAAGCATCATATCACATGCAGCATCATATCACATGCAGCATCATACAAAAGCATCATCTCACATGCAGCATCATACACACGCATCATCTCACATGCAGCATTATACACAAGCATCGTACACAAGCATCTCACATGCAGCATTATCTCACATGCAGCATATACACAAGAATCGTTTCACATGCAGCATTATACACAAGCACAATCTCACAGGCAGCATCATCTCACAGACAACATCATACAGGCGGAATCAGTGACACGAGGCTTCTTTCAAAGGCAGCATCATACACAAGAAGCATCATTTACAAGCAAAACTTTAAACCATCAACTATACATTTTCGCCCCGGGTCAGTAATGAAGGATACAAACCTTGAGTCTCGCTTTGATGCTGCCCTCCCCCTTATCGTCCCCCTTCTTCTCTCCCCCCTTCCCACTGGCCCCCGTCGTCGAATCTGCTGCATCCCCCTTGCCGTTGGTAGTCCCATTCTTCTTACTGAATCATAGATACACTAACATTTGCACTCAGTTCTTTCACAGCGACTCGGACTGGCGATACTTAATAATACATGACTATAACGCCAGTTGAAACATATTATTGAGGATAATATGTTGATGACTTTACTAAAAATTTGAATAAAGACTACACTGACGAACGGCACTACAAAATATGTTCACATACTGTTTTGAAAATTCAAATTGAATTTAGTTGGCTTCTGAAGTCATTGGTACAGTCGTATTAATCACTTGTGGATTGAAATATCTTGTTTTATGGAGAAAAAAGAATAGCTTCATTTCACAAAAACTATATAGGAAATACTCCCGATAGACCTGGCTCTCGAAACACTTATTGGAATATTAAAGGGGCAGTAACACGTTTTTTTTTTGCAAATTTTAATTTTTCAAATTTCCCATTTATAATGATAGTTTATGTCATTTATGTTTACTTTAGAGGGTAAAACATCTTATTACACAAACTAAATCATCTGTAGTTGTAATAACGGTGTTGCGAATAACACAAAAATTGCATGGCGGCCATTTTATTATGAACACAATTTATTATTTCGATGACAAAAACGATTCCCATGGCTTTGCGGAAC
The DNA here is from genome assembly GCA_936450465.1 of Gibbula magus. Lineage (NCBI taxonomy): Eukaryota > Metazoa > Mollusca > Gastropoda > Trochida > Trochidae > Gibbula > Gibbula magus. The sequence goes on along the minus strand of OW388292.1, from coordinate 59,801,797 downwards.
CATGTACACTCTTATTTGATCTTGATTTTCCGAAGAGAGAAGGGTGTTTTACTATTGGTGACATTACTTTTCAAATACATTTCATGGACTTTTTTCAGTGAAAAAACGTGCTACTGCCCTTTAATACAAAGAGGTAAAATAATAGCGATTGGCATGGGGTTTCTTTTTCTCTTAGCGAAGGTAAATATCTGAATATATATACATATCTCTGAATGATTGGAAATGATACAGAGAACAGAATATCGCTATATTCTCTCAGCTATACTTCTATAACAACCCTTAACACTTTCTTTAACATTTTGCATAACACTCAGGAAAGATGTCGTTCTAAAGTGCGTACTCTCCGTCTCCCTGCATCTTCTTAGCTGACTGTGCGCTCCTGATGAGAGCGAGACAACTCCTACTGTAGGTGTAGCTCATAATTGCTAGAGGCACTGCATACAGGAGCACCAGGAGGTACAGGAAGTAGGCCCGAACATACCGGAAGTCGTCCGTCATTTGGATGCAAATCCACGTCTCAATGTACTCGCTGAAGTAGCTTCTCTGTAATAGAGGCAAACGTTCTGACGCCAGAAAGTTATAGCTATGATTCATAACTGGGGTACCGTTTCGCTAATTATAAGCGGTTTTAATCGTAGGCCCTAGCTTTAGTCATCGCTGTCATACTTTAAAATATTGAGACGGCCCCAAACTTTGACAACTTCACGATGTTATATGTTATATATAATGAAGTATTAAAGGGGCAGTAGCACGTTTTTTGCAAAATTAATTTTTAAAAAATTTCCTATTTATAATGATAGTTTGTGCCATTTAATTTTACTTTAGATGGTAAAACATCGTAATACACAAACCAGTTATCCGTAGTAGTTATAACGATTTTGTGTATAAAGCAATAGTTGCATGGCAGCCATTTTTATTGTGAACACATTTTATTATTTCAAAAGACAAAAACGATTCCCATGGCCTTACTGAGCCATGAACACTCATTTTTAACTTGATTTTCCGCAGAGAGAAGGGTGTTTTACTATTGGTGAAGTTATTTTTCAAATACATTTCAACTTATTTGAGCGAAAAAACGTGCTACTGCCCCTTTAAATTATGAAGCTGTCAAAGTCAAGGAACCGTCTCACTGTTATTATTATTATTTTAGCATGTGAATAGCAATTGACCCGAGGGCCTGAGGTTTTAACCCAACGATCGGGTCAACCCTAGCGTTGTTGAAAGATGGGCCTATGGTGTATATCAGGTGTAAGATTGGTATGGGATTCAAATACACCAAAACTTAGCTTTTTTGATAGCCCTTGCTATGGTTTTCTAATGTGATGCTGCCTAAACATACCTTTGAGGGACAATATTGGTTTGAGGTCATACTGAGAGTGAGTGGGAAGATATAGAGATTATTAACCAAGTGTGTTTCCGTATCATTAATATCATATGTTTGGAATAAAAATTGTATTAAACGAGCCTTTGGCGAGCATAATGCATTATTTTTTATTCCAAATATATGATATTAATGATAAGGAAACACACGAGGTTAATAATCTCTTTATCATATGTCATTATTAAAATAAGCGTGGTTTTGTAGTAAAAGTGGAAAGAGAATTGACCTAGTTTTAGCGGAGTAATATCACAGACGGTACATCAAAATGATTGTCACCACATCGGCTGTGAAGTGCCTAAAAATAGTTCTTAATTAAAACAATTTAAAAAGACTTGTGCCCGATTCTTTCAAAAATCAACAAATGGTCCCTGGTTTCTTGTTCATGGAGATATTTTCAATCATTTCATAAGCATCTATCTAAAGCACTCATAAATAATTTGGTCACGTTGCTAGAACAAGGGACGTAACTCTAGTTTCAACGTTTTGGAAGCTGCGTTGCCTGTTTGATTCGGGTTGATGCATAACAGTATCTTTCGCACTTAAACGGTAATTATTTGTGAGGTGGGATTGTTTCCTTTGTTTATGACAATAAGTATCTATTAATGTACCTAATACAGTGTACTCATCCCTCAAGAACATCCAAAATGCTAATGCGATCGACTAGGCGCACTGACATATCAAGATTCATTTTGTACACAGGACACTGCAGCTACTTGTTGATGCTCTTGGTCAATAGCGCACTGAAGTTTTGAATTATTTTAAAAACAAATCTACAATTATCTTGACTTTGTTAACACTATAAATGCACATAGTGTACCATATCAGATGAGTTCGTGTTTTCGAATATCCATTCTTTCAAGCGGAAATACTCTGGTAAACTCCCGGTTAAGCTTTTCAATGATACGTAAACAGTTTTAGGATTCGCATGAAAAGAGTGGAATTTTGCGAAAGTAGTTCGTGTATTTGACCTTTGACCTGTTTTGCATATTTATCAGATTCGGATACCAAGTTTATCAGATTGCTTTTTAATATTGCATCGATAACACCCTCCATTATATGATAAATATATATATCCAAAACAAATCAATAAAACGTGATCCCTATAAAGTGACAGGTTTTTGGTTTCCCTAGTTCAGTATTAAGATGCCGACACGCAGTCAAGTGATGCCCCTACTGAGTGAAGCTCAACTCAACCAAGTCACTTGGTCACTTGGAAGCCGGTGAATCTCCATCAGAAGTTGCCAAAGCTGTAGATGTCCACTCAAGCACCATCACAGGGCTATGGAATCGTCACCAACAACATGGATCAACCCGTGACCGTCCCAGATCAGGCAGACCACGTTTGACCACGCCCGCACAAGATCGCTACATAGAGAATACTACACGAGGTCTCATTAGATACGAACTATACGAAACGAGTGTCCTTCCGACGGTATCTGATCGAGCGAAAGCGAGGTCAGATACCATAGGAAGGTCACGAGTTTCGTATAATTCGTATCTAATGAGACCGAGTGTGGTATTTTATTTATTACACACGTTTATTATACGCGGATTCGTCACACACCTTAATTGTATTACCTGTGATAAGGGAAACAATTCTCTGTAACCGAAACCGGTTTCAATAACCGAATGCGTAATAATTGACGTAAACTGCGCTAGAGCTGACCCGAACGCTTATTTGCAACTCCTATTGCGTATACCTACGACGAAATAATGTAGTTCATTAGATTCAGTTGAATAAATCAAAGGTGGACTGTAAAAAAGAACAAAATATTTATGCAAATGAACTGTATTTGTTATGTTATGTTGTGCAAGGTATTATTTTTAATGCAAACGTTCACATTAATCTTATAGTCAACTCGCCTCGCCTCGCCTCGCCTCGCAGTCGGTCGGCTCGCCGCTGAAGAGTCTTGACTGTTGGCCTAGTTACTAGCGACAGCTGACGTTGTTTATTTGTGACGGGATGTCATTAGATATTACAATTTCCAAGTTTTATATACAATCTACTGAAAGAATCAAGCAACAGTGCCAAGGTTTGAGGTTTGAATGAACAGCAACAACCGACACGTTATGACTGTAATCGTGGCCTACTGTACGGTACAGTAGAAAGAACGGTCGGACAGTGACGTTGTCGACTCGCGATCGGCATGATGTCAACATCGAAGGGCAAGGTCAACGCAGAGTGAAATTGTTTGACTTTGACTAGATTGCAAGCTGTTCATTACGTCCTTGGCGATGCTTACATGATGTTTGCATTTGACATTCGCCGCATTGGAAACCTTTTGACACCGACAATGTTGACGCATATATCTAGCATATATTATAAAGTTGTGAACATGAAATGTTACGTGTTTGTTTTTAATTCAAAAGTAGTTCCGTTTCAACTTGACCCTAACTGAGAGGTCATTGGTTAACCAATCAGATCGTTGGAATGCGGGGTCACTTCGTTACGACACAGGTCAACGTGATACGACACACGTGTGACGTACGAGATTAGTATGACACTTGTTGTACGTTCACCACGTGTGTAATAAATCCGGTTACGTCACCTTCGGGAACAGGGCTCTGTTCCATAACAGCGAGCGCTTATAATCGCTCATTGATTGCTCAATATAGCGCTCAAGTAGCGCTCAATTCTCTCTTGAACGACACGGTGAAAATTCCTCGCCTTGCTACGTAGCGCTACATTGAGCAATCGCGTTCAAGAGAGGTTTAAAAGTGATTACTTTGAAACCTCTCTTGAACATGGCCCAGGCCACCACTTGGGGGTCTACCGGTGCCTAGGATATCAGACAAACCCTACGCAACCGTCTACTAGATGCAGGAACCAACCTCGACGTCAAGTCAGAGGCGTCATACTCACCATGCAGCAACGTCAAACACGACTGCAGGGGACTCGGCCACATTGGGTATGGCCTTACCAATGACGAAGGCAAGTTCGGTTCACCAATGAATCACGTTTTATGCTTCGTAGGTAAGAGGTTAACGTTTTGAGGCCAATTGTGTGAAGAAAATTGACAGATTTGGTGGTGGTAGTGTCGAGATGTTGGCTGCCATCGTCTCAAATACCAGAACAGACCTTGTGCACATTCGAGAAAATCTTATAGCTCAACGATACGTCGACGAGATTCTTTGGCCCCATGTGGAACCCATCATGGTAGACGTCACTGACGTGTATCAACAGGACAACGCCCATCTTCACACAACCCGGTTCACCACTGCCTTCTTTATTTGGAAACTACAACATCAACGTTCTACCCTGGCCATCCAAATCGGCAGATTTGAACCCCGTTGACATCCTTGGGACGAGTTGGATCGACGTCTGCGTTAGCATCAACATCGACCGCAGACTTTACCTACAGCAGCTTTGTAGGCTAAATGTACAGCCATTCCACAGAATGTGATTCGTCATCTCATCGCTTCCATGGGCAGCAGATGGCAAGTTGTTATCGACGCTCACTGGGGGCATACATGTTATTGACGTTGGTTGACGTTAAATGTCACCTAGTGACCATGGACTTTTTTGATGTTCGTCAGTGAATTTGCAAAGTTTTACTTATGTTACGACCAGGAATAAACGTAATAACAATTTGTCTCAAATATTGCATTTTGCGGTTTACATATGAGTGTCGCATTACTTTTGGAGTTCAGTATATATCTTTCTAACTCGGTTCTTAGTGATGCACGCTCCTGTGATTCCATGTAGTTAACATACCTAAGCTAAGGTGCTCATTGATACGATTCAGATTAGGTCTGTCAAAGTTAATGATTAATGAAGGTAGGTACAAATCGATCGATACAAGCAATCGAATGTGTCCATTGTGTAAAGTAGACATTGACGACGAAATCCATTTTCTATTTGTTTGTTATTCTTACTACGATTTACGGAAAAAGTTTATCCCAGATTGTTATCTTTCAAAGCCTCCTACTTTAGCACTTAAACAAATCCTTTCTTCTGATAACAATAGCAGCATTCTTAGACTTGCACAATATGTTACCTATGCCATATCTCATCGAGATGATAAGTTAAAAGCAATCACCTTTGTATCCGTTTAATTTGTTATTGAACTGTTGATGGTCCATTCCCAACTAAACGTGCATATTGGTTGGTGTAGGTGATTGGAAATAAAACGTATCATAGATTAATATTTGTATATGGAATCTGTAGGGGAGAGTCAGGGGAACAATTTCCTGAAGTGGCTGGAGTGTAGCATCCTTTTGCTTGATTTTATTTTGGTCAACACTCATATACCCTGTTTTGTGTTTCAACAGATACGTTACTACACTACGTATATATAATGAGTTATATATACACAGCAACACGAATAAACCATATATTATTGTATTTTATTGAAATGTTAACCTCTTTCGTCACACAAAACACGTGTCGGGTCTGAAGGTGTCCTGTTTTGAAATATGTTAAAGAGGGTTTATGTAAATAGGTAAGACTTATTTTTTAAACATTTATAAAATACAAACATATCATTTTCTTCATAAACGTATGGAATCGATTCGGTATGCATTGTTATCCATGGGATGCATTTTCCTGTGCACAACATCATCAAAGAACAGAAAGACGCCAGTGATTTTCTGGTAAATGCATTTTAGTGGAGAATGAGCCTAACAATGCATGTAACTTAAATGTATATGGGCCGGAGGCCTTGAATAAAATAAAGTCACATTTGACATAACTTGGACATACCATTACAAATATAGTAGGGAGGCTCAAACACCCAGCTAGGAGCCACGTGCACACTATTATGATGCGTGCTCTTCTAGTGTTGCAGCGATACTGGGCCTTTAATGGGTAGCAGATGGCGTAGAACCTGAAAAAAGATGAATCAATTTTGCACGGGCAGCAAAAACACCATTGGTTCGATAAGCTCGAATAACCGCTACATTCCATCTCCCTGCAGCTTGTTTAAACCGGTTTATGTCGTTGTTAAAGGGACACTGCGTCGAGGATAAAAATGAGATCACTTTTATCTACCTATGCTGATTAACATGCCTGCTAATGATTTACGCTTCGTTTCACTGTCTACATGCAGTAGTTTGTATTACTAATTACTTGAATTGTCTTAATTTGGGGTCTGTGACTCTTTACCAGACACGTTAATCAGCATAGGTAGATACATCTGATTTCATATTTCTCCTCGACGCGGTGCCTCTTTAAAGACAGACTATTTCTTTTGAAAAGCACGCTCATCTCCACTGTGCCTACACATTATCAGCAGCGCAGCTAGAGAAGAAGTAAAAAATGTGTAAAGTTGACAGAAGACGGGCGACAACCCATGCTTTCAGCCAATGGATACACACAAATTGATTTTATATTCTAATACCTTTCGAAGCTGATGATGGTGAGCGTCAGGACGGACGAAGCCAAGCTGAAGTCCCGCAGGTAATACGTCAGGTAACAGACCCAACCCGACATGAACTCTTCTAAAAAGTTGAAAACCTCACATTCCTGGGGGAAAATAATCTCAAGTGATTGAGTCTTTTTGGAGATTGAAATTGTGTGATTAAAAATGTTACAAAACATCACCTATGCATTACTGAAGTTATGCGCTTTCCGACTTTTGCGAAGAAACCGCGTCGTTCGAAAGTAAAAACAATTAATTTTATATATAACGAATGTTTCCAATATAATTGGAAGTAAAATAACCCTTGATTGATGTTTGTCACTCATAACAATATATGTTAGAATATATGTTAAATATACAATTTTATATTTATATAAGATATGTGTGTACTTATATCCTGATAAATGCTATGCATGAATTTTGATATATGTGACCACTTTTTTGTCCACCGTCTTTTTAAACTTCCAATGAGGAAGTAAGAAGTAGTACCTTGATAGGCAGACAGATGAGAAGAAGCAAAAGATCGGAACAGGAGAGGCTGAGAATGAACAGGTAAGTCGAGGATTGTTTCTTCAGCCAACATGTCAGACAGGCGATCGTCATCACGTTACCTGGAAGGAACAGTCAGACAGGCGATCGACAGTTTGTTACATGTAAGGAACAGTCAGACACGCGATCGTCATTATGTTACCTGTAAGGAACAGTCAGACACGTGATCGTCACTATGTTACCAGTAAGGAACAGTCAGACAGGTGATCTTAACTATGTTACCTGTAAGCAACAGTCAGACACGTGATCGTCATTATGTTACTTGTAAGGTACAGTCAGACATGCTATCGTCACTATGTTACCTGTAAGGAACAGTCAGACACGTGATCGTCACTATGTTACCTGTAAGGAACAGTCAGACAAGCTATCGTCAGTATGACATGTGAGGAACAGTCAGACACGTGATCGTCATTACGTCACCTGTAAGGAACAGCCAGACAGGCGATCGTCATCATGTTACCTGTAAGGAACAGTCAGACACGTGATCGTCACTATATTACCTGTAAGAAACGATCAGACACGCTATCGTCATTATGTTACCTGTAAGGAACAGTCAAACACGTGGTAGTCATCATGTTACCTGTAACGAACAGTCAGACATGCTATCGTCATTATGTCACCTGTAAGCAACCGTCAGACACGCGATCGTCAGTCATTCATTGCAACTTTCACGTAATAGTTACGAAATTAAAAGTCAATTTAATGAATAAAAGTGGATATTCAAATCGCGCACTCGACCCTGCACTTATGCTTTCTCAAGGCGCTACTCACATATTCTTACCCTATGTATTCTATTTGCTTCTATTAAAACACAGCAAATAAATAAAAGTCTTTGAATTATACATATAAGAAACATATCTTGAAATAAGGCCAGTTACCTGGATGTCATGTTTTATGCTCGTGAACAAAATCTCGTACCTGTTATTCCGACAGCAAAGATGATGAAAAGAATAATGGTGATAACAATGAACCTTGGCTTGTTGGTTGTAGACAAGAACCACCTTGATTCCATGGACGGGCCTAGAGTGGTCATCTGTCTTAAACAACCAAAGCCACAATCACACGCCAGGTCTATGAGGAAATCTCTTGAGTACTTTGCTAAGAAATTCTCAGATCCAAACTCATCAAAAATATGACAAGGAGGCGGAGTGGTTCTGAAATGGGAAAGAAAAAAAAACTTGTTGTCACATTATTTTGGAAATCATGTGTATTTCCAGTAAGACTCGTACATCGTACCTTACACGATAAGCTGACTCGAGCTGTACATGCTAATAGTGATCTCTGACTGCTACAGGGAACACAACACCATGGACCCAGACCTTCTGGCTTATTTTCTTCTTGTTTACAAATGATAAGCTTGTGTGTGGACTCTTGGACTTTGACATTGACCGCCAGCACTTGGCATCGATGCCTGAAGTGTTACCCGGGCTATAAACTCTTATTCCGTGGATATAACCTTGGGAAAAATAATTCAAGCCTTTCTGTTGTAATTTCTTAATAAGGGTCTTGTGATCTGGCAAGTATGCAACAGATATTGCATCGGAAACTGTCAACAAGCATTCGGTGCCTGACAGTGTATCCGCCATTTTGACAGCTCCGCATCCCAAAGCTTGGGGGACGTAGCAACAGTAACCAAGGTGGGCGGAGCTTGGCTCGGAAGTCAGAAGCATGAATTCACCTTATAAACATGTCATCAGGGCCATGTTCATGTTCATGTTCAATGAGCGATTCCTTTTAAACCTCTCTTGAACGAGACTGCTCAATGTAGCGCTATGTAGCACGACGAGCAAACCATGTCGCACCAATCGCACCATGTCGTTCAGAAGAGAATGCGTTACATTGAGCGCTACATTGAGCGCTACATTGAGCGATCAATGAGCGATTATAAGCGCTCGCTGTTATTGAACGGAGCCCTGATGACGGAGTAAGCAGATACTCCAAATGTATGTTCATAACAAAGAAGTTGTTATCTATACAATCTTGTTTTTCTTATGTATTGCACTTCAAAGACTTGAAAGATGTTTTGTATCACTGCTAAACATACATATTGTCTATCAAGAATATATGCTATCAGTTTAATGTTGATGACCTTTAAAGGGGCAGTAGCACGTTTTTTCGTTCAAATAAATCGATGAAATGAATGGTAAAACAACCTTCTCTCTTCGTAAAATCAAGTTAGAAATGTGTGTACATGGTTCGTCAAAGCCACTGGAATCGTTTTTGTAATTCGAAATAATAACATGGCCGCCATGCAAATTTTGCTTTATATGCAACATCGTTAATACCACTACGGATAAAGTAAAGTTAAATGACATAAATTATCACTATAAATGGGAAATTTAAAAAAATAAATTTGGCCAAAAACGTGCTACAGCCCCTTTAAAAACGAAGATGATGATTATGATGACTTAGATAACATGATGGTGATTATGATGACTACTAGTGAATGATGATGATGGTGATAATGATGATGATGTTGATGATAATGATGATGATGATAATGATGATGATGATGATGATGATGATGATAATGATGATGATGATGATGATGATGATGATGATGATGATGGTGATGATGATGATGATATTGATGATGATGATGGAAAGGCACCACTTCAGGTAGTGGGTAATACACATGCACAATTTCAGGAAGATATGATGAAGAGTTTTGGAGCTGTGATCCGGAAGCGTACCTGTCTCTGAACTAAGTCCAAGTTCAACACGTTTCTATGGAAACGAAAAAGAATAATTTCAGTAATCTCAAAATATCAAAAGGCACCACTTCAGTAGTAGTAGAATAATAATAATAATAATAATAATAATAATAGTGCATATTTATATTGCGCACAAATCCACGCTCGAAAGCATGCTCATGGCGCTACAATTAAAAGTACAATCCAGAAAGCTGTTGTCTATGGGCCATAGAACTGGGTGAAGAGGTGTGTCTTCAGATGGCTTTTAAAGGAGTCCAGTGTAGGGCAAAGCTTTAGGTCGAGGGGTAATGAGTTCCACAAGACCGGAGCAATATGGGAGAAGGATCTTTGACCAAATGTCTTTAACTTGTAGGAGGGTACTGCCAAGAGGTTTTGTTGCTGTGAGCGAAGTTCACGGGATGGAACATAGGGAGTAATGAGTTCGGTGATGTAAGTAGGAGTCTGGCCATGAAGGGATTTGTAGGTGAGACAAAGTAACTTGAACTGGATTCTGGCTTTCACTGGTAACCAGTGCAGTCGTTTGAGTACTGGTGTGATGTGACTCATTTTGGGGGAGCGACTTACTATCCGTGCTGCAGTGTTTTGTACCTTCTGCAATTTGTCCAGAAGAGCGTCACTGAGACCAGAGTAAAGGCTATTACAATAGTCCAGCCTACTGAGAATCAGGGATCGAACCAGTGAGTGGGCGGATTCAGCAGTGATGAGAGGACGGATGTTCCCAATAGCTCTCAGATGAAAATAGCAACTTCTGCAAAGGTTGTTGACTTGGGATTCCAAGGAGAGACAAGGATCAAGAAGTACACCAAGATCTTTCACGGTTTGAGCTGGCTGAAGAAGAGAGTCTGCAACAGTGAGAGACTGGATATCTGATTTGAGAAGTTGCTGCTTGGTGCCGACTACGAGGGCCTCGGTCTTGCTGTCATTCAGTTTCAGTTTGTTGACAGTCATCCAAGATTTTAGTTCTTTGGTGCAATCTGACAATTTGTCCAGAGCGTCGGCTGAAGATCTTGGATGAAAACTTGTGTACAGCTGTGCATCATCAGCATACGAGTGATGGTCCTGGCCGTGTTTGGAGATGATGTTGGAAACGCTGCCTGTATACAGTACAAATAGCACAGGGCCAAGTACCGATCCTTGGGGTACGCCAAACTCAAGTTTTGCTAGGCGTGATCGTTCACTATCAACCATGATCAACTGATCTCTGTCTTTCAGATAGGTAGAGAACCATCGCAGGACGGAACCTTCGATACCATATGCGTACTGAAGTCTTGCCAAAAGAAGATCATGGTCTATTGTATCAAAAGCAGAGGAAAGATCGAGTAGGACAAGAGCTGCTAATTTACCATCATCAACGGCACACCGAAGATCATTGGTAACCCTCAGAAGAGCCGTTTCGATGTTATGGAACTGTCGGTAGGCTGATTGAAACTTGTCAAATAGTTGGTTATCTGCGAGGTGTGATTTAAGGCGAATGTTGATGGCTTTCTCTATCAATTTTGACATAAATGAAAGGTTTGACACCGGGCGAAAGTTCTTGAATTCATTGTTGTCACGGTTTTCCCTCTTTAAGAGTGGTTTCACAACAGCTCTCAGGAAAATCTTTGGAAATCTTCCAGATTCCAGACTCATATTCACCAATGCAGTGATAATTGGGAGAAGAATATCCAAATGCTGAAGGACAAACTTTGTTGGAGCTGGGTCTAAATCACAAGTTGTAGGTTTTGATGACCGGATGATTTCAAGTATTTCAGCTTCATGAAAAGGAACCAGATCAGTCAGGGGTTGACCACTGAACTGAGTGTCCGGCTCTAACTCAGGGGGATGCGTTGTGACATGTTGAACCTCCTGTCGTATCTTAATGATCTTCTCCACGAAGAACCCATTGAAGGAGTCAGCAAGTTCTCCAGCAGAATCAGATGAAGGAAGCTTTGTTGCTGTTTTCCTACCGAGGAGATTGTCCAAGAATTTAACGGATTGTTTAGGGTTATCACTTATGTTTTGTAGTTGCTGAAGACAATATTCCTTCTTACACTTGCGGATGACACCAGTCGCAGCTGTTCGAGCTCGTTGATATATTTGTCGGTGGACTCCAAGACGATGTTTTCTCCACTTTCGTTCAGCTCTTCTGCGATGACGTTTAGCTTCAACAACGTCATGACTGTACCAGGGTGTGTTTGTTCTTACTCTGACCTTTTTCACTACCTCAGGGGCATGTTTATCGAGAAGCGCTGAGAGAGTATCATGATACAGTTGAGCGAGCTCATCTACATCTGAAGGGGTATCACACAACAGAGTAGAATTTTGAAGGTCGCATCGAAACTGTGTTTGGTCAATAGATTTAAGATTTCTACAAGCTATGAGCTGTTCTGTTTTCTTTGTTATGGGTACATTTAGTGTTACAAAAACAAGGAAATGATCAGACATTTGCCTATCTTCAACAGTCACACTTTGTATGATTTCACAGCTTTCAAGAGTCAAAACCCAGTCCAAGATGTTTCCAGATGTGTGTTTCGGGAGAGTGACATGTTGTTTGAGTCCATATGACTGAAGAAGTTGCTGAAACTTTTTTACCATAGGCTTTCTGGGATCGTTGAAGTGAATATTGAAATCTCCAAGAAACAAATAATACACATGGAAAGTTTCAGAAAGATATCACGAACGGCTTTCGAGTTCTGCTCCGGAAACGAAATGATTACGGACGGACAGACGAACAGGGCGATAATATCGGTTATAGTGACAACAATAGAAGTGACGATGACAATAGCGATAATGGTTATGGTGACTACAATAGAAGTTACGATGACAATAGCGATAATGTTTATGGTGACTACAATAGAAGTTACGATGACAATAGCGATAATGTTTATGCTGACTACAATAGAAGTGACAATGATAGCGATAATGGTTATGGTGACTACAATAGAAGTTACGATGACAATAGCGATAATGGTTATGGTGACTACAATAGAAGTGACAATGATAGCGATAATGTTTATGGTGACTACAATAGAAGTGACAATGATAGCGATAACGGTTATGCTGACTACAATAGAAGTGACAATGATAGCGAAACTGTTATGATGACTACAACAGACATGATGATAATAATAGAGATAACGGTTATGGTGACTACAACAGACAAGATGATGATAATAGAGATAACGATTATGGTGACTACAACAGACATGACGATGATAATAGAGATAACGGTTATGGTGACTACAACAGACATGACGATGATAATAGAGATAACGGTTATGGTGACTACAACAGACATGATGATGATAATAGAGATAACGGTTATGGTGACTACAACAGATATGACGATGATAATAGAGATAACGGTTATGGTGACTACAACAGACATGACGATGATAATAGAGATAACAGTTATGGTGACTACAACAGACATGACGATGATAATAGAGATAACGGTTATGGTGACTACAAAAGAAGTGACGATGATAATAGAGATAATGTTACTACATATACAGTTACTAGATGATCAAAAAACTATCTTAATGTCAGTATACGATACCTTATGAACACATCTATCTATTTGTTGTCAGTGTAGAATTAACAAAATTTGAAACAATATATTTGAGGGCCATTGTGTCAGTGTAAATGGTATTTTGTATCAGCATTCACGGGGGGGGGGGGGGGGGGGGGGGGGGGGGGGGAGGTAGGGAAGATGTAGCAATGCATAATGTGGTCTCACGGACCAGCTCTCTGCAAACTAACCCCTCTGTCCTTCCCAGCCTGCTGTGGCCTCCAAGGGAAAGGGGAATAACCCTTATGTAGCTCAAAAATCTTTATTTTTCCCAGCAGAAAAATGAAAATGACAGGTCGTGATCTCCATCATACAAAGATGTTCTTCTCAAAAGTTGTGCGTCCTAGCATTAGCATAGCATTACTAGTTCCTTGGGTAAAAGTTTAGGTTTGACTTTAACACCCTGTCATGCCTATATTTGAGGAAGGATTTTGACCAGAGCTTACAGGTGCACGAAATGTTTCAAGTGGCGCTCGAGCTTGAAGTCACATGAGTCAACTTCTGGACATTAGCGCAATGATCTGTTGTCGACGTCATCCCCAAAACGTCGTATTATGTTCTGCACTGTTTGCAATTGTGATTACTCAAAGTATTTAAATTGATTTTATTCAAAGCTTCTGTCGACGGTACAAAACCTCAATTAACATACAAAGTTTATGAATATCTCATTTGTCTTTTAGAAGTATTCCAAGTCTTAAGTGGGCAGGAATTTTGCTTTCGTCGCTTCTGTGGTGTTTTCTGACTGGTATTTTGCTAGAAACCGTACACAACGTTACTAGAAGCAGTACAGTACACCAAATGACCCATCATTACATGTGTTTATTGCTATATCAAGATATTTGAATCACACTTCTGTAAAATGTATAGTTTCACTACATTTCAAATAACACTTCAGAGTTCAGTTTGTATTTATTAAAGGGGTTTAACAGCCTCAAAGTACATAGAAAACATGATTACATGAACGAGCTATCTCTTCACGACGGTGAGCAATCCTGTTATAAGTAAAACGTTTGCTTTCAGTACATGTGTCAATCATCTTGAGTTAAATAATGGTGTTTCTAGAAGTTATCAAAATCAACCTCACGTTGAAATAAGTTGACAGAATAACAATAACAGCAATGATATTGTTCCCGTCCGCAATTACACTCCTCGCTAGGAACATTTTGTAGCCGTACACCTCGCTATTTCCGCTGTACGGTTATACACAGTGATTATTGAATGTAAGTTATATCATCAAGAAAGAAAATTTCGATTTAAGAGTTAGACCAACACTAGAAACAATTTCGAAAGGAAATGTCTTTCTTACTACGGAAGAAAATATTTTACTTTTTAAACATTTACAACATTTTTTATTTATACAATTAATTATTTTGATGATCTTTTCAGTCATTACTTACATGCAATCGTTTAGCAGTTTATTATCAATGTATTATCATATCATTATTGTCTTTAGAATAAACTACAGTATAACTCAGATTCATGCCGTTATGTATATTACTTTTTTCTTTAAATGCTTGTCAATGTTGTTTTATTTACATTGCTTACTGTATATATTTCTATTTCATTATTGTTATGTAAATACTTTGATAATTTGTATTAATTTTGTTCATACTTTACATTTGCTGGACATGTAAAATATGTATTGATTCGCATTTATTATATCTTCATAAACTTTGTAAGAGACGGCCTAGTATGTGTCTCATTTGTGTACAATCAGTTTGACCTCTATGTCAATAAAATATGTTTACACCAAACGAATGACATAAGACAAGGTACGTACCCTTTGACATCATAGGAATCGTCATCGGTTCTACTTGGGTCGATCGTTTCTGTGACGTTGCTGACGCCAGTATCGTTATTATCCAAATACGACCACGTTGAGATGGACGCCAGAATAGACATTGTCATGTTGTCATGGAGACTTTCAGTGCTAGTCTCGCGAGAGTCTGACGTTGTTCCATCCATGACTGGTAACAAGAAATGACAAGAGTCCCTGAAGTGTCAGGCTCAATTTTGTTGTCATTTGATTTAATATATGTGACACAATAACATAAATATAAAAGATACTTAATCGAGAACCACGAGATGAAATGAACCTGCTATTTGACAATGTCCAGTCAGTATTATATTTATTTGATTTAAACAATGTACCTTCATATAACACGTAACTCTCTTTTGGTATAAAAGTGGAAAATAGTTACAGCTTCTGGCAAGTGCCGATATTTCATATCATCACTGGGCACAGCGAACATATAATATATCATCACTGTAGCTTGATAGGCAACTAATTTCACTGAAAATTCCTATAGTCCCTAGTGGCTGGTTACTGAACACAAGCAGGGGACTTTTCAAATTGCTGTAATAACATTACTGGCTGATTAGGTTGTGAATTATGAATTAATAAATGAGAAAGTGACTCAACTATTACATATTGTATGGAAAAGATAACATACGTTATACTGAGATGTTCTCATTTAAAGAGGAACACATTGGATATGTCCATCCACAGGTGAAGTCTAGCGCAAATATGTTGCGCAACAGAGATGAACGACCAGTTTTCCCTATGTGCGAACGAAGTGAGCAAAGGTTGGTAACGTCTTTCTATTTTTTGGTTTGCTCTATGAACTATTTAAAGTGAAACAGGTCGTGTCGTGCAAACATTATTTGGGGTTAACTTCCCTGGTCATTCCATTCGCTCTGTAAAGCGGAAGTTTGTGACTGGGAATTGAGCCGAAGAACACCTCGAAAAGCCACTCTGAGCGCTTAAAATAATTACTTCTATATATTTTACGTGTGTAAATGTAATATATGGCGTTGGGGTTAAGAGAGCACGACCCTATGTTCAAATGGGTGTCGAGTTTGAATTTTTGGGACATTGAACTTTGACGATACACAATTATTTCGATTTGAGTCGAGAGAAAGACGTTGCCAACCTTTGCTCATTTCGTTCGCGCACTGGTCTGAAAACTGGTCGTTCATCTCTGTTGCGCAAGATATTTGCGCTAAACTTCACCTGTGGTCCATCGTAATACAATATTCAAATAAAACACGGTCTGCAAGTGACTGAAGCAAAATGCTTCTCTATCAAGTTCGTCTAATATATACATATATTTTCATTATCGCCTTTTACAATACAAAATGAGAAACTTATTTGAGTAATACATTTGTATGACGCTAGAAACCTACCAGTTATGGCATCTGTGACATTATCTGACGTCACATCCGGAACCAGTCCGATTGTAAGCCAGACTGCCATCAAGATCAATCTTGAACCGAGAGCTGAAAACAATTATTGGATAACATCCTCGTGTTGGTGGTTCTTTTTAATTTTATTTTAAAGGCGCTGTAGCACGTTTTTTGCAAATTTTATTTTTGCAAATTTCCCATTTATAATAATAGTCTATGTCATTCATATTTACTTTAGAGGGTAAAACATCTTATTACACAAACCAATTATCCGTAGTGGTAATAACGGTGTTGCGTATAAAGCAAAAATTGCATGGCGGCCATTTTATTGTGAACACATTTTATTATTTCGAATGACAAAAACGATAGCCGTGGCTTTACGGAACCATGTACACTCATTTGTAACTTGACTTTCCGAAGAGAGAAGAGTGTTTCACTATTTGTGACGTTATTTTTCAAATACATTTCATCGACTTATTTGAGCGAAAAAACGTGCTACAGCGCCTTTAAAGATGATGTTTTTTTGCATAAAGTAAAGATTGTGGTATCCCCGTTCCATTTCCTACAGGAATATATAATTTATTTGGGTGGTCATTTGAACTGCACAGACAAACGATCATCGAGCTTTTATGTGTAGGGCTGTGGAGAACAGTGGTGTAGTGGTTAGCATGCTTGCCTTTCACGCCAACGGGGTTCGAATCCCGGTGGAGACACCAGCTATTTGTGACCTGGGTCTTATACTTCATCAATATTGCACTCAGCTCACCCAGCTGTTAAAATATGCACCATGGGACCTATATTGTCGCGCAGAGCGATTAGTACCTTTGTATGTCATAATTTTTTGGGGGGCCTCACTACCATTCCTCACGTAAAGTCACGTATGTGTGCACGAGAGTTGAAAGAAAGGAAAATGAAATAAAACAGTCCAAGTGACGATACAAGATTCAGTCGCGTTCATTAACTTTTGGTGAATGTTTTCTTTTCATTCCTGAAAATTTCGTATCAAACAGTATCAATCCAGTCTGATTAACAATCTACCTTGTTGTTCCGAGGGATAAAACTTGCAAAAAAATGCATCTACCGGGATACGAACAGGTTCTGTAGATACCTCTCCTTATATATAAACTTAATATATATATATATATATATATATATATATATATATATATATAAGCAAAATACAAAAACCAACTTGGTTTTGTGTAGTTTGGCCTTGTTACGAATTGGTAGAGTGCTCAACATTTGTAAAATGGAGCGTGATAAATGTAGAAAGTTTAGTCAGTTATCTACAAAAACCATTCATTGTGTATCACTACAGCTCTGTTTCATGCGCGTAGCAATTTTCAAGTGATAGCTTGGTTGGTCTTCTGGCCACTTTTGTTACATGTGCGCTTGGGCTTGTTTGCTGATTGAGTCACTGTGGCTGCGTTTTGGCTATGAGTTCCTATGTTTTTGGGAGTGCTGCGTTTTGGGGCTGGTTTTTGTTTTTGGCTGTTTTTAAGCAAGAATTTATTGTTGTGCCTGCAGGTATTTACCAATTCGTTGCGTTTATTAAGGGTTCCCATATGGGGTTTGCAGATGATGATGAATTTTTCATATATGCAAAGGCTGCATCTTTTGTTTGTGTTTGAGTATGGTTTGGCCTGGCCAATATATATATTTATTATATATATATATATATTATATATATTTATATATATATAAATAAGATGAGTTGCTTCTCACGTGAAGTAAGGTTATATATAGAAAAGAGTAAACATCAGATGGTTTTGACTGGATCAATCTTCTTTAATACAATACAATAATATTAAAGAAGATTGATCCAGTCAAAACCATCTGATGTTTACTCTTTTATATATATATATATATATATATATATATATATATATATATATATATATATATATATATATATATATATATATATATATATATATATATATATATATATATATATCATATCTCATATAATTGATAAATACTTCAAATTTTAACATATTTGGTAAAAATATACATATTTTACATAAGAGTCTATTATGATAAATATGTCATTTTGGAATACAGACTTTACTTAATGTTCATTGCTATACTATTCTGTAATGGATCACAAGTAAAAGGCTTTATTTGAAAGCTTTAGAAATAATAATATGCTTCAAGCATTGAACACTGCGATCTGAATTATCCCGAGTCATCACGAAAGGGAAAATTTACACATTCGTGAACATCCATAGACAATTCGTAATTGATTCTTCCGTATACAAATTCGTAAATCCGGAAATCATTCCTAGCTGATTCGGGAACATTCCTACAATTCGTTGCATTCCTGAAAAACAGTTCCTTGTTCACGAATCATCTACGAGTCTATTGGTAATTAAATCGTGGTTAATAATGTTGGTGTTCTCACTCCGAATAAGTTACGAATCCTCTACGAATATCAAAGACGAAACATGTACTGATTTCTGATGTTTCGGAGGTTTTCAACAGGAAAGCGTTATTAAGTTATGAAATTGCAAAAACACATTGCAAACTCAATTTTGAATTGAGATTTTGACCGGAAATGATTGTTCCAATTTTAATATTGAAACATACAGATCATAGACTTATCCTACTCCAAAGAAAAATCTTTAAATTCGTCTTTTAGATTTAGGAGTTATTTGCCCTGGAAAGTGGAAACTACTGATTTTGGAGTGGTCACCGTGACAACAGGATTGCGGTTCAGCAACTGCTATGAGTACCCCGAAATATGTAATGCTTCAGTTAAATAATGTGCAAGTATTCTCTTATGCACGTATGTTACATGGGGTAGGACCCTTGAAATATCATGAAAAACGTTAACCAACGTCGAATGACGTTAGGGGTGCTGTTTTGTCTTTCTCTCTGCATTGTAGATAATCCATGCAATTTTGGGAGTGCTTTTTGCTTCTGTGTCCTGCCCTGTGTTCAAGATCGCCATTCGTCCTGCCCTGTGTTCTAGATGGCCATTACCAGCGAGAAGCCGCTACCGGATCAATGGTAAAGCACGTGCAAGAACTCGCTAGTACTGGCGGTCTATAACAAGGGGCTGAACGTGTCTCATCAGTTACTTTATATGCTTTTTTGCATTTTGTGATTCTCGACTTAAAAGCATGTTTTTCATTCTTGCCTTATTTTGACAATGTTTATTGACTAAACTGCGCTTTGTCGATGGTTTTCGTTTTGTTGCTGATATTGATATGCACATGTTTTCATTTTGAATATAGCAAAATATGCCTACCTCATTTTCAATAAAACAGAGTTTTGTGATTGTTTCTTCAGGACATCAGTAAGATGTTTGATGATAGACAGTCTTTTATTCTTTTATGTCATATTATGATCTAGAATAAAGCTGGTTACGTTACTCCTACGATTCGAAATGCTTGGAATTCCCAAAGATACCATTTATGGAAAATATTTTCTATATCATAGTTAAAGAGGTTACGCAAGTCGTATCTTTCAAAACAACCTCCGTTGACATATATCCCTGAAATCCCTGACTTCACCAGACCACATTTAGCAGTGAACATTTGTATGTGAGTATTTTCAAATATCACGTTTTTATTACGTTTATATTGCTACACAAATGTATAGGACCTCATTGTCTCCAATGTTTACGGAAAACTTGCTATTAGGCCTAAACAATAAAATGTTTCTGGTCTTTATAGGCCGACAAAAATGATGCGATGACGCGATTATTTTTTTTTTACATTTTTTTTTCGGAATGAAGAGATAAACAAACACAAATTACACAATTATTTATATAAATAAACCACAAACCCTATTCATATCTTTTACTATTCCAAATAGTCATTAATCTCACCCCTACACTCCATCTCAACAGAAACGAGTGTCCAGTCCAGTGTTTTCTGAGGTTAAAGAATTAGAGTTATCTGACCCTTACTTTTGTTAAAACCTAGAAAAAAAAGACCTGAGGCGTGGGTGTGAAACTGACGCGGGCGGAAAACAGAAACAATTTTTTTGGGCCTTACACTGATTGGACAGATGGCTGATTGCACGACAAAATGTAAGTATACTGAAACCTACTAACATGACGAAGGTCCCCATTGGCCGTGCCAAAACAATGCTGTATATGAACAGAGGTTATGTCGGAAGATGTTACTTGAGTACAATGTTGTAGGATAAAGCTACGCGTTATATGACCATGTATATGTGAACAAAACTATGTCATGGTGAATATTTATTTTTATTTATTTTATTAATATGATTAATGTAGAAAATTCACCCAGAAATGCTTGTGTCTATGACACCGAGAGTTCACAGTTGAGTATCCGTACGTGTCAGCAAAAGTAGGCTAAAGATATATAGACAGGGTTTGAATACACCTAACATTCCCAATCTCATGCTTTAGATAGAGTTTATAACTGGTGGGGTATTTAAGGGAGGGACTAATGTTGACAGAAGCAATATTTTTTTTATCCTTGACATAAAAATGACTCTGTAAGAAGGCACTTAATTGATTAAAATTTGTTGTTTTAAACTGATTTTTTTTATCAAATCTCGGTGAAAGGTAAAATTATTTAGAACATTTTAAAACCAATAAAATGAGAAAGCCACAATGTGCTCAAAGAAACAAGTGAAAACTTACCGTAAACCATATTTGGTTCCAAGAAACACTATACCTCTTATATTATGCTATTCGTTTATCCAAATATTCAGTGGACTCATCTGATCAGTCAGAAAATGAAATGACCGCCGCATAATTTTCTTCCAGAAGTTTTATATGAGAAAACTTTTAACATACACATGCGCAAAACGACGTTTGGAAACGTATATACTTAATAACTATTTAAGGAAGGAAATGGGAGCGGTCACTGGAAAATGTGAGGATCAACCATATGGAAAACTTCCTTCCATGGCATTGAATAGTGAGACGGAGAGGTCCCCTAATTGCTCTAAAGCACACAACTGTCAAACAGCAAACCGGAAGTGTCGCCATCTTTGCATTCCTTTTAGTATGGCGTTGTTTTGTCGTATAACAGTTGACGCCTATTTTTACGTCGTTCTGTCACGCGAGGTAACAATTATATATAAG
The DNA here is from genome assembly GCA_936450465.1 of Gibbula magus. Taxonomy (NCBI): domain Eukaryota; kingdom Metazoa; phylum Mollusca; class Gastropoda; order Trochida; family Trochidae; genus Gibbula; species Gibbula magus. Next base: position 59,779,989 of record OW388292.1, on the reverse strand, counting down.
ACACATAAAACATTTTCCATTGTTTTGCATTTGTTATAAGGAATCGATGAGCCATTTCCGAACAGTTTATTCTTCATAAAGAGACTAATGTGAGCAAAGAGTATCTTCTTAGTAATTTTTCCTTGCAAATATACTTTATGGGCATTATCCAAAAAAGAAAATGCGTTATGAAAAAGTCTGTACATATGTTATAAGATAAGCCTTAATAAGCACGGTTGGAGTTATCTTGATAAGCCTAGAAAATATTGTGTATGTCACCTTAATTAATAAGTACAAGATGGACACATGACTGTGGTCATAATTTGGATAAACGCTTCGATTAATTAATAAGTTGACATTCGAAGACATTAGGCATGAAGTTGTATTGGTGCTATTTTTTTACAGAAAAATAACTATTGTTCCTGTGTCTAGACTACGCGAGAAACTTTGTTTCAGATGACAAAACAACATTTCTGATACCAAGTTGACTTTCCCACATCGAAACATATTGTATCTTGCAAAATAAGGAAGACATATCAACTGACAGGAAGGATGGATAGACGGAATCCTTGGTATTGCTGTATGCTCTTACATTGTAGGAATTTCAACATGATTGAAACTCAAGGTACAACAAAGTCACAGGAACTCGATACCGTAATTATAACGTAGGTAAAACGTTTGTGAAGGTCACCAATTCTTAGCATAACGGCAATATGGCTGCCCTTGCTCTTTTACTCTATGTCAAATTACCTACGTTATAATTACGATATCAAGTTCCTTTGAACAAAGCTGATATCTTCGTGAGCTTCATTGAAATGACACAAATCCGTAACGTCATGCAGCCATCACTCGATGTTTTGATAAACTTGTCTTTTATAATATATGACCATGTCCCTTTCAAAAATGTCGCAGAAGATATATATTTATTATTAATGTAATATCAACAGAGGGTCTATGCTTTACCGATTTACACACTATTTTCTTTCAGTTTACATGTGCGATATTCACCCCTCATCAGCGTTGTAATCTCATTTCTTCTCAAGGCGGGAATTTAGTGTGTGTACCGTTTAATATGTTGCTTTTAGTAGCACTGACAATCGTCATTCATAAATAAATATTAAAGTTGTTTAGAAATAAAGCTTAGGGTTTGTCTGTGTAATTTGACGATTTAAATTTTCCGGATAAAAACATACAGCTAAGTTATAAGAAAATGTATAAATTTTCAATGACGCCACGGCAGATTAATGCAGATACATACCCACAACGTTCTTTTTATGAAGCAGTAAGAGGGTTAAGGAGATTGTGTTGTTGGGAAAAGACGTATTCCTGGTTATATTTACATGAAGCTCTTGACACACAGCAGTTTAACAGTATACTAGCATCTGTAATATATTTATAGGGTTACCATCCTTTAACGTATCTTTCAAAATATGTAATCAAAATGTTCATTCTTTTCATTTTCTTGGTCTTGTATGAACCTCTTCCCTAAACCATAAACAAGGCAACACCTTTTGAAGGAAAAGACTTTCGATCATTCACAACACGACAATTGTATCTCCGAAATTTCTTTACATTATCTGGGCTTTTTAATCATTCAACTAATGGAAAGTAAATGGACATTTATACAATGAGTAAGTGTCTCGGCTTATAAAAAAACATCCTCGGTTACCCAGGGTTTTATATATGCTCCGTTACTCTCCACTATATCACCCATGGGAAACTCTGTCAGCGAAATCTGTACTAAAATTATCCGCCCTTTGCCGGCGTGACGAAGTCAGTAACCAAAGAAAATACTCAATACGATAAGACGGAAATGGTCAAGGAAGATAACCGGTGACGGATGGCTAACAAAATGACCTCGCGTGCTTCGCAACGAAGTAATATGAATTGTCATTGGCTCGCAGGTCCAAGCTGCGTAGCGGTTTGATTGGCTCACGCCGGCCAAGGGCGGGTAATTTGAGTACAGATTTCTCTGATGAAATTTCCCATGGGTGATATAGTGGAGAGTAACGGAGCATATATAAAACCCTGGGTAACCGAGGATGATAAAACAAATGTTTCAAAATTAATTAATTTCAATACAGTGTAACACATACGTAGGTAAATCAATAGGTTTAAAACACAATCCGGCAACTTTGCCGAACACTTCCTACTGAACATTCTATTTTTCTGTTGCACTCAAGACAAGCTAAATCAAATTTATCTAACAACACCTTTTCATGGAGAAATATAGCAAATACTTGCACCAGAAAACGACAAGAGATATGAGTGTAATTTGGCGTCTTACTGAATTAATCCCGCACGACGAAGGATATTTTGTCCAATTTCAGCAAAACTACTTTCGGATGATAATAAAGTCTGCTGGTCGGCGTACTCCTCCGGGTTGGAATCAGACCAATGTACGCCATTTGTATCAGTCTTCAAATCAAATGCACCTCCCGCTGAAGCATGGAGATCCTCTTCATTCAACCACATGGGATGACAGATACGCTCAGAACAGACGACTTGGAGATGGAGATCGACGAAGAGACTCTCTGGATGTTGTTCATACACTTTATAAGGCATTCTCATTGCATTATAATCCGTATCGGAGTCAAGAAAATGGCGGAATGTCTCCATCAAATAATTCACAAAAGGAGATCCTTTGACACTTCCAAGAATTCCCATATGGAATTTGGCTGGGAATTTACCATTCCCTGACCTGTCATAACATGCAATGGCGTCATGCCTTCTCTGGTGTTCAGAAAGTTCCTTTGTCCACAGAAAGTTCCAGGCAACATATATTCCTCCATAACGACGGAGAATGTCGAGACGTAGGTAGTCACTGGCACGGTATGGATCACTGATATCATGTCCATACACTGTTTTGGGGAAGTCTCTCATTATGAACTTCACTTTCCCTGTTTTAGAAACCGTTTTCCAAAATTGACCCATTGGTTCGACATCGCCATGGACATAAACAGTTTCGGCTTTCTGAACAAACAGCGATCCTAAAATGCTCAAATATGCAAAATAGCTGAATGGTTGCTTGTCAAGCCAGATATAGTGCACAATGTTCGGGATTCGCTCATTCTTTAAAACTGGCTTCAAAATTTCAGTTTTTCCATAAGCCAAATGTCTTGCAAGTTCGCCAAATCCAGACTCGAGGGTGAAGATTTGATATGGAAAAAGTTCATCATGTGAAATGGCACAGGTATCAGATGATTTATATGTGTCAAGTTGCCTGCATTTGATGGCGGATTGAGACAACTGGGTGGATAGAGATGAGTCTGAAGAATCTAAAACACCTCTCGATTGAAATAACAGTCCTTCTAAGGCGAACTCTCTGGAATCTGGCACTAAACCTGAAAACGGTTTGTCCAGAAACTTCAAAGATTGGCGTGACAGTATGATATTTAGACCAATGAATATTCCTCCATATTCACCCAACATTTTGGAAATTGACTCACTGGCCACAACATTATCATCGCTGCAAGCTAAGTTATCTTCTAAAGGCACTGGAAAGAAGTTAGGCAGATCTCGAAGAAGATCACCGTAAAACTGGTAATATCCATAGTCATCAATCTCTGGTAAAGATACATAGTGAAAGATAATCTCTGTTGGTTTGAGCAGTTTGTAGGCACTTAAAACACTCAGGTAATGCTGGAATTGGAAATTGTCTTTTCTACACCAGACATAGTGGACGATTGGAGGAACTGCACAACGCAAGGTGTCCTTGACCTCTGACTTAGGGTCAAGGTTATCAAATGAAGATAGATGCTCAGGAATGACTTTGATAAAGCCATGCTTCATGTTCCGTAGATCAGAGGAGTCTCCGTGGATGATTTCAGCAGTGTAGTAGCAGATGATTGCTATCAGTATGGAGGTAGCACACAGAAGCAAAGGTTTAGAACGGGAGCACATCAAGTGTAACGTTTTCTTGATCACAATCGCCACCATGGATACAGAAGCCATTTTGAAATCTGAAAATGAAAAGAACATTCGGTCATGAGGCAAAAATGTGATTATGATCCTTCTAGCTGGGACCAATTTTTGCAAGAGGAAAAGAATAGTCATTTGCTCTGTATTTAGTCAGGCCATAATTCCTTATCTAAGTTTGACGAGTTAAACAAAATACTAAGAATGTGCAATGAAACAGCATCAAACATACAGTTATACTCTGGTGATCTTACTGTGTTTTTGTTCAATAATAGAAGTATAAAATAGAGACATTGGCTCTGTATCTAATTAGTTATTGCATAATTAATCATCACTTAGGTAAAAACAAACATATAAAATATCAAGGCATTGTTCAGTCACCAAATATTCAATTTATAATCCAATTTTGTTTAAGGAAGATCAAAAGAAAAGGTAATTATTATAGATATTTGCGTTCTAAAAAAAGTAAGTATTTTTAAAGGTTTGACCTGTATTGTATTGTATTTATTAGGGGCTTGTACAACTTAGTACAGTAGTACAGAGAAACCAGAGCACAGAAGCTTAACATTTATGAGAACCTCTAACGCTAACACCCAACCTCTCACAACCACTTCCTGGTCCATTGTTAGCCCATACCCTCCTGTCAAAAATTGCTACAGACATACACTTGGGTGCGTTTGAAAGCTCGCGAACATATCTTTATGAGCATAATTTATCATCAACATTTTATCAAAGCAGTTAAAATGATAAACCATCTTAAATTGAATTGTCATTCGCTTATATTTGAAAAAAATGACAACATAATTTGCAAATCTTATTCCACAGCCAACAAAGATGATATTCTCCTATTTTAACATCCTATACGTATATCATGAATTGTCCCATGCATTTTGATCGATAGGTAAAACATCCAAGTACATGATAATACAAAGTTGTAATCGATTGCATGCCGTGTGAGCGTAGCGTTCGGCCAACAAGACGAGTGGGGTAGACCGAAGTCTAAAGGTGTGAAAGTCGGGTGTCGTCTCAAGTTTTAAAAAACCCCAATAAAAACAACGCGTGAATAGAAATGGCTAAAGGCCTGAGGAGAAGTCTGAAATGTGAAAAGTTTATTGACGATGGTCAATGAGTGGTCAGGACCAAACGTAAACAATTTGAGTCAAAGGTACAAGGTAAAATGTCAGCTTTTGGGATAAAGTTGTTCTAGAGGAGAAGTCGAAAATATGAACATCGAGCTTATATAGCCTTGAAAACATATCTGGGCTCCGTTCCATAATGTTCAGTGAGCGCTTATATCGCTCATTGAGCGCTCAATGTAGCACTCAATGCAGCGCTCATTCTCTCCTGAACGACACGGTGCGATTCCTCGAGGTTTGCTCGCTTCGCTACGTAGCGCTACATTGAGCAATGGCGTTCAATAGAGGTTTAAAAGACGTTTAAACCTCTCTTGAACGCGGCCCAGGCTTGTCGTGTCCGATGAGCTGAACTAAATATAGGGAACAGTTTAAGTTTTACAATTACATGCACGAGGTGAGTTGAGGATTAACGCAGCTTTCAAGAGCACTTCAGTTATATCACGGCTGTTTGTATTATTGCACGGAGAAAACCCTCAACGTCATGGTGAGTACGCATTGTGGTGAAACCTGCGAGGATCGGCTTGAACTAGAGAACAATACTGCGCTAAAATTCAATGTAGCATTGCACCCAAACCAAACTGCATGAAGAACAGTTCCACAGGAGACAATATTGCCAAGTCCCTGGTGGAATTCGAGCTCCGGACCTCTTCATCCGAAGCCGAATGCGCTGACCACTGCGCTATCCTGCCCCCAACATGACAAGAAGCTTAATACATGTGAATCATGTCTTTAAGCATGCTTCCAAAAAGGTCCTAAAAGAGCTTTTTTTCGCATTGTTGCAATTTCGAAGTTAGATTATTCTGTGCCTTGTGAGTGTGGCACTATTACAGAAACCAATAGTCCGATCATAATTTACATTGTAAACCCACATTTGAGATCGAGATTAAAATAAACAATACTTTGGTAACAGAGACATGAATCCTTCACTGGAAAGGTATCACAATTATTATTTCTCAAATAATTGTCTTCTTCAAGAGATGTCTTGGGGTTTCAAGACAATTATCAAGTAATGCAATTCTTGGAGATACAGGGAGAAGTTATTTGTGCGTCAATTACTATAGTCGTTGTATTAAGTATTGGTGTCGACTTATTCGTATGGAAAGGTGAAGATATCCAAGGGCTTCCTATGAAATGATGAACAGGGTAAATTGTGTTGGGTCTCGCGTGTCCGGATGCTTTTGTTTGAAACCGGTTTTTCATATGTATGGATGCTCAAGATTGTGGTAGTATAAATATATTTAAGAATCTGTTTTTTCAAAGATGTAAAGATATACAATTTCAGAATAGGCATAGTAAAATTTCAGGATCGTCATTTTTAAAATACTATTATAGTGGTTTTAAATCTATTTTACGTGTTGCAAAATATATCCTTGAATTGTTTCCTGAGAAGGACCTACTGAGGATGGTTTGTAAATTTCGTTGTGGTTCTCATAAATTAAAGATACAGTTACTTAGATATAAACGTTACGATAACCCTAATACATTATGTTCAAAATGTCTGCTCGGTTGTATTGAAGAAGAATTTCACTTTTTATTCCTTTGTCCATATTATAAAACAAGCAGTTCATACCTGAATATTTATATGGAAATCTATCCGAGTCAAAATGTATCAGTTGTTATCATCCGCAAACATAAAAAGTTACTAGATCATTGTCATTGTTCTTAAAAAGATATTTGCCTGATGAATGATATAATATGCGCACTGTGTGCAGTCATTTTGTATTAGCAATATGGGTCACGTGGCCCCAAATGCAAATAAACTTGTCCCTTGTCACTTGTCAATGTTTAACTGCAACCGATCATGTGTTCGATGTATCGTTTTTCATCAAGGTTGTTAATGGCATTCGAAGCGTCATCATCTTATTGTGCATATGCAGTAAGTTAAAGATGCGTCCAAATAATTTCAATCAATTTGCGTATTATATCAAATGTATCATAATTAGTCAGTATACATGTGGAGAAACCGAAATTTCACTTCCCATTTACATGCACAGTAGATATATTACCTATCAATTATTATCAACCTAAATTTGTCTATTTAACTGTTGTAAATAAGTTTCCAGAATTACCTTTGACTAATTAACGAGCGACAGTCGCGATATTAAGTCCAGTTTTCGATCAAAATGGTAATTTTCGGCAACAATCGGTACTTTTCAATAAAATAACACCATGTATGACCCACAACAGCACAATGGATGGAACTTTACGGGTAAAAGCATATGAACATACTGACATTTTAGGTTTTCAATTTTAAAGGCGCTGTAGCACGTTTTTTGCATATCATGTTTCATGAAATTTGCCATTTATTATCAAAGTTTATACAATACATAGTTACTTTAGAGGGTAAAACATCTCATTACACAACCCGATAAGCTGTATCCATAGAAAACGGTAATACGTATCGGAAGAAACTGGTGCGAACTCTTCAGTGTTTGAGGTAGATTTGTAGGCCTCGTGGGAATTTGAGGGTTCAGTCAGCAAGATAGTTGATCATTCCACTATTTAATACTCTATTCTGGATGTTTAGGTATCGCAACATCAGTCAGATCACTTGAACCAGGGACTGTAAACCTCCAAGCGGAGATTTTAATCCGAAAATGGCCGATCGATGGGAAATGGACTCCAGTTTTATTGATTTAGTAAATTTATTTAGTCATTTGTAACTAATTTTTGCCTTCTTGTGAGAACACTTTATTTCAGTAAGCAGATCATGCTACGGTGCCTTTAAGATTTAAAGTTTGCTCACCATGGAAACAGAAATTCTGCAGAGAATGATTGGAGTTAAAGATGGGAAAGGTGAACATTGAATAATAATAGTATAGTTATAATGCGCACATATCCATGCACAATGCATGATAAATGCACAATGCATACCTATGTGTAAAAACAGAACCAATAGCTCCGTGGATCATCCGATATTGCATTGTTGATTATTTATATATATATATATATATATATATATATGAAACATACCACCTTAGTTGTTATTTTGGTGGCATAATTTGAAATGATATACATATCTTCATTCAAAAAGAAAAATGGAATGTACATGTATCGACAATGTACAATTGAAAAAATACAGACACTTATAATTAGTCTATTGGTTAATCATTTTTAATGTTTATTTACTTGTTGGGCACTTGAGCAATTTTATTAATATATTATAAGTTGTAAACTTGGTCATACAACAGCTCAGATTGACATTTCTGATCATATGGATAGACGAGTTGCCTCCCCTGAAAAAACATTGATAGCGTCTTGAGCTGCAGAACAGTACCTGTGTCATCCAAAGTATCAATTATAAGTACTCAAGATATGAAATTATGTCTTTGTGATTTATATGAATATACAGTTGTTTGTAATGTTTTGCAATCAGTGACTTACTTTATGAATATTATTCTTACAACATAATGACGAGCAGTTGAGAGGCGGAGGACTTCCACAAACGCAGCCAGTAGTTCATCTTAAAATTCCGGAATAGGTTTTCATCGTTGAAGTACAAGTTGGTACAGAGCAAGAGGTGACGTCACATGTAGGGTGTGCTGAACTAACTATACAGCTACTGTCTGAGCAAGCGCTTTACACCATTTACTCATTAGTAAAAACAGCGAATCGTTGACACTAGCAGTAGACTTTTAGTATGCTGTCAGCGATTGTTGATATCTGCTTTCGGACAGTTTGCACATATAGGGACCGTCAAAGTTCAAGTAAATACTTCCTTCATTTTCAATCATAACTTCTAGGCAGTTGTGGAACTTTATTCAAAAGCAGCCATGGCACAACATACAAAGGGAAGTAATTCAACATCACAGGAATGCTGTCGTGCTCGAGCGCTTTCAAGATAACGAGAGAACATGTTCGAATCCAGCTCTGTGTGTTTGTTACACATTTTTCAAGATTTGTTAATGTCTTTTTTCCGTTGAAATGAAATTATATAAAATAATAATTCGACATTAGTACTCTTTACTACAGTTCATTTCAGTCAGACAAGGATGCGTTCTCAGTCCTTTTCTTTTTTCTTTTTAATAATAATATTGGTTATTAATAAGAATTGTTTCCTTTTCGTTTTGTATTACTTTTTGAAACTTATTTGTCATTAAGTTATGTTGACAGAGATAGATATATAATCTTTTATTCTCTTTCCGTTTGTTATATGTTTTGGAATAATGTTTATTCGTGATGTATGTTACAAGAGAGCTTCAAGAAAGAGTTATCGCCTGTTCTGTCTTGGATCTCTAATGTCTGATATCTTGAAAATGTTGTTCATAGAATTATATTGGGCGATTCAGAAATTATATTATATAATTTAGAGTGAGATATTCTTTTCTATGAGTGAAATAAACCCTCTTTCAAGCTACAGTGGCGATAACCTTTATCACCACTCTACTGAGTAACGATAAACTTTATCGACACTCGCGTGACGTCATCGGGACAATGTTATGACGTCATATTGTCAGCTTGCGAAGGCTGTATGTTTACTGTTGATATAAACGTCAACATAAAGCATACAACGAATGATATAATAAATAGAATATATGTTTATCATGTTTATCTCATCTCATGAGGTAGAAAAGTTAATATATTTCATTCGTGCATGGTTGCGCCACTCGTGAAATATCTGCTTTTCTACCTCACGTGATGAGATAAACAATGTATTTGTCTAGAAAAGACAGATATCCTCTATATATTATGATATAAACGGAAAGTTGACGTAACAGTGATACAACTAAATACATTATGATTGCTATGAAATATTGTTGTAAAGTTGAGTAGCAAAACAAAATGTAAAATAATGACAACTACAAAGGTCTTTATCAACACTGTTTATTGCAGTGAATGTGATATATCTGTGAATGCCGTTATTGTTGAAAATGTTCCCTTGTGTGCGGATAATATGTTTATATCATTGACTGAGAAAAGTCATATCAATTACAATAGTTGATATTGACAGTGATTTCATAAACGTCTTTATATCGCGCGAGGTAACGTACACTACGAATAGATGTTATTGTGGTGTATTTGTGGGTGGACTTAAATGTATGTTACGTAAATAGAAATAAATGGTTTATCAATTATATGTTATCTATTTTTAATACTCTTTTTAGTAAGATGTCCGAAAAAAGATGGGATAACAGAAGTTCAAAGCGTGTTATTTTCACAAGTTAAAATTGTATAAGGACATTTGCGTGTTTAATGATATTTAAATGAGATGTAGGCCTACGTTCAATAGATTCGCACACGTGTTAGGTGATACTTTATAACTCATTCGTGCGTTATCCATTATATCTTGTTTATCGCTCAAAATATCGCTTTAAAGGGGCAGTAGCACGTTTTTTCGCTGAAATAAGTCAATGAAATATATTTGAAAAATGATGTCACCAATAGGAAAACACGCTTCTCTTTTTGGAAAATCAAATTAAAAATGAGTGTATATATGATTTCATAAAGCCATGGGAATAGTTTTTGTCATTCAAAATAATAAAATTTGTTCACAAATAAAATGGCTGCCATGCAATAATTGCTTTATACGCAACACCATTATTACCATTGCGGATAATTGATGTGTGTAATAAGATGTTTTACCCTCTAAAGTTCATTTAAATGACATAAATTGTCATTATAAATGGGAAATTTAAAAAAATAAAATTTTCAAAAAACACGTGCTACTGCCCCTTTAACATGTTTATAAAATATTTAATCTTAGAAGGTAAACTTGATTATAAAATCTCCAGGGACTCTAAGGTAAGCCTACTAAATAAACATTGGACATTGAATATACTGTATGTGTTTACAAAGTACCTAGTGTCTCAAGAATAATAGTAGGAAGAATTAGAATGATGATTAAGAAATACTGATTTTAGCTAAACATCGCTTTAACTCCAGGAATTGCCGTTAGAAGGAAGTAATTGGCGGTGTTTTGACCTTTGTTAAAAGTTGTCATGAAATTGTCATATATAAATTAAACAGTCGTCGATCTTGGAAATAAAACAAAATGGGGGGGGGGGGGGGGGGGGGGGGGGGGGGGGGGGGGGGTCAACATTATGTTTATGTAATCAATGTTTTCTCTTCGAAATGCCATTCAAAGTCTACTATGAGGACGTTTTGAAAAAATCAGTATTGAATGTGCATTCATAATGTTTTAAAGCAACATTTTGAATATTGACATAATGAAATTGAAATAAATATTAAATATTGTAACCGTAATCGTAATCACATTTACATGTCATATAAATAATTTAAATAAAGTTTGTGAACTTTCATATTTCGATCATCATAAGTATATAAACTATTCTGAACAAGTATTGAAGAATGACAATATTATAATTTGTTTGCTTAATTTCGACCTTGCAGGTCGGCCTTTAATTGTGAAATCACTCACTCTTTAAGTGGAATCTGCTTTAATAAAACCGTCTAAATTTATCTGAACTCACGACCTCAATTGAAACACTTCAGCGACATTATGATTGGTTGTAGTGAAGACACACCCCTGCACTAGCTGTACGTACAAACATGAGATAACATAACATTTATTGACAAAGGGTTATATAAATAGCAGAGCAATGCGACATGGCGGCTTACGGTGACGACGGCTTTTGGTCGGAAGATACATGCAAACTGACGGATATCATCGAGGATATACCAACTCTTGTTCGAGTTTGTGAAGGTATCTATGGAAGTAACGAAGCGACAACATTCAGCCAGGGAGATCTCATTAAAATCGACGCGTGTAAACCTATGACACGGGTTACAGCTTACCTTACCCAACCAGGAAGTAATATTAGGTAAGTACTGAACATATACGTTATGCGGATGTGGTAAGGAGATTAAAAATAAAGTGTTTATTAATATAATTAGAAGTTTAGAATACTTCATGTGCATGATATAATCTAGAATTACTTGAAACTAAATTCTAAGTGTTACATTAGGAATATTCTTGATGCCAATCGGCGACCTCTCTCATTAGATAATTAGTGTCCCCCTTTAAACTAATATGACCTACTTGCATGTGTTTATTGATACCTATTATACCTGTAAATCAACCACCAAGAATGATTTTACGCTTATACCAACAACGTGAAAAGAGATATATTTTGTCTTTAACTGTATCCGTAGATCTAAAAGTCAGTTTTGTTTAACACGTTCATATCAAGTTTCGAAAATATGTATTTTCGTTTTCTCTTTTCCAATATAATTCACTTATGGTTAAGCGCAGAATCATGCACAATTCATGTGTATATACCCATTATATGTCTGGGCTTAGAACATTTCTTTAGAAATGCACTCTGTAAAGCTATGTCATCGTGACCCGATCAGTATTTGGTTATTAATAGCACTCTCTCCTCACATATGTCACTATACTATGTTCTTAACTTATAGATATTTATTACCAGGATTTGCTACGTGTGTAACTTATTTTATGGTTTAATCCTTCACAGATCTGATGATATATTTCTATCAGCTGATGTACAGTTGAATGTCCAGGCTGAAAGCCAGACTGATATTTATAAAGCAGTTTGTTTGTATGAAAATAATTAAACAAGTGTTTAAAAACAACTCTTTCAAAAACTTTACCAACACAACTGATAAGTGAGATTGGTCTGTAATTGGATGCTAAAGTAGTGTCACCTTTCTTAAAGAGAGGCATGACATTAGCAACTTTCCATTCAAATGGATACACACATGTTTGTAAAGACGTATTGAACAATAAACATAATGCATGACTTAATGAGTGGACAACATTTTTCAGAAGCTGATGGCTTATTCTATCGGGGCCGGACGCATTTGTCACATGTAAACATTTGATGATATCTTCTATTTCACATTTTCTTACAATGAGAGAGTCGAAAATAGCGCCAGTTCTCTTATTAAATGCCGGTAGACGTACATCGTCATTTTCTAGTGTTGATATAGACTGGAAATATTCATTTAATGTTTCTGCTTTTTCAAAATCAGAAAAGCAAGATGGACTATATTTATCATCATTACATTTAAGAGGCGGTATGCAGGTGCTAGAGCCAGATTGCTTCACTAAATAACGTAGTAATTTCCAATAAGAACTCTTATTTTCAACATACGAGTCAATGAGAAATTTTTCAATAATAGCATAAAAGTTTTCTTTTGCATGATACTTCATATTATTAACTTTTTGCCGTTGCTTTTTGAATTTTGTAATATCAGATGATGTTTTTGTTCTATTTGCTTTCTTTCGCAATCTGTCTCTTTTCCTACACTCTTTTCTTAAATTAGAATCAAACCACGGTTTATCATTTGGACGAATAGTGACTCTCTTTGTTTGGGACGCATGATTTAAGAAATGAGTTGAATGTTTTATAGAATTTGTCACAGGCTTTCTTTTACATCTTTACAACTGTCGAACAATTCATTCCAGTTTGTTTCTGTGATAAGATCGTTTAATGACGCATAATCAGCTTGTTTGTAACATAATACTTCTCTGGTATACGCCATTTTGGTATTTACTGACGTAGTTAAAGTGATGAAAGTACCTCTGTGATCACTTATCACACTATCGAATTCGGCAACTCCACAATCAACAGCAATTATATCTTCACTTAGTATGATGAGATCGAGTAAGGTACTAGAACAATGCGTAACTCTTGTCGCTTCTTTAATCACATTTTTCAAACTTTTACTAAGCATAATATCTCTCAATTTATTGCCTCTGTTAGTCAAAAGGTCCGCATTTAAATCGCCAATGATGTTAAGTTTACTTGTGATGTCTAAGGCATTTTCAAGGTATATATCCAGCCTATTCCAAAATTCTAAACAGTTCTACTCTGGCCTGTAAGCTAAACATATTATGAGTGGTTTTTGAGGCAAATATATTTGTACCCAAATTGTTTCATCATGTGTGTTTTCGAAATCATACATTCTCTATTATACTTATGATTTGTTTGTATATAGAGCATAACACCGCCTCCAAATGAATTTCTGTCTTTGCGTATTGGGTCATGATAACCCGACCATTTTAGTGAATTGCTATCAATATTCTTGTCCAAATCAGTTTCTGAGAAACCAACAATATCATTAACACAAAGATACTCGCAAATAAATTCAAATTTATGTCGTATGTTTCTCGTATTCAAATGAAATATAGTCAAATGGTTTTCGTGAGAGTCATGCTTATCTGGGCCCGGGTTCGATTCAATATCTCCAGCTTTAAAATGGCAGTAGCACGTTTTTTGGCTGAAATATGTCGATGTAATGTATTTGGAAAATAATGTCACCAATAGTAAAACACCCTTCTCTCTTTCAGAAAATCAAGTTAAAAATGAGTGTACATGTTCCGGATAGCCATGCGAATCGTTTTTGTCATTCAAAATAATAAAATGTGTTCACAATAAAATGGCCGCCATGCATTTTTTGCTGTATACGCAACACCGTTATCACCACTACTGATAATTGGTTTGTGTAATAAGATGTTTTACCCTCTAAAGTAAATATAAATGACATAAAATATGATTATTAAGGGGAAATTTTAAAAAATAAAATTTGCAAAAAACGTGCTACTGCCCCTTTAAGTTTAACTGAATAGGCAGGAGGTCTCAACTATAGACTTTGTAAGATTAGACGTGTTTTCAACGAGTATATGCATAAATTAGAGATTACTCAATGACTCACTCAATCTTTCTTAACAAACACCATGTTTAAAAGTGTCTATGTCATCGAGCGAGGTAGAAAGTAGAAGATATCAAGAGTGAGATATCAATATAAAAGGTATTTGATCTGGTATAAAGGTATGTTTACTCTACACTCGAAAATTCGAGAGAGCGAACCGGCTTAGACATCAAGGTAGCGAGCAAATATCGATTACACCTTTGACTGAAATGTTAGGAGTCGGCATTACGTTGCCTACTCAATATTGCACTGCGCATTACAGAACCGTATGCAGATTATGGTCATATGAAAACCAAATCTCATTAAAATCAGACCGTATTATTGTTCACTACGTTATATGTGTAATGTAGTGGAGCTTAATTAAGATCTGATTCTAAGGAGATTGATGAAAAACAAGTTATCGGCAAAAGGCGTTCTCTTCCCACTGAGGTTATTCCCTTCCGATTTCCTATCCTAAACTTTGTTATATTAGACCTGTCGGCGGTTCAACAAAATGAAGCGCTTCGTAGCGCTCATTGATCACTCAATGTAGCGCTCAATGAGCGCTTCTTCTCTCTTGAACGACACAGTGCAAATTCCTCGAAGTTTTCTCGCCTTGCTACCTTAGCGCTACATTGAGCAATCGCGTTCAAGAGAGGTTTAAAAGTAATCGCACGGCCCAGATATATCTCGATTCCAGCAAAATCCCTTCTGGGAAAAAGGGGTACCTCATATTGTGTCCCTGTTTCCTATCCATTGAAAACACATGTTACATCGCCTACATCGACAGAGTTTCTTCAAACATCTTAGCATTTTGCTGTAAAGGGTATTTCTAATTAGCATATGTCCTTTGCACACTGATACGTAAATACTGCAAATAAACCGTTTTCAGTTGTTGTCTCTGATTTGGTCTTCCTTATTTATCATGTTTATGATCCATTGTTTTCACAAATTAAAGTAGCATACATCTATATGTAGGCAAACACATTAAACGAGAAAACGTTTATCATACGTTTCTGTTTCCATAAATATCATTATGACATATCATTGGCAAATGTCACCTTTACAACGGCGTCGATGATTCTTCCAAACTTCCAAAGCGGCCAATCAGGATTCTCCATTTCTTGCCGAGAAATCCGTTATAGCAGAATAGAGGTTAGAATCGAAAGGAGGGAGTGAAGTCTTTGGGAAGAGAATGGTATAGATCGAGGGTGGGGATATATTACATTGCATACATGTACAATAAGATATTGAGTATTCTTAACTTCCTGTGTATTATATATGTCAACTAAAATATATCTTTATTTTTATAAATGCTTTTAACGATTGATGAACACTTATTTTTTTTATTATTAATAGTTCTATTTATTTAAGTTAATGTGTGAATTCCTATTATAAATATATATATATATATATATATATATATATATATATATATATATATATATATATATATATATATATATATATATATATATATATATATATATATAGTTATTTTAAAATTAAATAGTTAAAAAAAGTTATTTTAATTCTTTTTGTAGATATATCATTATACGAAAAAATCCTGCAAAACATGCAAAAACATGAAAACTCTTGTGTTTTGAGGAAAGAAATAACCAGAAATATGAACAATACCATCTTGTTTTAATGTTAAACTGCATTTTTTCTAAGTTAAAGTTTGTTTTAACTACGTCGTTACATACAAAAAAGTGCGTTACTTTTGCTGTAAGTAGATATTAGTAGAATTATGCGAACCCGATTAGACCCAGTGACTTTATTGAACAACATTGAGCAACAATTAAAACACTTACTTAGTATACACTGCATGTGCTAATCAATACATATTTCCTTTGGCTTATTTGAAGTTTCTATAATATACAGATGTCCACAAGAAATTAAAGTTGATAATCACTAAAACATAGATGAGATATTTTCTATATTCAAAATGAAAACATTTACATATTAATGTCACCCACACAACGAAAACAATCGACAACACGCACTTTAGTCAATAAACATTGTCGAAAAATGGTAAGAATGAAAAACATGCTTTTAAGTCGAGAATCACGAAATGCACGAGCACAAAAGCACATAAAGTAACTGCTGAGACACGTTCAGAACGCCGCAGAAAAAAGCACTCAGAACATTGCCTAGATTATCTACAGTGCAGAGAGAATGACGAAACAGCACCCCTAACGTCATACGACGTTAGTTAACGTCGATGCGTCGTCTTGCTCAGGCATTGTATTGACGTTCAAGGAGGACATACTCGATATTAACGGAGAAACAACCATTATGTTGTGTGAAAGATGAATTGTGATCTTTTTTTATTGTCCAAACATAAACACTTCGATTTTGGACCCCATGTGACTTTGCCTTATAACCGTACCGATTTGTTACGATGTATTGTAATGAAATTAACAAGGTTTTAAGAAAAATGATTTTTCTTGCGAAATAAATAGCTCTCTTTATCCTGAATGTCTCAGGTTTTCTTTAGGGTTATTTTGAACACGTTGTCAACTTTCTTTTGGACAGTAGTATGCCTAATCGGGAACCCGTGCTCGCTCTACAGATGTTTCCCTCAATGAACAATTTACGTTTCATACACAAGATTGTTTACAGCTGTATTTGTTTAGAAATATCATGAAATAGTATTCGTTTACACTCGACCGTAAGTGGGGTATAAGACAGATATACCCATACTTTTCCTCGTAAGGACCCCACAAGGAAAACTATTACCGGTAATCGATACACTCGGAAAAGTATGGGTATATCTCTCACATATTGCCTATATCACAGGGGATAATGCCTGTCCATGCTAAGCTGGAAGTAGGCAACAACCTTTTCCTCGACAGACAGTAGTTTTGCAACTGGGGTGGGTCCCGACATTGGTTAGTTTTGAGCATTTTCCATTACATGATGTTCACAATATCAAGTTGTTACAGCTCGTGGCTAGCTATGGTTCTCAATCGTTACATCTTTGGAACATGACATATACTAAATTATGATTCTGTATAAAGTTAAGATTTTAACATTTCTGATCGACGTGTATTTCCCAAATTATTCACATTTAATCAAAGATACCAAAATGACGCTAAACCCAAACAATACCGTTACATTTTACATATTCGTAATATTTATACAATTTCGTAACTTATCTTTAATATATCTTGTAATTTATTCCTTTTCTTCCAGATATGAGAAGTTCGGAAGCGAAATAAGCCTACCTTATCATTACAACGGCCGTGTGAGGGTGGAACCTATCCATGGCGAATACCACAAATACAACTCGGTCAAAGATCTTATCGAATACTTTCCTCGTAACATCCGAGTTCTTGGCCATATTGGTTTCAAAGATCCAACCGGAAAGCCTCAGGCATTACACCAAGGCGCCATATTGGAACTCAAAGCGGTCAGAAAGAACAAATCGGGGTTTGCAACTTCTTTGAGATGCACTTTGCAGGGTCAGGATATCATCCTACCTAGAGATACATCCGGGGTCTTCCAGGTCCTCCCAGATGAAGAGGAGCAGACGATACGAACCGTGGTGGAGACCTACAAGCTCCCTCAGTGTGTCCGTTTTATCGGGCGGGGAGTCCAGGAGATCATGTCACGTGACATCCAGGAGGCTATCCACAACTTGACAACATACAGTGGAGAGCTGATCCTCACTGGAAAGGTGGAGTCGGCCCCAGTTCTGTTTGGTCACTACAAAGGACTTGAAAGGGATGAAGCTTCGTCTCGATTCTGTCGCCGCAGTGCTGTGGTTATTCCTCTTGACACTCCAGAAATAATAAATATCGACGTCCAACTCCCATCGTATCTTGATCCAAGTGACTACGAGTTGTTCCTTCTTAAGAACTTCTCCCAGAGCACCAGCACGCCACAGTTTCTGGAAGGAGCCCTGTATGCCGATTTCTCCAAGAGCACGCAGGTTCAGTTTATTCCCGACTCCACCCCTCCACCCATCCCACCCCGACGGAAACCTGGGGACGATACCAGAACAGAAGACAGTCAAGATACCCCGCCTCCGGTGCCTAGGAGACCAGATCGAGGTTTGTCCTTTTAGACTTCATTTGGTATTTATTGTACAGTTATACTAAATTTCATGGACAAGGATGTTGTTACTTTGTTACTTGACATCTGATTCTGACTTTATTATACCCCCGCTACGAAGTAGTCGGGGGTATATAGCGCTCAGCGCGTCCGTCCGTCCTTGCGTCCTTGCGTCCGTCCGTCCGTCCGTCCGGAACACTTTTGGTTCCGCTCATAACTCAAATACTACTTGTTCAATTGTTATGAAACTTTATACATGTACACTTTATGGTCCCTAGATGTGCCTTTTCTATGTTTCCCTCAGATTCCATGATTATTTTTTTTCAGATTTTCCACTTTTAAGCGTCTTTGTGTGCGCGTCTATGGTCACACTTTTGGTTCCGCTCATAACTCAAATACTACTTGTTCAATTGTTATGAAACTTTATACATGGACACTTTATGGTCCCTAGATGTGCCTTTTCTATGTTTCCCTCAGATTCCATGATTATTTTTTCAGATTTTCCACTTTTAAGCGTCTTTGTGTGCGCGTCTATGGTCACACTTTTGGTTCCGCTCATAACTCAAATACTACTTGTTCAATTGTTATGAAACTTTATACATGTACACTTCATGGTCCCTAGATGTGCCTTTTCAATGTTTCCCTCAGATTCCATGATTATTTTTTTCAGATTTTCCACTTTTAAGCGTCTTTGTGTGCGCGTCTATGGTCACACTTTTGGTTCCGCTCATAACTCAAATACTACTTGTTCAATTGTTATGAAACTTTATACATGGACACTTTATGGTCCCTAGATGTGCCTTTTCTATGTTTCACTCAGATTCCATGATTATTTTTTCAGATTTGCCACTTTTAAGCGTCTTTGTGTGCGCGTCTATGCTTACACTTTTGGTTCCGCTCTTTAATCAAATACTACTTGTTCAATTGTTATGAAACTTTATACATGTACACTTTATGGTCCCTAGATGTGCCTTTTCTATGTTTCCCTCAGATTCCATGATTATTTTTTCAGATTTTCCACTTTTAAGCGTCTTTGTGTGCGCGTCTATGGTCACACTTTTGGTTCCGCTCATAACTCAAATACTACTTGTTTCCAAGAAGGTATTAACACCTCATATACATAGCTTCTTTCTTATAAATCTGGTAAATGATTTTGACATGTTCACATTCAAGGTCAAAGGTCAAGGTCATGAGTGCTTTAATTACTACAATAATCCTTGTAAACATGATAACTTCAAACGTTTTTGTGCTGTCAGGCTCTTATTTGGTATATATCAACTATGGAGATAGACCAAGATTTGAAAAAGTTTTCGCTAAAATCTGTCAAAGGTCAAGGTCACAGCAAGGTCACAACTTAAGCATGCTATTGTGAATATGCCTTATGTTAACAATGAACACTTTGAGTCATTGCATGATTGTTATACACAATGAAAAGTAATCAGTGATGGTGTGACCTTGAAGGTCTAAGGTCAAGGTCAAGGTCATGAGATATTGGTTCAGGCCATGTTAATCCTTTGATCCAATTTTGAGATCAGAAATAGGTTTTAAGAACAAACTTGTGAAAAGTGACCCCAGTGATGATTCAACTTGTTAGAATAACTTGAATAATGAACAAATTTTGGTCCAAAAAAAATCCCATTTTATTTATGCTGAGGAGAAGGCGGAACAGGGAAAGGCGAGACCCAAAGTTTCGGAGCTGCTCCGCTTTTGCGGTGTCCCGCAAACGCTCTTCTAGTTGTTTAAATGTTACGAAACCACTTTGACTTTTACTTCAAAAACATGCTTAGAGGTGTAATACTTACTCTGCTTTAATAATATATGTTATGGTCTTTTCATACAAAAGTTTAAACATTGATAGGGGAGAGCGGGGTCAATTGTAACACGGGGCAATTGTAACAAGGGCGGTTACTCGAAATGTATGTGCTCAAGCAGAGTCTAAATGAGTAGAGTTACTTCCCTTTTTGTTCTTCGTGCTAACATCCGGGCGTTTTCGAGCTACTCACACATCGAAAGATACAGTGGAGAAAAAACCGTTTTTGACTAAGGTAAGTAATTTTTTCAGAAAAATTAATAAAACTTTTTTAATGCAGTCAATCTTGCTATATATGAGATAAACTTTTCACATGTTACCTTGAATCATTGCGGCATACTTTGAAATAGAAATTGTTGAGCTGTCAAACGTCGTTCACTCGTGGTATGACGTGAAAGATGGCCGATACCAAGGGGGGCAATTGTAACACGGTGTTACAATTGCCCCACATACTTTTTATCGGTGTTACAATTGCCCCTTATTGTTTCGACATTATTAAGACTGACATTAGTTTCATGTCTTTTGTTACAGGATGCTTGTGGATGGCTTAGATTGGGCTGTAAGTGGAGGACCTATTCTTAAGCAGTTTTACAAACGAGAAATAGGTTTACAGAGAAAAGATTCAAGACAGATTGAAACCAATTACCTTACTCTATCGTTGACAAAACTATTCCTCTCAGAAGCTGATGATGACCTGCAGTGGGAAATAATATTCCTTCTTATCAATCTTGTGACAGATAAGACACATTTTGGGGTTGTAAGTGCTCAAACGTTGAAGGACATCTGTTCAACATATGACTACACATATGAACCTTTATCTGTGTTTCGTTGTGCTCGACTCTATTTGAAACGATTGGCCCCTCTTGCTGACAGCAATGACATTTATGTGTGTCAAGAATATCATTTGATAGAGGCTTTAGTTGATGAACTTAGATCCTGAACAGCATGGTTCGATACAGGAAAAGGACCACAGATAGAGGGAAAGGCCTACATAATCTGGCATTAGCAAAAAAGGCTGTTGATCAGGGTCGATCTGTTAGGAGTGCAGCCCAAGACTTTGATCTGTGTCATGTTACCTTGGCACGGTATTGCAAAAAAGCTGATGTGGATAGCAGTCAAAAGTCACATAGATTTGGATATAATCCTCATAATAAAGTATTTTCAAGTGAAAATGAAAAATTACTAGTGAAATATTTGAAAAGTGCTGCTGAAATTTTTTATGGCTTAACTCCAAAAGATGTGCGCCAACTAGCCTACGAGTGTGCAGTGAAACATAAGTTGGAGTATCCCGAGGCATGGAATGAAAGGAAGATGGCTGGCAGAGACTGGTTTACTGGATTTATGAAGCGTAACAGCACACTGACGTTGAGGAAGCCCCAAGCAACAAGTCTGGCTAGGGCTACTTCCTTCAACAAAACTACTGTCAGTGAATTCTTTGACAATCTCTCTAACGTGTTTGGTCGATTTCAATTCCCGCCACATGACATCTACAACATGGATGAAACAGGCATAACCACAGTACAACGCCCAAGCCATATCGTTGCGGAGAAGGGGACAAAGCAGGTTGGGGCTCTTACCTCTCAGGAAAGGGGGACTCTGGTGACGTGTGCAGTGGCAATCAATGCAACGGGAAACAGCATACCTCCAATGCTGATTTTCCCAAGGAAGAACTTTAAAGATCACTTCATAAGAGATGGACCTCCTGGCTGTACGGGAACAGCAAATGGATCCGGCTGGATGCAAGAAGATGATTTTCTTGTATTCTTGAAGCATTTCCACAAACACACAAAACCAAGCCTCGAAAAGCCGGTTCTTCTCATATTGGATAACCACGAATCCCACAGATCCATAAAGTCACTTGATTTCTGTAAGGACATGGGCATTGTACTTTTGTCACTACCGCCGCACACATCTCATAAGCTGCAACCTCTGGACAGAACAGTCTTCGGACCTTTGAAAAGAGCAACAAGCAGATGTTGTGATTCCTGGATGATGAATCATCCAGGTCAAACGATGACCATTTACAACATTCCAGAAATTCTCCGAGAAGCTCTCCCCTTAGCCATTACACCAAAAAATGTGATCTCAGGGTTTCGATGTACTGGAATTGTTCCTCTCAATCGGGATGTATTTCAAGAAATCGAGTATGCTCCGTCTCAGGTCACTGACCGTGTTGACCCGTCAGCAGTTCCTGCAGCATCGACCCAGCAAGAAACTGGCCCTGCTACAACGACTCAACCAGAAACTGGTCCTGGAACTTCGACCCGACAAGAAACTGGTCCTGGAACTTTGACCCGACAAGAAACTGGTCCTGAAACTTCGACCCGACAAGAAACTGGTCCTGGAACTTGGAACTTCGACCCGACAAGAAACTGGTCCTGGAACTTCGACCCGACAAGAAACTGGTCCTGGAACTTCGACCCGACAAGAAACTGGTCCTGAAACTTCGACCCGACAAGAAACTGGTCCTGGAACTTCGACCCGACAAGAAACTGGTCCTGGAACTTCGACCCGACAAGAAACTGGTCCTGGAACTTCGACCCAACAAGAAACTTGTCCTGGAACTTCGACCCGACAAGAAACTGGTCCTGGAACTTCGACCCGACAAGAAACTGGTCCTGGAACTTCGACCCGACAAGAAACTTGTTCTGATACTGATGGCTCTCAGTTCTCTCCAGTAGCAGTCAAACCGTTCCCTAAAGCAGGACCTCGAAAACAACAAAAAGGTGGCCGAAAAAGAAAAAAATCTGAAATACTTACAGATACACCTGTCAAAGCTAGATTGACGGAAGAAAAGCTTCAGGCAAAAGAGAAAAAGAAACCCAAACCCAAACCGAAACGTTTGACGTTCAAAAAGAAGAAAACAGTCCAGTATGAAGAAGATTCAGATTCGGAAATGAACATTTGTTTAGTTTGTTGTGACAGTTTCACAAATAGTCTCCCAGGCGAAGAATGGTTGCAGTGTTCATCGTGTAAGTTTTGGGCTCATGAAGACTGCACGCCAAAACAAGGTTTTTACACTTGCCAAAACTGTCAATCGGACGATGAGGATTATTGAAGATGCCTCTAGTTCAGTGTTATGTTTTGACAGCGTTATGCAAACTTTTGGTGTTTTTAAATATATTTTCTGACAACGCCACATCAAGAATTTCGTAGTCGTTGAAGGTCTCTTGAGAGTTCATTATAAGCTTTGAAAAATGTTAGTATAAATATTTCATTTGTATTATTTCATTACTTTTGTTGATACAGTTTTTGTGGGGGGAAACTGCTTTATTGCATTTGTGCTCATCAGAGCCGAACTGATTTGTTGGTTGTTTACCATGCTGTTGGACTATTTATCTTGATGTTGGGCATTTTGTTTCTAATTAAAACCCAATTATGAAACTTTATGCAAAAAATAAGTCTACGGATGAACAGTGTTGGTATCGTTCCTTTTAATGTATTTGTTGCCTATTAAAGGCACAATACATAACAACTGTCAATGATGACGAAGGTTGAATGATCCTTTACTTCTACCTCGACTATGAAGGTGCTATTTGTTCATGTTTTGTTTGGTTGTATTGAAAAATAAAAGAGATTTCAAATATTATGAGTCTTGTGTTGCAATTGCCCCACTCACCTGTTACAATTGCCCCTTTGTAGGGGTCGATTGTAACACTTGGAGTGATTGCATTTAACCTGAAATAACTGTGTAACGATGTGATATTGAACCTTTAGAGACACTGTAATTTAAAGCCGAGATGTCAATTTACCAGATGGTACCGAATAATTTGGTGATATGTGTTCTACTTTCATAATACAACACGTTTTGTAAAAAGTGTTACAATTGACCCCGCTCTCCCCTACCCTTTTGCTATTTTCAAACATTTCTCTTTGACCAATGTTAATGTAAAAGCGGGGGTATCATAAGTGAGCTTTGCTCACTAATTCTCTTGTATTTCCTCTGTGTGTGTACATTGATTTGATAAACGTTTAAATTTGACCACTCATGCATGTCCACCTTCAGGGAGCCATTCATTCATAAATTTTCATGTTTATATATTCAGTTTTAAAGCCGCATCTTAGCGTCCGGTCTCCGACAGATTACCTGAATATTCCTGAAGAAAATCTAAAACCAAAACCAAAACCAAAGGTTAGCCTTCCGAAAGTCCCACCAATGCGTTCAGCGAGTTTGGCGGCGGTAAAACCACATTCAAACCAGGTCCCCAGACAAATGGCAGCAGAGGAACCAAGCTCTGGGGCTGCAGGTTTAGGTTTTGGGTCACTCATCTCTGACGCCTTCACGACACAAGATGATATATACGAACCAACAGGTAAATATATTATTTCAATATGTATCTCAATAGGACTTTCTACGTCCAGAGTCTTTAATCGCTTAAACTATTTACTTTGCATTTTTGGTTTGATATATTCATATCATTATATGAGAGGAGACACGAGGGTGAGAATCCATTTAACATCCAATCGCATACTTCCTTAGTTATCATTGAAAAAAATACATATCTAAACACAGCACTTGTGTTAGACTTTATTACCAAAACAAAGGATGTGGAAAGAGGGAGTTCCTTTATCGTGATCCGGAATGTGATCCTCTTTAGAGATATACTATGGTAAGGTGGATTTGAAATAGATAAAAATCTTTCTCAAACAAGCCTAATTGCAACACCAAATTAGAGGAATAACAGAGATTTCTATTAAGCTTGCTCAAATAGGTCTAGCCTTAGAAACGAATCACATATATGATTTAAATGATATTAAGATAAAATATTACCTCAGATAATTAATCGTGCATTTGTTGAGCTACAGAGCCAATGGCTCTATTTTTCATTAGAACAGAAATATATTTTGCTGACATTTTGATAGTATACACATTTGCTTTTTTGCAGAAGAACGTAATGACCTTATTCAACTGCCAGTAAGTATGTTTTATTTCGTACAAATTCCATTCTCTCCCCACAGAGATTACTCAAGTCATTTTCCCCAAGCGATCATGACCTCTGTCACAAGTGGGTTATATTTCACGAGTCTTTCAAAATCCCCCCGAACGGTGAATGGTTGCACCACGGATATCTTTCACATTTCTATCCAATACAAAATTTCAAATCTTCCCTTTCTATAAGATGTGTTTTATAATATTATATACACAACAGACGACCTCCTCTTTTACCACATTAATGTTTATTATTGCAAACGAATAGTCTTTAAGTAACTACAAAGAGACAAAGTTACGCCATGTGCCCTGGAGCCAATTAAGCACAATTTTTAACTTTTTAAACAATATTATGTTAATGTTTCAGGAATAAACACGATATTTTAAATATTCTTATAACATCGTACCTTTGGGAAAAAAAAACTTCAATAGTACAAATTATTGTACTTTTCGGATCGAGTCCTTTAATTTGTACAAGCATTTGGACTATTGAAGTTAGTGTTATCCCAAATGTAACAATGTTATATTTGTTCACTATCTAAATGGCATGTATTTCATATTAAATATCCTTGTTTTGGAATATTCTTAACCATACGAGATAGCAGTTTGGATGTGTAACATGACATCATACAGCAGTGATGCGTCAACGAATTGAAGTCCAAAAATGTTGTTTCGGGGTTGTTTCTGGGTAGGGCGGTAGAGCGATGGGCTGTAAAGGGTGGGGGTTGTTTAGGTCTCTCTGATCACTTCACTGCATGTGAGCAGGACTCAATTAGTGTGGTAAAAATGGTAAATAGGCAAATGTGGTGACCATGGTGTTTTTCAAGGTCATGGCAAGGAAAAGCCCTTTATCTGAATTAGCCAATTTAATTAGTCTTCAACATAAACAGAACAAAGCCTGGTGAGCTTCAGAGCTAATGGGTCTATTTTTCATTTTATTTTATTTTTTTCTCAGATTGCATTGAAAAAGCATAAACAAAATTTCAAGAAAATGCTTTCGGATTTGGTTCATAAAGTCCGTATCGAGAGAAAAGGCGATCCATCCCTGGGGTTGGAACCCGAGGAGGATACATGTGAGGAGGAGGATTCCGACACGGATGTCACGTATGATGAGATAGATGAAGAATTTTCTCAGAAAATGCTCTCCAGGGCAAACAAATCACCGAAACCAGTCCTAATGGTTTCGCCCAGTGTCCGTTCTCCAAAACCGGAGATGCCCGAGAAAGATTTTTCAGAGATGACCATTTCTGAACTGGAGGCAGTATTGACTAGGTGCGGAATGGGGGAACTTGCCAAAGTATGCAAACGTGAATGTGTAGATGGGTGCCTCTTTGTGTCCTTTACACCAGACCTTCTGAAGAAGAAGCCTTTTAATCTGTCAGAATGGAAAATCACAAAGGTTAACGAAATAAAAAACGGATGGAGACCGAAGGGTGCCAGTTGAGGATGTCCGTCTTTGGGTTCTCTGTGAATCTCGATGGTACAGACAGATAAACAGATAGATAGTACGCTTTAAAGTTGTTTCAGACCACTCGGCTAGTCTTCTCTTCATGATGTCACACATTTGACAGGAACTGGAACTGTACACATTGATACTTATTTCTTGTGATTTGTAAACTTTTGAATCCGTATCCGTATCCTATGTCACTTTTACAATTAAACTGTTGTACATGTGTTGACAGAATGGTTTTAGAAAACAGTTTGATTCTTGATTATTCCTTTACCCACCAAATGTAACGTCCTGAAACCGTGCTAACACTGCATTGGATTGTATATTTGAAATCACAGGTATCCGTTAAAGACGCTGTAGCACGTTTTTTTCTTGAAAGAAAGCGTTTAATAAAATGAAAATAAGTGTAACCAATGGCTAAACAACACTCCTGGATCAATGGTATATAGTTCGTTACACAAGGACTCTGTTCCATAACAGCGAGCGCTTATAATCGCTCATTGAGCGCTACATTGAACGCTACATTGAGCCATTCCTCCTGAACGACACGGTGCGAGGTTTGCTCGCTTTACTACGTGGCGCTACATTGAGCAACCACGTTCAAGCGAGGTTTAATTTAGCGATTATAAGCGCTCGCTGTTATGGAACAGAGTCCATGCGAGTCAATGTCCCTTCCAGCGGCCATTTTAAGGCGTTCACATTAAAATAGCAACTCGAAGGCACTTCAAGTGATCCGACTGATGTAGCGATACCTAAACACTCAGATTAGAGTTTTAATTATGGCACCATTATGGAATGGTCAAGCAACTTCCTGTGTGAACTCTCAAAATGGCTTGAGACCTACAATTCTACGTCTCACACCGAAGAGTTGAACAAAGTTGCCGCTGTACAAGTCGCATCTTTTTCTTCCAATTCGGAAAACCGGCTCATCGGGTCATGTAATGAGATTTTTACCCTCGTACGTTACATGGAATTATTTTCACTTTGATAATAAATGGCACTTTTGAGAAAACGCAATATGCACCAAAAAAGTGCTACAGCGGCTTCAAGGTCTTGTATGATTGAATTTCATTGGTTTTTAAATATTTTTTTTAATAGAAATAGTGTTTCCTTTTCTTTAGCGAAACATCTAATACGAGATCAGTAGTATTGATTCATTACACTGGATTATTTGTTATGTTAGGGAGTAAATACGAGTGTGGGGTTGTAGTAGACATTTAATGAGGCTGGTAATGACAATTAAAGGGACAGTAGCACGTTTTCCCGGTGAAATAAGTCTATGAAATGTATTTTTAAAATAATGTCACCAATAGTAAAACACCCTTCCCTCTTCGGAAAATAAAGTAAACAAGCAAAAAAGTGAGCGTGGCTCACTAATACCCCCGACTGTTTAAGTTTGACATTTTTATTTTACTTAAAGAGAGAGGTGTCTGCACACCTAAGGATTGATAAGCTTTGAAATGTAATTGCTAAGATTAAACTGTTTGTGAAAATGGTAGGACAAGTCTCGATCTGGTTTAAGTCAAAATAGGAATAAAAGTAACTTGAAAAGGTATTGGTAATATAATACACTACTGCTATTACCACTGATTTCAACTTTATTTTGGAAATTAATCCATTATAATGATTCATTCGAGTGACCTTAAACAACAGGTACATGGAAGCACACCCCTGAAGGCACAGTGAGAGATATACAGCAGTTTATGGCTGAAAGGAAAGAAAATTTAACTTTTCCCAAAATATAACCAGTGGAAATATAAAATAGTAAAATCAACGAGAACACAGAAGTAGCTTTTGATGAAAGTTACATGAAAAAGAAAATGATGAAGTCAACAAATCACAATACAGAAGTAGCTTCATTCATTCTAGCTATGATAAAGTAAAAGAATATAAAAAATTGCCAAAAATTCAAAAATTCACCAAATCGTGTTACATTTTGCACTGCACCTCTCCTAGTGGTGAAGGAGACATCTGCCAAATTTGAAATGGATGAGATGAATAGTTTTTCTGTAATCGATCGGACAAAAAATGCTCAGAATTTGACTAAGTTAAAAAATACAAAACATCGCCAAAAATTCAAAAATTCACCAATTCGTTTTAAACTTCGCAGTCTACCTTTCATAGTGGTGAAGAAGACATGTACCAAATTTGAAAAGGATGAGATCAATAGTTTTTTTGTAATCGATCGGACAAAAAATGCTCAGAATTTGACTAAGTTAAAAAATATAAAAAAAACGCCAAAAATTCAAAAATACACCAATTCGGTTTAAACTTCGCACTGCACCTCTCCTGGTGGTGAAGAAGACATGTACCAAATTTAAAAAGGATGAGACGAATAGTTTTTCTGTAATCGATCGGACAAAAATTGTCTTCGGACGGAAGGACAGACGGACGGAAGGACGGACGGACGGAATCGTTGGTATAACTATATACCCCCAACCGTTGGTCGGGGGTATAAAAATGAGTGTACATGGTTCCGAAAGCCATGGGAATTGTTTTGCATTCGAAATAATAAAATGTGTTCACAATAAAATGACCGCCATGCAATTTTTGCTTAATACGCAACACCGGTTTTACCACTACGGAAAATTGGTTTGAGTAATATGATGTTTTACCCTCTAAAGTAAATATAAACGACATACACTATCATTATAAATTAGAAATTTGAAAAAATAAAATTTGCGATAAACGTGCTACTGTCCCTTTAAAACCGAACTTGCGAGATTTTACTTTGTAATCCGCCAAACCTCTAGTCAGAGTAAAACCTTAAAAGTCGTGGTAAACTCTACTCAGAGGTTATTACAAAAAATGCAGTTACCTCACAATGTACGGAGATGGTTTATACAATGTGAAAGAGGTTGGTTATTCTTTCTGTTTAACTCATTAGGATGGTTAGGTTCCTGATTTTTTTATGAATAAATTATGAAATGTGATGTTAAGCCATGAAGCAATATATTTCTTAAAGTCTAATTAGACTCGAGTCTAGATGTTTCAGTCATACTTATGTTTCTGTCAACATATTTCTTTATTTAGTTTGATTTGCATAAAGTAATGCTCCGATGTTTGAGTAGGATTCGGTATTTATCGATATTTCTTGATGTCAAATATAAAATGGGCAAATTCCTTTGTACAACTAAAATAAATAGCCATAATTTGAAATTCAATGACTCGATAATGTTGAAGTGAAATACAAACTTGATAACTGGTGAAATACAAAATTGAACTGTTTCACCATATACAGAGTTTATACACATGTATAACGTTTGCAGTGTTTTCTGATGTATTGTGACTACTTAGAAAGCCATATCAAGTCGTGCCAATGCCATATCGGCCTTTTAAATATTGTAGATTACGTAGGTGAGTCAAATAGTTTTGCATGGCCTGCTTCTCTAATTGTGTGATACTTTTTTAGAGGTTTTATTTTTCAGACAATCTTTAACGTGTGTAATATTGTACATTATACCCTAGTTATAATGCCATGTTTTTGCCAGAACTAATTTTTTGCTAAAATAATGTCCTTGTTTTAATGTTAAATTGGATATAAATAATTAATATACCTTATGTACTTGTTTTACCGATGAATTGTTTTTGTTTGGAACTATGTTTTAGTCAGCATCTGAATGTCATGTATTGCTTCAGTGGATGATTGACTTGATTGTTATTGTTACTTTTATCGAATGTTTATATTTCATGATAAAACGCTATATCACAAACATTATTTATACCTTGATTAATATGAATTCAGTGAGAAAATCACTCGACAACAACCAGTTTCAAAGACACGTCGGTATATATTACAGTGCTTTGCTAGGAAAATAAACACACTGAGAACATGATAAAACCATACATTTTAGCCACTTAAAAAATGTGTACCTACAGTACAAGCAAATCTTCGAACGACCTGTGCCATCTTGGAGGAGGATCCAGATCAATTCGTACCAAAACCGGTTCGTCCCAGGGTCGGTTCGCCCCGTTTTAATACAAACTGATCCGGAACCTTGGAGGAAGTGACCTATATTTGCCTGTAGTTACTATAAACATGCAATAAAGTTGTTATGGTAAGATACCCGAACTATTCAAGTATGACACATGTATCAGGGATGTAAAGTGATTGATTGCTTTTGCTAGGAATGAAATATCGACTTTTCCCTCGATTTTTATTTCTGAGACACCATTTTGGCCCACTCAAGTTTGACAGGTAAAAAAAATCGTGTTTCAAATGTCATAACTTGAGAAGTAATGCACTGATTTTGTTGATGTTTGTCTTAATCGAACGAGATATCACTGTGCTTTAATTCTGTAGTATGTAGTACGTGTAAAATGTGTGTTGACAGTTTGAAATGTGGACTTGTTTGGGCAGGGGGTAAAATTGGCGTTGCATCCCTTTCTTTATTTATTAGTATAGGGTACATATCGCATCGAAGTATTGGACCTAGGAACTGTTATTTTTCAGCAATACAAGCCCTTGTGACCGCGAGGTTCTTACTGACAAACAATCACCACGATTCTAACAGCCTTTCGTAGCATTATGGATAAAGACGCTGAGAAACAAACGAAAGGTTGCATGTTCGAATTCAGCTTCATACATTAAAAAAAGGTGTAATAATCCAAACCTAAAACCCACCCTCCAGGGGAGTCGATGCCCAGTAGATTCGTTAGAGTAAACAAACACAAACACAATTGACGTCATCGCCATGGATTAAATAGAGGATAATATATGAGTGTCTATGGCATACTATGTTTACGACACGAGTGCCTGAAAATTAGTATTTCTCGAGCAAGAGCGAGGGATATACCAATACTCAGGCACAAATGCACGATTCCATGTTTTGTTTTGCATGTTTTCAACAATACGCGTCCGCTAGTCTGCAAAGGCAAAGACTACTAACTTCAAACCAGTGCAGTGTTTGCAACTAAGACTGATAAGTGGAAAGAGGGTTTTATCGGGGTATTTTATGTGGAAACGAAATTCGAGAGGATATTCCTGTTTACCAACACATGATTAAACACAATCAAATTGAAAGATTGTAATGAAGGTAACATTTTGATGACTTTATATTTCACAACTTGATTAACACAAGCGTACATTTATTGAAAAATAAAACAAGGAGAACTGAAGCCATTCATCGGCGCAGCGAGTGGTGAAAATGTCGCTACAGCATAACAGCAAAGTATTTATTTGTTTTATGACATGTTATGTGTTACTGTGTGAATACTCTATAAGTATATGTTTTTAGTGATAAAAAAGTTGTAAAATTAGGTACAATTTAGCGTGTGCTTTCATTTCACGCAATGCAAAAAATCCAATATGGCGACAGAACCATCCCTTTAAGGCCCCACAGGTATGAACAGCTGTGGGTCCTCATGAGAAACTGTAGGTCCTAACATTCTGTGCTAAAACTTAGTTTCGAAATGAAAACAAATGCAAATACACCCAATATGTTTTATTTCCTTTTCTTGTGTACCAGGTCGAGGCATTCCATGGATGCAGCACCAGAGAACAATGAAAAATTTTAAAATAATATTTTCATAAAATTTTAAGTGTTTTGTGTGAAAAATAACTGATATGATAGTGTTGACAATACACCTAGAATCAGGTAATTAATAACATATTTCTACCATTATTTTTCAGTATAAATTTTCAAGTTAATAAACATATTTGAAATAATTTGGTTTCTTTTTGGAATATCATTTTGGATAAAATATTATTAACTCTCTTTCTTTGAAAACAGTTCTCTTAACAATATCTTGTGAAAAATTTAAAGTAGGTCGAATGAGAAAAATAAACCTATTTCCTTTTTTTGATGGCATAGGGTCTAAATTTCAATAATGATATTTTGCAAGTATTGACTTTTTGTTGAAATCTGAATCAGAAGCATTCTTAACCTAAACATAAAGTAATAATATAAAAACTTGTTAGACTTCTGAAAGCCAAAACTGTTTTATAAATATCAGTTCGAAAATAATTTTCGCTCAAAGCTTGAAGATTATATAAAAATATACTTTGTTTGATTCACAACTATTAAAAATAGTTTGTTTTTGAATTGTATAACAACAAAAGCGAGTCAATCTGTTTCTAAACTAAAGAAACAGAAAAAGGTCAAATTTTATGAACGTCGCAATGGCGATATATCATAAAAAGTATTTAAAGTTTGTTACGACAGAAACAGTTGATATAGAACATCTCACATCAGTTTTAAAAATTCACATTTCTGCCTGAAGAAATAGTTATTGCATTTAATTGTTGTTCAATCAGTTAGAGAATATGTCTAAGTGCTGTACTCAATCAAAATGTCATGTGTTGACGAGGTCGTGGACAGAAACAAAATCTGTGCTTTTATATTACACTGTCATTGCAGAATTAGTGAAGGATGGTGAGAAAATCACCCTGTATATTCCTTCATCACATATTTAAAACGATTTAATCATTGATACTTTCCAAATGGTCTGTAAATTGTAATTGTTTTTTTATATAACGATTTACAAAACTTGGAAGTAAATAACCCGCTGATTAGACCACGTTATCACAACGTTTATTGTCTCGATTGGTTCATATTTTACTGCACAATATTAAATGAACGTACAATAGAATCTAACGAATAACTGAAACGAAAATAGTAAACATGAGCACATTTGAAGTTTGCCTTTTGGTGATTTGTACACATTTCTTTTCATTAATTATTCAGTTTCTCGATAATAACATACATTAAGAAAGAAAGGAAACGTTTAATTTTTTAAAAATCAAAGCTAGTATAAATGTAAATAATTTTACTATTACCAATCCATAAATTGCTGATAGATGTATTCATAAACCAATGATGACTAACTTTACCTGGCGTCAAGAAACACGTTTCTGGGTCATTTCGGTCACATCGACCTTTATTCACCAATATATTAGGTAACATAAACAACGTGTCACCTTCTAAAGTTACTAAAATCAGACGAAACATTGGACTTCCTGCTAGCTGCATGCCATAAGGACCTGCAGCAAAGCATATCTATCGGCCCGACCCGGTTAAGTTACAGTCGGGTTGGGCCCTTCTACCCTATGTACAATGGGCTTCCGTGTTGACGTACAAGACGAAGTGCACGCGGCTTTTCAGCTTTGTGGTCCCTTTCAGTTGGTTTCTCCTGAGTGCACATTCTTTTTATTTGAAGTAGAGAGTTATATTGATGTACAGCGGATGTCTTCCTCTTTTGAATTCTGAATCAACCGGTTTTACTGCATACTATGCGAAAAAATATATTATTGGCCATAGTCCATTTTATATTTAACATTTAAAAGTGGTGTCCTTACCGCTGGTGGTTACACGACACTTGTAAGCAAGATTTCTTATCAGGGTTACATTCTAAATTACATTGTCAAGTCTCTCCTGAGCTTTATTACAGACAGTCAGCGAAAACAACAAACCTTGACATATCACCCATTCACGTGACATACGGAGTCACATCTTTGTTAAGTTTTCTCAACTTGGCTAAAACTTTCTCTTACTTTTTGAACAACATTTTCAAGAGTGGGTGCGGGTAGGACATGCGCACATGGTGTTTATTATTTATTAGGTGTGAGAATTATTCCAAACATTCAAGGAAAAAACGGGTGAAGAAGTGCCCTTTTCTCAATGTAGTTGCCCTGCCCTTTTTGCAACCTGGGGGAAACACTAGCACATTTTTCAAACCGTTATTAACTTACTTACTTACTTACTTACTTACTCAAATCACGATATCTTGCGATACCAGGACACTGGTCAATATGTACACACGCTTTGCAGTTTGACAATCTCAGTCTGATTAAAATTGACCGTATCCCGATGAATAAAAGTCGCAAAATAGTTAATCTATAGAACCAGTTCTTGTTCCAGTAAAAGCACGATTTTTCAGATTTATTCCTTAGAATATGGTCGAATTTCAGTCAGACTTTCATTCAAATAAGACCTTACGACGTAAGTATCTGACCAATCCCTGGGGAGCGTGTCATAAATGGAACCAATCACAGGCTCACATTCATATCGAATCGTACCGATGAATTTGTTGCCTAGTCGCTGATTGGTTGGGGACAGGACCCATTCCAAGCAGTATTCAGATTTTAAAGGGGCAGTAGCACGTTTTTTGCAAATTTTATTTTTTCAAATTTCCCATTTATAATGATAGTTTATGTCATTTATATCTACTTTAGTGGGTAAAACATCTTATTAAACCAATCAATTATCCGTAGTGGTAATAACAGTGTTGCGTATAAAGCAAAAATTGCATGGCGGCCATTTTAATGTGAACACATTTCTATATTTCGAAGTACAAAAATTGATTCCCACGGTTTTACCAAACCATGTACACTCATTTTTAACTTGATTTTCTGAAGAGAGAAGAGTGTTTTACTATTGGTGACATTATTTTTAAAATACATTTTACGACTTATTTGAGCGAAAAAACGTGCTACTGCCCCTTTATCGTAGCGAGGTTTAATGAAGTTATGCAATATGAAGCGCTGTTTTCATGCACAGTATGTCTCACATCAATGCTCACATGTTAAAAAAACATAATACAGTCATATTAAGATTCTGTTGTTTTGAATCAAAATTTGTATTTATATTATATCATATCTTGTCAATATGATCTTGTACCACCATGGTGGTTTTTGGAGAAGTAAAGAATTGAATTGAGTTGAGTTTGATATTGCCTGTTTCTGCCTGCAATAAAATTATCAAAATAAAAACGAAATTCTCATGACATAAACTTCTCTTGATTACGTCATGTAAATAGAATGACGTCATAAAATGGCCATAATTAAACGAGAAAGTCCAGTCTCTACTTATATTGGATAATGCACATGCAACCATGTTTCCTTATTTCTGCCCTCAATCTCTCAAAATAACACGTAAATAGTCATTTTCAGCCATGATGTTTTTGTATATATATCATTGCTACCTTGATTGTACAAATATCATAGTTGACAACATTATAAATGTTTCTTCTTTTTGCATCTTAGAAACAATAGAGACATCTGGACCCATATTTTCGAAGCTCTCTTAGCGCTAAGATAGTCGTAAGGGCCATACATTAACATTGACTTACGACTATCTTAGCGCTAAGAGAGCTTCGAAAATATGGGTCCTGCTCTATAGCTCGTCATGTATCACATAACAGTATTCTGTTTCTTTAAGTTAAATATATTAAAGGATATCAAATAATAATGAATTGCAGTCACCAAGTTTTAAATTTATTATCCACATTGGCGAAGATAGGTCAACCCAAATTTAATTATTATATTGTGTTGAATTCTAAAGAAGTTCAAGGAATAATAAAGGGTGTGACCTCAATTTGTTTGCCTATTAGAGACTTTTACAATGGACCAGTCTCACAAAAGCGCAGAAACTTGGATACGATTCCACCATGAAGAGAAAACTTTAAGGGTCACACTTAGGTCAGCTTCCATTTGCAAGACTCAGGCTAATGTGACTGTGAGAAGTGTGCCTGACCACTAAAAGAAAGGAGATAAGCTACATATCGCTTAATTTTGGTGCAACCGATATACCACTGGGTGAGCTTGAAAACTCATGTACATAACTTTTAGGGTAGCAAGACTGTACAATCAAACTTTTCTCTCCATGGAAAAGATGGCATTTTGAACATTTCAGCTTTGCTTTCAATGTCAATTGGTTTAGGAAATGAGGTCGTTTTAGGGAAACTTCCTACGACACCGATACTTGATGGGGTAGGGGATGTCAGGACCAAATAAACACACCCATACTACCATACGTCCATCATACAACCTCCGGCCTCTATTATTATCCACCATTGGATTCTGGGTTTCTTTTCACGGTAATTGCTTGTATCTACCATGTCAATAAATCCGTTTGGCCTTGTACTACAAATCCCCATTGTATAACTATCACCCTAGACAAGCTTGTATCCAACACATCAATAAAGCCTACTGCCCAGTATTGCCTTGCCAATCAAGTATTAAATCCCTCTCATATTTGTATTGCAATTTGCAAATCCACCTTGTATATATAATGCCTCATTTTATTACTCGCCCGTGTAAGATACTGCAGTGTAATATTTATACGGCAATATTAAACTAGTGTAATACCGGCGCGTGTATGACGTCACAATTGTTCGAAGTTATGACGTCACAATTGGAGTAACGTCGTCACAATGGTATCGGACTTGCGGGAATAATAATTTCAGAGCCATGTCGGCTTTTTCGCTGGATTATATGTTGGCGAGTAATAAACAGAATACTAAACTCTCTTCTATTGAATACCATTTTTATTAAACTCATGAATGATTTGGTATGAAACTCGCTTTCGCTCGTTTTAAACAAAATCATTAACTCGTTTAATAAAAATGGTCGTTTAGTATCCTCTATGTATAACATACTCATAATTTACTCATGTATTTCCTCGATTCAGTTTCTCCACTATTGCTATTCGGTAGATTTTATTCCATGTTCTGATGAAAGAATAAGCATGTACTCGGAAACGTCAAAATAAAGAAACTTTCCATGAAATTTTATATTTCTAACTGAAAGATGTTTTTTTTTTCCAATTTAACTTCTCATAATTTCTTGTACGTTATATGTTATTTGGAAATAAATCACTGTTTAAATCAAATATGTTAATGGATTCTCACAACATATAGTTTCTTAAAGACAGTTGTTTACGTTAAAATAACTTTATTTCAAAACTTCAAAAGCAAAAGAGTACAATGTATAACAAATAAGTATATATATATATATATATATATATATATATATATATATATATATATATATATATATGATAAAAAATATATAAAATAAAACAGTATATAAAAGGAGTGCTAAATATATTTTATAATAGATTCAAGTCCCTTAGTTTTGATTGAAATAAAACACAGTTAACTTTAAAAGCGCTGTAGCACATTTTTTTCCAATTATTTTCTCTCAAGTCTGACATTTATTATTTAAGTTTATACAATATATTGTTACGTTAGAGAGTAAACTATCTCATTACACGACCCGATAAGCCATATCCATAGAAAACGGTTATCCGTATTCGAAGAAAATGATGCGACAAATAAAGCGACATTGGTGTGGAACTCTTCAGTGTGAGAGGTAGAGTTGTAGGTTCGATGCAAATTTGAGAGTTCAGACAGCAAGATGGTTACCATTCCATTATTGTAGCAAATCTAAAATTCTTCTCTGAGTGCTTGGGTATCGCTACATCAGTCAGATAACTTGAACTACCTGCGAGCGACCATTTCAATGTGAACACTCGGTGGGAAATGGTCTCGAAAGACTTAACCGAACAATGTACATTCGTTTTAGAACTCGTTTTATTGATTCAGGGCATTATTTAGTCATCGAAAACACTTATTTGTGTTTTTTGTGAGATCACTTTTTTCAGTAAGCAAAACGTGCCCCAGCGCCTTTAATATTGAAATAAGAGCACCGATGATAATACACTGTTTTCAAGTTGCATAACAATTCATAACAAATTCCAATCAAGTACCAAACTATTCACTATTTGAATATTAAAAAAAACAATTCAGAACTTATTCCCTATCAACGTGAAAATGGGTCTACTTGAAAGGAAACAACAAACCAAACAACAACTGGGATCAGCCATGTTCAACATTATTTTCTGTGTCACATTTGTGCAAATATAACATTTACCATTGCCTTAGCATTAGCATGAGTTCAATCATTGTTTTGTCTGTGATGTCATAAAACAATTGACCGAAGCGTCACTAAAGTTGCTGCTTGCTGATTTATATGTACATTACTATGGATTAGAATGGGTAACACAGGGAATACTTTCATATTATACATAAAAGCATAAATAAACACATACGTTTCAGGAATGTATCATACTGAGCTGTATGTTTCGTCATTTTGTTGTTTTCATATCAAATAAATAAATACAAATCTCCCATGAAAATTACTAAGTCGTGCTGTGCTTACAGAGTATTGAGTAATGTATGTTATGTTGATGATATTATGCAAAAATGATATATTTTCCAATGGGCAAATGCATTAATGTGCATACTGTAAATATTTAAAATATATTGAAGAATTGTACTTGTCTCCAATCTAGATGTAGAAATAAAATATAAAAAGGACATTATATTAATAAGTGTATACAAACAAAATATTACAAACACCAGAAACAACTTAAACAATAGTTGGTTTTTAAGGTTTTTTGGACACAACGGTCAAACGGTAAGACACTTACTAGACCTTCTCCTGATTGCAAATGATTATATTAAAAAAATTAAAAGATATAATAAATGTGAATGAATGAATTATATATATGAATGAATATATATATATATATATATATATATATATATATATATATATATATATATATATACATGTATATGAATAAACCTTGACATGAAAAAAAACCCACAGGAATAATGACAAAATAGACGAATAATGTTTCTATGAACATACAAAGAAACTGTAAAAGAGCTAAACTGAATAGATAAAATACAAACTTGCAAAAGTAACCCATATAAAGTCAGAGTCATCAGAAGTGGACAAATCCCTCCCATTTCCATCAGAGTTGATAAAATTATGTGTACATTAAGAGGAACCACCCCTTAAATTGATCATTTAGTACATATAGTCATTTCATTGGCTGGTTATTTTTACCCGTCACGAGGGAAGTTGAACTTTCACTGATAAAAATATCCTGATGGCACAAATTTTAATTTTTATTTTTCATTTTCAGATTAGCATTACAGATTAGATTTATTAGTTCAATTTGATAATCATTTTTAGATTTTCAGTTTCCTTTGTTCTAAATGGAACCTTTATTGGACGACAACGTCCCTAATGATTCACTGGTGTCCAGTTTCTATTTGAGACGTGCATTTTTAGAGCAAATAAAATAAAGTAGTTGACAGAGAGATCCTTCAAGGGATCTGTTCTGCTTGATGTAGAATATTTTGTCCAATTTCTGCTATCATACCTTTAGAAGAGAGCAAAGTCTCCTTGTCCGTAAATTCTCCTGGATTGGGGTAGGTTGTGTGTACGCCATTCGTTTCAGTCTTCCAATCAAATTCATCCCCAACCAGAGTTCTTATGTCTCGCTTGTAACCTTTCACCCATACAGGATGTCTGATGAGGGAATAAGAGATGACTTGCAAATGGCGATCGATAAAAAGTGTTTCTGGGTGCTTTTCATAAACTTTATATGGCATTTGAATTGCATTGTATCCCCAGTCGAGGTCGAGGTGATACCGGAATGTTTCCATCATGTACCTTGTGAACGGTGCTCCTTTAACACTAGCGACAATCCCCATGTTGAAGGTGTCTGGAAATTTACCATTTCTAGGCCAGTCGACACACGCGAGGACGTCGTGACGTCTTTGGTATTCAGAGAGTTCTTTTGTCCAAAAGAAGTCCCAGTCGAGATAAATTCCTCCATGGCGATTGAGGATATCAAATCTTAAATAATCACTTGCATGGGCTGGTATCTTTACCTCATTTCCATAAACAGTTTTAGGGTAGTCTCTCCTTACGAACTTCACTTTCCCTGTTTTCATGGCATCGTCCCAATATTGTCCATAAGGTTCGACATCCCCATGAACATAAACCATCTCCGCTTTTTGAATGAATACTGATCCCAACAGACTCACGTAACCATAATAGCTGAATGGTCGCTTACCAAGCCAAACATA
This sequence comes from Gibbula magus, assembly GCA_936450465.1. Taxonomy (NCBI): domain Eukaryota; kingdom Metazoa; phylum Mollusca; class Gastropoda; order Trochida; family Trochidae; genus Gibbula; species Gibbula magus. The sequence continues at coordinate 59,739,424 of OW388292.1, read as the reverse complement.
ATGCACAATGTTTGGAATAAGCTCGTGTTTCAGAGGCGGCTTCAGAATTTCAGTTTTCCCGTAAGCTAGAGATCTGGCAAGTTGGCCAAACGGTGACTCAAGGGTGAATATTTGGTATGGAAATAGTTCATCATGTAAAATAGCACAGGTGTCTGATGATTGATATATATCAAGTTGACTACATCTGATGGCGGATGGAGACACTTGGATGGGTAGAGATGATTCTGAAGAGTCTAAAATACCTCTCGATTGAAATAACAATCCATTTGAAGAGAACTCTCTGGAATCTGACACAAAGCCTGAAAACGGTTTGTCCAGAAACTTCAAAGTTTGGCGTGACAGTATGATATTTAGACCAATGAATATTCCTCCATATTCATCCATCATCTTGGAAATTGACTCACTGGCCACAACATTATCATCGCTGCAAGCTAAGTTATCTTCTAAAGGCATTGGAAAGAAGTTAGGCAGATCTCGAACAAGATCACCGTAAAACTGGTAATATCCATAGTTATCCATCTCTGGTAAAGATATATAGTGAAAGATAATCTCTGTTGGTTTGAGCAGCTTGTAGGCACTTAAAACACTCAGGTAATGCTGGAATTGGAAATTGTCTTTTCTACACCAGACATAGTGGACGATTGGAGGAACTGCACAACGCAAGGTGTCCTTGACCTCTGACTTAGGGTCAAGGTTATCAAATGAAGATAGATGCTCAGGAATGACTTTGATGAAGCCATGCTTCAGGTGTTTGGGGTTGTAGGGATCAACATTATTAGTGATGTTGTAACACGCGAGTACAATCGATAGAGATATAAGAAACACTGTCAGCGGTTTGGAATGACAGTGGAAATATGTTGAGTGTACACACTTCATAACCATGGTCGACATTCTGGAATCAGAAGCAGTTCTCAAATCTGAAAAATATTATATATACAAATTCATGAAAATTATGAATAATTAATTTTCATATAAAGGTTTTCGTGTACAATGTAAACACACAATGAAGGTAGAAAATCATAAGACCATGACTGTTCAATTTGAAATCAAGATACGAATATGAAATAAAATCTACAAATAATATGGCAACTCTGATCACTCTAAGAACAAGCTTATTTTCGCTACTCACTATTGTAACCAGGCAGTACCATATATCTTGGCCTGGTTATAAGTTAATATATATTGTGTACCACAAAAAGCTAGACGATTAACACTACGGAAATATGCAGATGCCTAGTATTTATCTCTATTAACGTTTTTCCTTGTTGTAAACTATCAGTAGGTCTTGTACGATATCCTTAGTATCGTTCTTCATTCTAGTAAGCTATCAGTAGGTCTTGTACGATACTTGTATTATTCAACTGTTAAATTCTTTGGCCTTGTTAGTGTCTCCCTCTCGAATTCGCCTCATTAATACAGAAAAGAGTTAGATGAGTAAAAAGGAAAAGTTGAGAGGGGCGAAGGAGACGGAGCGGGAAAGGCAGGCGAGAAGGATTACTCGGAATTAACGGAGTTCTTCGGCATTAACTGTTATTGCCGACAACTTCTGACTTGGATAAAACTTACCTCGACATATGTAAAATATAACACAACGCAAAGTCCTAATCGGTGGAATAAACTTTACATTGAACATTATCCGAGAGTTGAATCATTCTTTGGGGGTTTCCAAACACATACTATCGTGTTACACTATGAACAGTTCAAATAAATACAGTCATGTATTGAAAGACAACTTCTTTATTTTGAAATCTCTCAGAATAAAGAATTGGTTTATCCCTGAATGATTGTTCTTATCATTTTAACACCTTGAGTAAGTATTCTTGAATGAGTAAAGTTTTAGCAGTCCTTTTTAATGACATGAAGCTTGTGTTTTTAAGGAGAAATATTACTTAGACTTTGATTGCGATACTAACATAATAAGGATGATCTTTTTCAATTCCATGAAATCCCTTATTTGAAAAAAACCCCAAAATCTTTGCCAGACACTTGACTTCCTTGACAATAGTGTAGATGTTGGTGGGAATTGCGACCTAGATAGTGATAAAGAAACCGCGCCCTAATAAGAACTACCGTATTTCCTTATTTACACGCCGGGCGTCTATTTTTTTCAAACGGTCTACACCATAGGCGTACATCTATTTGAGGCAGGCGTTAAAACATATTGGATATCAATGGATAACTATAACTATAACTATAACATGAACTGAAATTCTGCACCTAACTATTTTAGAAGTATATTTACATATTGATGAAAACATTTACTAGATTAAAACTAAACCAGAGGTGCAAGTGTTAACATAAACTTTCCTCTGCACTCGCAAAGTTATAATTATAATATGTGCAAAATTAAAATGTATCAATATTCCGGATAGCTGATGCTCAGTCTGTAATAAAATGCCCAAATAAAAATTATTAAACTGAGCTATAGTTGCAATATTTCCAACATGATCAACTAGAATAAAATACTACATACCGCTATTTTCAGTTGTGTAGGTCCGATCCTGGGAATGTGCATTCCATGGAGTGAAATTTGGGAACGCGGAAGTAAATGAGTAAATGAGAGTAGCCTCCCTTAGTCACACCGGTGTTGTATTAAATAGTACTCAATGATAAAAAGGACCAGACAAGTTGCATTCATTCCTCGTATTGTATCACTTTCTCAGTTTGTTGGAGAATAACTTAAAATTAAGTTTATCATATCTCATATATGATTAATTCTAATAAAATTTCAACTCATTTTCAATAAAAGGAACCTCTGGAATCCAGAATTATAGAACATATTATTGGGTAGAAATAAGTCAATGCTCACCGTGTAACTATAAACAGTGCACCAACAAGGAGGTTGTAAATACAGGTGGACGTTTTGGAGAGGTTTTTCATATTTGGATATAACATGCTTGAAGAAAATAGCACTTCATAACTCAAAACATATGCTAAAACTGTAATTTCAATTCCCGGATATATAGAAAATACATGGGTAATTTCCCAAATCTAAAATTAGATGTTTAGCTGACGAAATTTTGTTCACATGTGTGATAGATCGAGTGTTCGACTAATTCTTCAAATTAACACATTTCAAGACTCTGGCACTATTTTGTTTTAATCATATGAACGCAGTGATTGATAGTATATTGAACAGTTTCAGATAAAACAAAAATCTATTATCAGTCATGAATTTAGGGGTAGGAAGGACATTGGTCTCCAAGAGTTTGAAACAAGTGCTGTGTGGGGTCAGGGGTAGATCACAACAAGGGTGCGTGGCACGTTCTCACGTGTGTCAGTTCCATACATCATCACGCAGACAAATCCCACCAATTGTATGGATGCTTGTAAAGCCCGTGATGAAAATTACTGCTGCTTTAACAGGAAGGTAAGTTGTAATTTTTTATAAGCTAATATAAGAATACTCGAAGAGTTGCGAGGAATTACAGATTATCTGCCCCGAGTTAATTATTGTGATAAACTCTGAGCTTTTGTGAGGAGTTTGACATAATAATTCACGAGTGACAGATAATTTGTAATTCCGAGCACCGAGTTGGTTATTCTTTTTCTTTACCCAAGATCATTTTAATGTGTAAAAAATATGAAAAACCAGACGCGAATTCACAACATTTGATAAGACTGTAAAATACAAATTGTACTCATACGCCATTCATAAACTCTCTGTCAGACAACTGGAAGATGTGCAATAGTTTGCACTTACTTGCGCTCAGAGTGTTTTTCAGAAAGTTTCTAAAGTATAACTATTGAATTTTATTCCTAAATGGTTTACTGACATAGGTAACACCTCATTTATATTGTAAACAATGTCGCAGAATGATAGGATATGCAGGATAGGAGTGTACTTATGTCACTAAATGACATCATGGTAACCATTTTGTATGATATTTAGATAAAATATTCATTCTTATTTGTGGAATCACAAAATGTAATTAATTAATATAATTTAAATTTGTGGTGGAATAATATACAATATTGATGTCACTGAATGTAACCATATTTTATATTTTCACAGAGGGGTTCGTAAATGGTGGCAAAAACTACCCAGTGAGCAAAAACAAAGTGTATGGACGCGTATGAAACAGAACTGGCCTGTGTTTGGGCTGATGGGAGCGGGTACTGGGATGTGGTGCGTGTATTATTACGAGTCTCACAAAGTACCGGCTCCGGTAACCGGTAGGAAGAGGTTTATTGTCGTCACGCATGAGCAGCTTATGAAGATAGCAGAGGCTGAAGCACAAGTGGTGAGAAATTATTATGAACATCAAATTCAGAATCTTGTTCGGTACAAACATTAAACCAAGATTGGCAAAGATGAGTTTGCTATCTTGCATGGATTTATAGTAATTGTATGAGATAGAGGTGTCACTTTCCTGTCAAACTATATGGTGCTTCACTTATTGGGCAAGTGATATTTCACTGAAGTCAGTAAATATCCTCGTAAAAATAAAATTATCAAAAATATTTATTAGTTGTTTATCTGTTTATCTTCAGGTCAACAAATGGGATGATTGAGTTTCAAAACTAATTGACATCTTTGTAGATCATAATTTCTTTCCAAAATGCTTTGTTTAATTATTAAATTTGGTAACCATAAAGGACAATAAGACAGTAGATCAGGAAAATTTTAATGGAAACAAAATTGTCGATTTAAGGAAAATACATTTTATGAAACAGTTCATTTGAAACATGTTAATGTTTCTTTATGCGCATTTAAAGTGAAAATCCGCTTGACTTTTGTTTCCTTAGAAATAACCCTGCATGACTGACCCTTCAGATATAAATTAATCAAAATATGTTAATTGAAATTAATTAGAAACTATTGCTGTTTACATGAGACTATTGATTGATGTATGACATTTTTGATGACGGTTTCTATCTCCAGGTCATAAATGAATTTCAGAGGAATGTTTCTCATTTGCATAACACTTCTAATTAATTGATGACTCTTTCTGTCCCCAGAACCTGGATAAGTATCAGAGTAATCTATTACCCGTCAATCATCCAATAGTAAAACAGGTGACTAAGATTGTGTCAAGACTCCTGGGATGTAACAGAGAGTTACAGGATATGCACGTCACTGAATGGAAAATCACTGTCATTGATGATGGAGAATTTAATGCCTTTGTGGTTCCAGTGAGTTGAATTTAATTTTTTAATTTAAAATTTTGACATTGGATGCTAGTAAACAAGCATTATGTTATCCCATTAAAAGTCATATGAAAAGTCATGTCTTCTGTAATTTCAACCAATCATGAAATCACATACGTATCAAGTCATAACAAAAAATTTTCCTTTCCTCCATTCAATCCTTTTATTCACAATATGCTGGACGAAACTACTGTTTACAATGATTAAGCCATAGCATTGTGTATAAAGATTGTCAACTCTCTTTAACTTGACATGACATGCAAATCCACAAGGAATGTATTTTTTATTCCGTCTGTACCAACAATTGTAAACATTGTCATTATGCTTGTATACAAAGCCATGTCATGTGATTTCTTGGGAATAAAAACATTTAAAAAACCCATTAAAAATTTTTTCTTCTTGTCTCGTCACTGATTGGCTGGAGTTAATAGGACGTAAGGCATGGCAGCAGTAGAATGCTTATAATAGACACATTCTTATATATATTCAACTTCAACTTTATTCAAGTATATAGGCCCCTGGGCCCAAATACAGGTACATGGAAACACATATTTCGTATACAAAAATAATATTAAGTAATAATACGCACAACTTACGAGAAGTAGATAACATGAACATAAAAATTAATCGCAAGAAATTTCATTTAGCTTTTTACATCGTTTTTCATAGGCATAATAAACATAGTGGCTTAATTTTTTCAACATGTAGTTATCGTTAGTAGTAAGAATTTGTTTAAATGTATACATGTTTACATTTCTAATACTTGGCAGATATATTTTTCTTAAATCATTATAATATGGACACACGGAAATAAAATGAAATTCGTCTTCTATTCCTTCATTACAAATTGGACAAATTCTAGACAACCTATCAATTTTTCTGCCATCTACCCTCATTAACCTTTAAACGTAACAGCCCCGATCGTAATTTAACAATGCTTTTACGAAATTTAAAATCCACTATTTCAAATAAATATTTCTCCGGTGTAAGTAGACTTTTAATTTCTCTATATGTATCATATCTGGTACTGTTATTCAGTGTAGAGTTCCAATTTTGAAAAAACATATCTTTTGCCCGTATTTTAAAAATATTGATAAATTGTACCCTATCTCCTATACTTTGCGAAATCCAAACGAAACCAAATCCATGAGAAAAAAGCATATTTCTAATTTCTGAGGCCCAAGTTTTATGGCCGATATCATCCAAATGAAGTGACGTATTATAAGATTTCTTAGGTAAACGATCTTCATGCATATACAAAATCTTCATCCAATAGTTTAAACTGCGCACAGCAGAATTAATATATAATGGGTATCTACCACATTCACCATACACAATCGCATTAGGTGTTTGTGGACCGACATTTAAAAAAATCTTACAGGCAGATAAATGAATTTTTTCAATATTTTCATATCTTTTGACCCCCCAAACTTCTGAAGCATACAAAAGCATTGGTTGTATTTGACTATCAAATATTTTAAAGAATACATCAGACATTATATTAGAAGCCCTTTCAGGCATTTTGACAAACATTTTACCAATGAAATACTTGAGTACCCTTTTTTTTACATTTATAAATTTCGATAAAAATTCATGAAATTCTGATAAACCCTATTTTTTATGTTTGCAGAATGGTCATATATTTGTGTACACTGGATTACTGAAGATGATGCAGAACGAAGATCAACTGGCCATGGTGCTGGGTCACGAGATGGCTCACGCACTTCTCTCTCACAGCGTATGTTTACCCAGAATCCTTCCATTACCAATCTGTTGAGAAAAGGGATTAAACATAACCATAATGTCACCTTAAGAGATTATTTCAACTGCAATGTTAGTATTAGCGAAGCGAGAATGGGTTTTTGGAAAAATAGTTATGTATGAGTTTGGTTTAAACACTTTCGATTGCAATTCAACAGGGCTAGACAGAATTATTTAGTTGTTGTATAGATTTTTAGGGTAAGATATCTAAAGGAAAGTGGCTTTAAAGCTTTCTTGAAGGCAAAATTAACCGACAGAGAATTATATAAAAAGATCATATTTTTTATTCAAAGATTTGTGAGAAAAATTGACAACATTTTCCCCCTTAAATTTGTTTATTCAAAAATTAATTTCCATCAAATCATATAAAGCAGGAAACATGCACATATATCAAATTATACCTTGCAACATTTTCCGAACTTAAATGATTTAAAATTTTATTTAAAGTTCAGTGTAATAATACAGCAATAACGTATAAACATAATCTCATTTAAATATGTTTTGATCAGCGTAGACATACTGGTAAGTAAAAAACAATAGAATATTTTTCAAATGAATATATTTGACTTTCAGGCGGAGAAACTTAGTTTTGCTCAAGTTCTGGATGTAATGATTATATCGGTGATGGCAGCAATATGGACTGTGATGCCGAACGATGGGATAGCGGTGATTACACAGTGGTTCTACCATAAAGTCATTGATGTAAGTCGAGTCCAAACCTTAAAGAGCCATCACGGGTGTTAGTGTTTCAAATTTTTGGAAAATATACTTATAACGTCATTCGCCAGAGAAATCTTTTATCTACAACATGGCATATGTTGAATAATTTTCATATCACGACAATGTATTGCAATTTGGTTTCAAAGAGAAGTATCACTTCGACTAGCGCACGCTACGGGTATCTGACGTATATAAATAGAGTCCCCTTTTTTGCGTAATGCGTACTACACAAACATTAAGTGCTTCCGAAGCGTGAAGGCTCGTCTCTAGCGCAAGTCGCCATTACAACCCATGTGATGCGCGTGCTGCACGTGTCTCTCTTGCAAAGTACCCTTGTCACACATTACTGAATGTGACGATTTCTTTACAAACTATTTTTCTAAATGTCCTGAGAATATACAAATTATTTCCTGTTTAATGTTCTTTTAATTGAGATAAGACCAGCAAATTATGACAAATTTTTACTCTCATTAATTATAAAATTCAAGAAAAATAACTAGTTGGGTAAAACAATTATTCCAATATATGTAGCAAATACATAATTAAATGAAATGGTAAATAAATAACCGTCAAAAAATCATATATTTTGATTTCTTTCATTGCTCATATTTTTTTTTATTCTTTCGTGTCTTTGTTTACTTTTTGTGAGCTAGACCATATTGCTTTGCGCTTGAAAATAATAGACTGGATCTATATTTAGACTGGAAAACACCTTTATTCATTAACGCAATTTCTCGACTTATTTTAAGTTGGAAAAATTAGGGAAAAATTAAGTGTATTTATTTCACGGAGATAGATTTTTGGAAAATTTTTGATATTTTCATCAACATCCGTGATGGCTCTTTAAAGTGACAGTTCTGTAGGGGTATATTGTGTGGAAAAACATTCCTGTTACACACACACATATATATATATATATAGAAAAAATAAAGTGTTCGAAGAAATTACGATGATTTAATCAGATTCACAAGCATGCTTTCGACCATTACAGGTCTCATCAGGTGAATGACGTTGAGTCGGTTGATGCGTCATAAAGTGTAATTATGACGTCAAAATACATTGCATAGATACATTCATAGATACAATGCATAGAAATAGAAAGCATGCTTGTGAATCTGATTAAATCATCATAATTTCTTCGAACATTTTATTTTTTCTATATGAGACCTGGGAGTTGGAAGATGTTTTAAACTATATATGTACTAAGGGTTATATTTTAATGACTTTATGTTTGACAATCCGATAAAGAAACGAGGACCACAGAGACGATGACCTGAACATATTTTCACCTTCTCATAAACAAAAAGCCCTTGATATTTTGTGCAAAGACTTTTTTGGAAAATGAGGATTAGGTTTGGTGATTCTGTGGCCCTGTGTGTTCTATTAAAAGATGTAATACACTAGAGAGCTAAATTGTTGTGCACAGACACCTTTGCAAACATGGAATATAAGTTACATATATGCTTACTAACTTCTCCAGGAAAATTAAACTTTCAACCATTATATATTGAGAACAGGAATATTTTTTGAGTAAAAAATTCTTTAATGTGAAAATACACCCGTTTGGGGTATATGCTTACTCCTATCCTATCTGGAATGTAATATTTAAAGCCTGATGAGCTACAGAGCCAATATCTTTATTTTTACTGCACTTGTTTTAATATGTTAAGGATGACACATGTATAAGCTACGTGTACCATACGTGTAATGATAATCGCGATGAAATGCCAAGATTTTTATACTGCATTTGTTGTAGTGTGACAAGTCAAGCAATCCTTAAACTTATCATGATGGAAAGCTTATCTCCCAAATAACATTAGAAATTCTACTTATTATGAGGTGCTGACTTCATATGTTATAACTCATTGTGCTTCACATGATACTATAAGGAGAAACCATATGATACCGAGGATATGGTAAGGTTGTGGACCCTGATAGGAAGGAAAAACCTGAGGTCTACAACCCTACCACATCCGAGGTAGAATGGTTTAGGCCCAAAAAAAAAAAGAATTTGTTTCTGTTTTCTGCCCGCATCAGTTTCAAACCCACGCCTGAGGTCTTTTTTTCTAGGTTTTGACAAAAGTAAGGGGCAGATAACTATAATTTTTTAACCTCAGAAAACATTGGACATAGAAAATGTCACTTGTTTCTGTTGAGATGGAGCGTAGGGGTGAGATTATTGAATATTTGGAATAGAAACACCTATTTAAGAGGGTTTGTGCTTTATTGATATAACCAATTGTATAAATTTTGTTTGTTTATCTCTTCATTTTAAAAAAAAAGAATGTCGAAAAAAAATGAAAAAAATCGCGTCATCACATCATTTTTGTCAGCCTGTAAAGACCAGAAACATTTATTTTTATTTTTTAGGCCTTACCTATATTATCAACCGTTTTTATTTTTAAAAGACACTCTGTTATCGCGTATCGACAATAACTGGTTAATATAAGAGTTGCTCTTAAAATCCCTGAAATCTTCAGAAATCGTGGTTACGGCCACACATCTATTTTAGCGGCTTAAATACTGTTGTCTTCCATCTGCCTCCGTGGCTGAATCAGCTAAAGCATTATCTCACGAACCACAGGTCGTACTGGTTACGGGTTGAACATGCACTTTGTCAAAACATTTGCAGTTCATATTGTACTTTATATTTGAGAAATTTCTCAAAATCAGTCTAAGACAGTTTCTTCAGATCTATGCTTTCATATCATCCTCTTAGGAAACAGATCAGGAATTACAATCATTGTAATTCCTCCAAATAGGGGTTACAATTGTCTCTGAAAACCCTGCTGGAGGGACTTAGAACATTGTGAGTCCCCCGTACCGAGTGATACAGAAATGTAACCAATGCTAACCATCTGATACGATCTTGAAGAGCCTGTCTGAAATGAACGGTTAAACGGAGGTAGGTTGATAATAGGAAATGCTGCCGAATCCTATTAGAAATCGTTGGGCTTCAAATGCTATTAGAAGATGCTGACATCATGTTACAACTCATTGTGTTGCAGTTGATGCTTCATATGCCATACAGCAGACAACTGGAGAAGGAAGCAGACAAAGTCGGAATGCAGCTCGCGGCCAAGGTATGATGGTGCAAAATATGTCATGACAAATCTATTATTTTGTAATTCTAAGGTCACCCACTCTACAAACCGATCAAATAATTGCTCTTCTACGATATGATACAATGTACATTGAAACACCTCGCTTGGTAGTCGGATTCACCATTGTGACTGGTTGTCCATATAGCACAAGTTTCTGAGGTTATAATATCTTTATGGAGATGGCTGCAATTTAACTCTTTAATCTGATACTCTTTAGCTGTGCAAGCTACCTTAAAACCATAGAGGCTTGTTTGTCAAGAAATGACTGTTTGTTGGTCCTCTAAATGATTCTGGAATATTGTAGGTATTACTGGAATATCACTTTGCACTATTTTCGATGTAATTAGTGGATACAAGTTCTGTATGGTTTGAAAGTGGGATAGAACACTTCTTAGATTTGGTGGAGAATCAACCCTGGTTAGCTATCCTACTAAGTTTGCAACAATGGTACCTTCCTTGCTTTGCTCAATCAAACATTGTTTTACATTTGCCACCAAATTCTGTATTGTAAAAAGTTAGTGCACTTCGCACAGATGAAGCAATGTTAACTCAAGTCATTTTGACAGTTACAAAATGCTCAGTTTGAAACGTCAGTGATAGCACAGCTAATTTCTGATGCAGCCAATCAGGATTCTTCATTTCTAGCCGCGATAGTAGCCTAAATGTAACAGAGGTTATGATAGAAAATCTGAGTAACCTCTTTGGGAAGAGAATTGGAAATTAATGGTTCAGAAAGTATTCTTTATTTTGGTCACTTTAAGGGGCAATAGCACGTTTTTTCGATGAAATAAGTCAATGAAATGTATTTGAAAAATAATTTCACCAATTAGAGTAAAACACCCTTCTCTCTTCGGAAAGTCAAGTTACAAATGAGTGTACATGGTTCGGTAAAGTCATGGGAATCGTTTTTGTAATACAAAATAATAAAATGTGTTCACAATAAAATGGCCGCCATGCAATTTATGCTTTATAGGCAGCACCGTAATTACCACTATGGATAATTGGTTTGTGAATAAGACGTTTTACCCTCTAAATTAAATATAAATGACATAAACTGTCATTATAAATGGCAAATTTGAAAAAGTAAAATTTGCAAAAAACGTGCTACAGCCCCTTTAAGAGATAGTTTTATTACTATGGTTCTTCTTTTGCTACAGGCGTGTTATGATGTACGAGAAGGGAGTGTGTTCTGGAAGCGGACCCAGATGATCGAGGAGCTAGATGGGGGATCCACACCAGAGTGGCTCTCCACCCACCCAGCTCATCTGAAGAGGGTTGAACACATTGACTTTCTTGTGCCAGATGTAAATATATTAGCAGATTCTTTGTGTTGATCTTTACATACCTTTATGAAATATTAGAATATACTGTATTCTGTCGGGTATAAGACCACACTCAAGCCTAAGACCACCCACACTTTTCAGAGGGTTGTCTTGGTTGGGGTTTTTCTCAGGTTATAACCCACCCCTAATTTTGCCAGATTTTAAATGGTCATACATTACATATATTTAAGTTAAGTGTCCAAAACCTACATAAAACCTATTCTAACTGTCTGAATATAAATTTTCATCTGAGTTGGGGTCTCTCCTATCTAAAAGCCCACCCCATTGTTTTCAAGATGTTTGTTTGCCTAGCCCACTGGTCTTATACCCGAGAGAATACGGTAATACATGTTTTATTGGTTGCTAATCATTTTACTTTGAATACTGTTTGAATATAATAGTTGCTCCCGCATATCATGAAAACATGTATGCTCCCTTACAGATGGGATTCTGGTCGGGTGAACAAAGGAAAGCAGAGATTGTGGTGGTTCACTAATTATTTTATGTTTTGGAATATATTGTTATTGTCATCACAGATTCATAGTCAGATGCTATGAATGAGTCATGCATGAGGCACAGCAACATATATCATTTTCCAAAATGCCTGAACCTGAAATGTTAAAGGTACTCGTACATCCATTGAATGATTGTGTTGTTTTGGGTCACATATGCTATAATGTTATTAATTAGGTATTTTCGTATTGGCCCAGTTACAGGTCCGAGGTCCGTTCGTCTCGGGCCAATACAACGGACCGAGGACCTGTAACTTGGCCAATACGTAAATACTTAATTAATGACAATTTTATTAATTAACTTCTTTTCATTATATTTGCACAACATTAGACATCTCAATTATATTGAAATAATAATTATAGCGATAGCTTCGGGCTTACACCAAATGTGCAACTGCGCATGCTCAGACTCATATTGGCTCAGTTTGTCTCGTATTTGCCCAGTTTTTCCCGTATTCACCAAGTTTCACCGTATTTGCCCAGTTGTTGACTGACTGTTTCCGAAAAAAGCCGTTTTGATCTTAGTCTCCGAATACTCAGAATACCGACGATATAAAGGTAAAAGTATCGATTTCTGATCGAAAACCGGACAATGCATCGCGTGTGGCACGCATCAATTAGTGAAACGTAATTTTGGAAACTTATTTAAACAGACTGAACGAAAACTTTAAGTTGTTAATGTTTAGAAGGCCTTATAACTACTGTGCATGTAAATGGTATAACATGTGTAGTTTCGGTTTCTGAACAAGTATAATGATGTTACTCGATTTTAATTGGATGTTAGTAATTATTATGTTTTTGGTGTTTGGGGATGAATATGCAAGTTGAGTGAAATTATTTGAACTGATATCAGCACATATTGTATGTTGGCATGTATTAAAGCCAAATAAACTTTTATGCAACAAAATGGATGCACCTTTAAGTGTTCACTTCTCCTCTCCAAATATTTCTGACTGTACATTGAAAATATCAAGATAAGGACCTCTGTTGACTCTTTATATAGGAGCTAAAACAATTTTATAAAAATAGTAAAAAAAAGTAAGTGTTAACAATGGCTAAAAAATACTCCTAAATCAATAAAAAATAGTTTTAAAACGAATGTGCATGGTTTGATTGAGCCATGTTGGTCCATTTTCCATCGAGCGGTCATTTTAATGTGTTCACATTAAAATGGCCGTTTGAAGGTAGTTCATGTGATCTGACTGATGTAGCAATACCTAAACACTCAGAGTAGAGTTTTAAATATGGTACAATGATGGAATGGTCAACCATCTTGCTGTTGTTATGTACACCATTTTCTTCTAATATGGATAGCTGTTTCAATGGATCAGCTTATCGGCTCATGTAATAAGGTGTTTTACCCATTAAAGGGGTAGTAGCACGTTTTTTCGCTCAAATAAGTCGATGAAATGTATTTAAAAAATAATTTCACCAATCGTAAAACACTCTTCTCTCTTTGGAAAATCAAGCTAAAAATGAGCGTACATGGCTCAGTGAAACCATGGGAATTGTTTTTGTCATTTGAAATAATAAAAGGTGTTCACAATAAAATGGCCGCCATGCAATTTTTTATTTAAACGCAACACCGTTATTACTACTATGGATAATTGGTTTGTGTAATAAGATGCTTTACCCTCTAAAGAAAATTTAAATGTCACAAACTATCATTATAAATAGGTAATTTGAAAAAATAAATTTTCCAAAAAACGTGCTACTGCCCCTTTAATGAACTAAAATGCTGTATAAACTTTAATTATAACTTGCGAATTTGAGAAAATATAACATGCAAAAAACATGCTATAGCACCTTTAAGGAGATTTTTTCTGTCAGAACATCTTTGTAAGGGAGATAAAATAATGCTATTTAAAAAAGTTAACATTAAATTTTGATTATTTCAGGCTATCAAAATGCGAGAATCCTGTGACTGTGCCCCCCTTCCTAAAATGGACCCGAGAAATCGGGATTTGAAACTGCAAGAGAAAGTGGACAATATACTGACTGCTCGCAAAGCAGGGCAGAATTTAAAGAAGGTACAGATAGTGAAATGATGACAGTTGAATATTTGAATAATTGTTTCCAAAGCCTTAGCTTGTCTCTGTGATATGTAAATGTGTGTGTTTTATAATGATATCAAGACTGGACTTGTTTTAGAGAATTTTACTTCTTGTTGAACTTGTGTGAACGAATAAAAGCCTTTTATAGAATAATTTCAGTCATATCATGTCTTGAAATGTGGTGCATATCATGATTGAATTGAAGTGTCGTTTGTCCCACAGTTGGCTAGTACCAACTGATGCTCTCAGGTTTCACTTCAATCATTGCCCTTGTGGTTTGCAGGCTGTCGCCCTGCAGTATTTGCATTTTCAGGAATTGGGAAAGACGCCTTGACAATGGGCCATTTTAAGGGCTTTTAGTCATTTTCAGAAATTTGAATGGGCCATTCCCCTTTGTAGCAATAGTAAAATTTCAAATTTGAATGGGCTATTTTTTCATCCTATGTGTAAAAAGGCCCATGGCCCCTACCTCTCCCAATCCCTGCATTTTACATCTTGCTAGGAACAAAATCTGCAAAATAGTGCATCTACAGGGATACGAACTGGTTCTATATATTCCTCTAGGTACTGGAGTGTGTTCTGTACCAGTACAGAGAAAACCCAGTCTTTAGCTGACCAATCACATCATAGTTTTTAAATAATCATCCTTTTTAATGCATTCTGAATCAGCCTTTAAAGGCGCTGTAGCACGTTTTTTTGCTCAAATACGTTGATGAAATGTATTTAAAAAATAATGTCACCAATAGTAAAACACCCTTCTCTCTTCGGAAAGTCAAGTTACAAATGAGTGTACATTGTTCCGTAACGCCGTGGGAATCGTTTTTGTCATTCGAAATAATAAAATGTGTTCACAATAAAATGGCCACCATGTAATTTTGCTTTTTACGCAACACCATCATTACCACTACGGATAATTGGTTTGATTAATAATTATTTTTACCCTCTAAAGTAAATAAAAATGACATACATTATCATTATAAATGGGAAATTTGAAAAAATAAAATTTGAAAAAAAAACGTGCTACAGCGCCTTTAATATGTTCTGACCTAACAGAAACAGTCAAATGGAAGCCTGGAGCTAGTATATTCTCGCATAAAAACTATTTGTTGACAGTCTTTTGATTGGCTAACTGAACTGACTAATCAGAACATGCGAGCATACAGGCCGTCATCAGACTGGAGGAGAACACTTTAAACAATATGAGTTCCTATCCCAGATACACTGTTTTGAAAATTGTATTTCTCGGAATTTTTTTTTTTTTTTTTATAACTTTTTATTTTGTTGCATTTTGGGTTACACATGATACAGAGGATTACATAAACAACATGTTACACATTGACCAGTATTTATAAAATGCATCAAGCTTATTATTAACAATGGCATTGTATTTTGCTAAGTAATAATATTTGGCAATCTCTGCTTGGACCGTTTGAAACTCAGGCACCGAATGTCTTGCTCTGTGATCAAAGATTATCTTTTTAGTCAGTATTATGATGGTATTGATAGGCCGATATGCGCCACTTGTATATCCTATGAGGATATTATTGTCATGCAAATTAATAAAAACATCTGCTTCGTCCTGAAGCCATCGTTTCAGTTTGGTCCAAATTGAGATTACCACAGGGCATTCACAAAAAAAGATGGAAAATAGTTTCTCGATCTTTCTTACAGTAACTACATATGTCGGTCTCTATATATCCCATCTTACATAACAAATAGTTCACAGGCAATATAAAATGTAATATCTGATATTGAAACCACTGAAGATTACTAAGGGTAACACATTTGAATGGAATAGTATTGTATAGGCACTGATCCCTTTCCGTGATATTAACTAGTAATAACTCTTCCCACTTCGAAAAATAATCATTGGAGTATTGGAGTAATGGAGTACATTTAACTAAGTTCGTGTAGTAATATTGTGACCCTTTCAAAGGTTTAAGTAAGTGAAACAGGGTGGGTGGGATTATAGGATTGGGCATCTTTGTTATCCTATCAATATTACACAATTTGCAGTAATTCCTAATTACTTTGGTAATTCCAAGATAGGCAAGAAAGTTAGCGTTGATGTGAAACTGGTTAATAAAAGTCTCATATGATAACAATGTGCCATTGTCATCAAGCAAATCGTTTACAAACATAATACCTTTGTCAAACCAATGTTTGTAGAAAACACAATTGTCATCAACAAGAAAATTTTCATTTAACCAAAGTAGTTGTGCAGCAATATTGCCAGAAGTTGATTTATGTATATTCACAGATTTGACATATTTCATCCAAGCATAAATGAGGTCGATATAAAATTTATTTTTCAAAGATGAAACAATGTTTAATAATTTTCGTTCACTATTAATGGTGAAAATACCCATTTTATGGCTTGAGTTTGTATTTCTGTCAAATAACTGGACCCATTTTGAGTCTGATTTATATGCTCTTCTAATAACAGATAGCTTTTGAGATTCTATGATCTCTTTTATCTTAGGGCATTTTATCCCACCATCTTTTTTGTCACGCACTATCTGTAATCTCTTGATTTTATCTGGTTTGTTGCCCCAGAGAAATTTGAAACATTTTGTCTGAAATTTGTCTATTAACGAATCCGGTGGGTTCGGTAGAGCCGCGAATAAATGATTTAATTGGGGCAAAATTAAGGATTTAAGGACTGTATTTCTACCGAGTGGAGTAATAGGTTGAGCTGACCAAATTGACATGAGCGTTTCACATTTCTTAAATTTTGGAGTATAGTTGAGTTCTTCCATTGTATGTAGATCAACGCTAAATGTTATGCCTAACAGGTTGAAGTTATCTTGTGTCCAATTTAATGGGTAATCTTTACATAGTTTCATTCGAGATCTTTTTTGGGATCCAATCCATATTAGTTTGGTTTTATCTGCATTTACCCTTAGTCCAGAAAATCTTGCGAAAAAATTTAAAACCGCAAGGACCGCGTACAAACATTTTTCACTTCCATTTCTCGGAAAATGCTTGATTTTAACTTAACTGTCAGCTACCCACTTATGTCAAGTGAATAAAGAAATTTAGATTGTTATGATAGCATGAGTACATTAACATATTAATTACTATATTGGCATAAATGTTAAAATCTAATCTAAGTCAAACTAATTTATTGCTTAAACACAAAATCATGTCAAATTATTCAAAATTATGTCATTTATGACAGTGTATCATGTCATACCATTATTCTGTTTGAAACATATGATGAATTAAAGGTCCATCCATAGTGTTTCATAATTTTTTATTAGGCTTTAATACGTTCCGACTCACCATATGTGCTGTTTACAATGCAAATAAATGAACTCAGCTTGCATATTCATCCTCAATCGCCAAATATATCATAATTAAATATGCATGTGCAGAAACCGAAACTGCATGTTATATGACCTATTAAATATGATCAACCCAAATTTATTATTTGTCTGTTAGAAATAAGATTCCAAAATTACGTTTGACTCATTGGTGCGCGTCAATCGCGATACATTGTCCGGTTTTCGATCAGAAATCACTCCTTTTACCTTCATATCGTCAATATACTAAGTCGACTATCATCAAAATGGTAGTTTTTGGTAACAATCGATACTTCTTGATAAAGTAACACCATTTATAATGTTTGGAATATGTGACCCCCAACAACACAATGGATGTACCTTTTAATGTGTTGATGTGATTAATTATACCCCCGCCTTACAGCGTAAGCGGGGGTATATAGCGTTCATTCTTTCCGTCCGTCCGTCCCAAAACTTTGTGCGGAGCAGATCTCCAAAACTATGCATGCTAGCTTCATCAAACTTCATACAAATGTCAACCATGATCCCTAGTTGTGCCTTTTGAGGGTTAGAACTATTTCTGAATTTTAATTTTTGCGGTTTCCATGGAAACGTGACTAAAAAGCGACTCTTTGAGGAAGGCATTTTGTGCGGAGCAGATCTCCAAAACTATGCATGCTAGCTTCATCAAACTTGATACACATGTCAAACAGGATCTCTAGTTGTGCCTTTTGAGGGTTAGACCTATATCTGAATTTTAGTTTTTGCGGTTTCCATGGAAACGTGACATAAACAGGGACTCTATAGAGAAGTCTTGTTGTCCGGACCATATCTCCCATACTATGCATGTCAGCTTCACTTAACTTGATACACAGGTTAACCATGATCCCTAGATGTGTCTTTTGAGGGTAAGACCAATATGCAAATGCTATTTTTGGATGGTTGCTATGGAAACATGACTTCAACAGTGACTATGTAGAAGTCAGGTTGGTCCTAAGCATATCTCCTGTACTACATTTGAAAGCACCACCAAACTTGAAACATATGTCAACCATGATCCCTAGATGTGCCTTTTGACAACTGGACCTTAATTATATAGCTTACATCTTCAAATGTTATGTAGAAACATCTGAAGCTATGTGATCCACTTCATCAAACTGTATTGATATGTTAACCAATAGCCACAGATTTATAATTTGCGGGAAGCGGGGGTATGTGAGCTTTGCTCGCTTCTACACTTGTTTAGATGAAGCTGCTGTTTTATGAATTTGTAGTATTAAAATGAATGTTAAAGGTAAACTCATTTTGATTGACACTCTTTAGACACTCAGGCCTGATAGGGGGCATCAGTTTTAGTAAACACACTTTGTTAACAATATATTTGTGAATATGATTTAAAATCTCCAACCCTGGATAATAATCATCCACATAGTGATGACCTACAGAGCGCATTGTTCTATTTTAACACATCAAAATGATTATTTTGTTATGATAGTTATATATTTTATTAACCATGACAGAAATAAAGACATTATTGTTATCTGTTCTTGTTGTTTAATTTATTCTAGGTAGGTAAATAAGTAGTAGACTAGGTAATCAGGAAAATTATTTTTTTTTAGCAATGGTTTATTATAAACTTTGTAGACAGCGTCACTTGTAGTGGCAAGTTGTCCGCCGGTAATCAGTGAAAATGGTATAAGGAGTGAATGATTTAATACACTTTGCTTGTCAACATGCATGACAAACCCACTTTCCGTCGTTATTGCCCTTTCATCTTACAAGCCGGGAGTCTTATTACGCCAGTTTATGGTATCTCTCTAATCTGAGTGCCTGTGTGTAACATATACACATACAATTATGCTTTGGTGCAATGGTAAACTGAAATCAAATCCGCTGAAGTACTATTAACAGCCATGAGTCCCTAAATGCAGTCAATGCTCACAGGTCATCAAGGTGTACAGTCACTCTGGTATAAGAAGTGTTCCCAATTGAATAATATTAACTTTGATGTAAGGGGAAAAGTTTTACGGGGACTTTTACCCAGTATGACCATTTTGAGGATGAAGCAACGGGAACTTGTGGTTGTTGATGTCTATTTGAGATCGAGAATTGGCGATATGTCCATCCGTAAATGTGGGTCACAGGGGTCATGACCTAAAAACTTATTTTCATCTTCTTCTCCAGTACGAAAAGCTCTAGAAATCTAAAACCTTATCTGCAAACTCCTTAACCAATGTTTATTCTACTTTGTAGATTTGGTGACTCTTTAACCAATATCTTAAAAACCTATTTTCATCATCTTCTCCAGTACGAAAAGCTCTTTAAAGTTGAAATATTGTGTACACACTCCTTATAGACAATGAAGATCTGGAGAGAAAATACTTAGAAGGCTATAATAGTGTCCAGACTCAATAGCCATTTGGGATTCTGAATTGTAGATTTGGTGATCTAAAGGCCCCAAGTAAGGGCCTCTTAGGCCATGACCTAAAAATCTAATTTACTCTTTTCTCCAAAATTAAAAGGCTTAGAACACTTAAAAGTTGTGTTCAGACTATTTAGCCAATGAAATTTTGATTTGGTGACCCTGTCTCCCTAATTAAAGGCGTAGAAGGCAGAAATGTTGTGTGCAGACACTTTACCCAAAGAGGATTCTAAATTGTCGATTTGGTGACCCTGTGGCCCTAAATAAGGGCCTCACAGGTCATGACCTAAAAACCTATTTTCATCTTCTAAGGAAGAAAAAGACCTAGAAGGCTGTAATATTGTGTGCAGACTCTTTAGCCAATGGGAATTCTCAAATGTACATTTGGTTAACCAGGGGCCCCAAATAAGGGCCTCATAGGACATGACCTAAAATTCCTATATTCATCTTCTTCTCCAGAACGAAATCAACTAGAAGGCTGTAATATTGTGTGCAGACTCTTTAGCCAATGGGGATTCTAAATTGTAGTATTCGGTGCCCCCTAGCCCCCCAAAAAGGACCACACAGGTCATGACCTAA
Organism: Gibbula magus; assembly: GCA_936450465.1. NCBI lineage: Eukaryota > Metazoa > Mollusca > Gastropoda > Trochida > Trochidae > Gibbula > Gibbula magus. Next base: position 59,718,515 of record OW388292.1, on the reverse strand, counting down.
AAACCTATTTCTCTGGAACAAGAAGACCTAGTAGTTTTTTCAGGAATCTTTATATTTGGATAGCCAATTTTCTCAAAATGTAGTTTCAAGTCATGTTTTCTTTATGCACTTACACTGAACATGTTGATCATGGATATTTTCAAGGTCATATGAAGAGATTGTACTTTTTCCAGAGAACAAACTGTTTCATTCTTCAACAAGAAACAATATAAACCCTGATGAGCTACAGAGCCAATGGCTGTATTTGTTTATTTTTCACTATTTTTCGACACGGTCCCAAATGAGAACGGACAAGAACGTACTGGGTATTTTAAAAAATACGGACCAGGACGGGATGACTTTACAATAAAAAGCACTGAGAACGGAAACAGAACGATGTGAATACGGAAAGAACGAGTTGGTCGGTTTATGAACGAGCCAGAACGGGATTCATCCTCGATAATCCAGCGCTATTGTTCCGATAAATCTACACACAAGCGCTGGAAAACAGTAAGGGTATTTATCCTTAACCTAGTTACCTCCCTTCGCAATGACTCAGCGAAACGCTTGCTTTCTAACAACCAATGAGATCACTTGAAATCAAAGGTGAAATAACAAGCACTCTCGTGTCAGGATCTTGGCTTTCGCAGATGATTGGGAACGCCTGGTAGCACAGGGATTTTAATCATTTACCTCCACCCGTTTTGATGGACATGAATACACCTTCTTCTCGCACATACTTCTTAAAACTTTCTTTTGAGTTTCTGTCAGGTTTTCTACGCTGAATTTGTTACAAACTTTATCGTTATCGAGTGAGTCGCCCGTTGCCATGTTTGTTTCTATAAACAACGGTAGTGATGCGTTTTGATTGGTCGAGTTGTTTACGCAGATAGTGTCTGCGTTTCGTTTCTGATTGGATAACATGGACCCAAGAGGAGGTAACTAGGTTAGGGATAAATACCCTTACTGTTTTCCAGCGCTTGTGTGTAGATTTATCGGAACAATAGCGCTGGATTATCGAGGATGGAACGGGATTGTGCCTATTAAGAATGAAATTGGTCTAGTCCAGAACGGATGTAAACTGCCTAAGAACGGGATTGAATTTTTTTAAGACGTTGTGAACACGAGGTGAACGGGAAATAATATCAAATCTAATACCACAATTTCACTGAGCTACGGCAGAACTACGGTTAAAACATTGTCTTGAATTTGAGAAATCGTAAGTCTACCCCGAGTATTCGTAATTATACCTTGTAACGCTGTAATTCTTCCTCCAAAGGCGATGAAGAACCGTAGTTCTACGGTCAGCTTCCGTGGTCGAAAATAAACCGTAGGGTTGCTTTTGAATATGTTTAAAACTGTAAATGAACGTTGCTAGTTTCCATCCCGTTCAAGGCCGTTTTGCTATTGATTTTGGACGTGGTAGGACGTAATAAGACGAACCTTGGTGTAACTCAAGCATAAGGGCCTCAGAGGCTATGACACAAACACCTATTTTCTTTAATCTCTTCGCAGGGATAGCGATACTTGGAGAACCAATTTTATCCAAATTCAGTCTCAAGTCCTGTTCCTGTTATACACTGACAATTTTGAGGACTGAGAGATTTTTCATGGCTAGGGATTTTGAATTACATGGAGAGCAATTTATATTTGTCAATTTTTAATCCAAAGAATGGAACAATTACGATAAATTTGAATTTGTTTGAAACAACCCTGTCGTATTAAGATCCTAAGGCGTCCATCTTTCCATTCTTGCTTTCGAAAAGTCTGCATCCCACAATGTAGTTGATGCCAGTGTTGGAGTTCCACCTCCTTTTAAAAATAACAACTTTATTTCAATCAATTTTTTATTCAGTAAATGACAACTCCCGAAACAATTTGAAACAATGATAATCAATGTAATGAAGCTGAAATTTGATAGATACCGTAAATCCTTGAATAATCGCCCGGCGATTATTAATTTCAAACACCGATTTGACCGAACCTTTATTCATGGCAGGCGATTTTCGGAGGCAGGCGATTATTTTTTTCGAACCCATAACATACATGTACATGTGAAATTTTAAAAAATCATAACTAAAACATCATTTCAGTATTTTTTAGATTATGATTATTGTGAACGAAGTGCATGTTGTGAGGTTAAACTTCGCATAAATATGCTTTATACCGGAATTATTTTTGAAAAGGAGATATCTATTAGTTTATTTACATTTGCTAAATTTAACCCGGCGATTATTCAAGGCATCGCGATAATTTATTTCAAAGAGGTTAAGACCCGGCGATTATTCAAAGCAGGCGATTATTCAAGGCAGGCGATAGTTTAAGGCAGGCGATTATTCAAGGATTTATGGTATTTATTATAACTACAATACATACCTCAGCGTATAGGACAACTCTAATGAACATTTCAACAAATAAAGACCACTGGTGTTGCCGACTGTATTTAGACTAACAGCTCACCAGGAAACAAACTGACCATCACTTAATGAAACCGTAATGGATACGACCAGCAGCTAAATGTGGGATAAAACACGATAAAGATGTTGTGCTTTGGATTGTAAAACCCGAGGTAAGAGAGCTGAGCGGGGTTTCTAATAACGATCAACGAATGACAGAAGCACATGTTAACACCTGTGGGAAATACTCACATCTAAACAAGTCCCATTCATTTGTCGAACCAGATCGTATCCAGGAAAGTAAAAGTTCGTCATATGTCATTACGGCATCTCGAATATGACAAGGTTTTCAGCAGACAAAATTCAAAGATGCAACGGTAAAACTCAAGTATACACACACATATTACCGGAATATGAAACTAGTCGCCTTAAACCTATTGACAATCAGAATATTCAAACTTGTGAGCTGAGTGAATATGTACAGGAAATTGCATCTTGTATGTGCCCTGTATTGACTTCTAAATTTACCCATTAACAGTTCGTCATCCGGGGACTTCGCAGTAATGGGAAATATTCCAGCTGCATGTACACAACTCAAGGACGTATTTATAAAGAATTAGAAGTGGTGGCGATAAATATCCACAAATCCATAAGTCAGTGATCTCTAAGCTCTACTTCTTTGGCATCCACCCATTCTGTATTTTCTTGGCTTTGCTTATGCTCCAATTGGAGAGACAGAAAGGAGGATCCTTCATCTCGTCCGTTGTTAAGGCGATGAAGACAACTCCGTCTATCCTCTCCTTGCTACAGACCCGAGCTAGATCCAGCATCCCACAGTCAGACAGCGCCGCATGCAGCTCTGGGACACTCATCTCCGAGATAGGAACATTTTTGGTTTGGATGTAGTCGTAGTCTCCATCGGGATCAGGATGATTCTTCTTCAACTTTTGAATCAGCTTGATTGCAGGCTTATTAACGTTGCGGCAGAATCTTGAAAACCCTTTCTTCAACTTCGAGGTTTTTTTGTAGGCAGTTGATTTGGCCTGAAACGCAATGTCAGGATTTGTATTTCTTGTCTCTCAAATCATGAAAAAAAACTTACCACGACGGGAGCCTCAACACTGATAATGGTAATTTTATGGAAACTCATAAACTCTAAGATGAAGAGAAACATTTTTATATAGTTTTTTTTAATTTTTTAATTTTTTTTAATTAGTTTGTATATAGTTACTTCCAAAGCTACATATCAACTAGAAAAGATCATAAGATGTCCCGCTAACCACTCCTTTACATCCAGGGTTCAATGTTCATCATGTAGTCCTTTCATGTCTTTCTTGTTTACAATAATGAACAAAGATCTAGTAAATCAACATAGATTAGGTTTTTTTGAAATTGCATGTATGATGATTCGTCAGCTTGATTAGCATCTTTTTAAAACAAATTTAAATCCTTACCTTTACACCGGGACACTCACTTTTCTCATCTGTAAAGCATAATAAAACAATTAGAAGACCACAGTGTTTTAGATAGTCTTACTATAGAAACAATAATCAAAGACTATGGTACCTGGATGCAGCCCGACTGAGGGTTTGACTTGTAGAGTTTTTCTCTGGTTTCCATAGAAGCATGCCTTAATACCTTGATTGTATACCAACATATTAACCTTTGACTATTATACGTTGCCCGTACAAAAGTTTGCTTCTACACTTATAAAACAAAGTGTTTTATCCAGATCTGATTACACGGTATCCATTGAACACATTTTATATAGGATTGTTGACGGTCATCTCAAAATAACACTTAAACACATATAAGTTTCTATTACTTTCGTGTTCCTTGTAATATTGTTATATTTCCACAACTTGTCGATGAATGTTTCGTAAAGACTCACCTATAGCTTCATCAATTTCGTCTTCTTCTGGTATATCGTAATCATGTTCCTCCTCTTCAGAGGGCAACGGGGGCAGACTGAACCTCTTTGGTACTGGTGGTGGTTGAGCAAGATAATCCTGTGGTTCTGGTTGAACAAGATAATCCTGTGGTGCTGGTTGAACAAGATAATCCTGTGGTGTTGGTTGAACAAGATAATACTGTGGTGTTGGTTTACAAACCGGATTATGTGGTTGTTTTTGAATGACATGCTCATTTGACGTTTGTTGAGTGACAGGAATTTTTTGTATTTGTTTAATGGAAAGATCCAGTGGCGTTTGTTGAATGACCGGTGCGTTAGATGATGGTTTAAGATCTGGATTATTTAACGTTGTCTGAATGCCATCTTCAACAAGAAGAGGTGGAGATTTGAGGACAGGTAATTGCGAGTTTGAATTAGCAAAACTGGCAGTTGGGTTTGGTTTTACAGTGAGTTTATCCCGTGCTTTGGATATTTCTCCCTCTTGTGGAATGGAAGCTTTTCGTTTTGCTTGATTGAAAGGTGCAACTTTTACAGTTGGCAAGGAGTGACTTTTGTTGGAATCATCATGAATCTGTTTATCTGAAAAACGATCACGACAAAAAATAATTAGGAACCATATGGCAATATGGCAAAATTGCTGTCAAATATGGACAAGTTATATCTTCATAAATAAGTATAGATTAAAGGGGCAGTAGCACATTTTTTTGCCCAAATAAATCGATGAAAAGTATTTGAAAGATAATGTCACCAATAGTAATACACCCTTCTCTCAAAGCTTATGGCATGGCATGGTGTCCGGCGTCTGTCCGTCCATCCGTCCGTAAACTTTTCGCTTTTTCGACTTCTTCTCCAGAACCAATGACTCCAAAGAGCTGAAATTTGATGTGCAAAGTCCTTGGCCAATGGGGATTATTGTAGATTTCGTGACCCCATGACCCCAAGTGGGGTGACAGGCGTCACATTGTTAAAAAACTATTTTTATCTTCTTCTCCAGTTCCAAAAGGTCTAGAGAGCTGAAGTTGTGTGCAGACTCCTTGGCCAATGGGGATTCTAAATTGTAAATTTCGTGACCTTGTGACCCCAAATGGGGTCACAGGGGTCACATTCTTAAAACCCTATTTTCATCTTCTCCTCCAGTTCCAAAAGGTCTAGAGAGCTGAAAAGTTGTGTGCAGACGCCTTGGCCAATGGGGTCACAGGGGTCACATCCTTAAAAACCTATTTTAATCTTCTTCTCTAGTTCCATAAGGTCTAGAGAGCTGAAAATTTGTGTGCAGACTGCTTTGCCAATGGGTATTCTAAATTGTAAATTTCGTGACCATGTGACCCTAATCTAGGTCACGGGTCATGACCCAAAAACCTATTTTCATCTTTATCTCAAGTATGTAAATCTCTAAAATTAGCTTGTTAACAATGTATTACTTGAGATAACTTAAGCCCTGTTTATACGGCGAACTTTGCACATATGCAATGTTGCTTATGGTAGTAATATATACACATGAGTAAAAGTAAAATTACTGTGCGTTCATACGTGTTTAATTTCTGCCTAAGCAAATGGGCTTCCAACTAATCTAATATATGAATAGAGAATTTCCTAAACATGCCAATGAATATGTTTTAGATGTAAACTATATAAATGACATAAATGTATTATCTGTCAACATTGGTTTGACTATATCGCCCTAATTATAACGAAAATTGGATAGTCAGATGGATTTCGAAGGTGCAAGAAGGAGATTATCCTATATAGAGAATTTGAAAAACATTATTAAGAGTTTCTAAAGGTCTCTAATATATTTTCCCAACCTGTGTGAAGTCACTATGTCTGTATACGACAAACCTTTACTAGAATAGTGGAAATACCATATTTACTCACGGTAGTAAACATTTGCACCTGCCCTTGGCTAGGTGCAAATTTGCTTACGGTAGTGAAATATTTGCTTACGGTAGTAAAATATACATATGCGCAAATGCGTCCATACGGCGAATTTTGCTCATATGAGCAAATTTGCATATGTGTAATGGTTTACTCATATGTAAACGCTCGCCGTATAAACAGGGCTTTAGATATTCAACCTTAGATGATAAATCAATGAAATCCTGACGAGCTACAGAGCCCATGGCTCTATTTTTGTAATTCGAAATGATAAAATATGTTCACAATAAATTTGCTTGCTTTATTACCACTACGGATAATTGGTTTGTGTAATAAGATGTTTTACCATCTAAAGTAAATTTAAATGGCATAAACTATCATTATAAATGGAAAATTTGAAAAAAATACATAACAAAAAAGTGATACAGCCCCTTTAAGAGTTGAATACTTTCTTCTATGCATAAATGGAAACAGCTTCATTCTATCACAAACACCAATATGACAAATGTGAACTTGTGATTACTTTGATAAATGAGTATAGCTTTAAGAGTTGAATACTTTCCTCTATGAATACATGGAAACAGCTTCATTCTTTCACATACGTCATAGATTTTTAAATTAAAACTTCTTATAAATTACTGCATTTAAACCCATTATGAACATATATGATGCAATATAAATGCTTGATGTGATGTGACTGTGAGGCATTGCATTCTAATGTGTCCCAGAGATGACATGATATTATGTGACGCAATGTGACATTAAAAGATGGGATGTTATGTAACGCTATGTGTCATTAGGTGAAGCAATGTTACGTACGTTCATTGATGCGATTTTATATTAACCGATGATATGTTAAGATGGCATGTGACTTTACAGAGTGACGCTTAGTTTCTCTGGCATGATGCTATGTGAGAGATGAAACTGGATGTGATATGACGTTGTGCCATTTCGTAATGTGAAAAGACTCTGTGCAGCGTAATGCAACATAGAGAAACGTGTTTTCAGAGGATGTGATGACACATTATGTGATGTGATGAGAGCGGATTCGATGTGACACGGAGTGATTCGAAATATTCGAAAGATTCGAAAGATCCAAAGTGACACAAAATGTCTCAAGTCATGATGTAATGTGATGTGCCGTGACATGACCTTTCAAAAAGTCATGTCATGCAACAAAGTGTTAGGTGACCTTACAAAACATGATGATTTATAACAACTTTAACTGATGCAATGTTTCAAAATGGTATGCGATGTTCTGACGTAAAGTAACAAATCTTCCTACCTGAAGCACGTCTGGGAGGCAAAGGAGGTGGAGAGTTTGAAGTTGATGACGAGTCTGACTCGGATTCTTCCTGAGGTGGATCATCAGTTTTGACTTCACTCGACAGAAACTGTATGTTACTTGTAGTCGAAAAGTCTGCATACAATGCGTCTTCTAAGATAGAGGAATCCTCGCTCTTTGCTGGAAAGACCTTCACCAAGAACTCTTCACAGTTATCTGAATGTTTCCTGACAGGAAGCTGAACCTCCATATCCTCAACTTGCGGGGAGTGCAAAGGGATGACGACAGCAGCACGACGACAGATGAGTGCAGAAGTGGCACGACCAACTCCCTTGTAGTGACCAAACAGGACTGGGGGCGATGTCGTCTTGCCATTAATGATCATCTCTCCAGAGAAGGCGGCCATGTTGTCAACTGCCCCCTGGAGGTCTTTAGACATGATCTCCTGGACTCCCCGCCCGATGAAGCGGACACACTGAGGGAGCTTGTAGGTCTCAACAACGGTTCGTATCGTCTGCTCCTCTTCATCTGGGAGCACCAGAAATCTTCCGTTGAGGTCTCTGGGCAGGATGACGTCCTTTCCAAACCGTGTACACCTCAGTGAATTTGTAACGCCCATGTGGTTTCTCTGTACATTTTTCAACATTAAAACATCCCCTTCTTCTAGCGTTTGATCACATTCTAGTGGATATTTGAAGCTCACTTTTCTCTGGATACAAACATATCGTGGGAAGTATACGATGAGTTCTAATACTGTCAAATATTCATGACCGAACCCATGCATCGGTTGAACCCTGACTCGTCCATTGTAGTTGTAGGGTAGGCTGATCTCCTTTCCAAATTGCTCGTATCTGTATCATTGAAAACAGCGGATAGTTAAGTCTATACGTTGAAACGAAAAATGAAAACGAAACTCGAGGGAACATTCCTGTTTATACTTATGCATTATTAATTACTTTCACCGTCCAAAATGCCAAGTCTCGGATATTGTAACTTTTATCAACTGGTGTTAATTTATTTGATACCAATGGACATTTGGGTGAGATTCTCTATTTAACACAACCTGATAATACTATATTGCTGAGTGTAGAAAGCTTGATTGGCTAAGTAAGACATTAATGATCTGTCTAATTATATATTGTTTGTTGCAATGTGGGTGTTCGATCAATATAAATAAACTACCGGGCAAAAGAAACTATAGGTCGTTTTATTGACCTGTTAAAAAACACAACACATGATATCTTTTATGAATTACATGTAATTTGCAGTAAATTCAATTGCGTATCTAACGGTGTACATAAAATGACAAAATCACAACAGGATAAGCTTTAATTTGCATTCAAATTATTTAGGCGTCAAAAGGGAAAGTTACACTGAGATTTAATGGGCAAGAGTCGGCAAATGGAAGACGTAAAAGTTATTCGAGGGATAATTGGAATGTCAATAACGTGTGTGTTGACCACCAGCATCAATACAAGATCTCGCACGTCATCGCATTGATGACGTGAAGCGCCGGATTACGTCATTTGGCAGTCGCTGCCAGCTTCCCTCAATGCTACTTCCAACTGTCGTGTCGTCTGTGGAGGTTGATGTCGACAACGGATTTGTCTTCCCATATGATCCCACAGATGCTCTATGGGATTCATATTCGGGGATCGAGACGGCCAGGGCAGAACATTGACATTGTTTTGCTGATGAAAGTTTCGAGTAGCAATTGCAGTATGAGGTGTCGCATTGTCTTGTTGAAATAATATGCCTTGGGGTTGATTGTTGATGAACGGTTTGACAACAGGCTGCAAGACCTGGTCTCGATATTGATTGGCATTTAGATTTCCCTGAATAACGACTAATGGTTTTGTTTGATGCAGCATGCAGCATGCAGCTGCCAATCTTTCACCCCTTTGTCTGTATACACGCACTCGGCCGTCAGTGTGGTGAATACAGAACCGACTCTCATCCGTAAAAAGGACCCTACGCCAATCGCGTGCTTGCCATCGGAAAACTCGTCTTGTCCATCGCAGTCTCTCAAGGTGGTGTTGTGGGGTCAAGGCCATTCCACGGAAGGGTGTGTGGCAATGTAAACCAGCTGCAGGCAAGCGTCTGGAGACTGTTCGTCGACTCTCGGCTGGTGACGTTGACGTTACGATTCTATTTCGTAGGTGTATGGTACGTATGTACCAATCTTCTTGTGCGGTAATAACGCGTGGACGTCAACTCCTAGGCATGTCCTGAGTTCATCCTGTCTGCCTGTATTGTCTGAACAAATTTGCGATAGTCAATGGCATGCATCGAAACGTCCTCGCAATTCTGACGTTGGTTGCTCCCATTTCAGACATGCCTATCGCCCTCTCTCTCTCTCAGTCGTGACATACTTTTTATGTTTTTCTTGAAGCTGTGATCCCACTGAACAGGTACATGTCTCTTATAGCGAATTCGTGCATGTGAATTGCGTGCTAGCTGTGCAAACGTGTTTTTCTCAATTGTGACGTCAGCAACGTCGGTGTAGGTACTTGTTGCGTTTGTGCGTTGTGTTTCCCTTCTTGGGGAAACATTGTAAGCCTTATAATTTATACATGTAAAGGGTTGTAAAAAAATAAACTTTTCCGACCTATAGTTTCTTTTGCCCGGTAGTTTTTTTATAACAAATTTCTGAATAAAAAAACAACATTTTTAGCTCATCAGGCATGAAAGTCCCGATGGGCTGATGGCATGGCATGGCGTCCGTCCGTCCATCCATTCCGTAAACTTTTAGCTTTTTCCCCTTCTTCTCCAGAACCAATGACTCTAGAGAGCTGAAATTTTATATGCAGACTCCTTGGGTAATGGGGATTCTTAATTGAAGATTTTGTATCTCCATGACGCCAAATGGGGTCACAGGGGTCACAACCTTAAAAACCTATTTCCATCTTCTCCTCCAGTTCCAAAAGGTCTAGAGACCAGAAAAGTTGTGTGCAGACTCCTTGGGTAACGAGGATTCTAAATTGTAGATTACGTGACCCTATGGTCCCAAATTGGGTTACAGGGGTTCAAACCTTAAAAAGCTATTTTCATCTTCAGGTCTTTGAAGTGGTATACATAAGGACATGAAGATTTTCTGGTGACAACTTCTTTAATGTGAAAATATTCATCTTCTTCTCCAGTTCTCTCATTTAGATAACGTTTAACTTCTATTGGATAATTTTATTTATAAAATTTTGGCATTTTGGTCTACAAAAACATGATACATCACACTGAGAAATGAAAGTACTGTAATGTGAGAAATTCCATTCTATCAAATCAGCTGGTCAAACTTTAGAATCTACTCTAATCAAAAGTCACTTGTTGCAGAACTATGTGCCTTCAAAATAAAATACAAACTGGAAAAAGACTATTAAAATAAAATTGGCCTACTGACGAAATCTGGTCGTGTTAACTGCAATGACCCCCTCATAAAACAACAATATATTTTTAATTAATGGAAAGAACTGGAAATAATCCACAATGCTTGAAAAATCGAATCATCAAAGCCTTTTTGTCAAAACTTATCAATAACTTATGAAAAAGGGATCACATTTCAACAACCCGTTACTTCCTTATTTTGCAAGATAAAATGTGTGTTGATGTGGGAAAGTCAACTCAGTAATAATTTAGGCATAAGGACAATAGTTATTTTAGGTAAATTATCAGTACCGTTACGAATTCAGTCCTAATTTCTCAAAATGTCAACTTCAATCATTTTTCTTTGAAGAAAGCTGTCACAAAATACACTTTCCATCTTTGGATGTACATAATTACTTGGATATATGAATATCAGAATATTGGTTCGTTATGCTTGTTGTTTCACTCAGATTTTCAAGAATAGTTTGTGACATGATGCCCAGAATTAATCATTACATTAGGTATATGCTGATACTTTATCTGTGTTTGGTCTTAACACTGGGTCAGTTCATGTTTGATACTCAGAGTAACATGCACACACGGAAACTTGATCAGACGAACTGTTTGTTTTAACTAGACAGGTTAAGACTCGGGCGGACCGAGAAGGGGTTTTTTGAGGGGGCAACCCTTCCTAAAAACAAGATTACCCAAAACCATCAAAACGTTGTCAAGCACTCCATGACATATACCTGGACCGACCCCTTCATTCAACAGCAATACGTTTGAACGTTATGTAATCAGTACATGTACCTTGTGATTCTTCCGGGTTGGGCCAAGTATGCACTGATCCTCTTGAGGGGAGCACAGGAGTCTAAGCGTATCAGGTCCCCCTGACTGAAACACGTAGACTCATTGTCACCATAGATTCCTTCTGCAACCCTTACCAAAGTCGGAACCCGATCTATGATGTCTTTGAGCCTGTATGTAGCTGGAGACCATATATTCTCTTCGTTCGTGGTCTCCATTGTAGATCAGTTGTCAGTTTGACCGATATGTAGTGCAGTGTCTCCCCAACTGGTAGCTAGCTATGCGATAACGGTATGCTGTCAGGTTCGGGGCCTGATCACTATCTCATGATTTATGTTTAAAAGTGTATATTTGGTTTTTTTTTTAATAGAACACAAATGATTTAGTAGGTGGGAGCTATAGACCGCTTTCAGAAAATTATTCAAAGTAGTAAACTTTATAGTAATATACATTGGTATCTTCAAAGGACTGTCTGGGTATTTTTGTGGAAACGATCATTCCTGTTTATACATATAAAAAAAACCCATTTCTTTAGTGCTATCAACGTTAACAGATATATCAAATAAAATAATGTGAAAGAAGTTTGACATACGATTCATTTGACCATGTTTTGTTTGTCATTCAAAAGTGTCATGTACGGTATACACAGTATAACGTTACACATGCAATGGGGATTAAATGTTAATTTGAAGAACACACAGGTTTTTAAATACATGAGGGAAAACGTACATTATAGCCTATGGTATCCAGTACTCTGATTAAACTCTTTTACAAGTTGATTAACAGAATTACTAGCAGCCAGGTCACGTTATTGTGGATGTCTCCAATGAGTGCTTGAATAACTGTTTTATTGACCTGGCGACAAACTGTAGGACCAGTGGCATTAAATACCAAGTTCCAAATCACGGCTGGTAACTACTCTTCTGCTGCCCACATGATTTTAGGCCAAAGCTTTTGATGACCTCACAGTGGCGGAATGATTTTGCAGATGCAAAGTACGGTGGAGTAAGTTTTCTTTGGCATTAACTACACATCCGTTGTCCGATTCGTGGCCTGTCGTTGGTTTGGCCTGCTTGTATCCTTCGTTTTTGAAGCCTAGTTTTTGTGGTTTGGATGTTGTCAAAGATGCAAGCAGCACTGGCGCGTTGTGCTCTCAACTGCAGGGTACACATTTCCATCTCTCGCTTTTGTGCATGCAGCCTTGGTATGCAATTTTTTTTCTCTTTACGACAATGCTGATTGGTGGTTTTATACGTTAAAATTAGTGTTTTGCACCCCCTTTATATACACCGAAAATTTGATGCCGTGGCAATGTACGATTTTGGAATAAATCTGAGATCCTTTTTTAGTTCAATTCTTAAACAAACACTTCTCGATGATTCAGAGGTTTCATTACAGTTATAAGGACCGCAATTTGTTTTCAAATTGGTTTTTTTTCGGAAATATTTCTGATTCTGAAAGGTTCATACTGTTGTAATCAGTTACTTTTTGTTGAAAGGCACTTACTAAAGATTCATCAGTTCATTTGAAAGAATGGAATCACTCACATTACAACAACCACTTTTGACTTTCAGTTTTTGGTGTAACAATACTTGTTCCTGGACACAAAACTTGCAGAATTGTATTCATGGAAATATCACAAAGTTGTGAAACCTTATCTGAGTGAAATTTGCTTTGTTAAACTGGTAGATAATGCTTCTGTCGTATCACACAGTTGATCTATATTATTGTCTACTTTCTTGTCAGACAACTTGTACTGGTGAAAAAACTTGGGGTTCAACACTTTTTGTGCTGTAGATGCTAGCTTCTCTATCACCCTGTCAGCTCATTGCTTTTTAGTGTCAGAAGAGACAAGCTGGCCTGTTAGGCTTGTTTTGTGAGTTTATGGAGGCACATTAAGCTTTTAAAAGACATGACTTCGTTTACAAATCACAAGTTCCACCTCCATTAAAAAACTACGACGTTATTTTAACCAATTTTTTATTCAGTAGTTTGGACCTTGTGTATACACATTGTACATTTAATAAAGGTGTATGTACATAATTGATATTACATAATATAATAATAAAGCAATAACTATACAGCAACATTTCAAGTGAACAAGGATTTTAATTTAGCAATGTATTGAATCTCAATTAGATAGTTATTTATTATCACTTTTGTTGATACTTCAAGGTATGGGAAAAAGCTAGTTAACACTTCAGATAAAAGTCACTGGCGTTGTCTACTGTAATTTGAGTAACAAGTAACGAAGTGACCATCACATAATGAAACCATAATGTATGTGGTCAATAGCTATCAACGAATCAACGAATTGAGCACCAAATACTACCACCTGAACAAGTCCAAGTCATCCATTGGTCGAACCATAGGAGTTTCATAAAAGGATAATTTCGTCAGATATCACTATAGAAACTATAATGTGACGAGGTTTTCAGCAGACGTGCTCTAAAAATGGTACAGTAAACCTCAGGTATTCACAACGTTTTACCCAAATATGAAACTAGTACCCTTTAACCTTTGGAACATGGATAATAAGAATATTCAAGCATATTTGATAATGAGTTTTAAAGAAACCGAGCTGATTAAATCATATTTGCTCTGTATTCACTCCTGAGTTTAACTTCATGTTACCATCATGTCATCCGAGAACTCGGTTACCAGTAATGGTATTCCAGTATTCTAGCTGTATCTAAAACCTAGACGCCTTTTTGAAGAGTTAGAATTACAGGGTCATGTATTGTTAAAAAAAATGGACGAAAAAGTATGTCATCGAAGATCAAGCCTATAGCATGTACTACAGTAAGTCCACTTCATCCATCAGTTTCGACATTACACATCCTTGTGGTTAGATTTGGAGCCGGTTAATATCTAAAAATCTTGAAATTACCACTATGTACTACTCCCTTGGCATCCAACCCTTCTGTATTTTCTTGGCCTTGATGATGCTCCAGTTGGAGAGAGAGAAAGGAGGATTTTTCATCATTTCCGGGGTTAAAGAGACGAAGAGATCTCCGTCTATCCTCTCTTGGCTGAAGATCCGAGCCAGATCCGGCATCCTGCAGTCATTCAGCACTGCACGCAACTCCGAGACACTCAGCTCCGAGATAGGAATATTGTTGGTTCTGTTGTAGTCGTAGTCTCCATCGGGATCAGGATGATTCTTCTGGGTGAACTTTCGGATAAGCTTGATCGCAGGCTTATTAGCGTTCCGGTAAAAGTCTGAAAACGCACTCTTCCCCTTCTTCTTGTTGGTGGTTGATTTGGCCTGAAACAAAGTAAAGTTTTGCCTTTGGCATGGTGTATTTTTTCTCGTACCCATATTGTAATTTTTTTTTACCACAACGGTCGCCTCAAATACTGATAATGGTGAATGTTTTAAAAGCCAGTATTAAATCTTACAATTCGAGCAGTGGTTTCGCAATGTTGAAAATTTTTCTAGCTGCTGTCTTAACTGTATATTATTTACATAACATACAAATATTTACATTCAGGGTTCAACGTTGATCATATCAAGTCATTCTAAAAATCACAAGGGTAAATCACCCATTTTGCAGCAAGGTCTAACATATCAGAATAGCTAAGGCCTTATAAAGTGTCATTCTTATTCTTATCTTAAAAAGCCTTACCTGTATATCCGGACTCTCAATTTTCTCATCTATAAAGAAAAATAAAAACTATAAGACTACAGCGTGATAGTGTCTTACTAGAATGACAAAAATCAATAGAAGGACTTGTTGTACTATCATGCCTTGACTGAGGGTTTGACCTTGATAAGATGTTTCGGTTACCATTGAAAGATGACTTCAATCATGATTGTATAAGGAACTCAATTTGTCCAGAGAATGTTTTTCAATGTAAACTGAAGCGAACACATCAATATCTAGGTTTCATCAATCTCAGTCTATACACTCAACTTTCATCCACCTCTACATGTATGGAAATCTTAACTAACAGCTTTACCTTTTCACAATCATAACACTCATCTCCCTCATCAAAGCTTGTTACATCACTTATTTAATATAGGTTAAGAATTTTTCGCATCCGCAAATTAAGTTGTGTTTAATAAAATCTAAATAGAAACCTTATTTCACGGTATCTGCAACTGTTTTAAAATAAACATAAAATATTGAAGTGATTGTCATCTTCAAATAACATTGAAACAGATTTATGCATTAAGATTCCATTTATATTCTTGTTGATGCATGTTAAGTAAAGAATCACCTATAGCTTCATAAATTCCGCCTTCTTCTGGCATCTGGTATATAATTTCCTCCTTTTCAGAGGGCAACGGTTTGCTGAATGCTTCAGTCACAAGACATGACGGGGGCAGGTTTGACCTCTTTGGTGTTGGTTTAACGACAGGAGCTTTTAGTGTTGCTTTAATGAGCGGAGCTCTCTGATTTTGTGGTGGCTGTTGAATGACAGGATCTTTTGTTGTTGGTATTGGTGTAGCGACATGCTCATTTGACGTTTGTTGAATGACAGGACTTTTTGGCATTGGTTTAACGACGGTAGCTTTTGGTGTTTGTTGAATGGGCGGAGCTTTAGGTGATGGTTTAAAGACAGAATCCGGTGGCGTTTGTTGAATGACCAAAGCTTTAAGTGATGGTTTAAAAACAGGATCATTTGGCTTTGGTTGAATGCCAGCCTTTACGAGAGGGGGTGGATATTTGAGGGTATATATTTTCGAGTTTAAATCAGCAAAACTGCCTGTTGGGTTTGGTTTTACAGTGGTTGTATTGGTTTTGGACATTTTTCCCTCTTGAGGAATGGACGCTGTTCGTTTAGCTTGACTGAAAGGTGCACCCTTTACAATTTGCAAGGGGCGATTTTTGTTGGCATCATCAGGAATCTGTTTCTCTGAAATACATTCATGACATTAAATAATTAGGAACCATGTTGTTGTATACAATATGGCAAAATTACTGACAACTATGAACTAGTGATAACTTCATGAATAAGTATAACTTTAAGAGTTGAATACTTTCCTCTATGCATAAATTGAAACAGCTTCACTCTATCACATACATCATAGATTTTAAAATTAAAATGTGTTATAACTTATTGTATATAAAACCATTATTAACATACCTGATGCAATATAAATGCACGATGTGATGTGACTGTGAGGCAATGCATTCTAATGTGTCCCAGAGTTAGATGACATGATATTACCTCATGCAATCCGACATTAAATAATATGATGTTACGTGAAGCAATGTGTCATTAGATGGAATGATGTTGCGTTCACTGATGTGATGTTATATCAACTGATGATATGTTAAGATGGCATGTGACTTTACAGAGTGACGCTTGGTTTCTCTGACATGATGCTATGTGAGAGACGAAACTGGTAGTGATATGACGTGGTGCCATTTCATGATGTGAAAAGACTTGGTGATGAGAGTGGAAGTAATGTAGCACGGAGTGATTCAAAAGATTCTAAAGATGCAAAGTGACACAAAATGTCTGATGTCATGATGTAATGTGATGTGGCGTGACATGACCTTTCAAAAAGTCATGTCATGCAACATAGTCTTAGGTGACCATATAAAATATGATGTTCTGAGACAACATTAAATGACGCAATGTGGCGAGAGGTATGCAATGTTCTGACATAACGTAACAAATCTTCCTACCTGAAGCATGTCTGGGAGGCAAAGGAGGTGGAGAGTTTGAAGTTGATGACGAGTCTGACTCGGACTCTTCCTGAGGTGGATCATCAGTTTGGACTTCACTCGACAAAAATTGTATGTTACTTGTAGTCGAAAAGTCTGCATACAATGCGTCTTCTAAGATAGATGAACCCTCGCTTTTTGCTGGAAAGACCTTCACCAAGAACTGTTCATAGTTATCTGACTGTTTCCTGACAGGAAGCTGTACGTCCAGATCCTCAACTTGCGGGGAATGCAAAGGGATGACGACAGCAGCACGACGACAGATGAGTGTAGAAGTGGCACGACCAACTCCCTTGTAGTGACCAAACAGGACTGGGGGCGATGTCGTCTTGCCATTAATGATCATCTCTCCAGAGAAGGCGGCCATGTTGTCAACTGCCTCCTGGAGGTCTTTAGACATGATCTCCTGGACTCCCCGCCCGATGAAGCGGACACACTGAGGGAGCTTGTAGGTCTCCACCACGGTTCGTATCGCCTGTTCCTCTTCATCTGGGAGCACCAGAAATCTTCCTTTGAGGTCTCTGGGCAGGATGACGTCCTTTCCAAACCGTGTACACCTCAGTGAATTTGTGACGCCAATTTGATTTCTCTGTACAGCTTTCAACATTAAAACATCCCCTTCTTCTAGTGTTTGATCACATTCTAGTGGATATTGGAAGCTGACTTTCGTTTGGATACGTACATATCGTGGGAAGTATGCGATGAGTTCTGATACTGTCAAATATTCATGACCCTCCTCATGCATTGGTTGAACCCTGACTCGTCCATTGTAGTTGTAGGGTAGGTTGATCTCATTTCCGAACTTCTCGTATCTGTATCAGTAAAAACAGCGGAAAGTTAAGTCTATATGTTGAAACGAAAAATGAAAACGAAACTCGAGGGGACATTCCTGTTTATACTTATGCATTATTAATCCATACTTTCATCATCCAAAATGGCAAGTCACGGATATTGTAACTTTTATCAACTGGTGTTAATTTATTTAATTTAATGGACATTTGATTGATATTCTCTATTTATCACGACCTGATTATACTATATTGCTGTGTGTGGAAAGTTTGATTGGGCTAAGTAAGCCATTAATGATCTGTCTAATTACACATTGTTTGTTACAATGTCGGTGTTCTATCAATATAACTTTTATAAGCATTTTCTGAATAAAAAAATATTATGTTTTATTTGAGATCCAAGTTACTGCAATAGTGCAAATCATTTATTATTTCTAATTCAAAAATATATAATATGATCTTAAGAAAAATTAAACTTTATGGGAAACATGTTTATTTTATTTACCTTTATTGAATATTTATTGGATTGTAAGGAATAACAAAAGAGATACTTCTATACGTACCTGCATAGCACATAACAATATCTGTTCAATATTTTAGAACATTTTCCTTAAACTGTCAGACAAGAGCCTCTATACATACCTGAATGTTCAACAGGGTAAAAACCAAAATCATGTTGTTATATAAAAACTAAACCCATGGAAAAATGTTAAGCACAACCACGTTTTTTTCACCAGCAAAAATTATGTGATAAGAGAAGGAACAATGTGTCAGAAAAAGGACCCTACGGTATTAAAGAATCATAATCTAGCAGTTTAGGAGAGAAAACGTCATTTTGATAACGTGTAGCTTCTTTTGATTAATTATATTTATACAATTTTGGCATTTTGGTCTAAAAAACATGTTACATTATACTGAGAAATTAAAGTGCTGTAATGTGAGTAATTTCATTCTATCAAATCAGCTGGTCAAACTTTAGAATCTACCTTTTAATCAAAAGTCACTTGTTGCAGTACTATGTGCCTTCAAAATAATATACAAACTGGAAAAAGACAATTTAAATAAAAGTGGCATACTGATGAAATCTGGTCGTGTTAACTGCAATAACCCCCTCATAAAACGAATAGCACCCAGTACGGCCGCTGCATATCTTGCCCATTTCGGCCGCTGCAACATCCGAAATGTAATTATCCTAGTTGATATCAACTTCCAAACGCAAGGAATAACTCTTCCCAGTCTGCATTACTGCCTAAATCAGCCAGTAATGGAGACTGGCAAGAGTTATGCCTTGCATTGGGAAGTTGAGTTGATATTTAACCGTTAAAGTGGACGAAATTTGAGGACTTTACTCTATAAGTGGCTATGGGTGTCACATTACCTTTATACAAATATCCAGTTATTCGGACCAAACCAAAACCAGTACAGACGATCGAATATTTGTCCTGTATGCGTTATGTGCAAACAAGTATTCGGACGGTGACATTATAATAATTTTTATTTCCATTGACATGTATGCTAATTTCGTATAGAAAAAATATTGTTTGTAGATCCTTTTTCACATTTATAAAGTATGTGAAATCATTATAATATGGCAGTCTATGGGAAAAGGTTTTACTTAACGTACACGTGTAGATAAATCGGATTACATTAGTAAAATTGTTGTAAGAAAAATTCATGAAAATTATATACTTCAAGCTGAAATTATTTCAAATCAAGCTGAAAATATACATTGAATCTATTCTGTTAAAAAGTATATACCCTAGACTAAATTAACATACAAGTCTATTTACATAACGTCACCGTCCGCATACTTTTTGCATGACTCTGTTATATTTGAGAGCTCAATCATAAAATTCGACTTGTGAAGCTTAACTCATTCAGATAAATAACTCATTCCAATAAATGATATACATATCAAAATGTAAGCAGTGAATTCATTTCTCAATAAAACTCACACCATATCGATTGTTGTTTTTATTTGATTGGATTAAAATATCTACCACTGAACTGTT
The DNA here is from genome assembly GCA_936450465.1 of Gibbula magus. Lineage (NCBI taxonomy): Eukaryota > Metazoa > Mollusca > Gastropoda > Trochida > Trochidae > Gibbula > Gibbula magus. Next base: position 59,698,423 of record OW388292.1, on the reverse strand, counting down.
TTTCCTGGTGTTTTCATAATTACTTACGATAAGATGACACCAATTGATTAAGTGTTAATCCTGTTGTAGTGAGATGATCCGTTAGTGTGTATTCAAGGACATTATTGGTGATAATTAGTGATGATAACAGTTCACTTACTGTTTAATGATATAAAAAGATGAGAAACATTGTGCAATTCATCACCATGGAACCAGTAAGATATATTTGTGTCTACTGCTCTAGAGAGTGTACTTCCAGACAACAATGTCTTCAATGCGACTCGTGTGACAAATGCATACTGAATAAAATATGATGAGACATGTATTGTAAATAAAAAAAATATGAAATGTAAGATGAACTTAATATGTATATATATGCAGTATATTTTTATATGAATAACATATGAAGAGACATATCATTCATTATCATTATTTGTCGTTATTTTCCGGATATATATATATGAGGTTTTGAAATACATATAGCCTACCCATTCCCGAAACAGGCGGCCGAAATGAGTCAAATATCCTCTTATTAACCATCGGACATTGTGGCGGACGAAATGGGTACCTTCTTCTTCTCTTGGAGATTTTACGAGCGGTTTCCAGCGGAGCTGATTTCCCACTCGGGCCACTATGGCCTTTAATAAAGTTTGGAAAGGTTTCCGAAATTGGATAATTTGGATGCCATGGTCGAGAAGGTTTTTTCGGATGGGTAGGATATCAGCGAGACTAATAAACCTTTCGGGTGAAACTGGCGGCCGAACTGGGTTACTTCGAGCGGCCGAACTGGCCTAGCGGCCAGACTGGTAGTTTTCCCATAAAACCACAATACATTTTTAATTAACGACATGAACTGAAAATAATACACAATGCTTGAAAATTCGAATCGCCAAAACCTTTTTGTCAAAACTTATCAATAACTTTTGAAAAAAAGGATCACATTTCAACAACCCGTTACTTCCTTATTTTGAAAGATAAAAGGTGTGTTGATGTGAGAAATTCCATTCTATCAAGTCAGCTGGTCAAACTTTAGAATCTACCTTTTAGTCAAAAGTCACTTGTTGCAGCACTATGTGCCTTCAAAATAACATATAACAATTGGAAAAAGACAATTATGATACAATTGGCCTACTGACGAAATATGGTCATGTTAACTGCAATTACCCCCTCATAAAACAACAATAAATTATTAATTAACGGAATGAACTGTTAATAATCCATAAGCTTGAAAAATCGAATCATCAAAGTCTTTTTGTGAAAACTCATAATAACGTTTGAAAAAAGGATCACATTTCAACAACCCGTTACTTCCTTATTTTGCAAGATAAAATGTGTGTTGATGTGGGAAAGTCAACTCAGTAATAATTTAGGCACAAGGACAAAAGTTATTTTAGGCAAACTATCAGTACCAATACGAACTCAGTCCTTATTTCTTAAAATGTCAACTTGAATCATTTTTCTTTGAAGAAAGCTGTAAAAAAATACACTTTCCTCATACCGAGAGTGATTAATTCAGTCAACTTATCTTAACGTTCCAACAGCATTACATATTAGTTTCGAATATTTGGGTTGCTTAACCTTTTTCCATATCTTTAAGACATATTTAATATTTAATATACTATCTGTTGATGTACATAATTACTTGGATATATGAATATCAGAATATGAGTTCGTTATGCTTGTTGTTTCACTCAGATTTTCAAGAATAGTTTGTGACATGATGACCAGAATTAATCTTTACATTAGGTATATGCCGATACTTTATCTGTGTTGGGTCTTAACACTGGGTCAGTTCATGTTTGATACTTAGAGTAACATGCACACATGAAAATCGATCAGACGAACTGTTTGTTTTAACTAGACAGGTATTTGAGAACCTGAGTAAACACACAGGGGCGGACCTAGAAGGGGTTTTGGAGGGGTGCAACCCTTCCTAAAAACAAGATTACCCAAAACAAACAAAACGTTGTCAAGCAGTCAATGACATATACCTGGACCGACCCCTTCATTAAACAGCAATACATTTGAACGTTATGTAATCAGTACATGTACCTTATGAATCTTCCGGGTTGGGCCAGGTATGCACTGATCCTCTGGAGGGGAGCACAGGAGTCTAAGCGTATGAAGTCCCCCTGGCTGAAAGACGTAGACTCATTGTCACCATAGATTCCTTCTGCAACCCTTACCAAAGTCGGAATCCGATCTATGATGTCTTTGAGTCTGTAGGTAGCTGGAGACCATATATTCTCTCCGTTCGTGGTCTCCATTGTAGATCATTTGTCTGTTTGACCGATATGTAGTGAGGTGTCTCCCCAACTTGTAGCTCGCTATGCGATAACGGAATGCTGTCTGGTTCGTGGGCCTGATCACTATCTCATGAATTATGTTTAAAAGTGTATATTTATTTTGTTTTTTAAATAGAACACAAATGATTTAGTAGGTGGGAGCAATAGACCGCTTTCAGAAAATTATTTAAAGTAGTAAAATTTGTGGTAATCTACATTGGTATCTCCAAAGAACTGTCTGAGTATTTTTGTGGAAACGATCATTCCTGTTTATATATATAAAAAAACCCATTTCTGTAGTGCTATTAACGTTAACAGATCACGCCTGGTAACTACTTTTCTGCTGCCACATGATTTAGGCCAAAGCTTTTGATGACCTCACAGTGGCGAAATGATTTTGCAGATGCAAAGTACGGTAAGTTTTCTTTGGCATTGACTACCCTCAGTTTTCCGATTCGTGGCCTGTCGTTGATTTGGCCTGTTTGTATCCTTCGTTTTTGAAGCCTAGTTATTGTGGTTGGATGTTGTTGGATGCTTTCAACTGCAGGGTACACATTTCCATCTCTCGCGTTCGTGCATACAATCTTGGTATGGTGGTTTTATATGTTAAACTTAGTGTTGTGCACCCCTTCATATACACCGAAAATTTAATGCTGTGGCAATGTACGATTTTGGAATAAATTTGAGATCCTTTTTTTAAAATTCAATTCTTAAACAAACACTTCTCGATGATTCAGAGATTTCATTACAGTTATACAGACCACAATTTGTTTTCAAATTGGTTTTTTTTCGAAAAAAATTCTGATTCTGAAAGGTTCATACTGCCGTAATCAGTTACTTTTTGTTGAAAGGCACTTACTAAAGATTCATCAGTTCATTTGAAAGAATGGAATTACTCACTTTACAACAACCAATTTTGACTTTCATTTTTCGGTGTAACAATACTTGTTCCTTGACACCAAACTTGCAGAATTTTATTCATGCAAATATCACAAAGTTGTGAAACCTTATCTGAATAATGAAATTTGCTTTGCTTAACTGGTAGATAATGCATATGTCGTATCACACAGTTGATTTATATTATTGTCTACTTTCTTGTCAGACAACTTGTACTGGTGAAAAAACTTGGGGTTCAACACTTTTTGTGCTGTAGATCCCAGCTTCTCTATATTCCTCTCAGCTCATTGCTTTTTAGTGTCAGAAGAGACAAGCTGGCCTGTTAGGCTTGTTGTGCGAGTTTATGGAGGCACCTTAAGCTTTCAAAAGACATGACTTCGTTTACAAATCACAAGTTCCACCTCCATTAAAAAATAATGACATTAGTTTAACCAATTCTTTATTCAGTAGTTATTTATTCAGACCTTGTGTATACACATTGTACATTTAATAAAGGTGGGAGTCTGTACATAATTTATATTACATAATATTATAATAAAGCAATAAATATACAGCAACATTTCAAGTGAACAAGGATTTTAATTTAGCAATGTATTGAATCTCAATTAGATAGTTATTTATGATCACTTTAGTTGATACTTCAAGGTATGGGAAATATCTAGTTAACACTTCAGATAAAAATCACTGGCGTTGTCTACTGTAATTTGAGTAACAAGTAACGAAGTGACCTTCACATAATGAAACCAAAATGTATGTGGTCAATAGCTATCAACGAATCAATGAATTGATACCAAATACTACCACCTAAACCAGTCCAAGTCATCCATTGGTCGAACCATAGGAGTTTCAGAAAAGGATAATTTCGTCAGATATCACTATAGAAACTATAATGTGACAAGGTTTTCAGCAGACGTGCTCTAAAAATGGTACAGTAAACCTCAAGTATTCACAACGTTTTACCCAAATATGAAACTAGTACTCTTTAACCTATGGAACATAGATAATAAGAATATTTAAGCATATTTGATAATGACTTTTAAAGAAAACCGAGCTGATTAAATCATATTTGCTCTGTATATTGACTCCTGAGTTTAACTTCATGTTACCATCATGTCATCCGAGAACTTTCTTTCCAGTAATGGTATTCAAGTATTCTAGCTGTATCTTAAACCTTAGACGCCTTTTTGAAGAGTTAAAATTACAGGGTCATGTATTGTTGAAAACAAATGGACGAAAAAGTATGTCATCGACGATCAAGCCTATAGCATATACTACAGTAAGTCCACTTCATCCATCAGTTTCGACATAACACATTCTTGTGGTTAGATTTGGAGCCGGTTAATATCTAAAAATCCTGAAATTACCACTATGTTCTACTCCCTTGGCATCCACCCCTTCTGTATTTTCTTGGCCTTGATGATGCTCCAGTTGGAGAGAGAGAAAGGAGGATTCTTCATCATGTCCGGTGTTAAGGTGATGAAGAGATCTCCGTCTATCCTCTCCTGGCTGCAGATCCGAGCCAGATCCGACATCCCACAGTCAGTCAACACCACATGCAGCTCCGAGACACTCAGCTCCGAGATAGGAACATTGTTGGTTCTGATGTAGTCGTAGTCTCCATCGGGATCAGGATGATTCTTCTCAGTTACTGGGGTGAACTTTTGAATCAGCTTGATCGCAGGCTTATTAATGTTGCGGTAAAAGTCTGAAAACGCCCTCTTCACCTTGTTCTTGTAGGTGGTTGATTTTGCCTGAAACAAAATACAGTTTTGCTTCTTGTGTCTTTTTTTCTCGTACCCATATTGTAAAAAGTCTCCTCAAACACTGATAAAAAATTTAGGAAATTTTTAAAAAGCCATTAATACATTTTAGAATTCCAGCAGTGGTTTTGTGACGTTGAAAATGTTCTTGGTTGCTGCCCAAACTTCATATTACTTACATAAGATACAAATATTAAGGTTCAATGTTGATCATATGATCATATCAAGTCATTCTAGAAAATCCCGGTGGTAAATCATCCATTTTGCAGCAAGAACTAGCATATAAGCAAAGCTAAGGCTTTATAAAGATTGCATGTCATTCTTCATCCTCTCGATTAACATCTTAAAAAGCCTTACCTTTATATTGGGACTCTCACTTTTCTCATCTATAAAGAACAAATAAAAGCTATTAGACCACTTGAATGAATATAATCAATATAATGACTTGTTGTACTATCATGCCGCGACTGAGGGTTTGACCTTGATAAGATATTTTGGTTACCATTGAACGATGACTTCAATCATGATTGTATAAGGAACTCAATTTGTCCAGAGCATGTCTTCCAAAGTAAACTGGACTGAACACATCAATAGCTAGGCTTTCATCAATCTCGGGCTACACACTCAACCTTCATCCAACTCTACATGTATGTTAATATTTACTGACAGCTTTACCTTTTTACAATCACAACTCCCTTATCAAACCTCGCTTCATCACTTGTTTAGTAGAGATTTTGGGTTTGTGCATCCGTAAAGTAACTTGTGTTTAATAAAATCTTAACTACAGAGCTTATTACTCGTTGTCTACAAAACGTCTATCAAAATTGACATAGGATAAACTGTTTGAGAGGCATTCTAGAAGTTGGTGTGATGAAGAAGACACATATTTATGGATGATCAACTTCTTTATTCAAAATAGCGACGTTTCGGTATAGATGCTTATACCGTTATCAAGCATATTGACGAGATGGTGAAACAGCAGGTTATATACAGGATACATGTTGGTATGATAAAGAGATAACAAATATAACAAGATGAGGTAACAATGACATAAATGGTTGAACAAGTGAAGTTGTGATAACAAGGAAACCAGAGAGTAGTAAGTTAATTAGCAAGGGGGGCGGATGAGAGGACAAAGGCAGGGTGAGGGTATCCTATGTTGACATAGGATATTTGATTTATTGTCATCTTCAAATAACATTAAAACAGATTTATGCGTTAAGATTCAATTAATATTCTTGAAAATGCATATTAAGAAAAGACTCACCTATAGCTTCATAAATTTCGTCTTCTTCTGGCATCTGGTATATAATTTCCTCCTCTTCAGAGGGCAAGGGTTTGCTGAATGCTTCAGCCACAAGACATGACGGGGGCAGACTGAACCGCTTTGGTTGTGATGTTTGTTGAACAAAATACTCTTGTGGTGCTGGTTTAACAAAGTAATCATTTCGTGTTGGAGAACTTTGTGTTGGTTTAATGACAGGAGCTTTTAGTGTTGCTCTCCGATTTTGTGGTGGTTGTTGAATGACAGGATCTTTTGTTGTTGGTATTGGTGTGATGACATCCTCATTTGACGTTTGTTGAATGACATGACTTTTTGGCATTGGTTTCACGACAGTAGCTTTTGGTGTTTGTTGAATGGCTGGAGCTTTAGGTGATTGTTTTAAGTGAGAATCTGGTGGCTTTTGTTGAATGACCGAAGCTTTAAGTGATGGTTTAAAAATAGGATCATTTGGCATTGGTTGAATGCCAGCCTTTACGGGAGGATCCTGTGAAGCTTTGAGAGTAGATATTTCTTTTCGTTTAGTTTGACTGAAAGGTGCAACCTTTAAAATTGGCAAGGGGTGATTTTTGTTGGAATCATCAGGAACCTGTTTATCTGAAATATGATCATGACAATAAATTATTAGGAACCATGTTGTTGTATACAATACGGCAAAATTGCTGACAACTATGAACTAGTAATATCCTAATGAATAAGTATAGATTTATTAGTTGAATACTTTCCTCTATGCATACATGGAAACAGCTTCACTCTATCACAAACGTCATGGATATTAAAAAAGATTTGTTTTTAAAATAACTGTATTTAAACACATTATGAACATTTATGACGCAATGTAAATGCATGATGTGATGTGAATGTGAGTCAATGCATTCTAATGTTTCCCTGAGGTAGATGACATGATTTAATGTGACGCAAAATGACATTAAATGACGGGATGATATGTTCATTGATGTGATGTTATATGAACCGATGATATGTTATGATGGCATGTGACTATACATACTATACAGACTATATTGCTTTCTCTGAAAAAAGTGAAACTGGATGTGATATGACGCGGTGCCATCTCTTGATGTGAAAAGATGTGACGTTGTATGATGTGATGTGATGAGAGTGGATGTTATGTGACATGGAGTGATTCGAAAGTTGCAAAGTGGCACAAAATGTCTGATGCCATGATGTAATATGATGAGGTTGTGACATGACCTTACAAAAAGTGATGTCGTGCAACATATTGTTAGGTGACCTTACAAAATAACATGTTATGAGACGTTAAATGATGCAATATGGCGAGATGAATGCGATGTTCTGATATAACGTAACACATCTGCCTACCTGAAGCACATCTGGGAGGCAAAGGAGGTGGAGAGTTTGAAGTTGATGACGAGTCTGACTCGGACTCTTCCTGAGGTGGATCATCAGTTTGGACTTCATTTGACAGAAACTGTATGTTACTTGTAGTCGAAAAGTCTGCATACAATGCGTCTTCTAAAATGGAGGAACTCTCTCTCTTTGCTGGGAAGACTTTCACCAAGAACTGTTCATAGTTATCTGACTGTTTCCTGACAGGAAGCTGTACGTCTAGATCCTCAACTTGCGGGGAGTGCAAAGGAATTACGACAGCAGCACGACGACAGATGAGTGCAGAAGTGGCACGACCAACTCCCTTGTAGTGACCAAACAGGACTGGGGGCGATGTCGTCTTGCCATTAATGATCATCTCTCCAGAGAAGGCGGCCATGTTGTCCACTGCCTCCTGGAGGTCTTTAGACATGATCTCCTGGACTCCCCGCCCGATGAAGCGGACACACTGAGGGAGCTTGTAGGTCTCAACCACGGTTCGTATCGTCTGCTCCTCTTCATCTGGGAGCACCAGAAATCTTCCCTTGAGGTTTTTGGGCAGGATGACGTCCATTCCTTCCCGTGTACACCTCAGTGAATTTGTGACGCCCATTTGGTTTCTCCGTACAGCTTTCAACATTAAAACATCCCCTTCTTCTAGGGTTTGGTCACATTCTAGTGGATATTGGAAGCTGACTTTCGTCTTGATACGTACATATCTTGGGAAGTATGCGATGAGTTCTGATACTGTCAAATATTCATGTCCCTCCTCATGCATTGGTTGAACCCTGACTCGTCCATTGTAGTTGTAGGGTAGGTTGATCTCATTTCCGAACTTCTCGTATCTGTACAACAGAAAGTTATCATAATTCGCCCAATCCACTAATAGACCATACATCTATACGTTGATCTGGGTCAAAAGGATATCAGGTTAATTGTGGAAACAAAACCTGGGGACACACACACACGCACTTCTTTTTGATGAACATATTGTGAATATTTATCGATTGTAGGGAATAACAAAATGAGATACATATATACATTACTGCAAATATACATATTATGTTTAATAGTTGATTAATTGTTTTTGCGATAATACATTTTTGAAAGTTTGGGTGTCATATCTATTTAACATTTTAACATCAAAGTGATGAAATCAACGTACGTACATATATGTTTATCTTATTTATATTTATTATAACATTAACATGAATCAAAGTTATGTAATCAATGTATCTATTTTTTTAACTTCTATAATTTTTCATATCATCACGTGCAAAAGAAACTCCCCAAAAGTTTAAAGAGCGTTTAAAACAAATACTTCTGTCGGAAAAAGTACATTTTGAATGTATATACATTTAGGTGCAAAAATTGTTGTTCTTGGCCAAAATGTTTGGCATTTAAGATGACAGTTTATAAAATGTAAAAATGCAAATGTTCTTGGACTTAAATGTGTTGATGCATCATTAGTATCGGAGGTCAGTAAACAAGCAGCTTTCTTTAATTTCCTGAATCGTCTAGTTCAAGAGACTAAACAAACGACAATTTCATGTGTATCTCAGAAATATGAACAGATAATGTTTTTAAAATTTAATTTACTTTACTTGGCTTCGGAGGACATGATATACTGTTTTAGTCATCTTAATAATCGTCGATTTAAATATTTTGTATTGTATGTGGTGATATTTCTTTTGCGTGTGATTCTACTGTGAGGGTGTATGTCATTTAAAATATACAGGTGCAATATTCACGGATGAGGGTCATGATGACTGACTAATGGGATTGTAACATTACATCTAGTTTTAACTAGATTGTATTATGCCACAATGGCTGTGTTAGTATATAGTTTGCAGTTATAATTGCATCAATGAATGCACATATTACTCCTTCGGGGTTGAATAAGAAATACACTACACCTTTAACTAATGGAATTAGTATTCGACGACCAGTCCATCCGACATTTGTGTAATCAGTTTCTGTGTATTGTGTTTATTTTGTGTGAAGTGCATTTATGCAAATTCATTTAACTTTGAATGAATTTATTTATTATATGATTGCAGGTGAAATACCGGGATCAATCAATGAAATAAACCGTGAGATAGAAACTTTAAATATTATAACACGTGCCTGCGCCACTCGTGATAATAGAAACTTTCTACCTCACTTGATGAGATAAACATGGTATTTGTCAAGAAAAGCCAAATATCCTCTATATATTATGTAAATATACATTGACAACCCATCAAACAGCATTGCATTTAAACGTAAAATCACTACACCTACAGGGGCGGATCCAGTATTGACGTTTGGACGAGGTGTCAACTGCTATTGAAGCTTGTATCATTCAAGGGAAAACACATCTTCTATCAGAGTGGTATCAACGTAAGTGGCGGATCCAAGATTTTTAAAGCATTTCCACTCTCGTAGCGGTGATGAATGGCTTCACTTTTCATTCTTTTTTTAAAAACGTGACAACTCTAAACAATCAAAAGAGCGTTGTCAAGTAACCCCGAAACCACTACCTTGGATCCGAGAATTACGTGACTTTATTAAACAGCAATGCATTTGAACGTTATGTAATCAGTACATGTACCTTGTGAATCTTCCGGGTTTGGCCAGGTATGCGCTGATCCTCTGGAGGGGAGCACAGGAGTCTAAGCGTATCAGGTCCCCCTGACTGAAACACGTAGCCTCATTGTCACCATAGATTCCTTCTGCAACCCTTACCAAAGTTGGAACCCGATCTATGATGTCTTTGAGCCTGTATGTAGCTGGAGACCATATTTTCTCTTCGGCCGTGGTCTCCATTGTAGATCATTTGTCAGTTTGACCGATATGTAGTGCGGTGTCTCCCCAACTGGTAGCTATACGAGAAAGGAATGCGGTTTGGTTCGAGGCTTGCTCTTCATGTAGTGCTTTTAAAAACGTGTTTTGTCTATTAGAATAGAACACGAAAGTGGGTGGAGTCCCCTTTCACAAATGAATACATAGTGACGTTATGTTGTGATATTTTGTTGTGACAAGCATATTCATTCAGACACAATGAAAAAGAAGTTAATCCATTCATCAGCTACTTAGTCGATCCCCACAACAGGAAAATGTTATGGTTAAGCAAGTTTGGTGAAATTACATGTACGTAAACCAATAAAACATGTAATCACCTTTGACGAATGTGTGCTATCCTTTCCTCAATATGTTCAGCTTTTAAACAGAGTTGTGTCAGACCTGATCACTATCTCATGATTTAAAAAAATGTTTATTTGCTTTTTAGAAAACACAAATGATTGAGTAGGTGGAAGCTTTGGTCAGCTTTCAAAATATTATTCAAAGTAGTAACGATTTGTAGTATTCTACATTAAGATCTTCAAATGGCGGTCATATCTGGGGGTTTTTGTGGAAAAAAATTTCGAGGGGACATTCCTCTTTATACATAGAAACTCGCGGGGAAAAGAAACTATACCAACATTTCTTTAGTGTTATCAACGTTAACAGATATATATGATAAATGATGTGATAGAAGTTTGACAGACGATTCATTTGATCATGTGTTTTTTGCAATTCGACAAGAGCGTCATGGACAGTATACACAATGTAACGTTACACATTCATTGGGGGTTCAATGTTAAATTTGAAGAACAAACAGGTTTTTAAAAACAAGACTGAAGGCCGTATTTTCAAAATTATGTGTCTGAAAAACATACATTATCTCCTATGGTACCCAGTACTCTGATTAAACTCTTTTACATGTCCATTTACAGAGTTACTAGCCAAAAGGTCACGTTATTGAAGATGTCTCAAATGAGTGCTGAAAAAGCTGTTTTATTGATTTGGCGATGGAGCAATTTATCCTCCTTTTTGTCAATGCAGATGGTTCAACAAGTGGTCGAAGGGTGATAGATCAGACAATCAATCAAGATAATGACATTATTCGCAGAAAGGAAGTATCTTGTGTTCCTGGATGTATATTTGTTAAATTGACCTGGCGTCATCCTGTAGGACCGGTGTCATTAAATACAAATGTTCAAAATCACGCCTGGTAACTATACTTCTGCTGCCCACATGACGTCAGGTCAAAGGTGTTGATGACGTCACAATGACGAAATGATTATGCAGATGTAAAGTATGTTTGTATCTTTCGTTTTTGAAGCCTAGTTATTGTGGTTGCGTTCAGGCAAATATGCAAGCAACCTGTGCGCTTCGTGCTCCGAACTGCAGGGTACACATTTCCTTCTCTCGCTTTTGTGTATATTTGTAGTCGTTGCGACAATGCTGTCTTACTGATTGGAGGTGTTATACAGTTTTGCTCCATCTTGTCCTTATTTAGGTGCATTAGATTTTTGATAAAAAAAGTCAATATTGCTGTAGATACATGATCGTTCACTGGGTACATTTCAAGTTGTGTTCAAGTGATGTTGTAAATTTACTAAATTCTTAATGGAAACATTATTTTGATATTTTTTAAAAAAGAAGTAATGCTGATATATTTTCTTTTGCCTGTGAGTCTATTATGAATTTTATTCGTGATTATAACACAATCGAGTTGAACGTTATGACTTTGTATAACATTTTGGTGACCTAAGATTTTAAAATTTGAAGAACTATAGTGCACAAAAACAAAAAAAAATATAGTCGCAAGCGACGACAAACGGATTCAGCCGTTTTAATTGTTTTAATTAAGTGTCTAGCATATCTCTAGGAATATTGAGATCCAAAGTTTCGTGTTGAAATCTAACAATTGTGTGACTATATACAATGGTGTGAGCTGTACTTACGTAAATAAATAGACCGGAAGTGGTTGTTTCAGACCAATTTTCAAAAGGGAGAAATTGGCGTACTGGTTAGGTAGAATACCATTTAATAATAATGTTTGAATAAAAGGAAAAGAGAACGAATAGATTTGAAATAGTTTAAAAATGCACGGACAATGAAGATGTAGAACAGGGCTTTAAAGTGTGAGAAACGGCAGAATAAATGTCTGTGGATACGAGACAATGATGTCTCAAATCCGTTACCCTTGGCTGGTTTTAGAATACGCATTGAATGGTTACAATAGGTATACTGTGTGAAAGACTTGCTTAAAACGAGCGCAGTTTCATTGATAAGTTTGTTAATCAATTGCCACATGCGTATTGTATGAATGATGGACAAGGAACTCTTTTGGCGGATGAAAAAACCACCTTGCCTTATATGGAATTAGCTACTATGACAATAGTAAAATCTTGTTTATGAATGAATGAAGTGTTAATTCGTTGACTCGTGCTACGTTCCTTAATAATTCTCTATTATGTAAAGATAACAAATTGCATACCAATGTCTGTGTGCATTACACTCAATGTGAATCATATAAAATATTTGAAGACCCGAAACTATAGTCCGATTTACATGCACAGATCTTTCAAGCATAATCAACCTAGATTTGTCTGTTTCTTTGGCTGATACATGTGCGTTAATCGTGATGCAGTGTCCGGTTTTCGACCAGAACTACTTTTACATATATATCGTCACTATACTGAGTCGACTGTCTTCAAATTGGTAATGTTCTGCAACATTCAGTACTTCTCGATACAATAGCACCATATATAACAGGCCTGACCCCCAACAACACAATGTACGCCAAAACGAAAGTGTGAATTTCCTGTTCACACATCAAAATGAAAGTCAAATTTGATGTTTAAAACTCATTAGTCATATAAATTATCGTGCTAATGGCCCTTTTTCCCCCAGTTGATATTGCGTCTCTCTGATGAGATAGTGTTGTCACAGCATCGTAGGATGGTCAAGGGGAAGCAACTCTTCCACATGAGGCTTTAATAAAATCGTTATCATATACAACTTGTTCAACGTCAACATTAGGAGTTATTTAATGTTACTTGTTATTCCCCAATGCTTCAGCTGCAGATAAATCTAAGTTGTAGCGCTTAGATGCAAATATATTCAAAGTGGTGTAACGATTTGTTTAAGTATAGGCCCATTAGCGTAATAATTATGATTCTCCAATTTAGAGTGAACAACAACTACCCGTATGGAATGTACCATTCACTCAACCAGTACAGACAAATCCATTTGGCTTACGAAGTCTGACTTGGAAGACATAGACCAACGTGTACATGAAGACACTACATCCTCATCCCACCTGCCATTTGGAACCACCTCCATTGACAATGTGTAGGGTACAACGCAAAAAAGCTGTTGGATAGGAGTTTAACGTCTGCTTCCACCATTGGTGATTTCGCCGACGGGAAGTTATACTTACTTCAACTTCCAAACGCAAGGCATAACTCTTGCCAGTCTGCATTACTGGCTGATTTAACCCTTGCGGTATTTCCCTCGCTTTGTTGACCCCCAACAACACAATGTACGCCAAAACGAAAGTGTGAATTTCCTGTTCACACATCAAAATGAAAGTCAAATTTGATGTTTAAAACTCATTAGTCATATAAATTATCGTGCTAATGGCCCTTTTCCCCCCAGTTGATATTGCGTCTCTCTGATGAGATAGTGTTGTCACAGCATCGTAGGATGGTCAAGGGGAAGCAACTCTTCCACATGAGGCTTCAATAAAATCGTTATCATATACAACTTGTTCAACGTCAACATTAGGAGTTATTTAATGTTACTTGTTATTCCCCAATGCTTCAGCTGCAGATAAATCTAAGTTGTAGCGCTTAGATGCAAATATATTCAAAGTGGTGTAACGATTTGTTTAAGTATAGGCCCATTAGCGTAATAATTATGATTCTCCAATTTAGAGTGAACAACAACTACCCGTATGGAATGTACCATTCACTCAACCAGTACAGACAAATCCATTTGGCTTACGAAGTCTGACTTGGAAGACATAGACCAACGTGTACATGAAGACACTACATCCTCATCCCACCTGCCATTTGGAACCACCTCCATTGACAATGTGTAGGGTACAACGCAAAAAAGCTGTTGGATAGGAGTTTAACGTCTGCTTCCACCATTGGTGATTTCGCCGACGGGAAGTTATACTTACTTCAACTTCCAAACGCAAGGCATAACTCTTGCCAGTCTGCATTACTGGCTGATTTAACCCTTGCGGTATTTCCCTCGCTTTGTTGTGTCAAGACAGTGAATATCTGCACCAGAAATGCATAGCGGGCCTGAATTTCTAAACACAGATTTCTTAAGCAAATACTGCACGGCCTTAATCAGCCAGTAATGGAGACTGGCAAGAGTTATGCCTTGCATTGGGAAGTTGTACTTACTTAAGCTGAAAGCTATAAAACATAAAAACAGATAATTTCAAAGTGTAAGTACACCTCCATAATAAAATATAAAAAGGTGGTGAGTAAATTAAATGTTTGAGTCCAAAAGACAGCAAGAATTTTTTAATAATAAATTATAGTAAAGATAAGAAGTGAAGAGACATGGCTTGGGGGTTCGGGGTGGGGACTGGGGGTGGGGGTATACCCCAAACAGAAGGCCCCAGGGCTTCAACTGAAACATGGAAAAACACTCAAAAAGCGGATCCAAAACCACCAATTTCACTTAAGGAAAACTTTGATGTTTCGAGCCGTATTACTGACGTCACAGTTTAGCTTAACTGAAAAGGTCGGATCTAGAGCCGGTTTCTGAGCTTGACTTGTGACTTGGTGCATCTAAATCGACTACAGTGTAAATATCGTATGAGTTTTTTTCCAGGATGTATCTCTCAGTTCGCGCAGAATAGCTTTTGACTCGAACTGGTATGATTTAGTACATAGTAGCATGTATATCTGTGGAGAAATTCGAATTTTAAAGGTTTCCGGGAGGCCACGATGAACCGGACATTGTCAATACTGTTGTCCGGTTATTCGAGTTTAAGTAAGAGTCTTTTCACTTCAAAATCATCTAATTAAACTAGTGTGTAAATATCATATGAATTCCTTCCAGTATGTATATCTCAGTTCGCGTAGAATACATTTCCACTCGAACTGGCATGACTTAAAGCTTAATAGCATGTGTATCTTTGGAGAAATAAGAATTTTAAAGAATTCCAGTAATGCCACGATGAACCAGACAGTGTTGAGACTGGTGTCCGGTTATTCGTGTCTTAGCATGATTCTTTACACTTGCAAAATCTTCTAAATCGACTATTGTATAAATATCATATGAATTTCGAACAGGTTTTACCTCACATTACGCGTAGAATAGATTTTAACTCGAACTGGTATGACTTATTGCTCTGTAAATTGTATATCTTTTGAGAAATAAGAAAATTCGATTTGTTTAAGAACCTAGGTAAACATTCAAAGTTATCATACTTTGAAAGATAATTGTGAAAAAGTTAATAGGATTTCGCTAATAAGATATGAAACTTGTTGTTCCCCAATGCTTCAGCTGCTTATACATCTAAGTTTCAGCTCCCAGGTGCAAATATCTTCGGCGTGGTGTTTCCGCAAAAATGCACAGGGTCAAAACATTTGAAAACATTAAAATTTAAATATGGCGTCGAAACCACTTGACCTACGACTCCGCAATGGCAACATATTTTTGCTTGTCTAGTTATTAAGCATCTTTTAAAACAAGTTGCGAGTCTCTAGTATGTCACTGGGATTATTTAGACCCAAATTTAACATGTCAAAATCAGACGAATTTAAAGAAAATCAAGATTGTGGCTAAACCACGTGACCTACGAATTGGTCATGATTTACTTTTTTACTTGTATTGTTCTTGCGCATCTTCTGCAAAAAGTTTAAATTCTCTAAGTACATTTAAAAAAAAATTCCATGTAAAAAGTTTTTCTTCATAATGACCGGAAATGACTGTACGCGAGCGATTTTATTATTGATTCATAAAGACCATAGTACTGTCTCACTCTCCAAAGAAAATCGTTCAATTCGATTGTCAGGTTTTTGAATTATCGCCCCTGAAAGTTCGCGGTTTTCAAAAGTTGCCTGACTTTGAAAGGTCACTGTGAAAAAAGTATTAGGATTTCGCTCAAAAGAGAACAAACTTGTTATTCCCCAATGCTTCAGCTATATGTAAATAAAGTTTCAGCTCTTAGGTGCTAATATCTTCGGAGTGGTGTTTCCGCAAAGGTCCATGGGGTCCGAAATTTTGAAAAAGTTAAAAAATCCAAGATGGCGGCTAAACCACGTGACTTACGATTTCACCGCGATTTACTTTTTGGCTCGGATTGTCAATGCGCATCTTTTAAAAAAAGTTCCAAGTCTCTAAGTGCATTTTGAAAAATTTTCCCATGTTAAAAATCGAAATTTGGATTCGAACTGGACCTTTAATGGTGGAACCGATTGGGCTCAAAAGCTTCGCGGCAAAACTACATAGTAAGGGCTATCAGCCTGTAAAGTTTGGATGTAATAGCTGTATTCCTTCTTGCCAAAGTGCCACTGACAAAATCGGTGGAATAATAAAAAAAAAAAAAAACACGCCAATAACAATAAGGATTCAGCATAAATGCTGAATCCTTAATAATGAAACGTGAAGCCATTCAACACCGCTACGAGAGTGGAAATAATTTTAAAATCTTGGATCCGCCACTTAAGTTGATACCACTCTGATAGAAGATGTGTTTTCCCTTGAATGATACAAGCTTCAATAGCAGTTGACATGATTTGAAGCAATGTTTACTCAGTATGACCATGCTGAGGATGAAGCAACGGTGAAGCCAATTTATTCAAAGAATTGAACGATGATAATAAACTTGGATTTGTTTGGAACTACCCTGTCCTGCACAAACCATGCGACATCCTTTCATTAATGCTGTCGAAACTCCCGTATCCGCCACTGAAGTTGATGCCAGTGTTAGATATAGCTGCCAGCCTCTCGCCTTCCTTTCAGCTGATTGCTGTTTAGTGTCAGAAGAGATAAGCTAGCCTGTCCGACTTGTTTAACGACTTTATGGAGGTACCTAAATTTCTTAAAAGGACTGGTTGCTTTAACAAATCACAAGTTAAAATTAACAATGTTATTTCAACCAATTCTTTATTCAGTAGTTGGAGCCTTAGGTCCTAGGTATATCATTATACATTTTGTAAAAGTGAAAGTCTATGCAGAATTGTTGATATTACCATCACTCAATTCATCAATCTTTTTTTGCACTGAAGAGGCTGCAGGCCTATAGTACATTGTTTAACATATACATCGACACATATATTTACATTAAAGTATTAATGGCATTTGTTCTGTATATCATTGCATAATGAACGTATATTGCAAGGTTTTATTAATATAGTTTGATTTTTACAGTTTATAAAATTTCATAATGCATGGATGGAATTGATATTACATTATATAATAATAAAGCAATTTATCTATAGCGACACTTCACAAGTGAACAATTTGAAACACTGTTTATAATTTAGCAATGTATTGAATCTCAATTATTTATTATAACAAAAGTCATCTTGTGAGCATTTCAACAAATAAAGACCACTGGTAGTGCCAACTGTATTAAGAGACAGTTTTGGAAGGGAATTGATCATCACAAATGACAAATTTAAGGTCGTGGTCAATAACAATAAACGATCAAGGAATGACAGTAAGCACATTCTCTAACGATGTGACAGTAAAAAGCAATTATTTAAATACCTATTTGTTGATTAGACCTACTATGCCTTGCCTCCTCAGGCAGGGTTCTGATCAAACCTTTAACACAGACGAAATTTCGAAAGAAGAAGAGTAGGGATTGGTAAAATCCCTACTGCAGGGCGGTCACTCGGTGGTCTCGTGACGTCACTCGCATGAACCTTCACTCTCCTCAGTTCTTGAGCAAAGCAGACATGCTTGTTTTTCGCTTTGGACTTTTGGGTTTTTTGCTAGCATTTTTTTTTTGCTGCTTATCCAGGCTAAGTGATGGTTACTAAATTAGAGATTCTTCATTGTCTTAATCTCTTTTGTTGTGTTTA
This sequence comes from Gibbula magus, assembly GCA_936450465.1. Lineage (NCBI taxonomy): Eukaryota > Metazoa > Mollusca > Gastropoda > Trochida > Trochidae > Gibbula > Gibbula magus. The sequence goes on along the minus strand of OW388292.1, from coordinate 59,679,999 downwards.
CCCTAAGTAGGCTGTTTATTGTTGGGTGTTTGTATTGAGTGGCTCGGCGACATGTGCTAGGCTGGGTCCAACCTTCTTGCTCTGCATGTGCAGCCCAGGTCGCTCGGTTCACTCACCATTCACGTTGGTCTGTGTGGTTGTGTCTCTGGTTTTAACTAGTGTCTCGCACTTCGGACCCGCCAAATTTCGGAGCCTCCAATAGTCGGGCCTTCCATTAGGAGGACCCTCCGGTAGTCTGACCCTACATTAGTCGGACCCTCCAGTCTCTGGGCCTCCGATAGTCGGACCCTCCGGTGGAAGGGCCTCCGATAATCAAACCCTCTCATTGTCGGGTCCTTCGATAGTCGTACCCTCTGATAGCCTTTATTGTCTCGCATCAGGCATGTCTCATATGAGCATTTTGTCAGCTGGCACTTTGTGAGTTGCGTTTTTCTAGTGATTCACATACCTTCGCTATTGGAAGGACCTGTTACTCCTGTCGCGCTCCAACCCGCATGAAATCCGAGCGGTCTCGGCAACGATGGTTTAACATTGTAACATCGCAGTCTCGGATGCCATGGCGGGGTGGCATTGGCGATCTTCAGAAGTTTTTGCCAACCATTATCAGCGGCACTTGCAGGTATCTTTAGACTGGGTCCGCAGGTTTTGGCTCCCCTCTCCAGACCCAGGAGGGGACAGTACCCCCCGAAGGTGTCAGGGGTGTGTGTTAAATCACAAGCATGCGTTGCAGGGTTGTCTCTTCGATCCGCTTAACAGGTAGAGATAGTTTCCCGGGCTTTACCTTGTCCTCACCAGGATTTCGGAGGACTCAGGGCTAGTCACTCGTCTCGTCTCTCCCATGTATACACTGACCCGCCTCCGTGCAGTGGGATTCTAGGCATAGTAGGTCTAGTCAACAGATGGTATCTAAATAATGGTAACATAATTATTTATTTTTACCTGTTGACTAGACCTACGCTCTAGTCCCGCCCACCCTCCCCAATTTTTGCCTCTTCTGAATTTAACTTCATGGTAAACATTATGTCATCTGGGAGCTTGGTTCCTATTAAGGACATATTCCAGCTGTATCTAAGACATGGAAGAATTTTTGAAGAATTTACAGGGAAAGTACAGGGACCTGTATTGTTGAAAGATATGGGCAAACAAGTATGCCGTCGATCATGTACAATAGAAGGTCTACTTCGTCCATCTATTTCGTCCATGTGGTTAGATTTGGAGCCGGTAAGTATCCAAAAATGCTAAAATTACCACGGAGTTCTACTCCTTTGGCATCCACCCATTCTGTATTTTCTTGGCCTTGATGATGTTCCAGGTGGAGAGAGAGAAGGGAGGGCTCTGCATCATGTCTGGTGTTAAGGAGACGAAGAGAACTCCGTCTATCCTCTCCTTGCTACATACCCGAGCCAGATCCGGCATCCCACAGTCAGTCAGCGCCGCATGCAGCTCCGAGATACTCAGCTCCGAGATAGGAACATTGTTGCTTCTGATGTAGTCGTAGTCTCCATCGGGATCAGGATGATTCTTCTCGGTTACTGGGGTGAACTTTTGAATCAGCTTGATTGCAGGCTTATTAACGTTGCGGTAGAAGCCTGAAAACGCCCTCTTCACCTTCGTCTTGTATGTGGTTGATTTGGCCTGAAACAAAGTAAAGTTTTGCCTCTGGTGTCTTTTTTCTCATACCCATATTTTAAAAAAATCTTCGTCTCAAATGCTGATAATTGTAAACGTTTTAAAAGCCAGTGATAAATCTTAGCAGCAGTGGTTTTGTGACGTTGAAAATGTTCTTAGTTGCTGCCCAAACTTCATATTACTTACATAAGTTACAAATATCAAGGGTCAATGTTGATCATATGATCATATCAAGTCATTCTAGAAAATCCCGGGGGTAAGATCACCCATTTTGCGGCAAGATCTAGTAAATATATCAGCATATGTTAGGCCATAATAAAGATTGCATATAATTCTTCATCCTCTCGATGAAAATCTTTTTCATTTGAAACCCTTACCTTTACATCGAGACTCTCACTTTTCTCATCTGTAAAGAAAAAATCAAAACTATAAGACTACAGCGTGATAACGTCTTACTAGAATGACAAAAATCAATAGAATGACTTGTTGTACTATCATGCCTCGACTGAGGGTTTGACCTTGATAAGATGTTTTGGTTACCATTGAACGATGACTTCAACCATGATTTATAAGGAACTTAATTTGTCCAGAGCATATCTTCCAAAGTAAACTGGATCGAACTTGATACACATCAATATGTAGGTTTTCATCAATCTCCAATATAAACTGCCAGGAAAAAGAAAATACTCAGTTGAATTAAATTAATTGAATATTTAAAAGAAATCAGATGCTTTTGACTGTGGCACGATACAATAATTCTTATCTGCAGTAGCTTGAATGAATGAATGAATGAATGAAATTTTAGTAAAAATATCTTTGTTTAATGAAGACAGGGGTAATAATTTAAATTTACACAAACATGACCCCTACCATGTTTAAAATGTTGTAAATGTGTGCAGAATCAGGCACATGTATTACTCTTCACATGGCATATGTCTTATATGTTGATGAACAGTTGTGTATCTTTAAAACTCTCCATTATCAAAACTCGCTTGTTTAGTATAGATTTGGGGTTTGTGCAAAAGTTAGTTTAAAATTATCATAGGATATTTGATAGATTTTCACCTACAAATAACATTGAAAAAGATTTATGCGTTAAGATTCCATTAATATTCTTATTGATACATTTTAAGTAAAGAATCACCTGTAGCTTCATAAATTGTGTCTTCTTCTGGCATGAGGTATATATTTTCCTCCTCTTCAGAGGGAAACGGTTTACTGAATGCTTCAGCCACAAGACATGGCGGGGGCAGGCTGGACCTCTTTGGTTGTGGTGTTGGTGGAACAAGATAATCTTGTGGTGCTGGTTTAACAAAGTTATCATTTCGTGTTGGTTTAACGACAGGAGAACTTGTTTGTGGTGGTTGATTTTGTTGTGGATGTTGAATGACAGGATCTTTTGTTCTTGGTATTGGTGTGATGACATGCTCATTTGACGTTTGTTGAATGACAGGACTTTTTGGGATTGGTTTAACGACAGTAGCTTTTGGTGTCTGTTGAATGGCTGGATCTTTGGGTAATGGTTTAACAACAGGATCATTTGCCGTTGGTTGAATGCCAGACTTTACGGGAGGATCCTATGAAGCTTTGAGAGTAGATACTTCTGTTTGTTTAGTTTGACTGAAAGGTGCAACCTTTACAATTGGCAAGGGGTGATTTTTGTTGGAATCATCAGGAACCTGTTTATCTGAAATACGATCATGACAATAAATAATTAGGAACCATGTTGTTGTATACAATATGGCAAAATTGCTGACAACTATGAACTAGTAATATCCTAATGAATGAGTATAGATTTATTAGTTGAATACTTTCCTCTATGTATAAATGGAAACAGCTTCACTCTATCACAAACATCATAGATTTTTAAATTAAAATGTGTTATAACTTATTGTATATAAACCCATTATGAACATACCTGATGCAATATAAATACATGATGTGATGTGACTGTGAGGCAATGCATTCTAATGTGTCCAGGAGTAAGATGACATGATATTATGTGACGCAATGTAACATTAAATGATATGATGTTATGTGACTCAATGTGTGATTAGATGAAGTCATGTTACGTTCATTGATGTGAAGTTATATAAACGATGATATGTTAAGATGGCATGTGCCTTTACAGAGTGACGCTTAGTTTCTCTGACATGATGCTGTGTGAGAGATCAAACTTAATGTGATATAATAATAATAATAAGTGTTCTTATATTGCGCCACAATCCAATCAACGGGTGGTTGCTCTGGGCCCCACACATTATTACCCTGACGGAATTGTACTTTCGGTGCTGCCGAAGCGCTACACGAAGTCATGTACACCCGTTATTTCAGGTACCCATTTATACAGCTGGGTGGACTGAGTGCAATGTGGATGAAGTGCCTTGCCCAAGGACACAACACAGTATGAAACCCAGGTCACAAATGTTTGGTGTCTCCACCGGGATTCGAACCCAGGCCTTTGCGGTGAGAGGCAAGCACGCTAACCACTACACCACTGTTGTGCCATTTCTTGATATATATGGAGAAACGTGTTTTCACAGGATGTGATGTTATATGATATGATGTGATGAGAGTGGATGTGATGTGACACGGAATGATTCGAATACTTCGAAATATGCAAAGTGACACAAAATGTCTGATGTCATGACGTAATGTGATGCAGTGTGACATATGATACGAAATGACATTACAAAAAGTTATGTCTTGCAACATAATGTTAGGTGATCATATAAAATATTATGTTTGAGACAACGTTAAATGACGCAATGTGGCGAGGTTGTATGCAATGTTTCAACGAAACGTGACAAATCTTCCTACCTGAAGCACATCTTGGAGGCAAAGGAGGTGGAGAGTTTGAAGTTGATGACGAGTCTGACTCGGACTCTTCCTGAGGTGGATCATCAGTTAAGACTTCACTCGACAGAAACTGTATGTTACTTGTAGTCGAAAAGTCTGCATACAATGCGTCCTCTAAGATAGAGGAAGCCTCGCTTTTTGCTGGAAAGACCTTCACCAAGAACTGTTCATAGTTATCTGACTGTTTCCTGACAGGAAGTTGTACGTCCAGATCCTCAACTTGCGGGGAATGCAAAGGAATTACGACAGCAGCACGACGACTGATGAGTGCAGAAGTGGCACGACCAACTCCCTTATAGTGACCAAACAGGACTGGGGGCGATGTCGTCTTGCCATTAATGATCATCTCTCCAGAGAAGGCGTCCATGTTGTCCACTGCCTCCTGGAGGTCTTTAGACATGATCTCCTGGACTCCCCGCCCGATGAAGCGGACACACTGAGGGAGCTTGTAGGTCTCCACCACGGTTCGTATCGTCTGCTCCTCTTCATCTGGGAGCACCAGAAATCTTCCCTTGAGGTCTCTCGGGAGGAAGACGTCCATTCCTTCCCGTGTACACCTCAGTGAATTTGTGACGCCAATTTGGTTTCTCCGTACAGCTTTCAACGTTAAAACATCCCCTTTTTCTAGAGTTTGATCACATTCTAGCGGATATTGGAAGCTGACTTTCGTCTGGATACGAACATATCTTGGGAAGTATGCGATGAGTTTTGATACTGTCAAATATTCATGACCCTCCTCATGCATTGGTTGAACCCTGACTCGTCCATTGTAGTTGTAGGGTAGGTTGATCTCCTTTCCAAACTTCTCGTATCTGTACAACAGAAAGTTATCAGTGGTTAAAGTCATTTTATATCATATCATTCGTCCATCCCACTAATAGACCATACATCTATTCGCTGATATGGGTCATTTTGTGAACAAATTGTGAACTTTTTTTTGATTGTAAGGAAGAACAAAATGAGATACATATATACATTACAAATAAAACAAATTATGTTAAATAGTTTATTAATTGTTTTTGCGATATATGTTATGAATCAGCCTGATGAAATCAATGTATATGTTTATCTTATTTCTTCGGGGTTGAATACGAAATATACTTAATTCATGTTACATTAATATGAATCAAAGTTATGTAATCAATGTATTTTTTGTATAACTTTATTTAATTGTGTTCATATACTCAAGTGCAAAGAAACAAACAGATATCTTATTATCGTCTCACGTCATTAAAATTGATTCATACATAACTAAAATAATTATGTATATATATATATGAGAGACTTTAAAAACTAAAATAAACCCATACTATAGTATGTTTGTCGATAATAAACGATCATAGTTTGAAGTTTCGGCTTTTTTTCCTCGGCCCTTATGACTATTTACTTCAGCCCTTTTGACTTTTCACTCGGCCCTTTACCTTTTTTATATCGACCTTTTCATCCTTCGGCCCATTTGACCAGATCCCGAAATTGCTTTTTCAAAATGATTGTTGGTCAGAATTTTTGGCATATAAGTTTAGAATTTATAAAATTTAGAAATGCAATTAATAAAAGATTTTATTGACGTATATAATCTCTATAAGTCTAATATATGATCTTAGGATGTCGTAATTACTTGTATATATGACTATCGTCGTTACGCTTGTTGTTTCACTCGTTCTTGAATAGTTTGTGATGTAATGACCAGAATCTCATATTTTTCAATGATTACGTGAAGTATGTGCCGATAATTTATCTATGTTTATGTTTGTCATCTTTTCTGCTCTGAAGTTAAAGGTATACGAGGATAACAGTTTGTTTTCATATGTTTAATTTGGATGACTGCATACATGTATGCATGCTATGTCTAGGCCTATGTATGGATATACCATTTGTATGTTGCTGTTTGCAGACTGATCCACAGAAAAAATATTGTGTTATTCCATAAATTTATTTTAAAAACAGAAACATTTAATATCACAAAGGAAAAAAAAGAGACAGAGAAGTGACAGTATAACATATTGCAAAATTTTTTCATATCATGTTTTATCAAGTTTACCATTTATGAATTTATTATCAAAGTATATACAATATATAGTTACTTTAGAGGGTAAAACATCTCATTACATGACCCGATAAATTGTATCCTGAAAACGGTTATCCGTATTGGAAGAAAATGGTGCGACGTATAAAGCGATAGTGGTATAAAACCCTTCAGTGTGAGAGGTAGATTTGTATGCCTCATGAGAATTTGAGAGTTAAAACAGCAAGATTGTTGACCATTCCACTATTGTATCATATTTAAAAGTCTACGATGGGAAATGGACTCGCATGGCTTAACCGAACCATGCACATTCATTTTAGAACTCTTTTTATGGATTCAGGAGATTTATTCTGTCATTGGTAACACATTTGTCGTTTTGTGAGAGCACTTTATTTCAGTAAGCAGAACGTGCTATAACGCCTTTAAAAATACAACATTTATTTATGTCATTTATGACCTATAACACGCAGTAAAATGATAAAATACATCCATTATACAAACACACACATATACACGCACATGTAACCGGAATATGATCGAATACATATACACATACCTGCATGCATACATCTATACATGCTAGGTAATACAATTGTCCAATTTCCATAAGCAATTACTATGCCGGTTAAAAAGCGGTTTCTTTTTTAAAATATGTATTCTCTAATCAAATCATAATTCAACTACAGAAGTAAAACACAAATGTATACCAATACCTATCATAAAACACATTCCCATAAAACAAAATGTAAAATCCTTGTAAAATTACTTTAAAATCAGTCTTAACAGTAACAATATTCACCCGTCTAAAAATCATATGACTGACGTCACTGTCGCAGTAGCGCAGTTGACAAGCTTCTAGTCTACAAATTCGTAGTTCGCTGGTTCGATTCCAGCTATAGACAAATACATTTGCAAGATATATACTTTACTCGGGTGTGATATCTGATATCGTGCGGGCAGTTTAGGATATCAGGTTGATATCAGACTCAGTGGTGCAGTTACATGAATTCAAGTACCTCCAAATAACGACACCGTGTTGTGTATGTAAATATACCGTGACAATCCATCAAAGGTATAATCACTACAGCGGCGGATTCAGTATTGTTGTTTGGAAAATGCACTCTTCTTAATACGTGACAACCTTTAACAAACAAAAAAGCGTTGTCAAATAACCCATTCAAAAACTTGGACCCCCTTTCACAACATACACACCCACCTTCGATCCGACACTGGCGTACCTTAATAAACCAGAAATACATTTGAACGTTATGTATTCAGTACATGTACCTTGTTATTCTTCCGGGTTGGGCCAGGTATGCACTGATCCTCTGGAGGGGAGCACAGGAGTCTAAGCGTATCAGGTCCCCCTGGCTGAAAGACGTAGCCTCATTGTCACCATAGATTCCTTCTGCAACCCTTACCAAAGTCGGAATTCGATCTATGATGTCTTTGAGTTTGTATGTAGCTGGAGACCATATATTCTCTTCGTTCGTGATCTCCATTGTAGATCATATGTCAGTTTGACCGATATGTAGTGCAGTGTCTCGCCCAACTAGCTATACGATAAAGGACTGCGATATGGTTTGTGGCTTACTCTTTATCTGGTGTTTTAAAAAAGTGTTTTTGTCTATTTGAATAGAACAGGGAAGTAGTTGGAGTTCCCTTTCACAAATGAATACAAAGCAACGTGAGGGTTAAAAAATATTTTTATTCAATAATGAATCTTGTTTGGCAAAGAGAGTAAGTTCGGTAAAAGAGTTATGTTATTTGTTATGCAACAAAGAAAAGTGCATATTCATTCAAAAACAATGACAACAATTAGTGAAGCCATTCATCAGCTTCGACTATGGAAAAATCGCCACGGCATACAGAACATGTTTATTAGATAAATTATAAATCTTTTGTATTTTGTGGATGGTGATAACGTATATTTTCATTATAAAAAAGTTTTAAAATTAATAATAAAAAAATACAGCGCTAGCGTCTCTTTTCATTTAAAGAAACCAATGATATATATAACAGTAATATTGAAACGTAATATTTGTACACTGATATATAGAAAAGAGAAAGAAATGTTGCATATGTACACTAAAGAAAGACAAGTAAAATATTAGGAAAGACCAAAGAGTAATACTAACAATGATAGATTTATGTGGGTTAATTATCAAATACATCATCGTTTAATCCGCTAGATGAATATCTCAATTTAGTATGGATTATGTACAATCTTCATTTAACACATGAAAAATATGTTAGTTCTTTAAATTTGAATTGCTTGGGCATATATAGGGTTGAACGTTTTTTTTTGGAGACAAATTCTCGTATCATCCTATGTGTAGTGATTAGTGAATATTCCAAAGCTGTGAGCATGATAGGAAAACAGATTGATTGTAAAGCTATGTGCGTAAATGAGAGAGATTACGCATGTTTCTGAGGTTATGATTGGTCCTCGATTCAAGAGTATTGGGACATAATATAACATGAATGAGGATGGAGCAGTATTATTGAACTAGGATTGACGCATCAAAACTTAGGTCTTCAAGACTTCCGTTTTGACCTTCAGCTCCATTTTTGATCGAAGAATGTCACCAATATTGTTCTGCCAAAACTTCCATTTGTAACATCTCATAATGTACTAACAAAATCGTATACAATCAAAACAATAATTTTAAATAAAATTAGCAAAAAAACCACTTGACCTACGAATTCGTCATGTTACTTATTTTCTTGTATTGTTATTGCCCATATTTAAAAAAAGGTTTCTATGTCAATTTTGAAAATAATCCCCATGTTAAAATTCGAAATCATGATTTACAATCATTTTTCAGCTTTAATTGCGACCGGAAATGACAGATGTTATTATTGATTCATAAAGACACTATATTGTTCTAGTAGCCCTGAAAATTGCATGCAATTGCGAGTCCATATGTTCGAGTAAAGTCCCCTTGAAGTAAGTCCTGCATAACAAGTCGGCCAACTTTGGAAGGTCTCTGTGTGAAAAGTATTTTGAGTTCGCTTTTGAAAAACAAAACCATGTATTCACTTATGTCTCAGTTGCATACAGCTTCGTATTGCAAGTATCTTCAGAGGAGAATATTGTCAAAGGTACATGGGGTCGGACAATTTTGAAAAGTGACAAAAATCAAAATGGCAGCTAAACCACATGGCCTACGAATTCGCCTTGGTTTACTTTCTTGCTCGCATTGTCAATACCCATCTTTCAGAGTTCCAAGTCTCTAAGTGCATTTATATTTTTTTCCGCTTCGACACTTTTCCAGATTTCATTGAATTCTACAATCCCTGAAAGTTTCATGAAAATCAGTTCAGCCGTTTATTCAGGAATCGAGGCACAAAATATTGCGAAAATAATAATAAGGATTCTGATAAAAACAATAGGTTAAAATAGGTTTAACATATATCTTAGCTTTCTCATAGATGAAACCAACGAGGAAGTTGTTTTAACAATGTTATTGATATGTGTGCTCCATTTACAATCATATGAGAACGTTATTCCGAGATGTTTTAAAGTAAACACGCTCATTTTCAAATGTTCAAATTTAGAGTCATATTATCTTTATTTTGATTGGATTGACAAGCCAACGGTTTGCCCAACAGGATAAAGTTTGAAGATTCCTGTTAGCGTACTTGCATGGCTCATTGATGTATCATCAACGAACAAGCGTGCAACACAGTCTAGTTCATTTGCAATCTGATTAGATATATACCCCAAGGCAGACGATCCTTTCGAATATGTCCCCCAAACAACTGATCAATGAAATGGGTCTGTAATTATTACAACTCGATTGATCTATTTTCTTATATAGTGATAACACGTGTGCTTCTTTTCATCTATCAGGGTAGATACCTGTATATAAAAAAAGTAATTGAAACAAACACTAACAGATTCGGCAACATATTTCAATAGTTTATGACTCATTCGACCAGGCCCGCTTGCTTCAAGTATTTGATGATATCAGCAATATCATCTTTAGGCCCACAATTTAAAAATGACAGTAATGATGCGATGACACGATTTATTGTTTTTACGACATTTTTATTTCGAATGAAGAGATAAATACAATTTTATACAAACTTCTCACCAGTTAAACACATCTATACAAATATTTACATAAATAAAGAACAAATCCTCTTAAATATGTGTTACTATTCCAAAAAGTCAATAATCTCACCCATACACTCCATTTTCAATGCCCAATGTTTTTTAGGCTAAAGAATTAGAATTATCTGCCCCTTTCGTTTGTTAAAACCTAGAAACAAGACCTGAAAAGTGTGTTTTAAAACTGATGCGGGCTGAAACCAGAAACAAATTATTGTTTGGGGGCCTTACTACAATATCGTTAAGTCTACTTGATGTACGCATCTCGAAGAAAGGTAGGGTTTTGTCCACATCATATAATTGGCAAATGGATGCAAAGTATGAATTTAATGTTTCTGTTTTATCAAAATTTTTATCAAAAATATATTTGGGTTGTTATAAGATTCAGTGCATCGAAGTGCCGAAATTAAGTTTAATTGAAGATGAATATCATTTCCTTTGTGTATATCCAGCTTATCACTCTTTAAGAAATAACTATATTAAGAAATATTACTTTACACATCACAGTATTCATAAATTTGTATCATTATTATCCTGTTCTAGTAAAACACATTTAGAAAAAATGTCAATGTAAGTATATCATGCCTTTATATATAGAAAGAATGTACTCTCAACTACCTAAGATATCGTTTGTATATACATGTAGGTACTATAGGCTTGTGGCCTTTTAAGTGCAAATGAAGATTGATTGAAGTTAACTGATCCTGATTCTTTGACAAGAGTTCTCAAAATAATGACATAAAAAGTTGAAAAAAGTGATGAGATATGTAGGATACCAGTGATTAGTAAACTAATTCACTATAGAAATGGGGGTAAAACAGGGGTGAGAATAATCAATAAGTGGGGAATTGATGATTAACATATATCCTTCTCTTCTTTATCACACCAACTTCTAGAATGACTCTCAAACAGTTCAGAACTGTTACCATAGTACGTAGTATCGGGTTCCTCAGGTCGCCTCAGTCGATTCCTACTTTCAGTGACCTTCCTCTTGTTTTCTAACTGAATTTTAGTGTAGCAGCTTATCTAAAGTTTAAAGTTGACCGGTGATACAATTTTTAAGGAAGGACATATATTGATCCCTATGTACATTACATGTAGGAATAACATGAGCATTGCATCGAGACAATATACACTTGCAATTGATTATTACATATACATTTACCTGTAGACTGTCTTACGTGTCTGTTCATACATATACCTGTAGACTGTCTTACGAGGCTTTTCATACATATACCTGTACACTGTCTTACGAGTCTATCCATAGATATACCTGTACACTGTCTTACGAGGTTATCCATCCATATACATGTAGACTGTCTTACGAGGCTGTTCATACATATACTTGTACACTGTCTTACGAGTCTGTTCATACATATACCTGTACACTGTCTTACGAGTCTGTTCATACATATACCTGTACACTGTCTTACTAGTCTATCCATCCATATACCTGTAGACTGTCTTACGAGTCTATTAAACATATACCTATAAACTGTCTTACGAGTCTATCCATAGATATACTTGTAGACTGTCTTAAGAGTCTATCGAGAGATATACCTGTAGACTGTCTTACGAGTCTATTAAACATATACCTATAAACTGTCTTACGAGTCTATCCATAGATATACTTGTAGACTGTCTTAAGAGTCTGTTCATACATATATCTCTAAACTGTCTTACGAGTCTGTTCATAGATATACATGTAGACTGTCTTAAGAGTCTATCCATCCATATACATGTACACTGTCTTACGAGGTTATCCATCCATATACCTGTAGACTGTCTTACGAGGCTGTTCATACATATACCTGTAAACTGTCTTACGAGTCTATCCATCCATATACATTTAGACTGTCTTACGAGTCTGTCCATACATATACATGTAGACTGTCTTAAGAGTCTTTCCATCCATATACATGTAGACTGTCTTACGAGTCTATCCGTCCATATACATGTAAACTGTCTTACGAGTCTATTAAACATATACCTGTAGACTGTCTTACGAGTCTATCCATAGATATACTTGTAGACTGTCTTACGAGTCTATCCATAGAGATATATGTAGACTGTCTTACGAGTCTATCCAGATATATACCTGTAGACTGTCTTACGAGTCTATTAAACATATACCTATAAACTGTCTTACGAGACTATCCATAGATATACTTGTAGACTGTCTTAAGAGTCTGTTCATACATATATCTGTAAACTGTCTTACGAGTCTGTTCACATATATACATGTAGACTGTCTTAAGAGTCTATCCATAGATATATATGTAGACTGTTTTACGAGTCTATCCAGAGATATACCTGTAGACTGTCTTACGAATCTGTCCATACATATACATGTAAACTGTCTTAGAGTCTATCCATTATATATACCTGTAGACTGTCTTACGAGTCTATCCATCCATATACCTGTGATATTTCTTACGAGTCTGTTCATACATATACCCGTAGACTGTCTTACGAGTCTATCCATCCATATATCCTGTGACCTGTATTTGGGGTTACAGGGTCACCAAATCTACAATTTAGAATCCCCATCGGTAATGTCGGTATACAACATTTAAGCTTTCTATAGCTTTTCGAACTGGAAAAGAAGAAGAAAATATATTATTTAGGTCGTGACCCCGCTGACCTATATTTTGAGTCACAAGGTCACCAAAGCTACAATTTGAAACCCCCATTGGCCAAGGAGTCTGTACACATCATTTCAGTTATCTTGAGCTTTTCGAACTGGAGAAGAAGATGAAAATATATATTTTAGTTCGTGAGCCCTGTGACCCATATTTGGTGTCACAAGGTCACCGAATCTACAATTTAAGATCCCCATTTGCCAAAGAAACTACACATAAGATTTCAGCTCTCTAGAGTAAGAGGTTCTGGGGAAGAGGTCGAAAAAGCCAAATATTTACGGACGGACAGGCGCCGGAAGTCATGCCATACCATAAGGCCATCGGGCCTGATGAGCTCAACATGGGCACATGCTTAACTAATAAGCCAATCAAAAGTGGCGTTAAATACTGAAATGGGATGAGGTTGGAATGATAAATTATTTAAATGATCAATTAATCACAAACATGCACAAAGAGTACAATAACAATATGAGGCCGCTCTGGTTATTCTGTCTGCCCAGTCAGGTTTCACAAAAAAAACGTTAGGTATACATCATCCAAATTCAAAGAGCCATCGAGGATATTAGTGTTTCCAATTCAACATTATATTTGGGAAAACATACTTATGATACCAATCCTTAGAGAAATCTTGTATCTACAACATGACTTCCAAAGACTAGTATTCCTTCGATTAACGGGTGTCAATAGAATCTGACGTCATATAAACAGGAATCTCTTTTGCATGAAACGTTCTACACAGCAACACACGTTTCCGAGACATGTAGGCTTGTAAATTTCACAAGGCGCCATAGCAACCCACGTGAAACTCGTTCTTCTCAACTGTTTTCATCCCTTGTCGCATATTACTGAATGTGACAATTGATCGCTTGCCGTACTCGCTCTTGTCTTTTGTCAATGCAATTCCTAGCACTTTAGTGTATGACTATTTACATTATGCTACATATGATCTGACTTGTAATGTTTGTAGACATTAAGAGAAATAGATAATTTTATAAATGTTAAAACTGGTATTACATGGATTTACACAACATCTTAAATAATGCCAATGTGTTATAGCAAACATATAAATGCACATCTAAAAAGCTTTATCGTTTTTACATCAACAATGCAAACGGGCGTATGTTTATCAAATTGTGATACCTAAAACAGGCGCCGGGCGTCATGCCATGCCATAATCGGGCCTGATGAGCTAAACATGGGCACATGCTTAACTAATAAGCAAATCAAAAGTGGCGTTAAATATTGAAATGGGATAAGGTTGGAATGATAAATTATTTAAATGATCTATTATCACAAACATGCACAAAGAGTACGATAACAATATGAGACCGCTCTGGTCATTCTGTCTGCCAAGTCAGGTTTCACAAAAAAAACTTTAGGTATACATTATCCAAATTCAAAGAGCCATCGAGGATATTAGTGTTTCCAATTCAACATTATGTTTGGGAAAACATACTTATGATATCAATCCTTAGTGAAATCTTGTATCTACAACATGACTTCCAAAGACTAGTATTCCTTCGATTAACGGATGTCAATAGAATCTGACGTCATATAAACAGGAATCTCTTTTGCATGAAACGTTCTACACAGCAACTCACGTTTCCGAGACATGTAGGCTTGTAAATTTCACAAATCGCCATAGCAACTCACGTGAAACTCGTTCTTCTCAACTGTTTTCATCCCTTGTCACATATAACTGAATGTGACAATTGATCGCCATGCTCGATTTTGTCTTTTGTCTTTTGTCAATGCAATTCCTAGCACTTTAGTGTATGACTTTTTACATTATGCTACATATGATCTGACTTGTAATGTTTGTAGACATTAAGAGAAATATATAATTTTTTAAATGTTAAAACTAGTATTACATGGATTTAAACACCATCTTAAATAATGCCAATGTGTTTATAGCAAACATATAAATGCACATCTAAAAAGCTTTCTCGTTCCTACATCGAGAATGCAAACGGACTTATCTTTATCAAATTGTGATACCTAAAACAAATTAACATTAATATAACAATTTATCATATCGCTTTTATAAAGATAGTTTTACATGCCATAAGATGCCAAAAGAGTACCGTTTGAATATGTATAATGCAGTCCGAATGGATTTGAATGCAGTTTTTTACACTTCGTGAGTGCCGCCAGAGATGTTCAGAAAATGTTGGCATGTTGAATTAAAGTAAATAGAATACACTCAGAATAAAACATGAAGTCGTAGAATGCACATAAGTTTTCTTTTCGGTTCTGAAAACAGTCCGCGTCTAGTTTGAGGCATGCACAATAGGGACGTGGCAACACTCTGTCTGCTTTTGTAAATAACACACATGACATATGTGGTAAATAACACAGATGACATATGTCGTATGTACAACTTCGCACTTGCAAACAAGCAGATGCTTACATGCACTGTTCAAGTTGAACTACAAAGCAGTGGTGTCTCAAAGTGCCGCTTGAAGACTATGTTCCATTGGCATCTAATGATTTTAACATACAACATAGTCTTTCCCTGTTTGGAAACAACTGGTTTCAGTTCATTTTTCTTTTTCTTCTGAAGTTTGCAATTGTAAGGTTAACGATGAGATCCAGAACTTCAAACACAGTTACAACACTGGCACCGATGAACAGCCCCATGGAACCGCCAATGTCACCTGAAATATATACATATGTTTAGAAAAATAACATTATAATTGTATCGGCTTGCATAGATGTATTCCATTTAGATTACAAATCTTCGGAGGATGTCCATACTGCTTCTATTTTCACCACAAATAACCAGGAACATTGTCACATTGCTTCCATACGCTATTTTAAACATAACATCGCATCTGGGTGTTGAATTTTACACAGGGGCTGGAATCGCTGAAAGACTTGGGTAGGGTGAATTTACCGAAGTAGGTGTAAACCCACAAATTAAGTGTTTATTTGTGAACCATGAGAAACTTAAGGAACTAAAGCCAACGACAAAACCCTCAAACTGCATTTCATGGTGGCAGGTGTATTGAAAGAGACCTTTTATGATACTCACAAAGTAGCGCGAACAAATCGTATCCAACTTGTTGTGTTATGGATTCATAGCTCATCTCTCGATAGAAGAGGTCCACTTGCAATACATTGTTTCTGAGTAAAAAAAGAGGCATTAAATAACCATATTTATTATCTGTACCATTTATAAATATATTCATAAGATACAAACACAACATCACCTTTTGATAATAATTATTATTATTATTTGTTACTAAAAACGAGTGACTCAAGTAGTATTTGCTCTCTTGCAACTGAGATTTTTATAAACTGAAAGAACACAATATATGTAGAACTAAAACCTTGACTTTAAAGGGGCAGTAGCACGTTTCTTTTCAAATTTTAATTGTTCAAATTTCCCATGTATAATGACATTTTATGTCATTTATATTTACTTTAGAGGGTAAAGCATCTTATTACACAAACCATTTATCCATAGTGGTAATAACGGTGTTGCATATAAAGTAAAAATTGCTTGGCGGCCATTATATTGTGAATACAAAGAGAGAAGGGTGTTTTACTATTGGTGACATTTTTTTTCAAATACATTTCATTGACATATTTGAGCGAAAAATAATGTGCTACTGCCACTTTAATTATTTCAACAAGTGACAATTCAGATCAACATTATCAACGTTTGGAGATAATTGTGAAAATACAAACTACAAAACAGCAGTGTTGTATATGAACTCGTTGCATTCTTTCACCTGTAAGGTGACCAATGCATGTGGTAGTTGTGAGTTACAAATCAAAGCTGCCGACTTGTATACAGGTCCGGATAATCAAGTACAATTAAAAAGCAAAGTGTTTGTTCTACTTTCGTAAAAATCATGAAAACATGCTGCGTCTTACTACATTAAGTGACAGTTTGCTCATGTTTTAGTACTTACTGCTCAAAATACATAATCTAAACATTACAAGTATTGAGAGTACTGAAATCGGTATATGAAACATAAACAATTTGAATCCTGCTGATTTTTAAAGGTGCATCCATTGTGTTTCATTTTTTATTTGGCTTTAGTACGTTCCAACTCACCACATGAGCTGTCTACAATACAAATCAATTCACTCAACTTGCATAGTTATCTCCAATCGCCAAATATATCATAATTACTAGTTTCCAATTAAAATTGAGTAACATCATTATGCATGTGCAGAAACCGAAACTGCACGTCCCATTCACATGCACAGTAGTTTTGTGACCTATTAAAAATGATCATCTCAAATTTGTCTTTTTGTCTGTTATGAATAAGATTCCAAAATTACGTTTGGCTCATTGACGCGCGCCACACGCTGTGCATTGTCAGGTTTTCGATCAGAAATCACTACTTATTGTCAATATGCTAAGTCTACTATGATCAAAATGGTAGTTTTCGGTAACAGTCGGTACTTCCCCATAAAGTAACACCATTTATAACGTTTGCAATATGTGACCCCCATCAACACAATGGATGTACCTAAAGTCAATGGTTAGTGCAGTTTCAGTTGGATATGTTTAAATGTTTCATGGAATAGAACATTTATGAAATACATTTGATCTTCAATGTATATTGTACTTCGTACGTTAATTAAGAGTAGTTATAATCATGACAATCTCACAAAAGAAACAATAATAAGATTTACTATCCAGCATTATACGAACTCTCGCAGGATGTGAGAAATGTGAAAAATACGGTTCGATAACTGTTGAATTAAATGACAAATCTTCCTCGTAAGAATCTTAATAACAATTTACCCGTGGAAGTAATTTACCAGAGGAAGTAATTTACCGGAGGAAGTAATTTAATCGACGAAGTATTTTACCTGAGGAAGTTGACATCGACCTCACTTGTTTCAACATATTCCTTCATCAGGTCCTTTAGAACCTTAATAGCTTGAAGCAGAGATTCCCTGGTTTTTAGTAGAGGGTGATCGTCATCTAACGGATACTTGAACTGATATCTACTTCTCACCCCCTTCGTGGAATCAAAACGTAAATAATAGGGATCATTGGTAAGTGACACATAATCCGTATGACGTTCATCAAACCAAATCTCCTTTGCAAACCTAGCATTCTGAAAAACCATGTCACTTAAAACCCCATCAAAGTCATTACGAAAGGTTTGAAAGTTACTAAAATCCAAATTTAGTGTATTAATTTCTTGATCCGACCTTTCATAAAAGTACTGCTTTGCAACCTTAAGTTTGTCCGTTTTCCCAGACAGGTATTCCCTGCAAGCCACGATTTGTTTTCTGAAAGGAGATAAGTCCTGCCGCATTGAAGTCATAGTTTTTTTCATACCAGTTAAGGTCATATCCATGTCAAGTGGAAGGTCCTCTCACTCCTCATATCGCTGATATACTGATTCTTTCGACTTAATACAAAAGTCTTTAGGGCCACGGAAAACTGTGTAAACTACGTCATCACGATCAAGGAGGACCCTCTTCAGAGATGTATGGTACTGGCCACGTACATGATGCATGTTTGTCATATTAAGCGTATTGTTCAAGAATGCTTCCTCAAGCATACCTTTATAGCTTGATATCCAATATGTCAAGTTCTCAATGTCATCAATGATCCTAGAATTCAACTGATCTCGGTCCCCAAATCGTACAGTTAACTTACTCATATACTCTGCATACAGCAAGCTTTCGTCTGAACTGCCAAGGAAATTTGAAAAGAACATTGTCAGATCGTTCAATATTTGAGTTATGTTGTATTTCATTTGCTTAGTTATATCCAGTCTTGCTTCCAACATATTTCCTGTAAATATATACAACACCTCTCTTACGGAGGGATCGCTAAACTGAGGATCAACGAGTTGTTTCAGACGAGTTTCAATAGTTAACAAGTATTGTCCAGTATCTTGTGCTAAAATGGAGAAAACGCCTTCATCCAGTGGATCCCAGACACCGGAGATAATATCTTTAAAGTTCTCTTCACATGTTCTGTAGAAGGATAATATGTGTTCTATCGTCCCATCATCTTTGAACAATCTATACCTCGCTGAATCTATTGCAACTTCTAAAAGATCTTTGTCGCATTCCTCAATATAATTCTCTTGGTCTGCTATTGCCTTGCTCAAAGGAATCCTTTCGTTTGGTTGACGACTAGAAATCTCACGGGCACGTTGATATGTCATTTTCAGATCCGTTTTGTTTGTTGTTTGGATGAACTTACTTATAACAAAACTGGAAATTGACGCATAAGAAACGGAGGGATCGAAGATTCTGAAGTTGCACGGCTCTGGACAGTAGCATCGATTGTGGATATCCTGTCTCAGACGCACTGGGGAAGAAACATGATAAGTTATATGCAGGTGAATATAAAAATAAATAAAAAAAAGCATAGCTTCAAATAATATAATTTGTATCAAGACATAGCTGACTGTATCCCCCGCCGAGTCGTAAAGGTTTGATGTATATTAATTATCGAGCTTTATTCGTAATCACTCAGATTGTTGTGTTGAGATTCTTTAAAATAAACTATTCTAGTCATAGGTTTTAAGTTCGCACTTCACCATCCTCGGTTACCCAGGGTTTTATATATTATTACTCTCCACTATATCACCCCTGGGACACTCCATCAGGGAAATCTGTACTCAAATTACCCTCCCTAGGTCGGCATGACGGCGTCATCAGTAACCAATGAAAATGCTCGATAAAATTCGCTGAATTTCTTACATTTCAAATGTTTAGCACACTTTCTTGAAGCATATGTCGCATATTACCGAAGAGAGCTGTTAAAATATTATTCATTAGCTCGCAGGTCCAATCTACGTAGCAGTTCGATTGGCTTACGCCGGCCAAGGCCCTGGGGTGATATAGTTGAGAGTAGCGAATCATATATAAACACCTGGGTAACCCAGGAAGGCGTTCTCCTCCCAAAGCTGTATTGATCTCAGGCTTACGGTTTTCAAATTCAGTTGCATTTCCATCATGGAAATCCAAAAATTTGAAATCCCAGTAGTAGGATCTATAAAAGTCATTTCGAGTTTGGTTCCGAAAACGATATTAAATTTGCATTTCCATGAAAATGCCTAAAACCAAAATTAAAAAGAAGTTGACAATCCCATCTACAAATGACGATTGTTCCACATACCAAGTTTTATTGGCCATTTCCTCTAATAAATTAAATTCTCACTTCGTTTCAATAGAAAACTTTAAGGTGTTTTACAAGTAAAAACAGATTTTACAACCTTCTCACAACTTAGAAACATCAACATTCATTTTTGGGGTATTTTTTTCCAACAGAAACAAATAAAAAATTCTAAAAATCTCAAAACCCAAGAAGGGACAACTACATGATATGATAGTGTACGACATTTGGTGAGGATTGGCCAAATTATAAAATTGGTGACCCTTTGACCCCAAATAAAGGCCTTAAAGGCCATGACCTGACAACTTATTTTATCTTCTATGAACAAACTATCTAGAAGGCTGAAATGTTGTGTGCTGTCTCTTTAGCCAATGAGGATTCTAGATTTAGTAACCTCGTGGCCATGACCTAAAACCTATTTTCATCTTCTTCTCCAAGATGAACAAGCTTAGAATTCTTAAAAGTTGTGTACAGACTATTTAGCCATTGATAGCTATTGTCCCTATGATGAGCCATCTTTAATACGTGATATATCGTATATAGTTAAAATTTTAAACATTTTGTGATACATTGATCGTCGATAGATGGTGAAGGTCAAGATCACAAATTTCTGTTGGAAGATTCACTATGGTAAACCGATATACAAAATATGAAAAGAATCCAATGAATAGACTTATTCCATTTTGGATGTAATACTACATGTATATCCGCGATTTGGAGGAAAACGCGCGTCGGGGGATGACAAACTATTTTTTGACAAACACGAACCTGGTACCGCTAAATAGCAGTCAAGATATTGAGAGAGCGTGCATACACCAGGACTGTCTGAAATAGAAAAGAACATCAGAAACATAATGACCTTGACCAACACATAAATTAATAATAAAATCCCAAATTTTCTCTGTTATTATCAAGGAAGACATAAGCCCTGTTTATACAGCGAACTTTGCACATATGCAATGTTGCTTATGGTAGTAATATAAACACGTGAGTAAAAGTAAAATTACTGTGCGTTAATACGTGTTTAATTTCTGCCTAAGCAAATGGGCTTCCAACTAATATATGAATAGAGAATTTCCTAAACATGCCAATGAATATGTTTTAGATGTAAACTAAATGAATGACATAAATGTATTATCTGTCAACATTAGTTTGACTATATCGCCCTAATTATAACGAAAATTGGATAGTCAGATGGATTTCGAAGGTCACCGCGTGCAAGAAGGAGATTATCCTATATAGAGAATTCGAAAAACATTATTAAGAGTTTCTAAAGGTCTCTAATATATTTTCCCAACCTGTATGAAGTCACTATGTCTGTATGCGACAAACCTTTACTAGAATAGTGGAAATACCATAGTTACTCACGGTAGTAAACATTTGCACCTGCCCTTGGCTAGGTGCAAATTTGCTTACGGTAGTGAAATATTTGCTTACGGTAGTAAAATATACATATGCGCAAATGCGTCCATACGGCGAATTTTGCTCATATGAGCAAATTTGCATGTGTGTAATGGTTTACTCATATGTAAACGCTCGCTCGCTATAGATAATTAAAAAACTTCAAATTCGAAAACCTTCTCTTATAAAATTATTCATAGAGAGGTAGATCGACAATTATTGACGAATAAATAGACAGTACGTAAGAAAATAGAAATAGTAAAACTAAATACCTTTTACAATTGGGCCATTTTTCTCCTTTCTCACAAGATACTTCAGAACTGACATTTACAACACTGATACCTTCCTTATTTCTACCCAATCAAAAATCGTCTTACCTCGGTGACTAATCAGGATTCTCTATTCTCTATCTCTAGAAAACGTGAGTTACTTTAGTAAATGTTTGGGGAGAGAATCAAAATGGCAAATGATGGGACTTCTTCTGCTTAGCCTTGGTCTGGTTTAAATATATTTTATTCATAAAGAATCGGATTGGGTACAAGTTGTCCAACTTAGAACTCCCTCTCCTTACTGGGGCTTTGTGACGTATTGGTCTACACGTGTACCCCTCAACGGTGTTTGCTTTTCGTTAGTTTTAACAATAAGAATTTCAAAGATTTTAAAGCTGAGAAAGGGTTTTTGAGTCTGATTTACAAACATACAACAACAAACGCCTTTGACACGTTGAAACACGTTCATTCACTACAACCATAACAATGTGGCTTTTCGATCTTTTTGAAAAGCAAAACATGGTTTTATATATATATATATAAATGAGTCGTTTCTCACGTGAAGTAAGGTTATATATTAGAAAAGAGTAAACATCAGATGGGTTTGAAAGAAGATTGATCCAGTCAAACCAATCTGATGTTTACTCTTTTCTATATATGTATACACACACATATATATATATATATATATATATATATATATATATATATATATATATATATATATATATATATATATATATATATATATATCACATCCTCACCCCTGACTTCATGTCCCGATATCTCTCAAGGATGTTTCCTATGAAATTCGTTCTCAAATTATCCAGCCTTTGATTTGCACGAATCAAATCACAACGCCTCGGCATTTGGCCCTGCAAGTCTGTCATATTATATATTACAATCGGCAAAGTACCTTCATTAAGGATTGTTGCTTGTCTTGCAATTCAGTTCTTACCCAATACGAGTAAATTTTTTCACCCAATCTGCCTTGTCACGGGCCATGTCCTGATCTAAGCATCGCTGGGGCTGTTAAAACTTCGCGCTGCAAAGCCACATACTTCCATGGTATAAATGCTTGTCATGGCTAAGGTTTTCATAAGAATATACAAGGGGAGGTAATTTGAATAAGAAATTTCTTATTCAAATTATAGTGTAGAGGATCGGCACAGTGCGTCCTTGGTGACCGAGGAAGTATGTTTCATTAACCTAAATGAAATCATAAACTTGCTATAAAGCAAGTCAAAACACAAATACCTTTATTATATGGCATATAGTGAAGGCGACAACCACAGTTTTCCTCCAGTTCTTTAGTTACACACTCAATTTCGCAGTTTTGCTGAGAATAATCTTTGTAATAGTCGAGCTTTGGTGACGAGCAGTCACCGTGTGGTTTTGGTAGGTTATATGCCTGAAATACAGTGGCAATTTATGAATCAAAGCAACGAAAATATTTGTCGAGAAAAGACTTTATGGAAAATAAGACTTTCTGGATAACAACTTCTTTTCGTGAAGATGTAGCATAAAAGCCGATAGGTTCATTAATCGATGTCATTTTCTGAACTGTTGCCATTTAAAGGGCACCAAGGCGTCCGAGATACGTTGATTTGCGAGGTCATAACTAATATAATCTCTCTTCCATACTTAACTTTAGGAAATTGTTATCATGCACAAATCCCACCTCACAATGCGAAATTACATTATATATTCACCATGCTTTAATATTACGCAAAACACCGTGTTAACCGCCTTGTAGATAAACTGACTTGCAAAAAAACACCACCACAATACAAACGGTCATTATCTTTCGAAGAACGAAGCCTATCGATCGAAAAACACTTTAAACAGGTCTTCTTAATGTAACCTGTACATTCAGTGTACGCAAATGCAAGTTTTCTTCGTAATTTTCGAGAAAAATTAACTAATTGGTCAAAACTTTCAGATTGTGTACAAAGTTAACCAAATGAGATTTGGGTACAAACAGCAACAGAATGGGGGGTTTGCCCGGATCCGCAGAATTGATTCAATAAGCAACACCAGCCTACCGACAACTACCTGCAGAGAAAGAATATATTGGGCTGTATCGGTAACACCTTCATGAAACCCACAAAAAGTAACACCAGGCTGGCAACAACGTGAAATCCTCGGGGTCAAAGGAGGAGAGGTAGACCGAAAAACACCTGGCGCTGTGACCTTGGAATCTGTAACCAGGTGAAGAAGAAAGCCAAGAGCAGTTTGCTTTGGAGAACAGTAATGGATGGCCTACACATTTTATCAATTTATCAATTTATCAATTTAAAAAAAGAATTTAAAACTAGGATTGCCATAGGCAATACTTAGGTCTTCAAGACTTCTACTTGACCTTGAACTCCATGTTGCACTTTCGATTATGCATCAGTTTCTCCGCTTTAAAACGAGTTATTAAACATGTCACTATCTTCAATAGTTATTTTTACAAAAATTCTGCAAAGACAATGATCCTCTGAAAATGGAAAAATCACTTATTAATGGACTCCTACATGACCTTTCTCACGATTAAGACAAAATCGTTAAATATTCATACGAAGTTGCAACATACAAAATATCGTGCTTTAATTTCCTCTTAAGTAGATGTAATCATCATTTTGATTGCATACATAATACTCTAAATTGCTTAAATTTTGACACCTTGATAACGTTTGCGATGTTCGGGGCGTCACTATCAACTTTTTGATGAAAGAGTACAATAGAAAAGTTGTTGTTCCTGAATCTGTGCATCCGGAACTGTAAATACAATTCAGATATCAAATTAGTTAAGCAGTTGTGAGCCTTTGAACTTTGCTGAAAATGGCGATTTTCGAAAAATGACAATATTTTATGACCAGTCACACGTGACCTATGACAGACACATGATGGAAATTTATTTTCTTTAATACATGACATCTCTATTTCAGAATGAGCTATCAAACATAATAGTTTCGTCAGTGGTTTACGATTAACAATTCTACAAAGAAAGTACCACTTGAAAAGTCTCAAAATCACAAAATTTTACTTTTCGGGGAATATGTCAAAATTGTTCCGAAACTATCCGCTTGTATATGATAATGATATATTATGAAATTGTTAAACTAGTTATAAGAAAAAGATGGCTGCCAATAACTTTGAACGAAGTCAATTTGTTACAGAGAAATGCCCCTTTGAACATGGAGCCGAAAAACGCCTTTTTGAAAGAGGTCCATATTCAAGGGCAGATTACTCGAATTCAAGGTCTAAATTCAAAATTCGGTTTACTTTATTTCTAAATTTCTTTAGCTTTCAAATGAGCTATCACACATAGCTGTATGTTTTACCGTGATTTAGGAGAAGATTTTTGAAGACGCATACCCTCAAAACCGTGAAAGTTCACAAAATGTTTTTTGAAATAGCAAAAAATCTTTAATTACGGTCGAAAACGACTATAGCCCTAATCTATGAGGAATATTGTTGCCCACTTTTTGGTGAAAGTTTTATGAAATTATCTTGAAGAGTTTTCGAGTTATTAAGGTTTGAAGTTTCGACTTCAAGGGGAGAAAACTCAAGAAAGAAGTCGAAAATCCAAAAAGTGGCTCGACACAGTCCCTATAGGCAACTACAACCAAACTTTTTAAACCATCAAAATACATGTTTTCATCAAACACAACAGCCTTGACTTGACACAATTTGGTTGCAGAAGGAAAATATCATGATCTGATGAATGTTGGAACTTACCTTGCCTTTTATTTCAATATTTACAGTTAGCGGAAACGTCTTGGAGATCGTTATCGAGTCCGGTTTTCGATCATGTCATTTTATCATGTTGCTGTCATTTTTAATGCTATATAAAAAAACTACCCACTAACCTTGTTTAATTTAACATTTCCTACCATAAGGCATGTCTAGGTTGGCACTTTTGACACATTTTGTCCAAATTTCAACATTAATTTCATTTCTGTTTACAACAAGCTGACACATGGCCGCGAGATGAATTCGAATTGTTGTCAAATCTTTTCACAATTCTGATTCGTTATCATGGATATCTTTGATTGCTAAATTAGTTTTATTGGAAATACACGACATTAAGTTATTTTAATGAATAGTTTCTGTCTAGAAACGTGAATAAAAGCAACCAGAATTAATAAACATGGATTTCTTTGTTTTGTTTAGAAATGGTTGATTCGGAATGAGCCAATCGGGAGGATGCGTTACATACATTGGTTTCATTATGCCATACACATAGCGAGAGAAAACTTGCCGAAATGATTCAGAAAATGTCATCGTATTTTTGTCAAATTTAGCAAATTTGAAAATCTCTGCAACCAAACTAATCCTATGTGCTTGTCAACACACTTTTTTTTCTCTGCAACCAAATATTTATTTGCCTAGGTAGGAATGATGATGAATAATTGCTGTAAATAAATTTGGTTGCAGATCCCAATAGGGGACTGCAACAAAATTCATTCATTACGATGTTTCAAGTATTCAAGTACATTTCTGTCCTGCAACCACATTTTCAGATGTCAGATATGATATGTCATGATATAGAAAACCATATCTGCTATTATGATCCCTTTGTATAATCAGTTTCTCTTACTTCAGTAGCATGTAAACATCATTATGGAGCCCCCGTCATTTGGACCCTTGAATTACTCTTAGGCCCAAACTTTGATCCCCAAGGTGGGACGTATCATAATTTCAAGAAGAGAGTAACATGAAAATGGAAAGGTTATGGACGACAGACGCCCGATGGACGGACGCCAGGCGACGACCCATGCCATAAGCTCATGGCCTTTAAATCTGGCCAATAAAAAATAACATGTATGGTTTAATTAAAGCAGTATGTTACCAACGACCAAGCCTTTAATCTTACAAAAGAAAAAGAGCAGGGCCCATATTTTCGAAGCTGTCTTAATGCTAAGATATTCGTAAGTGCCATACATTAACATTGACTTACGACTGTCTTAGCACTAAGACAGCTTCGAAAATATGGGCCCTGCCCTTTTTTCATTCTTTGATCCGCCACTGAACAAAGTTATCTTAACCTTTATCACAAGTTAACATTTCAAACATAATGTGCCCGTTGATATACAATGGGTATTACCTGGAGCTTGGATTCTCTTTATATCCACGGTGTCATTCTCAGGATGATTGAAGCTGAAGCACATGCCGTGGTCAGTCATCCGCTCGGTGAAATTGTGTGGCCCACATGCTTTCCCATGCCAAGTGCAACTGAAGTTAAACGTGATTCGGTATCCCTCAGAGAAGTGGACATCACATTATTTACTCGCATCATATGTAATCTCTCAAGCCAGCTAGCCCGTTCAGTGTGACTTCGTTATGTCAGCATGCATTCACAGGAACTCGATATCGTAATTAAACTTTATTAAAACGGAGGTAAAAAACTGCACCCTATATCAAATAGAGTAAAGGAACATGTGCAGCATAATTTGTATATCTAAGCATTGCTAATGTCCATTAAGCATTTGATCGAAAATGGACTGCGGAGTAAAAGGGAGAGGTTTTTGTGGTCAATTTTCGATTTTGAAGACATATTAAAGTTATCTTAGAGGTGACATGTTGTGGAAATCAGCATAATCAGTATAATTGAATGTCACAAATTCTTATCGTTACGTTTAATCTAATGTTGAATGGACCCTTCAATCGGCAATATGGCTGCTCTCAATCAATCATGGGATTTTGTTCAATGTCATGTCAAGGGATTGTTCCTATCTGGAGAATTAAATATATTTCAGCCTTCAACATCAAACAACATTAACCCGGATGTACTACAAAGCCAGTTGGTCTATATGTTAAATCTCTGATAGTTATTGTTCATATTTGATACATCTTTGATACGTGACATCGTAAAAAGTTAAAAATTTCAGACATTTCGGGATAAATCGATCGTCGAGGGCGAAGGTCAAAGCACATCGCACAAGAGGAAGCTAGAACACTGACCCAATGATCATATCCGTCTTTGTGTGAGCTATATCAACAAACAGATCATTCAGTGTGAGGTTTGTAGCATTATAACTGTCCAGTCTTGAAGAGTTGAAGGAATTGATATCTTTGTACATATCTGTCACCAAGTTGTAATATCCAAGTTCTTCAGCACGGGTGGCCCTATTAAAGCATAATGAAAACATTTATCAACAAAATATGTGACACAAATATATGTCCAACAAAGTATTTTATACTGTTCAGTTTCATAAGAAGCATGTGCACATTGCACAGGTAGAACACTATCGACAGTTATGTGAACAGATCGAATGCTCAGTTTTAAACAACGTTGTACAACTCTCTATGATGAGACATGTCGTACTACAACAGAGGATACGAGTTGAGTTACCTATATGAGAAGAGAACAGAGAGCCAGTGAGTTCTACAAAGTATCTATAATATCTAGTATTATCTACCTATTATACTTATTTCCCTCGAGGGCAATACTATCGGAGGTAATATGTTTACCTACCTCAGAACAAAATTGATTAAATGTGACGC
Source organism: Gibbula magus (assembly GCA_936450465.1). Lineage (NCBI taxonomy): Eukaryota > Metazoa > Mollusca > Gastropoda > Trochida > Trochidae > Gibbula > Gibbula magus. The sequence continues at coordinate 59,651,453 of OW388292.1, read as the reverse complement.
AATGAACACTATTAAGGACGAACGTTTCTTCTTTGATGTTGTGTTCTTAATGCGGAAGTAACCTGTCTTTATGTAATGGATAACACCTGAATGCGAGGGCGTTCTAGGGCAAATGCCTCTCTTGCTAGAACGCCCAAAGAATGAGGGTGTTATCAATTTAACAAACAAACAACTAACGTGAGTGGATGTGTCTTAATGTTTTACTGCAGGTGGTCCAAGTAAAATAAAGCGCACAAAAAATATCATGGAAGCATCTCTGACAGCAGTATACTGACCAACAATCAACCCTTCTCAGTAACCAATCATTCATGGTCCAGTGGAAGAGCGTTGGACTACAAAGCGATGGGGTTGCGGGTTCGATTCCCGCATTGTCTGCTATGAAAAACTTCTTGTACTTGTAGGGCCTAATACTGGATAATACCCTCTTAGAAGGTTATTATTCTGTTCAAGGCCTCCAAACAGGGTACTATCCAGAATAAGGCCTTTTCAATAAGAATCATAATGCCCGAGTTTCTTTCGTAGGGAAATTCTCCCGGAAAAACAACTGAATTCAAAGACAAATGGGCATGGAGGTATATAATCATGTATAAGTTACCGCATGTTTCTTAAAGGTGCACACAAAATGTATCCTATATATACCTCAAGGCCCATTTAACACTCTTTGAACATCCCTGAGAAAGGGAGAAGGGCCTTACAAATCCTATATCGAGAGGGCCTTCCACAGGATATTACCCCGCTAGGAGGGCCTTGTACAGTATAATACCCTCCCAGCAGGGAATTATACAGTAGAAGGCCTGCTAAGTAGGATTCCTTGCACTCAATAAATTCTAAGTCCCATTGAGTAAGATAATGCTTCTACAAAATTGCCATGTTTAAAATGTTCAAAGCCGACAATGTGGGCATCGAAACCCACAACCTTCCACTTTGTAGCTCACGACATTACCACTAGACCACAGGGGATTGGTGACAAGGATTGTTGGTCTCTACTTTGCTGTCCGATGATATTTTATGTGCGCTTTATTTGACTTGAATCACCTGTACAGCTGCTGAATAAAAGTTTGTTACATTGCTATGTTTACATGACGTTTGAGAATTAATAGACAAACAACAAGTTTATAAATGGTCGTATTGTAGCACTATTTGGTATCAAAAGAAAGTACATCCACTCAGGAATATTAATATTTTTTTTTTTCTCAGTACCTGTATTGGTTTAGACATGAATTCCTGGAAGCTGCGACAGGTATCTTTTTAGACAAAATACCAATATTTATTTACCAACTTTCAAAGCTCCTGGCTTGAAGTAGGCAATCCCTTAGCAGTTGCGTTACCAATAATGTCCCAGAGAGTCCAAATAGAGTTAATGTTTTGGGAATGCCAAGGGTATTCAAATTATGGTATGTTCAGAACAGCCCAAAATGAACGACCATTCTTAGAAAATTGAGCAATGGATTTTATTTTGTAGAAATCTGATTTTTTAAACAGAAATACAAGACATTCTTATTATGTTTTAAGGCGTTAATGATCCAATTCTGATATTTCTTGGAATTACAGAATACCAACCACCGTTTAATATTCCAGCAGCAATTTTCGGACAATATCCCCCAAAATGGACTTTGGGGTTGCTGTTTTACAGCCGACTCTGGGCAATAACTTCTGTACTTCTTACTTTGAAAACGCCTTACTTAAATCTTACGAATATTACTAAAACATGTGAAAAAAGATTTGTCAGCGAAAGGAACATGGTTCCAATTTGGCCCCCAGTAAAATCTGCGTGCTCTTCGCCAATTTCTTCTTGTTTTCTCTACAGTCATTCAAAATGAGTTTTCTGCACGAGGACCTAGCATTTAAACCCAAATTGTTGAACATGCCCGGAGATAGTCATGTGGCTGAACCACAAATCAACCCTTTTCTGAACAATATCCCTCAGAATGTTAAGAGTTTAGACCCTGTTCTCACACACTGATTTCGTGTCAATCTCACTTCTCCATTAGTTGTGTTTCGTTGTCTGCAATATATTCCTGCAGGTATAACATGTTCTGTAGCATTACATTTTTTAATCAACTTCTTCACACCACAATTTTTTACCCTACACATGACTTGTATATTTCGGTCATTACTTTTGAACTGGTATCCATTCCATTCCAGTATGCCTGACGGTGGCAATCCAGGTTATTTCACTAAAAGTCGTATTTCGTCACTTTAACATATTCACTGCATGATATATTTATATAACCAGTTGTCTGGGACGATTATGCCAATGAAAACAGATAGAATTTTCATTTGCAATATAAATTATCATAGAATACGAGCAACAAGTTTTGAAACATTGTTCAGAACCTGTGTAAACTTGGATTAAATAATGTACATACTTTATTCAAAAGCAATTTATGTGTTGAAGAAATATGCAATAGTTATGTTTCAAAACATTTTAAAGTTGACATGCAAAACAAGAATGAACTCAACGCAACGAACTGATGATACCTGCAGTTTTCATATTTGCAACTTTAGCACTAATTTCAGTGCAACCAGAATATATGCATAATATCAACAAATTCCTAACTTCATTTGCATTTACAACGATTTAACTAACTTATTATGAGAAGAAAACACTACGTTTAGAAGTTTTGTGGAAAATAATGAAACAAATGTGAATGTAACAAACTTTTGTTCAGCAGCTGTTTGTACTGCAGTTAAAACATTTAGACAATTTCACCCACACTTTAGTATTTTTTTTCGGTATATCAAATAGATAACACCCTCATCCTCGGGAATTCTAGCAAAGAGAGGCCTTTGCCTAAGGGAGGGCAAATGCCTCTCTTTGCTAGAACGCCCGAGGATGAGGGTGTTATCCGTTACATAATACATGCCAACATACCATATTTCATCAAATATACCATAATTACTAGGTTCCAATTAAAATCGAGCAACGTCATTATAGGTGTGTAGAAACAGGAACATGTAGTTATATGACGCGCGTCAATCGCGGTGCATTGTTCGATTTTCGATCAGAATTCACTACCTTTACCTTTATATCGTCACTATATTGAAAATCATCAAAATGGTAATTATCGACAACAGTCAGTACTTTTTAATGAAATAACACCATTGATAACGTCGGGCATATTTGCTCCCAACAACACAATAATGGATGCACCTTAAATATATAAGGTGTCCGGTAGAACGAGGTCTGACTGTATCTATATTTCGGTGCATCCTTCGCACATATAAGCACTCGAGTTTTGGGCAGTCCTATAGGACATCTCTTCTCTGTATCCTCTGTTTATTGCCGATATGTTAGAGTTCTAGTATAATTATAATACGCCTTGTCGTACCTGAACGTGTTTTGGTTGCAGATTGTGACAGTTGGAAATATCATGGTGTCATTAAAGTTGACCTTGACATTGACGTTGACCGGAAGACTGTAGAAGTACACGATGCGGTCCAGAATCTGGTAGCTGGAGACTGTCATGCAGCCTACTACCAGTAGGATCCATATCACCCTGGAATTAAGGGGTATAGGCTTTAGATTTTAAACTAGTATTCAGGTCCTGGTCCTGTGGGTAAGATGGTTACAAAAACTACAAATTTCTTCTGGCCAATCACTCTTTTTTAGCCATATGTTCTTGAAAAGAAGTCTTAAATAGAAGGATTGACGACTGATGTCGTGCTTTATGCTGTAACCACGTTCAGTCCTTATGAGCTATGAATTTATAATGTTTTAAAGGGCACGTTTTTGGTGCATTATTTTTTCTCAAAGTTTCCATTTATTATTATTGTATTACTAACGCTTATACAGTTAGAACTCTCTTCGGTAAATCTTTGGAAATCCCGTCGAGTCAGAATTTTTCCAATGGAATTTTTTTCTTCCAATGGAATTGTTTTCCTCCAAAGGAAATATATGGAAAAGGGTCGTAGGATTAGTCATTGAAGGCAGTTTTGATAATAATGAATTTATGAAATATTATAATTCTTTTTTTATTGACTTTTCAATGAAACGTTGATTTTAATCATAAATATTGAGTTAGATGAAATATTGATTTTGGAAAAAATATAATGTTTGTGAAATGTTGACTTTGGAAATATTTATTGACTTTGTTGGAAGTTTTCCTTTCATAAAATATTTAATTTGATGACATGTTGAGTTATGTGAATTGTTGACTTTGGAAATATTTATTGACTTTTGTGAAAGTTTAATTTAAATAAAATGTTGACTTTGGTGACATGTTGGTTTTGAAAAAGATATTTTGAATTAAGTGAAATATTAAATTGTGAACTGTGAATTATGATATGTTTGCTTGCTAACATGAACTTGAATATAACTTAATTCTGAATTTGAAAAAAAACGGACAATGAGAACTTTTTTTTCATTTGTAATAGGATGATACTCAAATGAACTTTATTACACAAAGTGTGTTTTTGTTTGAGTCGGTAAACTGAAAACAGAGATATCGTCTACTTCTGAGATGGGAAAAGACTCATTATATATGTTGATAGGGAAAATACCCCTCCTATGTGTTTCAATGAACATTTGACTCGATCTTGCATCTCTGAAAAGGGATTTATCTGAGATTTTATGAACGCTTCAAAGGTAATCTTGCCTACTACACTTATGATATCTCTTTCACTGTGAGCAACGGATCCTATCAATACTGGTGGTCATAGATAATAGTGATATGTCATTATTATTATAATTTAATGATCCTACTATGATGATATTGATATTTTCTGATATGGTAAAATTTAATATTCAATTAGCATTTGATTTGAATGAAACACTGTACCTCATTTGAGTTTATACTCCATATTAAGCGGAGAATTCGGATATGTTATCAATGCTTCAAATGAAATATTGATTTTCTTTCTATTGAGGGATATATTCCCTGAATTACAGATTTTTTGAAGTTCTTCAATATTATGTATAGTATTATCATAATGACATTAAAATTCAAAATTTATTTAAAATGGGAGCATGATTTTATTCCCCTCAATGATTTTCTTTATTTTTTTAAAAAAATTTTTTATTATTTTTTAAACTTTTTACTTCCCCGCCCCAGTAATTCTTTTTATGTTTTTCCCATTTTCTTTATTTCTAAATACCTGTTCCCAACGGGTACATACTCATTCTGAGAACCTAATCTCCTGTCAAAAAATCAAACTTGACAATCTGAACCTAACACAAATGGCCATTGAAACAAACTACCAAATACATTTATTTCAAGTTATAAAGAAATATCACGTCTTTATACTGACCTTGCAAATAATAAATGAATACAGATAATATCAAAAAGATAAAAATCATCTCTGCAAATTGTAGAGGTTTGGGTGATAAAAATAAAAGAAGAGAAGTAATGGATTTCTATAGGAAAAAACATTACTCAATTATATGCTTACAAGATATTCATGTAGCCAAAGACGACACTAATATTATGAGAAATAAATGGGGTTTGCAATCAATCATAGCACCTTGCAGGTCAAATGCAAGGGGAGTAGCAATATTATTTAATAATGATATTGATTTGACTATTCACAGAACTATTGAAGATGAAAATGGAAACTTTATTCTCACTGATATTACTGTTGAAGACAAAAGATTCACATTAGCAAATTTATATGGTCCAAACAATGATGAGCCTGACTTTTATATTCAACTCTTTGAAAAAATATTTTCTTTAAACAATGAATCATTAGTCATTGTTGGAGATTGGAATCTTGTTTTAGATCCTTCAATTGATTTAGAAAAGTATAAACACATAAATAACCCTAAATCAAGGGATGTTGTCATTAAAAATCTAGAAAACTATGATCTTTCTGATATATGGAGAGAAATGAACAAATATGATACAAAAGTAACGTGGTGGAAAAACAAATTTTTCCTGATCTCCCAGGATATGTTTGATATAACTTTGGATTCGGATATTTTACCAGGATACAAGTCTGATCACTCAGCTATATCATTAACTCTCTCTAATACTATTAATCAAGAGAGAGGTAAGGGATATTGGAAATTCAATACCTCACTATTACTACATCAGGAATATAGTGATTTAGTTAAACAAATTTTGAAAGAAACCATTGAAGAATACTCAGAAAAGGATTCATCAGAGAATATAAATAGTGAGTAGGACAATGTTAAAATTACAATAAGTAGCATTTTATTTCTAGAAACTTTTCTCATGAAAGTCAGAGGTAAATCTATTTCTTATTCCTCTTTCTTGAAAAAAAATAAGAAAAATAAGACTATTGATTTGGAAAATAAAATAAAAGACTGTGAAGACAACATAAGAAAAGATTTCCAAAATATGAGTGAATCAATGCTATCTGAACTTTCCAAATATAAAAGGGAACTAGAACAAATAAAGGAAGAAGAGATAAAGGGAATTCAGATCAGAAATAGAATCAAGTGGTATGAAGAAGGAGAAAAATCTACGAAATATTTTTGTAATTTAGAAAACAGAACTGTTGTCACTAATGCAATTAATAAAATTGTTACAGACAAGAATGAGATAATTACTAACACTAGTTCCATTTTAAATGAATTAAAATATTTTTATAAAACACTTTACTCTGCAAACAAAGATCTTGAAGAAAATGTAAATTTAAATAATGTGGAAACTCCAAATATAAGCTATGAATTAAAAGAAGAGCTTGAAAAAGACATAACAATAAATGGAATAAACTTTGCTGTCAGAAATATGAAGAACAATAAGAGCCCAGGAATTGATGGATTTCCAATTGACTTTTTAAAGTTTTTTTGGAATGACCTTAAGGAATTGATTTATAAAATGGTGAAAGAAGTTACCACAGAGAATGAATTATCCCTAACTATGAAGAGAGGAGTTATAACCTGCATACCAAAGGCTAATAAAGATAGATCAAGGTTAAAAAATTGGAGACCAATTACACTTTTGAATGCAGTTTATAAAATAATAAGTACTTGTATAGCAAATCGTTTTTAAAAAACTTTGGACACACTTATTCATGGAAATCAAACCGGTTTTATACCAGGCAGAACTATTAGTGAAAACACAAGACTATTATATGATATTATATTCGAAACAAAAGCTAGAAAGATCCCTGGGTTACTTATTTTAATTGACTTTGAAAAAGCCTTTGATACAGTCTCAAAAGATTTTATTAACATAGTTCTTAACAAATTTGGTTTTGGTCCACAAATAATACAATGGATTAATTCTCTTACATATCAAACAACTTCTTGTGTGATACAAAACGGATATTTGTCAGAATTTTGTAATAATGAAAGGGGCTGTAGACAAGGTGACCCTCTATCACCCTACCTGTTCCTCTTCGTAGCTGAAATCTTAGGTTGTATGATAAGAAATAATGATAAGATTAAAGGTATTGTTATTGATGACGAAGAATATAAATTAGGTCAATATGCATATGACACAGAATAATTTTTAGATGGTACTGAAGACAGCTTATTTGCAGCTATTGAAACTCTAAATTTATGTTATAAGATGTCAGGTCTTAAACTGAATATAGACAAGACTAAAGCAATTTGGATTGGCTCAATGGCAGGAAATGAAAACATTTTATGTTCTGATTTAAAAATAGAATGGTATAATGGAGAATTTGAGGTTTTAGGAATTAAATTTACTCCAACCCTTGAGGATTTATGGGTAATCAATACCAGAAAGAGATTAGAAGAAATAAATAGATTATTAGCAGTTTGGAGAAGAAGAAATTTAACTTTGATTGGAAAGATTACTGTTATCAAAACCCTAGCCCTTTCTAAACTAGTTCATATCTTCAGTTCACTACCTAATCCCCCAGATGACTTCATCAATTCTCTTGAACAATCTTTTTTTAAGTTCATTTGGAATGATAAAAAAGACAAGATAAAAAGAAGTACCCTTAAAAGATTAAAGACAAAAGGGGGATTAGATATGGTTGATATAAAAACTTTTATTACAGCACTAAAACTATCTACCCTTAGACTTTATTGTAAAAAATCATCAAATAGCAACCCCTGTAATATACCCTTTCAGGACATTTTCAATTATGGGGCAAACATAGACAAAATAAGCAGTTTTGAAAATCCCTTTTGGAAGGATGTTATGAAATCATGGAATAGTTATTGTAGAAAATTCAATGCGGATCGAGACAATATTGATGATATTCTTGCAGAGCCACTATGGCTTAATCATAATTATAAAAATTATTCCCATATTATCAGAAATTGGGCAACAAACGGTATTTTGACAATAAAAGACTTATGTGATGAGAATGGAATCATGGAATTTGATAAACTCCAATAAAAATATAAGATTAGAGGGACAATACTGGACTATGTTTATTTACTTCATATTATCCCCAATTGTTGGAAATACATTCCTATTTATAATTTATACATAAGTATTTACCAAAGGAATATTATGAAATGTACAAAAGGTTCAAAACTATTTTACAATAGGTTGATTGACAATGATGATAACATTGAAATTTGCAAAGAATGGGAATTCATTTTTGATGATAATCGCTTCGACTGGAAAAATATTTTTTATTCATATAGATATAGATTGAAAGATGTGAAACTGATCGATTTTCAATATAGATTCAATATATATTGTTTACACAAAAAAGGAACTGTTAAGAATGAAGTTTGTTGATAAGGATGTTTGTAGTTTTTGTAATGCTGAATCTAAAAGCCTCTGTCATGTATTTTGGGATTGTTGTGTTACAAAACAATTTTGGAATGAACTGGAAATGTGGTTAAATGACAATTTACATAATAAGATAACACTTTCAAAATATTCGGTCTGGTTTGTTACTTTTGGTAATAATATTTTGATCAACAATATAATCTTATCAGCAAAGATATACATCAATTTATGTAATATAAAGAATTCGCTATTGAATTTCAGCAATTATTTAAATATTTTAAAGGACATTTATAAAGTTGAAAAAATTCATTTTCAAAAGAAATGATGAAATGTATAAATTTGAGTATAAATGGAAACTTTTAGTTAACAAATTTAATTAATAATATCCTCCATAGCTCCATGCTCATAATTACATTTGTATAATCAACTGCAGATGTATTTTGTTGTACCATCTCTTTGAACTCTGTTGTACTCTGTATTGTGTACTTTGGATTTGTATGATACCCTTGGGAACAAATAAAAAAAAAAACATTAAAAAAAATAAAATAAAACATTAAATAAAAAAAATATTAAAGTTGATCAAGTATTGACTTGACGAAATGGTGACTTTGAAAATTTTTATTGACTTTTGTGAAAGTTTAACGTAAATAAAATGTTGACATTGAAAAAGATAATTTGAATTTAGCGTAATGTTAACTATGATCAAGTATTTATTTGGTGAAATGTTGACTTTGGAAATATTTATTGACTTTTGTAAAAGTTTAACTTAAATAAAATGTTGACTTTGAAAAAGATTTTTTTGAATTTACTGAAATGATGACTTTGAAAATATTTATTGACGTTTGTGAAAGTTTAACTTCTATAAAATGTTGACTTTGTTGACATGTTGGTTTTGAAAAAGATATTTTGAATTTAGTGAAATGTTGACTATGATCACATATTGACTTTAGTGAAATGTTGACTTTGGTCACATATTGACTTGGGAAATATTTCTTGACTTTAGAGAAAGTTTAACTCAAATAAAATGTTGACTTTGAAAAAGAAAATTATCATGTGTCCTTCCCCTAAAACATATATTGAGATTACAGATATGTAGTATTTTTAAAAAAAATACGTTTCCACAGTATACTCTATTATAAAATATTCACCTTTGCGAAATGTTGACTCTTGGAATATTAATTGCATTGATGAAGTTTCTATCTACTGACTTTTTTAAAGTTGAACACTAATGTCTGGATAAAGGTGGATGTTCAGACAGTATGTGTTATGTCATTTGACTACGCTGTTGCCCACATTACATCAGTCACCATGACTGATTATTTATACACACCTGATTGCAATTTAATCATGCAACTGAGGTTTTAGGGATATATCAGACTTGTGTTTCACAATACCCTACTGCGTCCCTCTCGGTATTACGTAACATGTGTATTCGGTCAACTCATTAAGGCCAACAGGTAGTTAATTACCGGTTCAACGCCACTGACCCACCAGCTAGGTGTTACGAGAACGCCAATGTAGTCAGAGTTCGATAGAGTGACCACATGAGCACTTATTTGTTTCCGATCTGTGTGCATTACACTGCAAATTTATCTGCGATCAGATGACATTCTCGACCATGAACTAATAGCACTTGGTAAAGTTATTGAGAATGTTTAGGTGGGTCTTAACAAACGTAAATTATGTAACTTTAACATATCAGATAATGAATTTGTTTTGTTTTTGTTACAGGCGAACAGTTATAATATGCATAATAATATCCATGTAGGATTTGCTGACTTTTAAGATATTGACTTTGGTGACTGGAAACTATGTATTGGCTTATAGCTTAATAAGGTAAAATGATTCTAAATCCCCATGTGTGACGTCTTGGCTTTTCTAAAAGGAATTGTAAACACTCAGAAAGGCGATGATCGTATCTATGTATATTGGAAATCACATATTATTATCTAATTGTGTTCGGTATAAATCAAAACATAAAACACATACAGTCGCTGTTGGAAAAAGTTATTTAGTAGCTCCACATTTAAGGTTGTGATGAATGATGCCATTAATACCGATGCCGTTGAAATCTGGTCAATTTAAACATAAAACACAGAATTATTGATATAATAAATAGAATATCTGTCAATTCTTGACACATATCATGTTCACCTCATCTCGTGAGGTGGAAGAGTAATATATTCTCACTTGCGCCGTCGCTGCATGCAAAAATATAAACTTGTACTTCACTCGATGAGATAATCCTGGTATAAATCAAGAAAATAAGATAGATAAGAAAGACAGATATCATCTATATATTTATATTTAATTGTATTGTGCTGTATATCATGAGGTTATGGATAGACGCGTAGGATATTCGTTCTCAGAGATCGACCACATTTGCTATTCGTTTGATTTATGTAAAACATTAACAATTTAACCGTAAAAACATTGATTAAACATCGTATTTATCAAAAAATATTTCTTGCCGTCATAAATCAAAAGCATAAACATAAGCCATTTTAGTTTGTTGTACATTTAAATATATCGCATATATATGCATAAATGAATATTCAAAATAAAGTACACCTATTGTATAATGTAAAAATCGACGGTATACTTAATTATCATATTCTATAAACATGAAGACACAAAATGGAAATGGGAGAGTTATGGGACATGGATTTTGATGTCTCGGTAATGTATAATAAATGTATGTATGATAACTTGATAACGTACGTGCTTTCAAATCATATATTACAATATGAATACGAAATACAAACGTGTAGCATGCAATGGTTATGTAACTGCATGAACATTTAGATATTATGACACTTCCAACAACCGTACACACTATTTGAAACGAAATATATGTGGTTAACCGTTAAATGTAATAATCAAAGTCATGATATCGGTACCTGTCTATCTATAATAATTTGAATTTCAAAGTGTCTTGTAACAAACATTTAAAACTATTTCCGTGCTGTAGTAACACTTATACTTGGCAAAATTGTCAACTTTAAAATAAAAAGAGAATACATGTAAATTATTCATTAAGCTCTCAAACAAATTTAACAGTGTGTGGGTCATCCTAAGATCAAAATTCTAGACTAGTTCCAAGAGTTCGAATTAATTAAACTGTACTGTAAACGGTACTGGCGAATTTGATAACGCAACAAATAAAGACATTCTGAATTCATGACATCACTACATTTCTAAAAGTACACTGATTATTGATAGAAAGCGAATAATAAATATATAAGATTAGTGAGAATAATATTGGCGAACTAATCGATTGTACAAACGAGGCAAAGCAGTATTTTGAAGCTAGGGACAACTGAGCACTGCCATCAATAAACGTATATACGTATGTATTGTTTTAGCTATTCAATGAATAAAACAGCTCCAAATCGAATCAAACAAGACTTAGAGGGGTAAGAAATGGACTGTTTCATTTCCGTAATGGATAACAACCTTGTGCTTTTTGTTCACTCATCCATTTAATAAAGGCTTATTAGTGTCTTAATATTGGGGCTTCTGACTCAATTGGCATTCTCTGCTCACCAAGGAGCTAGGTCAGAGGCGTTGAACCGGTAACTAATTACCTGTTGGCCTAAACGAGTTGAGACTTCTGTGATGGGTTAGTTGACCAAATACACATGTTACGTAATACCAAGACAAGCTCGTTTACAGACAGGGTGTTCTGATAGCTAGGACATACCCAAGTCTGGTATATCATATATCTGTAACCTGCAATCAGTTGTGTATAAATCATCAGTATTGGTGACTGGTGTATTGTGGGCAATAGCGTAGTCAAATGATCTAACACTTACTGTCTGAAACGCGCTCCTTTAGCCATACATTAGTGTTTTCAAAGTGTCATTAAATTCCAACTTCAACAACCCCAACAACTATTTCAAAGTCAACATGTCACCAAAGAGAAACTTTTGAAAGTCAACAATTCAGTAAACTCAAAATATCTTCTCAAGGTCAATATGTCACTAAAGTTAACATATCATTAACGATAAACTTTTACCAAAGTCAATCAATATTTTCAACGTCAATCTGTTACAGTACATTATAATTGAAGTTTCATGACTGCCTTTCTAGGATCACATGTTATATAATAGTTGTGCATTAGATCTATAAGAACATTTGCACGTGTCGGAATGTTGGCCACCCCTAATAGTGTGGTACATGGTAGGAAATACACAAACAATTAAGTGAGGGTCGGTACATGATAATTAGTTAATGGTCATTCCCGTCACCTGTTATTACACCAACACGCGAATTCCCATGGTCACTGACGGGGAGACGTTCTCATGCACATTATGTAAGCCCTGGGACTTTCTAATACACAGCACACTTAAATACTGTTAAAATCATTATATTATCGCTTTAAATTGGATTCGCTACTTTCTTTGTCACAATCACTCCATGTTTTTCTTGGAATATGTCTATATCGATTGAAATGCGATGTGTATTCAATATTTCAGTATGCATAAGATACACATGAGAGGTCTATCACTAGTTAATAACTGTCAAAGCTATGAAACTATTTTTGGTCTCACATAGAATGCACCATCAGCTTAGTTGTGATATCCATGGGTTTGGACATATTTGAAACAATAAGCCTTTGATGTCTAATTGAAAGTGTTAAACCTTTTAGAAAAGCCAAGACGTCACACATGGGGATTTAGAATCATTTTTACGTTATTAGGCTATAAGCCAATACATAGTTTCCAGTCACCAAAGTCAATATCTTAAAAATCAGCAAATCCTACATGGATAATTCTATGCATATTATAACTGTTCGCCTGTAACAAAAACAAAACAAATTCATTATCTGATATGTTAAAGTTACATAATTTACCTTTGTGAAGACCCACCTAAACATTCTCAATAACTTTACCAAGTGCTATTAGTTCATGGTCGAGAATGTCATCTGATCGCAGATAAATTTGCAGTGTAATGCACACAGATCGGAAACAAATAAGTGTTCGTTTGGTCACTCTATCGAAGTCTGACTACATTGGCGTTCTCGTAACACCTAGCTGGTGGGTCAGTAGCGTTGAACCGGCCTTATAATTTAATGAGTTGACCGAATACACATGTTACGTAATACCGAGAGGGACGCAGTATGGTATTCTGAGAGTCAATAAAGTCTGATATATCCCTAAAACCTCAGTTGCATGATTAAATTGCAATTGTTCTTCCGTTATATATCTGTAACCTGCAATCAGGTGTGAATAAAGAATCAGTCATGGTGACTGATGTAATGTGGACAATAGCGTAGTCAAATGACCTAACACATACTGTCTGAAACATCCACCTTTAGCTAGCCATTAGTGTTCAACTTTAAAAAAGTCATTAGATAGAAACTTCATCAATGCAATTAATATTCCAAGAGTCAAAATTTCGCAAAGGTGAATATTTTATATGAGAGTATATTGTGGAAACATATTTCTTTTTAAAATACTACATATCTATAATCTCAATATATGTTTTAGGGGAAGGACACATGATAATTTTCTTTTTCAAATTCAACATTTTATATAAGTTAAACTTTCACAAAAGTCAATAAATATTTTCAAGGTCAACATTTCACTAAAGTCAATATGTGATCATAGTCAACATTTCACTAAATTCAAAATATCTTTTTCAAAGTCAACATTTTATTTAAATTAAACTTCCATAATAGTCAATAAATATTTCCAATGTCAACAATTCACATAACTCAAAATATATTTTAAAAGTCAACATGTCATCAAATTAAATATTTTATCAAAGTAAAACTTCCAACAAAGTCAATAAATATTTCCAAAGTCAACAATTCACAAACATTATATTTTTTCCAAAATCAATAATTTATCTAACTCAAAATATATCATTAAAATCAACGTTTCATTGAAAACTTCACCAAAGTCAATAAAAAAGAATTATAATATTTCATAAATTCAATATTATCAAAACTGCCTTCAATGACTAATCCTACCACCCTTTTCAACATATTTCCATTGGGAAAAAAAATTCATTGGAAAAAAAAAATTCCATTGGAAAAATTTCCAGAGAACTCATGCAGGGCATTTAAATAATGAAATTTGTTTATAAAAAATGTTAGTCCTGACACTTTTTTGTCGCGACAAACTTCTGATTCGACCGGATTTCCAAAGATAAACTGTAGAGCATTAGTATATTGTTACTTTAGAGAGTAAAAGATCTCATTACATGACCCGATGATTCATATAGTTTATTCACATTTTTCCAGGCCACATTCTTTTAACCCTTGCAATCAGAATCTTTTAGGATATATCGTTTTCTTTGTTTGGGTTAATACCCTTTGTTGATGCAAGTTGTTGAATTCATGCAAGATTAGCAGCAAGTGAAGTACCGTATTTCCTTTACACAGACATAAAGACCGTTGTGCGTCCTCTGTGCAACCAAAAATAACCAACAGATCGCCGTTGGATGCTCAAGGGAGGCAGAATGGTTGCTAAGGTCGTGAGGGGGTGGCACAAGGGATGTTGAGACGCGAAGGACGCCAACAACTTTTGAACATGCTCAAATCTTTCGCAGAGGGGTCGCCGACGATCATGGTCGCTCAAGGGTTGCTCCCATGAGGCAGAAAGGTCGTACAATGGACGTTCTTAGGTCGCAAAGGACGCTCAATGGTCGCCATGTAAGACATTCGCTAACGTTGGGCGATGCCTCTGCCTTCCTTGTGCCCCTACTGCGTCCTCTGAGTCGTTTATATCACGACCGTTCTGCCTTCATGCAGCAACCATGACGAGTTTTGTGCGTTCTTTCTGCATTCACTCAGCTTTCTGTGAGCGTCCTAGATTCTCCAAAAATAGATGATCGATTCTCACATGTTTCCCTGTTTCTGTTGGCAAATCATTAATAAGACTATGGCACCAAAAAGGAGCAAGACAACAGAAAAGTCAAGCAAATAAAGATGTATAAACTCACTTGTAAAGCAACGACATCACATATTCAACAATAACAACAGAATGCTGCTGTCGGATAAAGTCGATTTTAAATGTCTTTGATAATAAAAAAGCTTTGTAAAGAAGTATGCACAATTTCATTCATTCGGTTTTGATACTTTCATCATGATCTTTATTCAAATACACACGGGGTGTTGATATAGCTTTTTCAACATGGATTTTGGCCAGAATGTTGAGTAATTTTGTTTACAAAATTACGAAATACCGAAAATTAATTAATAAAAGATGTTGGCGACCTATTTTAATTCTTAACTCTAAAATTGAAGCATCGTAGGACATCGTAAAACAAGCCAAAAAGTCCCTTTTTACTCTCCTATATCTCCCCGTTAAGAAGATTTTAAAAAGAGACTAGTTTTTAGAAGGCATGATTTTTTAGAAATATGAACAGATAATGTTTCATAAACTTAAATTTAACCCATTTAACTTCTTGAGAATGATGAAGCCCTGTGTCATTCGTTGGTTTTAATAATTTCATGCATTTTTGTATATTTATTTCTTTAGGTTTAAAAAAAAAAAAAATCATATTCTTCTGCAAAAAACAATGACGATGTTGTTAAAGCAGTAGAGCTTCTTGTGTTTTATTGCAGCCGCAAAAGCTAATTGGTTGGTTATGTTTTACTGTTGGAATGGTACTGAAACAAATGGAGACTAATGCAGCTTATTATAGACCCAGTCTAATCCAGGTTGCTGAACACTCGCAGGTATCACTGAAGCATTGTTCAGGTGTCGCAGAGGATGCAGAAATGTTACTGCATGGTCGGCCAACTGTCGTCAATGGTGGCACAGCGAAGCCACAGAGGAATTGTTGTTAGGGTTGCACAGTGCAATGTGGTGGCTCCGTAAAAGTGCAGGTCATTCAAAGATAGTCATGGAAATTATCGTTATTTGCATTTTAGGTCGGACGAGGGACGCACGAAGATCACAGGACCATTTACACAGACACGGGATTTCGCGAATTCAGCCGACCATTGAGCGTCCTGTCAATTTTTTTGGTCGCTCAATGGTTGTACGAAGGACGCGGCTCTGTGTAAAGGGGCCTTTAACAAGCGCTTGGTCTCCAATTAGCGCCCCTATATCCCCTACACTCTCAATTCACTTACACTGTTTTGGGTCCAAAAATAGGAGAGATGGGAGGAGGGGGTCTTAAATAAACACTGTAGATAATGTTCTCCCTCAAATGTGAAATGAACTCTTTCAATCTGTGTGGAAAACAAATAAAATATCTAAAATAGAGGTTAAGTGATGAACGTGTGGGTAGGTCTGGCAAAATTGGGTATTTACAATTCCAAGTGTTGAAAATCATTGACAATGACTTAATATTGTAGTTTTTGTAATGGCTTTTCTGAGAGCATTTGTCTTGTTTTAAATTTGAATTTTGAATAAACTTGAACTTTGGACTAATAGCTTCTTACCCCAAATGATTGTCTTTTTCAAAACAAAGCATTGTTTCAACCGAGAAATATATAAATTTATGTAATATCAAAAACATAATTCCAATGTTCAGCAATCACAAACAAGTATTAAAGGAGATATTTTGGTAGAATAGCTTATTTAAAAAAGAAATAGTAAAATTGAAAATTGAAAAATAGCCAATGGGCTA
The DNA here is from genome assembly GCA_936450465.1 of Gibbula magus. Classification (NCBI taxonomy): domain Eukaryota; kingdom Metazoa; phylum Mollusca; class Gastropoda; order Trochida; family Trochidae; genus Gibbula; species Gibbula magus. The sequence continues at coordinate 59,634,240 of OW388292.1, read as the reverse complement.
CTGTTGGGAAAATGTTTCTTAACATTTCTTTTCTTAGACACCAATGGGCTTCTGTTTAATTCAAAAGTGTGTCCAATGAGTGCAGCAACCCCTATCTACAACCCTGTAGAAGAAGATGCAAACAGTGCTGATTGTGACGATCCGTTATGGATGCATTGCCTCATTTGAAACTCCAATTTTCTCATAACAAATCTTAAACACTACCGTACAGTTTAGTTTTCAAGAGTCACACGAGTTTCCATGCGTTCTGTTTTCTCAAGTCATAACAATACTCCTGAAAGTTGTATAAAAATATCGCTTTCACTTATTGTCTCATGATTATTATTCCATATGACTGTTACTTCTATTTTGTGTCAAAGTTCCCTTTCAAAAACCCTATTTTCTGTATAGAAGCTCTGGGCTTGCTTTCGGAAATACAGTCATATTCAACTCTTCTTTCATATCTCTAAAAATTCAATACACCTCTTTAATAGCCTACATTCTAGAAAATGTTAGTAAAGAAGGAAGAAGCTGACAGTCATTGTGATTGCATATAAATAAACAACAAATACTAATGTTGGCGCATATATATATTTAAATTTTAAAACATCCCTTACTACAAATTGTAGAGCCAACATATCTGAGTTAAAGAATATCCACACCATGCAAAGATGAAACTAAAAGAATGAAGACCAAGACTGTATACATTCATCACAAGTGTATTACATATAACGCAATGACAATAATTAACCTATTAACATATTTCAACATGTATACATACTTCCAAAGGAGGCACAAGTCACAAGAGTTCTAGTCCCCGTTCCCTCTCGGGTGTTGGGTGTGGAGGGTCTCGTACTCCTTGAGTACTCAGTTTTAATTCGTTATAGACTAGTGGACGAAGGTCTAGCCAGGCTTAGACCTGAGCGGAGGAACGCGGGTCCTTTTGTCAAATGAATTGAGGAATGCGTGTCAACAACTGACGCTCGGCGGTTCTGAGCGGAACTGGTTTTGTCGGCGCGTTTAATGGCGGTAGAGGGCGGAAGATAGCAGAGAACGTTTTCCACACGTTAAGCAGTGGTAAACCCAATTAAAACCGTATAAAACGTTTTCCGGGTGATTTGACCATTGTTCACGTATTGTACTGCTGGACAAATTTTTTTTTAAAGGGCCCTCGCGGAGGCATTTTGCGGGCATTTGTAAACGAGGTGTTAGACTTAGACTTGGATAGACAGGGGAAGACCAGATAACCAGAGGACGAGCGGACACCAGACATAAAAAAATAGCTTGTTCACTTTCAGTATTACAAAATCATAGCCCGTGCTCTTTGTCCATATCAAATTGAACTTTGCTCAGGAAATTAACAAAGCCAGTTTGCTAATTGTCCACTTGTGAGCAGGGTAACTAAATCGATAAACAGGGGTATTGAAAAAACATGCATTGCATGCAAGTGTAGTTGAAATGAGGTGTAGGGGAAACGAGATTGTAAGGGTAATGGGTGTGAATAAGCGGCGGGTCTCTAATAAGTGGTGGGTCTAAACCATTAGATTTATTGATGCTTCCTTAGTTAACTTCAATGTTCTATTAAAGAAATAAGCGCCTGGTCTCTGATTAGCAGAAATACGGTAGCGTGAAGATGTCTACCTCGAGCTCGATTTTAGGATTTGCAATGACATCTTCTGCCGTTCCTGTATACTTTTAAATCATTGACTGCCTGTTCTGCAGCTATCTCATGATGGAATGAGGCCTCCGTGTTCAAACCCTTGCTTTTATACTCGATTTCAAATGAAAATCCTTTGATCTTTGCTGAATACTCCGCAGACATTCTTTGCTTACAGCAGGCCTTCCTCCTTTTATCTGCATCTCATTTATTTCTTACTGTGAGTCTTCCGACGGTCTTCCTTGTATTTTATAGTTCTTCCCGATAAGTGTCGTAACTCTTCCTTGTATGGCATATAGTTTTCACGCAAATATTCCATAGTTGCCTTAGGTCTTCCACGGGGCAATCGTAAATCTTCATTATACCTACATTTTACTGCTGGCTACAGTGTCTGCGGTGGCCACGGATCACAACAGGGCCGTGTTCAACAGAGGTTTCAAAGTAATCGCTCAATGGGCGATTACTTTTAAACCTCTCTTTAAAGGTACATCCATTGTGTTGTTGGGGGTCAAATATGACAAACGTTATAAATGGTCTTATTTTATCGAGAAGTACCAACTGTTACCGAAAACAACCATGTTAATGTTATTTGTCTAAGTATATTGACGATATGAAGGTAAAAGTAGTGATTTATGATCGAAAACCGGACAATGCACCGCGTGTGGCGCGCGCCAACGAGTCAAACGTAATTTTGGAATCTTATTTACGCCAGACAAAATAACAAACTTGGGTTGATAATGTTCAATAGGTCATATAACTACTATGCGTGTAAATAGGACGTGCACTTTCGGTTTCCGCACATGCATAATGATGTTACTCGATTTTAATTGGAAACTAGTAATTATGATATGTTTGGTGATTGGGGATGAACATGCAAGCTAAGTGAATTGGTTTGTATTGTGAACAGAACATATGGTGTGTTGGAATGTATAAAAGCCAAATAAAATTTTATGAAACACAATGGATGCACCTTTAACCCGATTGCTCAATGTAGCCCTAAGTAGCAAGGAGAGTAAACTTCGAGGAATTTGCACCGTGTCGTTCAAGAGAGAATGAGCCCTAATTGAGCGCTACTTGAGCGCTACATTGAGCAATTAATGACCCATAATAAGCGCTCGATGTTATGGAACGGAGTCCAGTTTTCAACGGAAAGATATCAGTGACAGAAGTAGCGATTTTCACACGAATTTACATGGATTTTTGCAATAACGTTACTACAGCCAAAGACTTATAAGTTGCCTTTGTCCCACGCGGAAGAATTGCGGACCAGAAAACCATGGTTTATTTTCGACTACGGAAACTGACGGAAGGACTATGGTTAAGTACGGACTATTCGGGAAGAATTACTGTGTTACAGAGTAGAATTATGAACACTCGGGGTAAACTTACGATTTCTCTCATCCCAGACAAGTTTTTAATCGTAGTTCTGCCATAGCTCAGTGAAATGGGGGTAATAAATTTCCGTACTTGTTCCATTAAATTTTCCGTATGTCTACTGCATTTTATATAATGAGAAAGTAGTTTTCCGCTCAAGCGGTTAACGTTCCATAGGTCTTAATCAGCTCATCCGTAGTTATGTGAAGGTATGACTCTTCAGACATTTGAAAATGTTTCCCAAAATCCTTGTTAATTCGTGTGAAAATGTCTGTCCCCAGTGAAATGAGGGTTCTAACTTTTAAAGCGCACGGTATTTTAAGAGAAAATTGAAAAATTGAAAAATAGCCCATGGGCTACTGTTGGGAAAATGTTTCTTAACGTTTCTTTTCTTAGACACCAAATGCCTTCTATTAAATTCAAAAGTGTGTCCAATGAGGCCAGCTTCCCATATCTACAACCCTGTAGAAGAAGATGCAAACAGTGCTGATTGTGACGATCCGTTGTGTGATGCATTGCCTCATTTGAAACTTCAATTTTCTCATAACAAATCTTAAACACTACTGTACAGTTTAGTTTTCAAGAGTTACAAGAGTTTCCATGCGTTCCGCTTTCTTAAGTCATAACAATACTCCTGAAAGTTATATGAAAATATTGCTTTCACTCATTGTCTCATGATTATTATTCCATATGACTGTCACTTTAACAGATTTCCGAATACAAAGCCGGGCTTCTATTTTGTGTCAAAGTTCACTGTCAAAAACCCTTTTTTCTGTATAGAAGCTCTGGGCTTGCTTTCGGAAATACATATCCAACTGTTCTTTCGTATCTCTGAAAATTCAATGCACTCAAACCGCGATAATCCGGCCACCGATAATCCGAATCTCGCAGTTTCTGAACGGTAGGAAGATGTAACCAAACTAATCTTTTTAATCGTCCTCAGTACTCAGTAATCGGAACATGTCACTATCCGAACGTTTTTGATGAAAAACGGAAGCGTTCCGATTATCGAGGGCTGACTGTACACCTCTTAAAAGCCTGCATTCTAGAAAATGTGAGTGAAGAAGCGAGAAGCTGACAGTCATTGTGATTGCAAATAAATAAACAACAAATACTAATGTTGGCTCATATTTATTTCAATTTTAAAACATCCCTTACTACAAATTGTAAAGACAACATATCTGAGTTAAAGAATATCCACACCACGCATAGATGAAACTAAATGAATGAAGACCGAGACAGTATACATTCATCACAAGTGTATTACATATAACGCAATGACAATAATTAACCTATTAACATATTTCAACATGTATACAAACTTCCAAAGGAGGCACTAGTCACAAGGGTTCTACTCCCCGTTCCCCCTCAGGTATGGGGTGTGGAGAGTCTCGTACTCCTTGAGTACTCAGTTTTAATCCGTTATAGACCTGAGTGGAGGAGCGCGGGTACTTTTGTCAAATGAATTGAGGAATGCGTGTCAACAACTGACCCTCGGCGGTTCTGAGCGGAACTGGTTTTGTAGGGGCGTTTAATGGCGGTAGAGGGCAGAAGATTTCCACACGTTAAGCAGTGGTTAACCCAATTAAAACCGTATAAAACGTTTTCCGGGTGATTTGACCATTGTCCACGTATTGTACTGCTGGACAAAATTTGTATTGGGCCCTCACTGAGGCATTTTGCGGGCATTTGTAAACGAGGCGTTAGATTTAGACTTGGATAGACAGGGGAAGACCAGATAACCAGAGGACGAGCGGACACCAGACATAAACAACAAATAACTTGTTCACTTTCAGTATTACAAAATCATAGCCCGTGCTCTTTGTCCATATCAAATTGAACTTTGCTCAGTAATTAACAAGGCCAGTTTGCTAAGTGTCCACTTGTGAGCAGGGTAACTAAATCGAAATATACAGGGGTATTGAGAAAACATGCATTGCATGCAAGTGTAGTTGAAATGAGGTGTAGGGGAAATGAGATTGTAAGGGTAATGGGTGTGAACCTGCAATAAGCGCCGGGTCTCTAATAAGCGCCGGGTCTAAACCATTAGATTAATTGATGCTTCCATAAACCCTGTTTATACGGCGAACTTTGCACATATGCAATGTTGCTTATGGTAGTAATATATACACGTGAGTAAAAGTAAAATTACTGTGCGTCATACGTGTTTAATTTCTGACTAAGCAGAGTAAGAGTAAGTGACTGACTTATACTGCATTAAGAATTAAATACATACCAGAAAGTTTCCTATCAAAAACGAGTACAATAGGATATGTCTCTATTTTGTCATCAAATAATGAGGATGTTATACTGAAATTATCTCTATTTATAAAACATTGCATGGAACTAAGACGCAACTTGTTAAATGGAAATTAGTGACTTATGGATTGTTTGTTCATTTGTTTCTGGCATACCGCCAAATGAATGTCATTTTACATGAATTTCATTCTTACAAATTACATTTTTTCACACAATTCTGTAAAACTGTATTGTATACATAACATTGTATATGGGCCAGAGGCCTTAAGAACAAATAAACTATCTTTGACTTGACTAAGCAAATGGGCTTCCAACTAATCTAATATATGAATAGAGAATTTCCTAAACATGCCAATGAATATGTTTTAGATGTAAACTAAATAAATGACATAAATGTATTATCTGTCAACATTGGTTTGACTATATCGCCCTAATTATAACGAAAATTGGATAGTCAGATGGATTTCGAAGGTCACCGCTTGCAAGAAGGAGATTATCCTATATAGAGAATTTGAAAAACATTATTAAGAGTTTCTAAAGGTCTCTAATATATTTTCCCAATCTGTGTGAAGTCACTATGTCTGTATACGACAAACCTTTACAAGAATAGTGGAAATACCATATTTACTCACGGCAGTAAACATTTGCACCTTCCCTTGGCTAGGTGCAAATTTGCTTACGGTAGTGAAATATTTGCTTACGGTAGTAAAATATACATATGCGCAAATGCGTCCCTACGGCGAATTTTGCTCATATGAGCAAATTTGCATATGTGTAATGGTTTACTCATATGTAAACGCTTGCCGTATAAACAGGGCTTTAGTTAACTTCAATGTTCTATAAGAAATAAGCGCCGGGTCTCTGATTAGAAGAAATACGGTAGCGTCAAGGTGTCTACCCCGAGCTCCTGTTTAGGATTTGCAATGTCATCTTCTGTCTTTCCTGCATACATTGACTGTTCTGCAGCTACCTCATGATGTGTCGTTCAAGAGAGAATGAGCCCTAATTGAGCGCTGCTTAAGCGCTACATTGAGCAATCAATGAGCCATAATAAGCGCTCGATGTTATGGAACGGAGCCCAGTTTTCAACGGAAAGATATCAGTGACAGAAGTAGCGATTTTCACACGAATTTACATGGATTTTTGCAATAACGTAACGACAGCCGAAGACTTATAAGTTGCCTTTGTCCCACGCAGAAGAATTGCGGACCAGAAAACCATGGTGTATTTTCGACTACGGAAACTGACGGAAGGACTATGGTTAAGTACGGACTATTCGGGAAGAATTGCTGTGTTACAGAGTAGAATTATGAACACTCGGGGTAAACTTACGATTTCTCTCATCCCAGACAAGTTTTTAATCGTAGTTCTGCCATAGCTCAGTGAAATGGGGGTAATAAATTTCTGTAATTGTTTCATTGAATTTCCTTATGTCTACCGCATTTTATATAATGAAAAAGTAGTTTTCCTTTCAAGCGGTTAACGTTCCATTGGTCTTAATCAGCTCATCCGTAGTTATGTTAAGGTATGACTCTTCAGGCATTTAAATTGATTCCCAAAATCCGTGTAAATTCATGTAAAAATCTCTGTCCACAGTGAAATGAGGGTTCTAACTTTTAAAGCGCACGGTATTTTAAGAGAAGTCGAAAATACAGTTAAATGTGTCTCCCCTGCAGTATCCAAAGTCTGATTAGCTACAAAGACCATTGCTGAATCTCTGTTCTACAACAACCGTGAAGCACAGTTGACACTGTACCATCGCAGTACCATTGTGGTATGCAACTGTAGCTGCAGTGGGAAAACAACTAGTAAAATCTACCGATCAACGCATGTACAGACAAATCGTGTAGATACTATGGACTGATATTTCAAGGCGTAACTACAAATCGCACAGTGTGAGCGGGCCTTAAAGGGGCACCTCGTCGAGAATAAACATCCGACCATGTGTATCTACCTCTGCTAACAAGTCACAGACCCCGAATTTCAGACAAGTGACGTATTTGGTTATAAAATCTACTGCATGTAAACAGTGAAGTGAAGCGTAACTCCTTAGCAGACACTCTAATCAGCTAAGTGAGATAAAGATGAGACTCATTTTTATCCTTGACGGGTTGTCCCTTTAATCTTACCTTCTGAATGCTGTTGCTCCAGGAAGCCAGACGTACCCCAGTCCATGAAGAGTTGTGCTCTTTGTGAAATCCATACAGAGTTCACCAGAACAACAGTTGGCCAGGTTGTCTTCAGCCTTGTCCACATGCTGTGGAGTTCTATGATTATGTTGGTCACAGTCAGTCTTGTCAAGATGTGACGACTTCGACAGAGGATTTTCATCTGTAGATTGGAAGTCAACATCTCGCAAAAACACATCTTGAAGATGGGAAGTTGGCTCCTCTTGACGTTTCATCCCTCTGGAAAACCTTCTATGATTATGTCGATCACCTTCCGTATTTTCGAGATGCGACTGAGGCGAATTCGACAGAGAATTTTCATCTGTAGATTGGAAGTCCATATCTAGCACAAACACATCTTGAAGATGAGAAGATGAGCCCTCTTCGCGTTTCATGACTCTGGTAAACGCTTATCTATTGAGGATAAGTTGATCCCCCTTGATATAAAGCCATCAAAAACTTTATGAAGCAGATTTGAATTATGCTTCTGAATTATGGAATACGACTGTCTAGACCGTCTGAGACCGATGATGGATTCACAAATGGCAATTTAATCCCAAATGATAGGGTATGTTATCAGAACATCAATATCTCCGAGGTATCAAATATCATAGCGCTCTTTCGAAGTGAGTCTGGCCCTAGCATAATATATTATTGATGAAACAGCACAGCTAGAAATACCAATAATTTTTATTGGATAATTAGCCATATCTGAATTGCAGAAATTAATTTGAAAAACGCAACCACTGATGGCAAGTAAGAAATGCAACAGTTTATTATCTTTATGATGAACATTCACCAATTCACAATTAAAATCTAGCAACATCATTATGCATGTGCGGAAACCGAAACTACACGTTTCATTTACATGCACAGTAGTTATATGACTGATTGATAAAATAAGACCATTTATAACGTTTGGTATATTTGACCCCAACAACACAATGGATGTACCTTTAATTCCATGCATTTATTGCATGTAAAAACATTTTCGATTGGGTAGCCCGGGGGGCTGACAATGACGTGTCGGTTAAACTTATGGGCATCCAAATCACTGCAGCAGAGCCTTTAGACCACAGTCTATAACGTTAAATGATCATATCTTCAGTGGGTTTTTAAGTACAGGATAAAACATGTCAAAGGGTGTTTATGAGATTTAAAACCCCCAACCCGAGGGATAAACACGAGGGGCGTTAGCCCCGAGTGTTTATGCCATGGGTAAGGGTTTTATGTTTTAAATCTCATAAACACCCTTTGGCATGTTTTATCAAGCTTACAAACCGACCCCGTGGTTAAATGTTAATATATTCTAATTGATATAGTACGAAAAAGTAAAGGCAGTTGGGTATAAAGGGAACTTAATAAACAACCACATCTTAAACAGTTTATCATAGGTATCATGTTTTTAAACATAGAGTTGTTGTGAATATTCGAGTTTTTGAAGGGTCAAACTTAGATGCTTTTGATTTTTACATCTTGAATTGTTTCTCTGTTCATTATTGGACCAGATTTGGCGTTTCGCTTTACTTTTCTTCTGATTTCGTGTTTTTTAAAAAGATTAATCCAAACATTCCATTTATGACAACATCTACAATTATTGAGATGCCATTATGCAAACAACCTGTAGTTGTGTCTGTGTTGTCAATTATAACATAAAAAGAATTAAAAAAAATAATATATTACGAACATAAGCGGCACAAAGAGACAGTCTTGAGGGCTCCTGTTAAAACAAGTCCATACGATTATAATTTATACAGCATTCCTCTGTGCTAAACGTCTTACTGAACAAGTCACTAATCAACTCAGGAATAAAGGCGGTCAGTCCTTGTTCGGACTCTTTTTATCTCGGCTTGGTTACTGCAATAACATCAGTTCAACTCATCTTCACAGGCTTCATAAAATCGAAAACAAAGCTGCAAAGCTGCAATTTGCATTTTCACATTTCCGATCTTACACTCTATCCACTGTGAATTGTTAATATATTATTAATATAATGATGTACTCTGTCTGACCTATCAATTTTTTCATAAGACAGGACAATCATATATTCAAGAACCTAAACACATAGCTTGTCTCATTGTCCCATGAATACACTAAACACCTTTATTTATGAATTATGATAAACAACAACATAATTTGTTGCAGCATACATGTATATCCACCGAATTTATGATATGTATATGATATTGCTAATACACAGATAAGGTGAAATGATACACTAATCGACTGAAATGTTGCCTTGATATCATAATGAAAAGACATGAGTTTGACATAAACACTTCTCAAAACATGCTGTGAACATTAGGAACGTGTTTAAAATCAAAGCGCGGTTTTGCAATGTGTTTATATTGAGAACACGTATTGACATACAACACATGGAAACATGTTTTGAATTAAACATTTTGGGAACATGTTTAAAGTCAAAACGCCGTTTTTGCAGTGTACTGTACACCGATGTATAACAATGTTGTTACTTCATTACCAAACATATATCAATTAAGTAAAAATATCCACTTTATCCGGTAGTACTATTTTGTTAAACTACCAACTATGGGGGCAGAGGGTTCTTGCCTTTAAACATGTTAAGATATGAATACAACACATGGAGACACAATATAAGACCTGCATTATTTAAATTCACATTTCAAAATGTTATACGAATTTACATTTGTAGGTGTCACGGTAGCATTTCCAGTGTTTAATATTTTACAAGTTACAGGACAAAATATCCACATGTTCACTTCCATACACTGCCCAGTGTGTCACATCATGAAGAGAAGATTAGCAATGTGGTCTGAAAACACCAAAACTTCAAAGCGTACTACCTATCCTTCTGTCTGTCTGCCTGCCTGCCTGTCTGTCTGTCTGAAGTTAGCGAGATTTACAGAAGTCCCAAAAACGGACATCCTCAACAAGTACCCTTCGGTCTCCATCCGTTTTTTTATTCTGTTAACTTTTGTGATTTTCCATTCTGACAGATTAAATGTTTTTTTCTTCAGAATGTCTCGTGTAAAGGAAGCAAAGAGTAACCCATCTACACATTCACGTTTGCATACTTTGGCAAGTTCCCCCATTCCGCACCTTGTCAATACTGCCTCCAGTTCTGAAATTGTCATCTCTGAAAGATCTGGTTCCGCCATCGCGGGTTTTGTAAAAAGGACACTTGGCGAAACCTTTAAGATTGGTTTCTGTGATTTTTTTGCTTTTGAGAGCATTTTTTGGCACAATTCTTTATCAATCTCGACGTAATCATGTGAGTCGTCAGGGCTGGAATCCTCTTCCTCACATGGATGCTCCAGTGAATCAAAGCCAAGGGATGGATCGCCTTTTCTCTCGGTCCGGACTTTATGCACTAAATCCAAAAGCATTTTCTTGAAAAGTTCTTTATGAATTTTCAATTCAATCTGAAAAAAAAACCGAACTTGAAAAAGTATGCAATTACTTATTATTAATATACTATTCAGAAAAAATAAACTGAAGAAAGAAGTTACAATGAAAATAATTTTGACATACTTACGGGGAAAGTAATTACATATTACAGACCCATTAAAATACTCAGATAATGTTATCGGAATGTTTTCGGAATAAGATCGAATATTTATTTTTCACACAAACGCATACTCTTTTAACTACAAAAGTAAATAGAACATAAAAAATGTGCAACAGGAAAAGTCTTCCTTCTCGTGCATGTCGCGCCAAGATGGCTATACAATGCATACGTTTATGTAGCACAGGAGAGAAAGGAGTAGTAACAATATGCCTAGATTAAAAGAAGGTCAACGTCACAACGTCATTGGTCGATTGCGCAGAAGAATGGAACCACTCAAGTTGCCGTTGCACAGCATATCAATGTATTGAGGGCAACGATTAACAGGTTATTGGTGTGTCATGTCGGCACCGGAAGTGTTGGGATCGCCCCAGGTCGGGTAGACCTAGAGTAACCTCCTCTGTTCAACACTGACTCATTCGACTTCAACGTCTTCGTGATTGGTTTCAAACAGCAACCACAGCTGCCAACATATCATCCCTGGTCTGCAAAGTGTTTCCATTAAACGATAAGAAACTGTCTTCGAGTCTTCGGCATACGTGTCTGACGTCCAGTTTGACTTAACATCCTGACGCAACATCATCGAACTGAACATCTTCACTGGGGTGTCGAAGAAACCGTGTCAGACCTATTCAGTAGTGCACAATTGTGTTTTTCACGGTTAATGCTTTGTGGAGCTGATTGATTTGCACGCGTCTATCTTCGACAAAATCAGCGTTTCTGCAGACATTTCGTACAGAAAGCTGCATGCATTGGAGGTGAAAGCGTGCTTGTATTGGCGGGAATTAACCATTACTTCCGTATAGTTCTTGTTCACGGGTCTGGAAACTTACCAGTATCGAGACAATATCCTGCAGACAGTTTCACCTTTTCTTAACCGTCTGGCGGCGTGTTCCATCATGATAATGCCAGGCCTCATGTCGTACGAGTTTGACAAAACTTCCTGATCGTGAACAATGTGAATGTTTTGCCATGGCCTGACAGATCACCTGATCTATCACTAGTAGAGACCATGTGAGACGTTTACGTCAACGACGACCGTTACTGATCGTGGCAGTCATAAAGTGTCAGTTGGATGGTGTGTTGTGACGACCGTTACTGATCTTGGCAGTCATAAAGTGTCAGGTGGATGGTGTGTTGTGACGACCGTTACTGATCGTGGCAGTCATAAAGTGTCAGGTTGATGGTGTGTTGTGACGACCGTTACTGATCGTGGCAGTCATAAAGTGTCAGGTGGATGGTGTGTTGTGACGACCGTTACTGATCGTGGCAGTCATAAAGTGTCAGTTGGATGGTGTGTTGTGACGTCCGTTACTGATCGTGGCAGTCATAAAGTGTCAGTTGGATGGTGTGTTGTGACGACCGTTACTGATCGTGGCAGTCATAAAGTGTCAGGTGGATGGTGTGTTGTGACGACCGTTACTGATCGTGGCAGTCATAAAGTGTCAGTTGGATGGTGTGTTGTGACGTCCGTTACTGATCGTGGCAGTCATAAAGTGTCAGTTGGATGGTGTATCGTGACGACCGTTACTGATCGTGGCAGTCATAAAGTGTCAGGTGGATGGTGTGTTGTGACGACCGTTACTGATCCTGGCAGTCATAAAGTGTCAGGTGGATGGTGTGTTGTGACGTCCGTTACTGATCATGGCAATCATAAAGTGTCAGTTGGATGGTGTGTTGTGACGACCGTTACTGATCGTGGCAGTCATAAAGTGTCAGGTGGATGGTGTGTTGTGACGTCCGTTACTGATCGTGACAGTCATAAAGTGTCAGGTGGATGGTGTGTTGTGACGACCGTTACTGATCTTGGCAGTCATAAAGTGTCAGGTGAATGGTGTGTTGTGACGTTCGTTACTGATCGTGGCAGTCATAAAGTGTCAGGTGGATGGTGTGTTGTGACGACCGTTACTGATCGTGGCAGTCATAAAGTGTCAGTTGGATGGTGTGTTGTGACGTCCGTTACTGATCGTGGCAGTCATAAAGTGTCAGTTGGATGGTGTGTTGTGACGACCGTTACTGATCGTGGCAGTCATAAAGTGTCAGGTGGATGGTGTGTTGTGACGACCGTTACTGATCGTGGCAGTCATAAAGTGTCAGTTGGATGGTGTGTTGTGACGTCCGTTACTGATCGTGGCAGTCATAAAGTGTCAGTTGGATGGTGTATCGTGACGACCGTTACTGATCGTGGCAGTCATAAAGTGTCAGTTGGATGGTGTGTTGTGACGACCGTTACTGATCGTGGCAGTCATAAAGTGTCAGTTGGATGGTGTGTTGTGACGTCCGTTACTGATCCTGGCAGTCATAAAGTGTCAGGTGGATGGTGTGTTGTGACGTCCGTTACTGATCATGGCAATCATAAAGTGTCAGTTGGATGGTGTGTTGTGACGACCGTTACTGATCGTGGCAGTCATAAAGTGTCAGGTGGATGGTGTGTTGTGACGTCCGTTACTGATCGTGACAGTCATAAAGTGTCAGGTGGATGGTGTGTTGTGACGACCGTTACTGATCTTGGCAGTCATAAAGTGTCAGGTGAATGGTGTGTTGTGACGTTCGTTACTGATCGTGGCAGTCATAAAGTGTCAGTTGGATGGTGTGTTGTGACAACCGTTACTGATCTTGGCAGTCATAAAGTGTCAGGTGGATGGTGTGTTGTGACGACCGTTACTGATCATGGCAGTCATAAAGTGTCAGTTGGATGGTGTGTTGTGACGACCGTTACTGATCGTGGCAGTCATAAAGTGTCAGTTGGATGGTATGTTGTGACATCGAGCCTTGCATTTGAAGAACTTTGTGCAATTCATTTGCTTATCACATTATAATATTTTTCCACCTAATTCTTTCATCAAAAACACAAGTAACACTTCTTTTTTTTTAAGAGTATAAATTTACAAAGCTAAACTGACGTCCAAAAGAAACTTTACACTTTTAAAACATGAAAATATCGAAATCCGAACAATCAATTGAAACTTAAATAGTCGGTAATACATCGCCGGTGTCACGAAATAAAATCTCCCCCAGTATAAAATCTCCCCCCGGAGATTTTGTACCGGTACAAATCCTCCCCCTTCAGAATAAAATCTCCCCCCTTCAGAATAAAATCTCCCCCATCCAGGAAATAAAATCTCTCCCTGGAATAGAATCGCCCCCTCCATAAAAATGATAAATACCGTTAAATTTGTGAAATAAAATGAAAAATATTGCAATAATTACAACAGTTTGTATAAATGTTCGTTTGCAAGCATGTTTGTAAACTATTTCCGTCAATTATTTGGCAAAAATAATAACTTTGTTATAAACAGTTAATGTTTACTGGGTTGGTTGTACAAACGTTGAGACAGTTCAAGGGGGAATATCTCAGTGAGATTTGGTGTACACATATCTCTAAAAATCTACAGGGGGAGAGTTTATACCGCTGTGATGTATATATATACACTGATCTATACGGTTTGTGAACTACATACTCATATACATGCTGTGTGTATTACATGAGCTTTGTACCCCTCGTGGTTTTTGGTAAAAATGCAAAAAATGGAAAATCACGTTCAGGACGTGTGGCCTATATTGCACGTGCAGTAAGGATATAAAAGAGATACCAACAGTATGTCTGGTGACCCACAAAAGATATGCCATGCCTAAGACCAGAAGAACGCGAGCATGGGACAGCGGTTGACAGTGGAAAATCGTCGTCAGGCATTGATATATGGGCCCGAACTGTACACCGTTGGCAGCGTCGTGACTGGCAGAGAGTCGTCTTTTCTGTTGAAAGTCGATTCAATATGTACAGGGCTGATGGATCGTCATTTTAGACAGGAACCACACCCACCAGCCAACAGACAACACTTGATTGTGGCAGTGCAAGAAGAATGGCAGCGTGTACCACGTGACGTCATCAGGCGACTGACGTTTTCTATTTTCTGAGGGTATATGCGTGTATTGAGGCACGGGGTGGCCACAGACGTTATTAATACGCCACATTTATGAAGTTATGGTTTATTCTGTGTGTACTATCGTTTCCCAAGGATGTTGAAAGTGCTGTTTTGTGACCCCCCCCTCCATATCAGCAACCATGAAGTCATCACCAGACACTTTATGCTCATCATCTCCAGGGGTTGTGATGTAGACATGTTGATATTTTCAATACACTGTATTTCATGCATCCATAGTTTGTCGTATTTGTCCTAAAGCGTTTTAAAACGGGTGTAAAGTTTCTTCTGGACGTCAGTTTACATTTTAAAAAGTATGCAGTTAACGGTCGATGTCAAATTTAAAACGTATACCACAACGATTAAATAACAGACCAATAACACTACAATTCAGGTGAACTGTATAAGTCTAGCATGCGTTTAAAGCAAGTCTAGATATCTGAAGGGTGCTTGGTATTCAAGGCCTTGTAACAAAAAGGTCAATGGTAAGATATGTATATGGATATAGACGTGAATTCTTACATTTAGTGTTTAACGATGATATGTATCGTTAGAAAAACGATTACAAGATATTAAAGCATGCTGTCAAAGGGATGTTCGTTGACTTTTTTGTGTCTGTCTCATAACTAGTGTTAGTGAGAAGACTAGAGCTCCATGAGAAGACTAGAGTAACTTGAGAAGACTAGAGCTCCATGAGAAGACAAGAGCTCCTTGAGAAGACTAGAGTTACTTGAGAAGACTAGAGCTCCTTGCGAAGACTAGAGCTCCTTGAGAAGACTAGAGCTCCTTGAGAAGACTAAAGCTCCTTGAGAAGACTAGAGTTACTTGAGAAGACTAGAGCTCCATGAGAAGACTAGAGTAACTTGAGAAGACTAGAGTTACTTGAGAAGACTAGAGCTCCATGAGAAGACTAGAATTACTTGAGAAGACTAGAGCTCCTTGCGAAGACTAGAGCTCCTTGAGAAGACTAGAGCTCCTTGAGAAGACTAGAGTTACTTGAGAAGACTAGAGTTACTTGAGAAGACTAGAGTTACTTGACATAAACTATCATTATAAATGGGAGATTGGAAAAGTAAAATTTGCAAAAAAACGTGCTACTGCCCCTTTAAGAGTAAGTTTTATTACTATGGTTGTTCTTTTGCTACAGGCGTGTTATGATGTACGAGAAGGAAGTGTGTTCTGGAAACGGACCCAGATGATCGAGGAGCTAGATGGGGGATCCACACCAGAGTGGCTCTCCACCCACCCAGCTCATCTGAAGAGGGTTGAACACATAGACTTTCTTGTGCCAGATGTAAATATATTAGCAGATTCTTTGTGTTGATCTTTACATACCTTTATAAAATATTAGAATATACTGTATTCTCTCGGGTATAAGACCACACTCAAGCCTAAGACCACCCACACTTTGGTTGTCTTGGTTGGTGTTATTCTCAGGTTATAGCCCACCCCTAATTTTGCCAGATGTTTAATGGTCATACATTACATATATCTATAATATTATTTTAAGTTAAGTGTCAAAACCTACATAAAACCTATTCTAACTGACTGAAGGTCTCCGGTATAAATTTTCATCTGAGTTGGGGTCTCTCCCATCTAAAAGCCCACCCCCATGTTTTCAAGACGTTTGTTCGGTAATAGATGTTTTATTGGTTGCTAATCATTTTACTTTGAATACTGTTTCAATATAATAGTTGCTCCTGCATATCATGAAATAATGTATGCTCCCTTACAGATGGGATTCCGGTCGGGTGAACAAAGGAAAGCAGAGATTGTGGTGCTTCACTGAATATTTTATGTTTTGGAATATATTGTTATTGTCATCACAGAATCATAGTCAGATGCTATGAATGAGTCATGCATGAGGCACAGCAACATATATCACCCAAAACAGTCTTTCACAGGAGTTATCACTTGTGTGATATCTCCTGGATGATATCGTTTTGGCAGTAGATTTTGCACAATGCCCTGTCACCGTCAAGTACATGACGTCACAATGCTATGACCTTGCCGCACTGGAAGTCAAATGGCAGAGATGTGCTCATTATTTTCACTTAAACGTAATAAGAATGATTTTGGATGATAAATAGAATCTCACCCTCGTGTCTTCTGATGTTGATAAAAGTAAAAATATCCTCGGCAAGCCTTGGATATTTGTAACTTTTATCAACTCGTGTTGATATATTTGATATCAGAAGACACTTGGGTGAGATTCTCTATATATTTTTTTCTCCAAAATGCCTGAACCTGAAATGTTAAAGGTACATCCATTGAATGATTGTGTTGTTTGGGGTCACATATGCTAAACGTTATAAGTTCGGTTATGTTATCGAGAAGTACTGACTGTTTCCGAAAAAAGCCGTTTTGATCTTAGTCGGCTCAGTATACCGACGATATGAAGGTAAAAGTATTGCTTTCTGATCGAAAACCGGACAATGCACTGCATGTGGCGTGCATCAATTAGTCAAACGTAATTTTGGAAACTTATTTACAACAGACTGAATGAAAACTTTAAGTTGTTAATGTTTAGAAGGTCTTATAACTGCTGTGCATGTAAATGGTATGTGTAGTTTCGGTTTCTGCACAAGTATAATGATGTTACTCGATGTTATTATGTTTTTGGCGATTGGGGATGAATATGCAAGGTGAGCGAAATTATTTGAACTGATATCAGCACATATTGTATGTTGGCATGTATTAAAGCCAAATAAACCTTTATGAAACACAATGGATGCACCTTTAAGTGTTCACTTCTCCTCTCCAAATATTTCTGACTGTACATTGAAAATATCAAGATAAGGACCTCTATTGACTCTTTATATAGGAGCTAAAACAATTTTAAAGGCGCTGTAGCACAATTTTCTTACTGACATAAAAGTGTTCTCACAAAAATATAAGTAAGTGTTAAGAATGGCTACTCCTAAATCAATCAAAATGGTTCTAAAACGAATGTGCATGGTTTGATTGAGCCATGTGGGTCCATTTTCCATCGAGCGGTCATTTTAATGTGTTCACATGTGTTAAAATGGCCGTTCCAAGGTAGTTCATGTGATCTGACTGATGTAGCAATACCTAAACACTCTGAGTAGAGTTTTAAATATGGTACAATGATGGAATGGTCAACCATCTTGCTGTTGTTATGTACACCATTTTCTTCTAACATGGATAGCTGTTTCAATGGATCAGCTTATCGGCTCGTGTAATAAGGTGTTTTACCCATTAACGTACTAAAATGTTGTATAAACTTTAATTATAACTTTCGAATTTGAGAAAATATAACATGCAAAAAACATGCTATAGCGCCTTTATCGAGATTTTTTCTGTCAGAACATCTTTGTAAGGGAGATAAAATAATGCTATTTAAAAAAGTTAACTTTGAATTTTGATTATTTCAGGCTATCAAAATGCGAGAATCCTGTGACTGTGCCCCCCTTCCTAAAATGGACCCGAGAAATCAGGATTTGAAGCTGGAAGAGAAAGTGGACAATATACTGACTGCTCGCAAAGCAGGGCAGAATTTAAAGAAGGTACAGATAGTGAAATGATGAAAGATGAATATTTGAATAATTGTTTCCAAAGCCTTAGCTTGTCTCTGTGATATGTAAATGTGTGTTTTTTTATGATGATATCTGTTTAAAAAGACTTGACTTGTTTTAGAGAACTTTACTTCTTGTTGTACTTGTGTGAACAAATAAAAGCCTTTTATAGAATAATTTCAGTCATTTCATGTCTTTAAATGTGCTGCATATCATGATTGAATTGAAGTGTTGTTTGTCCCACAGTTGGCTAGTACCAGCTGATGCTCTCAGGTTTCACTTCAATCATTGCCCATGTGGTTTGCAGGCTGTCGCCCTGCAATATTTGCATTTTACAACTTGCTACCAGTCTGATTAAAATCTACCCTGTTCCAAGGAACAAAATCTGCAAAATAGTGCATCTACAAGGATCCGAACTGGTTCTATAGATTCCTCTAGGTACTGGATTGTGTTCCGTACCAGTACAGAGAAAACCCAGTCTTTAGCTGGCCAATCACATCATAGTTTTTAAATAATCATCCTTTTCAATGCATTCTGAATCAGCCTTTAAAGGCGCTGTAGCATGTTTTTTTGCTCAAATATGTATTTGAATACTAGATGAGCGTTTGCGGGACACCGCAAAAGCAGAGCAGCCCCGAAAATTTCGGTCTCGCCTTTCCCTGTTTCGCCTTCTCGTCAGCATAAATAAAATGGGACTTTTTTTTGACAAAAATGTGTTCATTATTCAAGTTATTCTAACAAGTTGAATCTTCACTCGGGTAACTTTTCACAAGTTTGTTCCTATTTCTGATTTCAAAATTGGATCAAAGGATTAACATGGCCTTAACCAATATCTCATGACCTTGACCTTTGACCTTCAAGGTCACACCATCAATGATTACTTTTCATTGTGTATATAAAAATTATGCAATGACTCAAAGTGATCATAGTTAACATAAGGCATATTCACAATGGGGGGGACTTGATTTGCCAGCCGGGCCATGGCCCGGATCGCCCGTTTTCACCTGCAATCCAGTTGTGAAGCGGCGACGTACTTGATTCAGGCGGGTGGGTGTTCAATATCCTCCGCCGGGGTAGACCGGTTGACCTGGTTTCAAATGAGCGGGCTATCGCGGGCGATAATGGCGGCATACGGACCAAACTTGTTTTTGCATATTTGAAAATATCGTATATCATTCCATCTAAACATTTCCAAGACAATAATTATAAAGGAAAGACTAGTGTAGCAAACATTTCTAGCAGAACTAATAATATTGTTCATTGTTGTCGAGATATCATTGTCATTGTCGCAAACACTTCGATTGTTAGTTGCAGGGCAACTAAGTTGGCTCTGATGGTTGCCATAACAATAACCCGAATCAACTTGATTAGGTTGGTTTGCTCGGATCACCCGGATAGCCCGGTCACCCGGTCACTTGACCGGGCTATACCGGGCTGTGCCAAGGATAGTGCAAATCAAGTGCCCGCAATAACATGCTTAAGTTGTGACCTCGCTCTGACCTTGACCTTTGACAGATTTTAGCGAAAACGTTTTCAATTCTTGTTCTTTCTCCATAGCTGATATATACCAAATAAGAGCCTAACAAATGTTTGAAGTTATTGTGTTTACAAGGATTGTTGTAGTGATTTCAGAACTCATGACCTTGACCTTTGACCTTGAATGTGAACATGTCAAAATCATTCACCAGGTTTATAAGAAAGAAGCTATGTATATGAGGTGTTAATACCTTCTTGGAAAAAAGTTATTTTGTGATTTCAGAACTGTCACCATTACCATATCTCATGACCTTGACCTTTGATCTTCACGGTTACACAGTCAATGATCACTTTTCATTGTGTATAATAATCATGTAATGATTCAAAGTGTTAATAGTTGAAATAAGGCATGTTCGCAAATGCATGCTTAAGTTGTGACCTCGCTATGACATTGACCTTTGACGGATGTTAACATAAACCTATTCAAATCTTGGCCTTTCTCCATAGTTGATATGCACCAAATGAGAGCTTGATAGCACAAATATTTTTCAAGTTATCGTGTTTACAAGGAATATTTTAGCAATTTCAGAACTTATGACCTTGAATGCGAACATGTCAAAAAAAATCCCCAGGGGTGTAAGTAAGAAGTTATGTATATGAGTTCTCAAAACCTTCTAGGAAAAAGTTATAGCCAATACAAAACGCGGCAGCGGCGGCGATGGAAACTGCGCAAAAACTGATAACATGTCGGTGCTGCTCACAAATAGTAAAACACCCTTCTCTTCCGAAAGTCAAGTTACAAATGAGTGTACATGGTTCCGTAAAGCCATGGAAATCGTTTTTGTCATTCGAAATAATAAAATGTGTTCACAATAAAATGCCCGCCATGTAAGTTTTGCTTTATACGCAACACCGTCATTACCACTGCGGATAATTGGTTTGTCTAATAAGATGTTTTACCCTCTAAAGTAAATATAAATGACATAAACTATCATTATAAATGGGAAATTTGAAAAAATAAAATTTTCAAAAAAACGTGCTTTAATATGTTCTGAACGTTACAGAAACAGTCAAAAGGAAGCCTGGAGCTAGTATATTCTCGCGTTAAAACTATTTGTTTGCAGTCTTGTGATTGGCTAACTGAACTGACTAATCAGAACATGCGAGCATACAGGCCGTCATCAGACTGGAGGAGAACCCTTGAAACAATATGAGTTCCTATCCTAGATACACTGTTTTGAAACTTGTATTGCTCGGAAAATGCTTAATTTTAATTTAACTGTCAGCTACCCACTTATGTCAAGTGAATAAAGAAATTTAGATTGTTATGATAGCATGAGTACATTTACATATTAATTACTATATTGACATAAATGTTAACATCTAATCTAAGTCAAACTAATTTATTGCTTAAACACAAAATCATCTCAAATGATTCAAAATTATGTCATTCATGACAGTGTATCATGTCAAACTATTATTCTGTTTGAAACATATAATGAATTAAAGGTCCATCCATTGTGTTTCATAATGTTTTATTAGGCTTTAATACGTTCCGACTCACCATATGTGCTGTTTACAATGCAAAAATGCAAATAAATAAACTCATCTTGCATAGTCATCCTCAATCGCCAAATATATCATAATTACTAGTTTTCAATTAAAATCGAAAACATCATTATGCATTTGCAGAAACCGAAATTGAGCGTTATATGGCCTATTAGATATGATCAACCCAAATTTATCATTTTGCCTGTTAGAAAGAAGATTCCAAAATTACGTTTAACTCATTGGTGCGCGTCAATCGCGATACATTATCCGGTTTTCGATCAGAAATCACTCATATTACCTTCATATCGTCAATATACTAAGTCGACTATCATCAAAATGGTAGTTTTCGGTAACAATCGATACGTCTTAATAAAGTAACACCATTTATAATGTTTGGTATATGTGACCCCCAACAACACAATGGATGTACCTTTCAATGTGTTAATGTGATTAATTTAGATGAAGCTGCTGAATTTGTAGTATTAAAATGAATGTTAAAGATAAACTCATTTTAATTGACACTCTTTAGACACTCAGGCCTGATAGGCCGATTGAGGACGTAGCATGGTTGCTGTAATCTGTTCACTACTTTTTGCCCCCAAATCAAAGATTCTGGGGATTGTTTTTCACTTGTAAGTCGGTCTGTCTGTTTCCATAACTTCTGATTGGTCAATGGTAGGACTTTGATACTTCACAAGTGCATAATACCTTTCAGTTTTTGTCATCACTTTTTGACCTTGACCTTAGCACAGGACATTTTCGAAAACTTAAACCTTGGCTGTATCTTTGATTTGTCAATGATGCTTGAAATTTGCATCCCTTGTGATGAGACCTTTCAAATAAGTTCATAATTATTGACATTGTGACCTTGGACCTCTGAACACTTAACCATGACCATTTCTTTTGATTTGTCATATTATGCTTAACTGGACCATTCACATGGGGTAGCAGAAGTTTTTTTACCTTGATATTTTAAACTAAACTGGTTATATCTGGGAGCATCAGTTTTAGTAAACACACTTTGTTAACAATATATTTGTGATGATGATTTAAAATCTTCAACCCTGGATAATAAACATCCACATACTGATGACCTACAAAGCGCATTGTTCTATTTTAATACATCAAAATGATTATTTTGTTATGATAGTTATATATTTTATTAATCATGACAGAAATAAAGACATTATTGTTATCTGTTCTTGTTGTTGATTTATTCTAGGCAGGTAAAGAGTCCTAAGTAGTAGACTAGGCAAAGAGGAAAAATATGTTGTTTTAGCAATGGTTTATTTTAAACTTTGTAGACATCGTCACTCGTAGTGGCAAGTTGTGGTAATCAGTGAACATGGTATAAGGAGTGAATGATTTAATACACTTTGCGTGGCAACATGCATGACAAACCCAATTTCCGTCCTTCATATTGCCCTTTCATCTTGCAAGCCAGGAGTCGTATTACGCCAGTTTATGGTATCTCTCTGATCTGAGTGCCTGTGTGTAACATATACACATACAATTATGTTTGGGTGCAATGGTACACTGAAATCAGATCCGCTGAAGTACTATTAACAGTCATGAGTCCCTAAATGCAGTCAATGCTCACAGGTCATCAAGGTGTACAGTCACTCTTTTATAAGAAGTGTTCCCAATAGAATAATATTAACTTTAATGTAAGGGGACAAGTTTTACAGGGACTTTTACCCAGTATGACCATTTTGAGGATGAAGCAACGGGAACTTGTGGTTGTTGATGTCTATTTGAGATCGAGAATTGGCGATATGTCCATCCGTAAATGTGGGTCACAGGGGTCATGACCTAAAAACTTATTTTCATCTTCTTCTCCAGTACGAAAAGCTCTAGAAATCTAAAACTTTATCTGCAAACTCCTTAACCAATGTTTATTCTACTTTGTAGATTTGGTGACTCTTTAACCAATATCTTAAAAACCTATTTTCATCATCTTCTCCAGTACGAAAAGCTCTTTAAAGTTGAAATATTGTGTACACACACCTTATAGACAATGAAGATCTGGAGAGAAAATACTTAGAAGGCTATAATAGTGTCCAGACTCTTTAGCCATTTGGGATTCTGAATTGTAGATTTGGTGATCTAAAGGCCCCAAGTAAGGGCCTCTTAGGCCATGACCTAAAAATCTAATTTAATCTTTTCTCCAAAATTAAAAGGCTTAGAACACTTAAAAGTAGTGTTCAGACTATTTAGCCAATGAAATTTTGATTTGGTGATCCTGTCTCCCCAATTAAAGGCCTTACAGGCCATGCCCTTAAAAGCCTTTTTCGTCTTCTTCTCAAAGATTAAAAGGCATAAAACACTTAAAAGTTGTGTACAGACTATTTAGCCGATGGGGAGTTTTAATTATACAGTATATAGCGGTCAGCACGTCCGTCCGTCCGTGCGTCCGTCCGTCCGTGCGTCCATCCGTGCGTCCGTGCGTCCGTGCGTCCGTCCGGTTTTTGTTCCGCTCATAATTCTGAAACCAGTTGCTCAAATTTTACGAAACTTGATATGTACAATCACCATGATGTGTACATCTGCCTTTTGTATGTTTCGTACCCTCATTTGCATAATTTGTTCAAATTTTCTCCGTTTTTCGACTTTGCCATTCACAGTTTTTGTTCCACTCATAACTCAAGTACTAATTGTTCAAATGTCTTGTAACTTCATACATATAATCATCACGATGTATACATCTGCCTTTTGTATGTTTCATACCCTCATTTGCATAATTTATGCAAATTTTCTCCGTTTTCGACTTATAACCATTCACACTTTTTGTTCCGCTCATAACTCTGAAACCAGTTGCTCAAATTTTACGAAACTTGATATGTACAATCACCATGATGTGTACATCTGCCTTTTGTATGTTTCGTGCTCTAATTTGCATAATTTATGCAAATTTTCTCCGTTTTTCGACTTTGCCATTCAGTTTTTGTTCCACTCATAACTCAAATAGTAATCGTTCAAATGTCTTGTAACTTGATACATATAATCATCACGATGTGTACATCTGCCTTTTGTATGTTTCATACCCTCATTTGCATAATTTATGCAAATATTCTCCGTTTTCGACTTAACCATTCACACTTTTTGTTCCACTCATAACTCTGAAAGCAGTTGTCCAAATGTTAAGAAACTTGATATGTACAATCACCATGATGTGTACATCTGCCTTTTGTATGTTTCATACCCTCATTTGCATAATTTATGCAAATTTTCTCCGTTTTTCATCCTCGCCATTCACACTTTTTGTTCCACTCATAACTCAGACACTAATTGTTAAAATGTTACGAAACCACTCATGTGTACATCTGTCATTTTTATATTTCATACCCTCATTTGCATATTTGTATGTTTCATACCCTCATTTGCATATTTAATGACATTTTTCAAATTTTTCGACTTTTACTTCTAAAACATGCTTACAAGTGTAATACTTACTCTGCTTTAATAATACTTATATATAATGGTCTGTTCATACAAAAGTTTAAACATTGATGCCCTTTTGCTATTTTCAAACATTTCTTTTTTACCAATGTTAAAAGCGGGGGTATCATGAGTGAGCTGTGCTCACTAATTCTCTTGTTGTAGATTTGGTGACCCTTTGGCCACTATTAAAGACCTTTCAGGCCATGACCTAAAAAACTATTTTTATTTCTCAAGATTAAAAGGCATGACATAAACACCTATTCACCTTCTTCTCCAGAACGAAATGACGTAGGGGGCAGAAATGTTGCGTGCAGACACTTTACCCAAAGAGGATTCTAAATTGTCGATTTGGTGACCCTGTGGCCCTAAATAAGGGCCTCACAGGTCATGACCTATAAACCTATTTTAATCTTCTAAGGAACAAAAAGACCTAGAAGGCTGTAATATTATGTGCATACTCTTTAGCCAATGGGAATTCTCAAATGTACACTTGGTTAACCAGGGGCCCCAAATAAGGGCCTCATAGGACATGACCTAAAATTCCTATATTCATCTTCTTCTCCAGAACGAAATCAACTAGAAGGCTGTAATATTGTGTGCAGACTCTTTAGCCAATGGGGATTCTAAATTGTAGTATTCGGTGCCCCCTAGCCCCCAAATAAGGGCCACACAGGTCATGACCTAAAAACCTTTTTCTCTGGAACAAGAAGACCTAGAAGTTTTTTCAGGAATCTTTATATTTGGATAGCCAAAATGTAGTTTCAAGTCATGTTTTCTTTGTGCACTTACACTGAAAATGTTGATCATGGAATTTTTCAAGGTCATATGAAGAGATGAACAAAATGTTTCATTCTTCAACAAGAAACAATATAAACCCTGATGAGCTACAGAGCCAATGGCTGTATTTTTTAATTTTTCACTATTTTTTTACACGGTCCCAAATGAGAACGGACAAGAACGTACTGGGTATTTTAAAAAATACGGACCAGGACGGGATGGCTTTACAATAAAAAGCACTGAGAACGGAATCAGAACGATGTGAATACGGAAAGAACGAGTTGGTCGGTTTATGAACGAGCCAAAACGGGATTGTGCCTATTAAGAATGAAATTGGTCTTGTCCAGAACGGATGTAAACTGTCTAAGAACGGGATTGAAGTTTAAGCTCATCAGGCCTGAAAGGCCCAATGGGCTTATGTCATGGCATGGTGTCCGGCGTCCGTCCATCCGTCCGTCCATCCGTCCATCCGTAAACTTGTCGCTTATTCGACTTCTTCTCCAGAACCAATGACTCCTGAGAGCTGAAATTTTATGTGCAGACTCCTTGACCAATGGGGATTCTAAATTGTAGATTTCGTGACCCCATGACCCCAAATGGGGTCACAGGGGTCACATCCTTAAAAACCTATTTTCATCTTCTTCTCCAGTTCCAAAAGGTCTAGAGAGCTGAAAAGTTGTGTGCAGACTCCTTGGCCGATGGGGATTCTAAATTGTAGATTTCGTGACCCCATGACCCCAAATGTGGTCACAGGGGTCACATCCTTAAAAACCTTTTTTCATCTTCTTCTCCAGTTCCAAAAGGTCTAGAGAGCTGAAAAATTGTGTGCAGACTCCTTGGCCAATGAGGATTCTAAATTGAAGATTTCGTGACCCAATGACCCCAAATGGGGTCACCGGGGTCACATCCTTAAAAACCTATTTTCATCTTCTTCTCCAGTTCCAAAAGGTCTAGAGAGCTGAAAAGTTGTGTGCAGGATCCTTGGCCAATGGGGATTCTAAATTGTAGATTTCGTGACCCCCTGACCCCAAATGGGGTCACAGGGGTCACATCCTTAAAAACCTATTTTCATCTTCTTCTCCAGTTCCAAAAGGTCTAGAGAGCTGAAAAATTGTGTGCAGACTCCTTGGCCAATGGGGATTCTAAATTGTAGATTTTCTGACCCCGTGACCCCAAATGGGGTCACAGGGGTCACATCCTTAAAAACCTATTTTCATCTTCTTCTCCAGTTCCAAAAGGTCTAGAGAGCTGAACAGTTGTGTGCAGACTCCTTGGCCCATGGGGATTCTAAATTGTAGATTTCGTGACCCCATGACCCCAAATGTGGTCACAGGGGTCACATCCTTAAAAACCTTTTTTCATCTTCTTCTCCAGTTCCAAAAGGTTTAGAGAGCTGAAAAGTTGTGTGCAGACTCCTTGGCCAATGGGATTTCTAAATTGAAGATTTCGTGAACCCATGACCCCAAATGGGGTCACCGGGGTCACATCCTTAAAAACCTATTTTCATCTTCTTCTCCAGTTCCAAAAGGTCTAGAGAGCTGAAAAGTTGTGTGCAGACTCCTTGGCCAATGGGGATTCTAAATTGTAGATTTCGTGACCCCCTGACCCCAAATGGGGTCACAGGGGTCACATCCTTAAAAACCTATTTTCATCTTCTTCTCCAGTTCCAAAAGGTCTAGAGAGCTGAAAAGTTGTGTGCAGACTCCTTGGCCAATGGGGATTCTAAATTGTAGATTTTCTGACCCCGTGACCCCAAATGGGGTCACAGGGGTCACATCCTTAAAAACCTATTTTCATCTTCTTCTCCAGTTCCAAAAGGTCTAGAGAGCTGAAAAGTTGTGTGCAGACTCCTTGGCCAATGGGGATTCTAAATTGTAGATTTTCTGACCCCGTGACCCCAAATGGGGTCACAGGGGTCACAACCTTAAAAACCTATTTTCATCTTCTTCTCCAGTTCCAAAAGGTCTTGAGAGCTGAAAAGTTGTGTGCAGACTCCTTGGACCATGGGGATTTTAAATTGTAGATTTCCCGACCCCGTGACCCCAAATGGGGTCACATGGGTCACATCCTTAAAAACCTTTTTTCATCTTCTTCTCCAGTTCCAAAAGGTCTAGAGAGCTGAAAAGTTTAGGGTAGACTCCTTGGCCAATGGGGATTCTAAATTGTAGATTTCCTTACCACCTGACCCCAAATGGGGTCACATGGGTCACATCCTTTAAAACCTATTTTCATCTTCTTCTCCAGTTCCAAGAGGTCTAGAGAGCTGAAAAGTTGCGTGCAGACTCCTTGGCCAATGGGGATTCTAAATTGTAGATTTTCTGACCCCGTGACCCCAAATGGGGTCACAGGGGTCACAACCTTAAAAACCTATTTTCATCTTCTTCTCCAGTTCAAAAAGGTCTTGAGAGCTGAAAAGTTGTGTGCAGACTCCTTGGACCATGGGGATTTTAAATTGTAGATTTCCCGACCCCGTGACCCCAAATGGGGTCACATGGGTCACATCCTTAAAAACCTTTTTTCATCTTCTTCTCCAGTTCCAAAAGGTCTCGAGAGCTGAAAAGTTTAGGGTAGACTCCTTGGCCAATGGGGATTCTAAATTGTAGATTTCCTTACCACCTGACCCCAAATGGGGTCACATGGGTCACATCCTTTAAAACCTATTTTCATCTTCTTCTCCAGTTCCAAGAGGTCTAGAGAGCTGAAAAGTTGCGTGCAGACTCCTTGGCCAATGGGGATTCTAAATTGTAGATTTCCTGACCCCGTGACCCCAGGGGTCACATCCTTAAAAACCTATTTTCATCTTCTTCTCCATTTCCAAAAGGTCTAGAGAGCTGAAAAGTTGTGTGCAGACTCCTTGGCAAATGGGGATTCTAAATTGTAGATTTTCTGACCCCGTGACCCCAAATGGGGTCACAGGGGTCACATCCTTAAAAACCTATTTTCATCTTCTTCTCCAGTTCCAAAAGGTCTAGAGAGCTGACAAGTTGTGTGCAGACTCCTTGGCCCATGGGGATTTTAAATTGTAGATTTCCCGACCCCGTGACCACAAATGGGGTCACAGGGGTCACATCCTTAAAAACCTTTTTTCATCTTCTTCTCCAGTTCCAAAAGGTCTAGAGAGCTGAAAAGTTGTGTGCAGACTCCTTGGCCAATGGAGATTCTAAATTGTAGATTTCCTGACCCCCTGACCCCAAATGGGGTCACATGGGTCACATCCTTAAAAACCTTTTTTCATCTTCTTCAGTTCCAAAAGGTCTAGAGAGCTGAAAAGTTGTGTGCAGACTCCTTGGCCAATGGGGATTCTAAATTGAAGATTTCCTGACCCCGTGACCCCAAATTGGGTCACAGGGGTCACATCCTTAAAAACCTATTTTCATCTTCTTCTCCAGTTCCAAAAGGTCTAGAGAGCTGAAAAGTTGTGTGCAGACTCCTTGGCCAATGGGGATTCTAAATTGTAGATTTCGTGACCCCCTGACCCCAAATAGGGTCACAGGGATCACATCCTTAAAAACCTATTTTCATCTTCTTCTCCAGTTCCAAAAGGTCTAGAGAGCTGAAAAGTTGTGTGCAGACTCCTTGGCCAATGGGGATTCTAAATTGTAGATTTTCTGACCCCGTGACCCCAAATGGGGTCACAGGGGTCACATCCTTAAAAAACTATTTTCATCTTCTCCTCCAGTTCCAAAAGGTCTAGAGAGCTGAAAAGTTGTGTGCAGACTCCTTGGCCCATGGGGATTTTAAATTGTAGATTTCCCGACCCCGTGACCCCAAATGGGGTCACAGGGGTCACATCCTTAAAAACCTTTTTTCATCTTCTTCTCCAGTTCCAAAAGGTCTAGAGAGCTGAAAAGTTGTGTGCAGACTCCTTGGCCAATGGGGATTCTAAATTGTAGATTTCCTTACCCCCTGACCCCAAATGGGGTCACATGGGTCACATCCTTAAAAACCTATTTTCATCTTCTTCTCCAGTTCCAAGAGGTCTAGAGAGCTGAAAAGTTGTGTGCAGACTCCTTGGCCAATGGGGATTCTAAATTGTAGATTTCCTGACCCCGTGACCCCAGGGGTCACATCCTTAAAAACCTATTTTCATCTTCTTCTCCAGTTCCAAAAGGTCTAGAGAGCTGAAAAGTTGTGTGCAGACTCCTTGGCCAATGGGGATTCTAAATTGTAGATTTTCTGACCCCGTGAGGTCACAGGGGTCACATCCTTAAACAAATATTTTCATCTTCTTCTCCAGTTTCAATTGGTCTAGAGAGCTGAAAAGTTGTGTGCAGACTCCTTGGCCAATGGGGATTCTAAATTGTAGATTTCGTTACCCCATGACCCCAAATGTGGTCACAGGGGTCACATCCTTAAAAACCTTTTTTCATCTTCTTCTCCAGTTCCAAAAGGTCTAGAGAGCTGAAAAGTTGTGTGCAGACTCCTTGGCCAATGTGGATTCTCAATTGAAGATTTCGTGACCCCATGACTCCAAATGGGGTCACCGGGGTCACATCCTTAAAAACCTATTTTCATCTTCTTCTCCAGTTCCAAAAGGTCTAGAGAGCTGACAAGTTGTGTGCAGACTCCTTGGCCAATGGGGATTCTAAATTGTAGATTTCCTGACCCCCTGACCCCAAATGGGGTCACAGGGGTCACATCCTTAAAAACCTATTTTCATCTTCTTCTCCAGTTCCAAAAGGTCTAGAGAGCTGAAAAGTTGTGTGCAGACTCCTTGGCCAATGGGGATTCTAAATTGTAGATTTTCTGACCCCGTGACCCCAAATGGGGTCACAGGGGTCACATCCTTAAAAACCTATTTTCATCTTCTTCTCCAGTTCCAAAAGGTCTAGAGAGCTGACAAGTTGTGTGCAGACTCCTTGGCCCATGGGGATTTTAAATTGTAGATTTCCCGACCCCGTGACCCCAAATGGGGTCACATGGGTCACATCCTTAAAAACCTTTTTTCATCTTCTTCTCCAGTTCCAAAAGGTCTAGAGAGCTGAAAAGTTGTGTGCAGACTCCTTGGCCAATGGGGATTCTAAATTGTAGATTTCCTGACCCCCTGACCCCAAATGGGGTCACAGGGGTCACATCCTTAAAAACCTATTTTCATCTTCTTCTCCAGTTCCAAAAGGTCTAGAGAGCTAAAAAGTTGCGTGCAGACTCCTTGGCCAATGGGAATTCTAAATTGTAGATTTCCTGACCCCGTGACCCCAGGGGTAACATCCTTAAAAACCTATTTTCATCTTCTTCTCCAGTTCCAAAAGGTCTAGAGAGTTGAAAAGTTGTGTGCAGACTCCTTGGCCAATGGGGATTCTAAATTGTAGATTTTCTGACCCCGTGACCCCAAATGGGGTCACAGGGGTCACATCCTTAAAAACCTATGTTCATCTTCTTCTCCAGTTCCAAAAGGTCTAGAGAGCTGACAAGTTGTGTGCAGACTCCTTGGCCCATGGGGATTTTAAATTGTAGATTTCCCGACCCCGTGACCACAAATGGGGTCACAGGGGTCACATCCTTAAAAACCTTTTTTCATCTTCTTCTCCAGTTCCAAAAGGTCTAGAGAGCTGAAAAGTTGTGTGCAGACTCCTTGGCCAATGGAGATTCTAAATTGTAGATTTCCTGACCCCCTGACCCCAAATGGGGTCACATGGGTCACATCCTTAAAAACCTTTTTTCATCTTCTTCAGTTCCAAAAGGTCTAGAGAGCTGAAAAGTTGTGTGCAGACTCCTTGGCCAATGGGGATTCTAAATTGAAGATTTCCTGACCCCGTGACCCCAAATTGGGTCACAGGTGTCACATCCTTAAAAAAATATGTTCATCTTCTTCTCCAGTTTCAAATGGTCTAGAGAGCTGAAAAGTTGTGTGCAGACTCCTTGGCCAATGGGGATTCTAAATTGTAGATTTTCTGACCCCGTGACCCCAAATGGGGTCACAGGGGTCACATCCTTAAAAACCTATTTTCATCTTCTTCTCCAGTTCCAAAAGGTCTAGAGAGCTGAAAAGTTGTGTGCAGACTCCTTGGCCCATGGGGATTTTAAATTGTAGATTTCCCGACCCCGTGACCCCAAATGGGGTCACATGGTTCACATCCTTAAAAACCTTTTTTCATCTTCTTCCCCAGTTCCAAAAGGTCTAGAGAGCTGAAAAGTTGTGTGCAGACTCCTTGGCCAATGGGGATTCTAAATTGTAGATTTCCTTACCCCCTGACCCCAAATGGGGTCACATGGGTCACATCCTTAAAAACCTATTTTCATCTTCTTCTCCAGTTCCAAGAGGTCTAGAGAGCTGAAAAGTTGTGTGCAGACTCCTTGGCCAATGGGGATTCTAAATTGTAGATTTCCTGACCCCGTGACCCCAGGGGTCACATCCTTAAAAACCTATTTTCATCTTCTTCTCCAGTTCCAAAAGGTCTAGAGAGCTGAAAAGTTGTGTGCAGACTCCTTGGCCAATGGGGATTCTAAATTGTAGATTTCCTGACCCCCTGACCCCAAATGGGGTCACATAGGTCACATCCTTAAAAACCTTTTTTCATCTTCTTCAGTTCCAAAAGGTCTAGAGAGCTGAAAAGTTGTGTGCAGACTCCTTGGCCAATGGGGATTCTAAATTGTAGATTTTCTGACCCCGTGAGGTCACAGGGGTCACATCCTTAAACAAATATTTTCATCTTCTTCTCCAGTTTCAATTGGTCTAGAGAGCTGAAAAGTTGTGTGCAGACTCCTTGGCCAATGGGGATTCTAAATTGTAGATTTCGTTACCCCATGACCCCAAATGTGGTCACAGGGGTCACATCCTTAAAAACCTTTTTTCATCTTCTTCTCCAGTTCCAAAAGGTCTAGAGAGCTGAAAAGTTGTGTGCAGACTCCTTGGCCAATGTGGATTCTCAATTGAAGATTTCGTGACCCCATGACCCCAAATGGGGTCACCGGGGTCACATCCTTAAAAACCTATTTTCATCTTCTTCTCCAGTTCCAAAAGGTCTAGAGAGCTGAAAAGTTGTGTGCAGACTCCTTGGCCAATGGGGATTCTAAATTGTAGATTTCCTGACCCCCTGACCCCAAATGGGGTCACAGGGGTCACATCCTTAAAAACCTATTTTCATCTTCTTCTCCAGTTCCAAAAGGTCTAGAGAGCTGAAAAGTTGTGTGCAGACTCCTTGGCCAATGGGGATTCTAAATTGTAGATTTTCTGACCCCGTGACCCCAAATGGGGTCACAGGGGTCACATCCTTAAAAACCTATTTTCATCTTCTTCTCCAGTTCCAAAAGGTCTAGAGAGCTGACAAGTTGTGTGCAGACTCCTTGGCCCATGGGGATTTTAAATTGTAGATTTCCCGACCCCGTGACCCCAAATGGGGTCACATGGGTCACATCCTTAAAAACCTTTTTTCATCTTCTTCTCCAGTTCCAAAAGGTCTAGAGAGCTGAAAAGTTGTGTGCAGACTCCTTGGCCAATGGGGATTCTAAATTGTAGATTTCCTTACCCCCTGACTCCAAATGGGGTCACATGGGTCACATCCTTAAAAAACTATTTTCATCTTCTTCTCCAGTTCCAAGAGGTCTAGAGAGCTGAAAAGTTGCGTGCAGACTCCTTGGCCAATGGGAATTCTAAATTGTAGATTTCCTGACCCCGTGACCCCAGGGGTAACATCCTTAAAAACCTATTTTCATCTTCTTCTCCAGTTCCAAAAGGTCTAGAGAGTTGAAAAGTTGTGTGCAGACTCCTTGGCCAATGGGGATTCTAAATTGTAGATTTTCTGACCCCGTGACCCCAAATGGGGTCACAGGGGTCACATCCTTAAAAACCTATGTTCATCTTCTTCTCCAGTTCCAAAAGGTCTAGAGAGCTGACAAGTTGTGTGCAGACTCCTTGGCCCATGGGGATTTTAAATTGTAGATTTCCCGACCCCGTGACCACAAATGGGGTCACAGGGGTCACATCCTTAAAAACCTTTTTTCATCTTCTTCTCCAGTTCCAAAAGGTCTAGAGAGCTGAAAAGTTGTGTGCAGACTCCTTGGCCAATGGAGATTCTAAATTGTAGATTTCCTGACCCCCTGACCCCAAATGGGGTCACATGGGTCACATCCTTAAAAACCTTTTTTCATCTTCTTCAGTTCCAAAAGGTCTAGAGAGCTGAAAAGTTGTGTGCAGACTCCTTGGCCAATGGGGATTCTAAATTGAAGATTTCCTGACCCCGTGACCCCAAATTGGGTCACAGGGGTCACATCCTTAAAAAAATATGTTCATCTTCTTCTCCAGTTTCAAATGGTCTAGAGAGCTGAAAAGTTGTGTGCAGACTCCTTGGCCAATGGGGATTCTAAATTGTAGATTTTCTGACCCCGTGACCCCAAATGGGGTCACAGGGGTCACATCCTTAAAAACCTATTTTCATCTTCTTCTCCAGTTCCAAAAGGTCTAGAGAGCTGAAAAGTTGTGTGCAGACTCCTTGGCCCATTGGGATTTTAAATTGTAGATTTCCCGACCCCGTGACCCCAAATGGGGTCACATGGTTCACATCCTTAAAAACCTTTTTTCATCTTCTTCCCCAGTTCCAAAAGGTCTAGAGAGCTGAAAAGTTGTGTGCAGACTCCTTGGCCAATGGGGATTCTAAATTGTAGATTTCCTTACCCCCTGACCCCAAATGGGGTCACATGGGTCACATCCTTAAAAACCTATTTTCATCTTCTTCTCCAGTTCCAAGAGGTCTAGAGAGCTGAAAAGTTGTGTGCAGACTCCTTGGCCAATGGGGATTCTAAATTGTAGATTTCCTGACCCCGTGACCCCAGGGGTCACATCCTTAAAAACCTATTTTCATCTTCTTCTCCAGTTCCAAAAGGTCTAGAGAGCTGAAAAGTTGTGTGCAGACTCCTTGGCCAATGGGGATTCTAAATTGTAGATTTCCTGACCCCCTGACCCCAAATGGGGTCACATAGGTCACATCCTTAAAAACCTTTTTTCATCTTCTTCAGTTCCAAAAGGTCTAGAGAGCTGAAAAGTTGTGTGCAGACTCCTTGGCCAATGGGGATTCTAAATTGTAGATTTTCTGACCCCGTGAGGTCACAGGGGTCACATCCTTAAACAAATATTTTCATCTTCTTCTCCAGTTTCAATTGGTCTAGAGAGCTGAAAAGTTGTGTGCAGACTCCTTGGCCAATGGGGATTCTAAATTGTAGATTTCGTTACCCCATGACCCCAAATGTGGTCACAGGGGTCACATCCTTAAAAACCTTTTTTCATCTTCTTCTCCAGTTCCAAAAGGTCTAGAGAGCTGAAAAGTTGTGTGCAGACTCCTTGGCCAATGTGGATTCTCAATTGAAGATTTCGTGACCCCATGACCCCAAATGGGGTCACCGGGGTCACATCCTTAAAAACCTATTTTCATCTTCTTCTCCAGTTCCAAAAGGTCTAGAGAGCTGAAAAGTTGTGTGCAGACTCCTTGGCCAATGGGGATTCTAAATTGTAGATTTCCTGACCCCCTGACCCCAAATGGGGTCACAGGGGTCACATCCTTAAAAACCTATTTTCATCTTCTTCTCCAGTTCCAAAAGGTCTAGAGAGCTGAAAAGTTGTGTGCAGACTCCTTGGCCAATGGGGATTCTAAATTGTAGATTTTCTGACCCCGTGACCCCAAATGGGGTCACAGGGGTCACATCCTTAAAAACCTATTTTCATCTTCTTCTCCAGTTCCAAAAGGTCTAGAGAGCTGACAAGTTGTGTGCAGACTCCTTGGCCCATGGGGATTTTAAATTGTAGATTTCCCGACCCCGTGACCCCAAATGGGGTCACATGGGTCACATCCTTAAAAACCTTTTTTCATCTTCTTCTCCAGTTCCAAAAGGTCTAGAGAGCTGAAAAGTTGTGTGCAGACTCCTTGGCCAATGGGGATTCTAAATTGTAGATTTCCTAACCCCCTGACTCCAAATGGGGTCACATGGGTCACATCCTTAAAAAACTATTTTCATCTTCTTCTCCATTTCCAAGAGGTCTAGAGAGCTGAAAAGTTGCGTGCAGACTCCTTGGCCAATGGGAATTCTAAATTGTAGATTTCCTGACCCCGTGACCCCAGGGGTAACATCCTTAAAAACCTATTTTCATCTTCTTCTCCAGTTCCAAAAGGTCTAGAGAGTTGAAAAGTTGTGTGCAGACTCCTTGGCCAATGGGGATTCTAAATTGTAGATTTTCTGACCCCGTGACCCCAAATGGGGTCACAGGGGTCACATCCTTAAAAACCTATGTTCATCTTCTTCTCCAGTTCCAAAAGGTCTAGAGAGCTGACAAGTTGTGTGCAGACTCCTTGGCCCATGGGGATTTTAAATTGTAGATTTCCCGACCCCGTGACCACAAATGGGGTCACAGGGGTCACATCCTTAAAAACCTTTTTTCATCTTCTTCTCCAGTTCCAAAAGGTCTAGAGAGCTGAAAAGTTGTGTGCAGACTCCTTGGCCAATGGAGATTCTAAATTGTAGATTTCCTGACCCCCTGACCCCAAATGGGGTCACATGGGTCACATCCTTAAAAACCTTTTTTCATCTTCTTCAGTTCCAAAAGGTCTAGAGAGCTGAAAAGTTGTGTGCAGACTCCTTGGCCAATGAGGATTCTAAATTGAAGATTTCCTGACCCCGTGACCCCAAATTGGGTCACAGGGGTCACATCCTTAAAAAAATATGTTCATCTTCTTCTCCAGTTTCAAATGGTCTAGAGAGCTGAAAAGTTGTGTGCAGACTCCTTGGCCAATGGGGATTCTAAATTGTAGATTTTCAGACCCCGTGACCCCAAATGGGGTCACAGGGGTCACATCCTTAAAAACCTATTTTCATCTTCTTCTCCAGTTCCAAAAGGTCTAGAGAGCTGAAAAGTTGTGTGCAGACTCCTTGGCCCATGGGGATTTTAAATTGTAGATTTCCCGACCCCGTGACCCCAAATGGGGTCACATGGTTCACATCCTTAAAAACCTTTTTTCATCTTCTTCCCCAGTTCCAAAAGGTCTAGAGAGCTGAAAAGTTGTGTGCAGACTCCTTGGCCAATGGGGATTCTAAATTGTAGATTTCCTTACCCCCTGACCCCAAATGGGGTCACATGGGTCACATCCTTAAAAACCTATTTTCATCTTCTTCTCCAGTTCCAAGAGGTCTAGAGAGCTGAAAAGTTGTGTGCAGACTCCTTGGCCAATGGGGATTCTAAATTGTAGATTTCCTGACCCCGTGACCCCAGGGGTCACATCCTTAAAAACCTATTTTCATCTTCTTCTCCAGTTCCAAAAGGTCTAGAGAGCTGAAAAGTTGTGTGCAGACTCCTTGGCCAATGGGGATTCTAAATTGTAGATTTCCTGACCCCCTGACCCCAAATGGGGTCACATAGGTCACATCCTTAAAAACCTTTTTTCATCTTCTTCAGTTCCAAAAGGTCTAGAGAGCTGAAAAGTTGTGTGCAGACTCCTTGGCCAATGGGGATTCTAAATTGAAGATTTCCTGACTCCGTGACCCCAAATTGGGTCACAGGGGTCACATCCTAAAAAAATATTTTCATCTTCTTCTCCAATTTCAAATGGTCTAGAGAGCTGAAAAGTTGTGTGCAGACTCCTTGGCCAATGGGGATTCTAAATTGTAGATTTCGTGACCCCCTGACCCCAAATAGGGTCACAGGGATCACATCCTTAAAAACCTATTTTCATCTTCTTCTCCAGTTCCAAAAGGTCTAGAGAGCTGAAAAGTTGTGAGCAGACTCCTTGGCCAATGGGGATTCTAAATTGTAGATTTTCTGACCCCGTGAGGTCACAGGGGTCACATCCTTAAACAAATATTTTCATCTTCTTCTCCAGTTTCAAATGGTCTAGAGAGCTGAAAAGTTGTGTGCAGACTCCTTGGCCAATGGGGATTCTAAATTGTAGATTTCGTGACCCCCTGACCCCAAATAGGGTCACAGGGATCACATCCTTAAAAACCTATTTTCATCTTCTTCTCCAGTTCCAAAAGGTCTAGAGAGCTGAAAAGTTGTGTGCAGACTCCTTGGCCAATGGGGATTCTAAATTGTAGATTTCGTGACCCCATGACCCCAAATGGGGTCACAGGGGTCACATCCTTAAAAACCTATTTTCATCTTCTTCTCCAGTTCCAAAAGGTCTAGAGAGCTGAAAAGTTGTGTGCAGACTCCTTGGCCGATGGGGATTCTAAATTGTAGATTTCGTGACCCCATGACCCCAAATGTGGTCACAGGGGTCACATCCTTAAAAACCTTTTTTCATCTTCTTCTCCAGTTCCAAAAGGTCTAGATAGCTGAAGAGTTGTGTGCATACTCCTTTGCCAATGTGGATTCTAAATTGAAGATTTCTTGACCCCATGACCCTAAATGGGGTCACCGGGGTCACATCCTTAAAAACCTATTTTCATCTTCTTCTCCAGTTCCAAAAGGTCTAGAGAGCTGAAAAGTTGTGTGCAGACTCCTTGGCCAATGGGGATTCTAAATTGTAGATTTCGTGACCCCCTGACCCCAAATGGGGTCACAGGGGTCACATCCTTAAAAACCTATTTTCATCTTCTTCTCCAGTTCCAAAAGGTCTAGAGAGCTGACAAGTTGTGTGCAGACTACTTGGCCCATGGGGATTTTAAATTGTAGATTTCCCGACCCCGTGACCACAAATGGGGTCACAGGTGTCACATCCTTAAAAACCTTTTTTCATCTTCTTCTCCAGTTCCAAAAGGTCTAGAGAGCTGAAAAGTTGTGTGCAGACTCATTGGCCAATGGGGATTCTAAATTGTAGATTTCCTGACCCCCTGACCCCAAATGGGGTCACATGGGTCACATCCTTAAAAACCTTTTCTCATCTTCTTCAGTTCCAAAAGGTCTAGAGAGCTGAAAAGTTGTGTGCAGAGTCCTTGGCCAATGGGGATTCTAAATTGTAGATTTCGTGACCCCCTGACCCCAAATAGGGTCACAGGGGTCACATCCTTAAAAACCTATTTTCATCTTCTTCTCCAGTTCCAAAAGGTCTAGAGAGCTGAAAAGTTGTGTGGAGACTCCTTGGCCAATGGGGATTCTAAATTGTAGATTTTCTGACCCCGTGACCCCAAATGGGGTCACAGGGGTCACATCCTTAAAAACCTATTTTCATCTTCTTCTCCAGTTCCAAAAGGTCTAGAGAGCTGAAAAGTTGTGTGCAGACTCCTTGGCCAATGGGGATTCTAAATTGTAGATTTCGTGACCCCCTGACCCCAAATGGGGTCACAGGGGTCACATCCTTAAAAACCTATTTTCATCTTCTTCTCCAGTTCCAAAAGGTCTAGAGAGCTGAAAAGTTGTGTGCAGACTCCTTGGCCCATGGAGATTTTAAATTGTAGATTTCCCGACCCCGTGACCCCAAATGGGGTCACATGGGTCACATCCTTAAAAACCTTTTTTCATCTTCTTCCCCAGTTCCAAAAGGTCTAGAGAGCTGAAAAGTTGTGTGCAGACTCCTTGGCCAATGGGGATTCTAAATTGTAGATTTCCTTACCCCCTGACCCCAAATGGGGTCACATGGGTCACATCCTTAAAAACCTATTTTCATCTTCTTCTCCAGTTCCAAGAGGTCTAGAGAGCTGAAAAGTTGTGTGCAGACTCCTTGGCCCATGGGGATTCTAAATTGTAGATTTCCTGACCCCGTGACCCCAGGGGTCACATCCTTAAAAACCTATTTTCATCTTCTTCTCCAGTTCCAAAAGGTCTAGAGAGCTGAAAAGTTGTGTGCAGACTCCTTGGCCAATGGGGATTCTAAATTGTAGATTTTCTGACCCCGTGACCCCAAATGGGGTCACAGGGGTCACATCCTTAAAAACCTTTTTTCATCTTCTTCTCCAGTTCCAAAAGGTCTAGAGAGCTGAAAAGTTTTGTGCAGACTCCTTGGCCAATGGGGATTCTAAATTGTAGATTTCCATACCCCCTGACCCCAAATGGGGTCACATGGGTCACATCCTTAAAAACCTATTTTCATCTTCTTCTCCAGTTCCAAGAGGTCTAGAGAGCTGAAAAGTTGTGTGCAGACTCCTTGGCCAATGGGGATTCTAAATTGTAGATTTCCTGACCCCGTGACCCCAGGGGTCACATCCTTAAAAACCTATTTTCATCTTCTTCTCCAGTTCCAAAAGGTCTAGAGAGCTGAAAAGTTGTGTGCAGACTCCTTGGCCAATGGGGATTCTAAATTGTAGATTTTCTGACCCCGTGACCCCAAATGGGGTCACAGGGGTCACATCCTTAAAAACCTTTTTTCATCTTCTTCTCCAGTTCCAAAAGGTCTAGAGAGCTGAAAAGTTGTGTGCAGACTCCTTGGCCAATGGGGATTCTAAATTGTAGATTTCCATACCCCCTGACCCCAAATGGGGTCACATGGGTCACATCCTTAAAAACCTATTTTCATCTTCTTCTCCAGTTCCAAGAGGTCTAGAGAGCTGAAAAGTTGTGTGCAGACTCCTTGGCCCATGGGGATTCTAAATTGTAGATTTCCTGACCCCGTGACCCCAGGGGTCACATCCTTAAAAACCTATTTTCATCTTCTTCTCCAGTTCCAAAAGGTCTAGAGAGCTGAAAAGTTGTGTGCAGACTCCTTGGCCAATGGGGATTCTAAATTGTAGATTTCCTGACCCCCTGACCCCAAATGGGGTCACATGGGTCACATCCTTAAAAACCTTTTTTCATCTTCTCCAGTTCCAAAAGGTCTAGAGAGCTGAAAAGTTGTGTGCAGACTCCTTGGCCAATGGGGATTCTAAATTGAAGATTTCCTGACCCCGTGACCCCAAATGGGGTCACAGGGGTCACATCCTTAAACAAATATTTTCATCTTCTTCTCCAGTTTCAAATGGTCTAGAGAGCTGAAAAGTTGTGTGCAGACTCCTTGGCCAATGGGGATTCTAAATTGTAGATTTCGTGACCCCCTGAACCCAAATAGGGTCACAGGGGTCACATCCTTAAAAACCTATTTTCATCTTCTTCTCCAGTTCCAAAAGGTCTAGAGAGCTGAAAAGTTGTGTGCAGACTCCTTGGCCAATGGGGATTCTAAATTGTAGATTTCCTGACCCCGTGACCCCAGGGGTCACATCCTTAAAAACCTATTTTCATCTTCTTCTCCAGTTCCAAAAGGTCTAGAGAGCTGAAAAGTTGTGTGCAGACTCCTTGGCCAATGGGGATTCTAAATTGTAGATTTCGTGACCCCATTCGAGGTCACCGGGTTCACATCCTTAAAAACCTATTTTCATCTTCTTCTCCAGTTCCAAAAGGTCTAGAGAGGTGACAAGTTGCGTGCAGACTTCCTGACCAAGGGGGATTCTAAATTGAAGATTTCCTGACCCCGTGACCCCAAATGGGGTCACAGGGGTCACATCCTTAAACAAATATTTTCATCTTCTTCTCCAGTTTCAAATGGTCTAGAGAGCTGAAAAGTTGTGTGCAGACTCCTTGGCCAATGGGGATTCTAAATTGTAGATTTCGTGACCCCCTGACCCCAAATAGGGTCACAGGGGTCACATCCTTAAAAACCTATTTTCATCTTCTTCTCCAGTTCCAAAAGGTCTAGAGAGCTGAAAAGTTGTGTGCAGACTCCTTGGCCAATGGGGATTCTAAATTGTAGATTTCCTGACCCCGTGACCCCAGGGGTCACATCCTTAAAAACCTATTTTCATCTTCTTCTCCAGTTCCAAAAGGTCTAGAGAGGTGAAAAGTTGCGTGCAGACTTCCTGACCAAGGGGGATTCTAAATGGTGACCCTGTGGTGCCCGAAATAAGGGCCTCAAGCCATGACCTAAAAATCTATTTCAGTCTTCATCATTAAACAATATAAACCCTGATGAGCTACAGAGCCCATGGCTCTATTTTTTAAAAACGTTGTGAACACGAGGTGAACGGGCAATAATATAAAATCTAATATCACAATTTCACTGAGCTACGGCAGAACTAGGGTTAAAACATTGTCTGGAATTTGAGAAATCGTAAGTCTACCCCGAGTATTCGTAATTCTACCTTGTAACACTGTAATTCTTCCTCCAAAGGCGATGAAGAACCGTAGTTCTACGGTCAGCTTCCGTGGTAGAAAATAAACCGTAGGGTTGCTTTTGAATATGTTTAAAACTGTAAATGAACGTTGCTAGTTTCCATCCCGTTCAAGGCCGTTTTGCTATTGATTTTGGACGTGGTAGGACGTAATAAGACGAACCTTGGTGTAACTCAAGCATAAGGGCCTCAGAGGCTATGACATAAACACCTATTTTCTTTAATCTCTTTGCAGGGATAGCGATACTTGGAGAACCAATTTTATCCAAATTCAGTCTCAAGTCCTGTTCCTGTTATACACTGACA
The DNA here is from genome assembly GCA_936450465.1 of Gibbula magus. NCBI lineage: Eukaryota > Metazoa > Mollusca > Gastropoda > Trochida > Trochidae > Gibbula > Gibbula magus. The sequence goes on along the minus strand of OW388292.1, from coordinate 59,592,250 downwards.
ATTTTGAGGACTGAGAGATTTTTCATGGCTAGGGATTTTGAATTACATGGAGAGCAATTTATATTTGTCAATTTTTAATCCAAAGAATGGAACAATTACGATAAATTTGAATTTGTTTGAAACAACCCTGTCGTATTAAGATCCTAAGGCATCCATCTTTCCATTCTTGCTTTCGAAAAGTCCACAATCCCACAATGAAGTTGATGCCAGTGTTGGAGTTCCAACTCCATTAAAAAATAACAACGTTATTTCAATCAATTTTTTATTCAGTAAATGACAACTCCCGAAACAATTTGAAACAATGATAATCAATGTAATGAAGCTGAAATTTGATAGATACCGTAAATCCTTGAATAATCGCCCGGCGATTATTAATTTAAAACACCGATTTGACCCAACCTTTATTCATGGCAGGCGATTTTTGGAGGCAGGCGATTATTTTTTTCGAACCCATAACATACATGTACATGTGAAATTTTAAAAAAATCATAACTAAAACATCATTTCAGTATTTTTTAGATTATGATTATTGTGAACAAAGTGCATGTTGTGAGGTTAAACTTCGCATAAATATGCTTTATGCCGGAATTATTTTTGAAAAGAAGATAGCTAATAGTTTATTTACATTTGCTAAATTTAACCAAGCGATTATTCAAGGCATCGCGATCATTTATTTCTAAGAGGGTTAAGACCCGGCGATTATTCAAAGCAGGCGATTATTCAAGGCAGGCGATAGTTTAAGGCAGGCGATTATTCAAGGATTTATGGTATTTATTATTACTACAATACATACCTCAGCGTATAGGACAAATCTAGCGAACATTTCAACAAATAAAGACCACTGGTGTTGCCGACTGTATTTAGACTAAAAGCTCACCAGGAAACAAACTGACCATCACTTAAACCGTAATGGATACGGCCAGCAGCTCAGTGTGGGATAAAACACGATAAAAATGTTGTGCTTTGGATTGTAAAACCCGAGGTAAGAAAGCTGAGCGGAGTTTCTAATAGCGATCAACGAATGACAGAAGCACATGTAAACACCTGTGGGAAATAATTACATCTAAACAAGTCCCATTCATTGGTCGAACCAGATCGTATCCAGGAAAGTAAAAGTTCGTCATATATCATTACAGCATCTCGAATATGACAAGGTTTTCAGCAGACAAAATTCATCAAAGATGTAACGGTAAAACTCAAGTATACACACAAATATTACCGGAATATGAAACTAGTCCCTCTATTGACAATCAGAATATTGAAACTTGTGAGCTGAGTGAATATGTACAGGACATTGCATCTTGTATGTGCCCTGTATTGACTTCTAAATTTACCCGTTAACAGTTTGTCATCCGGGGACTTCGCAGTAATGGGATATATTCCAGCTGCATGTACACAACTCACGGAAGTATTTATAAAGAATTAGAAATGGAGGCGATACATATCCACAAATCCATGGCTATGCTTGATTCGGGACCCGGCGCACTACCCGGCGTACGCCGCCGGAAGCGGCGCAACCGGCAAATCACTTGATTGGAACCCGGCGTACGCCTTAGGCGTACTCCGAATGCGCCGGTTGGAAATGACCGGCGAAGGCGGCGTGTAATGGCGGACAAATGTTACCCTTGCGACATTCAATAACCCTTTTGTTTATGAAGTTGCGTTGTACAATTAAATAGTTGACTGATTTATTTTTAAATGTCACTGCTTATTTAAAACATTGCATTACACGCTAATAAAATATTAATCAATGTTTTGAACTAATTTAAAAAAAATAGTTATATAATATAAATGATATGTTTTTTTAAGCTAGTTTGAGGGATGATGACGTCTTCCTGTCTGTACGCCGATACACTTGTTTCAACTGAGCCTAGTAGAGGAACGGCGTACGCCGGACATGTGACCGGTGTATACGCCGCCAAAACGAATCAAGCATAGCCCATAAGTCAGTGATCACTAAGCTCTACTTCTTTGGCATCCACCCATTCTGTATTTTCTCGGCTTTGCCTATGCTCCATTTGGACAGACCGAAAGGAGGATCCTTCATCTCGTCCGTTGTTAAGGCGATGAAGAGCACTCCATCTATCTTCTCCTTGCTACAGATCCGAGCCAGATCCGGCATCCCACAGTCAGTCAGCACCACATGCAGCTCCGAGACACTCAGCTCCGAGACAGGAACATTGTTGGTTCTGATGTAGTCGAAGTCTCTATCGGGATTAGGATGATCATTCTTCAACTTTTTAATCAGCGTGTTTGCAGGCTTATTAACGTTGCGGCAGAATCTTAAAAACCCTTTCTTCAACTTCGAGTTTTTCTTGTAGTTAGTTGATTTGGCCTGAAAAGCAATGTCAGGATTTGTATTTCTTGTCTCTCATATCATGAAAAAAAACTTGCCACGAAGGGAGCCTCAACACTGATAATTGTAAATTTCTGGAAACTCATAAACTCTAAGATGAAGAGAAACATTTGTATATAGTTATTTCCAAAGCTGCATATCTACGAGATAAGATCATAAGATGTCCCGCTAACCACTCCTTTACATCAGGGGTTCAATGTTCATCATATAGCCCTATCATGTCATTCTTGTTTACAATAATGAACAAAGATCTAGTAAATCAACATAGATTAGGTCATATTGAGATTGCATGTATGATGATTCGTCAGCTTGATTAACATCTTTTTAAAACAAATTTAAATCCTTACCTTTACACCGGGACACTCACTTTTCTCATCTGTAAAGAAAAATAAAACAATTATAAGACCACAGTGTTTTAGATAGTCTTACTATAGAAACAACAATCAAAGACTATGGTACGGGGTTGCAGTCCGACTGAGGGTTTGACTTTTAGAGTTTTTCTCAGCTTTCCATAGAAGTATGCCCTAATACCTTGATTGTTTACCAATAGATTTACCTTTTGACTATTATACGTTGCCCGTACAAAAGTTTGCTTCTACACTTATAAAACAAAGTGTTTTATGAAATTTTGATACAGGTCTGATTACACATTATCCATTAAGCACATTTCAAGAAATATAGGATATTATTGACGGTCATCTCCAAATAACATTTAAACACATTTATTTGTAAAGTTTCTATTACTTTCGTGTTCCTGGTAATATTGTTATATTTCCACATCTTGTTAATGCATGTTACGTAAAGACTCACCTATAGCTTCATCAATTTCGTATTCTTCTGGTATGTCGTAACCATTTTCCTCCTCTTCAGAGAGCAACGGGGGCAGACTGAACCTCTTTGGAAGTGGTGGTGGTTGAACAAGATTATCCTGTGGTGCTGGTTGAACTGGATTATTTAACGTTGTCTGACTGCCATCTTCAACAAGAGGAGGTGGAGGTTTGAGGGCAGGTAATTGCGAGTTTAAATTAGCAAAACTGTCTGTTGGGTTTGGTTTTACAGTGAGTTTATCCCGTGTTTTGGACATTTCTCCCTTTTTCGTTTTGCTTGACTGAAAGGTGCAACTTTTACAGTTGGCAAGGAGTGACGTTTGTTGGAATCATCAGGATTCTGTTTATCTGAAATACGATGACGACAATAAATAATTAGGAACCATATATGGCAAAATTGCTGTCAAATATGAACACGTGATATCTTCATAAATAAGTATAGATTAAATGGGCAGTAGCACGTTTTTTCGCTCAAATAATTCGATGAAAAGTATTTGAAAGATAATGTCACCAAAAGTAGAACACCCTTTTCTCAAATCAAGTTAAAAAATGTACATGGTTCGGTAAAGCCATGGGAATTATTTTTGTAATTCGAAATAATAAAACATGTTCACAATAAAAAGGCTGCTTTATTACCACTACGGATAATTGTTTTGTGTAATAAGATGTTTTATCCTCTAAAGTAAATTTAAATGACATAAACTATCATTATAAATGGGAAATTTGAAAAAAATACATTTTACAAAAAAACGTGCTACAGCCCCTTTAAGAGTTGAATACTTTCTTCCATGCATAAATGGAAACAGCTTCAATCTTTCACAAACACCAATATCGCAAAATAGCTATCAAATATGAACTAGTGATAACTTTGATAAATAAGTATAGCTTTAAGAGTTGAATACTTTCCTCTATGTATACATGGAAACAGCTTCACTCTATGACATACAGGTGTCCAATAAATAAACATACCCCGTATCTAGAAAGTTTCTAGTGCGTATCTAGAAAGTTTCTAGTGCGTATCTAGAAACTTTCTAGAACGTTTCTAGAAACTTTCTAGTGCGTATCTAGAAATTTCTAGAAATTTCTAGAAATTTCGAGTTTTTATTTTTAACGAGATATTCAAATATTTCTTTTATATTCTGAAACTACATGTTGACTTTGCCATAATATGTAAATTTCAACAATGTCACTCAACTAGAATAGCAGGAAATTGATGTTTAGTTTCGTGGTATCCTCGTTATAACGCGCCCTGCTGAACTGCTCAGGGGCAGTCTAATTGAATGACAACAGTCGCTGTTAAGCTTCAAACTGTACTGCCCGTGCAGTGATCTTTTGTAGCTGGCGAGTTAATTAATGAAGGATATTCAACGACGATAAAAGGAAGTATGTGATTGTTTAGAAAAATTATAATTGTAGACAATGTAAGTGGGTTTAAGTGAGACCTCAGTGATATCGACTTGCGACTCCTGTACAACTTTCAGTGAATAAATTGTGACAACTTTACAATCATTGACATATTCTATTCTATATCATGAGCTATTTTACAAAATATTTACTAGTTTCATTGCTATATCATCGTCAAAACATGTTAGTCAACAAACATTCTATTATATAATATTTTAAGATATGTAATACCATAGCTCATGTCTGCTTTTGATATCTTAATAAAACGAAAATCTTAATACATGTTCTTTGATAAAACGGCTATCAGTATTTTCCAAAATACCAAGCCTCGATGCAGCAATTATTAACCAATTAGAAAAGGATTAAAACGTCATATTCATACCTTCTCTCGCTATCATCGTAATAATTGCCTCTTTTAAGTCACATTTGTAACTTTTATTGAAGCGTTGACATAAGCTCTCAGCTTGCTTGCCAATCCATTTTAATGAATAAAATATGTTTAAAAACAATTTCAAAACTATTTTTTATAGCAACAGTGAATTATTTCATGATACTAACTTACACATTGTTGATTTAGTTTCCAATTGACTAAAGCAAACTGTCCCAATACTTCAGAAAGCACATTCACTGAACATACTCTGTAGCTGTTATGTGAATTTGTTTTTTGTTATAATGTATGTTTTGTGTAATAATGTATAAATACAGTCCACGTCACGGGGAGCGTATATGATCATTTATATAGGGAAATAGCAATGTTTATCAATCACTTTCCATGTACAATCTGGACATATTTTTTCAAATCACTAATCACACTTCATCCTTGGAAACATGACAAAAATATTTTTCATCAACCCCAGGGACAACAGTAAGACCCCGGTGTCTACTACATGTAATCATCCGTAAAATCATGGTGACACCTGAATGAAATAAAACATTATGTGTCATTTATAACTTCGGAACGTTCGTCACCAAAACGTGAAATACAATCATTATTGATCACAAAAACATTATAATAGCTGTGTTTGTTGTATATTCATGCACAACACGTCACTATATAAACATGATATGTTACATCAATAATAGGTATAAAAAGGGGCGTAAGTACTAAATCCTGCGTACCAATGTTCTCAGCGCTTACAATATAAAACACTGATTCACTGCGTTGTTTGTGGTTATGCTATCCTTTTAATAATTCGTATTGAACTAAAGAAGTGTCTCTGGGATTAAGGTTATCTGCTTAGCTGAATTCGAGAAATATATTAAGTTTGCCATATTTTGAATCCTTATGTGTAAGATTATTTTTTCAAATGAACAATAAATGTGTCATTTGAATGATGATAACAGTATACATGTAAGTATAGGTAGCAGAGTATTTATAGTAAGGCGTCAACGAATATGAATGTATTTGTTCCTTAACTGATAGGAATACCAAATCAAGTGACTGATTTTAATTCATTTGTTGTTACTTCCTACATATGGACAGAAACAATATTAATAAATCCGGAGAGAATCACTAATGCAAGACGATGTATAGAAGGAAGGTATAACTGAAAGAGGGCATTTTGCATTAAGCCACTTAATGTATTTTGAAAATGAAGTATTACATTTTCAGTAAGATGTCATCATGCATATTAGTTAAACTGTGTATGTGTTTATTTCTAGAGATTAAGTAATGAAGGAGTTGAGTAATGCATGTCAAGATATAGGGGCAAGAATGAGCTACGAAACTTCGTGTTGTAAGTGATAAAGAAACTATAATCCATATCACACGTTGTATGACCTACCGATTTCTAAATGCCCTTCAATCATTTAATAAGAACCATTTTACCATTACCCGTTTTTCCTAGCCTAACAATACTGATACAAGTAATGAGCCTACATAAGATGTGTATTTAGACCAAAGGTTAATTGCCTTTTCAGGTTATTAAATATAAGTTATGATAATTACACTGAGTCACACACACATTTTCATACTTAATTATTTTATCACCTTTAAACTTGTGTTCAACATTTTGATGGTACCATTTTGATTTGGGTCCTGTAAACCAGAGATTATTAGAGCGTAAACTTAACCTTGCGTAACCGACAGTTACTAATGAACTGGTTGTCTGCGGTCAGTCCTTAAAAGAGATACAACACAGAGGCCGCCAGAGAGGTTTACGAGACACGCGCATGAACAGCAATGGTGCAATTTATTTCATGTATGTGTATATCTCTAATTAAACAGTCATGGCTGGTGTCATCCCGGGTTTTGAGGACACCTGTTCAGCAACTCAAACGTGGTTAGCTGTGGACCCGCCGTTGTGTCATTCATTCAATGGCACGATTACATCATGAAATATACAAGACGATTGAAAGAAGGAAATGGTGTATATTTGAAAGAGGGTGTTTTGTCAGCCGTTTATTTGTGTATTTAGGAAAGAAGTTTTATGTCATTAATAAGCTGATATCTTGATTATCTCATGTAACGCCGATTGAGAGAATTAACATATGAATTTGAACTGAAAATCACATATTCTAAATGTCAATCAATCATGTACCATTCCTGTTTACACTTACATGTATGTCTTATTAATACTGCATGTGCTTATTGTGCAATCAAGATGAAAAATATTACTGAGGGTAATATATGTATGACCTATATTTGAGAAATGGATAAAGACAAGTACGCATGATTAAAAAACAAAAACAATAAGAAGTGAAGTTATACATCGGCGCTACTAATGTTGAAAGCATTGTTATGACACATTAAAACACTGTTTATTTGGTTAATAATGAGGTATCTGTTACTCTGTAAATATTCTACAACTGTACGTGTTTTATAATTTAGTGAATTTAAATATCAATTTACCCTAGCGTGGCAATGTTGATATATACAAGTAATGAGCCTACATAAGTTGTAGTTGTTGAACCAAAGTTATTAATCCTGTCAGGTTAGAAAAGTAAAACTTATCACTGAGTAGGAATTCGTTTGTACGACTAAAATACAGTACATTGATGTAGTATATATCACACGTTATAAGTACTTGGCATCTCTCTTTATCAACCACAACTAACTATCAATGAACGGACGTAAATTCCCCACAAAACAATACGTCCACAAATTGTATATTTGATTAAAGTAATTTGAATGAGTAGACCTTTGGTCATTTGCATTCATTTGCTCATATTAAATTGTTCTTTTATGATAAAACCCAGTTAGTATTGGATCCGGTTAATGAGTGGAATTCAGTTGTTTATGGGTATTTAAGAAAGTAGTTTGATACAAATATTCAATAGTGAACCCATACACTTAACAAAGCCAGTAATATTGTATTTGTGGCGGTTCTCAAGAATCTTCGACAAATAAAACGTAAGAAATGTACATTTAGTACCATAGCGTAACATGTTTGAAGAGGTATACAAACCAACCCCTAAAATACCAAAGTAAAAATTAACATTTTGGAATGCATTTCCATACTCAATTATTATCCCTTTAAACTGTTTTCAACTCAGTTTGGTGACGCAATCGGAAACTTTGTCCTGAAACCACTAGATCAGTAGCACGGAACAATAAGCTTGAGTAACTCGCGTTCGTTCACAGTGTTGTCAATTATTCTAAAGTATATGAAGTGGTTGTTGATGGTCTTTTGCATGAACTGATAAAACACAATCACAGAGGCCGCACAAGAGCTACAGAAGAGACCGGCGTGTGTACATCAGTGTCGCAATATATTGAATATATACGTAGACGTATATACAAAAACTTAAATCACCAGGGCTGTTGTACATGACTAGACAGTTTCCGGTCATTGGGAACCACTCGTTATACTCAGGTATTAATGAGGTAGGGTCCCATACTGCCTACAGTCCCAATCTGCCTACAGCTTATAACAACATGTTATGGTCCAGTGATCAGGAAGTCAGGGCTATATGCTGACCTGTTCTACCTCTAAAAAATGAACTCAACCAAATTATCGGTTCCATATATCATTATTTGTCAACTGATTATTTGTAATACTAAATAAACAGGTTAACAGTTTCTGTTTCAGTAAAGAAAACGTCATGTCAGTGAGAAGATACAGTTTACAGAAGGTAACTGTAGATAATTTGTATGAGTCAATTTTAAAAAGATGGTGTAAATTTCATGTCCCAGCTATTTGCTGAAAAATATTAGTTATTGTTACTCTATCAATTAGTTAAAAATAATAAAGACACATTTCCTCTACTCACTTAACTCATTTTCTCAAAAATATTTTTAAAAAAGTCAATTATCACTGTAATCGTTAATTAAACATGAATTAAACAAAATTAAGCGTGCATATTTCACACTTGTAAACTTGAAGATGTATTAAGCTATTTGTGACCAACAAATTAAGAAGTAAAAATAAATGATATTTGGAATTTTGAATGTTTTAATCTTGATGACAATATAAAGGAATCCGAATCGTATGCAATGTTTAGAAATAAATTAAATGACATAAGTTTATTTCTCTTAGCTAACACTTCTCATGAATATCTCTTAACATGATGAATAAGAACAAGTTCTATGGATAGTCAACTTCTTTATTGATATGAGTGCGAGGTTTCGATGCAGATACTAGCACCGTTATCAAGCAAGTGGTACATTATCATGACAACCAGGAGAATATATACAATTATGGTAATTATGTTTTTACATGTGATTGGATTGATGTACATAGTTGTAACAACATTGTTAAGGAGAGAATGGGTATACACAAGATATTAGGTTGATGTGAAGATGGACAATGAATATACTGAGGAAGCCAGATGAGCAGATTGAGGATTACTGGTGATTGGATTTAATTAGATCATGATAGGCTAGGGGTACATAATAGCCTTGATCTCTATTCAGAACAGGATTAAAGCGCTTAATGCTGATTGCTTCCAAAATCTTCCTTGATTTAAAGTCACTGCAGTTTACTTTTAATGTGCTGATGTTGTTCCACAGGATTGAGTGGTCGGGATTGCCTTTGATGTGATCCGACAGGGCTGATTTGGAGTCACTGTTCTTGACAGAGGTTTGGTGTTCCTTGATTCTCATCGGAAGTGGCCTTTAGGTTTCGCCGATGTAGCTGTCACCACATTCACATGGAATGTGATAAACAACACCAGCGGGATCTTCTTGTTTTGTTGAGGCTGGTCGACCATTGGCATGGAGATGGTTCTGGAGAGATCTTCCCTTCTGGAATACGACATCAATGTTGGCCTGTTGATTTAGGAGGCGGCGGATGTGGTGGCTGATGGGTCTGATGTATGGGAGACTGATGATGAAGGGGGCTGATTGCTGACGGGATTGTTTCTCTCGAGGGTTGAGGGTTGCGTTGATGACTTCGTTGACTAATTTGGGAGGGTACTGGTTGTAGTTGATGAACACGTGGCGGAGATGGGCGAGTTCAGCTTCTAGGGTTTGGGTGGTGGAACAGATATTCTTAGCTCTTCGGGTGAGGGTTGATATGATACCTTTCTTGACTTGGAGGGGATGGTTGGAGGTGAAATGGAGGTACTGGTCGGTGTGGGTCGGCTTCCTGTAGACGCTGGTGATGAGTTGGGTATTGTTCCTTTCTACTAAGACGTCGAGAAATGGTAGTTTGTTGTTGGATTCTTCTTCCATTGTGAATTTCATGCGGTGGTGTATGGAATTCAGGTGGCTGAGGAGTTGGTTGGGGTCATCAGTTGGGTTGATCATGACAAAGGTGTCATCTACTTTCCGGTACCAGCATGTTGGTTTGATTGGGGCTGTCTGCAGGGCATTGTCTTCCAAGTGAGTCATGTAGATCTCAGTGATGATGGGCGAGAGGGGGGAACCCATGGGGAGTCCATGGGTTTGTTGGAGAATCTTGTCGGACCAGGTGAAGTATGTGGAGCTGATACAGGAGTTGATAAGGCGGATGATGCTGTCTATAGTGAGGTGGGTGTCTAGGCTGGAAAGGACATCTTGTAGTCTCTCTCTGATGACGGCGAGGGCTTCATCTCTGGGGACGTTCGTGAATAGGTCAACTACGTCATAGCTGATTAGTCTGCCTGGATTGGTGATGGCGCTGATCTTGGAGCAAAAATCGGCTGAGTCTGAGACGAAGGAGTTGGCTGATTTTCCTAGTGGGGCAAGGAGGCGGGCGAGGTGCTGGGCGGTGTTGTAGTGGACGGTGTTTCTGGAACAAACTAGGAGACGGGCTTTGACTGGATCTTTGTGGACTTTGATGGTGGCGCGGGCATAAGGAGGTCGAGGATGGGGGACTGCTAGTTGCTTGTGGAGGGTTGGGCCTATCTCGTTGTTGTCTCGTAGTTCCTTCAGTAGGGCTTTATGTTCTCGCTGGAGACGGTTGGTGGGATGTTTCTTCAGCTGCTTGTAGGTAGATGGGTCGTTGAGGATGTTGTCAGTCAGGGTGGTGAAGGCGTCGGTGTCCATGATAACAGTGGCTCTCCCTTTGTCTGCTGGGGCGATGGTGATTGCCGGATCAGAGTGCAGTTTTTTGAGAGTTGCCCTCTCTGCATTGGTCAGGTTTTCTTTAGCATTGTTGTTTTTCTTTTCTAATATGTTGACTATTTGGTGTCTCAGATAGTCTACTTTACCACCAGGGGCAAGTTGCTGCAAGCCTTTCTCATTATTCGCAATGAATGTGTCAGTATTAGGACGGGTAGAGGGGGCGAAGTTTAAACCCTTGGAGAGAACCATTCTATCTTCCTGGGTGAGGTGTCTGCTGCTGAGATTGACGACTGTTTTCTTTAGGTATTCTTCTCGTGATGGCCGTCTGGTTTTAGGTTGTTGGGGAAGAAGGTTGTTGAGCTTGGTGATATGGATGTTCTTAGTTGTATCATCAAGGTTACGGTTGGACTGGGTCTGGGCTTGTCGGAGATTCCTGTAGGTGTCAGGGCTCAGCAGGTTCTCAAGTTGTTGTTGTTGCTGAGCTATGCTGGTGAGGGTGATGGCTTTGGTCTTGCGGTGATGACGTATTCTCTCATTGACTAGGAGGTGTGAGGCTTTCTGGAGGATGTTGTTTGCTGCGATGGAATGGACAGGACTTGTTAGTCTGAGGCCTTTTGGAATCAGATGCTGGTCTCGACATCTCATGAGGACGGTGAGGTGGTTGGATGAGCGGATGTATTTCTTCTCTAAGTTGCTGAGCTGGTTGATGGATCTAATTGCCACGTCTCCATGAAGACGACGTATAACTTCTTTGAGAGGCATTTTAGAAGCTGGTATGATGAATAAGAACAAGTTCTATGGATAGTCAACTTCTTTATCGCACTCATATCAATAAAGAAGTTGACTATCCATAGAACTTGTTCTTATTCATCATACCAGCTTCTAAAATGCCTCTCAAAGAAATCTTAACATGATGTTGTGTTTTTCTACATCAATGTATACATGTTGATGGTATTGATGATGTAATTATCCTGTTGTATTGTTCTTTTGGGGAGAGACATTTATATAGGGGAAACCCTATTTGTTGATCCCCCTGCACCTGAGTACCTGAATAAATATTGTTTAAACCAATTTCTCTCCTTGAAATTTACACATTTTTAAAAATTGACTCGTATAACTACAGATAAGCGGTTGGTAAAATGATTAGTAGATGCAACAATGTACGTACTCTGACATGATTATTTGTAATACTAAATAAACAGGTTAACTGTTTCTGTATGAGTGCGACTCTGTTGTGATGTTAGTAACTGGAAAATTGGTTGTTCCATTATGATATGGGTACAAAATCATTTCCAAACTGCCTACACTATATTTTGTAGGCAGAATGGGATGTAGGCAGATTGGGACTGTAGGCAGTATGAGACCTAACCATTAATGATACCTGCACATGCGTGATTAGCAGGGTATTCAAAGCACTGTCGTGGAACGTCTCTAACTTCATGATTCTGCGTAATTAAACACTGTTTTTGATATCGTCAATCTAATCTTATAGTTCTTTAATTATTACAAACATGAAAAATCAAAATTTTCGTATTCATTGCGGTATGTTATGAAAATCAGCGTGTAAATAGATAACACTTTTGAACAATTGTGAGCGCAAAAATATGAAATTTAAGCAAATTTGAAAACGTTATGAATACTATTTATTTCATTATATATGTTTCGTATTGATAAGTATCCACACTTATATGTGAGTGTAAATACGTCTGTGACAATGCCATTAAAAAAACATTTCCACAAAGGTGAATATTATTGTATATAAGGCACACACAAACTGACTTATGGAGCACTATAGAACATAGTATACATAAGAATAAACACACATTTCAAAAGAAATACCATAGGATAATGTCAATACCCAGGTGAGACAGTGTGAAATATACATGTACACCTATAGGCTCATTCATGTAACATTACTGGCGTTGGTATAAATCATTATATATGATTACAAATAATATATATATATATATATATATATATAACATAGTATGAACCGTTGTGGCTACGGATTTTGTATGGTGGTTTATTGGACAGTATAAAGAGAGAGAGAGAGAGAGAGAGAGAGAGAGAGAGAGAGAGAGAGAGAGAGAGAGAGAGAGAGAGAGAGAGAGAGAGAGAGAGAGAGAGAATGTTTATTTAAGTGTCACGTACTTTTACAATATACTGCAATACAAATATACATAAAGTATTAAAAAGCACCCGGCCATATGGCCTATGAGACACTAAAATCATTTCATATCACATTAATAGCATAAAATCAAGGAATAATCTAAAACAGATAATTACATACATTCCACAATGAATTACATATCATTCAAGCACACGCACACAAACATACATACAGCTAAATTTACCTATCACACATCAAACGGTATCAGGTACTCACGCGCGCGCGCTCACACACACACACATACACACACACACACAGGAAGTACATCAATAAAACAAAAACAAAACAAACATACATACACACATACAAACATACATTCACATATTTAGACATACTATGCTGTATTATTTAAATACCTATCTGTTGACTAGACCTACTTTGCCTTACCTCCCAGGGGTAATGCTATTTCAACCTTAATACAGACGAACTTGAAGAATGGATGAGGGGTGCGTAAAATCCCTTATCCAAGGGCCGGTAAGTCTAGATGGTCTCGTGACGTCACTACCTGTTCATATCACTCTCCTAAAAGTTGCAGAGCAAGGCAGACGTGTTTTGTTCTGTGACTGGGGTTTTAGCGACTTGGGTTGCTAACTTGCTATTTTTCTCTTGTTAGTTCAAGAGATATCATCAACGTTGTTCTTCGTTAGTGCAGGTTGTGTTTACAATCTGTTTTTCAAGTAGGTGTTAGATTTCAAGGGGCCTTGTTGACATGTGCTAGCTAGCGACCATCCGGAGTAGGTGGATTGCATGCGCCGCACGTGCAACTCGTGATTCTTTGTTTTCTCTCACCTGACTGTTGGGTGTTTGACTTGCGTAGGGTAAAGGAGCAGTGGTATCTCTCCTACGCGGGTGACTCGCTTCGCTTGTCATCCGCTTTCGCTTGGTCATTCGCCATTCGTTCCGAGTGCTGACTGTTAGGTGTTTGTCTTGCGTTTGGTAGAGGAGTAGTGGCATCTCTCCTAATCGTTTGACTCGCTTCGCTGGCCATTCGCTTTCGCTTGTCACGCGCTTTCGGTCTGTACTTTAGTGTTAACTGTGGGTTGTTGACTTGCGTACGGTAAAGGAGCTAGTGGAATCACTCCTAATTCGCTTGTCATACGCCTGTCGGTTGTACTCTAGTGCTAACTGTTAAGTGTTTGTCTTGCGTATCGTAGAGGAGTAGTGGTATCTCTCCTAATTCGTTTGGCTTGCTTCGTTTGTCATTCGCTCTCGCTTGTCATACGCTTATCGGTCTGTACCTTAGGAAACTGTGGGTTTGACTTGCGTAAGGTAAAGGAACAGTGGTATCTCTCCTACGCGGGTGACTCGCCTCGCTTGTCATTCGCTTGTCGCTTGTCATTCGCCTGCGGTCCGTACTCAAGTGCTTCGCGTCTCGCTTGGCTTCTCGCCTCGCCTGTCACTGGCTCGCTAGTTGTTCGCCTTAGGTGAGTCACTAGCTTGGTTAAGGAGCAGTGGATACACTCCTCGTCAGTGACTCGCGTTGCCCGTTGCTAGCTTTCGCCTACCATTCGCCTTTGGCTTCGCCTTAGGTCGATTCTACGTGACTCACCCTTAGGGTGATTCACTTTGGTTCAAGTGACTCGCTACGCCAGTCACTTAGGGTTTTTGTCATACGCTTATCGGTCTGTACCTTAGGGAACTGTGGGTTTGACTTGCGTAAGGTAAAGGAGCAGTGGTATCTCTCCTACGCGGGTGACTCGCATCGCTTGTCATTCGCTTGTCGCTTGTCATTCGCCTGCGGTCCGTACTCAAGTGCTTCGCGTCTCGCTTGGCTTCTCGCCTCGCCTGTCACTGGCTCGCTAGTTGTTCGCCTTAGGTGAGTCACTAGCTTGGTTAAGGAGCAGTGGATACACTCCTCGTCAGTGACTCGCGTTGCCCGTTGCTAGCTTTCGCCTACCATTCGCCTTTGGCTTCGCCTTAGGTCGATTCTACGTGACTCACCCTTAGGGTGATTCACTTTGGTTCAAGTGACTCGCTACGCCAGTCACTTAGGGTTTGGTTCGACTTAGGTCGATTATACGCGACTCACCCTTAGGGTGATTCACTTTGGTTCAAGTGACTCGCTACGCAAGTCACTTAGGGTTTGGTTCGACTTAGGTCGATTATACGTGACTCACCCTTAGGGTGATTCACTTTGGTTCAAGTGACTCGCTACGCCAGTCACTTAGGGTTTGGTTCGACTTAGGTCGATTATACGTGACTCACCCTTAGGGTGATTCACTTTGGTTCAAGTGACTCGCTACGCCAGTCACTTAAGATTTGGTTCACGCACGAATGTTATGTGAATAAAGATTGATTTATCTTGTAAGTGTTTAGCCTAGTTTTTGGTTTGGCTTGTTCGTCTTTGTTTACCTTGGCGGGTGGTTACTTGATTTTGACTTTGTGCTCTTCGAGTTCAGAGTTTTTGTTTCAACTCTCTTGATTGCATATCGTCAGAGTTGTTGTGCTTTTGCTCCGCCGCTTGGGTGTTTCACGTGTGTGACTCACCTCGTCTACGCTACTATACGCCGTGTAGGTGACTCGACTGTCTCTACCTTCGCTTACGTTACGCGTTTTATCGTTACCGTTCGCCATGTACTCCGCCTTCTGCACGAACTGCGGAGGCAGGAAGTCCGCCTCTAAGGATCCGCACTTGTTATGTAGAAAGTGCAAGGACCTTTGCGAAGAGGATTACCGTTGCGACGAGTGCGCTCCTCTCTCCGAATCGGAGTTCCACGCGTACGTTTCCGCCATACGCAAGTCGGTGGCCGATAGGGCTGCGTCACAGAAGCGTACGTCGTCAGCTCAACGTAGGGAGTTGTCTCCCATTCGTCATCCGTCTCCGGTGGAGGATGTAGACATTGTCCTCACGGAACGGGCGGATGAATTCGACAGGGAATCGGACCTGTCCGAACCCGCTGGGGGGTCGAAGTTACGCTCCCCCCCTCCGCCGTCGTGTTCCGGTTCTCGTTCGCGGACTCACCCGTTGTCCCCTCCTTCGCCGGACAAACGGTTGTCTCCGCTTAGACTTAAGGTGGGCGGACCCACTACGCCCAAGAGCAAGAAGAAGAAGTCCAAGAAGGCTAGGTTCGACAAGGTCGATCCGTCCCTCCTTCTGGCATCCGTCAAGGATATGGTCTCTTCCTTGCTCGATGCGCGTTTGGGTCAGCGGAACTTACCCACTCACACTACGACTACGCAACCGTGTGAGCCCTATGCGGATGACGTACCTCAGGGTGCGCGTTCCTCGTCCGCTAGGGCCTCCGCACCCGCGACTCCTTCGCGTACCCCTCGCACCCCTGCGCGGCGTGTCACGGTGATGTCACCCTTACGGGACTCCTCGCCGGACTCACCGGAACGTGACATCCGCTACGTGGACGTGTCGAACCCTCCGTTCATCAGTATAGAAACGGAGGCGGAGGGTACGGGATTGTCGGAGGATCCTCCAGTGGTTGACGCAATAGCTATGCTATCCGAAGTGGCTTCGTTCGCGGACGTTCCACTTAGCCAAGTCAGCGTGACGGGTCCGCGCACGTCGGCGGCCAGGAGGGCTTCCTTTGGCCCTGATGGCGAGGTACCTCCCGCGCGTCTTGCCCTTCCACCTCATAGGCTCCTGTTGGAGGCCACCGAGGATATGGAGCAAGTCGTATCAGCTGCGATGCCCAATCGTCTGCTTCCGCCTTTGGTGGTGCCGGACAAGCGCAGACGGCGTCTGCCCTTGTATCCGGTCCCTTTTCAGCTTGTTCCGCCTCCCCTTGATCAGGGGGCATCCCGGTTGTTTACCACCAACCTGCTTCACCGCGTGTCTGAGGCACAGTTCTCTCATCTTGACAGGGAGGCGCGTTCGGTGTTAGGCTTGGGGAACAACGTGGCTTTCACATGTCAGGCGATGCTGGCTTGTGCTAAGCAGGCGGGCATGGAGGCGGGGGACCCGGTGTTGTTCAAAGCGTTTGGTGATGTGGCTGCGGACCTTGCGCAGATCATGTTGTCAGCGTCGCGAATTTCATCGAGTATAACAGTGCTTCGCAGAGACAATTTCCTCTACCGGTCAGGTCTCAACCCCGATCATAAGAACTTCCTTCGACATGCCCCTGCTCACGCTGAAACTCTGTTTGGTGGTCGTATCCCGGAGGTTTTGAGAGCACGACAGGAGGCCCAACAGCAAGACCTCACTAATCGGCTCGTCACGCAGAGGCAAACGACACCAAAGCGTCCGCAGACCAGTTTTCGTCAGGGGCAAGGCCAGGGCAGTGGCCAACCTTCCCCCAAGAAAGCGAAAACGGACTTTCGGCGGGGAGGTCGTGGCCGTGGATCCACGGGTCAGTCCCCCAAGTCCCCCCGGCCTGGCGCCGGAGGTCGTACCCCGCAAAAGAAGTGGAGGAAGTGACTCGTGGTCACCCCCTCTGCTCCCTCCTTCTCTCGTCCCGGTATCGGGTTCGGAGCCTCTGCCTTCAACACTTTCGGTAGTCTCTCTCGTCTCGCCTTGCGTGTTTTCACTTAAGCGTTTTCGTTCTACGTTTTCGTGAGTTTACACTCTGGGTGTTTTTGGAGTAATTAGCTATCAGAAGGGTTGTTTTCCTCCTATGTCAGAACTTCGTTCTTACACCACTCTAAGACCTTGCGTTTCGCGTCGTGAATCGACTGTCATTCACCACGCGCCTGTCAGTAAGTGACCTTACTGTCACTCACCTCGCCCACGTTAGTGTTAACTGATTGAGGGTCAATCTCCTGTCACTCACTTCATCAGCTTACGCGCGTGGGTCAGTGATTGACTATCACGCACGTTGTTACTTCAATATGTACTCTGCCTTCTGCACGAATTGCGGAGGTAGGAAGTCCACTATCAAGGATCCTCACTTGCTGTTTAGGAAGTGTAAGGACTTGTGTGAGAAGAATTTTCGTTGCGACGAGTGAGTGTTGGTGTTTTTGGAGTTATTAAGCTATCGGAAGTGTTGCTTCTTAGTGTCAGGAATTAGTTCTTACACTACCTTATGTAGGTGTTTCGCGTCATTGACTCGTGTGTCATTCAGGGGCAGGATAGCGCAGTGGTTAGCACGTTCGGCTTCGGATCAAAAGGTCCGGGGTTCGAATCCCGCCAGGGGCACGGCAACTTTGTCTGCAGTAGAGAACTGTTCTACACGCAGTTAGGTTTGGCTGCAATGCTACTCTGATTTTCAGCGTAATACCAACCATGGTTCGCTAGTTCCAGCCGCTGCTCGCAGGTTTCACCGCAGGGCATAGCCACATGGCTTTGCGGGCTTTCTCCCTGCCATAATACTAGCAGCCGCGATATAAGTGAAATACTCTTGGAAGCGGCGTTAAACCCCAACTCACTCATCACTCGTGTGTCATTCACTTCGTCTAGTTTACGCAAGTTAGTGACGCGCCTGTCGCTCATCTGTTAAGTGAATTGAGCGTCACTCACCTGTCACTCACCTGGCCTAGACTACACACGTTAGTGGCTCGTCTGTCACTCGCCTACTAAGTGACTCGACTGTCACTCACCTCGTCTAGATTACACGCGTCAGTGTCTCGTCTGTCACTCACCTACTAAGTGACTCGGCTGTATCTCCTGTCACTCACATCGTCTAGCTTACTCGTGTCAGTGGCTCGTCTGTCACTCACCTGTTAAAGTGATTTGAGTTTCACTCACCTCCCCTAGCTTACATGCGTCAGTGACTCGTTGTCAATCACCTGGTAGTGTCTCGAGGGTCTCGTCAGTGACGCGGCTATCAGTCACCTAGTTACTCTACTACCTCGGTGTTTGCGTCACTACGTACTCTGCATTTTGTACATTTGCGGAGGTAGGAAGTCTGTTAGGTCTTGCCTTGTATGAAGTGCAAGGACCTGTGTAACGAGGGTGTCTTTCTTTCGTCTTCAGACTTCCGGGAGTATGTTTCGGCCATTCGTAGGTCTGGTACTTCTTCCTGGAAGCGCAGTGGCAACGGAACGTGGCAGTCTTCAGGGGGTTGTGTCTCCTGTTCGGCACCCCTCTGAATCTTTGCATTCTTTCAGGTTGTTAATTAAGAACTGGTTCATCGTCCCATGTTTTGGATTTTGCAACAAGTCTGGAACTGTTACAAAACCCGGCAGCTGTTGAGGCTGGTCTTGCCTCACTCGCCTAGGAGAGCCCAAGGGCTAGATAAGCGAGTGTTGGGGGTGTACCTGAGGTCATTGATGCGTACAAGGCCGCTGACCTGCCTCCTCCTTCGCGTTCCAACCCGCATGAGATCCGTGCAGTGTCAGCCACGATGGCTTACCACTGTAACATCGCGGTCTCGGGCTAGCTCAGTCGGTAGAGCGCGAGACTCCTAGTCTCAGGTCCAGGCTTCGTCCACCTGAGGGGGGCTTAGCCAGTGTGTTTCTGCCACAATGGCTTATCACTGCAACATCGCGTTTTCGGATGTCATGGCAGGGTGTTTTTGGCGTTCATCAGAGGTTTTCGCCTACCATTACCTACGAGATGTCTCCACAGCAGATCTTGAAGGCATCTCTAGGCTGGGTCCACAGGTCTTCGCGCAGACGAAGGTGGTCCCCCAACCAGACCAAGAAGGGGTCATCCTTCTTGGACGCTTTTGAGACTTATTGTAAATAAACATGGTTTACATTACTAGCTCTCGTGTCTGTTGGTTTTTTCTTTAACTTCATTTTAACCCCCCCCCCCTCCCTGTTGGGGTTGGGGGGGGGCGGTGTGTTGATCGGAAGTTGAGTGGCAGGGTTGTCTCTTCGATCCGCTTAGCGGTAGAGATGGTATCTCCCGGGCTGTGCCTTGTCCTCACCACAGGGTGGAGGACTCGTAGGTTAGCTTACACTCAGGGCTAGTCGCTGGTCTCGTCACTACCATGTATCTACTGACCCGCCTCCTTGCGGTGGGATTCTAGGCAAAGTAGGTCTAGTCAACAGATAGGTATTTAAATAATAGTACGTTTTTGATTAAACGTAATTATTTATACTTACCTGTTGACTAGACCTACGCTCTAGGCCCTCCCATCCTCCCCACTTGGTCTGTCTTGCCTTTGGGACTTTCGGAGAGTGATATGAACAGGTAGTGACGTCACGAGACCATCTAGACTTACCGGCCCTTGGATAAGGGATTTTACGCACCCCTCATCCATTCTTCAAGTTCGTCTGTATTAAGGTTGAAATAGCATTACCCCTGGGAGGTAAGGCAAAGTAGGTCTAGTCAACAGGTAAGTATAAATAATTACGTTTAATCAAAAACGTACTATTATATAAAAGTACAGAGTATTTTACATATAAATAAAAATACATGCTAAAATATTTATATTAAAGTAATACAACTATAAAAGTGAAATTCTTCTTTTCACCATAAGATGCACCTTAGAAGCAAGAAGAAGTTGATTCATTAGGGAAACATATTTTTCTTTTGAATTGTTCTGAGTAAAAGCATTATCAATCTCCTCGGCAACTTTAAAAATGTCGTACATTATATCCGAGTAGAGCGGACAGGTGATTATGAAATGTGTTTCATCCTCGATATGTAGGGGACAGAGAGGGCAGACTCTGTCATGTAATGGAGTGGGCGGCTTAGAGTATCTACCAGTCTCTATACATAGAGGCAGACTACAGGCTCTCAGTCGTATGAAGGACTTGCGGTGGTGTCTTGTCAACGTGTTAATAACATAGGGTTCGGGGCTTAAGTCCTTCTTAAACAAGCGATAAGTCCTCAATTTGTTTCCGTTATTTAAATTCCCTTTATCGTGCTTGGAGCAAATTGCGTCACCCTTCAGTGACCATGAGAATTCGCGTATTTATTCAGAGGACGGGGATAACCATAAACTAATTAACTTAGTGACCCTCACTTAATTGTTTGTGTATTTCAACATACCACTTCTACCAGACTATTAGGGATGGGTAAATACTTTGACACCTTCAAATGTTCTTATAGATCTAACGCACAATTATTATAAAGCATGTGACATTAAGAAGGCAGTAACGAAACTCCAATTGTCATGTGCAGTAACAGATTGTGAACTGTAAACACTCAGTTGATAATCGTATCGATGTTTAAACGCAATCATAAAATAATAATATTAGTTTGTTTCTGAATGAATCATCACAGAAAACACATACATTCGCTGTCCGAAAAACTTATGTATTAGTTCTACATTTAAGTTGTAAAGTATAATATCATTTAAAACCGTTGCCGTTGAAATTCGTCAATTTCAACATGAAACACATACATATTGATGTAATGAATAGATTATCTGTCAATTCTTGACAAATACCGTGTTTATCTCATCTCGTGAGGTAGAAGAGTAGTTTATTCTCATTTGCGCCGTCTCTCTCTCTCTCTCTGTCTCTCTGTCTCTCTCTCTGTGTCTCTGTTTCTGTCTCTGTCTCTGTCTCTCTCTCTCTCTCTTTCTCTCTCTCTCTCTCTCTCTCTATCTCTCTCTCTCTCTCTCTCTCTCTCTCTCTCTCTCTCTCTCTCTCTCTCTCTCTCTCTCTCTCTCTCTCTCTCTCTCTCTCTCTAGTTTGCGTACATTAAGATAATCATAATCTGCAATGTATATGACAAATAAATTACTATTCAAAACAAAGTACATGTATTGTAAAATTTAAGAATCGACGGGATACTTAACTATCATATTCTATAATCATGAAGAGTTACTGGACATTGATTTTGAATTCTCAGTATGGTATAACAAATGTAATTTGTGATGGGATATTTGAAATGAATCAAGTCAATTCAATTCTGTATTATTTATAAGTTGTATCAGTGTATACAGTACAATATTGTAGCAACTAATTGCCATCACTCATCCTGTGAGGAGCCAAGTCGCGCTATTAACGAGTTAAATAGAATATGCAAGCCTGGATAAATTAGGATATATGTGTATTGCAAGGGGGCAATCTGTGCGTCTATTACCATAAACCAATTTAAAAATACGTACGGATGTGTATTGTCGCCAATACTGTTAATTCAAACTGAATAACTGTACACGTGTGAAGTTGACTCAGAGATATATTCAAGTGGTCACTGGAATGTTCAGTAGATACGCTTCACTGACTTCATGGATAAACCCTAAAGAATCTGAGATTTTGAAAAAGTGGTACATATTTATTTTTGATTTCATTTGAATGCAAACCGGAGAGTATATTGAAAACGCATATGCAAAATTGACTCAACTCAGGATATTTCTTAGGGAAGGACAATTGTGTGACAAAAGGCTATTCGTAAATATTGTCCATCAAAATCGTAAGACGTCTTGTATAAAACAGTGTATCGTCTTGAGAGAGCAGCCGAAATTGTAAACAAATCAACTGATTAAGAACATGTTTAATGTAGATTTTGCATGCGCCTCTTCACTGCTGTCAACAATCTAACAGTGAGTTTGTCATCTCAAGATCTTAATTGGAGACTAATTTCAAGGGTTCGAATTGATTAAATAAATAGTGTTCGGATAATTCAAAATTGGTGAATCGATGTTAAAATACAAGATTTGATCTTATCTTTAATATATACATTATCGAAAATGTATTTTATATTTTTACTTGCATCCCCGACAGTAGTTTTTAGTAGTTATTGTTACAGAGGAATTGTTATAACAGTCGCTTAAATGTAACGCTACTCATTATCTATCCAGTGGTTCTTGAACATATATATTGAACTTCTCATGGCATTTAGAAGTTGGTTAGATGAAGGAGAACGAGTTCTATGGATATACAACTTCTTTATTGCAGGAGTGCGACGTTTCGATGTAGCTTGAAAACGGTGTTAGAATCTACATCGAAAGGTCGCACTTCTGCAATAAAGAAGTTGTATATCCATAGAACCCGTTCTCCTCCATTCATATTTTAATATTGATTTTAAAATTTTACAAAATTAAGAAAACAATATGTTTTGATGACAGCATCTTAACATACGATTTTTTATCTAATGTATTCCACTTGAACGTTGTTTTAAAATGCATGGATTAAGTTGAGGATACAGTCCATGTTTTAGTACATTTTGTGTTACGTTTAGTATTTTACAGATATAATGAAGTAGCCACCGGACATTGATTTTTTCTTACAAAACCATCATAAAGATGTTATCCGTGGTGTGGAAATAACTTCTGTAATAGTAACAGTTTCTTATTTGCGCACACAGCTTTTCTCCCTAATCCAGTATAACCAATTGTTAATATATACTCAATAATAATTTACAAATTGATAGGATATTAAATATAAAGACAACTTTAATTGTTTCTCTTTATTTCACTATCACATTATCAAAAAAGGACATTGCAATTTAAACATGTTGCAGTAGACACAGATTATTATGAACTTAAAAGTTGGGACAAATGTTAGGATTAAACCGATATTCAAATAGATATACGTTATTGACAGTACACTTCAATAAAGGAATTCATTATACATTCATATACAACCTTTTGGAAAATGTAAGTCCTGTATATTATTACATGTAATAAAAGACAACTTTATCCATATAGAATATATTATTTTGCGAAGACATCTGTCTGGCGTACTGCAATTTTGACATACATCTTATATCCAGCAATTGAAGAGAATACAATAGAAACAATTGAGTATTTGAATTAATATCGAAATAGTTTATGTCTTAACAGCAACATAACAAAGTCTGTATTCGATATTATTATCATATGACCAAAAAGGTAATATATTCTATATAACAAACCAATCAATTATTCTATTCACGGACACACTATTATGTAACCACTTACATATGTGTCTTTATCTCCATTATTGAATTCACTTAAATGTAAAACAGATCGGCAAAATAATTGAATTCTAATGTAATTTAAGTTTAAATCATATTTTCTATACGCAGTTGAATGCCCTTGTAATTTATCGGTTTTATTGTTGAACAAATGAATGGATGTTCACATCGAGGAAACACTATTTCAGGTAAACATTTCAATAGAGCATATACCAAGGGAAAAGAAAGTATGATAAATGCACAATGGCGAAAATGAAATAACGACATACATGTATAAGTAAATGCATAGTTCCTTATCAGCATATTCCTTCATTACTCATTCGTTAATTAGCGCGTCAGCCATGCATAACTGAAGGCACACAAGGGGCGTTATAATGAGGAAGCATGGTAGAGTAGGAAAACTTCAACATCAAATATCCGCTTTTCTAATTAAGTTATAAAGTTGATTTTAAAAATGTGTGTTAAAGTCAATAAGCAGTTTCAGAATATACCAAAATAGTTTAGATATCTCGTAAAAAGTAAAAACTCGAAATTTCTAGAAATTTCTAGAAATTTCTAGAAACTTTCTAGATACTCACTAAAAACTTTCTAGATACGCACTAGAAACTTTCTAGAAATTTCTAGAAAGGGGGTACTTTGTTTCTTGCATAACTGTACATCATATATTTCTAAATTAAAACTTACTATATATTATAAATTACTGCATTTTAACCCATTATGAACATATATGACGCAATATAAATGCTTGATGTGAAGTGACTGTGAGGCATTGCATTCTAATGTGTTCCAGAGTTAGGTTACATAGAGATTTTACCCGAGGAAGTGTGTCATATGACTTTTACGACACGTGTGTGAACTTTTGTATTGCCTGAGCGAGAGCGAGGGCTATACACAAATTTGCTCGAGTTTCGTAAAAGTCATATGGCACACTTTCGAGTGTAATAATTTCTTTATTACCCATTCTATTCCGTTTCATTCGAGTAAAAGTAGGCAGGAAGCGGCCCACTTCTCTTGCGACGGCAAGCTACAGTGACGTCACGAACAGTCGTTTTATGACGTCACAGAAGACACAATACGGGAAGCCGCGGTGAAACAATCGTTGCTAGGCAAACGTGATATGTGCACATGTGCTCGTATCAATAATATTAACTCAGTTATTTTCAACTATATGGTTAATAAATGATATTATGTGACGCAATGTGACATTTAATGATGGGATGTTATGTAACGCTATGTGTCATTAGATGAAGCAATGTTACGTACGTTCATTGATGTGATGTTATATTAACCGATGATATGGCATGTGACTTTACAGAGTGACGCTTGGTTTCTCTGGCATGATGCTATGTGAGAGATGAAACTGGATGTGACGTTGTGCCATTTCGTAATGTGAAAAGACTCCGTGCAGCATAATGCAACATAAACAAACGTGTTTTCACAGGATGTGATGACACATGATGTGATGTGATGAGAGCAGATTTGATGTGACATGGAGTGATTCGAAATATTCGAAAGATTCGAAAGATGTCAAGTGACACAAAATGTTTCAAGTCATGATGTAATGTGATGTAGCGTGACATGACCTTTCAAAATGTCATGTCATGCAACAAAGTGGTAGGTGACCTTACAAAATATATGATTTGAAACAACGTTAACTGACGTAGTGTGTCAAAATGGTATGCGATGTTCTGACGTAACGTAACAAATCTTCCTACCTGAAGCACGTCTGGGAGGCAAAGGAGGTGGAGAGTCTGAAGATGATGACGAGTCTAACTCGGACTCTTCCTGAGGTGGATCATCAGTTTGGACTTCACTCGGCAGAAACTGTATGTTACTTGTAGTGGAAAAGTCTGCATACAATGCGTCTTCTAAGATAGAGGAATCGTCGCTCTTTGCTGGAAAGACTTTCACCAAGAACTCTTCATAGTTATCTGAATGTTTCCTAACAGGAAGCTGTACCTCCAGATCCTCAACTTGCGGGGAGTGCAAAGGGATGACGACAGCAGCACAACGACAGATGAGTGTAGAAGTGGCACGACCAACTCCCTTGTAGTGACCAAACAGGACTGGGGGCGATGTCGTCTTGCCATTAATGATCATCTCTCCAGAGAAGGCGGCCATGTTGTCCACTGCCATCTGGAGGTCTTTAGACATGATCTCCTGGACTCCCCGCCCGATGAAGCGGACACACTGAGGGAGCTTGTAGGTCTCCACCACGGTTCGTATAGTCTGCTCCTCTTCATCTGGTAGCACCAGAAATATTCCCTCGAGGTCTCTAGGCAGGATGACGTCCTTTCCAAACCGTGTACACCTCAGTGAATTTGTGACGCCCATGTGGTTTCTCTGTACAGCTTTCAACATCAAAACATCCCCTTCTTCTAGCGTTTGATCACATTCTAGTGGATATTGGAAGCTCACTTTTCTCTGGATACAAACATATCGTGGGAAGTATACGATGAGTTCTAATACTGTCAAATATTCATGACCCTCCCCATGCATTGATTGAACCCTGACTCGTCCATTGTAGTTGTAGGGTAGGCTGATCTCCTTTCCAAACTGCTCGTATCTGTATCAGTGAAAACAGCGGATAGTTAAGTCTATACGTTGAAACGAAAAGTGAAAACGAAACTCGAGGGGACATTCCAGTTCATAGATATGAGTTATTAATTACTTTCATCGTCCAAAATGCCAAGTCTCGGATATTGTAATATTTATCAACTGGTGTTAATTTATTTGATACCAATGGACATTTGGGTGAGATTCTCTATTTAACACAACCTGATGATTCTATATTGCTGAGTGTAAAAAGCTAAGTAAGACATTCATGATCTGTCTAATTACACATTGTTTGTTGCAATGTGGGTGTTCGATCAATATAAATAAACTACCGGGCAAAAGAAACTATAGGTCGTTTTATTGACCTGTCCAAAAAACACAACACATGACATCTTTTATGAATTACATGTAATTTGCAGTAAATTCAATTGCGTATCTAACGGTGTACATAAAATGACAAAATCACAACAAGATAAGATTTAATTTGCATTCAAATTATTTAGGCGTCAAAAGTGAAAGTTACACTGAGATTTAATGGGCAAGAGTCGGCAAATGGAAGACGTAAAAGTTATTCGAGGGATAATTGGAATGTCAATAACGTGTGTGTTGACCACCAGCATCAATACAAGATCTCGCACGTCGTCGCATTGATGACGTCAAGCGCCGGATTACGTCATTTGGCAGTCGCTGCCAGCTTCCCTCAATGCTACTTCCAACTGTCGTGTCGTCTGTGGAGGTTGATGTTGACGACTGATTTGTCTTTCCATATGATCCCACAGATGCTCTATGGGATTCATATCCGGGGATCGAGACGGCCAGGGCAGAACACTGACATTGTTTTGCTGAAGAAAGTTTCGAGTAGCAATTGCAGTATGAGGTGTCGCATTGTCTTGTTGAAATAATATGCCTTGTGGTTGATTGTTGATGAACGGTTTGACAACAGGCTGCAAGACCTGGTCTCGATATTGATTGGCATTTAGATTTCCCTGAATAACGACTAATGGTTTTGTTTGATGCAGCATGCAGCATGCAGCTGCCAATCTTTCACCCCTTTGTCTGTATACACGCACTCGGCCGTCAGTGAGGTGAATACAGAACCGACTCTCATCCGTAAAAAGGACCCTACGCCAATCGCGTGCTTGCCATCGGAAAACTCGTCTTGTCCATCGCAGTCTCTAAAGGTGGTGTTGTGGGGTCAAGGCCATTCCACAGAAGGGTCTGTGGCAATGTAAACCAGCTGCCGGCAAGCGTCTGGAGACTGTTCGTCGACTCTCGGCTGTTGACGTTGACGTTACGATTCTATTTCGTAGGTGTATGCTACGTATGTACCAATCTTCTTGTGCGGTAGTAACGTGTGGACGTCAACTCCTAGGCATGTCCTGAGTTCGTCCTGTCTGCCTGTATTGTCTGAACAAATTTGCGATAGTTAATGGCATGCATCGAAATGTCCTCGCAATTCTGACGTTGGTTGCTCCCATTTCAGACATGCCTATCACCCTCTCTCTCTCTCTCTCTCTCTCTCTCTCAGTCGTGACATACTTTATGTTTTTCTGGAACATGTCTCTTATAGCGAATTCATACACGTGAATTGCGTGCTAGCTGTGAAAACGTGTTTTTCTCAATTGTGCCGGTGTAGGTACTTGTTGCGTTTGTGCGTTGTGTTTCCCTTCTTGGTACTTGGGGAAACATTGTAAGCATTATAATTTACACATGAAAAGGGTTGTGAAAAAATAAATTTTTCCGACCTAGGGTTTCTTTTGCCCGGTAGTTTATTTATAACAAATTTCTGAATAAAAAAACAACATTTTTAGCTCATCAGGCATGAAAGGCCCGATGGGCTGATGGCATGGCATGGCGTCCATCCGTCTGTCCGTCCATTCCGTAAACTTTTAGTTTTTTCGCCTTCTTCTCCAGAACCAATGACTCTAGAGAACTGAAATTTTATATGCAGACTCCTTGGGTAATGGGGATTCTTAATTGAAGATTTTGTGACCCCATGACCCCAAATGGGGGTCACAACCTTAAAAACCTATTTCCATCTTCTTCTCCAGTTCCAAAAGGTCTAGAGACCTGAAAAGTTGTGTGCAGACTCCTTGGGTAACGAGGATTCTAAATTGTAGATTACGTGACTCCATGGTATAAATGGGGTCACAGGGGTTCAAACCTTAAAAAGCTATTTTTATCTTCATGTCTTTGAAGGGCATTTAGAAGTGGTATACATAAGGACATGAAGATTTTCTGGATAACAACTTCTTTAATGTGAACATTTTCATCTTCTTCTCCAGTTCTATAAGGTCTAGAGAGCTGAAAATTTGTGTTCAGACACCTTATTCAAAAGGGATTCTTAATCTATATTTGGTGACCCCTTATGACCCTATATGGGGGGTCACAGGTCAAAACCTAAAAATCTATTTTCATCTTATTCTCAAGTACTTCAAATTTGTTATATATGTGATAAATTCTCCTGGAAAATTAATATTTTGAAATTTATTTGGTTTATTGTTTTAAGCCTGATGAGCTACAGAGCCAATGGCTCTATTTAAAAAAATTAGAGATCCAACTAACTGCAATAGTGCAAATCATTTATTATTTCTAATTCAAAAATATAGAATATGATCTTAAGAAAAACTAAACTTAATGGGAAACATGTTTATTTCTTTTTACCTTTATTGAATATTTATTGGATTGTAGGGAATAACAAAAGAGATATATATAAACGTAATTGCAAAGCATATAACAAAAATCTGTTAAATATTTTAAAATATTTTCCTTAAACTGTCAGACAAGAGCCTCTATACATACTTTAATTTTCAACAGGGTAAAAACCAAAATCGTGTTGTTATATAAAGTTTATTTTAAATATGTTTGATAAGCATATATCTTGTAAAGAAGTATTTGTAATTTCATTCAACAGGACATACAACTTTTTATTTTATGTCTTGTCTATCAATCATCGGCTGCTGAAGTCATCTCTTTAAGAATAGTTTTAGGGTTTGGCATTTAATTGAATAATTGATGAGGTATAGAAATTATGTTAAATTTTATACTGTCGACATACTTTTCCCTCTGGGAATTTGTTGATGCAACTGTCCTGTAGCGGGCATAAAACAAGCCAAAAACTTAACACATGGAAAAAAAATTAAGCATCACCACGTTTGTTCATCAGCAAAACTTATCTGATAAGAGAAAAAACAATGTGTCAGTAAAAGTAACCATACGTTATTAAATAATCATAATCTAGCAGTTTAGGAGGGAAAACGTCATTTAGATAACGTTTAACTTCTTTTGGATAATTATATTTATAAAAGTTTGGCATTTTGGTCTCCAAAAACATGTTACATTATACTGAGAAATGAAAGTACTGTAATGTGAGAAATTCCATTCTATCAAATCAGCTGGTCAAACTTTAGAATCTACCTTTTAATCAAAAGTCACTTATTGCAGCACTATGTGCCTTCAAAATGAAATACAAATTGGAAAAAGACAATTAAAATAAAATTGGCCTACTGATGAAATCTGGTCGTGTTAACTGCAATGACCCCCTCATAAAACAACAATAAATGTTTAATTAATGGAATGAACTGGAAATAATCAACAATGCTTGAAAATTCGAATCATCAAAGCCTTTTTGTCAAAACTTATCAATAACTTATGAAAAAAGGATCACATTTCAACAACCCGTTACTTCCTTATTTTGCAAGATAAAAGGTGTGTTGATGTGGGAAAGTCAACTCTGTAATAATCTAGGCACAAGGACAAAAGTTATTTTAGGTAAATTATCAGTACCGTTACAAATTCAGTTCTCATTTCTCAAAATGTCAACTTCAATCATTTTTCTTTGAAGAAAGCTGTCACAAAATACACTTTCCATCTTTGGATGTACATACTTACTTGGATATATGAATATCAGAATATTGGTTCGTTATGCTTGTTGTTTCACTCAGATTTTCAAGAATAGTTTGTGACATGATGACCAGAATTAATCAGTACATTAGGTATATGCCGATACTTAATCTGTGTTGGGTCTTAACACTGGGTCAGTTCATGTTTGATGCTCAGAGTAACATGCACACACGAAAACACAATCAGACAAACTGTTTGTTTTAACTAGACAGGTATTTGAGAATCTGAGTAAACTCACAGGGGCGGACCCAGAAGAGGTTTTGGAGGGGTGCAACCCTTCCTAAAAACAAGAATACCCAAAACCACCAAAACGTTGTCAAGCAGTCAATGACATATACCTGGACCCTACCCCTTCATTAAACAGCAATACATTTGAACGTTATGTAATCAGTACATGTACCTTGTGATTCTTCCTGGTTGGGCCAGGTATGCGCTGATCCTCTGGAGGGGAGCACAGGAGTCTAAGCGTATGAGGTCCCCCTGGCTGAAACACATAGACTCATTGTCACCATAGATTCCTTCTGCAACCCGTACCAAAGTCGGAACCCGATCTATGATGTCTTTGAGCCTGTATGTAGCTGGAGACCATATCTTCTCTTCATTCGTGGTCTCCATTGTAGATCAGTTGTCAGTTTGACCGATATGTAGTGCGGTGTGTCCCCAACCTGTAGCTAGCTATGCGATAACGGAATGCTCTCTGGTTCGTGGGCCTGATCACTATCTCATGAATTATGTTTAAAAGTGTATATTTGTTTTTTTTTATAAATAGAACACAAATGATTTAGTAGGTGGGAGCAATAGACCGCTTTCAGAAAATTATTTAAAGTAGTAAAATTTGTGGTAATCTACATTGGTATCTCCAAAGAACTATTTGGGTATTTTTTTGGAAACGATCATTCCTGTTTATACATATAAAAAAAAAACATTTCTTTAGTGCTATTAACGTTAACAGATATATCAAATAAAATAATGTGAAATAAGGTTGACATACGACATCGTGTAGGACCAGTGGCATTCAATACCAAGTTCCAGATCACGCCTCGTAACTACTTTTCTGCTGCCACATGATTTAGGCCAAAGCTTTTGATGACTTCACAGTGGCGAAATGATTTTGCAGATGCAAAGTACGGTCAGTTTTCTTTGGCATTAACTACCCTCAGTTTTCTGATTCGTGGCCTGTCTTTGATTTGGCCTGTTTGTATCCTTCGTTTTTGAAGCCTAGTTATTGTGGTTGGATGTTGTTGGATGCTTTCAACTGTAGGGTACACATTTCCATCTCTCGCGTTCGTGCATACAATCTTCGTATGGTGGTTTTATATGTTAAACTAAGTGTTGTGCACCCCTTCATATACACCAAAAATTTGATGCTGTGGCAATGTACGATTTTGGAATGAATTTGAGATCCTTTTTTTAAAATTCAATTCTTAAACAAACACTTCTCGATGATTCAGAGATTTCATTACAATTATACAGACCACAATTTGTTTTCAAATTGTTTTTTTTCGAAAAAAATTCTGATTCTGAAAGGTTCATACTGCCGTAATCAGTTACTTTTTGTTGAAAGGCACTTACTAAAGATTCATCAGTTCATTTGAAAGAATGGAATTACTCACTTTACAACAACCACTTTTGACTTTCATTTTTCGGTGTAACAATACTTGTTCCTTGACACCAAACTTGCAGAAGTTTATTCATTATTTCATTATTGTGAAACCGTATCTGAATGAAATTTGCTTTGCTTAACTGGTAGATAATGCATCTGTCGTATCACACAGTTGATTTATATTATTGTCTACTTTCTTGTCAGACAACTTGTACTGGTGAAAAAACTTGGGGTTCAACACTTTTTGTGCTGTAGATGTCAGCTTCTCTATCTTCCTGTCAGCTCATTGCTTTTTAGTGTCAGAAGAGACAAGCTGGTCTGATAGGCTTGTTTTGCGAGTTTATGGAGGCACCTTAAGCTTTCAAAAGACATGACTTCGTTTACAAATCACAAGTTCCACCTCCATTAAAAAATAACGATGTTATTTTAACCAATTCTTTATTCAGTAGTTATTTATTCAAACCTTGTGTATATGTTACAGTAAATCTGTGTAATCAGTAAATACATGTATTTACTGAAAATTTTAGTAAATACGTGTAATTACTGTTTCACTCGGGAAATACGCGTATTTACTAAAATTTCTAGGAAATACATGTATTTACTGAATTGAAGAGTATATTATTTCAAACATTTACTGACCAGGTTTAGTAAATTTGTGTAACATAGAATAAAAGTAAAAATGGTGTGCTTGATTCTTGATTGGTGAGTTATGAAGCTAACTTGAGTGAATAGGACATCAGCTGACTAATCAGGGCTTCACGCCAAGGCTTTGTTGCTTGATTGGTGAGTTATGAAATTTACTTGAGTGAATAGGAGATCAGCTGACTAATCAAGACTCCATAAGCTTACTTATGCTTCCGGATGCTTTTCAAATCTCATATTGAATGTCACCACACTACAATCATGACGGCCGATTTTGAGGATACATTTAAGAAGGAATTATATAAAAGGCAAAATGAAGGAAAATGTATCTTGATTCCAAAGGATGAATATTACCAGCTACTGGATAGAGTAAAGGTTGCAGCTGCAGAAAGTGGGAAGAAGTCGCGATCTGACTACTATTTGTTGACAAAGTAAGTTACTTATTTATGTCCAATTTTCCAGCTTACATGATATGTACTCATTTGAATGATATTTTTCAAAATCGCAATTCAATTCATCATATCTCTGTATTCTAGGCTCAGTTGAACGTGCAAATGGTGATATTAAAGACATGCTTGTATCATGGATGTCCGAGAATAAATCACAAGAATGGAATATTGGTATCAAATTTGTACAGTTCAAAAAGAATTCTTCTTATCATGCTGGAATCAAGTGCTCACCTTAATAATAATAATGTAGCAGTACCGATACCCATGGTTGATCGTGGTAGAGGAGACCCTAGAAACATACTTGGTGTGATAGTTGATAGGGATCTGGAGTCTGACCAATATAGAATTGCAGTGCGAGCCGGTATTTTGAATGGCAGATATTCCAGAAATCAATTTGATCTGTGTCCGCAACATTTGCTAACCTTGAATGATGTATGCCAAGAAAAGAACATTTCACTCAGGTCTGCAGTAACAGAAGAATCTGCGTCTGGAGGTCAAGGCTTCGTTAAATGTTCTTGCTCTGGTGCAAAGAGATGCCAGTCCAACCGCTGTAAATGTTTTAAATCCAAGTTATTGTGCAATTCAAGGTGCCACAACAGCCTTAACTGCTGCAACAAATAACATCTGTTAACAAACCTGACCTTTTTCAATTATTAAATGACTCATTAAACTTCTTTTGTGTTTGTTTTTTTTGTTTAGTAAATACGTGTACTTACTGGCCTTCTATTTCAGTAAATACATGTATTTCCTGGAAATTTTAGTAAATACATGTAATTACTGAGTGAAACAGTAATTACATGTATTTACTGAAATTTTCAGTAAATTCATGTATTTACTGATTACACAGATTTACTGTAACATATACACATTGTACATTTATTAAAGGTGGGAGTCTGTACATAATTTATATTACATAATATTATAATAAAGCAATAAATATACAGCAACATTTCAAGTGAACAAGGATTTTAACTTAGCAATGTATTGAATCTCAATTAGATAGTTATTTATTATCACTTTAGTTGATACTTCAAGGTATGGGAAATATCTAGTTAACACTTCAGATAAAAGTCACTGGCGTTGTCTACTGTAATTTGAGTAACAAGTAACGAAGTGACCTTCACATAATGAAACCAAAATGTATGTGGTCAATAGCTATCAACGAATCAATGAATTGATACCAAATACTACCACCTAAACCAGTCCAAGTCATCCATTGGTCGAACCATAGGAGTTTCAGAAAAGGATAATTTCGTCAGATATCACTATAGAAACTATAATGTGACAAGGTTTTCAGCAGACGTGCTCTAAAAATGGTACAGTAAACCTCAAGTATTCACAACGTTTTACCCAAATATGAAACTAGTACCCTCTAACCTATGGAACATAGATAATAAGAATATTCAAGCATATTTGATAATGACTTTTAAAGAAACCGAGCTGATTAAATCATATTTACTCTGTATTCACTCCTGAGTTTAACTTCATGTTACCATCATGTCATCCGAGAACTTGGTTACCAGTAATGGTATTCCAGTATTCTAGCTGTATCTAAAACCTAGACGCCTTTTTGAAGAGTTAGAATTACAGTGTCATGTATTGTTAAAAAAAATGGACGAAAAAGTATGTCATCGAAGATCAAGCCTATAGCATATACTACAGTAAGTCCACTTCATCCATCAGTTTCGACATAACACATCCTTGTGGTTAGATTTGGAGCCGGTTAATATCTAAAAATCTTGAAATTACCACTATGTACTACTCCCTTGGCATCCAACCCTTCTGTATTTTCTTGGCCTTGACGATGCTCCAGGTGGAGAGAGAGAAAGGAGGATTCTTCATCATGTCCGGGGTTAAGGAGACGAAGAGATCTCCGTCTATTCTCTCCTGGCTGCAGACCCGAGCCAGATCTGACATCCCACAGTCAGTCAGCACCACATGCAGCTCCGTGACACTCAGCTCCGAGATAGGAACATTGTTGGTTCTGATGTAGTCGTAGTCTCCATCGGGATCAGGATGATTCTTCTCAGTTACTGGGGTGAACTTTTGAATCAGCTTGATCGCAGGCTTATTAATGTTGCGGTAAAAGTCTGAAAACGCCCTCTTCACCTTCTTCTTGTAGGTGGTTGATTTTGCCTGAAACAAAATACAGTTTTGCTTCTTGTGTCTTTTTTTCTCGTACCCATATTGTAAAAAGTCTCCTCAAACACTGATAAAAAATTAAGGAAATTTTTAAAAAGCCATTAATACATTTTAGAATTCCAGCAGTGGTTTTGTGACGTTGAAAATGTTCTTGGTTGCTGCCCAAACTTCATATTACTTACATAAGATACAAATATCAAGGTTCAAAGTTGGTCATATGATCAAATCAAGTCATTCAAGAAAATCCCGGGGGTAAATCATCCATTTTGCAACAAGAACTAGCATATAAGCAAAGCTAAGGCTTTATAAAGATTGCATGTAATTCTTCATCCTCTCGATTAACATCTTAAAAAGCCTTACCTTTATATTGGGACTCTCACTTTTCTCATCTATAAAGAAAAAATAAAAGCTTTTAGACCACTTGAGTGACAATAATCAATAGAATGACTTGTTGTACTATCATGCCGCGACTGAGGGTTTGACCTTGAAAAGATATTTTGGTTACCATTGAACGATGACTTCAATCATGATTGTATACGGAACTCAATTTGTCCAGAGCATGTCTTCCAAAGTAAACTGGACTGAACACATCAATAGCTAGGCTTTCATCAATTTCGGGCTATACACTCAACCTTCATCCAACTCTACATGTATGTTAATATTTACTGACAGCTTTACCTTTTTACAATCACAACTCCCTTATCAAACCTCGCTTCATCACTTGTTTAGTAGAGATTTTGGGTTTGTGCATCCGTAAAGTAACTTGTGTTTAATAAAATCTTAACTACAGAGCTTAATACTCGTTGTCTACAAAACGTCTATCAAAATTGACATAGGATAAACTGTTTGAGAGGCATTCTAGAAGTTGGTGTTATGAAGAAGACACATATTTATGGATGATCAACTTCTTTATTCAAAATAGCGACGTTTCGGTATAGATGCTTATACCGTTATCAAGCATATTGACGAGATGGTGAAACAGCCGGTTATATACAGGATACATGTTGGTATGATAAAGAGATAACAAATATAACAAGATGAGGTAACAATGACATAAATGGTTGAACAAGTGAAGTTGTGATAACAAGGAAACCAGAGAGTAGTAAGTTAATTAGCCAGGGGGTCGGATGAGAGGACAAAGGCAGGGTGAGGGTATCCTATGTTGACATAGGATATTTGATTTATTGTCATCTTCAAATAACATTAAAACAGATGTATGCGTTAAAATTCAATTAATATTCTTGAAAATGCATATTAAGAAAAGACTCACCTATAGCTTCATAAATTTCGTCCTCTTCTGGCATCTGGTATATAATTTCCTCCTCTTCAGAGGGCAAGGGTTTGCTGAATGCTTCAGCCACAAGACATGACGGGGGCAGACTGAACCGCTTTGGTTGTGATGTTTGTTGAACAAAATACTCTTGTGGTGCTGGTTTAACAAAGTAATCATTTCGTGTTGGAGAACTTTGTGTTGGTTTAATGACAGGAGCTTTTAGTGTTGCTCTCCGATTTTGTGGTGGTTGTT
Organism: Gibbula magus; assembly: GCA_936450465.1. Taxonomy (NCBI): domain Eukaryota; kingdom Metazoa; phylum Mollusca; class Gastropoda; order Trochida; family Trochidae; genus Gibbula; species Gibbula magus. Next base: position 59,555,562 of record OW388292.1, on the reverse strand, counting down.
GAATGACAGGATCTTTTGTTGTTGGTATTGGTGTGATGACATGCTCATTTGACGTTTGTTGAATGACATGACTTTTTGGCATTGGTTTAACGACAGTAGCTTTTGGTGTTTGTTGAATGGCTGGAGCTTTAGGTGATTGTTTTAAGTGAGAATCTGGTGGCTTTTGTTGAATGACCGAAGCTTTAAGTGATGGTTTAAAAATAGGATCATTTGGCATTGGTTGAATGCCAGCCTTTACGGGAGGATCCTGTGAAGCTTTGAGAGTAGATATTTCTTTTCGTTTAGTTTGACTGAAAGGTGCAACCTTTAAAATTGGCAAGGTGTGATTTTTGTTGGAATCATCAGGAACCTGTTTATCTGAAATATGATCATGACAATAAATTATTAGGAACCATGTTGTTGTATACAATATGACAAAATTGCTGACAACTATGAACTAGTAATATCCTAATGAATAAGTATAGATTTATTAGTTGAATACTTTCCTCTACGCATACATGGAAACAGCTTCACTCTTCACAGCTTCACAAACGTCATGGATATTAAAAAAACATTTTTTTAAAAATAACTGTATTCAAACACATTATGAACATTTATGAAGCAATGTAAATGCATGATGTGATGTGAATGTGAGTCAATGCATTCTAATGTTTCCCTGAGGTAGATGACATGATTTAATGTGACGCAAAATGACATTAAATGACGGGATGATATGTTCATTGATGTGATGTTATATGAACCGATGATATGTTATGATGGCATGTGACTATATATACTATACAGACTATATTGCTTTCTCTGAAAAAAAGTGAAACTGGATGTGATATGACGCGGTGCCATCTCTTGATGTGAAAAGATGTGACGTTGTATGATGTGATGTGATGAGAGTGGATGTAATGTGATATGGAGTGATTCGAAAGTTGCAAAGTGGCACAAAATGTCTGATGCCATGATGTAATGTTATGAGGTTGTGACATGACCTTACAAAAAGTGATGTCGTGCAACATATTGTTAGGTGACCTTACAAAATAACATGTTATGAGACGTTAAATGACGCAATATGGCGAGATGAATGCGATGTTCTGACATAACGTAACACATCTGCCTACCTGAAGCACATCTGGGAGGCAAAGGAGGTGGAGAGTTTGAAGTTGATGACGAGTCTGACTCGGACTCTTCCTGAGGTGGATCATCAGTTTGGACTTCATTTGACAGAAACTGTATGTTACTTGTAGTCGAAAAGTCTGCATACAATGCGTCTTCTAAAATGGAGGAACTCTCTCTCTTTGCTGGGAAGACTTTCACCAAGAACTGTTCATAGTTATCTGAATGTTTCCTGACAGGAAGCTGTACGTCCAGATCCTCAACTTGCGGGGAGTGCAAAGGAATCACGACAGCAGCACGACGACAGATGAGTGCAGAAGTGGCACGACCAACTCCCTTGTAGTGACCAAACAGGACTGGGGGCGATGTCGTCTTGCCATTAATGATCATCTCTCCAGAGAAGGCGTCCATGTTGTCCACTGCCTCCTGGAGGTCTTTAGACATGATCTCCTGGACTCCCCGCCCGATGAAGCGGACACACTGAGGGAGCTTGTAGGTCTCCACCACGGTTCGTATCGTCTGCTCCTCTTCATCTGGGAGCACCAGAAATCTTCCCTTGAGGCTTTTGGGCAGGATGACGTCCATTCCTTCCCGTGTACACCTCAGTGAATTTGTGACGCCCATTTGGTTTCTCCGTACAGCTTTCAACATTAAAACATCCCCTTCTTCTAGGGTTTGGTCACATTCTATCGGATATTGGAAGCTGACTTTCGTCTGGATACGTACATATCTTGGGAAGTATGCGATGAGTTCTGATACTGTCAAATATTCATGTCCCTCCTTATGCATTGGTTGAACCCTGACTCGTCCATTGTAGTTGTAGGGTAGGTTGATCTCATTTCCGAACTTCTCGTATCTGTACAACAGAAAGTTATCATAATTCGCCCAATCCACTAATAGACCATACATCTATACGTTGATCTGTGTCAAAAGGATATCAGGTTATTTGTGGAAACAAAACCTGGGGACACACACACGCGCACTTCTTTTTGATGAACATTTTGTGAATATTTATCGATTGTAGGGAATAACGAAATGAGATACATATATACATTACTGCAAATATACATATTATGTTTAATAGTTGATTAATTGTTTTTGGGATAATAAATTTTTGAAAGTTTGGGTGTCATATCTATTTAACATTTGTGATGAAATCAACGTACGTACATATATGTTTATCTTATTTATATTTATTATAACATTAACATGAATCAAAGTTATGTAATCAATGTATCTATTTTTTAACTTCTATAATTTTTCATATCATCACGTGCAAAAGAAACTCCCCAAAAGTTTAAAGAGCGTTTAAAACAAATACTTCTGTCGGAAAAAGTACATTTTGAATGTATACATTCAGGTACAAAAATTGTTTGTTCTTGGCCAGAAGGTTTGGCATTTAAGATGACAGTTTATAAAATGTAAAAATGCAAATGTTCTTGAACTTAAATGTGTTGACGCATCATTAGTATCGGAGGTCAGTAAACAAGCAGCTTTCTTTATTTTCCTGAATCATCTAGTTCAAGAGACTAAACAAACGACAATTTCTTAAAACATGTGTATCTCAGAAATATGAACAGATAATGTTTTTAAAATTTAATTTACTTTACTTGGCTTCGGAAGACATGGTATGCTGTTTTAGTCATCTTAATAATCGTCGATTTAAATATTTTGTATTGTATGTGGTGATATTTCTTTTGCGTGTGATTTTACTGTGAGGGTGTATGTCATTTAAAATATACAGGTGCAATATTCACGGATGAGGGTCATGATGACTAATTAATGGGAATGTAACATTACATCTAGTTTTAACTAGATTGTATTATGCCACAATGGCTGTGTTAGTATATAGTTTGCAGTTATAATTGCATCAATGTATGCACATATTACTCCTTCAGGGTTGAATAAGAAATACACTACATCTTTAACTAATGGAATTAGTATTCGATGACCAGTCCATCTGACATTTGTGTAATCAGTTTCTGTGTATAGTGTTTATTTTGTGTGAAGTGCAATTTATTTAACTTTGAATGTATTTATTTATTATATGATTGCAAGTGGAATACCGGGATCTATCAATGAAATAAACCGTGAGATAGAAACTTTTAATATAATCACACATGCCTGCGCCTTTCGTGATAATAGAAACTTCCTATGATGTTTATGATAACCAAATATCCTCTATATATAATGAAAATATACATTCACAACCCATCAAACAGCATTGCACTTAAACATTGTATAATCACTACATCTACAGGGGCGGATCCAGTATTATCGTTTGGACGAGGTGCAACCCTTTTTAAAAACGTGACAACTCTAAACAAACAAAAGAGCGTTGTCAGGTAACCCCCCCCCCCCCCCCCCCCCCCCCCCAAACCAACCACCAACCACTACCGAGAATGACGTGCAACCCTTCCTAAAAACAACATTACACAAAACCACCAAAACGTTGTCAAGCAGTCCATGACATATACCTGAACCCAACCCTTCGTTAAACAGCAATACATTTGAACGTTATGTAATCAGTACATGTACCTTGTGATTCTTCCGGGTTGGGCCAGGTATGCACTGATCCTCTGGAGGGGAGCACAGGAGTCTAAGCGTATCAGGTCCCCCTGGCTGAAACACGTAGCCTCATTGTCACCATAGATTCCTTCTGCAACCCTTACCAAAGTCGGAACGCGATCTATGATGTCTTTGAGCCTGTATGTAGCTGGAGACCATATATTCTCTTCGTCCGTGGTCTCCATTGTAGATCATTTGTCAGTTTGACCGATATGTAGTGCGGTGTTTCCCCAACTGGAAAGGAATGCGGTCTGGTTCGAGGCTTGCTCTTTATGTAGTGCTTTTAAAAACGTGTTTTGTCTATTAGAATAGAACACGAAAGTGGGTGGAGTCCCCTTTCACAAATGAATACATAGTGACGTTATGTTATGATATTTTGTTTGTGACAAGCATATTCATTCAGACACAATGAAACAAGAAGTTAATCCATTCATCAGCTACTTAGTCGATCTCCACAACAGGAAAATGTTATGGTTAAGCAAGTTTGGTGAAATTATATGTACGTAAACCAATAAAACATGTAATCACCTTTGACGAATGTGTGCCATCCTTTCCTCAATATGTTCAGCTTTTAAACAGAGTTGTGTCAGACCTGATCACTATCTCATGATTTAAAAAAAATATTTATTTGCTTTTTAGAAAAGAACACAAATGATTGAGTAGGTGGAAGCTTAAGTCAGCTTTCAAAATATTATTCAAAGTAGTAACGATTTGTAGTATTCTACATTGAGATCTTCAAATGGCGGTCATATCTGGGGTTTTTTTGTGGAAACAAATTCCGAGGGAACATTCCTGTTTATACATAGAAACTCGCGGGGAAAAGAAACTATACCGACATTTCTTTAGTGTTATCAACGTTACCAGATATATAAGATAAATGATGTGATAGAAGTTTGACAGACGATTCATTTGATCATGTGTTGTTTGCAATTCCACAAGAGCGTCATGGGCAGTATAAACAATGTAACGTTACACATTCATTGGGGGTTAAATGTTAAATTTGAAGAACTAACAGGTTTGTAAAAACAAGACTGAAGGCCGTATTTTCAAAATTATGTGTCTGAAAACATACAGTATATCCTATGTACTCAGTACTCTGATTAAACTCTTTTACAAGTCGATTTACAGAGTTACGAGCCACCAGGTCACGTTATTGAGGATGTCTCCAATGGGTGCTGGAATAACTGTTTTATTGATTTGGAAATGGAGCAATTTATCTTCCTTATATATTTTGTCAATGCAGATGGTTCAACAAGTGTTCGAAGGGTGATAAGTCAGACAATCTTTCAAGATAATGACATTATTCGCAGAAAGGAAGTATCTTATGTTCCGGGATGTATATTGGTTAAATTGACCTGGCGTCATCCTGTAGGACCGGTGTCATTAAATACAAATGTTCCAAATCACGCCTGGTAACTATACTTCTGCTGCCCACATGACGTCAGGTCAAAGGTGTTGATGACGTCACAATGACGAAATGATTATGCAGATGTAAAGTATGGTGGCATACGTTTTTTCCTGTTTGTATCCTTCGTTTTTGAAGCCTAGTTATTGTGGTTTGGGTGCAGTCAAAGATGCAAGCAACCTGTGAGCTTCGTGCTCCTAACTGCAGGGTACACATTTCCTTCTCTGGCTTTTGTGCATGTAATCTTGGTATGCAAACTTTGAAGTCGTTGCAACAATGCCGTCTTACTTACTGATTGGTGGTTTTATACAGTTTTGCTCCATCTTAGCCTTATTTAAGTTATTTAGGTGCCTTAGATTTTTTATCAAAAACAAAATCAAAGTCAATTTTTCGGCAGATACATGATCGTTCACTGGGAACATTTCAAAGTGTGTTCAAGTGATGTTGTAAATTTAAAAAATTCTTAATGGAAATATTATTTCATTGTTTTTAAAAAAGAAATAATGTTGATATATTTTCTTTTGCCCGTGAGTTTATTGTGAATTCGTGATTATTACACAATCCAGTTGAAAGATATCACTTTGTGTAACATTTTGTGACCTGAGATTTTAAAATTTGAAGAACTATAGTGCACAAAAACAAAACAAGAATGAAACGTAGGCCATCACCGCTACGAGAGTGGAAATGATTTTTAAAATCTTGGATCCGCCATTTAAGTTGATACCACTCTGATAGAAGATGTGTTTTCCCTTGAATGATACAAGCTTCAATAGCAGTGGAAATATTTTGAAGCAATGTTTACTCAGTATGAGCATGCTGAGGATCAAGCAACGATAAAGCCAATTTATTAAAAGAATGAAGCGATGATAATAAACTTGGATTTGTTTGGAACTACCCTGTCCTGCAAAAAACCTAAGACACCCTTTCATTAATGCTGTCGAAACTCCCGTATCCATCACTGAAGTTGATGCCAGTGTTAGATATAGCTGCCAACCTCTCGCCTTCCTTTCAGCTGATTGCTGTTTAGTGTCAGAAGAGACAAGCTAGTCTGTCCGACTTGTTTTACGACATTATGGACGTACCTTAAGTTCTTAAAAGGACTGGTTGCTTTAACAAATCACAAGTTAAAAATAACAATGTTATTTCAACCAATTCTTTATTCAGTAGTTGGAGCCTTAGGTCCTGGGTATATCATTATACATTTTGTAAAGGTGACAGTTTGTGCAGAAGTGTTGATTTTACCATCATTCAATTCATCAATCTTGTTTTGCACTGAAGAGGCTGCAGGCCTATAGTACATTGTTTAACATATACATCGACACATATATTTACATAAAAGTATTAATGGGATTTGTTCTGTATATCATTGCATAATGAAAGTATATTGCAAGGTTTTTTAATATAGTTTGATTTTTACAGTTTATAAAATTTCATAATGGAATTGATATTACATAATATAATAATAAAACAATTTATCTATAGCGACACTTCACAAGTGAACAATTTGAAACACTGTTTATAATTTAGCAATGTATTGAATCTCAATTATTTATTATAACAAAAGTCATCTTGTGAGCATTTCAACAAATAAAGACCACTGGTATTGCCGACTGTATTTAGATACAGGTTTGGAAACGAATTGATCATCACTAATGACAAATTTAAGGTCGTGGTCAATAACAATAAACGATCAAGGAATGACAGTAAGCACCTTCTCTAACGATGTGACAGTAAAAGCAATTATTTAAATACCTATCTGCTGATTAGACCTACTATGCCTTGCCTCCTCAGGCAGGGTTCTTATCCAACCTTTAACACAGACGAAATTTCGAAAGAAGAAGAGTAGGGATTGGTAAAATCCCTACTCCAGGGCGGTCAATCGGTGGTCTCATGACGTCATTCGCATGAACCTTCACTCTCCTCAGTTGTTGAGCAAAGTAGACATGCTTTTTTTTCGCTTTCGACTTTTGGTTTTTTTTTGCTAGCATCTTTTTTGCTGCTTATCCAGCGTAAGTTATGGTTACTAAATTAGAGATTCTTCATCGTCTTAATCTCTTTTGTTGTGTTTACCCTAAGTAGGCTGTTTATTGTTGGGTGTTTGTATTGAGTGCCTCGGCGACATGTGCTAGTCTGGGTCCAACCTTCTTGCTCTGCATGTGCAGCCCAGGTCGCTCGGTTCACTCACCTTTCACGTTGGTCTGTGTGGTTGTGTCTCTGTTTTTCAATATTGCTTGCACTTCGGACCCGCCAAATTTCGGGGCCACCGATAGTCGGGCCTTCCATTAGTCGGACCCTCCAGTCTCTGGGCCTCCGATAGTCGGACCCTCTGATTGTCGGGTCCTTCGATAGTCGTACCCTCTGATAGCCTTCATTGTCTCGCATCAGGCATTTCTCATATAAGCGTTTTGTCAGCTGGCACTTTGTGAGTTACATTTCTCTAGTGATTCACATACCTTCGCTATTTGAAGGACCAGCCACTCCTGTCACACTCCAACCCGCATGAGATCCGAGTAGTCTCGGCAACGATGGTTTAACATTGTAACATCGCAGTCTCGGATGCCATGGCGGGGTGGCATTGGCGATCTTCAAAAGTTTTTGCCAACCATTATCAGCCAGATGTGTCAACGGCAGATCTCGCAGCTATCTTGGTCTGGGTCCGCAGGTTTTGGCTCAGGCAAAGGTCGTTCCCCTCCCCTCTCCAGACCCAGGAGGGGACACTCCTCCCCGAAGATGTCAGGGGTGTGTTAAATCACAATCATGAGTTCAGGGTTGTCTCTTCGATCCGCTTAGCAGGTAGAGATAGTTTCCCGGGCTTTACCTTGTCCTCACCAGGATTTCGGAGGACTCATAGGTTAGCTTACACTCAGGGCTAGTCTTTCGTCTCGTCTCTCCCATGTATACACTGACCCGCCTCCGTGCAGTGGGATTCTAGGCATAGTAGGTCTAGTCAACAGATGGTATCTAAATAATGGTAACATAATTATTTATATTTACCTGTTGACTCGACCTAGGCTCTAGTCCCGCCAACCCTCCCCACTTTTGCCTGCTTTTTGCATTTTTGGGTTTGGTCGGAGAGTGAAGATTCATGGGAGTGACGTCATGAGACCACCTAGTGACCCCCCTTGAGTAAGGATTTTACTAATCCCTATCCTTCTTCTTTCGGAGTTTCGTCTGTATTAAAGTTTGGATAAGAACCCTGCCTGAGGAGGCAAGGCATAGTAGGTCTAGTCAACAGCTAAGTATAAATAATTACGTTTACTCAAAAACGTACCAGTATACACAAAAATATTACCCGTATACCGATCTGATTCAATTTTATTTACTCCTCTGAATTTAACTTCATGTTAACATTATTTCATCTGGGAGCTTGGTTCCTATTAATAGGACATATTCCAGCTGTATCTAAGACATGGAAGCATTTTTGAAGAGTTTGGAGTACAGGGACCTGTATTGTTGAAAGATATTGGCGAACAAGTATGCCGTCGATCATGTACAACAGAATGTCTACTTCGTCAATCTATTTTGTCCATGTGGTTAGATTAGGAGCCGGTTAGCACTATCATTCCTGAAATTACCACGGAGTTCTACTCCTTTGGCATCCAGCCATTCTGTATTTTCTTGGCCTTGATGATGTTCCAGGTGGAGAGAGAGAAGGGAGGGCTCTGCATCATGTCTGGTGTTAAGGAGACGAAGAGAACTCCGTCTATCCTCTCCTTGCTACATACCCGAGCCAGATCCGGCATCCCACAGTCAGTCAGCACCACATGCAGCTCCGAGATACTCAGCTCCGAGACAGGAACATTGTTGGTTCTGATGTAGTCGTAGTCTCCATCGGGATCAGGATGATTCTTCTCCGTCACTGGGGTGAACGTTTGAATCAGCTTGATTGCAGGCTTATTAATGTTGCGGTAGAAGCCTGAAAACGCCCTCTTCACCTTCGTCTTGTAGGTGGTTGATTTGGCCTGAAACAAAGTAACGTTTTGCCTCTGGTGTCTTTTTTCTCATACCCATATTTAAAAACAATCTTCGTCTCAAATGCTGATAATGGTAAACGTTTTAAAAGCCATTAATAAACCTTAGCAGCAGTGGTTTTGTGACGTTGAAAATTTTCTTAGTTGTTGCCCAAACTTCATATTACTTACATAAGATACAATTATCAAGGTTCAATGTTGATCATATGATCATATCAAGTCATTCAAGTAAATCCCTGGGGTAGGATCACCAATTTTGCGGCAAGATCTAGTATATATATCAGCATATATGTTAGGTCATAATAAAGATTGCATGTAATTCTTCTTGATGAAGATCTTTTTCATTTGAAACCCTTACCTTTACATAAGGACTCTCACTTTTCTCATCTGTAAAGAAAAAATAAAAACTATAAGACTACAGCGTGATAGCGTCTTACTATAATGACAATAATCAATAGATGGACTTGTTGTACTATCATGCCTCGACTGAGGGTTTGACGTTGATAAGATATTTTGGTTACCATTGAACGATGACTTCAACCATGATTGTATAAGGAACTTTATTTGTCCAGAGCATGTCTTCCAAAGTAAACTGGATCGAACTTGATACACATCAATATGTAGGTTCTCATCAATCTCCAATATAAACTGCCAGGAAAAAGAAAATACTCACCTCAGTTGAATTCAATTAATTCAATATTTAAAAGAAATCAGATGCCTTTGACTATGACACGATACAATAATACTTATCTGCAGTAGCTTGAATGAATGAATGAATGAATGAATGAATGAATATATGAAATTTTAATTAAAATGCCTTTAATTGAAATTTACACAACATGACCCCTATCATGTTTTGAAATTTTGTAAATGTGTGCAGAATCAGGCACATTTATTACTCTTCATATGGCATATGTCTTATATGTCGATGAACAGGTGTGTATCATCAAAAATAATTTTTGCAGAAATTTAAAATTAAATTGTTTTTCCATTATCAAAACTCGCTTAATCACTTGTTTAATATAGTTTTGATGTTTGTGCAAAAGTCTTTTATCAATTATCATAGGATATTGAATTGATTGTCATCTTCAACTAACATTGAAACAGATTTATGCGTTAAGATTCCGTTAATATTCTTGTTGATGCAGGTTAAGTAAAGAATCACCTATAGCTTCATAAATTTCGTCTTCTTCTGGCATCAGGTATATATTTTCCTCCTCTTCAGAGTGCAACGGTTTACTGAATGCTTCAGCCACAAGACATGACGGAGACAGGCTGGACCTCTTTGGTTGTGGTGTTGGTTGAACAAGATAATCCCGTGGTGCTGGTTTAACAAAGTAATCATTTCGTGTTGTTTTCACGACAGGAAAACTTTGAGTTGGTTTAATGACAGGAGTTTTTAGTGTTGCTCTCCGATTTTGTGGTGGTTGTTGAATGACAGGATCTTTTGTTGATGGTATTGGTGTGATGACATGCTCATTTGACGTTTGTTGAATGACATGACTTTTTGGCATTGGTTTAACGACAGTAGATTTTGGTGTTTGTTGAATGGCTGGATCTTTAGGTAATGGTTTAACAACAGGATCATTTACCGTCGGTTGAATGCCAGGTTTTACGAGAGGATCCTGTGAAGCTTTGAGAGAAGATATTTCCGAGTTTAAATTAGCAAAACTGGCTGTTTGTTCTGGTTTTACATTGGATTTATCCCGTGTTTGGGACATTTCTTCTTCTTGAATGGAAGCCGTTCGTTTTGCTTGACTGAAAGGTGCAACCTTTACAATTGGCAAGTGTTGATTTTTGTTGGAATCATCAGGAATCTGTTTATCTGAAATACATTCATGACAATAAATAATTAGGAACCATGTTGTTGTATGCAATATGTCAAAATGGCTGACAACTATGAACTAGTAATAACCTAATGAATAAGTATAGCTTTAAGAGTTGAATACTTTCCTCTATGTATACATGGAAACAGCTTCACTCTATCACACACGTCATAGTTTTTAAAATTAAAATGTGTTATAACTTATTGTTTATAAACCAATTATGAAAATATATGATGCAATATAAATGCTTGATGTGATGTGACTGTGAGGCAATGCATTCTAATGTGTCTCGGAGTTAGATGACATGATATTATGTGACGCAATGTGACATTAAATGATATGATGTTATGTGACGCAATGTGTCATTAAATGAAGTGATGTTACGTTCATTGATGTGATGTTATATAAACGATGATATGTTTAGATGGCATGTGCCTTTACAGAGTGACGCTTAGTTTCTCTGACATGATGCTATGTGAGAGATGAAACTTAATGTGATATGACGTTGTGCCATTTCTTGATGTGAAAAGACGCGAGATGGAGAAACGTGTTTTCACAGGATGTGAATATGATGTGACACGGAATGATTCGAAAAATTCGAAAGATGCAAAGTGACACAAAATGTCTGATGTCATGACGTTATGTGATGCAGCGTGACAGATATGACATTACAAAAAGTGATGTCATGCAAAATAATGTTAGGTGACCATATAAAATATTATGTTTGAGACATTGTTAAATGACGCAATGTGGCGAGATTGCATGCAATGTTCTGACATAACGTAACAAATCTTCCTACCTGAAGCACATCTTGTAGGCAAAGGAGGTGGGGAGTTTGAAGTTGATGACGAGTCTGACTCGGACTCTTCCTGAGGTGGATCATGGACTTCACTCGACAGAAACTGTATGTTACTTGTAGTCGAAAAGTCTGCATACAAAGCGTCTTCTAAGATAGAGGAAGCCTCGCTCTTTGCTGGAAAGACTTTCACCAAGAACTGTTCATAGTTATCTGACTCTTTCCTGACAGAAAGCTGTACGTCCAGATCCTCAACTTGCGGGGAATGCAAAGGAATTACGACAGCAGCACGACGACTGATGAGTGCAGAAGTGGCACGACCAACTCCCTTGTAGTGACCAAACAGGACTGGCGGCGATGTTGTCTTGCCATTAATGATCATCTCTCCAGAGAAGGCGGCCATGTTGTCAACTGCCTCCTGGAGGTCTTTAGACATGATCTCCTGGACTCCACGACCAATAAAGCGGACACACTGAGGAAGCTTGTAGGTCTCCACCACGGTTCGTATAGTCTGCTCCTCTTCATCTGGGAGCACCAGAAATCTTCCCTTGAGGTCTCTGGGCAGGAATACGTCAATTCCTTCCCGTGTACACCTCAGTGAATTTGTGACGCCCATTTGGTTTCTCCGTACAGCTTTCAACGTTAAAACATCCCCTTCTTCTAGAGTTTGATCACATTCTAGCGGATATTGGAAGCTGACTTTCGTCTGGATACGAACATATCGTGGGAAGTATGCGATGAGTTCTGATACTGTCAAATATTCATGACCCTCTCCATGCATTGGTTGAACCCTGACTCGTCCATTGTAGTTGTAGGGTAGGTTGATCTGCTTTCCGAACTTCTCGTATCTGTACAACAGAAAGTTATCAGTGGTTAAAATCATTTTATATCATATCATTCGTCCAATCCACTAATAGACCATACATCTATTCGCTGATATGGGTCATTTTGTGAACAAATTGTGAACTTTTTTGGATTGTAGGGAAGAACAAAATGAGACACATATATACATTACAAATAAACAAAATAATTTTTAATAGTTTATTAATTGTTTTTGCGATATATGTTATGAATCAACCTGATGAAATCAATTGTCTATGTTTATCTTATTTCTTCGGGGTTGATTAAGAAATATACTAAATTCATGTAACATTAATATGAATCAAAGTTATGTAATTAATGTATTTTTTGTATAACTTTCTTTAATTTTTTTCATATACTCACGTGCAAAGAAACAGACAGATGTCTTATTATCTTCTCAAGTCATTAAAATGGATTCATACATAACTCAAATAATTATATATATATATATGAGAGACTTTAAAAACCAAAATAAACCCATACTATAGTCTGTTTGTCGATAACAAACGATCATAGTTTGAAGTTTCGGCCCTTTTTCCTCGGCCCTTATGACTATTTAATTCGGCCCTTTTGACTTTTTTACTCGGCCCTTTGACTTTTTTATCGGCCTTTTCATCCTTCGGCCATTTGACCAGATCCCGGATTAAGTACATTTTGAATGTATTTTATGTACATGTACATTATCGGTGCTGAAATTGCTTTTTCAAAAGGATTGTTGGTCAGAATTTTTGGCGTTTAAGTTTAGAATTTATAAAAATGTAGAAATGCAATAAATAAAAGATTTGATCGACGTATATAACCTCTATAAGTCTAATATATGATCTTAGGATGTCGTAATTACTTGTATGAATATCGTCGTTACGCTTGTTGTTTCACTCGTTCTTGAATAGTTTTTGATGTAATGACCTGAATCTCATATTTTTCAATGATTACGTGAAGTATGTGCCGATAAGTTATCTATGTTTATGTTTGTCATCCTTTCTGCTCTGAAGTTAAAGGCATTACTAGGATAACAGTTTGTTTTCATAGGTTTAATTTAGATTTCACGTTTTTTACTCAATCCATTTCTGACCAGATGCGTTTCGATAATTCGATAATGTGAATTCCTAAAGAAAGTGGAGCAATTTTACAGCATTTTCCTAACAGAAATCTAAAGTTACACTATCTTATAATCCCTGTTGTCAACAATTCATTTGCAGATAAGATTCTGTGATATTGGAGTCATAAATGGTTAGTAGTCGTGTGTCATTTGTGAGCGTATTAATGTTTTCAATTCATCCTCTTAGAGATTGCAATGCAAATATTTATTCCATCTTGTTTTGCAACTTTAGTAAGTACATGTATCATTTAAATTTCAAATTGAAACATACCATAAAATCACCTACACTCCGTTATATTTCAAGTTACTTTTTCGAAATATTAGGGCTCAGCACTTTGAGCATGATATTTATCCTGGAAAGGCGTTATATAAGTGGACTATTATTATTATTATTATTATTATATTGGATTTGTTTCCTTACCATTAAATACTTTACATTGAGATTTATTGGAATACGTTACTGCTGAAATAATATCCGCATATTCAAAATAATTTAAATTTTTTGCGAGAGTCTTTATATCTTAAATGTCAATATATCATCCCTGATTATCAATAATGTCCTTCACAAAGTCTACACCACCATCTTCCAGTGTTATGATATACATGTATACTAGTTTTCCTTTTACCGTTATGTTAGCTTCGTGCTCAATCTAAATAAAACTAAATGTTGTGTTATACGTCCCTTAAGTCCGTCATGATGACTGACTAATGGGGACTGTAACATTACATCTAGTTTTAGCTAGATTGAGTCCTGCCACAACGGCTGTATTAGTATATTCTTTGCAGTTACAGTTGCAACAATATATGCACATATTACTCCTTCCGGGTTGAATAAGGCATACACTACACAATTTAACCTATCGAATGTACTCAACGATCAGTACATCCGACATTTGTGTAACCGGTTTGTGTTTATTTGTGCAAATTCAACTTTGAATGTATATATATATTATGTAAATATACGTTGACAATCCATCAAACGTATAATCACTACAGCGGCGGATTCAGTATTGTTGTTTGGAAAATGCACACTTCGTAATACGTGACAACCCTTAACAAACAAAAAAGCGTTGTCAAATAACCCATTCAAAAACTTGGACCCCCTTCCACAATATACACACCAACCTTCGATCCGACACTGACCTTAATAAACCAGCAATACGTTTGAACGTTTTGTAATCAGTACATGTACCTTGTGATTCTTCCGGGTTGGGCCAGGTATGCACTGATCCTCTGGAGGGGAGCACAGGAGTCTAAGCGTATGAGGTCCCCCTGGCTGAAAGACGTAGCCTCATTGTCACCATATATTCCTTCTGCAACCCTTACCATTGTCGGAATTCGATCTATGATGTCTTTGAGTTTGTATGTAGCTGGAGACCATATATTCTCTTCGTTCGTGATCTCCATTGTAGATCAGTTGTCAGTTTGACCGATATGTAGTGCAGTGTCTCGCCCACCTAGCTATACGATAAAGGACTGCGATATGGTTTGTGGCTTACACTTTATCTGGTGTTTTAAAAAAGTGTTTTTGTCTATTTGAATAGAACAGGGAAGTAGGTGGAGTTCCCTTTCACAAATGAATACATAGCAACGTGAGGGTTAAAACATATTTTTATTCAATAATGAATCTGGTTTGGAAAAGAGAGTAAGTTCGGTAAAAGAGTTATGTTATTTGTTATGCAACAAAGAAAAGTGCATATTCATTCAAAAACCATGACAACAATAAGTGAGGCCATTCATCAACTACGACTATGGAAAAATCGCCACGGCACGCAGAACATGTTTATTAGATAAATCATAAACTTTTGTATTTTGTGGATAGTGATAACGTATATTTTCAAAATAAAAAAGTTTTAAATTAATATTAAAAAATACAGCGTCTCTTTTCACTATATATATATATGATCAACTTCTTCAACAATGGAGATGTTTCAGTACAGGTCCTTATAACGTTATCAAACAAATGGGGAAAATGATTAAATAGCAGGTTTTATACAGGATACATGTTGGTATGATAATGAGATAACAATGAACTGATTTGACGTAAACATATACAGGTTATCCAACTTAGTGAAACTCTCTCCTGTGTACAGTACTGAAACAATAATATTGAAACGTAATATCTGTACAATGATATATAGAAAAGAGAAAGAAATGTTGCATTGTACACTAAAGAAAGACAAGTAAAATATAAGAAAGACCAAAGAGTAATACTAACAATGATAGATTTATGCGGGTTAATTATCAAATGTACCTGATAAAGATATGTACTTTTGAACTTCTTTGAAAATCTTAATGTTGTCATTGTAGGTACGATCTGCGCTGGCATTTAACAATAAGTCTAATTAAAGTAGCAAGTTTTTTGCAAAATTTATTTTTTCAAATTTCCCATTTATAATGATAGTTTATGTCTTTTAAATTAACTTTAGAGGGTATTTAAACATCCTATTACACAAACCAATTATCTGTAGCGGTAAAAACTATCTTGTGTATAAAGCAAAAATTGCATGGCCGCCATTTCATTGTGAACACAATTTATTATTTTGTATAACAAAAACGATGCCCATGGCTTTACCAAAACATGTACACACATTTTAAACTTTATTCTCCGAAGAGTGAAGGATGTTTTACTATTGGTGAAATTATTTTTCAAATACATTTCTTCAACTTATTTGAGCGAAAAAACGTGCTACTGCCCCTTTAACAAAAAGTCGAAACATTTGTTGCCTGATATCAGAATACAAAATTCGACGAATTATCCTTGGTTTGCTTTCTTGCTCGCATTGTCATAACGCATCTTTCAAAGTTCCAAGTCTCTAAGTGCATTTATAAAGTTACTACTATCTTATAATCCCTGTTGTCAACAATTCATTTGCAGATAAGATCCTGTGGTATTGGAATCATAAATGGTTACTAGTCATGTGTCATTTGTGTGGGTATTAATGTATTATTTTCAATTGATCCTCTTAGAGATTACAATGCAAATATTTATCCCATCTTCGTTGCGTTTCGTAACTTTAGTTAGTATCATTTACTTTGTATGTTTTCAAATTGAAACATACCGTAAAATTACCTACTATATGTTATATTTCCAGTTACTTGTTCGAAATAATAGGGCAATATTGGATTTGTTTCTTTACCGTTAAATACTTAACATTGACATTTATTGGAATACGTTACTGCTGAAATAATATCCGCATATTCAAATAATTTCTTAACATTTTGTCAAAGGTACATTGGGTCGGACAATTTTAAAAAGTGACAAAAATCAAAATGGCAGCTTAACCACGTGGCCTACGAATTCTCCTTGGTTTACTTTCTTGCTCGCATTGTCATTACGCATCTTTCAGAGTTCCAAGTCTCTAAGTGCATTTATATTTGTTTCCACTTCGACACTTTTTCAGATTTCATTGAATTCTACAATCCCTGAAAGTTTCATGAAAATCAGTTCAGCCGTTTATTTAGGCATCGAGGCACAAGATATTGCGAAAATAATAATAAGGATTTGGATAAAAACAATAGGTCTTCCAGACTTTGTCTTGAAGACCTATTAAAGATAATTTACGATACTGTCTTCTTTCATTTAACGATTGCCATCCTGTCTCATAAGTTAGAGATTCACGAGAAGCACATTTAGGTAGGCCCCTGTAACTATACTGGCAGCTTCAAACTGAACTTTATCGGATAAATCTGCTGAACCATCCCATTTCACAGGCACATTAAAGATGTGGTCTTGTATAAACAATGTAGATCTTATTCAGAGTATTTTTATTTAACATAAATTTTCGCTTTCTCAAAGATGATTACGTGAAGTAAATAAAAATTTAAGCTTTCTCATAGTTGAAGCCAACGAGGAAGTTGTTTTAACAATGTTATTGATATGTGTGCTCCATTTACAATCATATGAGAACGTTAACCAAGATGTTTATGAGATTTTTCAAATGTTCACATTTAGAGTGATATTATCTTTATTTTGATTGGATTAACAAGCCAACGGTTTGCTCAACAGGATAACGTTTGGAGATTCCTGTTAGCGTACTTGCATGGCTCTTTGATGTATCATCAACGAACAAGCGTTCAACACAGTCTAGTTCATTTTCAATATGATTTACATAAATGATAAACTAAAAAGGACCAAGAAGTGATCTTTGTGGCACTCCAGCAGATAAAACTTGTTGATTCGATAACGAACCATTTATTAAAAAAAACCTTTGAGTTCTTTCATTTCGATAACATTGTACCTATTTTAGTATCGACTCGCCTATACCGTAATTTCCTAATTTTTGCAATAAACAACCTCTTTGCCAAACTCTGTCAAAATCTTTTGAAAATCACAAAACACCATGCAGTAATCTTTCGTCTGTCTAAGGCAAATTAAATATTGTTATATAGCTGTATCAATTGAGGAGTCGTAGAATGTCCAACTTGGAATCCTGATTTTATAACAATTGATGGTCAGGAAAGTAATTAGATATATAACCCAAGGCAGACGATCCTTTAGAATATTTCCCCCAGACAACTGATCAATGAAATGGGTCTGTAATTATTACAACTCGATTGATCTCTTTTCTTATATAGGGGTAACACGTGTGCTTCTTTTCATCTATCAGGGTAGATACCTGTATATAAAAAGTAATTGGATAACAAACACTAACAGATTCGGCAACATATTTCAAAAGTTTATGACTCATTCGACCAGGCCCGATTGCTTCAAGTATTTGATGATATCAGCAATATCAGCTTTAGGCCCACAATTTAAAAAAAATGTTTCTGGTCTTTACAGGCTGACAGTAATGATGCGATGACACGATTTATTTTTTAACAACATTTTTATTTCGAATGAAGAGATAAATGCAATTTTATACAAACTTCTCACCAGTTAAACACATCTATACACATATTTACATAAATAAAGAACAAAATGAAATTGAAGATGAATATCATTTCCTTTGTGTATATCCAGCTTATTAAGAAATAAGTATATTAAGAAATATTACTTTACACATCACAGTATTCATAAATGTGTATCATTATTATCCTGTTCTAGTAAAACTCATTTAGAAAAGCTGTCAATGTATGTATATCATGCCTTTATACATAGAAATAATGTACTCTCAACTACCTAAGATATCGTTTGTATATACATGTAAGTACTATAGGCCTGTGGCCTTTTAAGTGCAAATAAAGATTGATTGAAGTTAACAGATCCTGATTTTTTGACAAGAGTTCTCAAAAAAATGACATGAAAAGTTTAAACAAGTGATGTGATATGTAGGATACCAGTGATTGGTAAACTAATTAACTATAGACATGGGGGTAAAACAGGGGTGAGAATAATGAATAACTGGAAAATTGATGATTTACATACATCCTTCTCTTCTTTATCACACCAACTTCTAGAATGACTCTCAAACAGTTCAGAACTGTTACCATAGTACGTAGTATCGGGCTCCTCAGGACGCCTCAGTCGATTCATACTTTCAGTGAACTTCCTCTTGTTTTCTAACTGAATTTTAGTGTAGCAGCTTATTTAAAGTTTAAAGTTGACCGGTAATACACTTTTTAAAGTAGGACAGATTTTGATCCCTTTGTACATTACATATAGGAATAACATGAGCATTAAATCGAGACAATTTACACTTGCAATTGATTATTACATATACATTTACCTGTAGACTGTCTTACGAGTCTGTTCATACATAAACATGTAGACTGTCTAACGAGTCTGTTCATACATATACCTGTAAACTGTCTTACGAGTCTATTATACATATACCTGTAGACTGTCTTACGAGTCTATCCATCCATATACATGCAAACTGTCTTACGAGTCTATTATACATATACATGTAAACTTTCTTACGAGTCTATCCATCCATATACCTGTAGACTGTCTTACGAGTCTGTCCATACATAAACATGTAGACTGTCTTCTGAGTCTATTAAACATATACCTGCAAACTGTCTTACGAGTCTATCCATCCATATACATGTAGACTGTCTTACGTGTCTGTCCATAGATATACCTGTAGATTGTCTTACGAGTCTATCAATAGATATATATGTAGACTGTCTTACGAGTCTATCCATAGATATATATGTAGACTGTCATACGAGTCTATCCATCCATATACCTGTGAAGTTTCTTACGAGTCTATCCATCCATATACATGCAAACTGTCTTACGAGTCTGTCCATAGATATACCTGCAGACTGACTAACGAGTCTATTAAACATATACTTGCAAACTTTCTTACGAGTCTATCCATCCATATACATGTAAACTGTCTTACGAGTCTATTAAATATATACTTGCAAACTTTCTTACGAGTCTGTCCATACATAAACACGTAGACTGTCTTACGAGTCTATCCATCCATATGCATGTAGACTGGCTTACGTGTCTGTCCATAGATATACCTGTAGATTGTCTTACGAGTCTATCAATAGATATATATGTAGACTGTCTTACGAGTCTATCCATCCATATACATGTAGACTGTCTTAAGAGTCTGTCCATACATATACCTGTAGACTGTCTTACGAGTCTATCCATCCATATACATGTAGACTGTCTTACGTGTCTGTCCATAGATATACCTGTAGATTGTCTTACGAGTCTATCAATAGATATATATGTAGACTGTCTAAAGAGTATGTTCATACATATACCTGTACACTGTCTTACGAGTCTATCCATCCATATACATGCAAACTGTCTTACGAGTCTATTATACATATACATGTAAACTGTTTTACGAGTCTATTAAACATATACATGTGAACTTTCTTACGAGTCTGTTCATACATATACCTGTAGACTGTCTTACGAGTCTGTCCATAGATATACCTGTAGACTGTCTTACGAGTCTGTCCATATATACCTGTGAACTTTCTTACGAGTCTGTTCATATATATACCTGTAGACTGTCTTAAGAGTCTATCCATAAATATATATGTAGACTGTCTTAAGAGTCTATCCATAAATATATATGTAGACTATATTACGAGTCTATCCATAGATATATATGTAGACTGTCATACGAGTCTATCCATCCATATGCCTGTGAACTTTCTTACGAGTCTGTTCATACATATACCTGTAGACTGTCTTACGAGTCTGTCCATAGATATACCTGTAGACTGTCTCAAGAGTCTATCCATCCATATACCTATGATCTTTCTTACGAGTCTGTTCATACATATACCTGTAGACTGTCTTAAGAGTCTATCCATCCATATAACTGTGAACTTTCTTACGAGTCTGTTCATATATATACCTGTAGACTGTCTTACGAGTCTATCCATCCATATGCATGTAGACTGTCTTACGTGTCTGTCCATAGATATACCTGTAGACTGTCTTAAGAGTCTGTCCATACATATACATGTAGACTGTCTTCAGAGTATATTAAACATATACCCGCAAACTGTCTAACGAGTCTGTCCATACATAAACATGTAGACTGTCTTACGAGTCTATCCATCCATATACATGTAGACTGTCTTACGTGTCTGTCCATAGATATACCTGTAGATTGTCTTACGTGTCTGTCCATCCATATGCATGTAGATTGTCTTACGAGTTTATCAATATATATATATGTAGACTGTCTAAAGAGTCTGTTCATACATATACCTGTACACTGTCTTACGAGTCTATCCATCCATATACATGCAAACTGTCTTACGAGTCTATTATACATATACATGTAAACTGTTTTACGAGTCTATCCATCCATATACCTGTGAACTTTCTTACGAGTCTGTTCATACATATACCTGTAGACTGTCTTACGAGTCTGTCCATAGATATACCTGTAGACTGTCTTAAGAGTCTATCCATCCATATACCTGTGAACTTTCTTACGAGTCTGTTCATACATATACCTGTAGACTGCCTTACGAGTCTGTCCATATATATACCTGTAGACTGTCTTAAGAGTCTATCCATCCATATACCTGTGAACTTTCTTACGAGTATGTTCATACATATACCTGTAGACTGTCTTACGAGTCTGTCCATATATATACCTGTAGACTGTCTTAAGAGTCTATCCATCCATATACCTGTGAACTTTCTTACGAATCTGTTCATATATATTCCTGTAGACTATATTACGAGTCTATCCATAGATATATATGTAGACTGTCATACGAGTCTATCCATCCATATACCTGTGAACTTTCTTACGAGTCTGTTCATACATATACCTGTAGACTGTCTTACGAGTCTGTCCATAGATATACCTGTAGACTGTCTTAAGAGTCTATCCATCCATATACCTTTGAACTTTCTTACGAGTCTGTTCATACATATACCTGTAGACTGTCTTACGAGTCTGTCCATATATATACCTGTATACTGTCTTACGAGTCTGTCGATAGATATACCTGTAGACTGTATTACGAGTCTGTCCATAGATAAACCTGTAGACTGTCTTACGAGTATGTCCATACATATACCCTGTGACATGTATTTGGGGTTACAGGGTCACCAAATCTGCAATTTAGAATCCCAAATCGGTAATGTCTGTACACAACATTTAAGCTTTCTATAGCTGTTGGAACTGGAGAAGAAGAAGAAAATATTTTGTTTAGGTCGTGACCCCGCTGACCTATATTTTGAGTCACAAGGTCACCAAAGCTACAATTTGAAACCCCCATTGGCCAAGGAGTCTGTACACATCATTTCAATTTTCTTGAGCTTTTTGTACTGGAGAAGAAGATGAAAATATATATTTTAGTTCGTGATCCCCGTAACCCATATTTGGTGTCACAAGGTCATCAAATCTACAATTTAAGATCCCCATTGGCCAATTAAACTACACATAATATTCCAGCTCTCTAGGGTAAGAGGTTCTGGGGATGAGGTCGAAAAAGCGAATTATTTACGGACGGACAGGCGCCGGACATCATGCCATTCCATAAGGCCATCGGGCCTGATAAGCTCAACATGGGCACATGCTTAACTAATAAGCCAATCAAAAGAGGCGTTAAATATTGAAATGGGATTAGGTTGGAATGGTAAATTATTTAAATGATCTATTATCACAGACATGCACAAAGAGTACGATAACAATTTGAGACCGCTCTGGTCATTCTGTCTGCCCAGTCAGGTTTCACAAAAAAACGTTAGGTGTACATCATCAAATTCAAAGAGCGATCGAGTATATTAGTGTTTCCAATTCAACATTATATTTGGGAAAAAATACTTATGATATCAATCCTTAGTGAAATCTTGTATCTACAACATAACTTCTGAAGACTAGTACGCCTTCGATTAACGGGCGTCAATAGAATCTGACGTCATACATGTATAAACAGGAATCTCTTTTGCATGAATCGTTCTACACAGCAACACACGTTTCCGAGACATGTAGGCTTGAAAATTTCACAAGGCGCCATAGCAACCCACGTGAAACTCGTTCTTCTCAACTGTTTTCATCCCTTGTCACATATAACTGAATGTGACAATTGATCGCTTGCCATGCTCGATTTTGTCTTTTGTCCATGCAATTCCTAGCCTTTAGTGTATGACTATTTACATTATGCTACATATGATCTGACTTGTAATGTTTGTAGACATTAAGAGAAATAGATAATTTTGTAAATGTTAAAACTAGTATTACTTGGATTTAAACACCATCTTACATAATGCCAATGTGTTTATAGCAAATATATAAATGCACATCTAAAACGCTTTCTCGTTCGTACATCAACAATGCAAACGGGCGTATCTTTATCAAATTGTGATACCTAAAACAAATTAACATTACTATACAAAATTATCATATGGCTTTTATAAAGATAGTTTTGCATGCCGTAAGATGCCAAAGGGTACTGTTGGAATATGTGTAATGCAGTCCGAATGGATTTGAATGCCGTTTTTTACACTTCGTGAGTGCCGCCAGAGATGTTCAGAAAATGTTGGCATGTTGGACTAAAGTAAATAGAATACACTCAGAATAAAACATGAAGTCGTAGAATGCACATAAGTTTTCTTTTCTGTTCTGAAAACTGTCAGCGTCTAGTTTGAGGCATGCACAATAGGGACGTGGCAACACTCTGTCTGCTTTTGTATATAACACACATGACATATGTGGTAAATAACACACATGACATATGTCGTATGTACAACTTCGCACTTGCAAACAAGCAGATGCTTACATGCACTGTTCAAGTTAAACTTCAAAGCAGTGGTGTCTCAGTGTGCCGCTTGAAGACTATGTTCCATTGGCATCTAATGATTTTAATATACAACATAGTCTTTCCCTGTTTGGAAACAACTGGTTTCAGTTAATTTTTCTTTTTCTTCTGAAGTTTGCAATTGTAAGGTTAACGATGAGATCCAGAACTTCAAACACAGTTACAACACTTGCACCGATGAACAGCCCCATGGAACCGCCAATGTCACCTGAAATATATACATATGTTTAGAAAAATAACATTATAATTGTATCGGCTTGCATAGATGTATTCCATTTAGATTACAAATCTTCGGAGGATGTCCACACTGCTTCTATTTTCACCACAAACAGGAACATTGTCACATTTCTTCCATACGCTTATTTAAACATAACATCGAATCTGGGTGTAGAATTATTGGATAGGGTAAACCCACAAATTAAGTGTTTATTTCTGAACAATGAGAAACTTAAGGAACTAAACCCAACGACAAAACCCTCAACCTGCATTTCATGGTGGCAGGTGTATTGAAAGAGACCTTTTATCATACTCACAAAGTAGCGCGAACAAATCGTATCCAACTTGTTGTGTTATGGATTCATAGCTCATCTCTCGATAGAAGAAGTCCACTTGCAATACATTGTTTCTGAGTGAAAAATGAGGCATTAAATAACCATATTTATTATCTGTACCATTTATAAATATATTCATAAGATACAAACACAAGATCAACTATTGATAATAATTATTATTATTATTTGTTACTAAAAACGAGTGGCTAAAGTAATATTTGCTCTCTTGTAACTGAGATTTTTATAAACTGAAAGAACACCATATATTGAGAACTGAAACCTTGACTTTAATTAATGCAACTAGTGACAATTCAGATCAACATTATCAACGTTTGGAGATAATTTATGAAAATACAAACTACAAAACAGCAGTGTTGTATATGAACTCGTTGCATTCTTTCACCTGAGGTGACCAATGCATGTGGTAAGTTGTGAGTTACAAATCATAGCTGCCGACTTGAATACGGGGTCCGGATAACCAAGTACAATTAAAAAGCAAAGTGTTTGCTCTACTTTCGTAAACATCATGAAAACATGCTGGGTCTGACTACATTAAGTGAGACTTTGTTATTGTTTTAGTACTTACTGCTCAAAATACATAATCTATACATTACAAGTATTGAGAGTATTGAAATCGGTATATGAAACATAAACATTTTGAAACCTGCTGATTTTTAAAGGAGCATCTATTGTGTTTCATAGAATTTTATTTGGCTATTTTTTTTATTTTATTATTCCAACTCACCACATGAGCTGTCTACAATACAAATAAATTCACTCAACTTGCATAGTTATCTCCAATCGCCAAATATATCATAATTACTAGTTTCCAATTAAAATTGAGTAACATCATTATGCATGTGCAGAAACCGAAACTGCACGTCCCATTCATATGCACAGTAATTTGTCATTTTGTCTGTTATAAATAAGATTCCAAAATTACTCTGTGCATTGTCCGGTTTTCGATCAGAAATCGCTACTTATTGTCAATATGCTAATTCTACTATCATCAAAATGGTACTTCTCAATAATGAAACACCATTTATAACGTTTGCAATATGTGACCCCCATCAACACAATGGATGTACCTAAAGTCAATGGTTAGTGCAGTTTAAGTTGGATATGTTTAAATGTTTCAAGGAATGGACATTTATGAAATACATTTGATCTCCAATGTATATTGTACTTCGTGCGTTAATTTAGAGTAGTTATAATCAGGACAATCTCACAAAAGAAATAATAATAAGATTTACTGTCCAACTCTCGCAGAATGTGAGAAATGTGAAAAATAGCTGACCGAAAAAATACTGTTCGATAGCTGTTGAATTAAATGACAAATCTTCCTCGTAAGAATCTTAATAACAATTTACCCGTGGAGGTAATTTACCCGTGGAAGTAATTTACCCGAGGAAGTAATTTACCGAAGGAAATAATTTAATCAACGAAGTTTCTTGTTTCAACATATTCCTTCATCAGGTCCTTTAGAACCTTAATAGCTTGAAGCAGAGACTCCCTGGTTTTTAGTAGAGGGTGATCGTCATCTAACGGATACTTGAACTGATATCTTCTTTTCACCTTCTCTTGGGAATCTAATCTTATTAAATGGATTTGATTGGTAATTGACAAATACTCCTTACGATGTTCATCAAACGAAATATCAAATGCAAGCTTAGAAAGCCTTAAAACCATGTCATTTACAATCCCATCAAAGTCATTACGAAAGGTTTGAAAGTTACTAAAATCAAAATTTAGTGTATTTATTTCTTGATCCGACCTTTCATAAAAGTACTGCTTTGCAACCTTAAGTTTGTCCGTTTTCCCAGACAGGTATTCCCTGCAAGCCACAATTTTTTTCTCTGAAAGGAGATAGCATTGAAGTCAAAATTTCCTTCATATTAAATAAAGTATCAAGCATGTCAAATCGAAGGTCCCGAGACTCCTCGTTTACCTGATGTATTGATTTTGTGTTCATAATACAAAAGTCTATAGGGCGACGGAAAACTGTGTTAACTACGTCATCACGATCAAGGAGGATCCTCTTCAGAGATGTATGGTACTGGCCACGTACATGGTGCATTGTTGTCATATTAAGAGTATTGTTCAAGAATGCTTCCTCAAGCATACCTTTATAGCTTGATATCCAATATGTCAAGTTCTCAATGTCATCAATGATTCTAGAATTCCACTGATGTCGATCCCCAACATTTTCAGTTAACTTACTCATATACTCTGCATACAGCAAGCTTTCGTCTGAACTGTCAAGGAAATTTGAAAAGAACATTGTCAGATCGTTCAATATTTGAGTTATGTTGTATTTCAGTTGCTTAGTTATATCCAGTCTCGCTTCCAAGATAGTTATTGTAAAGATATACAACACCTTTCTTACAGAGGGATCGCTAAACTGAGGATCAACGAGTTGTTTCAGACGAGTTTCAATAGTTAACAAGTATTCTCCAGCATCTTGTTCTAAGATGGAGAAAACGCCTTTATCCAGTGGATCCCAGGCACGGGAGATAATATCTTTGAAGCTCTTTTCACATCTGCTGTAGAAGGATAATTCGCCTGAATGTTGTATCCGCTCATTTTGATCGAACAATCTATATCTCGCTGATTCTATTGCAACTTGTAAAAGTTCAATTTCTTCGTCGCATTCCTCAATATAATTCTCTAGGTCTGCTATTGCCTTGATCAATGGAATCCTTTCGTTTGGTTGACGACTAGAAATCTCACGGGCACGTTGATATGTCATTTTCAGATCCGTTTTGTTAGTTGTTTGGATGAACTTACTTATAACAAAACTGGAAATTGACGCATAAGAAACGGAGGGATCGAAGATTCTGAAGTTACACGGCTCTGGACAGTAGCATCGATTGTGGATATCCTGTCTCAGACGCACTGGGGAAGAAACATGATAACTTATATGCAGGTGAAAATCATTTTTTTTTAAAAAGCATAGCTTCAAATAATATAATATTGTATCAAGACATAGTTAACTGTATCTCTTGCCAAGTCGTAAAGGTTTGATGTATATTAATTATCGAGCTTTATTCTGTGACAAATCCGTAATCACTCACATTTTTTGTTTTGAGATTCTTTAAAATAAACTATTCTAGTCATAGGTTTTAAGTTCGCACTTCACCATTCTCGGTTACCCAGGTGTTTATATATGATTCGTTACTCTCCACTATATCAACCCAGGGACACTCCATCAGGGAAATCTGTAATCAAATTACCCTCCCTTGGTCGGTGTAAGCCAGTCGAACTGCTACGTAGCATTGACCTGCGAGCCAATGATAAATATTTTAACAGCTCTCTTTGGTAATTCATTAAATATGGCCAACATATGCTTCAAGAAACACTTGGGTAACCGAGGAAGGCATTCTCCTCCCAAAGCTGTATTGATCTCAGGCTTACGGTTTTCAAATTCAGTTGCATTTCCATCATGGAAATCCAAAAATTGAAAATATAAAACAAAAGTCATTTAGAGTTTGGTTCCGAAAACGAATTTAAATTTGCATTCCCATGAAAACGCCTAATAATAAAATTAAAAAGAAGTTGACAAACTCATCTACAAATGACGATTGTTCTACATACCAAGTTTTATTGGCCATTTCATCTAATAAATAAATTTCTCACTCTTTCTCAATAGAACTAAAAGGTCTTTTACAAGTAATTTTTTACAACCTTCTCACAACTCATCTGAGAAATCTCAACATTAATTTTGGGGGTATTTTTTACCCAACAGAAACAAATATAAAAATTAAAAAATCTCAAAACCCAAGAAGGGACAACTACATGATATGACAGTGTACGAAATTTGGTGAGGATTGGCCAAATTATAAAATTGGTGACCCTTAAACCCCAAATAAGGGCCTTAAAGGCCATGACCTAACAACTTATTCTATTGTCTTCTCTGAACAAACTATCTAGAAGGTTGAAATGTTGTGTGCTGACTCTTTAGCCAATGAGGATTCTAAATTGTACATTTAGTGACCTTTTGGCCATGACCTAAAACCTATTTTCATCTTCTTCTCCAAGATGAACAAGCTAAGAGTACTTAAAGGTAGTGTACAGACTATTTAGCCATTGATAGCTATTGTTCCTATGACGAGCCATCTTTGATACGTGATATGTCGTATATAGTTAAAATGTTAAACATTTCGGGATACATCGATCGTCGCCAGATGGAGAAGGTCACGATCACAAAACTCTGTTGGAAGATTCACTATGGTAAACCGATATGCAAATCCAGTGAATAGACTTATTCCATTTTAGATGAATTTATCATATCCCCGGCTTGGAGGGAAACGCGTGTCGGGCGATAACAAACTATATATTTTTTGACAAACACGAACCTGGTACCGCTAAATAGCAGTCAATATATTGAGAGAGCGTGCATACACCGGGACTGTCTGAAATAGAAAAGAACATCAGAATCATAATGACGTTGACCAACACATACATTAATAATAAAAACCCAAATTTTCTCTTGTCCGACTTTATTAAATGTTAACTTGATGGCCTGTATACCAATATTGACACTGTTATTATCAAGGAAGACATAGACAATTAAAAAACTTCAAATTCGAAAACCTTATAAAAATTATTCAAAGAGAGGTAGTTGTCCAACTTAGAACACCCACTCCTTACTGGGGCTTTGTGACGTACACATGTACCCCTCAACGGTGTTTGCTTTTCTTTAGTTTGTTTTAACCATAAGAGTTTCAAAGATTTAAAAGCTTAGAAAGCTAAGGGTAAATAAATTATAAATAATATTAAATTTCGTTCTCAAATTATCCAGCCTTTGAATTACACGAATCAAATCACAATGCTTCATCGTTTGGTCCTGCAAGTCTGTCATATTATATATTACAATCGGCAAAGTACCTTCATTAAGGATTTTTTCTTGTCTTGCAATTCAGTTCTTACCTAAACTTACGTAAATTTGTTCACCCAATCTTCCTTGTCACGGGCCATGCACTGCCAAGCCACATACTTCCATGGTATAAATGCTTGTCATTGATTAATGTTTTCATAAGAATATACAAGGGGAGGAAATTTGAATAAGAATATTTCTTATTCAAATTATAGTATAGAGGATCGGGACAGTGCGTCCTAGGTGTTTCTTAAACCTAAATGAAATCATAAACTTGCAATAAAGCAAGTCAAAACACAATACCTTTATTATATGGCATATAGTGAAGCCGACAACCACATTTTTCCTCCAGTTCTTTAGTTACACACTCAATTTCGCAGTTTTGCTGAGAATAATCTTTGTAATAGTCGAGCTTTGGTGACGAGCAGTCACCGTGTGGTTTTGGTAGGTTGTATGCCTGAAATACAGTGGCAATTTATGAATCAAAGCAACAAATATATTTATTATATCATTAATCGATGTCGTTTTCTGAACCGTTTCCATTTAACGGGCACCAAAGGCGTCCGAGATACGTCAACTAACTTAATCTCTCTTCCATACTTAACTTTAGGAAAGTGTTATCATGCACAAATCCCACCTCCCAATGCGAAATTGCATGATATATTCACCATGCTTTAATATTATGCAAAACACTGTGTTAACCGCCTTGTAGATAAACTGACTTGCAAAAGAACACCACCAAAATACAAAAGGTCATTAATTTTGAAGAACGAAGCCTATCGATTGAACACACCTTAAACAGGTCTTCTTAATGTAACCTGTACATTCATTCACTGTACGCAAATGCAAGTTTTCTTCGTAATTTTCGAGAAAAATGAACTAATTGGTCAAAACTTTCAGATTGTGTACAAAGTTCACCAAATGAAATTTGGGTACAAAAGAGCAACAGAATGGGGGTTTTGCATTGACATATTCGATTGCCAACGACGAACATGACTTTTTAAATGCAGAAAAAGAGAGAACAATTTGCATCCTGCAGGTTAGATCGACGCTTAAACAAGTTGCCTAATCATGGATTGCATTAAGTGTACAATAGCCAGACACGCTAAATTTTACAGACTACCTGGCAATATTGCGTACATGCCACGGAGTGGAAAACCAAAGTTATCAACGCCGTAGACTGATCTGCTGACTTGTCACCCATTGAACAACTTTTGCCATTCCAACCTCGGCCATTAACAATAGAGATTTGGCATTTTTCTCATGTGTTTGTAAGCCTTCTTACACCATTAAGCTTAACATATCGTTTTTCTATTCAGTGTTCTAAAAAACCTGATGATCAAAAACTGGAAAATTGACCCTTTCATGTCAAATAATGGTAATTGTTTACTGAAAAACCGTTCCAAATGTATGTATTTTCGATACAAAATATTATAATATGCGTTTGTTTGATTTGAGACCAAACATGTTTTGGTTGCGTTTCTTTTGCAAGTCAGATTATATTGTAGGGTATGTAACTCGGCTGTATATTTGCCTATATGGCCTTTCATAAAATAAAGCTTTTGATTTGATTTGATTTTCAACTCTAGGACTCTTCATTCAAGATTTTTGAGTCTTGTGATGAACACAATTACCATATTATAAAGTAATGTTATGAGATGGTGGATTAACGTTTCTTTTATGCGCAGGGGCAGAGATAACATGCCTCCTGCATGGCTAATCTCTCAGAGACAAACAAATGACATTGCAAGCATATGTTTTAAGGCAAGACCGAAGTGGGCTGTACGTTGAATTTTGAGAGGCTGGCATGATATTAATATCAGTTTGCGAATTGGTTGATTTACACAAATTAATGACATGCGAACGATTTTTCATGGTTTGATACATTGTATCAGAGTATAAGAACAATTGGCCCTGGATGACCAAGATATTATGCCCCTTATAATTTGTTGTCTGGTGTTCAAAGATTGGTGTTGGGATTTCACCCTATAGTACAATTGGAATTTTCACCAAAAGAAATCAACAAATCCTGCTTGGCCTCTTCATATTATTGGAAAATACATGTCCAATGAACACTGCTGTAGCAGTTTGTTATAACCAC
This sequence comes from Gibbula magus, assembly GCA_936450465.1. Lineage (NCBI taxonomy): Eukaryota > Metazoa > Mollusca > Gastropoda > Trochida > Trochidae > Gibbula > Gibbula magus. Next base: position 59,524,195 of record OW388292.1, on the reverse strand, counting down.
GTGACCATGTGGGGAATCCGAAGTATTTTCCCTTTTCCTGGGAAAAGAGATTTTGTGTAATCTAAAACATAATCGAGAGTTGTGTTAATTTGGATCTCAACGTAAGAAAAAATAATTTTTTAATTCAAAACTGTTTTACACCTGAACAAGTACATGTAGATCCGTACCAAGTCAGTGCATAATTTCGCACTGCTGATTCGGAAGATCGAAGAATATTTACAACCAAACGTTATCCTCGCAACGCAAACATCTACAAATCGATCATATTAGCAGTTAGTCAACACGCCAACCTTCCACTCGATTGTCAACTTTTTAAATGTGAATAAGACCTAGATTGAATTATACTCAATGTGCTGATAATGAATCCCCAAAATGAACCATGTACATGCCTCATCTCCATAAACCTTAATATATATGCTTCATAATCAATCGAACAGTTGTACTTTCAAAAGCAATGTTTGTACAAATGGTTGTCTGCTGAATGTTGAATTTTCTAGGCCTACATGTTCTTATAGATATTTCTGGAATCTTGCAATGATTATATATAATAGATTTTTATTTATGGATATTTAATGTATGTAAATTGTTATACATTACACAACTTAAATGATCAAACTATCTCCCGTGAACACTCCGGTCCTTGAAGTTAACAAGAATGACTTACCTCAATTAGTTTCATAGTGACGAAAGAGTGTTTCCCTATAGGAAGAGCAATCCCCAGATCGTTAACTTTAGGAAACTGTTTGTGGTCATGGATGTGGGCTTTGATTCCGACAGAGTCGTGTGGTCCCGGCATGTTTTCATAGTACTCTGCGTTCAGAATCAGGGTCAATCCCCGGTTTTCACCTTCATTTCAATCAAAACAAACCAAATTAGAATGCCCACAGTCGACACTAAATGCAAGTAAGACCAATGAACTTAAGGGTATCTGTAACCAAGTAGGCCTGAATATCCATCCGGAAAAGACCGAGATCATAAAGTTCATGCAAACAGTGCTGACCGACACACGCTAGATAACGTCGCTCTAGAGGAAACAACAAAGAGATGCCTTCACCTTTTTGGGAAGTGTTGTGGACAAGGCGGAACAAATGCAGACGTGAAGGCAAGAATAGGCAAAACCAGAGTTACATTTGTACAACTGCGAAACAAATGGAGAACACAAAACCATGTCAACAAACACAATGTTCAGACTCCAATGCCAAGTCAGTCCTACTTTCTAGAGTGGAAACACGGAGGACCCAAAACTGACCACAAGCAGGGGGGGTCAGACTTTCAACAACTGTCCGGATCCGCAGGATTGATTCCATAAACAACACCGGCCTACCGACAACTACCTGCAGAGAAAGAATATGTACCGCAGAGATTGGGCTGTATCGGTAACACCTTCAGGAAACCCACAAAAAGTAACACCAGGCAGGCACCAACGTGAAATCCTCGGGGACAAAGGAGGAGAGGTAGACCCCAAAACACCTGGCGCTGTAACCTTGGAATCTGGAACCAGGTGAAGAAGAAAGCCAAGAGCAGTTTGCTCTGGAGAACAGTAATGGATGGCCTACACATTTTATCAATTTATCAATTTATCAATTTAAAAAGAATTTGTTTAAAACAATTTATAGTGCATCCCTGCCAAACCTTTATTTGTTGACTGAATGAACAAACTTAAGTCTAAAAGTAAAAAAGCTGTTATTCTGAAAATGTCGGCTTCCTATGTCAAATGTCACGCCTATATTTGAAGGAGGGGGTGAGGACGAAATTGACAAACTTTGGCCGCCCTATAGGGGACTGTAACCAAATTCACTTAATACGATGTTTCATGTATTCAAGTACATTTCTGTCCTGCAACCAAATTTTCTGATGTCAGATATGATATGTTATGTTATAGAAAATCATCTCTGCTATTTTGATCACTTTGTATAATCAGTTTACTTCAGTAGCATGTAAACATTATTATGGAGCCCCCGTCATTTGGATTATTACTCTAAGGCCCAAACGTTGATTCCCAAGGTGGGAAGTATCACGCATACTTTCAAGAAGAGAGTAACATGAAATTGGAAAGGTTATGGACGACGGACGCCCGATGGACCGAAGCCAGGTGACAACCCATGCCATAAGCTCATGGCCTTTAAATCTGGCCAATAAAAAATAACATGAATGGTTTAATTAAAGCAGTATGTAACCAACGATCAAGCCTTTAATCTTTACAAAAGAGAAAGAGCAGGGCCCATATTTTCGAAGCTGTCTTAGTGCTAAGACAGTCGTAAGTCAATGTTAATGTATGGCACTTATGACAATCTTAGCGTTAAGGGAGCTTCGAAAATATGGGTCCAGGAGGGTATGTAGCTCATCAATACATAATATACGATTGAACAGTTAAATTTTCATAATGGTATGCATGGACCCACCCCCCCCCCCCCCCCCTTTTTTTTCATTCTTTGATCCGCCACTGAACAAAGTTAACTTCACCTTAATCACAAGTTAACATTTCAAATCTAATGTGCCCGTTGATATACAATGGGTATTACCTGGAGCTTGGATTCTCTTTATATCCACGGTGTCGTTCTCAGGATGATTGAAGCTGAAGCACATGCCGTGGTCAGTCATCCGCTCGGTGAAATTGTGTGGCCCACATGCTTTCCCATTCCAAGTGCAACTGCAGCCAGAGTTAAACGTGGTTCAGTATACCTCAGAGAAGTGGACATCACATTATTTACTCGCATCATATGTAATCTCTCAAGCCAGCTAGCCCTTTCAGTGTGACTTCGTTATGTCAGCATGCATTCACAGGAACTCGATATCATACTTAAAACTTTATTAAAACGGAGGTAAAAAACTGCACCCTATATCAAATAGAGTAAAGGAACATGTGCAGTCATATTGTATATCTAAGCATTGCTAATGTCCATTAAGCATTTGATCGAAAATGGACTGCGGAGTAAAAGGGAGAGGTTTTTGTGGTCAATTTTCGATTTTGAAGACCTATTAAAGTTATCTTAGAGTTGACATGTTGTGGAAATCAGCATAATCAGTATAATTGATAGGTACGTGCCTTCATTTGTGAATGTCACAAATTCTTATCGTAACGTTTAATCTAATGTTGAATGGACCCTTCAATCGGCAATATGGCTGCTCTCAATCAATCATGGGATTTTGTTCAATGTCATGTCAAGGGATTGTTCCTATCTGGAGAATTAAATATATTTCAGCCTTCAACATCAAACAACATTAACCCGGATGTACTACAAAGCCAGTTGGTCTATATGTTAAATCTCGGATAGTTATTGTTCATATTTGATACATTTTTTATACGTGACATCGTAAAAAATTAAAATTTTAGACATTTCGGGATAAATCGATCGTCGAGGGCGAAGGTCAAAGCACATCGCACAAGAGGAAGCTAGAACACTAACCCAATGATCATATCCGTCTTTGTGTGAGCTATATCAACAAACAGATCATTCAGTGTGACGTTTGTAGCATTATAACTGTCCAGTCTAGAAGAGTTGAAGGATTTGATATCATTGTACATATATGTCAGCAAGTTGTAATATCCAAGTTCTTCAGCACGGGTGGCCCTATTAAAGCATAATGAAAACATTTAACAACAAAATATGTGACACAAATATATGCCCAACAAAGTATTTTATACTGTTCAGTTTCATAAGAAGCATGTGCACATTGCACAGGTAGAACACTATCGACAGTTATGTGAACAGATCGAATGATCAGTTTTAAACAACGTTGTACAACTCTCTATGATGAGACATGTCGTACAGAGGATACGAGTTGAGTTACCTATATGAGAAGAGAACAGAGAGCCAGTGAGTTCTACAAAGTATCTATAATATCTAGTATTATCTACCTATTATACTTATTTCCCTCGAGGGCAATACTATCGGAGGTAATATGTTTACCTACCTCAGAACAAAATTGATTAAATGTGACGCAATGAACAATATTAAGGACGAACGTTTCTTCTTTGATGTTGTGTTCTAAATGCGGAAGTAACCTGTCTTTATGCAATGGATAACACCTGAATGCGAGGGCGTTCTAGGGCAAATGCTTCTCTTGCTAGAACGCCCAAAGAATGAGGGTGTTATCAATTTAACAAACAAACAACTACCGTGAGTGGATGTGTCTTAATGTTTTACTGCAGGTGGTCCAAGTAAAATAAAGCGCACAAAAAATATCATGGAAGCATCTCTGACAGCAGTATACTGACCAACAATCAACCCTTCTCAGTAACCAATCATTCATGGTCCAGTGGTAGAGCGTTGGACTACAAAGCGAAGGGTTGCGGGTTCGATTCCCGCATTGTCTGCTATGAAAAACTTCTTGTACTTGTAGGGCCTAATACTGGATTATACCCTCTTAGGAGGTTATTATTCTGTTCAAGGCTTCCAAACAGGGTAGTATCCAGTATAACGCCTTCTCAATAAGAATCATAAGGCCCGAGTTTATTTCGTAGGGAAGTTCTCCCGGAAAAACAACTGAATTATATAATCATGTATAATTTACCGCATGTTTCTTAAAGGTGCACAAAAAATGTATCCTATATATACCTCAAGGCCCATTTAACACTCTTTGAACATCCCTGAGAAATGGAGAAGGGCCTTACAAATCCTATATCGAGAGGACCTTACACAGGATATCACCCCGCTAGGAGGGCCTTGTACATTATAATACCTTCCCAGCAGGGCATTATACAGTAGAAGGCCTGCTAAGTAAGATTCCTTGCACTCAATAAATTCTAAGTCCCATTGAGTAAGATAATCCTTCTACAAAATTGCCATGTTTAAAATTTTCAAGCAGACAATGTGGGAATCGAACCCCCAACCTTCCGCTTTGTAGCTCACGACATTACCACTAGACCACAGGGGATTGGTGACAAGGAAGGGTTGATTGTTGGTCTCTACTTTGCTGTCCGATGATATTTTATGTGCGCTTTATTTGACTTGAATCACCTGTACTGCAGTTAAAACATTTAGACAATTTCACCCACACATTAGTCTTTTTTTCGGTATATCAAGTAGATAACACCCTCTAGAGTTCTAGTTTAATCATAATACGCCTTGTCGTACCTGAACGTGTTTTGGTTGCAGATTGTGACAGTTGGAAATATCATGGTGTCATTAAAGTTGACCTTGACATTGACGTTGACCGGAAGACTGTAGAAGTACATGATGCGGTCCAGAATCTGGTAGCTGGAGACTGTCATGCAGCCTGCTACAAGTAGGATCCATATAACCCTGGAATTAAGGGGTATGGGCTTTAGATTTTAAACTAGTATTCAGGTCCTGGTCCCTTTAGGTAAGATGGTTACCATATCTACAAATTTCTACTGGCCAATCACTCTTTTTTAGCCATATGTTCTTGAAAAGAAATCTTAAATAGAAGGATTAACGGCGGATGTCGTGCTTTATGCTGTAAGCCACGTTCAGTCCTTATGAGCTATGAATTTATAATGTTTTAAAGGGCATTAATTTTTCTCAAAGTTTCCATTTATTATTATTGATTACTAACGCTTATACAGTATATTGTTACGTTAGAGAGTAAAAGATCTCATTACATAGAATATATCGTTTTCGTTTTGTATGGGTTAATACCCTTTGTTGGTGCAAGTTGTTGAATTCATGCAAGATTAGCAGCAAGTGGAGTATCGTATTTCCTTTAAGGCCCCTTTACACAGACATAAAGACCATTGTGCGTCCTCTGTGCGACCAAAAAAAACCAACAGATCGCCGTTGGATGGTCAAGGGTGGCAGAATGGTTGCTAAGTACGAGGAGGACGCCAAAAACTTGTGAACATGCTCAAAACTTCCGCAGAGGGGTCGCCGACGATCATGGTCGCTCAAGGGTTGCTCCCACGAGTCAGAAAGGTCGTACAATGGACGTTCTAAGGTCAATTCGCTAACGTTGGGCGATGCTTCTGCCTCCCTTGTGCCCCTACTGCGTCCTCTGTGCAATCAGAGCCGTTCTGCCTTCTTGCAGCGACCATGACGGGTAATGTGCCTTCTTTCTGCATTCACTCAGCTTTCTGTGAGCGTCCTCGTAAATTCTCCAAAAATAGATGATCGATTCTCACATGTTTCCTTGTTTCTGTTGGCAAATCATTGATAAGACTATGGCACCAAAAAGGAGCAAGACAACAGAAAAGTCAGGCAAACAAAGATGTATAAACTCACTTGTAAAGAAACGCCATTACATATTTAACTATAACAACAGAATGCTGCTGTCGGATAAAGTCGATTTTAAATGTCTTTTATAATACAAAAGTTTTGTAAAGAAGTACGCACAATTTCATTCATTCGGTTTTGATACTTTAATCATGATCTTTCTTCAAACACATACTGGGTATTGATATAGCTTTTTCAACATGGATTTTGGCCAGAATGTTGAGTAATATTGTTTACAAAATTACGAAATACCGAAAATTAATTAATAAAAGATGTTGGCGACCTATGTATCTCTCTGACTTTAATTCTAAACTCTAAAATTGAAGCATCATCACGGTAGGACATCGTAAAACAAGCCAAAAAGTCCCTTTTTACTCTCCTATATCTCCCCGTTAAGAAGATTTTAAAAAGAGACTAGTTTTTAGAAGGCATGCTTTTCAGAAGTATGAACAGATAATGTTTCATAAACTTAAATTTAACCCATTTGACTTCTTGACAATGATGAAGCCCTGTGTCATTCGTATGTTTATCCGTGGATTTAATAATTTCATGTATGTTTGTATATTTATTTCTTTCTTTATTTTTTTTTTTATCATATTCTTCTGCAAAAAACAATGACCATATTTTTAAAGCAGTAGAGCTTGTTGTATTTTATTGCAGCTGTAAGAGCTAATTGGTTAGTTATGTTTTACTGTTGGAATGGTACTGAAATAAATGGAGACTAATGCAGCTTATTATAGACCCAGTCTATCCAGGTTGCCGAACTGAAGCATTTTTCAGGTGTTGCAGAGGATGCAGAAATGTTGCTGCATGGTCGGCCAAATGTTGTCATAGTCGTCAATTGTGGCACAGCGAAGGCACAGTGGCTGACGGGTTGTACAGGGATCGCCCTTGATGCTGAATTGTTGTTAGGGTTACACATTGAACGCCAAGCCAAGGCAATGTGGAGGCTCCGTAAAAGTGCAGGTCGTTCAAATATCGTCATGGAAATTATCATTATTTGCATTTTAGGTCGTACGAAAGACGCACGAAGATCACAGGAGCATTTACACAGACATGGGATTTCACGAAATCAGCCGACCATTCAGCGTCCTGTCCATGTTTTTGGTCACTCAATGGTCGTACGATGGACGCGGCTCTGTGTAAAGGGGCATTTAATAAGCGCTGGGTCTCCAATTAGCCCCGGGCCTCCAATAAGGTGTCCCCCTTTATCCCCTACACTCTCAATTCACCTACACTGTTTTTGGTCCAAAAGTAGGGGAGATGGGAGGGAGGGGGTCTTAAATAAACACTGTAGATAATGTTCTCCCTCAAATGTGAAATGAACTCTTTCAATCTGTATGTAAAACAAATAAAATATCTAAGATAGAGGTTAAGTGTTGAACGTTTTGGTGGGTCTGGCAAAATTGAGTGTTTTTCAATTCCAAGTGTTGAAAATCATTGACAATGACATATTATTGTATTTTTTGTAATGGCTTTTCTTAGAGCATTTGTCGTGTTTACTGGGACTGTTTTACATGTAAATTTGAATTTTTGAATTTTGAATAAACTTGGACTTTGACTAATAGCTTCTTACCCCAAATGATTGTCTTTTCCAAAACAAAGCATTGTTTTGTATATAAATTTATGTAATATCAAAAACATAATTCCAATGTTCAGTAATCACAAACAAGTATTAAAGGAGAAATTTTTGGTATAATAACTTATTTAAAAAAGGAATAATAAAATTGAAAAATTGAAAAATAGCCCATTGGCTACTGTTGGGAAAATGTTTCTTAACATTTCTTTTCTTAGACACCAAATGGCTTCTATTAAATTCAAATGTGTGTCCAATGAAGCCAGCATCCCCTATCTACAACCCTGTAGAAGAAGATGCTGATTGTGACGATCCGTTGTCTGATGCATTGACTCATTTGAAACTTCAATTTTCTCATAACAAATCTTAGACACTACCGTACAGTTTAGTTTTCAAGAGTTACAGGAGTTTCATAACAATACTCCTGAAAGTTATATAAAAATATTGCTTTCACTTATTGTCTCATGATTATTATTCCATATGACTGCAGCTGTCACTTTAAAGGATTTCCGAATACAAAGCCGGACTTCTATTTTGTGTCAAAGTTCACTTGTCAAAAATCCTATTTTCTGTATAGAAGCTCTGGGCTTGCTTTCGGAAATACATATTCAACTCTTCTTTCATATCTCTGAAAATTCAATACACCTCTTAAATAGCCTACATTCTAGAAATGTGAGTAAAGAAGCGAGAAGCTGACAGTCATTGTGATTGCATATAAATAAACAACAAATAGTGTTCACTTTCAGTATTACAAAATCATAGCCCGTGCTCTGTGTCCATAACAATTCGAACTTTGCTGAGTAGTTAACAAAAACAATTTGCTAATTGGTAAGTCCACTTGTAAGCAGGGTAGAACTAAATCGAAAATTGTATAGGGGTATTGAGAAAACATGCCTTGACCAAGTGTAGTTCAAATGGGGTGTAGGGGAAATGAGATTGTAGGGGTAATGGGTGTGAACCTCCAATAAACGCCGGGTCTCTAATATGCGCCGGGTCTAAACCATTAGATTGATGCTTCCTTAGTTAACGTCAATGTTCTATTAAAGAAATAAGCGCCGGGTCTCTGATTAGAAGAAATACGGTAGCTTCAAGGTGTCTACCTCGAACTCCTGTTTAGGATTTAAAATGACATCTTCTGCCGTTCCTGTATACTTTTTAATTATTGACTGCCTGTTCTGCAGCTACTTCATGATGGAATGAGGCCTCCGTGTTCAAACTCTTGTTTTTATACTCGATTTCAAATGAAAATCCTTTGATCTTTGCTGAATATTCCGCAGCCATGATTTGCTTACAGCAGGCCTTCCTCCGTTTATCTGCATCTCATTATTTCTTACTGCGAGTCTTCCGACGGTCTTCCTTGTAGTTTATATTTCTTCCCGATAAGTGTCGTAACTCTTCCGTGTATGGCATAGTTTTCCCGCAAGTATTCCATAGTTGCCTTAGGTCTTCCACGGGGCAATCGTAAATCTTCATTATACCTACATTTTACTGCTGGCCACAGTGTCTGCGGTGGCCACGGATCACAACAGGGCCGTGTTCAAGAGGGGTTTCAAAGTAATCGCTCAATGGGCGATTACTTTTAAACCTCTCTTTAACCCGATTGCTCAATGTAGCCCTAAGTAGCAAGGCGAGTATACTTCGAGGAATTTGCACCGTGTCGTTCAAGAGAGAATGAGCCTTAATTGAGGGCTACTTGAGCGCTACTTGAGCGCTACTTGATCGCTACATTGAGCAAATCAATGAGCCATAATAAGCGCTTGCTGTTATGGAACGGAGCCCAGTTTTCAACAGAAATATATCAGTGACAGAAGTAGCGGTTTTCACACGAATTTACATGGATTTTTGCCATTACGTAAAGACAGCCGAAGACTTATAAGTTGCCTTTGTCCCACGCGGAAGAATTTCGGACCAGAAACCATGGTTTATTTTCGACTACGGAAACTGTTGGAAGGACTATGGTTCTGTACGGACTTTACGGGGAAAATTACTAACGAACACTCTGGGTAAACTTACGATTTCTCACATTCCAGACAAGTCTTTAATCGTAGTTCTGCCATAGCTCAGTGAAATAGAATTCCGTACTTGTTTCATTGAATTTTCCGTATGTTAACCGCATTTTATATAATGAGAAAGTAGTTTTCCGCTCAAGCGGTTAACGTTCTATAGGTCTTAATCAGCTCATCCGTAGTTATATGAAGGTATGACTCTTGAGACATTTGAAATTGTTTCCCAAAATCCGTGTAAATTCGTTTGAAAATCTCTGTCTGCAGTGAAATGAGGGTTCTAACTTTTCAAGCGCACATTATTTTAAGAGAAGTTGAAAATACAGTTTAAATGTGTCTCCCCTGCAGCAACCAAAGCCTGATTAGCTACAAAGACCATTGCTGAATCTCTGTTCTACAACAATCGAGAAGCACAGTTGACACTGTACCATCGCAGTACCATTGTGGTGTGCAACTGTAGCTGCAGTGGGAAAACAACTAGTAAAATCAACCGATCAGCGCATGTACAGACAAATCGTGTAGATACTATGGACTGATATTAGAAGGTGTAACTACAAATCGCACAGTGTGAGCGGGCCTTAAAGGGACACCTCGTCGAGAATAAACATCCGATCATTTGTATCTACCTCTGCTGATTAACATGTCTGCTAACAAATCACAGACACCGAATTTCAGACAATTGACGTTATTGGTTATAAAATCTACTGCATGTAGACAGTGAAGTGAAGCGTAACTCGTTAGCAGACATTCTAATCAGCTAAGTGAGATAAAGATAAGACTTATTTTTATCCTTGACGGGATGTCCCTTTAATCTTACCTTCTGAATGCTGTTGCTCCAGGAAGCCAGACGTAGCGCAGTCCATGAAGAGTTGTGCTCTGTGTGAAATCCATACAGAGTTCACCAGAACAACAGTTGGCCAGTTTCCCATCTTTGTCTTCAGCCTTGTCCACATGCTGTGGAGGTCTATGATTATGTTGATCACAGTCAGTCTTGTCAAAATGTGACTGGGGCGAATTCGACAGAGGATTTTCATCTGTAGATTGGAAGTCCATATCTAGCACAAACACATCTTGAAGATGAGAAGATGAGCCCTCTTGATGTTTCATGACTCTGGTAAACGCTTATCTATTGAGGATGAGTTGATCCCCCTTGATATATAGCCATCAAAAACTTTATGAAGCAGATCTCAATTATGCTTCTGAATTATGGAATACGACCGTCTAGACCGTCTTAAACCGGTGATGGATTCACAAATGGCAATTTAATCCCAAATGATAGGGTATGTTATCACAACATCAATATCTCCGAGGTATCAACTATCATAGCGCTCTTTCGAAGTGAGTCTGGCCCTAGCATAACATATTATTGATGAAACAGCACAGCTAGAAATACCAATATTTTTTATTGGATAATTGACCATATCTGAATTGCAGAAATTAATTTTAAAAACGCAACCACTGACGGCAAGTAAGAAATGCAACAGTTTATTATCTTTATGATAAACATTCACCATGTTTTAGGTTGTGTACTGCAACAAGACGCCTTGCCACCCATACGACCTTGTCTGCGTCTGTTTATATGTTATCATGATGTGCAAAGACGTACTGAAGTACATGAATCAAAGTATAATACTTTTAATGTACTGTCTGTTCCGTGTAGTGCTGACATTGCTATTTCAACATGAATTTTGACCAGAGTGGTTGTCACTTAACTTATAAATTCATAAAGTATAGAAATTTAATGTTTTAAAAAGATGTTGTGAACATAAATAACATTCTTTGACTTAAATATGTCGACACGTCTTTACTGTAAGACGTCATAAAATAAGCCAAAACTAAAACCTTTTTTGACTCTCCTATCTCGTCTAGTTATGAAAACTTGGATTTCACAACGTATGTTTCTCAGAACAATGAACAGAACTCTGAAGACATAAAGTATATTTTTTTAGTTGTGTTTACCACTCGTGGATTGAATTATGTTGCATTATGTAAGGTGACATTTCTTTTGCGGTTGAGTGTATTGTAAAGTCGTACAAATTCAACTCGAAATACAGATGATATAACAGTAATACATAAAAATGTCAGTGTCTTTCGTAAATGTTAATGACTTGACATCAATTTGTTTGTTTGACATAAAATGATATATGATTTCATAATGTAATGATGACAATATTTTAATAATTAATGCAGATCATTGCTTGTAAGCGATAGTACATCCCCATAGAATTGTGCTGATACGGACACCCTTTGAAAAAAAAGCAACATTTTGTGTTAAAGGTGCATCCATTGGGTTTCATAAATTACATTTGCCTTTAATACATGCTAACATACAATATGTGCTGACATCAGTTCAAATAGTTTAACTCAACTTGCATATTCGTCCCCTATTGCCAACAATATACTAATTACTAGTTTCCAATTAAAATCGAGCAACATCATTATGCATGTGCAGAAACCGAAACTACACGTTCCATTTACATGCACAGTAGTTATATGACCTATTGAACATTATCAACCCACATTTGATATTTTGTTTGGTTTAAATAAGATTCAAAAACTACGTTTGACTCATTGGCGCGCGCCACACGCGGTGCATTGTCCGGTTTTCGATCAGAAATTGATACTTTTACCTTCATATCGTCAATATACTGTAATAATATACAATATACAATAAATTGTTGTTTTCGGTAACAGTCGGTAGTTCTCGATAAAATAAGACCATTTATAACGTTTGGCATATTTGACCCCAACAACACAATGGATGTACCTTTAATTCCATGCATGTATTTCATGTAAAACATTTTCGATTGGGTAGCCCGAGGGGCTGACAATGACATGTCGGGTAAACTTATGGGCAACCAAATCACTGCAGCAGAGCCTTTAGACCACAGTCTATAACTTTAAATGATCATATCATCAGTGGGTTTTTAAGTACAGGATAAAACATGTCAAAGGGTGTTTATGAGATTTAAAACCCGCAACCCGAGGGATAAACACTCGGGGCTAACGAGGGTAAGGGTTTTAAATCTCATAAACACCCTTTGGCATGTTTTATCAAGCTTACAAACCGACCCCGTGGTTAAATGTTAATATATTCTAATTCATATAGTACGAAAAAGTAAAGGCAGTTGGCTATAAAGGGAACTTAGGAAACAACCTCATCTTAAACAGTTTATCATAGGTTTCATGTTCTTAAACATAGAGTTGTTGTGAATATTCGAGTTTTTGAAGGGTCACACTTAGATGCTTTTGATTTTTACATCTTGAATTGTTTCTCTGTTCATTATTGGACCAGATTTGGCGTTTCGCTTTACTTTTCTATTGATTGTATTGATTTCGTGTTTTTTAAAAAGATTAATCCAAACATTCCATTTATGACAAAATCCACAATTATTGATATGCCATTATGCAAACAACCTGTAGTTGGGTCTGTGTTGTCAATTATAACATATAAAGAGTAATATATATATATATATTATGAACATAAGCGGTACAAAGAGAGAGCCTTGAGGGACGCCTGCTAAAACAAGTCCATGTGATCATAATTTATACGGCATTCCTCTGTGCTAAACGTCTTACTGAACAAGTCACTAATCAACTCAGGAGTAAAGGCAGTCAGTCCTTGTTCTGACTCTTTTTTATCTCGGCTTGGTTACTGCAATAACATCAGTTCAACTCATCTTCACAGGCTTCATAAAATCGAAAACAAAGCTGCAAAGCTGCAATTTGCATTTTCACATTTCCGATCTTACACTCTATCCACTGTGAATTGTTAATATATTATTAAAATAATGATGTACTCTGTCTGACCTATCAATTTTTTCATAAGACAGGACAATCATATATTCAAGAACCTAAACACATAGCTTGTCTCATTGTCCCATGAATACACTAAACACCTTTATTTAAGAATTATGATAAACAAGAACATAATTTGTTGCAGCATACCTGTATATCCACCGAATTTATGATATGTATATGATATTGCTAATACACAGATAAGGTGAAATGATACACTAATCGACTGAAATGTTGCCTTGTGTCATAATGAAAAGACATGAGTTTGAAATAAACACTTCTCAAAACATGCTGTGAGTTGAACATGTTAGGAACGTGTTTAAAGTCAAAGCGCGGTTTTGCAATGTGTTTATATTGAGAACACGTATTGACATACAACACATGGAAACATGTTTTGAATTAAACATTTTGGGAACATGTTTAAAGTCAAAACGCCGTTTTTGCAGTGGACTGTACACCGATGTATAACAATGTTGTTACTTCATTACCAAACATATATCAATTAAGTAAAAATGTCCACTTTATCCGGTAGTACTATTTTGTTAAACTACCAACTATGGGGGCAGAGGGTTCTTGCCTTTAAACATGTTAAGATATGAATACAACACATGGAGACACAATATAAGACCTGCATAAATTAAATTCACATTTCAAAATGTTATACGAATTTACATTTGTAGGTGTCACGGCGGCATTTCCAGCGTTCAATATTTTACAAGTTACAGGACAAAATATCCACATGTTCACTTCCATACACTGCCAAGTGTGTCACATCATGAAGAGAAGATTAGCAATGTGGTCTGAAAACACCGAAACTTCAAAGCGTACTACCTATCCTTCTGTCTGTCTGTCTGTCTGCCTGCCTGTCTGTCTGTCTGAAGTTATCGAGATTTACAGAAATCCAAAAGACGGACATCCTCAACAGGCACCCTTCGGTCTCCATCCGTTTTTTAGTTTGTTAACTTTTGTGATTTTCCATTCTGACAGCTTAAATGGTTTCTTCTTCAGAATGTCTCGTGTAAAGGACGCAAAGAGTAACCCATCTACACATTCACGTTTGCATACTTTGGCAAGTTCCCCCATTCCGCACCTTGTCAATACTGCCTCCAGTTCTGAAATTGTCATCTCTGAAAGATCTGGTTCCGCCATCGCGGGTTTTGTAAAAAGGACACTTGGCGAAACCTTTAAGATTGGTTTCTGTGATTTGTTTGCTTTTGAGACCATTTTTTGGCACAATTCTTTATCAATCTCGACGTAATCATGTGTGTCGTCAGGGCTGGAATCCTCTTCCTCACATGGATGCTGCAGTGAATCAAAGCCAAGGGATGGATCGCCTTTTCTCTCGGTCCGGACTTTATGCACTAAATCCGAAAGCAATTTCTTGAAAAGTTCTTTATGTTTTTTCAATTCAATCTGAAAAAAAACCGAACTTGAAAAAGTATGCAATTACTTATTATTAATATACTGTTCCGAAAAAATAAATTGAAGAAAGAAGTTACACTGAAAATAATTTTGACATACTTACGGGGAAAGTAATTACATATTACAAACCCATTAAAATACTCAGATAATGTTATCGGAATGTTTTCGGAATAAGATCGAATATTTATTTTTCACACAAACGCATACTCTTTTAACTACAAAAGTAAATAGAACATAAAAAATGTGCAACAGGAAAAGTCTTCCTTCTCTCGCATGTCACGCCAAGATGGCTATACAATGCATACGTTTTTGTAGCACAGGAGAAAGGAGTAGTAACAATATGCCCAGATTAAAGAAGGTCAACATCACAACGTCATTGGTCGATTGCGCAGAATAATGGAGCCACTCAAGTTGCCGTTGCACAGCATTTCAATGTATTGAGGCCAACAATTAACAGGTTATTGGTGTGTCATGTCGGCACTGGAAGTGTTTGGATCGCCCCAGGTCGGGTAGACCTAGAGTTACCTCCCCTGTTCAACACTGACTCATTCGACTTCAACGTCTTCGTGATTGGTTTCAAACAGCAACCACAACTGCCAACATATCATCCCTGGTCTGAAAAAAATGTTTCCATCAAACGATAAGAAACTGTCTTCGAGCATTCGGCATACGTGCCTGACGTCCAGTTTGACTTAACATCCTGACGCAACATCATCGAGCTGAATATTTTCACTCCTGTCGTAGAAAAACATGTCAGACCTATTCAGTGGTGAAGGATTGTGTTTTTCACAGTTAATGTTAATGGACCTGATTGATTTGCACGCGTCTATCTTCGACAAATTCATCGTTTCTGCAGAAATTTCGTACAGGAAGCTGCATGCTTTGGAGGTGGAGGTGTGCTTGTATTGGCAGGAATTAACCATAACTTCGGTATAGTTCTTGTTCAAGGGTCTGGAAACTTAACTTAACTAAACTTATCCTGCAGACAGTTTCACCTTTTCGTAACCGGCATGGCGGCGTGTTCCATCATCATAATGCCAGGCCTCATGTCGTACGAGTTTGTAAAAACTTCCTGATCGTGAACAATGTGAATGCTTTGCCATGGCCAGCCAGATCACCTGACCTATCGCCAGTAGAGACCATGTGAGACGTTTACGTCAACGACGACTGTAACTGATCGTGGCAGTCATAAAGTGTCAGGTGGATGGTGTGTTGTGACGTCTGTTACTGATCGTGGCAGTCATAAAGTGTCAGGTGGATGGTGTGTTGTGACGACCGTTACTGATCGTGGCAGTCATAAAGTGTCAGGTGGATGGTGTGTTGTGACGACCGTTACTGATCGTGCAGTCATAAAGTGTCAGGTGGATGGTGTGTTGTGACGTCCGTTACTGATCGTGGCAGTCATAAAGTGTCAGGTGGATGGTGTGTTGTGACGTCGGTTACTGATCGTGGCAGTCATAAAGTGTCAGGTGGATGGTGTGTTGTGACGACCGTTACTGATCGTGCAGTCATAAAGTGTCAGGTGGATGGTGTGTTGTGACGTCGGTTACTGATCATGGCAGTCATAAAGTGTCAGGTGGATGGTGTGTTGTGACGACCGTTACTGATCGTGCAGTCATAAAGTGTCAGGTGGATGGTGTGTTG
Source organism: Gibbula magus (assembly GCA_936450465.1). Classification (NCBI taxonomy): domain Eukaryota; kingdom Metazoa; phylum Mollusca; class Gastropoda; order Trochida; family Trochidae; genus Gibbula; species Gibbula magus. Next base: position 59,507,579 of record OW388292.1, on the reverse strand, counting down.
TGACGACCGTTACTGATCGTGGCAGTCATAAAGTGTCAGGTGGATGGTGTGTTGTGACGTCGGTTGCTGATCGTGGCAGTCATAAAGTGTCAGGTGGATGGTGTGTTGTGACGTCCGTTACTGATCGTGGCATTCATTAAAATGTCAGGTGGATGGTGTGTTGTGACGTCCGTTACTGATCGTCGCAGTCATAAAGTGTCAGGTGGATGGTGTAGTGTGACGATCGTTACTGATCGTGGCAGTCATAAAGTGTCAGGTGGATGGTGTGTTGTGACGACCGTTACTGATCGCGGCAGTCATAAAGTGTCAGTTGGATGGTATGTTGTGACATCGAGCCTTGCATTTGAAGAACTTTGTGCAATTCATTTGCTTATCACATTATAATATTTTTCCACCCAATTTTTTAGGTTTTTACCATGTATATGTAAAAACATTTTTTTTTATCAAATTCACAAGTAACACTTCTTTTTTTTGAGAGTATAAATTTACAAAGCTAAACTGACGTCCAAAAAAAACTTTACACTTTTAAAACATGAAAATATCGAAATCCGAACAATCAATTGAAACTTAAATAGTCGGTAATACATCGCCGGTGTCACGAAATAAAATCTCCCCCAGTATAAAATCTCCCCCCGGAGATTTTGTACCGGTACAAATCCTCCCCCTTCAGAATAAAATCTCCCCCCTTCAGAATAAAATCTCCCCCATCCAGGAAATAATATCTCCCCCTGGAATAGAATCGCCCCCTCCATAAAAATGATAAATACTGTTAAATTTGTGAAATAAAATGAAAAATATTGCAATAATATTAACAGTTTGTATAAATGTTCGTATGCAAGCATGTTTGTAAACTATTTCCGTCAATTATTTGGCAAAAATAATAACTTTGTTATAAACAGTTAATGTATACTGGGTGGGTTGTACAAACGTTGAGACAGTTCAAGGGGGAATATCTCAGTGAGATTTGGTGTACACATATCTCTAAAAATCTACAGGGGAGAGTTTATACCGCTGTGATGTATATATACACTGATCTATACTGGTTGTGAACTACATACTCATATACATGCTGTGTGTATTACATGAGCTTTGTACCTCTCGTGGTTTTTCGTAAAAATAGAGCCATGGGCTCTGTAGCTCATCAGAGTTTATTTTGTTTGATGATGAAGACAGAAATATGTTGTCTCGATATAACGTACGATCCCTAACCCTGACAAATCTTATTCTTGAAATTGAGAGAGAGCACTCAGCAAGGTCAACACACAGGAGATTATGCAATATTCTGACCCCTTGGCTCTGGTTACAAGCCAGCTGTGTTTTTTTGTGTTTTACCGCCAAATTATGTAATAGACGCTTGCTTGCACTAAACACTGGCAGCACTGATCTAACTGTATAAGGCTTAAAGAGAACAGGCAATGTGATGAATCTCATGGTACATAGTACAATTTAGAATCACCTTGGCTAAACAATCTCGGTTCTAAGCCTTGTCATCCAAACATCTAAACATTCTGAACAAAATATTCCTTCTAGTTTGTTCTGGATGAAAACAGGATTTTTGGTAATGGCCTGTGATGCCCTTATTTGGGGCCACAGGGTCACCAAATCTACAATTTAGAATCTCCATGGGCTAAAGACTCATTACACAACATGACAACCTTCTAGGTCTTTTCGTTCTGGAGAAGAAGATGAAAATAATCTTATCTTATCATTTCATCACCAGTCATAAGCAGTTCACATATCTCATGTAAAATAAAAGAATTCTTAACTCCTCTTCAATTTAGTCCTTTATGCCTTGTCACAATTTTCAGTTCATAGGCTATTCAATAGTTCTCATTTCACATTGATTACATCAATTTGACAAACATGTCCACAATGTAGATTGTTATCTCAAGTCGACATACATTTCAAATAAAGTGAATGAAGTGCACATAAAATATCAGTTCAAAATTCATTTTCAAAGGTTTTTTAGGCTGTGGCCCATATTTGGGGTCACAGGGTCACCAAATTTACAAGTTAGAATCCCCATTGGCTAAAGATTTTGCATACAATATCACAGTCTTCTAGATGTTTTTGTTCCGGAGAAGAAGATGAAAACAGGATTTTAGGTAATGGCCTGTGAGGCCCTTATTTGGGGTCACAGGGTCACCAAATCTACAATTTAGAATCCCCATTGGCCAAGGAGTCTGTACATATAATTTCAGCTCTCTGGAGTCATTGGTTCTGGAGAAGAAGATGAAAATAGCTTTTTAGGTTATGACCCCTGTGGCCCTTATTTGGGGTCACAGGGTCACCAAATCTACAATTTAGAATCCCCATTGGCCAAGGAGTCTGTACATAAAATTTCAGCTCTCTGGAGTCATTGGTTCTGGAGAAGAAGATGAAAATAGCTTTTTAGGTTATGACCCCTGTGGCCCTTATTTGGGGTCACAGCGTCACCAAATCAACAATTTAGAATCCCCATTGGCCAAGGAGTCTGTACATAAAATTTCAGCTCTCTAGAGTTATTGGTTCTGGAGAAGAAGTTGAAAAAGTGAAAAGTTTACGGACGGACGGACGGACGGATGGACGGACGCCAACCCATGCCATAAGCCCATCGGGCCTTTCAGGCCTGATGAGCTAAAAATGCCAAAAATGGAAAATCTCGTTCAGGACGTGTGGCCTATATTGCACGTGTAGTAAGGTTATAAAAGAGATACCAACAGCATGCCTGGTGTCCACAATGAAAAAGACCCACAAAAGATATGCCATGCCTAAGACCAGAAGAACGCGAGCATGGGACAGCGGTTGACAGTGGAAAATCGTCGTCAGACATTGATATATGGGCCCAAACTGTACGCCGTTGGCAGCGTCGTGACTGGCAGAGACTCGTCTTTTCTGATGAAAGTCGATTCAACATGTACAGGGTTGATGGATCGTCATATTAGACAGAGACCACACCCACCAGCCAACAGACAACACTTGATTGTGGCACTGCAAGAAGAATGGCAGCGTGTACCACGTGACGTCATCAAACGACTGACGTTTTCTATTCTCTGAGGGTATATGCGTGTATTGAGGCACGGGGTGGCCACAGTCGTTATTAATACGCCACATTTATGAACTTATGGTTTAATCTGTGTGTACTATCGTTTCCCAAGGATGTTGAAAGTGCTGTTTTGTGACCCCACCTCCATCAGCAACCATGACGTCATCACCAGACACTTTATGCTCATCATCTCCAGGGATTGTGATGTAGACATATTGGTATTTTCAATACACTTTATTTCATGCATCCATAGTTTGTCGTATTTGTTCTAAAGCGTTTTAAAACGGGTGTAAAGTTTCTTCTGGACGTCAGTTTACATTTTAAAAAGTATGCAGTTAAAGGTCGATGTCAAATTTAAAACGTATACCACAACGATTAAATAACAGACCATTAACACTACCATTCAGGTGAACTGTATAAGTCTAGCATGCGTTTAAAGCAAGTCTAGACATCTGAAGGGTGCTTGGTATTCAAGGCCTTGTAACAAAAAGGTCAATATGGTAAGATATGTATATGGATATAGACGTGAATTCTTACATTTAGTGTTTAACGATGATATGTATCGTTAGAAAAACGATTACAAGATATTAAAGCATGCTGTCAAAGGGATGTTCGTTGACTTTTTTGTGTCTGTCTCATTACCTGAGAAGACTAGTGTTACCCGAGAAGACTAGAGCTCCCTGAGAAGACTAGAGCTCCTTGAGAAGACTATAGTTACTTGAGAAGACTAGAGCTCCTTGAGAAGACTAAAGTTACTTGAGAAGACTAGAGCTCCTTGAGAAGACTAAAGCTCCTTGAGAAGACTAGAGTTACTTGAGAAGACTAGAGTTACTTGAGAAGACTAGAGCTCCTTGAGAAGAGAAGAGCTCCCTGAGAAGACTAGAGTTACTTGAGAAGACTAGAGCTCCTTGAGAAGACTAGTGTTACTTGAGAAGACTAGAGCTCCTTGAGAAAACTAGAGTTACTTGAGAAGACTAGAGTTCCTTGAGAAGACTAAAGCTCCTTGAGAAGACTAGAGTTACTTGAGAAGACTAGAGTTACTTGAGAAGACTAGAGCTCCTTGAGAAGAGAAGAGCTCCCTGAGAAGACTAGAGTTACTTGAGAAGACTAGAGAGCTCCTTGAGAAGACTAGAGCTCCTTGAAAAGACTAGAGCTCCTTGAGAAAACTAGAGTTACCTGAGAAGACTAGAGTTACCTGAGAAGACTAGAGTTACTTGAGAAGACTAGAGTTACTTGAGAAGACTAGAGTTACTTGAGAAGACTAGAGCTCCTTTTGAAGACAAGAGTTCCCTGATAAGATTAGAGTTACTTGAGAAGACTAGAGTTACTTGAGAAGACTAGAGCTCCTTAAGAAGACTAGAGTTACTTGAGAAGACTAGAGCTCCTTGAGAAGTCTAGAGTTACTTGAGAAGACTAGAGCTCCTTGAGAAGACTAGAGTTAGTTGAGCAGACTAGAGTTACTTGAGAAGACTAGAGTTATTTGAGAAAACTAAAGTTACTTGAGAAGACTAGAGCTCCTTGAGAAGACTAGAGTTACTTGAGAAGACTAGAGCTCCTTGAGAAGACTAGAGTAACTTGAGAAGACTAGAGCTCCTTAAGAAGACTGAAGCTCCTTGAGAAGACTAGAGCTCCTTGAGAAGAATAGAGTTACTTGAGAAGACTAAAGCTCCTTGAGAAGACTAGAGTTACTTGAGAAGACTAGAGTTACTTGAGAAGACTAGAGCTCCTTGAGAAGACTAAAGCTCCTTGAGAAGACTAGAGTTACTTGAGAAGACTAGAGTTACTTGAGAAGACTAGAGCTCCTTGAGAAGAGAAGAGCTCCCTGAGAAGACTAGAGTTACTTGAGAAGACTAGAGAGCTCCTTGAGAAGACTAGAGCTCCTTGAAAAGACTAGAGCTCCTTGAGAAAACTAGAGTTACCTGAGAAGACTAGAGTTACCTGAGAAGACTAGAGTTACTTGAGAAGACTAGAGTTACTTGAGAAGACTAGAGTTACTTGAGAAGACTAGAGCTCCTTTTGAAGACAAGAGTTCCCTGATAAGATTAGAGTTACTTGAGAAGACTAGAGTTACTTGAGAAGACTAGAGCTCCTTAAGAAGACTAGAGTTACTTGAGAAGACTAGAGCTCCTTGAGAAGTCTAGAGTTACTTGAGAAGACTAGAGCTCCTTGAGAAGACTAGAGTTAGTTGAGCAGACTAGAGTTACTTGAGAAGACTAGAGTTATTTGAGAAAACTAAAGTTACTTGAGAAGACTAGAGCTCCTTGAGAAGACTAGAGTTACTTGAGAAGACTAGAGCTCCTTGAGAAGACTAGAGTAACTTGAGAAGACTAGAGCTCCTTAAGAAGACTGAAGCTCCTTGAGAAGACTAAAGCTCCTTGAGAAGAATAGAGTTACTTGAGAAGACTAAAGCTCCTTGAGAAGACTAGAGTTACTTGAGAAGACTAGAGTTACTTGAGAAGACTAGAGCTCCTTGAGAAGACTAAAGCTCCTTGAGAAGACTATAGTTACTTGAGAAGACTAGAGCTCCTTGAGAAGACTAGAGCTCCTTGAGAAGACTAGAGCTCCTTAAGAAGACTAGAGTTACTTGAGAAGACTAGAGCTCCTTGAGAAGACTAGAGTTACTTGAGAAGACTAGAGCTCCTTGAGAAGACTAGAGCTCCTTGAGAAGACTAAAGTTACTTGAGAAGACTAGAGCTCCTTGAGAAGACTAGAGCTCCCGGAGAAGACAAGAGTTACTTGAGAAGACTAGAGCTCCTTGAGAAGACTAGAGTTACTTGAGAAGACTAGAGTTACTTGAGAAGACTAGAGCTCCTTGAGAAGACTAGAGCTCCTTAAGAAGACTAGAGTTACTTGAGAAGACTAGAGCTCCTTGAGAAGACTCGAGCTCCTTAAGAAGACTAGAGTTACTTGAGAAGACTAGAGTTACTTGAGAAGACTAGAGTTACTTGAGAAGACTAGAGCTCCTTGAGAAGACTAGAGTTACTTGAGAAGACTAGAGTTACTTGAGAAGACTAGAGCTCCTTGAGAAGACTAGAGCTCCTTAAGAAGACTATAGTTACTTGAGAAGACTAGAGTTACTTGAGAAGAGCTCCTTCCTTTTCACCAGACAAACGAATTAGATAAAGGCGATTGTTAATTGGATAGAAATAACCGCTGGGGGATTTTGTGAGTATCGTAAAATATGGTCCACCTGTAACAGAGTTTACGTGGAAAATAATTTCTTGAGTAAGCTCCTTGGTGACAGAATGTAATTAGAAAATACTTACTGGCAGTTGAATAACGTCTGTAAAACAAAATAAAGTGGATTTATAATGTCAGTAGAGAAGTAAATACAATTAAAATGTATTATCCTTTCTAAAAAAAAAAGGGGGGAGCATAAACAACAAAGTCATGATTACTATATAATCAACTTTCAGAGTTGAATCATATGGTTTATTGACCATCAACCTGTCCAAGGGTAAATGTATAATTTATGCTCCGCTCCACTTTCATACTTTGGGTTACAACCTCACTCAAAGCTGTGTGATATGGCCTAGAAATCCCGCCGGGGCACGGCAACTTTGTCTGCAGAAGAGAAATGGGCTCCGTTCCATAACAGCCAGAGCTTATAATCGCTCATTGAAAGTAAGAAAGTCAGAGAGTAAGAATAACTGGATGAATATCGCTGGCTAGGTTGTTGAACCTCGCCAAATGACGTACTTCCGTTACTCTCACGACCTCCCTCCTCGATTCAGGGATACAAATGGTGTATACGAACACGTATGGATACGAATCGTTATTGACATTGTCATGAGGGATTTTTCATAAATAATTTTACCTCGCTGTGTCTCTAAATTCAAGTTGATGTTGTTGTTACAGCTGCGAACCGAACGTTTGTTCACCTATACTTGTTAGTTTTAGTGCAAATATCATGTAAGTTGGCATGTCTATGAAGCATCGTATCAACGCGAATACTAGACCGATCATTTTGCATTTCTGCTTTATTAAAAGATAGTTAAGTGTTCCATAACATATTCTTATTTGATATCTCATAGTAGACAGTTACACTTTCGGCAGCTTTTTGAAGGGACCATAATGAAACATATATTTTATAGGGATGATAGGTGCAGGCTATTCGGAGACCATGCAATGTTACAGTTTCATTGGTGTATAATTCCGGTGTATTCATGCACAGGTGAAGAGTAGCGCAAATATGTTGCTCAACAGAGATGAACGACCAGTTTTTCCTATGTGCGAACGAAGTGAGACTTTCACCTTTCAGACTTCACCTGTGATTCATGGATGGATGGAGTACCCTAGACGAGTGTAGATCGGACACGTTGTTTTTGGACTCGGTTTGAATACACAATGAATAAGCAAATGAATGAATAAATAAATAGGGTAAGTATAATGTAATTTTGTCAGATGTCTGGAACAGTCCTTGATAACCATTTTCAAAACACAATGTACACCACTCGAGAAATGCCGACTTTAGATCCCGTTTTCCTATTCATGAGCATACTTTTAATCAGTCCACAATTATCTAAACGAATTTGTTTAAAATATTAATGCACTGTACCATATTATACTTTGTTTTAGACCTCACGAACTCGCGGCGACGTTATCAATGATGAGTAAACCGTTATAGGATTCGCATGAGTTACATATGGAGTTTTGCAATATAGGTTCGTGAATTGACCTTTGTCCATTTTGCATATTTCAGATTTGTATGCCACGTTTTTCAGATGGCTCCCTTCCATTACATGTACATGATATATATAGAGATCCTGAGATAATATATTTACCTGTTGATTCGTATATATCATCTTGTGTCGTGAAGACGTCAGAGATGAGGGACCCTAAACCTGCATCCCCAGAGCTTGGTTCCTCTGCTGCCATTTGTCTGGGGACCTGGTTGGAATGTGGTTTTACCGCCGCCAAACTCGCCGAACGCTTTGGTGGGATTTTTGGTGGAAGCCCAGTCTGTAGGTTTGGTTTTTGACCCTGCTTTCCTGTTCATGAACATGTTTTTAATCAGTTCACTTAAAATTTCAAGAACTTATAGGTCACTTGATGACGTGGCCAGAGCAAGACACGTAATTCGAGTTTTAACGTTTGAAAAGCTGCTTTGCTTGGATGATTCGGCTTGCTTCTTTCAGACTAAACGGGAATTAATTTCAATTTGTGGTTCTTTTATTTAATGTTCATGACGTACCTAATAACATTTACATCACAATCTCTCAAATAACGAAAAAGATTAATGCTGTTGGTCATTGATCTCAGAAGTTGTGTATGCTTTTGGAAAAAATCTTCCACTAACATGACCTTGTTGAAAATATAAATACACTGTGCCGTATTATTTTTTGCGTTAGACCTATCGACGGCAAATTTCCCCGTGAACTCGCTGTGACGTTATCAATGGAGGGTAAATTAATGTAGGATTCGCGTGAGTCATATGGTCTTTTGCAAAAAGTGGTTCGTGAATTGGCCTTTGACCTGTTTTGCATATTTATCACATTTGTATATTACGTATATAAGATGGCTTTATTGCACCTATAATTCATTCCACTACTTGATAAATAGTGATCCTGATATAATATGTTTACCTGTTGATTGGTTTATATCTTGTGTAGTGAAGGCGTCAGAGATGAGGGACCCTAAACCTAACTTTAAACCTGCAGCCCCAGAGCTTGGTTCCTCTGCTGCCATTTGTCTGGGGACCTGGTTGGGATGTGGTCTTACCGCCGCCGAACTCGCCGAACGCTTTGGTGGGGTTTTTGGTGGAAACCCAGTCTGTAGGTTTGGTTTTTGACCCTGCTTTCCTGTTCAAGAGCATGTTTTTAATCAGTTCACTACAAATTTCAAGAACTTATAGGTCACTTGATGACGTGGCCAGAGCAAGACACGTAATTCGAGTTTTAACGTTTGAAAAACTGTTTTGCTTGGATGATTCGGCTTGCTTCTTTCAGACTAAACGGGAATTAATTTCAATTTGTGGTTCTTTTATTTAATGTGCATGACGTACCTTATAATATTTACATCACACTCTCTCAAATAGCGAAAACGATTTATGCTGTTGGTCATTGATCTCAGAAGTTGTGTATGCTTTTGGAACAAATCTACCACTAACATGACCTTGTTAAACATATAAATACACTGTGCCGTATTATTTTTTGCTTTAGACCTAACGACGTCAAATGTCCCCGTGAACTCGCTGTGACGTTATCAATGGTGGGTAAAACAATGTAGGATTCGCGTGAGTCATATGGACTTTTGCAAAAGTGGTTCGTGAATTGACCTTTGACCTGTTTTGCATATTTATCACATTTGTATATTACGTATATAAGATGGCTTTATTGCACCTATAATTCATTCCACAACTTGATAAATAGTGATCCTGATATAATATGTTTACCTGTTGATTGGTTTATATCTTGTGTCTTAAGTTAAACCGTATCTCCAAAGAACCAAAGATTGTATAAAAGGACAAACCTCGATCTAGTCTCCTAGGCACCGGAGGCGGGGTATCTGGGCTGTCTTCTGTCCTGGTATCGTCCCCAGGTTTCCGTCTGGGTGGGATGGCTGGAGGGGTTGTCTTTGGAATAAACTGAACCTTCGTGCTCTTGGAGAAATCGGCATACAGAGCTCCTTCCAGAAACTGTGGCGTGCTGGTGCTCTGGGAGAAGTTCTTAAGGAGGAACAACTCGTAGTCACTTGGATCAAGATACGATGGGAGTTGGACGTCGATATTTATTATTTCTGGAGTGTCAAGAGGAATAACCACAGCACTGCGGCGACAGAATCGAGACGAAGCTTCATCCCTTTCAAGTCCTTTGTAGTGACCAAACAGAACTGGGGCCGACTCCATCTTTCCAGTGAGGATCAGCACTCCACTGTACGTTGTCAAGTTGTGGATAGCCTCCTGGATGTCACGTGACATGATCTCCTGGACTCCGTGCCCGATGAAGCGGACACACTGAGGGAGCTTGTAGGTCTCAACTACCGTGCGTATCGTCTGCTCCTCTTCATCTGGGAGGACCTGGAAGACCCCGGATGTATCTCTAGGTAAGATGATATCCCGACCCTGCAAAGTGCATCTCAAAGAAGTTGTAAATCCCGATGTGTTCCTTCTGACCGCTTTGAGTTCCAATATGGCGCCTGGGTTTAATTCCTGAGGCTTTCCGGTTGGATCTTTGAACCCAATATGGCCAAGAACTCGGATGTTACGAGGAAAGTATTCGATAAGATCTTTGACCGAGTTGTATGTGTGGTATTCGCCATGGAGAGGTTCCACCCTCACACGGCCGTTGTAATGATAAGGTAGGCTTATTTCGCTTCCGAACTTCTCATATCTGGAAAAAAAAGGAATGAATTAGAAGCCGATGTAAATATTTTGGTATGATATAAAACAAAACATTTAAATTACGAAAAAGATATCATATAGTTTGTGACCACTGGTTTAAGGCAATTTGATACGAGCCATAACAGGACGATTATCTGTGTGTTCATTTCAAACTGTGATAGTAACACATGTATAAACTTCATTTTCTGGGAGGAGTAGGAAAGGGAAAGAGTAAGAGAGGAGGGACGGGGTTGTCATTGAGATGGATGTCGTGGTGTTAAGTCGCCCACCTTAGTTAACAAATCGTTCAATTCAATGGTCGACAGAGCCAAGGGCTCTATTTCCTTATCATTGAAGTGCCTTTCACAGGATTCACAAATCAGGAAGCATTATCATTAATAAACTGCAACGACTGAATGTACCACAGGCTGGGGAGGAAATATGGATATAGGTTTGCTATATATATCAGACCCATATCCATATTTCGTCCCCACCCTGTGGAATGTACCTACTCACCTTACGATAAGCCCCTGAACAAAATGAAAGCACATTCAATGCTTCTTAACACAGCGCTTTCAAATAACCAGATAAGAAATGTAAACACTGTGTTGTAATGGGTTCTATTTGTAATGTGAACTTTGATTTTACGTGATAGAACGATGAATATACGTTTATCTCTTGACACAATGACGCAATAAAATATACTTTTATTAAAAGTAGTTAATTTAGAGGATTACGAAAATGGAGGAGATTGGTTGTCCGTGAATATATATGCGATAAGTGCATGATATAAAATCCGTCCATTGAATCTGTGTTTATTTCCGTAAAGGGGCCACCGACCCATTATACAAGTACATACAATATGAATGCAAAATGTTAATGAAGCGCCGTATAATTACAGGCTAGATATATTACAGTTGAGAAACCTTCATATAAGTTGTAGAAATGTACACATATTAGGATACTGAATAAAATATTTTGAAACAGTAATATTGATATTGATATTGATCACTGTGTTAGTAACACATTAAGTATAGTCCATTATTCTATTAAAGATAAGTTACGAAGTAGTGATGTCAATACGTTTCCTATACCAGTCAATGAAGATTGAGTTTGTGTGCGTTTAAGGTCACTCGGTGACGTGAAGCCCTACTAGTAATCAATGTTAAAGGGGCAGTAGCACGTTTTTTCGCTGAAATAAGTCGATGAAATGTATTTGAAGTTAAAGTTAAAAAATGAGTGAACATGGTTCCGTAAAGCCTAGGGAATGGTTTTTGTCATTCAAAATAATAAATTGTGTTCACAAAAAACTTTTTGCATTATAGGCAACATCGCTATTATCACTACGGATAATTGGTTTGTGTTATATGTAAGATGTTTTACCCTCTAAAGTAAATATAAATGACAAAAACTATCATCATAAATGGAAAATTTGAAAAAATAAAATTTGCAAAAAACGTGCTACTGCCCCTTTAATTTCAAACTAACCGCCAAAAGAAATGTTACGCCTCATTAATTTGAATATCATAAAAGGTTATGTGTTCCGAGGAACTTGATTTTTTTTTTAACATCCAATAAGTTAAGTAGTTTGTCCTAAAATAACACACTTGAGAATTTAATTAATATGTTATCGCTATATTTCCATGGATGGGGTCAGTGTTCTTATTTCCGATCATAGAAAAATGGATGATAAAATTGTAATAAATGTAAGAATGTGAGCAAAAAAGATAGTGTCTACTTTGATTATGTATGCACATTTATAAACAATGATATCAGTTATGTTTTGGATAATATTTTTTCGTTTTTTTTAAAACAGTGGCCACATCCTGATATATTTAGCTTTCTTTTCTAAACGATTCTAAGATAACGTTTTTGGTGAAAATGTATTTCGATGGTTTTATGAAGTTTGACACATGTTAAACGACTAAATAAACGATCTTTGGTATTATAAGTAACCTCGTGTTTTCTCTGACGTATAAACCGTCATGATAAAACCTCGTGTTTTCTCTGACGTATATAAACCGTCATGATGTTAAGGACAAATATGAGTGTAATTGTGTAAATGATTCAATTGCAGGCGGTCCAAGTGCAAAGCCTACGTAAATATCCTACTTGAGTTGCTTCTTAATGTATATAGGCAATATATGATAAACGACTTGCTACGTTATCAATTTAACACAAAACTTAGATATAAGTTAATATACGACATTCCGCATATAAATTGTGATAATATTCGTAACAGCTCTAGCACATTCGACAAGCATGTATCATTTCGAGCTGTATTAATACAATGCTTTTTAACGTACCGCAATCTATATCATCCATAAATATAGCATACCTTTAAATAGTATGTTTAGGCATTTATATATCACGCAGGGGGCTCGTTGGATGCTGCATCAATCGAACAGTTGATAGTTCGTAAACGCAAATGTTCCTGTGTCGACTGTCTTAATCCACCCTACGTTTTCAGAAAAACCGTGGCCTCCCCAAAAAACGTACGAACGAATTGCACGCACGATGGGTTGTGACAGGGGCTTTAAAGATACATACAGTGTGTAGTTGAAGTCAGATGTGTCAAACGTTATAAATATTTTATCGAGAAGTACTGAGTGTTACCGAAATTTGCCGTTTTAATGTAGTCAGCTCAGTAAACTGACGATATAAAGATGAAAGTACATATATATTTCTGCGCGACACTAACTATAAAAAGTTAAATGTTATTTTGTATTATCAACCTACTATAGCCATATAACGGGATAGTTGAAACGACCTTTCTAAACCGTATCATCCGGTACGAGGGAAATCAACAAATTGTAACTCCCTCCAGGAGGGTTTACACAGATAATTGTTAGGAGGAATTAAAATCATTGTAAACCCTGATATATTTGTAAAGATGACGGCTTGAAAGTTAAGATCTGAAGAAACTATCTTAGACTTATTTTGAAAAAATTCTCAAATATATTATAGAGAATATCACCCAAGTGTCTTCTGATATCAAATATATCAACACGAGTTGATAAAAGTTACAAATATCCTAGGCTTGATATATTTGATAGCAGAAGACACGAGGATGAGATTCTATTTATCATCCAAAATCATTCTTATTACGTTTACATGAAATAGCGTACATCTCTGAGCACATCTCTGCCATTTGACTTCCAAACCGTTATGTCATATATATAGCACTGTTAATGACGTCTTAGCATTGTGATGTCATCAGTTTGATGATGCAAAATCATTGTGATGACATGTATCTGATGCCAACAGGGCCATTGTTCAAAATCTACTGTCAACACGATATCTTCTGGTCCTCGGGTTTTCCCTTCCTATCAGGGTCAACAACCTTACCATATCCTCGGTATCATTTCTCCTTATACTAATAATAAGTTTGTAAAGCGTCCAATACCCACCTTACAGATGCTCAGTGGTGCTAATATAGTGATAAAAACTGGAACATATCACCCCTACTACACTGAGTTGGGTAACTGCAGTTACCCACTCCAAAAATGGCGGCTGGTCAAAACATGGCTGATCGCAGATTTTTTTTAAATGCATTTCACATCTTTACTAGGGTACTTTCCTACATATTATTAATGCACATGCCTTGGTTATTCACCAAGGAATCTATATATGTCATGTTAACCTTTAGGGAGTGTGTAAAGGCATCATAATCTGCGTTTGAAAAATTGAAGCGGGAGAAGGGTAACTGGAGAAATATTTTCTGATATGAGAAGGGTAACTCAAATATTGGAGAAGAGTAACACGTTCAAGAGACAAATGAAGATGATGTCAAATGTAGTAAAACCGTTTATGAGGGACTGAATTTCATCAAATACGTGACGCAAATCATCAAATACGTGACATCTCAAGCTCGATATCAAGAAGAAGTCTTTGTATTTTGCATGATATAAACCAACATTAAACAATATAAAAAAAAAAACATTTGATGACTGTTTGCTCACGACATATATTCCCATTTGGGGTCATGGGGTCATGAAATCTACAATTTAGAATCCCTATTGGCCAAGGAGTCTGCACACAACTTTTCAGCTCTCTAGACCTGTTGGAACTGGAGAAGAAGATGAAAATAGGTTTTTAAGGATGTGACCCCTGTGACCACATTTGGGGTCATGGGGTCACGAAATCTACAACTTAGAATCCCCATTGGCTTAGGAGTCTGCACACAACTTTTCAGTTCTCTAGACATTTTGGAACTAGAGAAGAAGATGAAAATAGCTTTTTAAGGATGTGACCCATGTGACCCTATTTGGGGTCACGGGGTCACGAAATCTACAATTTAGAATCCACATTTGCCAAGGAGTCTGCACATAAAATGTCAGCTCTGTGGAGTTATTGGTTCTGGAGAAGAAGTCGAAAAAGTGAAAAGTTTACGGATGTACGGACGCCGGACGCCATGCCATGCCATAAGCCCATCGGGCCTTTCAGGCCTGATGAGCTAAAAATCAAATGGGGGAATGGAATGGAATCTGATCCAAACTGTAAAACGCTAACCATTGTTTTGAATGTTCAACAGAGAATTTATGACATCATTTAAAGGAATATAGACCTATTTCATGCAAATGCAAAGACCATCTTCTATCAAGAGGACATTGATTTTGATGAAAGTAACATTTATCTGTGTGTTATAAATGTGTGTATGGCTTCGTAGTTCTATAAATGATATATCACAATAGCTGTATGTCCATTCAAGTAAACTTAAAAGTTACCATTCTCCGTGTTCCATTCTCTCAACAGATTACCCATCTCCCATGAAATCAGTTACCCATCTCCCGCTTCAATTTTTCAAACGCATATTATGCTGTATTTACACAGTCCCTAAAGGTTAACTTGACATCTACAGATTCCTTGGTAAATGGCCAAGGCATGTGAATAATAATATCTAGGAAAGTACCCTAGTATAGATGTGAAATAGATTAAAAGAAAATCTGCGATCAGCCATATTTTGACCAGCCGCCATTTTTGGAGTGGGTAACTGCAGTTACCCAACTCAGTGTAGTAGGGGTGAAATAATACATGAAAACAGGAATACTCGTAAGTATCTACTGGTACACAGATAAAAACAGATGGGTTTTAAGCTGAGATTTAAAAGTATCTTTAGTAGTTGTGTCTCTGAGGTTTTGGGGAAGGGAATACCATAGTTGCGGGCTGACAAAATAGAAGGGATTTTCGAAAGGTCGATTTAGTGATTTTGGTTGAGTCAAGGGAGAGTCACTGGAGGATCTGAGATTTCGCTGAGGTGAGTGAGGGGAGATGGTTTCTTTGAGAAAAGTTGGAAAGTTTGGGGAGTTTGAAGGTGATACGTTATCTACAACAGACAAAAAGATACATTTTGTGAGGTAATGTTGAAAAGGATATATATAATGATTGTGCTTGGATATGGGACGCGTATTTTCGGTTTCTGGTCATGTATAAGGCTGTTTGTCGATTGTCATTGGAAACAAGTAATTATCATGGTTTTATTTGGCTATGGTATTGAATTTGCATGATGAGTGAAATTGACTTTGACTTTCTGGGAGGTCAAATGGCTGAGTACTGGAGACGTTCCTGTGGTCGAATAGCGGCAAGAGGAAGCAGCTAGTGGGCCCTCGGGGTAAAATAGTATATGAAGGAAGCGTGAGAGGCACCCCCCCCCCCCCCCCCCCCCCCCCCCCCCCCCCCCGGAATATCTTAAAGACTATGACACGAACATTGATAGAGACGATGCCCTGACACATGTTTCTTTAGTTTCTAACGTTAGTAGGGGTTCTGCAACAAGTGTTTTGAGTCGTTTGTCAGACAAACAAGCAATTGCTCTCGCATCGTTCAGAAAGCAAAACGAACTTGATGAACTCAAACGTAGGCAATCTGAGGACAGACACATTGATAGTTTAATCCATGATGCTGAAGATAAAGCATTTGAAGCGCAAATTAATGCAGAGCAAGAATTATCTAGGGCTCGTATTGAAGAGAGAAAGGCTAGTAAGGAAAAGGAGAGAATTCTCAGTGAATTAGTTCAACAGAGATATCAGAAATGCAGAAAGAAAGTTAGCTGAGCTTGAACTAGTTAATTCTATGATAGTGCCTAAATTGTAAGGCAAGATACACCCCTCAACCCAGATGCCATTGAATATGTACCTAAAACCATTCCTCAAACTCCAGTTGTGATTCAGAGACCAACTCAGTTGAATTCTACACACACAGAGGTCACCAATACTTTAGACCCGCCTACTGATCACTCACCAACGGCTCAACCACCTGTTCACATGTCACCAACAGTGCACCCACCTACTGTTAACCCTCCTACTGCCGTGCACCCACCTGCTGTTAACCCTCCTACAGCCGTGCACCCACCTGCTGTTAACCCTCCTACTGCCATGCACCCACCTACTGTTAACCCTCATACTGCCGTGCACCTACCTACTGTTAACCCTGCTACTGCCGTGCACCTACCTAGCGTTAACCCTCCTACTGCCGTGCACCAACCTACTGTTAACCACCCTACTGTCGTGCACCTACCTAGTGTTAACCCTCCTAAAACTGTGTACCCAAGTGCAGTTCGCACTGTCCAATTTTCACCAGTATATCATGCTGAAGCTGATGTGAACCAGAACTATGATTCCCCTGTAAGTCTATCACCAGTTCCAAATGACATCCATCGCATGCCTATACCTACCTCAACACGAATCTCGGAGCGACCGCTGGTACCAAATGTATCAGAACTACTTCTTGCATCTTCGTATGGCATGCCAAAACCAACCTTACCATCATTCAGTAGTGGATCGGAGAGAGATTTTGCAATGCTCAAAATGACATTTGACAATTTAGTAAGTGGATCCAATGTATCTCAGCAATACAAATACCAGCTTCTATTCTATTCTCTTCTATTCTAGATTAGGTGGTTCCCCCAAGCGGCTAGCTGAAGCATACCTATATGATTGTGAACCTTATACCAGAGCTATGACAGCATTCCAGGAGACTTATGGTCAACCCAGACAGCTTGTACAAAGTGAGATTGGTGCTATACTGAATATGCCTCCCCTTAGAGTAGGTGACTATGATGCCTTTGAGAACCTGTCGCTTTCTCTCAGTACCCTCATCGGTATGCTACGTTCACTTGAAGGCTCTCATGGAAGTGAGCTGACATGCGGATCACAGTTGATCGTATACTCAGTAAGCTCCCACCTGGTACCAGAGACAGTTTCGTAGAACAATGTATCAATAATAATTATCATATTATAATAATATCAATCATATTGAAACCAGGTGACTGTAAGTCCTACACCCTCCTAGACTTGTCTGCTCTGGCAAGAGCAAAGAAGATAGTACATAATACTGCAATGTTGTACCAAGTTCCAAAGCCAATTCGGGACACTCCCCCCTACAGGAAACCACCTATCCCTACAGCAGTGTTTTCTACTGGTAGCACATCGCAGAGAAACCAGACTCCGTCTTCAAGTTATTCAAATCGTAAACCTGAAAGGACTGGATACTGTGCATATTGTAATGGGAGTCAACACCACATTACCAACTGCAATGACTTCAAGAAGCTTTCTTCATCAGACATAGCAAAATGGATTAGGGACAACAACCGGTGTAATGCATGTGCGCGTAAACACCCTACAAAGACCTGTAACCTACAAAAGTCATGTTCAATCTGCAATAAGTTCCATCTGTCCATACTTCATGAAGCCCATACATACAGAGACCAAACCAAAGTCAAACAGTTCTTTGTGGACCAACCTAACAATCCAGTCATGCTGAAATTGGTACCTGTCTACATCCATGGCCCTCATGGTCGTCTCAAGACCCACACCATCCTAGACGACGGATCTATGCGGACCATGGTAATGACGTCCCTGGTGAAATCGCTCAACTTGCCCTCAACGCCGGACAGGATTCTGCTATCAATAATCAAGCGAGGGACATTTGACTGCCCTGGTCAAGCAGTGCAGCTCACCATTTCTTCTGTTGATACCCCAGAGGTTTGTTTCAAGATTGATCACGCCTTCACTTCTGAAGAAATTAGACTTTCCAGCTACACCTATCAAGTTGATGCCCTCAAAAGTCAGTATCCCCATCTACAGGATAAACCACTACATGAGATAACTAATGTGACACCTATGATACTGATTGGGTCAGACAATGCCAATCTTATCACCCCAGTGAAGCCAATAGAGTTCGGCGCATCAGGTGCCCCAGTTGCTGTTAGCACATCCCTAGGGTGGACCCTACAAGGACCCTCCCGCCATGAAGCCACTCAAAGCGAAGCCTGTTTGTTCACTGAAACACACCATGTTCAAGACAACCTCTTCGACCAAGTTGAGAAACTTTGGCAGATGGATGTTATCCCTTACTCACCAAGGACTTACTCTAGAGGAAAAGACCATTAGAGTACCAGTATAGACTGTGGATGAGACAACAATGCATTATGCCACACCATTGTTGCAGAGACCCAATGCCAGTTCCCTATCTTTTCCTATGGGGGTTGTGATGCCTAACCTGAAACGTACAGAAAAACACCATGCCAGTAAACCTGACCTCACAGAAGTGCACAATGACGCCATCAATAAACTTGTCAATGAGAACTTTGTTAAAATCATTGACGAAGAGGAAGCCAGCAAGTCCGAAGAATCTTGGTTTATCCCACACCATGTTGTCACTCATAACAACAAGTCTCGCTTGGTATTCAACTGTTCCTTCGAATACAGAGTGTTGAATTTAAACAAACAACTTTTGCCAGGTCCGTCGATTGGATCATCACTCCTTGGCGTCCCGCTAAAATTTAGGAGGAACAAGATAGCTATTTCTGGAGACATCAAAGCAATGTTCCACCATGTTCACCTACTTCCTGAGGACCATAATATCCTGCGATTTATATGGCGAGATATGGACAGTGATGAGGTACCAACAATATACCAGTGGCAGGTATTGCCCTTTGGAACCACTTGCAGCCCCTGTTGTGCGACATTTGCCCTGATAAAGCATGTTCGTGATGCCGACCAACAGTATCCAGAGGTAACTAGATGTGTCAATGAGGCATTCTATGTGGACAATTGCCTTGATAGCCTAAATGACGCCCATGAAGCCAAGTCCCTTGTGATGGACCTCCAGAAAGTTCTGGCAGAAGGTGGATTCAACATTTGTCAATGGGCTTGTAATGAGCCCGCGGTACTCGCTGATTTGCCCCCAGAGGCAAAGTCTACAACCTTTGAACTGTGGTCAACCTTGGACCAAGGAGACGTTAACGAGCAGCTCTAGGACTACACTGGAAGTGTGATTCAGATACCCTTGCCTATCGACACCGCACTGTGACACTTATGACACATTGAACATGAGAGCAGTCTACCAAGTCCTAGCAACACAGTATGAGCCCATAGGTTACCTCATGCGTTATATCGCCCGTGCCAAGGTCATCATACAAGTCTGTGGAAGGGAAAGACAGCCTGGGAAGAGGAGATCACCTATCTGAACTAGCTGGGATCTCCAATGTCTGCCTCGACCGGTGCTACATACCCTCTTCCTTTGAAACCACAAACATTCAACAGTTGCACATATTCTGTGACGCATCGGAACGCATCTATGGATCGGTTGCCTATCTAAGAACTGAGAATTCTGAGAATGATGTTCATGTCAGCTTTGTTTCTGCACGAAGTCTTGTAGCCCCGAAGAAACAACTCTCCATGCCCAGACTGGAACTTTGTGCTGCCCTAACTGGCGCTCAGCTTGCCGACACCTTGAACCGAGATTTGGGTCTTTCTCTTACCAACACATTCTTCTGGAGTGACTCCACCACTGTCCTTGCCTGGCTGAAATCAGACTCGTGTCGCTATAAAGTATTTGGCACACGTGTAACCGAAATCCAGTCCCTCACCCTTTACGAGAACTGGCATTACGTCAATACCAAGCAGAATCCCGCTGATGATCTGACCCGAGGGAAATCTCTCAATGAACTGTGTGGTGAATCCCGATGGCGTAATGGACCATCCTTCTTGATTGAAGAACCTGAACATTGTCCATCAGCCGAGGCCTTTCCCTGTGATGACAACATGTCTGACACTGAACCTGAACTAAGGAAAACGACAGTTGCATTCCATACAGATGTGGCGGACCTTCCAGATCCAACCAAGTACCACACCTTTGACGACTTGGTGAATGCCTACATTGAGTGTGTTGACGGGGCGGCTGAGAAACCTGTCTCAGAGGTTGAGGCAATCCTCTTTCGAAGAGTCCAAGAGGAGAGCTTTCCTGATGAGGTTCGAGCCCTTAAAGCGAAGAAGCCAGTACTGTCGACAAGTAGGTTGCTTGAGTTAGCCCCAGACTACGACTCCTCTACAAACCTCATCCATGTAGGAGGTAGACTTCGGGAAGCTGAAGAGATTCCTGAGAATGTTAAACACCCAGTTGTTCTAGATCCCAACCACCAAATCACCAAACTATTGATCAAGCGGTATGATGATAAACTCAAACACTATGGTCCTGAGAGATTGTTTGCTTAGATCCGCAGAGAGTTTTGGATCCTATCAAGACACACCAGGGGGCATGTCTTGAGTGTCAGAGACTCCGTGCAACGCCTAAGCTACCAAAGATGGCAGACCTACCAAAGGCTAGACTGAGACTGTACAAGCCTGTATTCTATTCAACCGGTGTGGATTGTTTCGGTCCGATGTGGGTGAAAGTAGGACGAAAGCAAGAGAAAAGGTGGGGTATTGTCTTTAAATGTATGACAACCAGAGCAGTGTACCTAGACTTATTAGAGAACATGGACGCATGAGTGTGCGAAGGTTCATATCCAAGAAAGGAAAACCCTTCGAGATCTTGTCATTTTGCGGTATTAACTTCAAGAGAGGAGACTCAGAACTGACAGAGGCCTTTGAAACAATGAACCCCACCATCCGCAATCAGTTGACACCACACAAGATCACTTTCAAGTATAATCCTCCTTATGCGCCACAATTCGGTGGATTGTGGGAAAGAGAAGTCCGATCAGTAAAACAGTGTCTTAAAGGGGCAGTAGCACGTTTTTTGCAAAATTAATTTTTTCAAATTTCTTATTTATAATGATAGTTTGTGCAATTTAAATTTATTTTAGAGGGTATAACATCTTATTACACAAAGCAATTATCAGTAGTAGTAATAACAGTGTATTGCGTATAAACAAAAAATGCATGGCGGTCATTGTATTGTGAACACATTTTATTATATCGAATGACAAAAACGATTCCAATGGCTTTTCTTAGCCATGTACACTGATTTATAACTTGGTTTTACGAAAAGAAAAGGGTATTTTACGATTGGTGAAATTATTTTTCAAATACATTTCATCGACTTATTTCAGCGAAAAAACGTGCTACTGCCCCTTTAAAGTTGTCCTGGGAAATCAGACAGTAACAGAACCAGTCCTCAGAACAGTGCTGTCAGAAATCAGTGCAATCCTGAACTCTAAACCTTGGATACGTCTCCAGCGATGTTGCAGACATCGATCCAGTGACACCAAACTCTTTGCTAATTGGAAGACCTGACACCTCACTTCCACAAGTTGTCTACCCTGAAGATGAGCTTATGGGTAGAAGACGTTGGCGACACTGTCAAGTGTTAGCTGACCAGTTCTGGAAGGCGTTCATTCGCCGATACCTTCCAATGCTTCAACCACCAGGCAAATGGCACAGAGATCACGACCGTGTCTCTGTGGATGACGTGGTGATGATTATGGACCCCCAATAAGAGCCAACTGGCTTTTTGGACGGATGGGAAGGTGCGAGCCTACAGTGTTCAGATGCCATGGATTTATGATTTATCACAAAGACTTTTAAAAGTTTAAGTATTTTTGCAGGAAGCTCCTGACCAATCTGCATGCTTTGATATGATTGGTTAATTGCAAATTTTAAATAGCTTTCAAAATTTGGGGGCGGTTGTTAAGAAGTTTGTTGACGTTTTTTCCCTTTAGCCGTCCATAACGTTTGGTTATTGGGAGTTACTTCCCTTGAGTGCTTACCACGACGCCATGAGGCCACGATATAAACTTTGATGCCAAATACAACGTTAATGATCACTCAGAAGCCTTTTTATTCCTTATTTTCATTGGCCGTTTTCACTGTTGGTCGTTTCTCCAGTTTCAATAGAAACCACCAATTACCAAAGGCAAAATGGGTAGGCCTATTGATTAATTGTTATGTGCAAAGTTGGTATATGGGATTATTACCTACTAGGGCAATCATAAGCGGCTGTCACAACCCGTCGTACGTGCAGCTGTGTGCTGTCTACCGACAAAAACGTGGGGTAAATTGGGGAATTCGTGCGTCCCCGGTACCGACGCCGTACCGATTTTGGACAAATTTGGAGCACGCAGACTCGTCGTAGAACTTTTAGTGCATGCAGAACTTTCGCTGCGTGCAGTCTACGAACGGGCTGCGAATTTTCCTCCGTACGATCGACGTGCGTGCCCTGTACGACAACCGCACGCACAACGCACCGACATCGTGCGTTTTTTTTCAAGCTTACCCACTCACACTTTCTCTACAAACGACGCACGTTGCACGTGCGTACAACGTACGTTGTACGTGCGTACTTCGTTCTTACTCGGCACGTCCAAAGTTTAACTATCAAATAATTAAAGAAAACTCACGTCGATCGTACCGAGTAAGCACGTTCCCCAATTTACCCCACGTTTTTGTCGGTAGACAGCACGCAGTTGCACGTACGACGGGTTGTGACAGCCGCTTTAATCCACCCTACGTTTTCAGAAAAACGTAGCGACCGTGGCAGTAGTAGAGGGGCCTGCATACTCCCAAATTTACTCCTAAATTTATTGATAGGAGCCTGTATACTCCTAAAATTATTGATAGGGGCTTGTATAGGATATTTTTTGGATATTTTTTAATTAGGGCTTGTATAGGATATTTATAGAGTGGACCGAAAATTCGGTCAAACTGATTTTCTCAGACATGTCCAGACCTGTAGCACAGGTGTTCTCAGTGTCGTATATATGGTTTGACCAATTTAATTGTTAATTGAATTGACCGATTTGTTTAAAATTCGGTCAGACTGATATCATTTGCTTCAGTCAGCTCAACAGTGTCCTTAGATGAACCTGTGAAAGGTTTAACTATAACAAACATGCGGCGATCCACTATGTTTACTCTGTCAACAATGACCGGATAATGGGATCCGAGGATACAATGACCTCCCCGAGTGTGACTCGCCCTCACATTTACACCCCTTGGAAGCCCTAACTTGCTTTGCATTTTCACAGCCTGTTTTAGCTTTGTAAAACACATGCGAACATAGACATTAGTTTTCTAAAATGTCCCCCTGAAAATAAATGTTGTTCTTATTCCATACATCTCTCACATATAATACAGGTAATTTGTTCAGTTATTTAAATGTTGTAAAAGAAAAATCACAGATATCTAACATATATAACATATCACTAGAATGTCAACACTTTGAATAAATTGGGATTTCAGTAGAGTAACTACATAAAACGTGTTAATATTGTGTCAATCTGTTGATTGTCTTATTAAGGAAAACAAAAGCTTAATTATCATGAGCTTTCTTTTCACACTCCTTCACTTATTAAATATTCAATCTGAAATAAAAGACTTGCACTCAGTTTGTGTTGTAGTGGAAATTTGCCTCGCTGTTGACCACTTTAGATGTCCCACAGGACAGTGGAGCGTTAATCCTTAATACAAACAGACTACGAACACACCGGACTGAATAAACAAACAAAGGCGCGTGTCTACTGTGATTGGCGTATCTGTATGGAGTAAGCGGGAACATCTCTGGCCTATTTCCCATATGCGCTGAAAATTATCTATTTTTAGGTAACGTCATATATGTTGCTATGGTGACTTAACTGAGTTATGAACATAATTAGGGTGACCC
This sequence comes from Gibbula magus, assembly GCA_936450465.1. Lineage (NCBI taxonomy): Eukaryota > Metazoa > Mollusca > Gastropoda > Trochida > Trochidae > Gibbula > Gibbula magus. Next base: position 59,483,349 of record OW388292.1, on the reverse strand, counting down.
CTTTTCTATTGTATACCTCCTAATTCTTAAACCACAAAGGCTCTCGGGCACGTGTCACAAAGAATAAAAGAGATATTCATTCATTCATAATAATAGAACTTATATCTTTTATAACCAAATGACAGAAAAAAAATTAATATCAAACTGTGACTTTTATCATAAAACTGTAAACTGGTGTTGGAAATGATTTTTAGACATTAGTTTTCCAAAATCTTCCCCTGAAAATATATAATAAATTAAAAATAGAGACATCAACTATGTTTATGTGTGCTTGAGTAGTGTACTTCTAAATGCTTATTTATATCAGACTACCACTTGTATATGTGAAACTAGACTTATTTCAGTTTATGATTATTGATGTATATCGGAGTTACTCCTGATAAAATTGGTTTGATATATCTCCAACCTTAATACACTTGACAATATGTTTACCTGTAAGACAGAACATTAAGTTAATAATAAATATTCTATTACAATGTGTTGACGCATGCTATGACCATGAAAAATGATAAGATATTACTTCTAACATGTACTAAAATACTTCAGTGTTGTTTGTCAATTCTCAATATATGTTTTATGTGTAGATGACAATACGTAGCCATTATATTCATAGCAAGTTATCCCGTTTGCAATAGTCATATTTAATGAGAGACACACACCCATGTGGTATTAAGTTTCACAAATGTATGCAATCAGGCTCTGTCTTGTGTAAGTCTTTTAATGTAAGTTAAATAGACGCCACATTACTGTCTAGTATGTGTTATATGTCGTAGAATAGTTTATAAAATTCAGACAATATGGTGTTCAAATAAAGTATCTATAAATAAAAGATAAATAAGTCATCTTTAAGTAAAGCCTAATCCATCACGGCTGGTCGCATAATTGATTCAACTCACTAGGCCATGTCATTCACCTTCAGTGAACATGTCTAATTCAGCTAAAATCATAATGTAATAAAAAATGTCATTGTTCAAGAATAATGTTACTATTTCTATATTGAATCTTAAGGTGAATTCTAACTATATCGTATGAATGTTGAATTGATATTCTGTATTACAATTGTTGCATATTTGAATAAGTGACTATCATGTATGTTTATTGTAATATGGACTTATGTAACTATTATTATTAATGGAGTTGAAGTTGTTCTGTATTCTATTTATATATCACCTTTTGTATTGAATATGATGTACTGTTAAATATGTTAATGACATTTATTTGACTGATCGTTCTGCTGTTTGTGTGTTAATTTAAGGCATGAAGACCTGGTACCTTTTCCCTATAGCGCAAGTTATAATTCTAGGCCGAAACTTCTAGCGAAAGCAAGAAGCAAGTTTTCAGTTATAAGAACTGAGAGAGGGACAATGAAAACTCTGTGGTCATTTTCCTTTTATCACATAATGCATTCTTCAGAAATGTAAGACAATGGGCAGATGAATGTAAATGCTTGAAATGTCATTTGATAATGGTTTTACATAATTTTAGACATTAATACTAAAGTTGAATTTATTCTAATCCTTCAATTAACATACATACACCATTTGAGGTACATATCCTATATTAGAATGAAATGTGTTTAATGAAATTTATAAGATGTCATTATGGTTGAAAAAGGTTGTTGTTGTTGTTGTTGTTGTTGTTGTTGTTGTTGTTGTTGTTGTTGTTGTTGTTGTTGTTGTTGTTGTTGTGGTGGTGGTTGTTGTTGTTGTTGTTGTTGTTGTTGTTGTTGTTGTTGTTGTGGTGGTGGTGGTGGTGGTGGTGGTGGTGGTTGTTGCTGCTGCTGCTGCTGCTGCTGTTGTTGTTGTTGTTGTTGTTGTTGTTGTTGTTGTTGTTGTGGTGCTAGTGGTTGTGGTTGCAGTTGTTCATGTTTGATAGTCATATGTCGCTTTAGACTATCTGGCCAAGAATATGTCTTGAAACATACTGGACAGGAGTACATTATGCCTTCTTACTGTAACGATCTGGCTTTCCCTGTTTTGGAAGAGACTTCTTTTTGTGTGATGTGTCTTCTTTAACTTTCTTGTCAGGAATGACACACACTTTCTGTGCTCTCCTTTGTATAGCCCTTCCGCGTTTCTCTTGAGCTTTGGCTTGCTCCACGACTTGTTGTGTTGGAGAGACAAAGTTAATTTTGGGTTGTTCAGAATAAGGCATGGCCAGTGCTTGTTCTTTTCGTTTCCTTTCTTCCAAAATTTTAGGCTATTCTGGATCATAAAGCTCCAGTGTTCTGTCAACAGACAAGTTGCCGTGCTGTGCACATTTACCCTATACTTGCAACATATAATAGCGAGTCCATTTCTCGGTGTCTGGGACAAAAAGTTTATACTGACTCATGGTGATGTGTCCTCCCTGAATGTTCTGAAGCAAATGAGATCGAGATAATGACTAACCTCATTTGCTTCAGAACATTCAGGGAGGACACATCACCATGAGTCAGTATAAACTTTTTGTCCCAGACACCGAGAAATGGACTCGCTATTATATGTTGCAAGTATAGGGTAAATGTGCACAGCACGGCAACTTGTCTGTTGACAGAACACTGGAGCTTTATGATCCAGAATAGCCTAAAATTTTGGAAGAAAGGAAACGAAAAGAACAAGCACTGGCCATGCCTTATTCTGAACAACCCAAAATTAACTTTGTCTCTCCAACACAACAAGTCGTGGAGCAAGCCAAAGCTCAAGAGAAACGCGGAAGGGCTATACAAAGGAGAGCACAGAAAGTGTGTGTCATTCCTGACAAGAAAGTTAAAGAAGACACATCACACAAAAAGAAGTCTCTTCCAAAACAGGGAAAGCCAGATCGTTACAGTAAGAAGGCATAATGTACTCCTGTCCAGTATGTTTCAAGACATATTCTTGGCCAGATAGTCTAAAGCGACATATGACTATCAAACATGAACAACTGCAACCACAACCACTAGCACCACAACAACAACAACAACAACAACAACAACAACAACAACAACAGCAGCAGCAGCAGCAGCAACAACCACCACCACCACCACCACCACCACCACCACAACAACAACAACAACAACAACAACAACAACAACAACAACCACCACCACAACAACAACAACAACAACAACAACAACAACAACAACAACAACAACAACAACAACAACAACAACAACAACAACAACCTTTTTCAACCATAATGACATCTTATAAATTTCATTAAACACATTTCATTCTAATATAGGATATGTACCTCAAATGGTGTATGTATGTTAATTGAAGGATTAGAATAAATTCAACTTTAGTATTAATGTCTAAAATTATGTAAAACCATTATCAAATGACATTTCAAGCATTTACATTCATCTGCCCATTGTCTTACATTTCTGAAGAATGCATTATGTGATAAAAGGAAAATGACCACAGAGTTTTCATTGTCCCTCTCTCAGTTCTTATAACTGAAAACTTGCTTCTTGCTTTCGCTAGAAGTTTCGGCCTAGAATTATAACTTGCGCTATAGGGAAAAGGTACCAGGTCTTCATGCCTTAAATTAACACACAAACAGCAGAACGATCAGTCAAATAAATGTCATTAACATATTTAACAGTACATCATATTCAATACAAAAGGTGATATATAAATAGAATACAGAACAACTTCAACTCCATTAATAATAATAGTTACATAAGTCCATATTACAATAAACATACATGATAGTCACTTATTCAAATATGCAACAATTGTAATACAGAATATCAATTCAACATTCATACGATATAGTTAGAATTCACCTTAAGATTCAATATAGAAATAGTAACATTATTCTTGAACAATGACATTTTTTATTACATTATGATTTTAGCTGAATTAGACATGTTCACTGAAGGTGAATGACATGGCCTAGTGAGTTGAATCAATTATGCGACCAGCCGTGATGGATTAGGCTTTACTTAAAGATGACTTATTTATCTTTTATTTATAGATACTTTATTTGAACACCATATTGTCTGAATTTTATAAACTATTCTACGACATATAACACATACTAGACAGTAATGTGGCGTCTATTTAACTTACATTAAAAGACTTACACAAGACAGAGCCTGATTGCATACATTTGTGAAACTTAATACCACATGGGTGTGTGTCTCTCATTAAATATGACTATTGCAAACGGGATAACTTGCTATGAATATAATGGCTACGTATTGTCATCTACACATAAAACATATATTGAGAATTGACAAACAACACTGAAGTATTTTAGTACATGTTAGAAGTAATATCTTATCATTTTTCATGGTCATAGCATGCGTCAACACATTGTAATAGAATATTTATTATTAACTTAATGTTCTGTCTTACAGGTAAACATATTGTCAAGTGTATTAAGGTTGGAGATATATCAAACCAATTTTATCAGGAGTAACTCCGATATACATCAATAATCATAAACTGAAATAAGTCTAGTTTCACATATACAAGTGGTAGTCTGATATAAATAAGCATTTAGAAGTACACTACTCAAGCACACATAAACATAGTTGATGTCTCTATTTTTAATTTATTATATATTTTCAGGGGAAGATTTTGGAAAACTAATGTCTAAAAATCATTTCCAACACCAGTTTACAGTTTTATGATAAAAGTCACAGTTTGATATTAATTTTTTTTCTGTCATTTGGTTATAAAAGATATAAGTTCTATTATTATGAATGAATGAATATCTCTTTTATTCTTTGTGACACGTGCCCGAGAGCCTTTGTGGTTTAAGAATTAGGAGGTATACAATAGAAAAGGGGTCACCCTAATTATGTTCATAACTCAGTTAAGTCACCATAGCAACATATATGACGTTACCTAAAAATAGATAATTTTCAGCGCATATGGGAAATAGGCCAGAGATGTTCCCGCTTACTCCATACAGATACGCCAATCACAGTAGACACGCGCCTTTGTTTGTTTATTCAGTCCGGTGTGTTCGTAGTCTGTTTGTATTAAGGATTAACGCTCCACTGTCCTGTGGGACATCTAAAGTGGTCAACAGCGAGGCAAATTTCCACTACAACACAAACTGAGTGCAAGTCTTTTATTTCAGATTGAATATTTAATAAGTGAAGGAGTGTGAAAAGAAAGCTCATGATAATTAAGCTTTTGTTTTCCTTAATAAGACAATCAACAGATTGACACAATATTAACACGTTTTATGTAGTTACTCTACTGAAATCCCAATTTATTCAAAGTGTTGACATTCTAGTGATATGTTATATATGTTAGATATCTGTGATTTTTCTTTTACAACATTTAAATAACTGAACAAATTACCTGTATTATATGTGAGAGATGTATGGAATAAGAACAACATTTATTTTCAGGGGGACATTTTAGAAAACTAATGTCTATGTTCGCATGTGTTTTACAAAGCTAAAACAGGCTGTGAAAATGCAAAGCAAGTTAGGGCTTCCAAGGGGTGTAAATGTGAGGGCGAGTCACACTCGGGGAGGTCATTGTATCCTCGGATCCCATTATCCGGTCATTGTTGACAGAGTAAACATAGTGGATCGCCGCATGTTTGTTATAGTTAAACCTTTCACAGGTTCATCTAAGGACACTGTTGAGCTGACTGAAGCAAATGATATCAGTCTGACCGAATTTTAAACAAATCGGTCAATTCAATTAACAATTAAATTGGTCAAACCATATATACGACACTGAGAACACCTGTGCTACAGGTCTGGACATGTCTGAGAAAATCAGTTTGACCGAATTTTCGGTCCACTCTATAAATATCCTATACAAGCCCTAATTAAAAAATATCCAAAAAATATCCTATACAAGCCCCTATCAATAATTTTAGGAGTATACAGGCTCCTATCAATAAATTTAGGAGTAAATTTGGGAGTATGCAGGCCCCTCTACTACTCGTGGCCTCCCCAAAAAACGTACGAACGAATTGCACGCACGATGGGTTGTGACAGGGGCTATATCGGGGTTCATATTTTTCATACGATGCCCTAGGGCAAAATATCACTTTGTCATGGTGACGTGACGTCATAAACAATACTATGACGTCACGCGTCGTCTATGACATTGCGTTCTAAATCCGGCGAAGGTGGGTCGCCAGCCTATTGTTGAACGTGGATTTTAGTGTATTTCATTAATTTCACGACTTCGGTAATAAACAGAATATCATATTCGTATCTATGTCATACTATGTTTACGACACTCATGCCTGAATATCGATATATCCCTCGCTCTCGCTCGGGAAATACTAATATTCAGGCACGAGTGTCGTAAACATAGTATGACATAGACACTCATATAATATCCTCTATGTATTCCGATTCAGAGGTGGTTAAACCGTTGCTCATTGTTGTTCAAATTATTGTTCATCAATTCACTGCATGGGCCTAATCGGTTTCGCAGAATTCTAGTAATTAAATTTTCAACGCATAATAACATATTGTACTTTGCTATTTACGTGAAAACATATTATAATGAAATATTTATAGGGATTTCGTCTCGTCTTTTCGTGGCCGTTTTTTTAGACCGCTAATAATGAAAATTTACCCAAAATAAGCGCATCTTGGGATTATGCTCCTTACTTCCTCATCGAGTCACGATTTAAATCGTGTGTGTATGGAAACCGCAAAAAGTTAAATTCGTATGTAGGATTAAGCCTCAAAGGTCAATTCTGGGAATCATGGTTTACATGTGAATAACGTGTCGTGCATGTACCGCTAACTAAGCATAGGAGATATACTCCAGAAGTGTTATAATTAACGGACAGTAAGAATATTGTCTAACAAAACTTATTTCGATTTTGTTAAAATAATTGACCATAGACATGCTCATAAGTAAAGAAGACCAAATGAGACAAACCGAATTAAGGTTTATTCTGTTATTTACATAATCGAAGAACCGTCAAAGTCTATGATCTTTTAAATAGCTCGGTCAATAAAAACGATGAAGCCGATGTAAAATGTGATAAAAGCAGGGATATTATATGCAGTAGGCTTTGTGGTCTCTGTGGGATTTTATTAGAAACGAGAAATCCATCACAGAAGAACAGTGGTTGGGATTGAAAATTACCTCTGTGTATTGTATTTTATATATGCATCTAGCACATGTAGCATATTTCCAAATTCAATTATGAAAGTCAGTAATTCAACGGTTTGATTCATTATGAACTTTCACAGCAAATAACTGCATGGCTTAATTTCATTTCGGAAACAACGATTTCCGTCCTACTCCTAGATATGAGTATTGTAACTCTTTGTCATCTGAAAACTTCCTCTCCATTTGCATGTCCAGTTATTTGTTATTGCTAATACGTTCAAAAAGTCTCATATATATCCTGTGTGCTTGTTTGTGTTATCGCAACCATTGTATTTGCACAACTTCCCCATATGTGACGTCATAAAGAAATACAACACCGGGTCTCCAAGCTGGCAGTCGAACGAAAAGCTGACCATTGTTAAGTTCATACACGGAACGCCACTTTTAAAGGGCCAGTGGCACGTTTTTTCGCTGAAATAAGTTGATGAAATGTATTTGAAAAATAATGTCACTAATAGTAAAACACCCTTCTCTCTTCGGAAATTCAAGTTAAAAAATGAGGGCGCATGGTTCCGTAAAGCCATGAGAATCATTTTTGTCATTCAAAATAATAAATTGTGGTCACAGTAAAATGGCCGCCATGCAAGTTTTGCTTTATACGCAACAGCTTTATTACCACTACGGATAATTGGTTTGTGTAATAAGATGTTTTACCCTCTAAAGTAAATATGAATGGCATAAACTATCATTACAAATGGGAAATTTGAAAAAATAAAATTTGCAAAAAACGTGCTACTGCAATCAGTTTCAAACATACGATATGTGCAAATGTGAAATATATTCAACAAGGAACCATCGTCTTTGCATGAGTTCAAGTATCATCAGTTGTCGTATGCCATTCGACATCAAACTATAAGTTATGGGTATAATTAGTATAATAACAATAACATTGTGCATTTATCATGAATCCTACTAAATTTAGAACACCATTTTTGATCAAGTTGACAGTGAATGTACATGTACATCATAATAGTTTATCGTAATACTATCCTTGGAGTCTTTTAGCATATATACTCGTGAGGGATTGCCCGAGCAGAGTTTATTGCAAATCAGCGAGTGACCAGCGAAATGTACTGATCCTTAATAATTCTTAACTTTTATAATGGCTTTTGTGTAAAGAATGGATGAAGTCCGTAGTGCTAAGAACATTTTGAGAATAATTACCCTAGGTCATTATTTGGTCTTCACTCCTTCAATGTTTTTTAAATTGATTTTGAATGTCTTTGATAAGCAAATATATTTTGTGGGGAAATAAACCATTCACGATTCTATTCCTCGTGGTATAGTAATGTTTTTGGTGAAGTCAATTCTTAAAGAATACACCGAACGGCAAAAGAAATTATACTTTATTTTTAACAGAGTCAGACACAATATATCTGACGGATTATGTCGATTTTGAATGTTTCTGATGATGATTGATCTCGTGCAAAATAAAATAAATGTAAGTACACATGAGTACGGTATAGTTGTTTCTATGAGCGCTAAACAATTCAATTTCAATTTTAAAAGGAATACATTATCTCATAAAAATGAAGTATTCTGTACTATCGATCTGTATTGATAAATATTTTATTTTTAATAGCCTTATTGGATCTGTTACAACTTATATGTCCCGTACTTACCTAGCCGTAGTATAACTTGGTTGGGTAAGGTAAGCTGTAACCCGAGTCATAGGTTTACACGCGTCGATTTTAATGAGATCTCCCTGGCTGAATGTTGTCGCTTCGTTACTTCCATAGATACCTTCACAAACTCGTACAAGAGTTGGTAAATCCTCGATGATATCCGTCAGTTTGCATGTATCTTCCGACCAAAAACCGTCGTCACCATAAGCCGCCATGTCGCATTGCGCTGCTGTCTACAACCCCTTGTCAGTGTATACTATATGCCATGTTATCTCATCTGTTGTGGGCGCTGCAGCCAATCATTTGTCGCTGAAACGTTTTAATTAAAATCAGGCGTTCGGATAAATTTAGAAGTTGTTATCAAAACAAGTTTCACTTAATGAGTGAGTGATTTCAAAACTAGAGGCCGATTTGCAGCGTTTTAAAACAGAAACAGTATATTTGAATTTAGGGCTCCTTTATATTCGAGGTATGGAGGATTCAAGAATTCAAAGGAAAGGAATAGTTTAGATAGAAATGTCCATCTCTCTTATAAACATTTAACTCCAGGAGTTATTTGGGATGTTCCGGATTAGAATATGTTGTGTTTAAGTTCATGAGCATCACAGAATATGAGTGTTGCTCCACTAAACCAAAAAGGACATAGACTCTAATAATGATAATAATAAAGATAATAACAGTATATATATTTAGTAATGTTTTATTTTTTATTGTATATGGTGCCATTTATACATATAAATTAACTTTTAATTATTAGATAACAAAACAAACTCATGTAACTTGTTATTAATCTGCATCACCTTTACGATTTCGCTTCATGTACTTTGCAATAAAAAATTATCCTAAAATCTCAAACTTGTGATCTCAAAGTTGTGTACTCACTGCAAAAATAACGAAGCTCGAGAGTCAAGCCTCTAACGTCATACGGTCAGAGAATGACCAATCACATTAAGCATATCGAGAGTCCAGAAGGTTTTCCAGCACAGGCTTCTGTACATTACTAAAAGGCAATTATTTAGTGCGTCATATCAACCACTGTCATTGAACAACTGTCACTTGTATGAAAACGAAATCTTGACTCCAGGACATTGCCTGTGTAGCGAAGCGAGCAATGTAAGATGGGCGTGTTTGCTGAGTGGCCATCCTGTCTGAAACCGGACTTGTATGTTGATTTCAGGAACTATGCATTATAAAGACTCACGGAAATAGAAATCAAATAGTTGTTGGTGTTTAGTGTTTCATGAAATTTCAAGAAATGTTATGATAACTATATATGTTTATATTTCAAACTTTGCCTATTTATTTAATAAAACAAATAATGGAACACTAACATTGCATCCAAATGAAGTGAATACAAAAATCTTTAAAAAATATCTTAATATTTTTGTTTACATATGTTTAATATATCAAAAAAATTCAGGTAAGTAAATAAATATGAGATGTTAAAAATAGAATATATGTATCACCTGGACATAATGAATTAAGGGTGAGATGTTCTTAAGAAAATATATTTAAAGTATATCTCAATTGCAAATTCTGAGATACTCATTTGTAAATATCATTTTATTTCTATTTCCGTGAGATCCGGGTCACTTTGTATAACTATATAAGTTGTTATCTCGTGTAATGTATTTACGTTAATAAAATCATTGTCAATATCAAGTACTGTAATTGATTTGTTGTTTCCTCAGTTGATGATAAGATCGTGTTATTTGTCATGAAAACCCGTATATCCTCAATTCAGATATTTTAGCGTGTGAAAATATCAGTTTCACACTAAGCATGCCGTTATTTTTTAAAATGATGAGAATGATTTACTCGGTGCATGTTTTCATCAAACAGTTATTAATACTGAACAGCGATACGTGAATATCAAATTAGACAAATCGTTAGTCCACAAATTATAATTAATTAATCAGTCCCTCGGTTCATGACAAGTACATATACAAGTACGTAATTCCATTATACATGTGTACAGTCAATTATCGTGTCAGAAAATATTAACTCATTAATTCATTATAATAGCCGGGAGGAGTATGTTTCTTTTCCTTTTTTTTACCTGAACGTTTTGATATCCTTATTTTACGATTAAGACCAGGTAACCGCCACCTACCTGAATAGGTTGATTGTTGGCAAAATGTTCCTAGAGAAAACCGAAATTGATGTGACTTCTCTGTCGTCCGATATGAACGTTATTGTTTTAAATCTGAAGTTTTATTACTTCATGGACCCATCCATTTACTTTCTTATACAGACAGACAGGTATTCTGGCAGGCAGATAGACATGTACAGACATTCATTCAGCACTAAGGTCCAAGGCCCATAATACCTATATACAAAATTGTACTAAGCGCACATACAAGATAACAGGTTTATGTATTGACATTTTTAGCTCGTTTTATGTATACATTTCTTAAATATTATGAATCTCATTTACTTATGGAAAGCAAAACACTGTTCTCATCTACAAAAAAAACTTGTAACCAAAAAACCTCTCAAGGTAGTTTTATTCCACTGAGATGAACTAAGATTTGTTATTGGCCATCTTGACGTGTTCATCAAGGTGTAAATATCATACAATTAAACTGAATCAAGCCCCGTCATATCTATCTGAACTTATAACTGTGTACTCCCCCATCAGAACTCTCAGATCACAAGATCAACACCTCCTCTCCGTTTCTAAAGTGCTCCTCTCATCATTTAGCAAGAGGTCCTTCCAGTACGTGGGTCCTACTCTATGGAACTCACTCCCTCTCCATATCAAACAATCCGCCACACTAGAAACTTTCAAAATAAACCTCAAAACCTTTTTTTCCACAAAAGCCTTTCTCTAACGAAAATCCACTTCTCATATCATTTCAATGTGTACAAATTTCCTTTTTTCATTTATTATTTGTATGTATTATTTCCATAATATTATGTAGCGCCTTGAGCATATACTAGTGGGTGGAAAATGGCGCACTAAAAATATCCATTATTATTATTATTATAATTGCTAAAATAGCATAAGTTATATAGCGAATGGTTAGTCACGTTATAACAGAGTTAATGAGTAATTCACAATCGTCAGGGGGGGGGGGGGGGGGGGGGGGGTCAAAATTCCTGTCGGTCGAATCCTTCTGTTAAACAAAAGACTGTAATTGTTATATTTACATTTTAGTATTTCAAAATAAAATTAAAAATGTATTGTTAATAAGATTGTTAGTATAGGGTCTGATTGTTATGAAACTCAGTCTCATTAAAACCAGACGGTAATTAAGTTGCACTTTAAACTTCTTGACAATATAGTGTAACATAGGACAACTTTATTACGGTGTGATTTTAATGAGACTGATCTTTATTGGACATTAATTACATGATATAATAAAACATATTCATTTAATACAATATATTAGTATATACCCCAAAGTGCGTCGAGGAGGTACCAACCTCAGGAAGTACCAACCCCCATCGTTAATTTGGTATGACAAGACTGGATATATGAATAATTACTGTTTTCCAAAGCATCAGTAAATAAAACCTTTCTCATGCAAAAATGCCAAATGGACCTTTTATAAAAAAAAATTCAACTTGGTTGAAAATATACCACAAACTGTTCATCTTAAAGGAGCAGTAGCACATTTTTTGCAAAATTTATTTTTTCAAATTTCCCATTTATAACGATAGTTTATGTCATTTAAATTAACTTTAGAGGGTAAAACATCTAATTACACAAACCAATTATATGTAGTGGTAAAAACTATGTTGCGTATACAGCTAAAATTGCATGGCGGTCATTTTATTGTGACCACAATTTATTATTTTGTATTACAAAAACGATTCCCATGACTTTACCGAAACATGTACACTCATTTTAAACTTTAAATTCCGAAGAGAGAAGGACGTTTTACTATTGTTGAAATTATTTTTCAAATACATTTCATCAACCTATTTGAGCGAAAAAACGTGCTACTGCCCCTTTAATATATTTAATAAATCTGTTATTCTACGTCTTTGATATGACAAAAACTCCATTTTCCACCCTAGCTTACGATGTTCCTACCATAACATTACTTATTACACCATATGAAATTACTTTTGTTGTTTCATTCCAAATAGGCGTCTTGTTATCAGTCACCATAACCGAGCGTGTTCGCTGTACGAAAGTTTACGGGACGAAGTACGAAACCTCATATTGTCAACTGGGTTTTCGCTCCACTGTAACAGCGTTTCGTCTCAAAAGCAGGATGCACAGTTTCATAAGTCAATTTTGATTATTTTATATTCAGCATTTATTCATCATAAATCTACATGAAATCCAAAACAGTCTCATTAAAAAAATACTAATGTTTACATAATCATTTATTTTTAAAATATAAACAAAGTTGTTTATCCGAGCACCTGCTCGGGTTCGAGGTTATTCAGGGCTGATGTAAACATGGCTGAAAGGTGAGATTTCAACAGTCGGAATTAATATATTGATGACTTTATTTAGAAATATCAAGTCTGTGAGAGAAGCGAACTGTTTACATCTACTTTTGTTTCAAAATCATATGTGAATATTGCCAATAAGGTCACGTCATACGCAGATAAAATAAACGAGGTCAAATACACGATGTTACAATTTTGCTATTTATAGTAACATTCACTAGTTCGGACATGAGTTACGTCCCTTGGCATTTCTCGCATTTCGACAAAGGCGACTTCCGGTTGTGTGTAAACAGTTGTAATCATGTAGTAAACAAGTCAGCTTTCAAAGCCTCTACAAACGACATTAATTGACTTTAGAGGTGGCTAATAGTATCAACGTGTTCTTTAATCCATGAAGAATGCATTTCATTCACAGATTTGTTATGACAAAGCGTAACTGCTCCAAAAATATGAGTAAAAGAGAGAATGGTGCAGTCGCCTTTACACACGTATTGAGTTGGTTTGGGTAGTAATTTATACCAAGGTTCTAAGCCCTTTTGAGCTGGTAACCTGTCAGTATAAATTCTGTAATTAATATGTTTGCATACTTTGAACATGTTTGCACTATGGTTCTGACTTGTTGTGCAGTGACATGTAGGAACAACTCTGATAAAGTTAAGAAATACTGCTTTGGATGAGAGGCTTCTAGGCTGTCACATAGGTGTAACTGTGCATCTCCTTTATTTATTTATTTATTTATTTATTTATTTATTTATTTATTTATTTATTTATTTATTTATTTATTTATTTATTTATTTATTTATTTATTTATTTTCAAAGACAAATTTGTAATAAATTACTGTGTATATAGATCTACATAATGATAATTACAAGTTTTCCCCAATTTGTGAAAATAAAGTGTGTGGAAATTAAAACATTTTAAAATTGATGTTTTGCTTCACCTTAATTATATTTATAACACATATGTAGTTTCAGGGTTTGTTAGAACATTAATGAAGGTGTATCTTGTCATTTTACATGCAAATTCCAATGGAATTATTTTAGAATCCTATTATTATTATCCATTATCTGGACAATACTTAAATTAATATTCTACTGTGAGGACACCCAATGTTCCAGGTTCGTTCCTTACTATGAGAGTTATTTGCAGTTAGCACAATACTTTTACTTTAATCTCTTACACATTTTCTGATTGATTGATAGCCTGTAATCTAACTATTCACAAACAAATGTCAAAGCCTGAAGGTTGAAGCTTAGAAATATCATATCCTTTTTTTTCAATAAATTCTATAGTTGTAATTTTCACAGACTTCAAATCTTAAATTAAGTAAGAAAATATAATTTTATAATTTATAAGTTTTACATTTTTAGATGCTGCTGAAAATTTGTTTATTCATTTCTTAAGTGTTTTGCAAAGATATGTATTCATACAGCACTGGGGACAGAAATGATTTTGCACGAAAATAGGGTCACCTTATAAACATACGTCTCTTATGAAATCAGAATTTTGTTTTCAGCTTGCTTGCACTTTGTGAGTGGTCGACCGTCACCAGAAAACCCAACTTAAAGACTGCAACGCTTAGGCAGCTCCCATACTTTCCTTTTGTATCAATTCTCTTGTGACAGCCCATCTTCTGAATTTTATATTCTTTATTGCAAACATACATGTTACACACAAATAGAACAGACATGCAAATTACATCATGTTACATCCATCACTTAATCAATTGATTTAAATGATGGAACAATAGTTCTTCCTCTTCAGGTGGAGTACATTCCTCGACTCAGCACTTGCTTACACTGGGAAGAGCAGGAAGTTCTGGGATTGTCGACATCTGCATTTTGTAGAATTGTTCAATTTGTCAGAATAAAACAAACATCTATGGACATCTACATGGAACGTGTTCATCTGCAGTTTTTATATAATTAAGAGAGTGCTATGCGTTAAAAAGGTTTGTAATGAATAATCAGCAAATTCTCAAAGGCGACTCTATATGACGAATTTACTACATGACATTTTCCTATTTCAAACTCAACTTTCTGGATTGTGCGTCATAACGCCAAACATACAAATAAACTGTACCTGTTGAAGTTGGAGTATCATGTACTAATATACGAATACAAAGTTGTCAGGGGTATACATATTACAGCGACCAGCGTATCTTTTCGTGTTACAAGCAAGTGTCTCTGTGAGGACATGCTGGTTTCACCAAACTTGTCAAAGATGACAACCATGATTCCAAGATCCCATTTAAATGAATTTGTTTGTGGTTTCCATGGCCTGAACAGCGAGTCTATGAGGAAGTATTTTGTCTTGATCATATCTCCTCAAATAAAGATGTTTGCTTTATAACAATTTCTACACATTTCAACCATAGTACAATATTACCAATATCTTAATTATGTTTTTGTGGTTATCAAATTATGACAAAATGTAATATTTGTAGAATTGTCATATTGTCCTTTTGAAGCGTCTCTCTGAAACTGATTTCACTCTTTTGAAGCTATTTTATTTTACCAATGTTGAAAGTAAGGGTATATGAGTGAATCTAATTCTTTTGTTTAAAAAATGATATTTCTTATAGTGACATATTTCGAATCCATGCTTCCTTGTGTTAGTGTTACTTTTATTATCTAATCAGTATTGTGAATATCCAATGAGGGTGCAATATGCACACTGTCTGTGAAGGTTGCCACATCAGCATGTTCATACTTATATAAGGATATATAGAGGCTTATAATAATCATTTTGGACATTGAAGGAAAATACAAATATTCAGAGTATTTCATTTTGGAATCTTAAATCTTACAATAATTGTCATGGACAAAATATTGTGACAACAAAGACAAGTACTCATTGAAGAGTTGGCATGCTTTGTCTTATCATGGTATTGTAAACAATGAAGTGGGCGTGGCAGACACGTTTAGTGTTGGAAACATTAATAAAAAAAAAGTAGATATTATTTTTTTGAAACTTTGTAACAAGTCACAATACTGCAACAGACTTAAAGTACACAATAGAATGACAATTTTGATTTCATGATGTAGGAAGAGTGGTCCATTTTTTTTTTAAATTCAGGATTTGATTCCTGGGAGTAGTGATATTGTAAGTGTCATTACTCAGTAACTAAGCATTGCAAATAGGTACGAACACTTTTTATCTTAAGTTATAACCTTCCTAATGACAAATAACAAAACTATTTTGAAAAAAAATATTTAGAAATGTTTGCGCTACGTTCCATAATACATGGCCACGAGTTCACCATCAGTCCTTTCAGTGGTTTTCAGTGTTTTTTTACGAAGCAAAAGGAAAGTCTTCAATGCTTTGGCACTCAAAAATCTAAACTTATCTAGTTTCATATCATTTAAATCTGCCATCCTGCAATAAAATTTCACATAATAACTTGATAAAAACGATGTTAACAGCTGTAAATCGAGCGCAAATGATACGATATTACTGAAGGAAACTACGACAACAGAAACTTCCTGTCGAAATGTGCGCACGCATCTGCGGTTCGCGGTGCTATTTTTAGTAACAACTAAGATGGCTGAAATTTGTAACATCGTGTATGTCCTAGAGCCTTACAAAACAGGCCAATTATTTTTTTCATTTTTAGACTCGATCTAGATTAAAATACGTAGATCTATGTCGTTATAGAGTGTGTTGTTGCTATTGAAATTCTCTGTTTTTACTGAGGTGTTGGTTTCAATTTGTCCTCAAAATATATGGAATAAATTTGATTATATAATGCCTGGCTCAGTTCATAAAACACTCTAAATCCGAAATTCGATCTGTCACAAAGAGCATTTACGCAAACATCTATTTCTATCAGAACAATACAAAATCAATCTTATTTTGATATACTCTTTATGGTGTATTGTATCTCTTTATTTTCAGTATATGACAGGCCCGTAGCACCGTTTTGAAAAGTGGGGGGGCCGAAATTTAAAAATTTGTAGCTCAGTGGGGGGGGGGGGGGGGGGTTGTGTGTGGAGAGAAAATAAAATAACATTATAAAACAGGTCATATTTTATTCTAATATAAAAGTAACTAACCTAATCTATAATACTAACTATGACACCAGAGCCAGTGAATTAGTACTTTTAAGTTTACTTTACTATTTTTTTTCAATACACAGGAAAGATCATCAGGCAGCTCTTAGCCTAACCAAGGATGAAAATAGTTATCATTTTTAAATCAACACATTGAAAACGGGGTTTTAAAAAAAAAAATTTTTACCAAAATTTATGGGGGGGCCGGGCCCCCCCTGGCCCCCCCGCTTGCTACGGGCCTGTATGATGCAGATTCTGAAAGATAAAATGTATATCAAATTATGTATTGTTTACTTTACCATGTTTACTTTGTTTACATGAATGATTCAAATTGTTTTGAATAGTATGAAAACAACAAATATGAACGTTCTTGATTCAGTTCTGCAGAAAAGGATGGTTCTGGAGAGTCATGGTGGGGAGGTTGGCTCCAGACTGCCAAAGAAAAGGTTGGTGGTGTTCATTTAATTCTCATCCTACTGGATAACCTGGTAAAATGAAACTAATTCTTCAAGTCCTTTTTCAAATTTTGGCACAATGCAGAAAATACAAATTGGCTAAATATCTTTTCTTGTATTTTGTGAGGAATTTATGGAACCATTTAGAAAATTCTGTCAATTAAATCACATTCAGATAAGGTGCATTGAGGGTACTTTTTAACTTTGCTTGTTCATTGAGCAAATGTTGAGACTTAGGCTAATGTAATGATTAGCTGTTGTCAATCCATGTCAAAGGTGCATCCATTCCAGGGTCAAATGTGCCAATGTTATAAATTTATCGAGAAGTACTGTTGCTCAAAATAACCATTTTGATGATAGTCGATTCAATAAAGTGACAATATAAAGGTAAAAGTGGTGATTGATAAAAAACCGGGCAATTCACTGCGATCGTCAGGCATCAATAAGTCAAACCTTATTTTGGAAACTTACTTACAACAGACAAAAAGACAAATTTGGGTTGCCTCAATTTTGTAATTTTTCGAAATTTTATTTCTTCGTTAAGTCTGCGGGGGCCCTGGAATTTGTCAAGAAGGACCTGGTGGAGTTTACGTCGACGATGCAGCGCGACACGACCACAGCAGTCCAGGTGACTAGTACCACACTGCAGGACACCTTCACGGTATGTATATGCATGTACCATTAAAAGTAGGGAAACGGTAATACTCATTCCTTACTGCATTTTATCTGGGTACTGTAGGGTTCATGTCTCGTAACCTTGACTCTAGCCATCAGTGACAATACAAGGAAATCATTGGCATGATGTAATATGAATGCAGATCTATGATTGATTGAATTCATTTAAGGTGAACAACCATGAGTTATGACTGCAACCTATTCAGATCGATACGAATGCTATGTTTTAATTTAACGAGAATCGTTAAATCAAAGATCTTGGTATTTCATTATTTCCTATTATTTCATTTTCTTTAATACCTGACCAAAATTATAATGGGCTTTGATTGTAGTGAACCTACAACCTCATCATTTTCCAACAATTAACTGTTCGTGGTTTGATATCACAGTACATGTAATACATGGCTGTGTATTTAAAATAACATGTTTATAGCACAAACATTGCTTGATAATGCAGTAAAATCATTGACATATGATTAAACAAAATACCTCCCAACGGTGTATCCAAGTAGCTTCAAAACCAACGGCATGTAGTAATTAGCAGATCTCAAAATGATGAGGAACCAATTTCTTACAGCCGGAGAACACAGAAGCTGCTAAAGACAAAATGAAAGAGAGTATAAATGGTTTCTTTGATGGCATAACAAAAGTGTTGACGATTCCTCCTGAAGATAAAGACATGTCCAAGACAAAACCCAGGGACATCGGCTCAGGAGGGGCAATTTACGATCGCTCAAAGGTATGTAACATTTCAAACTAACATGTAGAATTTATAATGTATTGTTGCTATCATTATATTTGTGGCAAATGTCAAGTATGTGTGTTGAATTATACAAGATAAAGAAGGGCCAAGTTTGCTTCCTATGAATCTTTAGATATTTCTGACTATTGTGACAAGAAATCATCTGACTGCAAGATTGTTTCACTATGGTCTGATTATAGTCTGACAACCACAAAAGAATGATCTGACAATGTGACAATGTTACAGTTGATTTTAATTGTAAGAGGGCACGGCAACTTTGTCTTCCGTGGAGAACTGTTCTACATGCAGTAAGGCTTGGGTGCAATGCTACACTGAATTTCAGCACAGTACCGCCCATGGTTCGTTAGTTCCAGCCAATGCAGGTTTCACTGCAATGTATAGCCACCATGGCACTCCAGGCTTTCTCCCAGCAGTAATACTAGCAGCAGTGATACAAGTGAAATACTCTTGAAAGCGACTTTAAAGGGGCAGTAGTATGTTTTTTTGATGAAATAAGTCGATGAAATGCTTTTGAAAAGTAATGTCACCAATAGTAAAACACCTTTCTCTCTTCGGAAAATCAAGTTAAAAAATGAGTGTGCATGATTCCTTAAAGCCCTAGGAATCGTGTTTGTTATTTTGAAATAATAAAATGTGTTCACAATAAAATGGCCGTCATGTAATTTTTGCTTCATAAAAAACACCGTTATTACAACTGCGGATAATTGGTTTGTGTAGTAAGATGTTTTACCCTCTAAAGTAAATGTAAATGACATAAATTATCATTATAATGTGAAATTTGAAAAAATAAAATTTGAAAAAAAAAGTGCTACTCCCCCTTTAAACCCAAACTCACCTCACATTTAGTTGTAAGTCATCTGTGAGCTGGACAGACCTGTTAAGAATGTCTGATTGTAAGATGATCAAAATTGATAGAAAAACATCAACATTTCTTTCTCTGAAAATAGAAGTGTTGACACAAAGGAAACTTGTCTGAAGAAGGAAACATGGTTAGTAAGCTGTTGAAGTTACGAGACTAGAATGCGTCTCAGACAACCACCAGGTGTCAAGATTTAGCCTACCCATTTTCAGAAAATAACCATGTTGTCACATCACCTTGTGTCTTCATTCAAGCAACGACATGACGAACGAATACATGCATTGTTATGAAATTCAACTTTATGATTGAGAGCATATTATCAACTGAGTGGCAGGTGTACCAAATATAACAAGCCATAGTAGATTATATTAATAGAAGAACAACTCTGAAAAAAGGAGATTTTTTACCATTACAACACTGATATGACAAATGTTTTTTAATGATTATTTTCCAAAAATCTATCTCCGTGAAATAAATACACTTAATTTTTCCCTAAATTTTCCAACTTAAACTAAGGCGAGAAATTGCATTAATTAGTAAAGGTGTTTTCCAGTCTAAAAATAGATCCATCTATTATAGAATAAAAAAAAATATGAGCAATGAAAGAAATCGAAATATATAATTTTTTGACGGTTATTTATTTACCATTTCATTTAATTATGTATTTGCTACAGATATTGGAATACTTGTTTTACCCAACTAGCTATTTTTCTTGAATTTTATCATTAATGAGAGTAAAAATTTGTCATAATTTGCTGGTCTTATCTCAATAAAAAAAACATTAAACAGGAAATAATTTGTATATTCTCAGGACATTTAGAAACATAGTTTGTAAAGCAATCGTCACATTTAGTAATGTGTGACAAGGGTACTTTGCAAGAGAGACACGTGCAGCATGTGCAGCACATGGGTTGTTATGGCGACTTGCGCTAGAGACGAGCCTTCATGCTTCGGAAGCGCTTGCTGTTTGTGTAGAACGTATTACGCAAAAAAGGGGACTCTGTTTATATACGTCAGGTACCCGTAGCGCGCACTAGTCGAAGTGATACTTCTCTTTGAAACCAAATTGCAAGACATTGTCTTGATATGAAAATTATTTAACATATGCCATGTTGTAGATAAAAGATTTCTCTGGCGAATGACGTTAAAAGTATATTTTCCACAAATTTGAAACACTAACATCCGTGATGGCTCTTTAGCCTTGAGCACTGACAGGTATTCAGTTGTCTTCTTCATGGGAATTGTTCCACAGCACTTAGAACATGAAATGTGCATGGATACATGCATCATATAAATGGACTATAACTTCCATTAAAGGTACATCCATTGTGTTTCATAAAATTTTATTTGGCTTTAATGTGTTCCAACTCACCTAATGTGCTGTTTACAATAAAAATAAATTCAATCAGCTTGCATATTTATCCCCAATCGCCAAATCATAATTACTCGTTTCCAATTAAAATTTAGTAACATCATTATGCATGTGCAGAAACCGAAACTGCACGATCCAATTACATGCACGGTAGTTATATGACCTATTAAACATTATCAACTAAAAATTGTCTTTTTGTCTATTATAAATAAGATTCCAAAATTACGTTTGACTCATTGACGCGCGCCACACGCTGGTCATTGTCCCGTTTTCGATCAGAAATCACTACTTTTACCTTAATATCGTCAATTTGCTAAGTCTACTATCATCAAAATGGTAGTTTTCGGTAACAGTCGGTACTTCTCGATAAAGTAACACCATTTATAACGTTTGCAATATGTGACCCCCAACAACACAATGGATGTACCTTTAATATGTAATTAGTATGTAATGTGAGCCATTAATACAGTCTAGATCTTTATTCAGCAAGTCTAGATAAACTGAATACTCATGGAACTGAAAGTATTACAAAGATAAAATCAAAAGGATGAAACTACAGTAATTATAAAAATTCCATAGACTAAATTCTAGTCCACTTCCTTTGCTCCAGGTGCGTTTGCATGCGGTCCAAGTGGATCCCAACACGTATCTGAAGGAACCAAGTGGACCTCCTGAATACTTCGAGAAGTGGCTAGAGACGTTTAATCTGGAAACTAAGAAAGGAGACATCTCGGAGCTGCTTGTAGTGAAGGTGGAGGTCAGAGCCTTGTACACTCAACTGGTAGGAATTATCTTTCTTTTCACAACTTTGAAATGTAAACTGTGCCTCTTGAGACTGTGAAGAGCATCTTTTGTTTGCAAGATTACGTTGCTGGGAATGTTTGAAATGACTTTGTAATTGCTGATATTCTCAACATGATTTAAAATACTTTTCACGTAATTTGATTCCTAAAACAGAAATGGTTTCGGTTTTAACTCAATAAATCAAACTTAAAATTGTCTATGAACAAAAATCTTTCTTTAATCTTTCTGGTTTTTCAAATAAAGATAAGAATTCAATATGATGCATACATTTATAAAGGAAGATAAAAGTTGTGAAAGACACAGTGTCACACCTGACCAGGGGAGAGAGACTTCGTGGCACATCCCTACAGAGTCTGTAAATAATTGTGAAATTTAGTTCATTGATGAATACCATGAACAAGGTTGAAAGATATTTAGGTCATTGCTGAATACCATGAACAAGGTTGAAAGATGTTTAGTTCATTTCCAAATACTGTTCTCCAGGTTCCCTCTGAACTGGCCCACTCGGAGTTCTGGCAGCGCTACTTCTACAAGCTTCACCAGCTGGAGCAGGACGAGGCTCGTAAACAGGCCCTCATGAAGCGTGCTGAGACACCCACCGAGGTAGATACACTCGGCTGGGAAGGTGAGCTCACTCTTGACTCGAAAGTCTTTTGCCAGCCATGAAATCTGATATAATTAGCAGGCATTGTAATCAAATATTTCATACTGGCAAGGGTTGTCAAAGACATTTTTCTAGCCTAAGAAGTCGGGTACTAACCAAGACACTCAGATATATTTTACTAACCATGTCATTCTTCTTTTATTTACTTGTAAGGAAGCCGCACACCACGGTAATCAATTCCTGTTTACCAGCCATAAATGTCTTTTTTTTTTACACACATTAGATATAAAAGAACACATTTCCCCCAAGTCCTTCATCAAATGCTTATAAAATTTGGAAAGGACTCATAAAAATTCAAACTGCAAGTCCCCTGGACTCAAAGGTTTTTTTCTAGTATTTGCTTACTCATTGAGGGACTCACTTTTTTCTGCTGGGACTCGCAATAGCTTGTGGTAGCGAGTCTCTGGACTCTGTATGTAAATTTATCACTGCATTTGGACAATGAATGTTACATAGTCAAGATTGTTTCTATTTTTTGTTCATATGTATTTTGTATATCTATGTAATTTGAATGTCATTGAATGAACAAGTCTGAAGGTAAATCTTTCTCTCTAGATGACTGGAGCGGCGATGAGACTGAAGAGTTCGAGAAATTGACAGCATCAGAAGTGAAAGCTGTGCAACAAGAAGACGTCCAATCCCGTCTTGCCCCAGAACCGGAACGAACTGACAACTCGAACGGAAAGATAAACAAACAGGTCGATAGTGAGAGTCTGAATAATATTGTACAGCCTACCAGCACTGCAAGCACAAGTGATAGCGAGTCAAACACTTCCTCCTCTCCTCCGGTTGTGACAGGGACTAAAAATTATCCATCGAACAATGAACAAACTGATACTTTGCCACCTGTTTCAAAATGTGATTCAACGGAGAAGGAAACCAAAGGACAAACTGAGGACCAGGCTGAGGACGTTTCACAGGAAGAAGAAAATACAGAAAGTTCACAGGTGACGAATGTTCCTGGACCAAAAATGCAACAAACATCCTCAGAAACAGATTCTAAAATGCCGCAAATGTCCAAGGAAAATGACCCAAAAATTTCACTGACGTCGACGGAAATTGACCCCAAAATGCCACTGACATCCAAGGAAACTGACTTATTAGCTGCAACTAAGTCAAAGGATGCTGTCGATATAGTAACACCTGAGAAAGCTGTTCCAAATGTACCTAGTGAACCTGAAGGAAGTGATGTAAAGGTCGAGGTGGAAAAGGGAGATAACTCTGTGAGTGAATGTGTTGAAGCAGAGAAGGACATTAAGACTAAGGTGAAGGGGGACTTGGTGATGGTTGGGTCGGACCGTGAATCTCCAACCTCGGATTCAAGTGGATATAAAGGTTCGATTTTCTTAGAATGAGTAGAATATATTTCATTTTACCAATTTCGTACCTCAGTTACCAAATTTATTTGATGTTTTTATTTTCAAAATTTGGATTCCATATATCATGTTTAAATCCTCATAATACAGTTATTAACACTGCAAATAGCCTCAAATGATTTGTTCTTTTCTGTTCACCTTCCTGCCTTTAAGTTTGATGGATCTAAATCCAAACCTCTTCAGTCTGTGATCTTCCCCTTTATGGTTTCTAGTGGAGTTATGTTTTCTTTGCTAACTAGTTGCCCTAAAACTTGTTTTCCCTGTTTTGTTTGCTCCTGCATGCGTCTTGACGTTGTTTCTCGTGGTTACACAGACTTCCTGCGCTTGATTCCAGAACCGAGTGTGGACGACGATTGGGAACAAGACTTTGACGTGGACCTCACCGAGGAACAGAAGAAAGCTTATGAGGAAATAAACAAGAAGTTGGAAGAAAACTTGGATAGTCAGGTACCATTCTACATTTGACTTATTTGGCAGTAGCATGTTTTTTTCGCTGAAATAAGTCAATGAAATGTATTTGAAAAAAAATGTCACCAATAGTAAAATCCAGTTCAAAACTGAGTGTTAATGGTTCTGTAAAGTCATGGGACTCGTTTTTCTCATTTGAAATAATAAAATGTGTTCACATTAAAATGGCCACCATGCAATTTTTGCTTTATACTCAACACCGTTATTGCCACTACGGATAATTGGTTTGTGTAATAAGATGATTTACCCTCTAAAGTAAATATAAGTGACATAAACAATTGGTAAAAATGGGCAATTTGAAAAAATAAAATTTGCAAAAAACATGCTACAGCGCCTTTAAGCTTTGATTGATTGATTATCTTTTGTCATTGGGTCAACTTACACTTCAATATGACATTATGTTTTGACACATGATTTTGTTTAGATGCAAGAGAAATGTAAGAGAACATGTGACCGTCAAATATTGTTTACATAATATGAGAATATTATCTTCTATTCAAGGGCATTGTGTTGGGTCACAAAGCCCCTCTGGTTACACACAAGATCTTACACCATGATCTGCAAATATGGTGTTTTGTCTTTAAATGACAGTTGCAAAACTGACATAGTATGATTGAGTTGACGTTCTAAGTGCACTTAGTGCATAGCAGAAAAATATTCAAAAGGGAAAATTAGGAAAATAAGGATACCCTTAAATTAAGGAGGGATTTGGTTCTATATAAGAACATTGTAAATTTGTCAAAAATCATCCTTAGATCTTAGAGAATGTATAAACCTGATCCGATTTCTCTCAGATCTTCAACTTTTATATATACCGTATGTATATATATATTATTTTTTTTTTTTAAACAACAATTTTATCAATTTAAAAAATTTCAATTTACAGGAAGACGACTGGGAAAACTGGGAGTGAACAATTACCGTATATTACCGGGTATAAGTCGACCCCCCTCCTTGACCCCCTAATTTTTGGTATCAAATTCTCGACTTATACCCGGTAATATACGGTATATGAAAACAATCGGTGGTATATCCTTTGTAAATAGATTTAGTCTTCAATTTCACTTTTATCATGATTGTTTTTGCTATGTGAAGGGGAAAATTGATATTTGAGTTGATTGATTATCTATAATGTTGATCTTTACTCCTTAATATTAAAAGTCCTATTTTGCTTGTGATATGTATATTTTCTTTGATGTATAAGTGCTTATAAACGCATGAATTTATTCTCTCTAAATGAGATGCTCATGTTCTGTATTTTCATAATCAGTGGATCCTCATTAAGGCTGCAACGATACACTAGACTCACAATGCTATATAATCTTGAAATACAATTCATAGTCCTGAAAGGAAGGCCACTGTCGTTTAGCATTAATATATAAACGGTCATGTTTATTCTAGGTAGAAAAGTGGAAAAAAATGCATGGTTTTCATGTCCTCATCCTTATATCTGCTAGAATTGTACTGCCCTTTTCTTCTTTTGTAAGGATGCAATTTAATTTTTATATCAATATTTATGGCATATCTAATGCAATATTTTTAGTATTGATAAAACACTCTTGGTGAATTTGTATCCATTATTTACATGACACTGAAAATATCAATTAAATATCAAACGGTAAGTGTTTTTTTTCTGCAGACAATTATAATTTACTGAAGATGATGATGGTTGATGTCGTGCCTCGTGCTGTGAAGAATAAATGTGACTTCTTGACTCGATCAACGTATTTCAATTTCATAAACAGTTATGACCGACACAAGCAGCTAGGGCGGTTTGCCTTTATTTATTGCTTGTATGTTTAGTTTTCCTTTTATTTTCTGCAATCGGTCAACTGATGTCCGATAGGTCAATTTTCCATTCGGTCAAACTGGATTTACAATCGGACATGTCCGGCAAATAGACCGATTTCTGCATCCCTGGTATGTACCATGTACTGTAAAGCGGTTATTGTTTCAAAATACATCTTTATTTCTGTGTCTTTAAAGCGACGTTAAACAATAACTTACTCACTATTTTTGTGTCATTAAACAATAAATTACTCACTATTTCTGTGTCGTTAAACAATAAATTACTCACTATATATATTTCTGTGTATCGTTGCAGTCTTAACCAATCAAGCCAAGGAACCAGCTGACATGTATATTTAGCAGCTCCGACTAAGTCGGAGCTGCTATCAGTTTTTGCGCAGTTTCCGTCGCCGCCGCCGCACGCGCGTTTTGTATTCGCTATAACTTTTTTCCTAGAAGGTTTTGAGAACTCATATACATAACTTCTTACTTATGCCCCTGGGGAATTTTTTTGACATGTTCATATTCAAGGTCAAAGGTCAAGTGTCACGAGTTCTGAAATCGCTTAAAAAATCCTTGTAAACACGATAACTTGAAAAATATTTGTACTATCAGGCTCTTATTTGGTGTACATCAACTATGGAGAAAGGCCAAAATTTGAAAAGGTTTTCGCTAACATCCGTCAAAGGTCAAGGTCACAGCGAGAGCACGACTTAAGCATGCTTTTGCGAAAATGTCTTATTTTAACTATTAACACTTTGAATCATTACATGATTGTTATACATAATGAAAAGTGATCACTGATTGTGTGACCTTGAATTTAAAAGGTCAAGGTCACGAAACATGTTCAAGGTCACCAGTTCTGAAATCACTAAATAACCTTTTCCCAAGAAGGAATTAACACCTCATATACATAGCTTCTTTCTTATAAACCTGGTGGATGATTTTGACATGTTCACATTCAAGGTGAAAGGTCAAGGTCACAAGTTCTGAAATCGCTAAAAAAAATCCTTGTAAACACGATAACTTGACAAATATTTGTGCTACCAGTCTCTTATTTGGTGTACATCAACTATGGAGAAAGGCCAAGATTTGAAAAGGTTTTCGCTAACATCCGTCAAAGGTCAAGGTCACAGCGAGGGCACGACTTAAGCATGCTTTTGCAAAAATGTCTTATTTTAACTATTAACACTTTGAATCATTACATGATTGTTATACATAATGAAAAGTGATCACTGATTGTGTGACCTTGAATTTAAAAGGTCAAGGTCGCGAGATAGGGTCAAGGTCACCAGTTCTGAAATCACTTAATAACTTTTTTCCATGAAGGTATCAACACCTCATATATATAGCTTCTTTCTTGTACACCTGGGGAAATATTTTGACATGCTCACATTCAAGGTCAAAGGTCAAGGTCATGAGTTCTGAAATCACTACAAAAATCCTTGTAAACACGATAACTTCAACAACTTCTGTGCTATCAGGCCCTAACTTGGTATATATCAACTATGGAGAAAGACCAAGATTTGAAAACTTTTTGCTAAAATCTGTTAAAGGTCAAGGTCACAGCAAGGTCACAACTTAAGCGTGCTATTGTGAATATGCCTTATGTTAACAATGAACACTTTTGAGTCATTGCATGATTGTTATACACAATGAAAAGTAATCATTGATGGTGTGACCTTGAAGGTCAAAGTTCAAGGTCATGAGATATTGGTTAAGACCATGTTAATCTTTTGATCCAATTTTGAAATCAGAAATAGGTTTTAAGAACAAAGTTGTGAAAAGTGACCCCAGTGATGATTCAACTTGTTAGAATAACTTGAATAATGAAAAACATTTTGTCCAAAAAAATTCCCATTTTATTTATGCTGAGGAGAAGGCGGAACAGGGAAAGGCGAGACCCAAAGTTTCGGAGCTGCTCTGCTTTTGCGGTGTCCCGCAAACGCTCTTCTAGTATATTTCTACATTATGTTACTTATTATTTGTATTATTATTTGTAATATAGATCTATGTACGGAAGCAGATGATGTATACTCGCTCTTCAAGGGCATAATGGGAGGGATCTCTTGGGTTATTTTTGTGGTAATTTGAAGGTGACATTCCTGTTTACACATATGTTATACATACATGATTTTAATACAATCCTGTTCAAATATATTACTGAGGGTGATATTCTGATAACTTTATATTTGAAAATGTGATATTCATTTATTAATAAAAATAAAAACAATGAGAAGTGTAGCCAGACATCACGTAAATGATTTTTCATGTGACTGTACAATGTAAAAAAAAAACCCTGTATTAAAGGCCTAAATAACTGAATAAAGCTTCTGTCTGCCTTTTAATTAATTAGAGCATGCAGGCAATTTGTGTTGTGAAAACATTAATGACCTACAATAGGATTAAGAACTAACACATATTCCACAAGTAGTTTTAGGTATAGTTAAAGTACATGATCTGAATGTCACTGAATAAGCATACACTCTGCAACTTCTATTATGTCATTTCCTGTACGTTTTTCCTCACCATCTGACCCGTCTATCCAGCTTTTGCCTCGTAACATTTCGCTATGTATAGCATATGTTGTCATCCATGAAATTTTTTATTTGATGGTTGATATTGGTCTTCTCTACCAGGGATGCCAATATTGCTTGATTGGCAGGTCATTAAATGAGGTACGAGGCAAAAGATGCATATACAATCAGGGGATAGAATTATCAGTTTATGAGGTAATCTTTAAGACAATAAAGGAATAAATCATTAAGTTATGTATTGCTTTCTCTTTGAAGTGCTAAAAAATTAAACACCTTTTTTGAAGCATATATGATTGTTTTGGCCAAGGATATATATAGAGCTCTATGTAAAACCTTGTTTTGACAAGTACTCTCAATGTTGATAGTTCCTTCCATGAAAGATTATGTCTGATATGAGTTAAATATAAAATTAATGTTTCTTTAGTTGTGAGTTTAATTTTATTTATGGTATTTATAAAAATGTTGAATTACGTTATACAGAACTTATGACTTGGTATTTGAAGGGAATATTGAATTATGTGTAATACACACAAGTTGTTACCTGGGATTCATAACTGTTTATAATTGGGCCATTTAAGATTGGTGTTACTGGAAAGGTATTGTGATAGCTAATGGAAAATGTGCTCTTGTAATTATAACTATCGACAATAAAATGTGATATATGTATTCTTTTCTTGTTATGCTTTGTATTATAATAGTATATTTATAATGCGCACATATCCATGCACAATCCATGCTCAAGGCGCTACACAATTATTACCCTGAAGGAATCGTACTTTCGTTGTCGCCAATGAAGCATTCCGCACGACCGTATAAGTCCATACATTCCAATGTCCAGGTACCCATTTGTACAGCTGGGTGAACTGAGTGCTATGTGGATGAAGTGCCTTGCCCAAGGATACAACACAGTGTGAGACCCAGGTCACAAATGGTTTGGTGTCTCCAACGGGATTCGAACCCGGGCCGTTGACGTGAGAGACAGACATGATACATTTGTTTGCTCATCAATTATTCAAGATTGGCTGGTAGAATGTAGAACAGTTCTCTACTGCAGACAAAGTTGTCAAGCCCCTGGCTGGACTAGAATTCCGAAACTCTTGATTGGAAGTTGAATGCTATCCCGCCCCAAGAAACTAAACTGTCGGATTGGAACAAAGGTTATGGCTTGAGTAACCTCTGTGGGGAAAAAAGTGATCCGCAGGTCAAAACGGCAAAGTTTGGTTGTGATCATTTCATTCTTTTAAGCTGATCAGGACCCATATTTTCAAAGCTCTTCCAGCGCTAAGATAATCCTAGGTGCCATACATAAACATTGGCTTACGACTGTCTTAGCACTAAAACAGCCTCGGAAATAAGAGCCCTGGTCTTGTAAGTCCATGTGGGCTAATGGCAAGGGCCTTTGTCCATAATATTTTCACATTTTTAGCTCATCAGGCCTGGAATGGATGGGCTTATGGCATGGCATGGCGTCCGTCCGTAAACATTTTTCGCTTTTTCGACTTCTTCTCAAGAACCACTGGGTCTAGGTAGCTGAATTTTTTTTATACAGACTCCTTTGGCAACGGGGATTCTAAATTGTAGATTTAGTGATCCAGTGACCCCAAATAAGGGCCTCACAGGCCATAACCTAAAAACCTATTTTCATCTTCTTCTCCAGAAAGAAAAGACCTAGAAGACTGAAATGTTGTGTACAGACTCTTTAGCCAATGGAGATTCTAAATTGTAGATTTGGTGACCCTGTTGCCCCAAATAAGGGCCTCGCAGGCCATTACCTAAAATCCTGTTTTCATCTGTTTCTCCGGAACAAAAAAACCTAGAAGGCTGTAATATTGTGTGCAAACTCTTTAGCCAATGGGGATTCTAACTTGTACATTTGGTGACTCTGTGACCCCAAATATGGGCCACAGCCTAAAAAAACCTATGAAATTGAATTTTGAACTGATATTTTATGGCACTTCAATCAGTATTTAATTTATCCCTAATAGTAAAATACCTGTATGAGAGTTATCTCATCTTTTAAATATATATGTGAGTCCTAACTTGGGTTTGAGAAATGCAGAATTGAGAAAAAAAAATAACTTTGCAATTAATCTTATTCAGTAGGAATGTGAAATATATGTCGAAGATCAAGTCTCCATGCATTATGGACATGTTTGTCAAATTGATGTAATCAATGTGAAATGAGAACTATTGAATTGCCTATGAACTGAATATTGTGGATATTATATTAAAAAAAACGCCCTCACAGGTCAAAACATAAAAATCTATTTTCATCTTCTTCTCCAGAACAAACTAGAAGGAATATTGCGTTCAGAATGTTTAGATGTTTGGATGAAAAGGCTTAGAACCGATAAAATTGTGCAAAGATTATTTAGCCAAGGTGATTCTAAATTGTACTATGTACCATGAGATTCATCACATTGCCTGTTCTCTCTAAGCCTTATACAGTTAGATCAGTGATGCCAGTGTTTTGTGCAAGGCAGAGGCTATTACATAATTTGGCTGTAAAAGCACAGCTGGCTTGTAACCAGAGCCAAGGGGTCAGCATATTGCATAATCTCTTGTGTGTTGACCTTGCTGAGTGCTCTCTCTCACTTTCAAGACGAAGATTTGTCAGGGCTAGGGATTGTGCATTATATTGAGACAATATATTTCTGTCTTCATCATCAAACAATATAAACCCTAATGAGCTACAGAGCCCATGGCTCGATTTTTTGTTTTTTAACAATGTATTACTTTAGATAACTTAGATATTCAACCTAAGAGAATAAATCAATGCAGTCCTGATGAACTACAGAGCCTACTTTTATTGTTCTGTCTCCATGGCAACATTTATGACTTTGTCTTTTAGAAAGGTAATAACTTGAATTTAATTGGGGGAAAGACATCTGTTTGTACGAGCGAAAGTTTTAATTATATACTGCTAAAACTGATTATTCAACTTATGTGGGGTGATGGTTCTTGTTGTTAAAGGGACACCGGGTCGAGGATAAAAATGAGTCTCATCTTTATCTAACTAAGCTGATTAGAGTGTCTGCTAACGAGTTCTTTCTACTTCACTTCACTTCACTGTCTACATGCAGTAGTTTGTATTATCAATTACGTCAATTGTCTGAAATTTGGTGTCTGTGACTTGTTAGAAGACATGTTAATTGTCATAGGTAGATACACATAATCTGATTTTTATCCTCGAAGCGGTGTCCCTTTAAGTAGGTGTCAATGATTCAAAGGATATGTGCTCTACTAACTGCCTTGTGTGTGTAGAATATAGTGCAAAAATTACATTTCATGTCAAAGTACAAGTTTTTGCTATACATGGAAAATGATAGCTAACCTAATGATGGTAACCTTTGGTAGCTAAGTATATGAAGTTTAAAGTTTCTTTAGGTTATTTCCAACAGTGATACAAAAACAAAAACGGCTGAATAATTTAGAACCCTACATGTATGTGTAGGTTGTGTGAATAACTTCTCAAAAGTGTTTTTTTCATTTTGGAAAAAGTTAATGCCTTCCCGTGGGAATATTTCTGTAGTTTTTTTGTGACCAATTGCATGGTTTATTAAGAAGGAATCTTGATATGGTCTTGTAGCAAGTTAACGTTCTAACACCGGCAGATCAGTAAAATCTCAATGTAACCAAGTTGTTCCAAATAGCAGAAATATTTGCCAAAATGCATATGAAAATTTTAATTCTCTTGTTGACGGAATTGTGCAACATTATTCCACCATGGAAATGCAGGAGTTTATGCTGAGGAAAGGCATGATGTTACAAGAAGCATCATCAGATGTTCCTTTGGTTGCACCGCAGGCTGTTCCCTAGGTTACCAGAACAAGTCCTCTACTCGGAAAAATACATCGTTTTTCATGGTGATGTATAATCCAAAAATCAAAATGGAAATTCTGAAGGGACAGGTTGGTTCCAATTCATCCTCGAAGACAGGGGTAATGGCTGATAAGGAAGTGATGTCTATGACGTATAACACGGACACAGAAACATTTTTTTGGTCAACAGGGAAGCACATATATAAGCATACACTGGGGCAACCTAAATCTAAGAAGATTCTCTCCAGTAGGAAGCTATATTTTTGGTGCTTGAACATTCATGGAGAGAGTGTTTATTATATGGGCATTGCAACTACTAACACCCACGATCATATCGGACGGGTATCGCAATCGCCTGGCAATGACTCCAAGAAATGGTATGAAATGTCGACACGAAGAAAATATATTGTTCACATGGCTGTCGCTAAAGATCACATTTGTTGGATTGAGGGAAGTACGGAGTCTGATAGGGAACTATCGAAGACAATCTGTGCAAAACTTCCCTCGAATAAGACAATCATTAGCAAAAATCGCGAACATGTTACCCATTTTGCTGTGTTAAGTTTCCCAAAGACTGTTATGTTTGTATGGCACAGAAGAGAACAAAGTAGAGAAAAATACTCCCTTGAAGTGGCCTTGTTCCATACTGGTAATTCTACAGACATATGCTACAATAGTATTCGTATGAACTCCACATTGCGGTTCATGGTTCTGTATAAATCTAATCTGTACTATTCATATGAGAGTTCTAACACAGCACACAAAATTAAGATACACATGAACTGTAGTTCTGAAGATGAAGTGTTTTTGAGTGAATACCCGATATCATTTGATGACATCCAGGTAAATGGTGTTATTTTGGCACCGTTCTAAGGAGTGAAACGTACCATGTATATTGAAACTTTCATGGAGATTAGGAGTACAGTGGCCTCTCCAGATATGTTCAAATGGGGAGGGGGTTCACTCCATGAACATGTTGGGGGTTCATCTCATGAAATAACATGCACAAATTTTCAGGAGGAAGTTGGAACCCCCTAAAAAAACCTCTGGACCTGTTACTAGAGAAACGTTTTTTTTAAAAATATTCCTATCAATTATATGCGTTCAAGAAATAACATTTGAACCCGACAACATTGGCAGGCTACAAATGATAGGTGACTGATTGCTCCAGGACTTGTTAAGGACAGATTAATGAATAATAATAACAAGCAGTGTTGGATCCAGAGAATGGGTTCGATCCCAATCTTGATTTATTATCCCACCAGTATGTAATACTGTGGGATATAGTCGTCTCCCCGTCCGTAATCATTTTGTTTCCGTAGCAGAACTATAAAAAACATTCATGATATCTTTCTGAAACTTCCCATGTGTATTACCCTGCTACTGCTATCTGTAACTGATTGAGTGTAAGGTCATTAGCCCCTATTATTTATTGATAGCTTAATACCTTGAAATAATAGGAAACGACAGTATTAAAATATTTCATACATTTAATTTCCCACCGATATGTAATACCACGGGATGAAAATATCGCCCTGTCTGACCTTATGCGGTAATTGTTTTGTTTCCGGAGAGGAACTCGAAAACCGTTCATGTTATCTTTCTGAAATTTTGTATGTGTATTACCTACTAACTGAAGTGGTGTCTTTTGATATTTTCAGATTTCTAAACATTTGATTTTGTTTGTTTCCACAGAAACATATGTGACCAAATCATGACTTATTGACATTGAAGAGATATGTTAACCCCAGAGCAATTTCTCTGTAACACAAAGGGGTGTTGTTAAGCAGTTGTTAATGATTCAAAAGATATGTCAAAGTAAAAGTTTTCACTAAACATAGAAAATGATAGCTAAATATCACTAAGTGTATGAATTATACATTGTTTATTCGGATTACATTCCATAACAAAACGAAATCTCATCTTTCCATAGCAATATACAAAAATATTGTTGAATAATTTAGAAGCGTGCTTGCAAACTTTCATGCAAAATACTTTATGGGAACTTAAGTCTTTATATGTTAACATTTACACACGACAGGTTGGTAAACTCTCAATATAATTAAAGAAGAGGATAAAGCATTTGCCATGTATGTAGATGTGATTGCCTTGTTATTATTATGAAATGATCAAAAATGCATTTTTAGCTCATCTGGCCTGGCTCGTCCGTCCATCCGTCTGTAAACTTTTCGCATTTTCATCTTCTTCTCTAAAAGCACTTGGTCAAGGGAGCTGAAATCTTGTGTGCAGACTCCTTGGTTAATGGGGATTCTAAGTTGTAGATTTCATGACCCCGTGACCTCAAATGGGGTCACAGGGGTCACAACCCCAAAAATCTATTTTCATCTTCTTCTCCAGTTCCAAAAGGTCTAGAGTGCTGAAAAGTTGTGTGCAGACTCCTTTGCTAATTGGGGATTCTAAATTGTAGATTTCATGACCCTGTGACCTCAAATGGGGTCACAACCCCAAAAACCTATTTTCATCTTCTTCTCCAGTTCCAAATGGTCTAGAGAGCTGAAACGTTGTGTGCAGACTCCTTTGCTAATATGGATTCTAAATTGTAGATTTCATGACCCTGTGACCTCAAATGGGGTCACAGGAGTCATAACCCCAAAAACCTATTTTCATCTTCTTCTCCAGTTCCAAATGGTCTAGTTAGATGAAAAGTTGTGTGTAGACTCCTTGGCTAACGGGGATTCTAAATTGTAGATTTCATGACCCCAAATGGGTCACAACCTTAAAAACCTATTTTCATCTTCTTCTCCAGTTCCAAAAGGTCAAGAGAGCTCAAAAGTTGTGTGCAGACTCCTTGGCTAATGAGGATTTTAAATTGTAGATTTCGTGATCCTGCACCCTAAATATAGGTCACAGAGTCAGACTTCATAACCTGAAAAGCTATTTCATCTTGAGATTTTATGTGCTCTTTAAAGGGAGGTAATTTAAAGGAAAAAACAGTAATGAATTAAATCCTCAAGTGTGACTTTATTTGTAGGGGATTTTATCTCTGGCCTCAAAGATAGATCAAAAGGGGTAAGGACCTTAAGACCTATTTCATCTTCTCCATTTAAAGTGCTTCCTATGTGTTATACCTCTCACCTAGAAGTTGACATTTTGAATTAGTTAATGTATATAAAGCCTGATGAGCTACAGAGCTCATGGCTCTATTTTTTACTTCTCCAGAACCGCTGCATCCCCCCATGGTGAAATTTTATGGCCTACCTTACACATATGGTTTCAAAGTTTGTACATAAAATATTTATTATTTATGAGATTAAGAAAGAAATAACAACAACGTACAACTTTGCATCGTTAACATTTATTTAAACTATGATTCTACACAAGGACCAATTAATCTAGTTTAAACTAGCTGTAATTGTGACCGTAATGACAGTAAGGGGTCGTGTAACATTACAGCTAGTTTGAACTAAATTGAGAACCATTCTACTGACTATTGAACTTTAATCAAAATAATTGAACTGGAGATTAGTAATTATTTATTTTCATTTTAAACAGGAAATGGACATTTTAGTGATGAGAGTTTAATGTAATACTGTGAAATGGTTAATTCATTTGTAAATGTAAATAATGAATGTGATTTTTGAAGCACAAAATACTGGGATATTCTAGATGACTAGAAAATAATATTAACAAAAGAGATTCATATGACTACACAATTCTACAAAACTATTTACTACAACATAAATATCTACTTAACTTACAACAATGACCACAACATATAGGGAACATTAAAGTGGATTTCTTTGTCAGTTAAACACAAGTTGCAATGCATGTTAACTATTAAAAGACCAATGGAATTTTCTACTTTTGAAATTTCCTAGTATACAGGGATGTTTATGAATATAAAATTGCCTGAATTGCATTGAGTACGGAGTATAGTAGAAAAAGATATATTAAGTATATATATTAAGTATATATAGGTGATCATAGAAAGACTGAATTAGTTGATAAACCGAAACTTTTCATAACTGAATAAGATAAGAACTCATCATTTTATAATTTAAACATTTGAATATTCAAATGTGATGTCAATATAAATACTACTGGAGACTTTTTCTGCTGGATGAATAACTGCCATATCATTCTAAGTGTCCAATTTACAGGAATCAGAATTGGGTGTTAACGAAACATAGTAACCTGGTAGTTTAAAGATACATCCATTGTGTTTCATATTATTTCATTTGCCTTTATTACGTGCCAACATTCCAAATATGTTGATTTCATTTCAAATAATTTCACTTGCATATTCATCCCTAATCGCCAAATATATCATAATTACTTGTTTCCAATTAAAATCTAGCAATATCATTATACATGCGCAGAAACCGAAACTACACATCCAATTTACATGCAACCAAATTTTGTCTTTTTGTCGCTTATAAATAAGTTTCCAAAATTATGTTTGTCAAATTGACGTGCTTCAGTCGCGTTTCACTGTCCGGTTTTCAATCTGAAATCACTACTTTTACCTTTATATCGTCACTATACAGAGTCTACTGTCATCAAAATTTGTAATTTTCGGCAACAGTCAGTACTTCTCTATAACATAACACTATTTATAACGTTTGGCATATGTGACCCCCAACAACACAATGGATGCACCTTTAATTATAGAGTGTATTTGTATGATGCAGTAAATTAACAATGGCAATTCTCAATTTCTCATAATTTAACTCATATCATCAGATGGCACATTAATTATGATCCTAAAACAACAGAGATAAATACAAATATTAACAAAACACCAATGGTTACTGATAAAAATAGATATAAAAAACCTTTCATATAACAACCTCTAATGTGATATCAAAACAGATCAACAGATCTTAAGAAAGTTAAAAATGTCAGTACAATAATATAGATCCATAATTGAAGTAAAACATAAAATATGTTCATAAATGGTAGAGTTTTAAAGTAAACTATTAACACAAGATAAATATTGAAGCAACTTTGCAACGATATCAAAGGAATGGCAAGGCTGCATTGGGAAAAAAGTACATCTACCTCGTCATAACATGTTAATAATGTTCACATCTCAAATACCAAATGAAAATGATTATTAAATTTATAACTCAATATATGTAATTATTAAATTTATTATTAAAGAAATTAAGCGAACAATAAGAGAAATGATAGGAAAATACACGAAGACAGACATTATGCTATGTTCAAATAAAATCTTAATAACACAGTAAAAGACAACTTCCCAATGCAAGGCATAACTCTTACCAGTCTCCATTACTGGCTGATTTAGGCCTTGCAGTATTTCCTTAAAAAATCTGTGTTTAGAAATCCAGGCCCGCTGTGCATTTCTGGTGCAGCGATTCACTATCTTGACACAACAAAGCGAGGGAAATACTGCAAGGCTTAAATCAGCCAGTAATGCAGACTGGCAAGAGTTATGCCTTGCGTTTGGAAGTTGAGTAAAAGATGACATTTTGTGGTTATTGTTGCGCTGGACTGAAGTTTACAAATAGTAACTCGACATATAATTCAAATTGCTACATCTTCAAAATATTTCTGAAAGTTAATGTAAGCAATGCATGCCAAATTGTATATCTAAGATACAGCAGTCCTGGGTCATAAAGTAACTTAAGACTAGTTTCCACTAATCACAAGTAAATATTAGCTTTATAAATAGTTTAAGCTCAAGTTCACCCATGAACTAGGATCAAGAATGACAGATTACTTAAAATAATCAATTTCGTTAATAGAAATTCACAATTAGCAAGATGCAGATTATGAAGGAGATATGCATAGGTAAAATATTTCATGATACCAATACAAATTGATGAGGTTTAGGTTGACGATTCTGTCAAATTGTTCAGAGATATCATGAAATTGTTGAGTATTTTCCAGAGGTAATTAAAGTTTTATCGTTCATTCCCACAAATCCAGGTCGGTTGACCTTGATGCACTATGCAATCATTCCAATACGGAACGATGGTCGTCCTTTTCAATTGCAATTTCAATCCTGCTATTATAACTTTATCACAATATTCTGGAAAATGTTTTTGGAAGATTTCATTAACCAGAACATATCACCAAATTACTAACCATTCTAGTGTTTTTCTGAAATTGTTCTAACACTTTCCTGCTACACAAATATGTCCACATGATCACATTGCCTTGACAATGAAACCAACATTTTGGACCAGTTATTCAAATAATATTTCACAAGGGCATGAACCAGGCATGCTAATTGATCCCAGACTTTCACCAGAGAAATCCAAATATGGATATATTGTGTCCTCCTTATAAATTTGTAATTCAGAAGGTATCTTTCTGGACACAGGTCAAATCCAGCAATTTCATTCCACAAGCAATATCAACGTAACTGTTCAACATGCAAGATTATGGACACATGTAGAATCTAGCAATTTCAATCTACAAGCGACATCAGCGTAAGTGGTCAATAGACCTGGTCCTCTCCGTGCTCCTCTGCCTACCAGGTCTAGATCCTGATCCCGAGGTTACTTGTTCCCCTACTGGACTACCGTATACGTCAATGAGAGCAAGAGAGTGCAGACTCGAGGATACTTTGGGAGTACTGGAGAACGTACTGAAGCTCTTTCCGTCCTGTCTATCACCAATTGGGGACAGGGCTGGTGTGTTCTGTATGGACTGGAAGGGTTGTCTCCCCTTGGATTGACATCTGCTTCTATCAGAGCCACTGTACAGATCGTCCAGCCTGAGGTCAGACTGGTTTGAAGTGTTGTGCAGGGTGAGTGGTTTGTTTGTGTTGTTTATGGCTTGACGGTATGAACTGGCAAGAGTTGGGCAAAGGTCATCTGGGTGAGCCATTTTGGGATCTGGAATTGAGGATGTAGTGTTTCCTATGATATGTTTTTCGTTGACGTTTGAAGCAGAGTTTTCTTTGTTTTCATTTGAAAGCCTCTTTCTGTATCTTCCATTAAGGGAAGTCTGTGATACACTCTTCTTTGCTAGATCTGTGTCGAGTTCCCGGCTCTTCCTTCGGTCTATGTGATCCTTGGACCTATGTTTGACGGGCATTGGAGAGCCTCTGACTGGAGCCCCTGTGGTCGAGTTGCCACGTATACACGACATCTTGGAGGAATGTCTCATCAGAGCAGGGGGAGATGTGTCCTTCAGTTTGTTGTCAGAGTCCAGGTAGGTTCTCTGGAATGGTTGGTATCCAGAATCTGACCCGCTTGACAGAGGCCGGCTTGAGCTGTGGGCGGAGTCCTGGGAAGCGAGTGATCGCCTTGATCTACTTGTGGATATTTGACCATGGTCGTCCTCCGAGTCCGGCTGTGCACTGTCCACGATCTCTTTCACTGCATGCCAGGCACGACTGTTGAACAAGTCAATATTTCTGCCGAACTTGGCTGGTGAATCTGTAAACTCCTGCAACTTCATTGGGCTTGGATGACAGCTGCTTGCAATGGAATCATTCAGATCTTTGAGGTATTCCCTCACAAGCACCTTCTTCTCTTCTGGGATGCGCTGCATCTTCAGAAGGACTGTCTTGAGAGGCTCCAGGTCGAGGTAGTCCAGTTTCCAGGGTGTGTCTGGAAGGACGCCCCTACAGGCCTCGGGCAAA
The DNA here is from genome assembly GCA_936450465.1 of Gibbula magus. Taxonomy (NCBI): domain Eukaryota; kingdom Metazoa; phylum Mollusca; class Gastropoda; order Trochida; family Trochidae; genus Gibbula; species Gibbula magus. Next base: position 59,443,018 of record OW388292.1, on the reverse strand, counting down.
TCATCCTTGTTGGTGTAAACAGACTGATGTCCAGACTCGACCCCCTGACTGGTGTGAGGAACATGTCGGACCGGCCCTGGGGCTGACTGGGTCTTGTGGAAGGAGGGGTAGGTGGCGTGGGGGTTTGCGTATACTGGCTCAGGTCGGTGAATCAAAGGTGCATCCCTGTACAGATGATCCTTCTGGTGACCATTGCTGGAATCTCTTGTGAACACTCCTGATTCACCCTCTTCAGACTCGTCTTCACTGGCATATTGAGGGGATCTCTTGGAATTGTAGCTCAGATTCTGATATCTAGGCACAATTGGGTCATTGAATCTCTCTGATTGTTCAATATGTGGACTGGGTTCTATATGCGGACTGCGATAAGTAGCCTGGGATATTTGTCCATAAACCGGAGACTCTCTGTTTGAAAGACTTTCTCTATCGACCCGATCGTGTATAGAGGACCCAAGATAACTTTCTCTCAAAAGATTCATCCCCGAGGATCCTGCAGACCTGTGTTTCCCCTGGTCTAGATCCTCTAATCTCATGCTTGTGCTCGACTCTCGGCTATGCCAGTGGTCACTCCGCTGACTCTGTGCATGCACTGTAACACTGTGGGTGGGGAGCGGTTGGCCTAGAGAGCTCCAGCTTGAGAACGACCTCAGTCTGTTGTACGTCTGATCCATCAGGTCCGAGGCGTCAAGCGTCGACAGGGTGTCGTCATCCCGACCAATCAGAGGAGACCTGAACCTTCCTGTCGTCTCCTCCCAGAGTTTGGCTGCATCCAGGGGCGACAGAGATGCTGGCTTTTCTATGACAAAATCTCCTGCCTTCAAGGGACTGTGATATGTGCCATTGAATCGATTTTCATGAAATCCATGTATATCTTTCACATTGTACACCTTCTTTATCCTGGATCTGCTATAGTCAGCCGTGGATTCCATTTCACTGATCTGATCACGTCTGTCTGCCTGGTCAAACACTCTGCTTGAAGATACTCGTGAATCCTTTATGAGCTGCTTGGAGCTGGAAGCAGATCGACTTGACGTCAGGGTTCCATTTTGGGTGCCGTTGCGACTTGTTGCAAAGTCCATGACATCAAAGGAACTATCAGAAGATGAGCTGCTGCGGCCTGCAAACCCTGCCTCCCACGCCAGCTGGAGGTGTTGTTGGGAGTAGTTGCCCGAGGACCTGTTGCTCATCCGGCTGAGACTCAGGGTGGTCTGGTCCATGTCCCGACTCAGCTCAATGATGTCACTGCCCAGCACTGAGAGCTGAGTCCCGGCGGTCAGGTCAAATACACTCGGGACCTTCTCTCTCTGGAAAAGTTGTAACAATTGGGTAAATTTGCAAGTGGATAATGATTCAGCATATTATTCAACAAGGTGTACTTGCCTTTTTCTTAGTATCAAATTTACAATTTAAACAAGTTGATATGTTGATAAGGCAATTATTTACTTTTTAATTAATAAATATTATCCTGTTGCAACAATGATCTAAGAATAATGAGGTGAACAGTTTCATGTGAATGTGACTTCATTAAACTAATTCAATGTAGCTTAGTAGCAACTTCCAAACGCAAGGCATAACTCTTGCCAGTCTGCATTACTGGCTGATTTAGGCCTTGCAGTATTTCCCTTGCTTTGTTGTGTCAAAATAGTGAATCGCTACACTAGAAATGCAGGGCCTGGATTTCTAAACACAGATTTCTTAAGGAAATACTGCAAGGCCTAAATCAGCCAGTAATGGAGACTGGCAAGAGTTATGCCTTGCATTGGGAAGTTGGCTTAGTAGCTGTAGTAGTTATGTAGGTACTATAGGTACTTCAAAATACCTGGTTGTTGAGCACTCCGTTATGGACAACTGCCTTGACAGTGTAGAGATATATGGGACCAGTTGGATGCAGACAGCGGTAATACAGCAACAGACACATCACACCTGTGGGGAACATACATGACATGGAGTCATTGAACATTGAATGCATGTAGTTCAGTTTCAAATTCAAAATTAGCTTCATATACATAGAATGAAATAAAATGTTAATTAATTGCAAAAAAAACAAAGTCTATTGAATCATATGATTGATGCCGAACCATTTGAGTGGCCAATTTATATTGTAACATGATTTCGGTGTATCCTTGATTCTGATTGGTTGATTTGCCTATGTTGAATTACAATGAATACCCGCAAATTACTTGGGGCGAATCACTGCGAACATATACATCGTGTTCACAAGATTCGGCCCGACTCAAAATTTATTTTTTCTATTTCTCTTAATATGTGCTCCTTACTCAAATTTGACAGGTGGCATTGTCATTTTCTTACTTGTGTATAGCAGTATAGGTCACAAATAACTCTCAAAAATAATTAGTTTCAAGTAACTAAAATGTTTTTAACAAGTAAGATTTCTCCAAGTTTGACGCCTTCTTGCAAGCGGCTGTGTTTACCGAATGCCGTTGCCATGGCATGACATCATAGTGATCAACCGTTTTGACGTCACAATGCTAGCGTCATTGTCACAATGGACTAGGGCAAGTTTAAGATTTTTGTTCCTAGGTATTTTACTGTGTTGATGTCGTAGATAAATGTGTATCGCCATCTAAAAGGATACGTGAATATTATGAAGTGAACATAGTTGAGTGACACTGTTTGAGCTTATTTGTAAATTGTTGCTAATGTACATATTACGCCGAGTATTTACATTTGTTTTGACCTGACCACACCTCTAACAAAAATGGAACAGTCGCAAAGTCCTTTCCACTCAGAGATAGTTACGCAAAAAGAGAGTTCGTTCGTTCGTAAATTTGCGGGTGTTGAATAGCAATGAATCCCGGAAACTTTACAAACGCAACTATTTATCTTATAAATAATCACCACTAACAAAAAGAATACCGGGTTTAGCCACATGATAAGATAGCCTTTACCTCAGTAATGGGTTAACATGTACATCTACAGAATTCTGCAGTGAGAATCCTGCAATACCATTACAGTATACTAATATTAAAACTATACTCTAATAACACTGTCATTATTGTTCCTAGGTGACAAGCTTTGGGGTCATTATGACCAATTTTATCCGACTTAACAACTAAAAGTGTTTGCAAAATTCCATAAGGAACAACACTGAATGCAGGCATTTCTGGACAGGGTTTTTAGGGTAATCGAACCAGTTTATAAAAAAGTTTGGCTAAAAAACAAGAAGATCATACCTATGAGGAAACAACCATAGATCACAGAAGGAGCGACTATATCGAGGATTGGGGATGCTTCTTTATAGACGAACCAGACTGCGAGTAGGGCTGTGTTCTCCATCAGGAAGACGAGATAAAATGCCAACATGCGGTGTCGACTCCGTCCTTCCCGCAGATTGAGGAAACAGAAAATGTAGATGAACCCAGCGACGATCTGAAACAACCCTCTTTCACAAGTTCCCTCCCCGAAATCTGTGCCACGAACTGATATCCATATCGTCATAGCTATCCAGTGGATCCCTGAAAGAGAAAAGTGGACATATTAATAAAAAAAACTCTCTTACACTTTTTCTAAAATCTTTCTGTGAAAATAATCCCATTATTTGATGTTAAACGGGCAGCTTATTTTCACACAGATTCTACAAAGGTGGTTAAAGGGAGACGACTCTAGCTGTCATAGTGTGTAAGCTAATCCATGATGTAAGGGGCGTGAGTGACGTCATTTTTTATGTTATAAGCGACACCGTCATTAGGCGGCTGCCATATTGTTGCGTTCAGCAGTTTTACCCACCCTCCCACCCGGAGGCTTTTTGTCATTGTTGTCAAGTTTTACATCAAAATGTCAATAAACTTGACCTTGTAACCCCAAAGGAAACTTGTTTATGCGTTAATGTTATATTTACAATTTTGCAGCGTATCAGTGTTATCTATAAATTCTGATGGTAACTGGGTCCTTGTAATGGGTTGCCAGTAAAAGTATGATTTTAAAGATAAATGGTAATTTTGACCAATAAGAAAATCTTGTCATTTTGTATCATGAATATATAGAAAATAATGGAAAGTCAATGTTTCAGTGCTTTTTACCAAAGAGCTCAGTTGATGTCAAGACAATTTGGCAGATAATTGTCTTTAAAGTGGAAAGAAAGCAGCTTTTTTGTTAATTTTGTGAATGAGTCAGAACTACAGTAGAATAAGGTAAGTTAGTGACTTCCGATATACAGATTTTGTAACCCCTGATTTTACTTCATCAATCTCCTTATCAATATATAAAAAAAACAATACTTACCAGCAGCAAGAAAGACCCATGCTTTGAAAACGGTGGCAAACAAGACAAGGGCCATAACTCTGGCGGCCGTCATACAGGTGTGCCACAGCCAGTGTGTGAAGAGACTGCACCAGTTGCGAGAGTAGACGTCCCTAAACGCCAGTCTCAACCCATCGGTGTATGCAGTTAATGCCCATGACAGCGAGATCAGAGAACTCACCACAGAGAGTCCTGAAGAAGATAAAGAGATATTCTTAAATTTGAAATTGAACCGGATATAGGGTTATCAGTCAAAGATTAGAGAAGAAGGGAGGAAGAACCACCAGGAACCAGAGTTGACTTGGCCGCAAACATTTATTCATGTGCTTACATGTTTCGACCACTAGGTGGTCTTCATCAGAGCATCGTCAAAGATTAAGCACATACCAAAGGTGAAATTATTCACTACTATTAGATAAAGCAGTTTATTTTGCTTACATGACATCATATCTCCAAGTGTATTTTAGTACATGTATATACTCTGCATACTGTATTTCCAGTTTAATTTGCTATTTGTTGTTGTAATGTTTCTTTCGCTTCATAAAATATGGTCAGTTTCATAATTCATATCAAATTCATGAATAAATGGGAGTAGTACTAGATCAGATCTATGTTTCTATGCCAAGGGTCCTGTCTGCAATTCATTGCAAACTGAATCAAAGCTAAGTGGACCCTTTCACCTCAGTTTAAACCTACCATAATATTTTGAAATACAGAAATGAAAGTATTAATGGGTAAATTTATGTTCATATTGGCCATGTGTGAATTTTCCTCCCTAGATCTTGACTATTTTCTTTATGGCTATCGTTATTACAGGGAGAAAGTCGTCAATACCAGTGAGGCTATCTATTGACATATTGTGGTGAAACCAGTAAGCATTGGCTGAAAAGGCTATGAATATGTAACGTGTTCTCTCGGGTATAAGACCAGGGGGAGAGGCAAACAAACATCTTGAAAACATGGGGGTGGGCTTTTAGACAGGAGAGACCCCAACTCAGATGAAACTTTATACCGGAGACTGTCAGACAGTTATAATAGGTTTTAAGTAGGTTTTTTACACTTAATTTAAAATAATATTATAGATTTATGTAATGTATGACCATGGAACATCTGGCATAGTTGGGGGTGGTCTTTAACCTGAGAATAATCCCAACCAGTACAAGCCCTGAAAAGTGGGGGTGGTCTGAGGCTTAAGTGTGGTCTTATGCCCGAGAGAATACGGTATCACTATATACAAAGATCTTATTGTAAGTTTTCAACTGCGTAACGGTTTTGAACATGTTATTTTAACAAACCTGCTAAGGGTGAAACTGTGCCGGTAAGGAGAACGATATAGAGTTGTAGACAGAGTTGTGGCGCCGCCTCCAGGAACGACTCCAAGAGACGAAGTATGCACACGTCATTCTGTTCTCTGTACACTCGGTCAACGTCGTAGAAACTGCGTGTTGATCTTGCCTTTAATCCAAGTCGAATGACCCTGAGATATCTGTAAGAAAAAGATTATTTAAATGATTATTACTTTTACATTGTTACATTGACAAGTAGATACAGGTATACATTCATGACACTTCCAGCCATGGTTAACAGAATAACATGTGAATTCAATACCATTATTCATTTTTATTCCCATTTTTGGGTCTCACGGATAAACATTTTCTACTGGTTCAGATAATATATGGCTGGATTACAGAAACTCTCACTCAAAATTTATCTCATCCTTTATAATCTCCAAAATTGTTGGGTCACTTATTTAAATCAGAATGCCTTTTTTTAATTACAAAAATAATAAAGCACATTTATAGAGCACTTAAAAGGGTTAATATTTAAAGTGTCAAAAGCTTTATGATGACAACAAAACAGATTATATTACACAATTATATTTCACTCAATAACCCTTACGATTTAGACTTTTGTTCAAATTGTTAGCCCAATGTATTTACGAACCATGGGCCGGTGAACTAGTTTTCATTCTCGCCCTTGATACAGAGATAATATTGAATGCAAGGGTTAGAATAATTAATAGTAAATTAAATACTTAGGAGCAGGTTATGAAAAAGCTTGAAATGTAGCTAGAATGTAGATTTATATTCTGTCAATTTAAATGGCAAAATAGAAAGAAAATCCTCAAAAAGTTACCAGGCAGGACCATGAGTTCCAGGCTAACAGACAGTAGTCTTATTTCAGTGAGTGAGTGAGGGAGTTGGGGTTTAACGCCGCTTCAAGAGTATTTCACTTATATCGCGGCTGCTAGTATTATGGCAGGAAGAAAGTCCGCAACGCCATGTGGCTATGCATTGCGGTGAAACCTGTGAGCACCGGCTGGAACTAGCGAACCATGGGTGGTACTACGCTGAAATTCAGTGAAGCATTGCACCCAAACCTTACAGCTCGTAGAACAGTTCTCTACTGCAGACAAAGATGCCGTGCCCCTGGCAGGATTCGAACCCTGAACCTCTTGATCCGAAGCCGAACGCGCTAACCATACATTGCTCTGTAGTCTTACCTTTGTATCGGAGCAAACAGGAACAAGTGTGGCAAACAGGTGAGAACCGACATCGTCTTGTCCGTGATGTGCCATTTTAAACTGAATATCTGAATAATTAGCGTAGGTACAGCAACGAATCCTGCTGTCAGACTTCCCCAGACTATGTCTCCATTCTCGAAAAACTGTACTGTGACCAGAATATCTAAAAATAAAATAAAGGAACATTGTGTAAATAGAAAGAGTTAGCCAGAACTCATCAATCATTTATCAACTTCAGTCCACCGTTATATTATTTTTTGTAACACAATGTCCTTACCAAGTATCAACTCAAGAAGGAGGAGTAATAGTTCTATACAACTTCTTTATTGCAGGAGTGCAACGTTTCAGTGTATATTCTAACACCGTATCAAGCAAAGATTTCCATATATTGTGTTCTTGTTCACAGGGGCCAAAATTAACCCTTTCAATGCACTAGCGCATTTCTAAAAGTACTAGTCAAGACTTATTCCAGCTAGCCAAATACATCTCCATGATCATTTCACCTTCGGACTACCAGTTTTCACACTCTACTAGCCCAGCTTCTTTTTCACTAGCCATGGGCTACCGGACTAGTGCTAATTTCTAAATCTGGTTCATCTAACCAACTTCTAAATGTCATTGAAAGAAGTCAAAAGTATCAAGTATTTCTTTATAATAATTGATGGACAATTCATGCAATCCAGTGCATCACTATTACATATTTTCAACACTAAAACCTAATTAATAATATTTTTCATTATAATAAAATATAAAACATGTGAACATGTTATGATTAGGAATATTTTGAAAAGTCTAAAAGAAGAATTTTTACACTGAGGATTCAAAATATTTATTGATCAATTATTTAGTGGTAAGTTGATGTGTTTCATATAAGATTAATTTTCATTTGATGCAATTTATTTGTAAAATATTGCTGATTTATGTAATTTTAAGTTCGTTTGTTCCAAGTCAATTAAGTTTTCAAAACAAAAGAGTTGAAACGATAAAGCACACACATATTTTAAGATGTGCCTCGGGCATTAATTTTACCTGTTCCAACATCAAGCATAAACGTAATCAAAGAGACAAAGTTGATGAGTACATCGTAGGCAGATATTGTTTTAGCCATTGTTATTTCACGTAACAGCAGGTGCTCGGTTCATATCTGTTGTTTGAATCTGGCGGTGAAACCTGACGCCATTTTGTTCTGGTCACGTGATGGCTTTCGGATCAAAATTTTGATCCATAACTGATTATTTCGGCTTTTCCCATATGAATATAGCCCCTCTTATTTCTTTTTAATTATCCATGTTAATTTTTATTTTTTCTATATTCATAAGTTCGTATAAATAACGAATTTTACCGAAACAATCGGGTATTTCCAAAAGACGAAATGAAAGACTGCGAGTTTGGAATTTATTAAAAAACATGAATGATAAATACCTTCAAAATATGGATTTAGTATTCATACTTTGACGAAAATAATAACTTATATTTTTATGTGTTAATTAGCCAATCACTTAATCATCACGGACATTACTTTAATCCGAAAAGTTAAATCCTAATGGGTGCATCTAAATTGCGGACTCAACATGTGTTGTAAAATGTCAACAAACACTCATGAGCTGTGATGGCACTAGATGGTTTTAATGTCTGGATTCCCTTCAAATAAGTAGACATTCAGTGTCAATTACTGATGTTAGGTCAGCAACATTTAATTTTATCTTAATTAACGTATATGACAATCTGTGTGTGGAGGATATACAGGCTATGTGCTAATTTCAATTAAAATTTACCTTGCAATTGCACTTTAGAATAGTCAAATGAAATGATTAACAGCTAAATGATTCATGCTTTTAAAATAATCAAAACATAAATACTTTAATGATCATGTTCATTGTAATATTGATAATAAAGATTAAAGAAGCCCCGTAAGTCTCTTTACACATTTATAATATAAAGGCCATTCCAAATTATAAACAAACTGTATGAATTAAAGATTTAAAGTATAATACCTTTTGCTCTAAAACTCTTGTATTATTACATATCAAAATCATCTAAGGGAGATAATCCATACAATTTAAGGGCAGAGACTTTACCATTCAGGGGAGACAACTACAAACCAAGGGAGAGAACTGATGTCAGCATGAGGCTGCCACCACTACCATCAGTATCTGAGATAGTTCGGATGTATCAGCTGTCTGCACAGAAACAGTTGGCTCAGAACTTCCTGCTGGATATGAACATCACAAAGAAAATTGTACGAAGCGCAGGAAACCTACAAGATGGTTTTGTGTGTGAGGTCGGTCCAGGCCCAGGGGGGATAACCCGTGCTATACTCAATACCTCAGCTAAACAGGTGGTTGTTGTGGAAAAAGATAAAAGATTTATACCAGGTTTGCAGGTAAGAGATTAAAAAATTTCCTTACCATTCAGTCCTATATACTGAAAAAATCATAATAACATTTAAGCTCTCGATGGGCTTATCACATGCAGTCCGGCCGTCCAATTGTGTACGTAAACATTTCACTTGTTTATTTCTTCTGCAGAACCAGTGACTCTGGTGGTCTGAAATTTTATGTACAGACTTGGAGTCACTGGTGTCATGACCTTAAAACCCATTTTCAACTTATTCTCCAGTAGGAAAAGCTGTAGAAAGCTGAAATGTTTTGTACCAACTCCTTAGCCAATGGGGATTCTAAATTGTTGATTTGGTGACCCCATGACCCCATGGTCGAAATTAACCTTTTCAATGCAGTAGCCTTTCGGACTAGTGCACTTTCTAAAAATACTAGTCCAGACTTATTCCAGCTAGCCAAATCATCTTGATGATCATTTTGCCTCAAATTTTAACTAGTCCTTCGGACTACCAGTTTTTACACTGTACTAGCCCAGCTTCTTTTTACTAGCCCTGTTAGCCAATGGAGGGGCTGGATAGCCCAGTGGTTAGCCCGTTCGGCTTCGGATCAAGAGGTCCGGGGTTCGAATCCCGCCAGGGGCACGGCAACTTTGTCTGCAGTAGAGAAGTGTTCTACACGCAGTAAAGTTTGGGTGCAATGCTACACCGAATTTCAGCGTAGTACCACCCATGGTTCGCTAGTTCCAGCCGATACTTGCAGGTTTCACCGCAAGGCATAGCAATTAACATAGCACTGCGGGCTTTCTCCCTGCCATAATACTAGCAGCCACGATATAAGTGAAATACTCTTGAAAGTGGCGTTAAACCCCAACTCACCTCACCTCACCTTAGCCAATGGGGATTCTAAATTGTTTATTTGGTGACCCTGTAGCCACAAATAACCTAAAAATGACCTAAAAAGTTTGGCTTTGGATCAAGTGCAGTGGTTAGCACGTTCCGTTTCTGATCGACAGTGTGCTTGACTCTGGGTTTGAAAAGGTAACGAAATGCAGCAAGGCTCAAATTAGCCAGTGATAGAAACTGGCTTGTGGGAAAAGTTGACAAATGTATTTTTTAACTTTTATGTTGTTAATGTCATAAAAACTACGATTTTATCTTATCTTTTAAATTTATTTTCCAGTTACTAGGAGACTGCAGTGATAACAGACTACAAATTGTTCATGGGGACATTCTGAAATTCAAAATGGAGGACATTATTCCAGAGAGTTATGCTGTACCTTGGAAAAGTGACCCCCCTAATATCCACATAATCGGAAATCTACCATTCAATGTGGCAACTCCACTAATTATTCGGTGGTTGGAAGATATAGCCAATCACAGAGGAGCATGGCATTATGGGAGAACTAAGTTGACCTTGACCTTTCAGAAGGAGGTGGCCGATAGGATGGTTGCGCCTATTTTGTCCAACCAGAGATGTCGATTGTCAATCATGTGTCAGTATTTATGTGATGTCAACTTGAAATTTGAAATCAAAGGTAATTGAAAACATTTGTTCTGTTTTTAGCTCATCAGATCTTATAAGATACTGTCATCACTTTTGACACTTTTCCAGAAGAATTACTTTCCCATACAGCTATACATTATGTAGGGATGTATCTTGCACCATTATCACTAAAAGCTTTAAATGGCATCTTCTCCGAAATTAATTGGCATAGGAAGCTGATTATTTCAGAATAACATCTTTGTTACATGGAAAATAAATTTATTCACTTGGTCTTGACTCTTGACATCCCCTCAAATAAGGTTGTATGTTATTGTTGTGCAATGTTATGTCATAGGAATTGTCTTTCTAATGAATCTGTTTTCATGTCTGTAGCACAGGAATCAGAACAATACAATAAGGAAGGCATAAGAAAACGTCCCCTCACTACCCATTCTCTTCCCACAGAGGTTGCTCCCTTCACATGGTGCAAGTGCATATTACAAAGCTTGTGTTTGCATATGGACGCAAGACTTATTGTAAAGGGATGCGGTTTGGTTGAGGAAGGGTGATTTGAGGTTCTTGAGAAGGAAGCTGGGGGTAAATGAGGAGTATAGTTTACTGCCTTGGCAGGGACTCCGTCTCCTTAAAATTGACCTTCTTCTGAGGAGTAAAAGTTGTAAATATTGCATCTATCGAGATACAAGATCATGTTGTTCAGGGATTCTTCTCCACTTGGTCTTATGACAGTGCCAATATAGGCACTTATTCTCATACAAGTTCAGTAAGCCAATCACAAGGCTTCTTACAAATACTTTTCGTTGAGAGAAGCTAGGACAAGTAACTCCCAGACAGCTATCTTTTTGTCTGTTTCCGTAATATTACGTATTCACCGATCACACTGCACCTGGCATTACTTTACATCGCACTCGCTGATTGATCAAATTTTAACCAATGAAAAAGCTTGTGACAAAATGACACAGTAAAATGGTGGTTTGTTGACTGTCGTGTCGCTAATCTCGCTGGAACTGACAAGAAAATGACATATCATTAAATATAAGAATAAACACTAGAAGTAAACGTATGTATTTCTTTATTATGGAACATTTAAAACAATTTCTTTTAAAAACAAACATTCATAACAAAACATTTATGTCTGTCACTAACAAATTACCAGATCATCTTAGGGTTACCAAACCCACTAACGTCTTTTCCTTCATGGCATGTCGACCTGATTCCACAATTGCTAGAAGGGGGTCGCCTTATATATGAGATACATGGTTTTTACCGGATTTTAGGGGTCTGAGAAAGGGGTTCGCCTTATACACAACGTCGCCTAATACATAGTATAAACGGTAGGACATTTTATTTCTCTGAACAGGTTCAATTTTAAGCAGACTGAATGCTACAATACAATTCAGTGCAGCACCCTCCTTGGTTTGGTACTTCCAGCCAATGATCTCAGGTTTCAAGACATACCTAGCCACAAATGTATTGAAGGCTTTCTCCATGCAATAAAACCAGTCACAAGAATGAAATTTGCCTCAACTTGTTAATCTAAACACTAAACCCCTGATGTGTTTGTACAGGTAAAGCCTTTACTCCCCCTCCGAAGGTAGATGTGGGGGTCGTTCAGTTCATCCCTCTTGTCAAGCCCAAGATCAAACTGCCCTTCAAACTGGTGGAGAAAGTTTGTCAACACGTCTTCCATTATCGGCAGAAAAAGATCAAACATTCAGTAGAGTAAGTATCTTCAACTTAAATGCATGCTCTTATTGCTGTAACACTTTCCAGTGACTGAAGTGTCCTAAAATATTAAGAGTAAGTGTACTAAATTGATTGGTAAAATAATGCTTCCTTTTAGTGTCTGCTGTGCAAGGGGTCAGTGTCTGAAATGCCATGTTGTATTCAGAATAAGATTTCTTACATGGAGACTCGATTTTGTTCATTTGGTCCACAAAACCATTTTGATACAGAAAGCAGTTTTCAGAATAACATCTTGATAACGTGTAGACTAAATTTTGTTCATTTGATCAAAATCCTCCTTCAAATATGGGCGTGGCATGGTGTTAAACTCAAACCTTAAATTTCATTTCAAATTTCACTATTACTTTTATGTAGTTAAAAGGAAGGATCTAAAGGCAAATATCTCTTTCTGACACTATTTCTAAGTGATACACACCCTATGAATTCATTAATCAGTTTCAGTAAACAGTTTTTTCCTGAATCAAAAGTCACTTTTACTAAATAGACAATAATATCTGCACTGTTATTTCAGAACTCTGTTTCCTGTGACAATGCCTCACCTCACTGCAGAGATGTTCGAAAGAAGTGACCTTGACCCCTCAACCCGACCACCCCAGCTGACTGTCCGTGACTTCAATAGACTGTGTCATGCCTACAGTGAAATATGTGCTAGTGACCCGTCCATATTTGCGTATGAATACAGGTCCCAAGAAAATGCCAAGTTATGGCGAAAAAGAAGGAAATTGACAATAGAAAGGTTGGAGGAACAGATATTAGAGAGCAACAAGTCCACAACTGATGTTGAAATGGAAAGAACTGTGTCATGACAGAGATGTCAATGTGATTTGACTAAATTTTTAAAAGCCGGGATTCACTTGCCAACTAGTTGGGGTATCTGTGCATCTGAAAGCGTCGAACTATAAGAATTGGAACATTAAATTTTGGTATGAATGTTACCAATTGGTATGTGCTGTTGTTGACCCTTTTCTGGTCTACAACTCCAGTGTGCCAAATGTTTTTTAATTTGCACCAAAACTGGTATCATAGATGTTTTGTTTCCAGAGCATGATGGTGATAGTTAAAGGTGCATCCATTGTGTTTCATAAAATTTTATTTGGCTTTAATACGTTCCAATACACCATATGTGATGTTTACAATACAAACAAATTCATTTAGCTTGCACATTCATCCCCCATCGCCAAACATATCATAATTACTAGTTTCCAATTAAAATCGAGTAACATCATTATGCATGTGTAGAAACCGAAAGTGCACGTGCTATTTACCTGCAAAGTAGTTATATGACCTATTGAACATTATCAACCCAAATTTTTTATTTTGTCTGGTGTAAATAAGATTCCAAAATTACGTTTGACACATTGGCGCGCACAACACACGGTTCATTGTCCGGTTTTCGATCAGAAATCACTACTTTTACTTTCATATCGTCAATATACTAAGTCGAGTATCATTAAAATTATTGTTTTCAGTAACAGTTGGTACTTCTCGATAAATTAAGACCATTTATAACGTTTGTCATATTTGACCCCCAACAACACAATGGATGTACCTTTAAGTGTGCCGGAAAGGATGTTGACAATCATAGGGATTTGTAGTTCAAAGTGCAAGTGTTGAAGTACGTAAGATGCTTATTACTGGTACTTTTATTGTGGTTCTTTGGTGATAAGATCTTAATTTTCATGAAATTGAGTTCCTAGAATAAGCGAAACATGTATGAAATATATTTATGATATGAGAGAGGATATGAATTATAATAAAATTGTAAAACATAATGAGTGTTGATATTTTTCTACCATAACATTTGTGTTATTGGCCATCTAGAACTGAGGTTAGGATCGGAAATCTGAAGAAACCTGTGAGAAGAGAATGTGAAAACTCAAGCCACCTGAATGTTCAACATCAGAGGTGGCAAAAAAGAAGTTGCAGTTTCTACAGAAAAGGAAATGATGGACTTTTTTTGTATCCATATTCTGAAAAAGCTCTACTTGTAACTTTTTTATCTTTTCAGATCTAATAACCAGTTTTTGAGACACGACCCTTTGACTTTGAAATAACAGTATAGATTGGAAAACATATGGTCCTCTGTGTCTCTTAAAATTGGATCGTAACATCTTATCGAAGCCAAATCGTGACATTACCGGTACTCTGGTCACCTGATCCACAGGTGAAGTTTAGCGAAAATATGTTGCTCAACAGAGATGAACGACCAGTTTTCCCTTGATCAAAGAACAATACTATAGCCACTCAACCAACCTAAATTATACCAAATATTTGTATCAACAGTCTTAAACACATTGGGAACCTACAAAACCATCTTCACAATGCCACGGGCGTAACCAAGTGGAATTTCTTTCGATACGTTTTCACCATGCTCTGAGGAGATGTTACAAACCACTCAATCGCAAAAGAAGCGTCACTATACAAAATACAAGATTATTCACCCCAAGATAGTTAAACACGACTGAAACAGAGATATATCATGTCTTCTGAAGCTAACTAAACTAAATTTGAAATGTCCAAACATTATTCGTTAATATTCCGAGAAACACACGTTTTAAGAAATCGACGTTTCGAATATCGTTAACTGGACGAAATACATGTAGGAGGGTCAAAACGGGCTTTTTCTCTTGTGTTATGACGTCCTACAGTAACGACGCATCGCCACATTTAAGTTCAAGAAGGTCATTTATGTCGACAATATCGTTTATTAATTATATTTCAGCATTTAATGATTTTTCAAGTTAAATGCCAACCATTCTGTGGCAAAAAAACATTTTGAAAAGCGATTTCAGCACACTAAGTGTATTTGAACAGACAACAACAAATATCATACTCTGATGTATGAACTTACATATTAAGCATTCAAAATCAAATTTCTCCGGCAACAGTGTTTTGTTCATTACATAGTTGAAAATGTGGTGACGTTTCTTTTGCGGTTGAGTGTATGATAACTATCGCCAAGTTATTAATAGCAAAATGGATAATTATTAATTATATATTCTATTTGTCAAATCATGTATAAGCCAGCGAACAGCCACAAAGGAAATCTATTTCTGAATCGTTCAAAAAGGTCAAAAGAGTATATTTTTCGGTTGATGGGGGAAAAATAGATACTATTACGTGTTTGTTCACTGGTTTATAAAAAGTTTATCCTTTTAACCATCAGTTGCGTTTATGAGAAAGTATCCCGGTCATATGACAGTGTTTAGTCTAATCATAATGAAGAATATATCGCTTAAAAAGCCATCAAGGATGTTGTTGAACATATCAGAAAATAACCAAAAATCTCACAGATTTTTTTCGACACAAAATGAGCCGAGAAATTGTACTAATTTGTAAAAGGTGTTTTCCAGTCTAAATATAGATCAAGTCTATTAATAATTTTAAGCGCAAAGTATTTTGGTCTAACTCACACCACTGTATACACAGACACGAAAGAAAAATAAAGTTTATGAGCAATGCAATATATTTAATAATAAATAATTTTTGGCGGTTATTTATTTACCATTTCATTTAATTATGTATTTTCTACAGATATTGGAATAAATGTTTTACCCAACTAGGTATTTTGCTTGAATTTTATAATCAATGCGAATATATTTGTCATAATTTGCTGGTCTTATCTCAATAGAAAGTACATTAAGCAGGCAATAACTTGAATATTCTCAGGAAATTTAGAAACATTGTTTGTAAAGCAATCGTCACGTTCAGTTACGTGTGACAAGGGTTGCCTAACTTCAAAGAGAAGCACGTGCAGCACGCGCAGCACGTGGGTTGCTATTGCGACTTGCGCTAAAGACGAGCCTTCACGCTTCGGAAACGCTTGCTGTTGTCTAGTACGTTTTATGCAATGAAGGGAATTCTGATTATATGACGTCAGATACCCTTGACGCGCGTTACTCGAAGTATGACTTCCCTTTGAAACCAAATTTCATTACATTATCGTGATATGAAAAGTATTTATCACATGTCATGTTGTAGACAAAAGATTTCTCTAGCGATTGACGTTATAAGTATATTTTCCACAAATAATATTGTATTTGAAACACTAACATCCTTGATGTAATACATGTAGTGTTGTTGCAGAACGCAGTTTGGATTACGTAAAGCTTCAAACAACAAAACTAACAGTTATTTGTTACCATATTAATAGTCAATAGTAAACGGGAATTCCTTTGAAGTGTTTCATGATTTCATCCTTAACACTCCATTGGCTTGACAAATTGAGTATCTCCATTTCGAAATACCAACTAATGAGAGGATTAAATACACATAAACTCCAATATACCATTACTGATATTGACGCGTTAACATCAAGGGGTACTCATATTGATTGTGTACACAGTGACGCGTGAGCGAGCAAACTTGATCTGCAGTAGAGGTTGATCTACAGCGGTACATCATCGTTAAGTGTATGCATGCTAATATATAATAAAGTTACTGTTTAATTGATTACTGTACTCTTGAATGACGCCAGCACTCGCATTGGGACTATTACATTTCATTTCATTTCACGTCACGCTCCAGTTGCGTAAGCACTGCAGGGGTTTGGGAAAGGTAGAGGCCATTGGCCATTTGCACATTGGATGAAAAAATCGCCCATTAAAATTTGAAATTTTACTGTTGCTACAAAAGGGAATGGCCCATTTAAAATTCTGAAACTGACTAAAAGCCCTTAAAATGACCCATTGTCAAGGGTGTTTTTTTTTAAAATGACTAAAAGCCCTTAAAATGACCCATTGTCAAAGGTGTCTTTCCCAATCCCAGGCACTGGTAAATGATTGGAAATAATCCAGTCGACCAAAACAAGAGTTTACCCAACTTTCCTCACAACTCGCGACAGTTTCCGTCACTGGCTAATTCAAGTCTTGTTGCATATCTTTGTCCACGCCTTAGTTGTAGGAGTTTCGCTCCAGGAAAGACTGTTCATAAATAAGAGTTCTAGCCATGCCGGGAACAGATTGAAACCATTGAGTGATGTTTAACTTTTCAAGAATATTAGAGGATGTTCTAGCTCGCTGTTACACCAATGGTCGCATTAAGTCTATGGGTAGAGAGACCTGTATATGACAGTTAACTTCGGTTTTACATCTACGTATGGGTAGATTTTGCAATCCCTTCGTCTGTATTGTTTTGAATACAATGACACAGATCGTTTGATCGAAGATTGCCTTCATATACGTAAACGACCCTTTTTGTTCAGGGGCGAAATATCGAGATTCATACATGAGGTAGATAACATGTTGAAACATTTTCAAACAGAAACTTTAACATGATCTTCAAGAAGGCAATATCTTCCCACAGAGGTTACTCCCTTAAGATTTCCGATCCTGACCTCTCTGAATTTCTAGTCTCCAGCAAAATTCCTCAAGCTGGGAAATGGTAAATGGAAACCTCATATTATATCCCCGCTTTTTAACTAATGAAAACTCTAACTTTCATATCGACCGAGTGACTCCAACGATCTAGGCATTTGACTTTTAAAGGTCATGCTCATTAGCATATGTGTATAGAATATGTCTGATGTAAATAACACAAATTAACTATTTTGGGTATACAAGTTTTCAAGCTCTAAACTTGTTAACATTATATGTGCTTATACAAGATTAGATGTAAGACTATACGTACACAAATATCTACCAAACGATAGGGGCATATCGCACACTACGTCACTCATCAAATATAAACTTAAAGACACCATCTATATCAAAATATTGACATAATATTTGATAATATGTGTAAGGGCGGGATAATGCAGTGGTTATAACGTTCGGCTTCGGGTCAAGAGGACAAGAGGACTCGGTAACTTCTACATGGTACTGCCGCAATGGTGTTGTTGGCTTTCTCCCTGCAATAATACTAGAAGTAGGGATACAAGTGAAATAGGCCTACTCCTGAAAGAAACGTTAAACACAAACTCTGAATCACCTCGCCTCAATCATTTTCTTTCCAAAGATGTTACTCTTTCAGATTTTCTGTGATTTTCATATTTGTTATATTTAGAAAAATCGGAGGAAGTAACCTCTGTGGGAAGAGAATGCACCTTAAAGTACCGGGAACCTCAAAGGGTACGTTTTGCAGAAATGATTATGAAATCAGTTAAGAAAATAACACTACCACTTCATTTTGTTCAAATCAAATCGGAAATAGTTTAAAATTAGCTTTTTAAATGTACCTCACGAAAACAGTCGGCAAACGTTTCAATTAGCCAATCACGCCTTGCCACGTTTTAGGCACCTGGGCAACCCCAGCGAGCATCTCGCTAGTGTTATTGTTTACATTATTGAATCGAAGCGGTCACGTATGTTCACTGATTGTGTCTGTCACAACAATTACTTAGTTATGTCAACAGTTAAACAAGGTCGAGACACATATCGTCATTAAGTTGATTAGCTTTTCTTGTTACGAACATGTGTGTTTGAAGGCTAATCTAAGATAATGCCGAGGAAATGTTTATAGATTTTCGCGATCTCGCATTGAGGCATCTTACAGATACTACGGATAGACTTAATTTATCTGCATAGGTCCTTATTGAGCACTGTAAGAAAATAATACAACAAGCTTTACATATATAATAATGTTAGCAGTTACATGTGTCTTTTACAGGGTAAATTTTGTTTCGTGTCCAGTCCGAAATGGCTTCTACGATTTCCAAAATTGAAATGGAGTGGAGCGAATTTATTTCACATGATGGAAACGGGGTAAAAGCAAATTGCACATACGATTTATTTCCCAGACAAACTTAAGTTATTCATTTAAAAATACCAACTGATTAAAACAAATATCCATTGGATAAATACAAATAATTTATGAAAATCTAAATGAAAGCGAAACATTATATCGATATCCAATGGGGTTTTTTTAATGATAAAAGTATTAAAACTGGATGAACTAGAATGATATAGACAGCTTATTGTAAGTTGTTCATTTCAAGAGTCAAACATAATTTATAACCGATGTTGAAATTGGAACAAGAAGTGTATATTCATATGTTAATTACTTTTGACACATAACGGTTCAAAATAACATACCTGTTAAAAATAAACGAATAATCCCTGTGTATATGTCCATGCATGCTAAAAAAAACTGAACCTACATTGAGCACCCGCGGGGTGTACTGAATATAACGGAAGGAAAATGTAACCACATCTGTGACACTGAGACACATGACAGACAGACAGACAGACAGACAGACAGACAGATTGTTTATTTGAGTCTCACCTCCTAATGAAATATGTACAATGCATTAAAACAAATAAATTGAGCCACCCCAATACGGAGTTATGAGAGACTAAAATTCATATAATTGAACACCAACAGGTGATAAAATAAAAATTACGATACACATATATATACATCTAAAACAAATCAGCTAAAATTAGGAAGAATATACATAAGATTTACGTTTAGAAAGAATAAAATGGCAGGTTTTGGCAGCAATAAAACATACATTTGGGCTGGATAAGATATAACATAACTTTTCATTAACATTAAAATTAATAAAATTATCACATTCATCAATACATTTGTTCAATAAAACTGCCCTCTCACACGCATATAATGGACATTTCATTAAAACATGGCACTCGTCTTCCACCTCATCCTTACAAAATAAACACACTCTTTCACATAAAATAGTGCCATCATACCGGCCAGTCTCAACCCGAATCGGGGCAACCCCACATCTAAAATTAGCAAGAGCTCGTCGGTGCGACCTGGGGGTGGGAATCTCTACATAATGTGCAACGTTAAAATCATGTTTAAAGGTACAATACAATCTCAACTTATTCCCACCTACACCCCTACTACTATCAGGCTGTGATATCTCACGTCTCCACTTAGTAGTAAACTTATCCATCAAAGCTCGTTTAACTTCAGAAACAACAAACTTAACGTGATAATTAATAGAAACATTGGCAAGATGGGATAAATCCAAACCTAAAAGTTTAAAGTGAATCTTAAAATTCCAATTTCTCTTATTATTTAGAGCATGACTATTTCCCCAGTAAAAAATCCTAGCTGTTAATCTCTCAGAATCTATGTTACATAAACGCCTGTAAAATCTAACCACGCTACACCACTGTAAAATATAAGAAGGCGTCCAACCCATATCCTCGATCACAGCATTATTTGGGGCGAATTTACGTAAACCTAAAAAGAAGCGCATTGCTCTATTCTGAACTGCATTAATAAAAGAAAAATCATAAACACCCCATATAGCAGCACCGTATTCCATCGTGGACCAAACCATAGAATTATACAATTTTGTGTAAGTGTGGTAGTTCATACCACCTAACAATTTAAACTTAGTTATCAACAAACCCAAAGCCCTACTTGCAGAGCTGGCGACAGCTTTCGCCATACGCTTATAATCTAAATGTTCAGTTAACAATAAACCAAGATAACTATAACAGTCAACAACTTCTAAAATTTGACCACCACACTTAAAATCACACACTGTTTTACTAATAGAAGGAGTTCTAAAATGTACAACCTTTGATTTTGAACCATTTACTGACATGTTGTTAAAACCACACCAAGACTGAAGACAGTCTAACATAAAATTTAAATCATTCTCATTTTCTGCTAATAAAACGACATCATCTGCATACGCTAAAATACTTACATTAGTGTTACAAATGTTTACACCAAGTGATAAGTTGTTAACAGCATTGATAAGATCATTGATATACAAATTGAAGAGAAGTGGTGACAATAGACAACCTTGTTTTAAACCACAGTTCACATCAAACCAGGGTGTATAGAGCCCATTTAAACGAACACAGCATTGAACATTTTTATACAAAGATATTAAAGCATTATACATATATCCCTTCACATCAACATTTAAAACCTTTTCCCACAATATATTTCTATTGATACTGTCGTAAGCCTTTTTAAAATCCACAAAGGCAACATAAGTAGACTTTCTGAGCGATTTCCTTGTTTCTATAATTGTGGTTAAGCTGGACAAGTGCTCAGTAGTAGATCTTCCTTTCCGGAAACCGTTCTGTTCATCATGAATGATGTTTTTATCTTCAATATGTTTCGTCAGTCTATTATTCAAAATCCCACAGTACAGTTTATAGGTGGTACTCGCCAGTGTGATTCCTCTATAGGCCAAAGGGTCCCTCGGGTCGCCACCCGACTTAGGTATGGGAGTGATTATACCTTTTCCCCAAACGTCAGGCACAACGCCAGATTTAAAACACATATTGAACAGATTGTGTAGGAATAAACAACAGTTCTCGTTTTTTAAAACCTCTACTGGAATGTTATCATAGCCTGGTGATTTGCCTCTTTTAGCGTCCATGATAACTCTCCGTACTTCCTGCACTGTGATAAAAGAGTTAAAGGGAGAGTTCTCGCTATCACTGCTGTCCGGTGGAGCCCGTGTCTCGCTAGCACTGTTACAGTTCAACAAAGTACAATAGGCTGTCTTCCAGGTATCTAGCACAACTCCATGATCACTGCTTATACTTCCGTCCTTTAGTTTTACTTCCATAGGAATTTTCTTACGTCTCTCACACCCAACACCAATTCGTCCAATCCTCTTCCAAAACTCCCTATTGTCAGAATCACAGAGGTCCTCTAGTTCCTGGAGTGTAGTCCTCGTGTGGAAGCGCTTAGCTTTCCTAACAGCTCTATCGAATAGCTTGCGTTTCATGACATACACACTCTTAAGATACTGCTTACGTTGTCCATTACACCTACACCACTGTCTCTCGGCTTCACACATGTCCCCCCACAGAGTAGAGAGGTTTTCATTCCACCATTCCTTTCCTGTACGTCTTCGTTTAGCGTTCCTGTTGGAGTTAATAGTAATAGTTTTCCCCGTAAGATTCACTTTCATTTCTTTATTTAAAACATCGGTAAAAGCATCATAAGCTTCGTTTATATCATGTTGCTGGGAGTCTGAGGCACTAAGAGTATTAACCACCTTGTTTAGAGAATCACTACACTCCTTTGTAGACATGAAAGTATCTGGCACTGACCGCGTGTCGTACTTTGTGATAGTTGTCACCGTGTCCCGCTTAACCGTTGGCACCACCTGCTCTGTATCACAATCTAACTCAACTTGCCATGTAAGAAGTGAGTGGTCGAGCTTCAACACAGTCCTTGAGCTACACGTAGAGACACAACCTGCATTCTCCACTAGAACATTGGGACGTGTAACAGTAAAATCAGTAAAAGAGTGTAAAATCTCATAAGGACATATACAGTAATCAACAACAGAAGTTCCTCGTGATGATACATAGGTAAAATCATTGATGCAATTTTCTCTACCATTTAAAACACAAAAGTTTGCATTTATGAGAAAGTCAGTAAAATGTCGTCCATGTGAGTTTATGGTTGTGTCAATTGTTTCTCTGATTGGCAATAAGTCGACTCCCTCCACATAGTCCAACAGGTTTCCACAACGACTGTTGAAGTCTCCACACATGTAGGTTGTACCTGATTCATAATAAGTATGCAACTGTAACAATAGGTTATCATAAAAGTCCGACGCATCAACATTCCTCGTCGAGTTTTCAGGGGGCAAATAACATACACATGCTGTCATGGTACATGTTGAGTCTTTCTTATTTACAAATTTAAGCCATAAAACACCTTCGTAAGAAGTATCTAAAACACATACATTAAAATAATCCAATAAAACATTCTTAACTAAAAATCCCACACCCCCAGATCCACACTTAGAGTTTATGTGTAATGAGGTTCTATTGTGACCATACCAAGTGTAATCGTCAACTAAAAGTTTAT
Organism: Gibbula magus; assembly: GCA_936450465.1. NCBI lineage: Eukaryota > Metazoa > Mollusca > Gastropoda > Trochida > Trochidae > Gibbula > Gibbula magus. The sequence continues at coordinate 59,419,885 of OW388292.1, read as the reverse complement.
TCTCTTTCACAAGGTGAGTCTCGGCAATACCGATGACATCTAAGACAACTAACAACCAGCATTGAATATACACCAATTAGACCCCGTCTCGGGTGTATTGCTAAAACAACATAATAGTCTCAAAGTCTAGTCTGTCTAAATACAATGTTACTTTGTTTATTTCATGTTTCCTCAAATCGACTGAATAAAAAGTATGTTTATTTAAAACCAAAAGTTGATTGATGTAAGAAGCGTGTCAGAATACATATAGAAATGTATAACATAACTGTCTTAAATTAAGGTTTGCCTCATAACACAAGAAATATATATTCCAAATATCTATATTCAACTATAATGTACGTACTAAGGATGATTTAAAAGTGGACACAGAAGAACACCTTGTGACTTTGTATTATATTAAATACAACGACTGTCAAACATTAATTATTTTATTTTGAAATAAAATTTCACACTCTTTTAATTTATTAAGCCAAATATTTTATCCTCAAATCAGCTTTGTGGCCAAATATACGATACATTAAATCAGTTCCGTGGGATAACAGATGAATCGAGGGCAATAGGTCAAATAAATAGACATCAAATTGAATTTGATTGAAAACATATTTTATTCATTTAAGAAATGAATAGGGCACAAGTTGTGAAACTTATAGAAGCCCTCTCCAGGTAATCAACAATTATTTTACAAGGCTAGAATACATAACAAGAAAGTAAGAAATCTACAAGTGACGAAGTGGGTATTATCATAATTTATAATCTACAGAAATATTTTTATTACTAAACTTAATATCATATTAATAATTAATGCACCAAATTCAATCTTAAGATGGAAGTCCTTATTGAAAAATATCTTAAATCCTATTTCCGCGACCTGATCCAAATTTTAGCGTTTAACGGGTAACAACGGAACTCGCTCCCTTGACTTGAATTTTTCGAGTTTCGTAGTGTATCGGCTCTTGAAACAAATAAATGTAAGTGTCATATGTAAAAAAGAAATATTTTTAAATGACAAGATGTTACTCGACAGTTAATATGACAAAAACTCTGGACGTCAATTGTAGAAATTATGATGTTGTTTATGGAAACATCAATGATCAAGCACGGCAGTCCGGCCGGCGTGTTACTGTCGTTATTTCAGTGTTTTATATTGTTTACAAAGTAGTTTTTCAAAACTTTTCTCCTCCGAGAGGAAAATCCAAACATTGTCTTTAAATTGAGGAAACGAGTGTAGAAGGAATTGCTCCTTCGCTATGAATACATAGAGGAATGTCACCTATCACAATACATAATAACACTATTATCCACAGTTCTATTCTGACTATGATGTCACCAGCCTACCTCGGGCATGCGCAGTAGAGCTAGTCCCGCGCACCCGTTTTAGGGTCTTTTTGCGGTTGAGTTCTTCAGCAGTCCAATATTTACACACTTTGAACATTAATATCCCGTTAATTAGAGGACCAATCGACACCAAAATTTCAGTACTTACAGTTGAAAGTATTTTCTGTATGAATACATTGATTAAAATAGAATACAAAATGAGGTTCCAGGTTCTAATATATGTATGTGAAGTCTTATCCATTGAACTAATTGAATTGAAGCGACATATTCATATCGTCATTGAACTTTAACTCCCGACGTAAATCTACATGTTGTTTGAATCAGCTGAGCTGAAATCAGAAAGTGTAACGACGACTATTAAAGGGGCAGTAGCACGTTTTCTCGCTGAATTAAGTCGATGAAATGTATTTGAAATATAATCTCACCAATAGTAAAACACCCTTCTCTCTTCGGAAAATCATGTTAAAAATGGATGTACATAGTTTAGTAAAGCCATGGGAATCGTTTTTGTCATTCGAAATAATAAAATGTGTTCACAATAAAATGGCCGCCATGCATTTTTTGCTTTATACGCAACACCGTTATTACCACTATGGATAATTGGCTTGTGTAATAAGATATGTTACCCTCTAAAGTAAATATAAATGAAATAAACTATCATAAAATTTGCAAAAAACGTGCTACTGCCCCTTTAAAGTATTAAAACAATCTACCTTTGTTGGTCAACTAACCATAGTCCCTCTGGGCAGGTCCGTATATGTATAGGATAAAACATGCCAAAGGGTGTTTATGAGATTTAAAATCCGCAACCTGAGGGATAAACACGAGGGGCGTTAATTAGGTTGCGGGTTTAAATCTCATAAACACCCTTTGGCATACATTATCAAGCTTACAAACCGACCCCATGGTTAAATTTTATGTTTCATCTCTTCTAATTGATAGCGTGAAAAACAAAAGGAGTCGTCCGTAAAATATCCCCGTTTGGTGAAAGGCCGCAGGTATAAGACGAACTTAAGAAGCAAACTCAACTACTGCATAGCGCAGTGTTCAGTACATTCGGATTCGGGCCAAGAGGTCCATGGTTCGAATCCCGTTCGGCAACTTTGTCTGGTAGAGCATTTCTACATATAGTAAGGTTTGTGTGCAATGCTGCACCGAATTTCACCCCTGGCCCGCTGGTTCCTGTCGATGCTCGCAGGTTTCACCGCAATGTATAGCCACCATGGCGTTGGGGACTTTCTCCCTGCAATAATACTAGCAGCCTTGATATAGGTGAAATAGGCCCTACTCTTCAAAGCGGCGTTAAACCTCACATCACCTTATCACGTATATCATTAATCAATAATTGTTAATCCAATAAATGTTTATCCAATTTTCACATCAACAATATTAAGTACTAAGTTCATACAGTGCTATGGTTAACCAGGGACTTTATACTCTAATTAGAGAGTCCCTGGGTGGACACATCGCAAACGAAAAAATAAACATGATGTTTAGTATTCGTATACTTATCAAAATTATGTGTATAAGAATAGTAGCGGTTTGCCGTTATAAAGAGTTAAAATCAGAAGTTGATCAATATGGTCGATGGGTAGTTGTTTATCGCATGAGGCTGAGCTGAGAAGCGAAGTATTAGTATAGCTGACGTATGATCTTAGGACCCGTTGAAGTAGATTTGTAAAGTTAAATGTCGTACATGGCATATGAGCACTTAGATTTAATTATTGTTGTAAAACATTTCAACGCATGCCACATACGGTAATACAGGTTAAACATATGTTACAAGTAAGTTTAATACACTGGCGTTACACACCATTACAAATTCTGTGTAATTTCAATAAATAGAGGATATCTGTCTCATCTTGACTTTAATATACAATGTTTATCCCATCGAGTGAGGTAGAAAGGTTACATTTTCACGAGTGGCGCAGCCATGAGTGAAAATATATAACTTTTCTACCTCACGAGATGAGATAAACATGCTATTTGTCAAGAATTGACAGGTATTTTATTTATTTTATGTTATATATAATAAATGGTCTTTACTGAAAAGTTATTAGAACAAATAATTCATGATCTCATTACACAAAAGAAAAGAGTTATGATATTCCTTTTGATACACATATTTCATTGATGCCTTCTAAAGTTATAATCGATAACATGCAATTTATATTGTTCTGTGGCACTGACGTGTTATTAATTTGATAAAATTAATTACTCGTTCGTCAGCTCAGCTCCTTTGTAATCCCGATATTACGAGCTTTAATAAACAAAGTGTTGGTTACTTTCATTTCCATAAGCATATGATTAACGAATTCCACTGGACGTATTGTTTGGGGATTATAGGAACATATGGTGCTTGGTGTTGCCAATGGACTGCCAAGTGACCGCCAATTGGTCTGCAGGAATACCGTTGCTATGGACACGAGAGTTTTAGACGGAAGAGTGTAAACGAACCCCATATTGTCCCCTGTTTCTCTCTTTGTACCGCCGGTAAAGTGTCTTCCTCATTTAGGCTGTAGTTATTCCGATCAATTTAAGAGGAATTATCCCTTTGTTCCGATAACAGCGCTCGCCATGTCATACTTAGGTCAAAAGAGGACGTTACTTTGCCGTACTGGAATGTTTTGTTCCTGAAGTTCACGTGGATGAGTATTCCCACACTTTGCACGAGAATGTGTCAACTCGGTTCTCCGAGTCAGTGCGTGTATGTTTCACGAACAAATTGCACGGGCTTTGACGGGACGGCGAGAAAACTTGTAAATTTCAGCGTGCTTCACGTGCAACATGCGTCTTCATTCGCCTGTTCTTTGACAAGTAATAACATGATAAACACATCTTGAAGTTGAATATGAATGTGGTAGTATGATTTTAAATCAACATTGACTTATGAAAACTATTTCAAGATTTTTGTTTTCGTAGGCATTCGTAGTGACCATGAAACATTACGTTTATTTCTAAAATTTGTATGAATTGACATCAGACTCAGAGAGCCGACGACAATTAATGTATCCAACGCAATCAATTCTAACAGGATTTCTTTGCAATTTAAAACGTTATCTAAATAATACAAAAAATAATTATAAACAATTAAAATTCTAAGGGGAAAAGTATTTCTTTTTTCTCTTTGAAAATCATACCTTATTTGAAAAGGGTAAATAAATAATCACAGAAGAACATCACATCATAGCTTACTTAAAAGACGTCAACATATCAATAACACTACACACTCGATCACAATGTAAACAGTTTTTAATGGATACGATCAAGTTCAAAAGATGCCGAATAAATAAAAACAAAGAAAGATTCTATTGACAAAGGATCACGGTGCCCGGTAATTGCTATTTCAAAGATTTTCTGCACCAAACGCATGCTGATGCATACATAACAATGTTTTTGTCAATAATGGCTCAAACTGTTACTATTTCATTCCGACATGTATTTATTACACCGACGTGTCACCATTGCACCGACGTGTCTCTCATTATACAGACGTGTCTCTCATTATACAGACGTTTTTTCATTATACAGACGTGTTCTCATTATACAGACGTGTTCTCATTATACAGACGTGTCTCTCATTATACAGACGTGTTCTCATTATACAGACGTGTTCTCATTATACAGACGTGTCTCTCATCACACCGACGTGTCTCTCATTATACAGACGTGTCTCTCATTACAAAGACTTGTCTCTCATTATACAGACGTGTCTCTCATTATACAGACTTGTCTCTCATTACAAAGACGTGTCTCTCATTATACAGACGTGTCTCTCATAATACAGACTTGTCTCTCATTACAAAGACGTGTCTCTCATTATACAGACGTGTCTCTCATTACAAAGACGTGTCTCTCATTATACAGACGTGTCTCTCATTATACAGACTTGTCTCTCATTACAAAGACGTGTCTCTCATTATACAGACGTGTCTTTCATTATAAGACTTGTCTCTCATTACAAAGACGTGTCTCTCATTATACAGACGTGTCTCTCATTACAAAGACGTGTCTCTCATTATACAGACGTGTCTCTCATCACACCGACGTGTCTCTCATTATACAGACTTGTCTCTCATTACAAAGACGTGTCTCTCATTATACAGACGTGTCTCTCATTATACAGACGTGTCTCTCATCACACCGACGTGTCTCTCATAATACAGAGTGGTCTCTCATTACAAAGACTTGTCTCTCATTATACAGACGTGTCTCTCATTATACAGACTTGTCTCTCATTATACAGACGTGTCTCTCATTATACAGACGTGTCTCTCATTATACAGACTTATCTCCCCTTATACAGACGTGTCTCCCATTAGACCGACGTGTCTCCGGATCCAGTACGCTGACGCTTACAGAATTATTCAAACTCTTGACTTGGCAGCGATTGAGAGAAAGTTGGCCCCGAAAATAATTTACTACCATACCGACAAAGCCAGATTGGTGAATTAATACAAGCTTTGAGATTGATACGGATAGTTACCGAAGACAAAATGCCTTCTAACATGAAACAAATCTAATTAACTAATGAATTGGTGACTCATAACCTCAGTGGGTGATATACCGATGCTTGGAACTACATTTACAATTATATGCAGATAGACGTTAGTCACGACATTGTAAGCCAAGCACAGATATGTACTTTTAACCATGTAACCAATATATTTAACCTTCTACATGATTGGAGGAAACGCGTGGTCCGCAAGGCCAAGCAAGTGACTGCCCAAACATCCGACAACCACAGGTACTCCAAATATGGACGTATCTTCCATGTCAGGACTGACCTAACCAGCCATCTCAGAACCTACGGGAAGACATAACCAAAGCAACGAATCTTACGTAATTGGTCATATTCGATTCGATGAAAGAACAAAAATATCATTGGAGTAGGAAACGGTGAAGAAACCGTTTTATTTCAATTTTATTTTTATAAAAAGAAAAATTGTGAAAATATGTGTAATGTACATATACTCGTAAGATATGACACAAGAAGGCACAAATTGCACCGACTTTTTCAAAGATTTGTTAATTATCTAGCTTGGGTATAACTTTTTTAATATTTCTTAATTAAGTAATGCTAAAATCCTAAAGTTTTAAAATGAAAATTATAAGAATAATTAATTATCATTTTCAATATGCTTTCCGAGTTTAACCATCGAAAAGGAAGAATCATGTTCGAAAATGGTCCTTGTGTTACCAGTCCTACGAGTTACATTTATAAAAAAATGTCTACCTTTCCTGAAATCACTATACTGATCAACGTATGGAAGTAATGCTTGGCTTGTTATACTCGCTAAATAAAATATTGCCTTTTCGCGGTGAAGGCAAAGACATGTTAATGTGAGTTTTAAAATTGTATAGTAAACGTTACAGCTGCATCCCAAAAGTCTTTTCACCTACTTGTGTACAATTATCATGTTAATTGACGTTCACTGTGACGTCCATAGAAAAACATTACATACCCTTACAACGACTCATGCTATATCATTGGGTATTCTGTGATTGTCACGTCACACTTGGATACTAAAATAAACTGAGGTGCAAAAGAAAGTATATCACTCAGTTGTATTTATCATATGTATAATTTTCAAAGTCACATATCTCGAGTTTTCGACGTCGTATTAAAAAACTGACTAGTTTGGCAAATTAGTCCAACACATTAAATCAGCCAAAGAATACCTCTACGCGTTTTTAAAAAAAAATTAAAAACTTTTGAAATCCCTCTAAATTAATGTTGACCAAAACACAACTGTTCATCGGCATATAAGACATACTCTGTGTGAACATCAATAAATGTGCCTCGTCCTGCACACATTTACAACATTTTGAACATGGTAGGGGTCATATTGGTGTAAATTTCATTTCTTACCCCCGTCTACTTTAAATAATGATACTTAAGTTAAAAAATAAAACAGTCACTAAGTAAGTCATTCAAACTACTGCAGAAATGTGTTATTGTATCGTGCCATAATCAAATGCATCTAAGTTCTTTAAATTATTGAATAAACAAATGAGTGATACCCGTATACCGGGAAATTTTCGTGGTTGGTAATTTTCGTGGTTTTCGTGGGTAGAGCTTGAACTTCGAAATTTTCCATACCACTCACTGTACGAACCATCGAGCTGTTTTTAAGAATAGCGCATGCCCAGATTTTAGTGCTATTCACTGGCAACTGCTAATAATAGAGCTCTAATGCAGTTTGTCGTTTATTGATAGTTGTAAATATATACGTTGATAACTCTACTTAATATGTAGCGAAGTGGGATTGACACTCGTGAATGTGTCATATTATCTCTCTATATTTACAAATGTAGTTCTACCAGCTACGGTACTTGAACGCTTGTTCACAACATAATTAGTGGAGCTTAACACGTGTCAAAACACAATGCATCCGGTCGTAGTTCATGTTCAACAGAGTGTGACAAAGACAAAGGAGCATGCCATATTCAACAAATGAATAAAAACTTGATAATCCTTTGGTTGAGTACAGTATTACTCATTGAGTACACTATTGTAAAAATTGTTTGGAAAGCAATATGATTAACTAACATGGCGGTGTCAACAGACAGGATAACATCAACAGGCTTACACGTGGAACACAAACACACGATTTCAAAATTTGTATTTGGATAACTTCAACCACGAAAATAAAAATCCACGAAAATGCATTTTTTTGACAACGTCTGAACCACGAAAATAAAAATCCACGAAAGGTCTTTGAGTCCTCAACCACGAAAATTTCAAACCACGAAAATTTCCCGGTATACGGGTATACTTTCTTTTGCACCTCAGTTTATATACAGAAGAGGGTCAAATGTTATCAATTGTCTTATAAAAGTTCTCATATCGATTAAATGATAACAATTATCATCACAAATACTTTGAATGAGTATGAGAGGACATAATTATAATGATGCATGTTGATTTAAACATATTTTATTCATGAAAAACATGAAGGGATTGGCCAACAAGCTCCGAAGAGCTTATATTAAGGCCGCTCCCATACAGTTACATATATACAAGCACACAACATAAATACAGATGCTAAATCAAAATGATGATACTGATTTGTTACACATTTTATCGAAGAAAGTAGGCGATGCATGGATATCAATTGTTTGGCAGTCGTTATAATAGGTATAAAATTTATAAGATGTCAAATCGGTCAGATTTCATTATGTAATGATGAATGGATTTCAATAATTTGTTCAGATCCTGGCTTGTTAGTGATGTACATGTACATGATGCATGTTTGACCCTGTTGGTTGCTTAATGAATATTTATATATGGATATGGATAACTGTAGTTTAGAAAAGATTGACCCCTGGTCACTTCAAAGAACTGTCAAAACTTTAACTGTTGGGGTATAAACGTATATCATTTTAAAGAACATTCAACCGTATTCTTATCAAGAAATGTTGGGGTTAGTTTTCGCGTTGATACAATGATTCAAAGATATCCGAATTTGCATGGTTTTATATGTTTTCAAAAGTTATAATCATTTTTTTGAATTTAACAATGTCATTTTATCCCACCGGTATGTAATACCGTGGGATATAGTCGTCGCCCTGTCCGTCTGTCGGTCCGTCGTAATCATTTCATTTCCTGATCAGAACTCGAAAACCGTTCATAATTATATTTCTGAAATTTCCCATGTGTATTACCTATAATAACTGAAGTGGTGCCTTTTGATATTTTCAGATATCTGAATTTTTTTCCGTTTCAATAGAAACGTGTTTGATTTGGACTTTGTTCAGAGACAGGTTCGTTTCCGGAGCACAGCTCCAAAACCATTCTTCATATCTTCCTGAAACTTTGGATGTGTATTACCAACTAACTGAATTGGTGCCTTTTGATATTTTTAAGATTTCTGATTATCTGAAATGGTGTTTTTTTCCGTTTCCATAGAAACATGTTGGATTTGAAATTTGTTTCAGAGATAGGTCTGCTTCTGGAGCAAAATTCCAAAACCCATCATCATATCTGAAACTATTCATGTGTATTACCCACTGAAGTACGGTTACGGTTACAATTATCTGTCAAAGATGTGTTCTGCAAATTATGTGGGACCGGTGGGATATGTCATATTCTGATGACTCTTGTTTTGGTTTATTTCATCAAATTATTAACGTCACAATTAACGTCGTTATTAAAGGCAGAATTAAGCATTTTTAGAATTAATTGTACCTGATAAAAAGGATTGTTGAATGTGTCAATGTAATTAAATCACTGTATAACTATAACGGCTTGTGGTGAAATGGTTAACATGTCTTTGAAGGGCATTTAGAAGTGGCATACTTTAGAACAGGAAGAGTTCCTACATAACCAATCTTCAATGTGAAAATACACGACTTTTCGGAGTATATATATATTCACTTCTTCATCCTTAATCACATTTTACCTGATGAAGGGGTGAGTATATACTCAGAAACGTCGTGTATTTTTACATTGAAGATGTTGTTGTCCAGAAAAATCTTCCTGTTCGAATGGTAAACATGTGCTGGTATACCGGTAGCACCGCCAGTGACGTCACAGAGGACATGGCAAGAGTGCCAGTTTTATAACACTCAGTATAGACGTAAGGAATGAGACAGCATCAGTTAGTGCATCCTCGATAATCCAGGGTATACGTATACCCTGGATTATCGAGGATGCAGTTAGTGACGCCAATCCTTCATTTGCCTATAACTGTAGACACATTTATCGTAAATTCAAATTGATGATGTAATCGGAAAATGACAGTTATCGTATGTAATAAAAAAAACAGTGTTATCAAAATATTTATCAAACTCATACCGAATAGATTTTACCATTACTTCAATGTAACACAAGTTCTGACACTTCACTGATTCAGTTCCTTTACTGAGCATGAGCCAGTGAAATAATATCCCACAACAATATTGATTTTTTTTATTTGTTCATATCGCATCAACGGTATTTGATGACGTCACAACAGGCAGCGGTGAATTGTTAAACACGCTCTGTAATTGATCAGTTTAGATAGTCGATAGAAAACTTACTGACAATCAGAGGCCTCTGACTCTCCCTTTCATTTGCATAAAAACCAATAATTTCTTATTTTCATCGGATAGTTTGTTTATTGATGATATTTGACCTTTAAGTGGTTATCGACTGTTATTACTGGTGATTGTTTCCAGACATTGTCAATCCATTTTATAAAATAAAATATCGTTTTCCAATCAAGTGAGTGTTTGAAGGGAAATTGATCATATTTTTTGTCTGAGAAAGAAATATGCGTTCAGTAAGGTAATATTGATTGATGATCGTTCATAAACAATGGAAATTCAACCGCAAATTATTTTGAAAAACAGGCATATCAGTATAAGTAGACTTCGCTGATAGTCCGAAGTGAAAAGATCCCAATGTAATCCAGGGCCCATATTTTCGAAGCTCTCTTAGTGCTAAGATAGTCGTAAGTCAATGTTATTGAATGGCACTTACGACTATCTTAGTGCTAAGAAAGCTTCGAAAATATAAGTCCAGGCTATTACTACAACCCACCTTCTGTGTCAAATTTCCAGCCTCCATGAAGGTACAAAATATGATCTAAGGAATAAGTATATTCTTGAAGCAAAACCTACGCTAATTGTATTATCATACGCTAATATAACTGCTCTCGTATTAACCATATCTTGGCAAGATGGCCTACAATTCTGAATAAAGTGCATTTAAATTTGAGTAATGAAAACGTCATCTCTTGTCTTATTATCAAAATATAGATTTATGTAATGCTACTGCCTTTTTGGGACCTATCGGATTAATATTTTCAGAGTTATGCCCCTTGACTTAGAGCGCTCAACTTTCCAACTTCAGACTGACAGGACCTGTGTTCTGAAATCAACTGGTCCCACAGTTTTTGACCAATCTTTCTGAAACTTTACACATGCTTTGAATATACATCGGTGATACGCATGTGCCTTTTTGGGACCGATCGGATTAATATTTTCAGAGTTATGCCCTTTGACTTAGAGAGCTCAGCTTTCCAATTTCACACTGTTAGTAACTTTTAATTCGTCAGCATTTGAACATGTTATGTTTCCAATGTCACGCACTGAAGTAATAACCTTTGACCATGTGACCTCGACCTTGATGAAGAATCCATTTTGTGAGAAAATTAGCTATGGCCATAATTTTTTATTTGATTGATGATAGGCCTTATTACTTGACATGCTGATTTATTTGTAATACTTCATGAAATTACCCTTACAATTAAACTGCTGATTTGGAAGATAAGGAACCCGGGGCACTCTTGTTAAATAATGTAAAAGACCATACCTCTAGTGTATGAATGAAATGTGTAGTACTTCGGATGTGCCGCGTGACCGAGTTTAGCACGTGATTCTCGCGTGTCAAATTAGGCGCACGAACTAAATGTTCAAAGATCGTGCAGGTTCGTGCAATTTACGAACATACGAGTAATTTGCGACAAAATTTCTCAGTTTGTCAATTGCTAGATTGCTTCTGAAGAATGAGGTCGTCTTATAAGCGTGACTTCTAAATAGAAATAAAATCGGTTAGATTTTCAATATTTAGGTAACTTGAACATTCTCATAAATTGTTTATTTTGTATATTTACTTAATTGTATATTATTTTCTATGCTTCAAACTACTATAATTATCATTTCTAACATAACTTTCTGAACATTACGGTTGTTGTGAATTTTTGGTAGAAAATATATCAAAGTCATGATTATTTTTTTTGGTTTGTTCTTTCTTGTTCATTTTTTGGCAGAAGTCAATCAATTGATTCAAGTATTTTACTCCCAACCGTATTGAGTATCACATCAAATAAATTCGTTTTTATGCCTTGATCTTAGTGAATCAAACGTTTAGCTTGACGTTGATAAACTGTTACTAATCTTGTTTAAAAGCGGTTTTGAAAGTGTCATATGTCAGGACTGTTTGGACGAAACAGTCCTGATATCGATAATGAACAGTACACTTTTATGAATGGTTGCTACGGGCAACGAGGTCTAAGTGGGATGTAAATATATTCATATTCCGTATTTATATATTTACATGTATTTCAACATACATATTCCTCATACTTTTCATTCATTGTATTCAAATTATTTTTTTACTAATCTTTATCCAACATAGTTGTGACTGCTTTCTTCCTCTTAAATGGTAAACCATTATTGGTTCGTTCTGTACCGACTTTGTGTTGTGAATGTAAAAAATGTCCTCTCTTAAATTTGTGAATACTGACTTTATTAATGTTCATAATGTTTAATCCTGTCTAATCATTACATCGATTGAAGGAGAAATATTAGAGCCCCTAGGAGGCATATTGTCATGCTATGAACGTTTCCCAGGTGATTATCGCTTTAAAGGTCCACCAACCTTCAACATGCTCGCAAATTTTAGCCCGGATTTTTCTCAAGCTATTATAGCCAAAGTAGAAATGGTTTCCAACGACAATTCGCATGGTTCATTTCCGCTAATCAATCAACGTTCGATAACTCTCACAAAACTCTCACTTCTCTACAAAATGACGTAATTAACTTTGAAACTGATACATCTTTTGCTTTAAGCTTTTGATAAATAGTGTGTCATTAGTTCCAAGTGGCTACCCCCTGCGTAGTGCGGTGCGTTTCTATGGAAACCTGCCTCTCACTTACGCCCAGAATGTTAGGGTTGATAATGTTTGAGTCTTGTAAAAAATAACCCAGTACGATAATAAACGTGTAAATCAATTGAGTGACATTCCTTCGCCAGTGTCCACAGTTCATTCTCGTCCATTTGTATTTTTAATAAACGTGTAACTATTTCCTCATTTCCGGTCATGTTCTGTGAGGGTATTGAGTTTTGGAGAGTAGCTTCTAATTTTGGATGATTCGTGCCCGACAACGATAGTCCATTAAAGATACAAAACGTTTTATTGGTGGAAATAACGAATCATTGGCATTAACGTTGTTGGCCTCAAATGTCGTCTGTTGGAATGAGGTGTCGTCTGATGCCGTGAATTGTCATCTTCTGTCATGAGCGGGACCTGTGTTCCTGGGTTCGCGTCTGATTCAGTAACTATTCTTCTGCAAGCATGAATTTTCAAGAGCAGGCATGAATTGTCGTCTGCAGACAGGAATTAATTGTCGTCTGATTCAGTGACGTTTCTGCTACAGGCATTAATGGCATTATGTTGGTATATGTGGGGCCTTTTGATATGGGTATTTGTCTGATTCAGTGACTTTTCTTCCTTCTGCAGGCATGCCTTCTCGTCAGCAGGCATGAATTGTCATCTACAGCCATGACCTATTGTCTTCAATCATGACTTATTGTCTCCAATCATGCATGAAGGTAAAGATTGTCGTCTGTTGGATAATCGTATGCTGTTCTGGTATATGGAGGTCTGCTGGCATGAGATGTCCTTTAATGTCATGAACTGTCGTCTCAAACCATGACATGTCCTCTGGTGCCATGCATACTATTCTGCAGGTATAAATTGTCACCCTGTGGTTTGAATAATCGTTTGATATCATGAACATTCCATTGAACCTATCAGTGGCTCATCGCAAACAGTATTGTCACTGTTGCCTACCATGAACTCTCCTGTCATGGGTTGTCGTCTGCTAGCAGGAATTGTCGTCTGCTCAATCAGCGTGAAAGCTACCTGACACATTTCTCATGGATTTCTCTACTGGAAAGGACGCCCTCTCCCATCAGTAAACAAGTCTCTGTTGATATTGATCTCTGTATCATAGAAGCAGTCTGTACAGGATGCAGCTCATTGGGGGATACTCCTGAAAGAACACGGAGGAATTTTTGGCAAAATGGATACGTGTTTACTCAACAGTGAAACCAAACTTTTAAAGTGATATTCATGCTTTCTGAAAATGGAATTATCTTCTCTAGAGAATCGATATGCCGGTGTGCCGGTAAGTGGAAAATAGACTTGGGGTAGGATATACAAAACTGTTATACATGATATTTACTACAGTTACAATTATGCCTTATTTTTCCCATATGTTTTAATGTGTTTTATATGTTAAGCAATTTATAAACTATTTCAATATGTAATATATTTTTCTTTTATTGAATAAGAAATTATTATTATTATATTGTTCACTTTCTTTTCTCCAATACGTGTATATGTTTTAACTTAATTTTATATATAGTTTTGATTTGATTTATGAGATAAACAAATGTAAATTAAATGAATACAAAAGCATGGTTTGGCGCCAGAACTCCATCGCCACTGCTCAAAATGCAATAGATATTTCCATCAAAATGCAAATAACCCAAATCAGAAGTAAATACTTAGGGGAAACCTCCAACTTACAATTAATGTTTTCTCTTCATGTGCTTTAAGTCTCAACATTATTTGTATTTAAAAAAAAAAGAATTAAGGATCAACATCATGGCGATTTTTAAAACGAACCGTTTTCTTACTTTAACGAACAAGTAACAAATTCAGTAACATTTCAGTCATTACACTTGTGTCCATAAGTACATTAGTATTTCTAATATCTGAGGCTATATTCAAACACATATCGTTATGTATATGTGTACGTTTGCTTGACGTAATTGTCGAGGCTGTGTTTCACCGCGTCACATATAGTGTAAAACGCATCTGTTCATATTTGTTACATCTTTATAATCTTGGGAAAATAATAAATTGTAAACAGGAGAAAAATCCACTTAGTGTTCCACTCCGTTTGACATTTCTGTCAATAATATATGTTTATCCCAAACAAACATTTCAGTATACCATTAAAAGAATTTCAGTCCTATATGAACACTTAACATTTAACTAATAAACTTATGCAAAAATGTCACTCAAAAATACAAGAAACAACAATATAATTAAACATGCATGATCGAACCAAAATATAAGATTTTTGCATTTGAAAGTCTCCCATATATTTATAATATGTATCATTGTGAAGACACAAATTATATGATGAAGAGCTGTGACCTCTAATGAATTGAAAAGAAACATATTACAATGAAAAGAACATAGGGATATGGGACTTTGTTTTGAGGAAGTATTGGCCTCCGATACAGTAATTATGGTTTCTTATATACATGTTCATAATATAATATATTAATAATATAATATTCTATAGTTACGTAAAATCTTCACGGAGTTACCTGTGGAATGAAACTATCTCAGATCATGCATCAGTAACTTATTTCTCTTTCAACTTTGCATGGTTGATATGACAATGTATAATTCATTATGAGTCGAGAATTTTAAAAATTCTAAAGTATAGTATTTCTTTTTTTTCAAAGAATGAAATATGTTTGAAAATAATAACAAGTCTTTATGGATTTTCCACTTCTTTATGTTTGGGAAAGGCAGAGTTTCGGTATTCATGTGTAGTTCCTGATACCGTTACCAAGCTATAATTGATGTACACTTTAATGATGCGAGCAGGGCTCCGTTCCATAACAGCGAGCGCTTATAATCGCTCATTGATTGCTCAATGTAGCGCTCAAGTAGCGCTCAAGTAGCGCTCATTCTCTCTTGACACGGTGCAAATTCCTTGAAGTTTGCTCGCCTTGCTGCGTAGCGCGACATTGAGCAATCGCGTTCAAGAGAGGTTTAAAAGTAATCGCTCATTGAGTGATTACTTTGAAACCTCTCTTGAACATGGCCCAGTTTTCTTTATTCTTGAAGGTATCTATGGTCTAAGTACTACGTGGTTACATATTATATGTATCTATATGTGTTATACAATTTATGAATTGAAGATATTTTAACGGAATCTTTTTACAGGATGTTTTTTAAAAAAAGGATCACATTTGAAAGACTAAATACTCATAGAATCTTATTAAGTTTTAAATATATCAACACAAGTTGATCAGAGTTAATATGTCCGCGGTTATGTTTTCTTCAATCGAAGAGTGTTTGTATATTATTTATCAGAAACATGAAGGTGAGATTCTACTTAATTATTTAATAATTTTATGTTAAAATTAACATCCAATGTCACATTGTGTTGTCACTGCATCATGACGTCATCATTGTGATTTCATCAATATGTATAATGTTGTAACATTGATGGTGCAAACTCATTGTGATGTCATCTATATGGCGATGACAAGGCGTTATAAAAATCCTGTGAATACGATATCTTCTGGAAAACATCGTTTTATCTCATATAGGCTATATCTCCTGTTGATGATACAATTGATGATTCCATTGATGATACCATTGATAACACCATTGATAACCATTGATGACACCATTGATGACACCATTGATGAAACCATTGATGACACCATTGATGACACCATTGAGAACACCATTGATGACATCATTGATGATACCATTGATAACACCATTAATGACACCATTGAGAACACCATTGATGACATCATTGATGATACCATTGATAACACCATTAATGACACCATTTAGAAAACACACTTGATGACACCATTGATGACACCATTGATGACACCATTGATGACACCATTGATGACACCATTGATGACACCATTGATGACATCATTGATAACACCATTGGTGACACCATTGATGACACCATTGATGACACCATTGATGACACCAGGTGGTCACAAACATGGTCAACATGTTACGCCCTACCCTAGAGCACCCATACTTAACAAATATTATACTAAAAAGTAATAGAAAATGTTTGCTTAATTCGGATCAAATATGAGCTAAAGAACGTACACATGTATATAAATTAGAATAAGGTACATTGGCAAAGATATCTTTATTGTACGTACAGTTAGACGTAAAAAGTTTGAAATTTAAAATCAAAGTGTGAAAATAGGCTTTTGATAGATTTTCAACTTCATAATGTTAATTTATGAGAAACAGGGTTTCAATAATTAAATGGGGTCTCCTTAATCATCAAAATACGCATCGCGTTAATAACAGCACGTGTTGACATTTAGTTTCGATGTATGTTTTAAAATCAACATTATCAAAGGCAGTATAGTGATGTTTCTTTTCATATTTTTAAAATTATTTTTTTGCCATGAATCTGGGTAATATGAGAACCAAGACCATAACTTCATATATGACATGAAAGTTTCATATTGATACTATCTGTTACTGTCACTCAAAGGCAGTATAATTATTAATTTTTTTCTCAAATTATTAAAATCATTTTTTAAAAATTTAATAATCAATATTAATTTTAGGTCCTAATTGCTTGGAAACATATGTCTATCATGAGAAGGTTGTTTTAGGCCTACTTTATCTTATGATTGATTCTAGGTCTGCAGTTTGGAAAGACTTTTTTATTTCCAAAATACTCTTTCACCTTTCTATATTTGTTTTAGTTCTTGAAATTAGAAAGATATTTTAGGGTGAAAATTGGTGTAAGTAATTTCAAATTTACTTTTACCTGTATTTTCTATTTATTTTGGGGATTAAAAACAATGTCAGGAATATTATGTTATTTCAAGAATAAATTCTACCTCGACGTGCATGTTTTACACCTTTTCCATGAATAAAACCACTTTAGTTAATGGATAATTATTTAAGTAGGGGGAAGAAAGAGAAAAGTAATTAGACTGATTGGGCAATTACTCCAAGACAAGTGGTATGGAGAAACATATATGGTGCTTGACAACACAAATTGATTTGAAACAATGATAAACAAAAATAGACGTTATTGATTTCGAACGAAAACTACTATCGATTTCATATAAGGTGTTCAGTCACGGCTCCTTGCACACGAAGATGGAGACAGCCATGCTTGAAATTAGAAAACGGCTTTATGGCACTTATCTGGACAAGTTAAGTTGGATTTAATTATTGGAGAAATGTTGTTAAATGAAGGGGTAAGCTTGTTGTTTGACACGGAATTGAATAGGATTGACGTTGCTCTCTACAGAGCATTATGTAAATAGTAAAGAGTGGACATTTTCACTTCTTTATTTCAAATACGATGTTTCGGTGTGAATACTGACGCATAACATATAACGAAGAAAATGTACACATGTATGTTTAACAAAAAAGTAAAATGTATTTGAAAAATATTGACTATACTATTGACTATAATATGAGATATATAAATTGTTTTAACTGGGGCCAAGTTACGAAACGAAATCTGTTCTTTTCTGTTCTGATACAAGACTATTTGACTATGCTATCCTTCTTTATGCTCCTGCTGTTTGATTATTGTTTCTCTTCAATTCGTTATATGCTTTTTTGATCGAAAGTATGATTTTATGTTTCAATATCAGATGATTGTATCGTGTGTATTAATTGGGAATGTTTGATTTATGTATATATTTTAAATTTATAACGCTTTTAGTAGAGACAATGACTTTGTTTAGATAGCATATGGTCTGTAATCGAAGTTGAACCATAAGCGAAATTGCGAAAGATTAGTGTACGCGAAGGTTATGAATACGCAGCAATGTAGGTTATCGTAAAGTTAAATATTTTCATTGGTTGTTATCAATCAATCTTTATTCTTTCCCTGATCTATAGTACATTGCATATTGCTTATAAATAATAATTCATGAAACAATTTTGTTTCTGAATGCAAATGTCACTAATAAATAGAAAATATTCATTGACATATGTTCAATTTCTTTGATATTTGAGTTTAACTGTTGCGTAAATATGTACTGAAATATACTTCGTTACAATTAAACAATGTAGATAAAATTCAGTATATATATCGCTTTTAAACAAAAGGTAAGTGTCATTTTTGCTTGAGACCGTTTATTATAAAACCCATAAAATCTTAAAGTCAATTCGAGTAAATGATTTTATGAATTCCGAAAACATTTAAGTTTCATGGTTGTGCCAAATATTCCAGGTAAACATAATAGTTGTTTTACCTGTGTCAACCAGTTTTTATGTCAATTTATTTCACATAAAAGCATCAGATTGTAATATTTCTTTGCTAAGCCGTATGGCGGCATGTGTAATAACCGGAACAACAGAATTACTTTAATAATGAGAGTATTTATTAAAATGTCACATTCTCCACACATCATGACTTTTGTTTTGTTTACCAAAAATCTGTTACAAGTATACCGTGTCTAATTTTGCAAATGTATTGAATCATCGAATCTTTGCTCCAAATAAAGAATAGGATATATCTTTACATTAAATATTTTGAAAAATGATATCACCAATACTATTTATCTGCCGTTTGGTTCCAACCAATGCTTTCGTTTCCTGGGCTCCGTTCCATAACAGCGAGCACTTATAATCGCTCATTGATCGCTCAATGTAGCGCTCAATGTAGCGCATTCTCTCCTGAACGACACGGTGCGATTCCTCGAAGTTTGCTCGCCTTGCTACGTAGCGCTACATTGAGCAATCGCGTTCAAAAGAGGTTTAATAGTAATCGCTCATTGAGCGATTAGTTTGAAACCTCTCTTGAACATGAACCTTCTCTGCAGCGTAGTTTACATGTAATCCCAGGTAATTGATTAGTAAAACTACATCAGGTATTTTCTGTAGTTGTTATAATTCTGAACACATTGAATGAACTGCACTCTAGTGAGGCGACAACTAAACACACATTAGGATTAAACTGTCCTTTAAAGCACTACTGTCTTTTAAATCAAAATATTTGGTTTCACAGAAGCAGAACTAGAAATGTTTATGATATCAATCGTTTGTCATTGATAACGTGAAATCGTCATTAACAAAATCGTTACTGAATTACGTGAATCGGTGTTGATTAAATGACATTGACAAATTTGCCAAACTAAATATTGACCAAACGCATGATATATGACATGACAACTGAAACTAAACTGATTAAACACACGTACATACACAGAGGTAGCACCAAGGGATTGTATAAACTGAATCAAACAGAATTTCATTTCATAAAACAGAATCAGGGATCGGTCGCCAAATTTGTTAAAACCTTTTTGAAGACTTCCGTACATAAAGGTAGCAAAGAGGAATTGTATAAATTACTAACACAGTATTTCATTTGACAAATAATGATACAATTTCAGGGCGTTAAGTTGTTAAAACCTGTTCTAAGACCTCCAGAATTCAATTATAAAGCAGTACAACTCATTAATTCCATACTTTGATCAGACCTGTGTTATTTACGTGCTTTCCACAAACACTTGAACAAGTTCAGCTAAAACTGAATTCCTGGAATAAACAACAACAGATTAAAGGGGCAGTAGCACGTTTTGTGCAAATTTTATTTTTTCAAATTTCCCATTCCTAATGATAGTTTATGTCATTTATATTTACGTTAGAGTGTAAAATATCTTCTTAAACAAACGAAATTCCCGTAGTGGTAAAAAAAGTGTTGCATATAAAACAAAAATTGCATGGCGGCCATTTTATTGTGAACACAATTTATTATTTCGAATGACAAAAAACGATTCCCGTGGCTTTACCGAACCATGTACACTCATTTTTAGCTTGATTTTCCGAAGAGGGAAGGGTGTTTTACTATTGGTGACATTATTTTTGAAATACATTTCATCGACTTATTTCACCGGAAAAACGTGCTACTGCCCCTTTAATGCCGAGATATGTGGTTATCAACTGAACACTAGTAGCTACGACAGATACAGTGTTTGTGAATACTCTGAGCATGCTCCAGTGTGTATGTACGCTACCACAGCTAACCGAAATATCGTCCATTTGACACATGCAGATTGACTCAGTAAGTGCACAGAGGAGAATATCCCTATCGAATTTCGTCTCCACAACAATACCCTTGGGATCCCGTCCCTTTAATGGAGCCAGATTTGTAAACAGACTATTTGATGATTTACCTTACTGCACTATCATTACAACGGTGTAACGTCATTGACTTGTATATTATCAGGCGCAATTGTGTGATATAAATCGTTCTGCTTAAACAAGTGAAACTTGCATGATTTTTCCATCATTTAATTTAATGTTATATCAATTATTTGACAATGTATACAGATATATTCTTACGTGTAGTAAATTAGTTGGACTTGGGAAAATCGACTTGCAAAAGGACGTTACCTTGTCTGATCCTCTTTTGAACATACTATTGCCATATATATGTAACCTTGTTTGGTTTGGGATCACAATATTAGCAATACTACACATTCTTGTACAATATTCGGAGTCCCTTGCGGAATTCCATGTCTTGGAAAGCTAATGGTACAGTCAGTGCTGGCGATCGTTGCCCGGCTCTGGGGTGTCGGTTTGAATCCCGACCCGTACAAGTACAAGAATTTATACTATTGAAGATAATGTGATCGCAAATATGGCAATGTTACATTTGTCACTATCTTAATAGCATGCATTTAGATTGTCATTTAGTCATTACCAATATTGTCATATTCACAAAGGTGAATAAGAACTATAAACATATAATGTGAACTTTTTTTTAACATCGAAAGCAAAAATAGCTCATATCAAGCTCATCCTCTCTTACCAAAATATACAATCATACGCATATGCAACATGTACTTGAACACGCTGTCGTACGTACGTACTGTGTCTATCTTGTATCGCCTATATGAAATAATACATTTATGCCTGAAATTATAATAAATGCATATTGATATAAAATGTTTATGAATTTTGAACAGTAATATACTAATGCACATGATTGATAAAAAATTGTGTCATAATGTGAACTATTTAATAACATATAAGGTGTGTGATACAATGTTTTATAATAGTATATGAATGTTTGTTTCACTAGTTTTAGTAAGAAAAGCTCTCCGTTCATACAGTCAACATTATTGTACTGTTAATCAGAAGCTCCCTATACTCACCTCTAGGGGAGGCATCACCATATAAGAGTAACAATCGGAAAAGATGAGTAGCTAGAAATATATTCGTAGCATCATAGGTACAGGTAACCAATGGATATTCTAGGACATGATATACCTATGCAAATTTAGACTACATATATGTGGAGTGATGAAACTTCTCTCAGAGGACGAACCTTTGGCCGAGTTTGCTCTCCACGTTCACCTGTAATAAGATGATTCATATATAAACTATGGATGTGAGAGACCCTTTGCGTTTTATCATTTGTGTATAACCTCATCGCCAGAGCTACATCACCAGCTAAATGCGATACTTGCCATATGTATTTGACTATTAAAGAACGTATCTCACAAATTGAAACTTGCACATTCTAAACTCTTGATTTGAGGCTTTAACCTCGATCGTCTACAGTCTTGTTGTTTGGAATTTGAGGAGCAAAATAAAAACTCCACAACATTTACACACGCACACAGCATTGACAACCGATACAGATCAGTTTCACATGTATCACAACATTTAATCATTGTTACTCAACATTTCACTCTCGCCTCTAATCTCTACTCTCTTTACCCGACATTTCTCACTCCTCGTCTTTCGCAAACTACAGGTTATTCACTTGCAGTCTACATATCGAATTTCAGTTGATTTGAATTCGATCCACGGCGCTAAATCCTTCCATTTCCTGAATGTAATTACCATTGTTTATATAAAAGGGCAGAACTTGAATGATAGAACGGCCGCTTCAATCAATCCACTACAGTGTATGACTCGATGAGCAATTACTTAAGTAATTGAGACGATTAGTGAAACAAAATAAGCTGGTAATGTCTGTATAGTTTTGTCAATACTTTAGGTTTTCAGGACTTCTGCCTGACCTTCGACCCCATGTTTGATTTTACCGCTTCTTCACCAGCTTATCTGCTTTAGTTTTGGAAAACAATCCAAAGAAAACATCCCTCGGAAAATGAAAAAGATATTGTTTTACCTCTACATTATGTACTTAATTGTTAGGACAAAACGGGTGTTAATGGTAAGCTGTAAATAGAAGATGTTGTGTTTGAATTGCTTCATAAGGAGATGTAATAATTATTGAGATTTCAAAGATTATTAAGGGATCTTTTCTTCTGAACTGTTATGAAAATACTAAAAACTGCAAATGCAGAATACATATTGTTACATGTCTTTGAAGCTCAACTATCAACTTTTTTAATAAGACAGATTAACACATAAGTTATTGTCCTTGAAATCACCCATACGAATATGTACCCCATATTTAGATTGCCCTTTTAGTTAAAGTATGACGGTTCCTTTGAACTTTGATGAAAATGACGCTTTTTGAAAAAAAAAAAATATTCAATGACCTGTCACTACAAAATTATAATATATCTATGCTTGAAAATGTTTGTCCATAAGATAAATCATGATGTTATCTTCAATAGTTAACGAGCGAAAATTCTCCCAAATTTTTCGAAAAGTCTAAAAATCGTGAAATTTACCATTTTTCGCAAATATTCAAATTGTGTCCATTATACGATATAGCTCTAAATCATGGATATGACGTTATGTATAGAGATCAGATTGCAATAAATAAATTTCACATAACTTAATTTGTAACAGAGTTATGTCCCTTATTTGAACATTTTGATTTTCTAGGGCGAAAAACTAAAGTTGTAAAACGAAAATTAATTCAAAATTTGGGCTTTAAAACTTCAGTTCAAAATTTGGGCTTTAAAACTTCAGTTTAAGATGAGCTGTATGCATTTCCGTTAGCGAGAATAAGATTTTCAAAGACGCATATCCTCAAAACCGCGAGGTGTCACATTTTCTGGGGTTTTGTTGCAAAATAGCATCAAATCTATTGATGCAACCGAAAACCACTACATCCCTAATCGATGGTGATTATTGTTGTCCACATTTTGAGGAAAGTTTTGTGAAATTATATTGATTACTTTTCGAGATATTAAAGTTTGCAGTCTTATCTTCTGGGAGATTACACAAAAAACTAGGTCGAAATTCAAAATTCAGCCGATGCCAGAACTAGATTAGATTACAGGCTGTAATCACTTAAAGTTCATGTAAATTGGTTCAGTCGTTTCTAAACAGATTGGTGTCAGTGCACCAACTCGAGCTCATTAAATAGAAACTGTAATAATAGCACTAAATAAGGACGATAAGTCTTCCAGATTATGTCTTGAATGCCTAATTATTAACGTACATTATGAATTATAAACGAAAGTTATACAAGGGAGTTCATAGATACAAGACCAATTGTCATGGACACCTATTTAAAGATTGACAGCTATCGACTACACGTTGGCGTCGCCTTTTTAAGCAGCAAGTAATTGAATACATCAATGATAATTATTATACCAATTGATATGTAACTGTCGTTAATTATACATATTATTGGAGATATGTAACAGATAATTTGTTTTATATTATTTGTTTTTCAATTGAGAAGTTGTCAATAAACATGTGAATGATTCATGTAAAAGGTGATTACAGGTTATGATCAGCGAAGCGAGCTAAGGTGTGATCTTAAACTGTTATCATTAATATTTTACGCATGATAGGTTATTTACATAGATATAAAATATTAACATACAGTAGCGACGATAATTAATGTATATAATTGATCATTAATGTATATAATTGATCATTAATGTATATAATTGATCCTAATGCGCCCTATGAATTCGTTTTCAATAATTAAAAGATTATTTTGTAAATCTCCTGATTCTAAATTGATTTTGATGAATAAACCTTCAGTTAATGTGTATTTAGGTAAGATAATTAATTTCGAAAATAATTGCTCACCAGCAACGATGAAATTAGGCAAAATGTAAAAGGCAATGAAATACTGTGAGATTATGACAAAAACCCAATAATTGAATTGAAAACGTCGCTATACGTTGAAGCACACGTATTATATCTAGTTTGTCTAAGATTTATAAGGTGGCATTCCAGAAATGATGGTAATTAAGCGATGTTCATAATTCATTAATTCATCCTTTTATTATAAGTTATACTTTTCACAATTCATACTTAATTTCCCTTCACTCAGTAATGCTGTTGTTTTGTTAATTAGCTCATTCACTTGTTAATCGTTTAATCATTCGTTCAGTGTATACTCATATTCGTTCATTCGTTCGTTTGTTGTCCCCCGCCGCCGCGAAGCGCGGAGCGGGGGACATAGTATTCAGCTCCGTCCGTCCGTCCGTCCGTACGTCCGTCCCGCTTCTTGTTAGCGCGATATCTAATGAACCGCTCAACCTAGAATCTTCAAACATGGTACCAGTCTTCATCTGGAAAATACGCAGACCTGAAAAGTTTTCGGTGACCTTGACCTCATTTTCAAGGTCACGGCGAGACTTTGACCAGTTTTGAAAATGTTGTTATCGCGATATCTAATGAACCGCTCAACCTAGAATCTTCACACTTCGTACCCATCTTCATCTGGGGAATACGCAGACCTGAAAAGTTTTCGGTGACCTTGACCTCATTTACAAGGTCACGGCGAGACTTTGACCAGTTTTGAAAATGTTGTTATCGCGATATCTAATGAACCGCTCAACCTAGAATCTTCACACTTCGTACCCATCTTCATCTGGGGAATACGCAGACCTGAAAAGTTTTTGGTGACCTTGACCTCATTTTCAAGGTCACGGCGAGACTTTGACCAGTTTTGAAAATGTTGTTAGCGCGATTCCTCATGAACCGCTAGAACTATTGGTTTTAACTTTAGTATCAGTCTTCATTTGGGGAATATCCAGATACCAGTCGATGTGGTTGACCTTGAAATTATTTTCAAGGTCACTACAAGACTGATTGTCAAATGTTGTTAGCACGATATCTCATGAGCTGCTGTTCCTAGAGTCTTCAAATTTGGTACCTGTCTTCATTTGGGGAATACGCAGACACCAGTCGATTTGGGTGACCTTGACCCCGTGTTCAAGGTCACTACAAGACTTTGACCATTTTCAATTTTTCCCCCCGATATAACAATAATTGAATCAAACATGTAAATGTCACTACTCGGTACAAGCTGTGTGTCCATTCTTTTAGCTCATTTTTTAATTGCGGCGGGGGACATGTTATCCAGGCAGTCAGTGCCAGAATCAAAGGGACATATATAGAGAGAGATTTATTCAGTAACGAGGCCACCGGCCCATTATACATTGCATATAGTAGTCGAATACATGTTTATTAATGTTGAGGACATCGCAGTTGTTTACATCGATTTTTCATAGCAAGGAAAATAAATTTCGCTAAAGAATTAACTACAATAGGATTAAATGATGATAATAACTGGATACATTTATCATAACACGGACTTTCTGTGTAAAAGTTAGGTAAAGTTGTTCATAAATCATTTTAAAATGGACAAATCCTACGGAAATGATATTCTGACCTAATTCATGGGATAATACAAAATGGGCAAAATCTTTCATCTCTTGAGAGTCCTAGTTTTCTACCTTCTTCTATCATTAAGATATGGTTTGAACATCTAAATTTTGCTAAAGCAATTCTATATGTTCGGATCTTTACACTGGACAAGTACTGTTCATAGCCAAAAACAACTTTTACATTTCGATACAATTGGAGTTTGGAGTGTTATGAAATAGTTTCTAACCACTTTAGATTATCAATACATGATTTCTATCCTTTAATATTGCTATAAAAGAACTAATACAGCCAAAATCTTGATTCTGCCACATAAACCCAAACCCATATTCATGAAGAAGATTCTTGACAATTCGAGCCCAACATTTAATACCTTTTTCTGCTAATCTAAATTGAAAACTATATACATGTCCCAAAATGCTATTATTCTGCTGGTATAATAATCTGATCAAGTATTATCTTTACATATTGCTTAGTTCTAAATTAACAACATCCACGCCCACCCCTTTCTACAATATTGGGGTTACTTCTACTGAGACATAACACTGATTTAAAATAATTATCATACACACGGGTAGCACTGGACAAGCATGCAATCCCCATATTTCACATCCATATGATAATACAAGGGAAGACTTTTACATCAAATATCTGTTGTAATACTGACAGTGGCATTTTGAGGTAACCAGATATCAGCGATCTTAAAATATTCAAAACTTTAACAGTTTGTATTGACAAAGTCCTTTGTGTAACAAACCATGATCCACTACATGAAAAATGAACACCTAATTATTTATATGATGCAACAAGTTCAAGCATATTTGAATTAAAATAAAATATATCATATTTTTTCAACTTGCCTCCTTTCCTGAAAACAACGATTTTTGTAAGATTCAATTTTCTACAATAATTTGATAGACTATTTAATCTTTTTGGTAAACCTTTCACTGTCAAACAAGGCCATATCATCTGCAAACAACAACATACAAAAAATAAACACACCAAGCTCAATACATTTGTCGCCGTCTGCACCAAGAAAATCTACAATGTCAATAACATACAGTGAAAATAACAAGGGAGATAACTGCTTTACACCTGTCATGCACCTGCAAAAATTGCTATAACCATCTAGCTTCGAAATACAGCATTGAACGTTTGAATACATGTTTCTTATCAAATTAAAAGTTTTACCCTGTAGCTTATATAATGGACTTTTGCGGTCAATGGAATCAAATAGAGAGAGATAATTTTTCAAATAGATGCTTACAGTAGGGCCTACTTCTGCCAATCTCACGTTTGTTGTTTTATTTTAAACACAAACATTCTCAACATAAAATAACATGGAGTATGTGATATCGTTGCCTCAACTTTACTTTGTTCATATTAGCAAATCTTGGTTTCATTTTGTCATCGTATATCTCATTAACATTGATTTTAACCTATGTCTACGAACGTCTATGAATCCACCGTCTTTCAAAATTCATATCAATTATATATATATATATATATATATATATATATATATATATATATGTTTACACCCAGTGCCGTCACTTACGGTTACCTTCCAACCCTCTAAGCCCCGCCCCATTTTTCGTTTGTTGCTCGCGGGTGACAAGCAGACGATTGTTATGCAAAAAGTCGCTCTAGTTTAATATAGGAACAACATATTGAATTGTTTAGGGGATCTCGTTTTTCGCAAAATAGTCCAATAAACCAATTGCAGTTAAGAATTAAATAGAAAATAATATATTTTAGCCATCCTTCAAGAACAAAAACATGTTCAAGTTCAAGTTTCCGAAAACCTGCTTCCTCATATATAGTTGCTACATTTCTGTCATACGTCTTGTACGTCACACGGACGTCAACACGTCAAAAAGACATATGCATCTGTGACCTTGAAACTCTACCCTGATCAAAAAGGGATGGGGTTCTGGGGGTCGAATCCCCATCTGGATCCGCCATTGAATTGAATGAGTTTGTAAATGATGCACTTGTTGCTACCATAAGATGTTTAGCGATATTATGTCAGTTATTTTCGAAAGTAGCTGGTTGCTTAGGTTTGGCAAACAATTTAATCTAACTATTAAATATTTTACAAATCATGTATCATTAAATTTATCAAAATGAGTTTGAGGTTTTATGGCCTTTCTGAAGAAAACGTATTGATTATGAAATGATAATTATGTTGCAATACTTGACCTCTTTACATATTTAATGCTAAGGGCTTGGTCTAACATGGGACATGCGTTCTCTTCCCTTGTTTTCAACAAAACACGCCCCCGTTGAGAGAATGTCACGCAGATTTAATGAAAGAGTGTAAATACAATCACTACCTCGGTTCTTTCTTCATGTAATGTACGTCAGGATTAGGAACCGATGCTCGTGTGGTGGGTCCATCTTCTTGACACTTGCTTATATCACGATATATCCTTCATTGGTTTGATTAACTTGATTAGAGGGTTCGAGAACCGGATCTCTCTCTCTCTCTCTCTCTCTCTCTCTCTCTCTCTCTCTCTCTCTCTCTCTCTCTCTCTCTCTCTCTCTCTCTCTCTCTCTCTCTCTCTCTCTCTCTCTCTCTCTCTCTCTCTCTCTCTCTCTCTCTCTCTCTCTCTCTCCCCCTCTCTCTCTCTCTCTCTCTCTCTCTCTCTCTCTCTCTCTCTCTCTCTCTCTCTCTCTCTCTCTCTCTCTCTCTCTCTCTCTCTCTCTCTCTCTCTCTCTCTCTCTCTCTCTCTCTCTCTCTCTCTCTCTCTCTCTCTCTCTCTCTCTCTCTCTCTCTCTCTCTCTCTCTCTCTCTCAGGGAGTGGTCACATCCCCCCACCTGAGCCGGGTCAACGCCAATATTTGGGGGGAGGGGGGATGTACAAACATTTTCCCTTATGTGTAATGGGCCTCTCCACGAAATTTCAGCTTTGGAAGTGTATCGGTTCTCTCCTACTTTATTTCCTTTCTTAACCTTTCCTAAAGCCTTAAAGGTACATCCATTGTGTTGTTTGGGGTCAAATATGACAAACGTTATATATGGTCTTATTTCATCGAGAAGTACCAACTGTTACCGAAAACTACCATTTTAATGATACTCGACTTAGTATATTGACCATATGAAGGTAAAAGAATCAATTTCTGATCGAAAACCGGACAATGCACAGCGTGTGGCGCGCGCCAATGAGTCAAACGTAATTTTAGAATCTTATTTAAACCTGACAAAATAACACATTTGGGTTGATAATGTTCAATCGATCATATAACTACTGTGCATGTAAATAGGTAGTGCACTTTCGGTTTCTGCACATGCATAATGATGTTTCTCGATTTTAATTGGAAACCAGTAATTATGATATGTTTGGCGATTGGGGATGAACATGCAAGCTGAGTGAATTTGTTTGTATTGTAAACAGCACATATGATGTGTTGGAACGTATTAAAGCCAAATACAATTTTATGAAACACAATGGATGCACTTTTTTTAAAGCCTAGCCTTTAACATATTAGTAAAGTTGTCTTATGAAAAAACTCCTTTGCCATTAAGTTGATTTTTGGCAAAAATAATCGCTTTATACAAGGCATTTTCCCCAAGAGTAACCTACATTTATAAAATGGATTTTACATGTACAATTGCTTAAAACTGTGTACTCGCTATACCTCAATGGATTGTACATGTACAATTGCTTAAAACTGTGTACTCGCTATACCTCAATGGATTGTACATGTACAATTGCTTAAAACTGTGTACTCGCTATACCTCAATTGATTGTAATGTACAATTGGTTAAAACTGTGTACTCGCTATACCTCAATGGATTGTACGTGTACAATTGGTTAAAACTGTGTATTCGCTATACCTCAATGGATTGTATATGTACAATTGGTTAAGACTGTGTACTCGCTATACCTCAATGGATTGTACGTGTACAATTGCTTAAAACTGTGTACTCGCTATACCTCAATGGATTTTACGTGTACAATTGCTTAAAACTATTTACTCGCTATACCTCAATGGATTTTACGTGTACAATTGGTTAAAACTGTGTACTCGCTATACCTCAATGGATTGTACATGTACAATTGCTTAAAACTGTGTACTCGCTATACCTAAATTGTTTGTAATGTACAATTGGTTAAAACTGTGTACTCGCTATACCTCAATGGATTGTACGTGTACAATTGCTTAAAACTGTGTACTCGCTATACCTCAATGGATTTTACGTGTACAATTGGTTAAAACTGTGTACTCGCTATACCTCAATGGATTGTACATGTACAATTGCTTAAAACTGTGTACTCGCTATACCTCAATTGATTGTAATGTACAATTGGTTAAAACTGTGTACTCGCTATACCTCAATGGATTGTACGTGTACAATTGGTTAAAACTGTGTACTCGCTATACCTCAATGGATTGTACATGTACAATTGCTTAAAACTGTGTACTCGCTATACCTCAATGGATTGTACATGTACAATTGGTTACAACTGTGTACTCGCTATACCTCAATTGATTGTAATGTACAATTGGTTAAAACTGTGTACTCGCTATACCTCAATGGATTGTACGTGTACAATTGGTTAAAACTGTGTATTCGCTATACCTCAATGGATTTTACGTGTACAATTGGTTAAAACTGTGTACTCGCTATACCTCAATGGATTGTACATGTACAATTGCTTAAAACTGTGTACTCGCTATACCTCAATTGTTTGTAATGTACAATTGGTTAAAACTGTGTACTCGCTATACCTCAATGGATTGTACGTGTACAATTGCTTAAAACTGTGTACTCGCTATACCTCAATGGATTTTACGTGTACAATTGGTTAAAACTGTGTACTCGCTATACCTCAATGGATTGTACATGTACAATTGCTTAAAACTGTGTACTCGCTATACCTCAATTGATTGTAATGTACAATTGGTTAAAACTGTGTACTCGCTATACCTCAATGGATTGTACGTGTACAATTGGTTAAAACTGTGTACTCGCTATACCTCAATGGATTGTACATGTACAATTGCTTAAAACTGTGTACTCGCTATACCTCAATGGATTGTACATGTACAATTGGTTACAACTGTGTACTCGCTATACCTCAATGGATTGTACATGTACAATTGCTTAAAACTGTGTACTCGCTATACCTCAATGGATTGTACGTGTACAATTGCTTAAAACTGTGTACTCGCTATACCTCAATGGATTTTACGTGTACAATTGGTTAAAACTGTGTACTCGCTATACCTCAATGGATTGTACATGTACAATTGCTTAAAACTGTGTACTCGCTATACCTCAATGGATTTTACGTGTACAATTGGTTAAAACTGTGTACTCGCTATACCTCAATGGATTGTACATGTACAATTGCTTAAAACTGTGTACTCGCTATACCTCAATGGATTGTACATGTACAATTGCTTAAAGCTGTGTACTCGCTATACCTCAATGGATTGTACGTGTACAATTGCTTAAAACTGTGTACTCGCTATACCTCAATGGATTTTACGTGTACAATTGGTTAAAACTGTGTACTCGCTATACCTCAATGGATTGTACATGTACAATTGGTTAAAACTGTGTACTCGCTATACCTCAATGGATTTTACGTGTACAATTGGTTAAAACTGTGTACTCGCTATACCTCAATGGATTGTACATGTACAATTGCTTAAAACTGTGTACTCGCTATACCTCAATGGATTGTACGTGTACAATTGCTTAAAACTGTGTACTCGCTATACCCAAATGGATTTTACGTGTACAATTGGTTAAAACTGTGTACTCGCTATACCTCAATGGATTGTACATGTACAATTGCTTAAAACTGTGTACTCGCTATACCTCAATGGATTTTACGTGTACAATTGGTTAAAACTGTGTACTCGCTATACCTCAATGGATTGTACATGTACAATTGCTTAAAACTGTGTACTCGCTATACCTCAATTGATTGTAATGTACAATTGGTTAAAACTGTGTACTCGCTATACCTCAATGGATTGTACGTGTACAATTGGTTAAAACTGTGTACTCGCTATACCTCAATGGATTGTACATGTACAATTGCTTAAAACTGTGTACTCGCTATACCTCAATGGATTGTACATGTACAATTGGTTACAACTGTGTACTCGCTATACTTCAATGGATTGTACATGTACAATTGCTTAAAACTGTGTACTCGCTATACCTCAATGGATTGTACATGTACAATTGCTTAAAACTGTGTACTCGCTATACCTCAATGGATTGTACGTG
Source organism: Gibbula magus (assembly GCA_936450465.1). Taxonomy (NCBI): domain Eukaryota; kingdom Metazoa; phylum Mollusca; class Gastropoda; order Trochida; family Trochidae; genus Gibbula; species Gibbula magus. The sequence goes on along the minus strand of OW388292.1, from coordinate 59,387,188 downwards.
TACAATTGCTTAAAACTGTGTACTCGCTATACCTCAATGGATTTTAAGTGTACAATTGGTTAAAACTGTGTACTCGCTATACCTCAATGGATTGTACATGTACAATTGCTTAAAACTGTGTACTCGCTATACCTCAATTGATTGTAATGTACAATTCCTTAAAACTGTGTACTCGCTATACCTCAATGGATTGTACGTGTACAATTGGTTAAAACTGTGTACTCGCTATACCTCAATGGATTGTACATGTACAATTGCTTAAAACTGTGTACTCGCTATACCTCAATGGATTGTACATGTACAATTGCTTAAAACTGTGTACTCGCTATACCCCAATGGATTTTACATGTACAATTGGTTAAAACTGTGTACTCGCTATACCTCAATGGATTGTACATGTACAATTGCTTAAAAATGTGTACTCGCTATACCTCAATGGATTGTAATGTACAATTGGTTAAAACTGTGTACTCGCTATACTTCAATGGATTGTACATGTACAATTGTTTAAAACTGTGTACTCTCTATACCTCAATGAATTGTACATGTACAATTGGTTACAACTGTGTACTCGCTATACCTCAATGGATTTTACATGTACAATTGGTTAAAACTATTTACTCGCTATAACTCGATATATTTTACAATTCCTTTATGAAAGAGGCTTCTTCATACCAGACATAACCTAGAAATTGAACAATAGGTTCGTCTGTCAATAGTACTACTAAGTTCACGATCGAAGTGGCAATAGTCTATATTATCTATAGTATCACAAAGTGCAACGTTTTCACAAAGAGAAATCGAAGCTAAAACAAACCTGCCATCTCGTATACGAATCGAATGCGAATGATGTAGGCCTTGTGAAATATCAAACGTCGATATTATATATTGTGGCGTTTTCATTATTGTTATCTTTATCGTTATCTTGAGTGAAATGCTGAAAGTTAATTCAATAGACATGGATGGGATTTTTTTAAATCCTGAAAATAAGAATGTTTTATGTGTCTAGTATTTCTTAATTTTAAGATATCAAAAGAATACAAGATATCGTTTTAAACTATTTGTGCATAATATTCAGACGATACGTAGAAATCTCACGACAACTTCACCACTCCCAAATACTCATTTTCTATTATATCCTAGCTGCTAATCATCAAAACCATTATTTATGAAGTGATATGCTAAGGAAACAACATCCTCGATAATCCAGGGTATACGTTCCGATAATCTACACTATCCAGGGTATACGTTCCGATAATCTACACTATATATAGTTTAGATTATCGGAACGTATACCCTGGATTATCGAGGATGGGGAACCGACAACCAAGCTTACAATAAAGAAGATATTCAATCTTTACCGTTTTCGTGTTCTATTACTTTTTCATTTGAATTATATTTCAATATTTATGATCATGTTGTAAGTGTGCTCGATTTCATGGGTTGTTGCAGTATTCATCATATAAATCTACCTTTGTTGATTATCACTGTAAATGGGTGGAGAATACCAAGGGAGATAACCGAATCTTTCTTAATTTTAGACTTACTCAGAACTTGATCAGAATGTCTCAGTATAACTTGGTAAGGTTAAACCATTGATAACACTTTGATTAAGTTACAACACAATGGCACCGCTAATGCCTGAGCCAAGAGGCGCTCAACAATAATTCACTCACTATGAGACAATGGGAATATGAACATTATTCATCGTCATAAGTAAACATATGGTTATCCTATCCAATTTTGTTCTGAAAACTATAATTCTTCTCAACATGTGTGCACAATCGCATATAAGAACTTTAAAAAATCGAAAGTTGAAATGAGAGGTTGTAACTTACAGTATTGCAATGATCACACCGATTTGAGGATTTTGTGACACGCTATTCAAACCTGATTTCAATTCAATTTTGATGACATGAAGATTTGTTAAGTACATGTACATATATGTATTTTTAACCATAGAGAGAATGAAATAAACTGAATAAAATGAAAATGTATTTATTTATTATCCAGACATTATATTTTCAGACACTTTAAAATAAAATAAATAATGTGCTGCAAGTCGGCGTAGTCAAAATATTTAAGAAATGAAGGTCATGATTCCAGTATTCTACCTTTTGAGAAAAAATATTTTCTTGAAAGAAACATATTGCCGCACACACGTATTTGGCAAAATCACAAAGGGGTGAACTGTCTTGTAATGCTAAGTCTAATTTAAAATATCATAGTATTCAGTTATAGTAAATCCCAAATTACGCAACATCTAACTCAACTCGGAAAACGTTAAGCATTAGAAAGTTTATGTGTTTCTTTTGATTGATTTTTGTATGTCATGGAACAATACATACAAAACAGACAGCCGCAGGTCATATTTGAAGTACTAAGAGTTTATGCATTATTAATTGATGTTAAATAACACTCTATCTCATTTAACAATGATGGTTTGGTTTCCCTTGTTTCTGAATCAACATAGTATCTAGGTTTGATGTATACTGCCGTCTGCATCCATAAAGTGTGTTCATTTTCTTGCGTATCTTAGTGCAGTGTTATTTGTGATGTCGTTGATATATCGTCTCGCAACTGAATTGATTTCTTTCACTTCAGAGGTAGATGCGACTGGATGCACCAGAGATTATCTATTTGCATAGATCACAGTTAAAGGGGCAGTAGCACGTTTTTTGCTAAATTTCTTTTTTCAAATTTCCTATTTATAATGATAGATTGTGACATTTAAATGTACTATAGAGGGTAAAACATCCTATAACACAAACCAATTATCTGTAGTAGTGATAACGGTGTCGCGTATACAGCAAAAATTGCATGGCGGCCATTTAGTGTGAACACAATTTATCATATCCAATGACAAAAGCTATCCCCATGGCTTTACTGAGCCAAGTACATTCATTTTTAACTTGATTTTTTGAAGAGAGAAGGGTGTTTACGATTGGTGAAATTATTTTCAAATACATTTCATCGACTTATTTGAGCACAAAAACGTGCTACTGCCCCTTTAAACCTGGGCCATGTACAAGAGAGGTTTAAAAGTAATCGCTCAATAAGCGATTACTTTTAAACCTCTCTTGAACGCGATTGCTTAATGTAGCGCTACTTAGCAAAGAGAGCAAACTTCGAGGAATCGAGGAGAGAATGAGCGCTACTTTAAGCGCTAATTGAGCGCTACATTGAGCGATCAATGAGCGATTATAAGCGCTCATTGTTATGGAACGGAGCTCTGATTATCATGCTGTATTGAGTTACCCGGGCAATACGCTTTATCCACATTGCACTCAGTTAACCAGCTGTTTAAATGAGTAGTTGAACAAGTAAAGCTCTATTCCGATGGACGTTATTTTTTCTATTTATCATAACAGGTTTTGGCAGCTTGTCGAATGACTAATAGTAAAACACAATATCTGTAAAATGTCCAGTGAGTGATCGACAAGTTCAAACATTAGTCTTGTAATTCAGTCTGATTGAAATCAACTTTTTTCCGAGGAATAAAAGATACAAAGTAAGTACATCTACCGGGATACGAACTCATATCGCTTGGAGGTTTCCTCGCCAAATCGTCTGATAACAGCCCGTAGACTCACATATTCTAATATATTCAGGTAGTCAAATACAGAACGCCCAACAAAAGCTTTCGGTACGAGAAGCTAAGGGCAAATAACTCTCAATAGTTATAGTTTCGTCGGTTTCCGTATCATAAGGAATGTGTTTATGAATGATTCCGAATGCTTTCAAAACGGCGACCGTTAAAACATGATGAGATTGCTCAGCTATGTGACTGGGTTTTGTCTGCACTAAACTGGTACAGAACACGCGCCTATACGGGGTGATCTCAGACCTTGTGGAAAGGAACCTGTTCGTGTTCCGGTAGAGGCATTATTTTGCAATTTTCCTGGGAACAAGATCGATTTCTATAAACAGGATATACAGGATCAGAATGAGTGAAGAGTCTTGAGTGCATGCTTGAACTTTAACACATTTTCAGAATGCTTAATGTTATTAGGCAACACGTTCCATCATGTAGCTCCAATGACATTGAAGGCACGACTGGCTAACGTTTTTCGCTTTACCAACGGAACCCTGAGTTTCATATACTGGCTGGTCTATCTCATGCTTGGCCTTTTCTTTTCTTCAGATGTTCTTCAGATTTCTAATCAGACAGGCTTGTATTTTCAATGTTCTTAATTGTTCTTGGTGAGACAGCGCAGTGGTTAGCACCCATCCATAGTTCGCTAGTTCCAGCCGATGCTAGCACTCACACTTATCACTGCAATGCATAGTACCAATAATGTTGCGGGTTTTCTCCTTGCTAGCAGCTTTGTAATTGTGAAATACTTGTAAAAACGGCTTTAAACCTCAAATCACCTCACCTCAATGTGGCTAAATGTGAGCCATTCAGTCGATAAGAAAAATTGTATTCCATAATTATGGAACTCAGATTATCTTTATCTTGCCAAACTTCGTAAAGGTGAGTTGACAAACATTTATAGTTTGATAATGATTATTGTACATGTACACATTGATTGTATAATGGTCGGTGGTCCCTGTGTGAAATAAACTCTCTCTCGGTGCAGTTGAGGTAATGCTGAAGTCCAAACGAATCCAAATTACATGATGTTTGCATTTAGATACACACATTATCTTTATTACCGTAGTGCATGTTGCATAGTGAATTCCGTATTGCTAAGTGAATTCCGTATTGCTTAGTGAATTCCGTATTGCTTAGTGAATTCCGTATTGCTTAGTGAATTCCGTATTGCTTAGTGAATTCCGTATCGCATGGTGAACTCCTTATTGGACCTTGAATTTCGGAATGAACGATGAATTCCTTATTGCATGGTGAATTTTGTATTGGACGATGAATTCCATATTGCATGGCGAATTCCGTATTAGACGATGAATTCCATATTGCATGGTGAATTCCGTATTGAACGATGAAATCCTTATTGCATGGTGAATGCCGTATTGAACGATGAATTCCATATTGCATGGTGAATTCCGTATTGAACGATGAATTCCATATTGTATGGTGAATTCCGTATTGGACGGTGAATTCCGCATCGAACAGTGAATTCCGAATTAAGCGGGGAATTCCGCATTAAACGACGTTTCCTTATTGCACGGTGAATTCCTTTAAGCATTTCCGAATTTTCGCCAGTGATGACACGTCATCATAACCTCACCATCGTTAACTCCGTGTACGTGTCATAGTTACGTCTTCTTCCTGACGCATGTAACCAACCATACCACTTCTAATATTCACTTCAATGTAAATAAATGATCTAAAACCAATTTGGTGTTTTCATTGCGCTAAAAGGCCAGTTTCTGTATCAATAAATCTGTTTTTGTTCAGAACTAATATAAAAAGTTTGTTTTCACATCTGTTTGCCATCCGACGTCGCAGGTTACACTACAATTCATAGTCGTGATATATCCCAGCTAGAACAAAAGCAGTCGTGATAAAGGTTAACATCTTTTAAAGAAGCGCTACACGCGTGATATATTTATATCACATGCCATGATCAAATGCACTATATATGCTGTGTGTTCTACTTACTGTCTTTTTATCCCACTGGTATGTAATACCGTGGGACATAGTCATCACCCCGTCCGTCTGTCCGTCCGTCCGTAATCATTTCGTTTCCGGAGCAGAACTCGAAAACTATTTATCATATCTTTTTGAAACTTCACATATGTATTACACATTTACTGGAGTGGTGCCTTTTGATATTTTCAGATTTTTTAAAATTTTATTTTTTTCGTCTGTCAAAAATGTGTTTTACAAATTATGTGGGACAGGTGGAATATGTCATCTTCTGATGACTATTGTATAAATATCGTTCATACAACTGAAGTCTTTGAGTTCATAACTTATTGTAATGTTTTCAAATGAGCATTCAAAAGTATTAAAATGCACATGCGTCATCGACTGTCATCCTTTCTAACAATTCGATAACACTGTTAAATATTTCTCCATGTTTACAGTTCACATTATTCACTCCAAGTTATTTCATCGTATTGTTGATATTTATGGTGTATCAATTCCATTTCCATTTTGAGGGTAATACATATTTCTGAATATTATTTTTTTGCGGTTTCCATGGAAACATGACCAAAACATTTTGTGCAGAGCATATTTCTCACACTACACATGCTAGCTTCACCAAACTTGCTACACATGTTAGTCATGATCTCTAGTTGTGCCTTTTGAGGGTTAGCCAGATTTCTGAATTTTATTTGTTCCGGTTACAGTGGAAACATGACCAAACAGTGACTCTGTGAGAAAGTCATTTTGTGCAGAATTTATTTCCCAAAACTATACATTCTAGCTAAACCAAACTTCATACACATGTCAACCTTGGTGCCTAGATGTGCCCTTTTAGGGTTAGACCTATTTCTGATTTTTAATTTTGGCGGTTTCCATGGAAACATGACTTAACAGTTATCCCTGGAACTGTATATTCCATATTCATTCAACTTTACACACAGGTTCAGGTCCCATGGAAGTGCCTTTCCTATTTTCAATTATGTCGAACTATATTTGGAAGCGTGGGTATGTGAGCTGTGCTCGCTTCTACACTTGTTATTATCAACTGTGAGCGAAGATGTACCATGTAGCTCATGATAAAGGCTCGTGTACACATGGTGTATTCGTGTCGATGAATAGTGTAGTCATAGTCCATCTATGGTATAAATAAATATCATTGTATCATTGTAATACACCATTCATAAACACGAATACACCATGCTATTTTCGTGGTGTATTCAATTATGTTTTCATTATTATTCGAGGTAAATTTTCGTAGTACAGAACTATTCAATAATGTATTCACGAAGTATTCATGAATTATACACTACATATATGTGTGTATCCATGGTGTATCTGTGTCGTATCCATGGTGTATTCACTCAATCGTCAACTATTTGCCTACACTCTGATGACAGCAAGCGAGCTTTCATTAACTAATATAACTACACTACAAGATAAGAGAGTGCTTTTTGATGTTCATTTACTGGTCAATATCAGAAATGACATATAGACGAGTGTGTTAAAACAGATGAAATGCTTCATTGATTAATCAATTTCACCTTGTACATTTCAATTTCAGTTTCACTGATTGGTGAAATATACGTGATATTTGATCAGACATGTCTCTCTAAAGGTGAACTTTAATGCTTTGTTAAATGTCACCTGTGTAACACACCACGCCTACCACTTTGGAATATGGGACTTTAAGTGACTTGGCAATGTGAATTAAAGCCGTTTGAAGACTGTTCAATGGATGTCAATAAGGGTACTTATAAACCCTTATGAATATTCTTACTGCCTTTATAGAAGGTTCAATAACAAGTAAAGTCAAGTATTCATGAGAGGTAAAATACATATAAAAACAAGCGTTGTTTAATAGGGTTGGATATTGCACTAAATTTTATATTGCGATATATTGCAATACATAGCCTCTGTATTGCGATAATATTGCAATATATTGAAAGAACTTTTTTTTAACGTTTTACACTTATATATGCTGTTTAACATTATATTTTAGATGAAATACCTTACAGAACTTTCAAATGACAGGATATTTCTAAAAAAGATCAAAAGCAAATTTGATACAGTAGATTCCAAAATGGAAACTTCACTTGTAACACAGCCCAACAAATGTTCTTGCACATCAATAGCATTTATTTGCATTTAAAACCTGTAAGTTTACATTAGAACAAGATATTATTTTGATACATGTATATGAATATATTTCACTTAAAATTATAATGCGCGATATATTGCCAAATGAAAAACATATTGCAATAATTGTATTGCACAATCTAAAACCGGTATATACCGATATACCGATTATATTGCACACCCCTATTGTTTAATGAAGTGGAGTATTTTGGTGAGCTTCTACGCAGTAAGCTGTGATAAGCTCCCATACATGCGAAATTGAGTATTTAGAAGAATCCCTATAACACGAATCTAAGTTATTTGGTGAGTTGTGATTCAAATGAAGTAGAATATATCAATGTGTTCAAATAGACATAGTGTCAAGTACGTTTGTGATTTCTGATTCAAATAAAGTCGCATGTTTTTCAAGTGTTCCAATACACAAAAGTTCTGATTCAAATAAGTCTAGTAATTAATACACATGAACCAAAGTACTTTGAGCACCCTATCCTTACTAAGTGTATCATTTTATTGAGTTCCAATGTACTTTCATGAATTGTAACGCTCAGAGTGTCGTGAGTGTGATCAGCTGTCTTGTGTCCCAATATAATCGAATTGGCAAAAGAAAATATACCCAATTTTCAACTGATGGAAACACAAAATATTGCTACAGGATAAAGTCGATTTTTAATGTATGTTATGATTATGTATCTCTTCAAAATGTATACATTATTTCATTCATGAGAGTATATGGTACTAATGGTTCAAACACAGATGGGGTGTTAACATCTATATATTGAAAGATTTGTTTGGACGCAAGGTTTGCCATTTATGTTAAAAAATGATATACAAGATGTGGTGCCTTCTTGGACTTTAATGCGATGACGCAGCGTTGCTGCAGGATGTCATGAAACAAGCAAATAAGCCATATTTTACTTTCCTATCTCACCTGGTTAAAGATATTAAAAAACGACGAATGTTTTTCAGGAACATGAGCAGATAATGTTTTAAAAATTACACTTTAGTTGGTTGGTTTCTGGAGAATTGATGTAATAGTTGTGTACTTCACTCCTGGATAAAAACATATCTTGTCTGTATATGTAGCTGTAGTTTCTGTTGCAGCTTAGTTACACACAGTCAAATATATTGGTGCGCTCCAATTAAATCGGTTTTAACTATTGATGAAATCCATCGGCTCCAATACTCAAGAAGTAAAGTATTTTGGTGAGAGAGCGGGTCAGGCAGTTTATTGAACATATTTGCAAATGAAGTCGAGTATTTTGATAAATTACCATGTATTTGAAACCAAGTAATTATTTTGTCTCAGTACAAATGTAATCTCTCCACAATGAGATCACTCAAGTAATTTCTTCCCCAGTGACCTCTGATATAAGTGTAGCACTTTCTTGACAATAGATACCCTTGACTTGTTGTAATCAAAATTGTAATTAGTTGTGCAATAACCTTCGTTGTTTCCAGCTATGCAGTCTGTACCTCAACCCAGGAGAATACTAGAAATCACTCTACTGTGCGATGCGAACACATTATAACAGTACAGAAGTCTATGGCGCACTTGTAAAAGAGGTTACGTGGGAAGAAATGATATGAGCAAACGCTGCGGGGAGGAAATGGTACATAGGAAGTCTAATATGTTGTTGAGTACAAATACTCATTCAGTCAAGTACTGTGATGAATTCTAATACTCGTGAACTACTGTGATCAGTTACACTTATCTGTGTGTTATTGTAGTCACATTTGTCAAACGTTACAAAGGGTGTTATTTTACCCAGAGATATTGACTGAAACGGACTCGTTTTTGTAATTCGAAATGATAAAATGTGTTAAAGGTACATCCATTGTGTTGTTGGGGGTCACATCTTGCAAACGTTATAAATGGTGTTACTTTATCGAGAAGTACCGATTGTTACCGAAAACAATCATTTTAATGATAGTCGACTTAGAATATTGACGATATTAAGGTAAAAGTAGTGATTTCTGATCGAAAACCGGACAATGCACAGCGTGTGGCGCGCGTCAATGAGTCAAACGTAATTTAGGAATCTTATTTATAACAGACAGAATGACAAATTTGGTGAGATAATGTTTAATGGGTCATATAACTACTGTGCATGTCAATGGGACGTGCAGTTTCGGTTTCTACGCATGAATAATGATGTTACTCAATTTTAATTGGAAACTAGTAATTATGATATATTTGGTGATTGGGGATACATATGCAAGCTGAGCGAATTTATTTGTATTGTAGACAGCACATGTGGTGAGTTGGAGCGTATTAAAGCCAAATAAGATTTTATGAAACACAATGGATGTACCTTTAACAATAAAATGGCTGCCATGCAACTTCAGCTTTATATGCGCAACACCGTTATTACCACTACGGATAATTGGTTTGTGTAATAAGATGTTTAACCTCGAAAGTAAATTTAAATGACACAAACTATCATTATAAATGGAATATTTGAAAAAAATAATTTTGAAAAAAACGTGCTTCATCTTAATAATGTAGCTACTGAACAGATTGACACTAAAAGGTCAGTCACGACTTCTCGATAAAATAACACCAACGGTAACTTTTGACCTATGTTACTACAATAACATACGGAGTGTCCCTTTAATACCCATGAAGTGATGTTGAGTTGCATAAGTGGGGCGTATTATTTTTTAAAGTCAGTCGTTAGGTAGAATGTGTCAATTTTAAAGCATTTGCAGTCTATTGAACTAAACTTTCCTTAGATCATCGATTATGCCGTGTCGTTATGGCCGTGCCACGGTAACGCTCCATCGGTTTATTGATTACTTGAATGATTTTGTAATCGTTGATTGCTCAATTCCTCTGGTAATGGAAAGAACTGAAATAACAATTGTATCAACCACGATCGTCTTGCTCTGTTCGTTTTTATTTTTCTTCCAACATTAAAACCAAAAAAGATTTTAGATATTATGATTCAGAGAAACGATTTTTACACTTATGAAAGATATTCCTAATCGAATATGGACATGTTTGTACATATTTCAGATATTGCGTAACACGGCATTTGAATTCAAATTCAAATCCACATTTTCACATTTTTTAAGTGTATTGCCTTCTTAAACATAGATATCGAAATGGTTTCATATACCTCCAACCGAACTTGTAAATATTATAAAGATATTTGGGTTGAAGTCAGATATAACAAAAAGCAAAAACACTACAAATATTTGATCTGTATCGTAAACTATCAATTTCCTTGGATTAAGATATTTCTTTTTATATACATTATTTTATCAAATTAAAATTAAACATTAAATTACTTTAAAAAGATATAGTATGTAAAATACCACAACCTTTTTCTGGCCCCTTCTCTGGTGTATGAATAAAATGTGTAGTACTGCGGATGTTCAGCCTGAGCGATTTTAACCAAAAAGACTTATTCTCATCGCCCCTATCACCTTTAAGTTGTTGGTAAAAGACTATCGGACCTCTATTTGCTCTATTAAGAGGAAATTCGTTGGCCCCTTCGATAATGATAAAACTGTATAACGATTCTACTTCGTAAAAGCAGGGACATTATATAGATGTATATAAGGTCCCTGGTAAAAGTTAGCTCCCCGGGATACCGGAACTATATAGTCTCGAACTGTTCGCGGCACGGCATCGGCATACTTAATTAAGGACATTTAATTACTTAACACTTTGATAGTTTATGTAAATAAAAGTGAAGAGAAGTCATGAGTATAAGCCAGCCTTGGAAATTGTCGTTTGGTATTTGACCGATTGTGTGACTGCGCATGCTCCTATTTGTATCTGCCTTGTTTGCCTCGTATTGCTGATAGTTCATGTACAGTGAAAACTGCATTAGTGCAAAGAGGTACTTTTACTTAAACCTCGAAGTGTTATAAATATATAGTCTTTCTTGACGAGACGAGATAGTCATTATAGTAATTATAATTACATTATAGTAATTATGCCATAACGTTTTTATGTTGAGAGGCCACTTGAAACAGCCTGTCACCACAGTGACAATGTGACGTCATTTGATAATCCGTTACGTCAGATCAATGTTTATAACGTCAAACTTACATCAGACATAGCTTGATGTTTCACTGATAAATTGCTCATTATTTAATAAAATGGAAGTCGAAATGTCTATACATACAAATGCACATTTTTAAATCTTTAAATTATAAATTAAATTTGTTATCAATACGTTAACACCATATTAAAGTCAACATTTTGAGAAACATTCCAAAAGTAGGTGTTTTAACATTTTTCCTATGTGGTAAATAACTGTTTAGGGATCTATGCCAAAAAGTCACCATTGTTAAATAAAGAAGTTGCATGTGACATTGCTAAACATTAAATAACGTATTTACTGTCCTATTCATCAATACTTAGGAACTGGTGTGAGCAGACTGGTACATATTTAGCTCTACCATCAATCTTGATCAAACAGAGAGCGAGGGTACTCGACTACCGCCACATCTCTGAACTGAATGGAAGCATTCAGGGGTTCCTATTATGCTTCTTGAGTACGTCTGAGAAGCAGTTCTAACGTGTAGCAATAAAGCTAGATCAATTATCGACTTTTGGTGGCTGGCTTTGGCCTGGTATCAATTACTCCCCACAACGGTACCCTGTATCAGAGTTCTGACATAAAACCGCTCAATAGTACCGAGCTGTGGAGAAAACTTAGATTCATTTTCAGTAAATGCCCCGTCCCAGTCACTAAGGTGTAGGGTACATGTTGGTAGTTGGACCAATTTTCCAATTATCCGATAAAATACCGATCTTATTACTAGAGGCGTCAGACAAGGTAGAGCTCTTTCTTGGAGACCGGAGTTCTGTGCTGTTATTTACTGCCGCCCGATCGAAGATTTGCGGGTGAGCGGGTGGATTGTTTCACAATCAAACTCTAAATACTTCCTTATCCGCGATCAAACTGGACCTGGGTTTTGTCGTGGTTGCTGAAGTATTTGTGTGATTAGGCTTGAGTGTTGATAAAGAATGATGAGAAAGGAGATATGGATGAGGACTCCATCCGATCTACCCGCTTGATAATAGACTCGTCCGTCATCCATCAGTTCAGGTATGCGCTGGATGTTGCTATGACGCCAACTTCTACCAAGGCAATTGTAATGTCACATGTAGCGAAACAGAAGCATCTAGACACACGACGGATCTAGCTAATGGAGGGTGAAGAGAGATGATAGCACGCCAGCCAGGAAAGGATTAGTACCATTTCAAATTATTCAGTCAACTTCAACAACTCAAAGATGACTTATAGTTACTCTACATAAGATCTACCAGAGTCTAGCACATGACTTAACGGTGATAGCGTAGTGAATGACAAATGGGGACTACCAAAATACTTGATGACAAATGGAGACTCACTTTAAGCACTCACCGGAAGTAGAGGATCTGTAGAGGGTCGTGATGAACCAGCACGGTGACTTCAAGATTAAGGACTCTGACCCTAAGCTTGATAATGCCGGGCGGACTAGTGCGACTTCTAGTGGGATTGGGAGTGGATCCAGTAAGGGGTCTGAGGAGTCGGGGTCTGACACAGCTTCCCTCAGTTCGGGAGGGGTCTTCCAGCAGACGACAGGACCATCTTCGGATCGTCTGCTTAACTTGTGCAACAAAGGAGAATGGATGATACTGGAGCAGGCACTACGCAACATGGACAAATCCAACCCCCAGCTTCTGGCAGCTGATGAGGTAATGGATACTAAAGATAATTAAGTCAACCCCTCTATGATATTTTGTGTTTACTTTTTTACTGAATGTAGGGAACTATTCCAAATCCAGCCCTAGTTTCTGACAGCTGATGAGGTAATGGATACTAAAGAAAATTTAGTCAGTCCCTCAGTGATATTTTGTGAATATTCACAGACTGTAGGGGAATACTACAATTTTAACACGCATCTTCTGTCAGCTGGTGAGGTAATTTATATTAGAGATAATTAAGTCAGTCCCTCTATAATACTTGTATACACTATTTCACACTGTCACAAATGTGAATAATAATCCAAATCCACCCCTAATGATTTAAGTCAGTCCTTCTTTGACATTTCGCGTTTAATGTTTCCCAGAATGTAGGGAAATGTTCCAATATATCCAGCGTCGGACAACTGATGAGGTAATAGATATTAAAGATAATTTAGTCAGCGCCTCCATAATACTTTGTGTTTACTGTTTCCGAGAATGTAAGGGAATATTACATCTCTGACCAGTCGCTTCTGGCAACTGACAAGATAATGATATTTAAGGCGTATTAAGAAAGTGTTTGAAGACGTGATAATATAGTTCTCCATTCGTTTACGTTGAACTGAAATATAAAAATTCCAACTTTTTTTCTGCATTTAGCAGTGTATTACTTTACAGTAAAGACTGGCCCTGATGAGAACCATTCGCATATGTGTAGATTTATCAAACGAACATTAAGGATGAAAGCAAAACATCTTTACAAATGATTGGCAAGGACGATTTAAAAAATGCATTTTGTCATATTTAGATTATTCAGAACGCAGTTTTTGAAGTGATGAAGTGATGTCTTCTAGCTGTGAATATACAAATGTAATACTCCCAATGTTTGGCGGTGAAGGAAGACTTAACAATCAGTTTTAGTTTTAGTATTAACCAAACCATTTCCAAGGCTTTTTCATTTAATATTTAACATCAAGATCTTATATTGAAATTGGAATTAACAAAACAATAAAAACAAAAGCAGCACAAAGGACATCCGCGGTCGGCAGGAAAATGCTTAAGTTCAATACCGTATGGTTAACGCAACGTGCCGATACAAACATGTTAAGCAACAACGCTGAAAGGGATGAATTAATAATGACGGCTGAGACAGAAAGCTTGACAACAGAACATCCCAACTGTGAACGACGCTAAAAGTTAAATCCGGGTTTATTTTTCACCTGGGGATGTTTTATTATCAGCCAGATAACGGGAGGGGTCTGACCTGTGAACCGGGGTACCTGTAGTGGTATTCGGAGTGATGTTAAAGGGTCGGAACCCACGTTTGTTCGCTCAAATAAGTTGATGATATGTATTTGAAAAATTATGTCACCAATGGTAAAACACCCTCCTCTCTTCGGATAATCAAGTTAAAAAATTCATGTACATGGTTCCGTATAGCCATGGGAGTCGTTTTTTGTCATTCAAAATAATAAAATGTGTTCACAATAAAATGGCCGCTATGCAATTTTGGCTTTATACGCAACATCGATATTATCACTACGGATAATTGGTTTGTATAATAAGATTTTTTACCCTATTAAGTAAATATAAATGACACGAACTATCACTATAAATGGGAAATTGGAAAAAAATAAAATTGGTAAAAAACGTGCTACTGCCCCTTTAAAAGGCACGTTATCACCATTCTTATTTTAGGAACAACATTTCAGAGGATATTTTAATGCATTTTTTATGTATTTACATTTATGCTATTACATATGTAAAAGTCCACCCTGATCTGTTTTCCTCTACAAAAATAGATTTTAGTATGTTTCCTTTAAATCCTTTAACTGTTTAATATCGTGCATTAAAAGTATAAATGCACGGTTAAATACCCTCCGATCTCGTTCCCACAAATCTTACCACTGTCTTCTTTTCCATTAACGGGCTGTACAAGATCTCACTTACTGACATATTTTCGCTGCTCTTTGCATTTTAAACGTTCATCTCGTTGCTAAGTTTCTATCTATAAGTCAATGATAAAGATACGATATCAATGGTTAAACCTATACCCAGGGGCAAAAGAAACGATACCAACAAAATGTTTGATATTTTAATAATAAGGGATAAACGTGACTGAAACACAGTTACGCCGTCTCTCTTAAAGTCAACTAAACTTAATTTGTAATTTTGAAACATTATAAGTTCATGTTTCTGAAAAACAGAACTTTTTAAAAATCGTCATTATAGGATCTCCTTAACTAGGCGGGTTAAGAGAGTGAAATATATTTTGGCTTGTTTTATGACATCACACAGCAAGCGGAGGTACATTATGCTGTCATCTTGGTCAAACATACTTTAAATATTTCATGAAATATTACCTTAAAAAGCATTAATTAGCTATTTCTGAACGCCATGTGTGTCTGAACAGATATTAAGAACATCACATCTCCCTTTGAAATAGTTATTTCTGAACGGCATGTGTGTCTGAACAGATATAAAGAATATCATACTCTCCCTTTGAAATAGCTATTTCTGAACGCCATGTGTGTCTGAACAGATATAAAGAATATCATACTCTCCCTTTGAAATAGCTATTTCTGAACGCCATGTGTGTCTGAACAGATATAAAGAGTATCATACTCTCCCTTTGAAATAGCTATTTCAGAACGCCATGTGTGTCTGAACAGATATAAAGAACATCATACTCTCCCTTTGAAATAGCTATTTCAGAACGCAATGTGTGTCTGAACAGATATAAAGAATATCATACTCTCCCTTTGAAATAGCTATTTCTGAACGCCATGTGTGTCTGAACAGATATAAAGAGTATCATACTCTCCCTTTGAAATAGCTATTTCAGAACGCCATGTGTGTCTGAACAGATATAAAGAACATCATACTCTCCCTTTGAAATAGTTATTTCTGAACGGCATGTGTGTCTGAACAGATATAAAGAATATCATACTCTCCCTTTGAAATAGCTATTTCAGAACGCCATGTGTGTCTGAACAGATATAAAGAATATCATACTCTCCCTTTGAAATAGCTATTTCTGAACGCCATGTGTGTCTGAACAGATATAAAGAATATCATACTCTCCCTTTGAAATAGCTATTTCTGAACGCCATGTGTGTCTGAACAGATATAAAGAGTGTCATACTCTCATGAATGAAAATTTCATCATGAGGTATATCCTCATCACAAACACTCAAAATCTTTTTTTCTGGCTGAAATATTTTGAGTTTGACTCTGTCTGAAATTTTTTATCGTTTCTTTTGCCTGTCAGCGTATAAGAATGATAACACCTAAGATGCTGTTATTAGAATGTATTTCCTAATCTTATTAAACGAAGAGAGCTACCGTTAAGCCACACGCTTACCATGTTCACATATACACTGGTTCTCGGTATTAACTTGTTGAATATCCCTATTCAATATTATATTTTCACGTAATCATAAATGTAATGAAACTTTTTAAGCACATTCTAACATAATTGAACTGATGCGAGATTATGTAAAGCTTTTATGTATCTAAAACATTGTTTAGTTTAATGAGTGTTAAGACTATCGTTATTCCCAATATGTCATTCCATACAACGAAATGTGTATGGAAAATGGTAAACACGTGATTTGAAAACCTGTTCTTTAGATCTGGATGTGCTGTCAGTACATTTAGGCGAGACCACATAAGTGTTTACATGGTTTATAAAAATCGTGCAACACTTTTATTATATCTGCATAACATCATAACTATACATCTGTATAATATCCCTTTACTGAACCAATTAAGATTTTATAATTTTCAATAATAAACATAATACAATAATGAACAGCACTTCTCGAAAACATAACACTATAACATAATCATATCAATTTAAATGGTTCACAATTCCGTAAGAGAATATCATAATTAATTACTAAAAACTGTAAGCATTTATAAGTTAAACAGGTAAGGGAGTACATATCAAGTACAATTATCATATTTCCGCTGTTTTCATTTACAACATTCCTTCCAATGTCACCGCGACAACAACATTAGTGTACTTGAAGTGTTGTTTATCTCCAACTATGCGGAGACACCAGTGCTAACAATACGACAATTCTATATCCAGATCTAGTAGGGTGACAGACCATCCATATCATCAGTTATTAATGTTTTGGCATTGTTTCATATCTGGGACATATTTTTACCACAATCGTATCGAATCACCAGGGATTTTTTCCGTAAATGGACGTCGAAAGTCAATCACACAGAAAAGAGCATCGGGGATTGGTAACAAACATACATATTTGTTTCCATTGTTATTACTGATTGATTGGTTTAGACACAAAAATATGGTATGTAAAAGGTGGTATGATAATTAGTTAGTATAAACTGTACACATCAAAATGAATACATAAACATTTTGTATAGATTCGACGAATTTTGAAACGATTCGCTTGAACAGGTAGATTTCTAACATGATTGAATTGATGTTGATGAAAGAAATTTATTGACAGTATCACTGGCGTCAACAGGATTTATCGATATAAAAACGATCATTAATATATTACATGATAGATCCATTTAATTTCGAAACTTACGCAAGCTTAAAAAGTTATACAGTTGTCGAATAAAGTAAGATACCGTATTGTGTATGATCGGAATCAACTGCGGGCCTATCACGTCTTCAGAATAGTTGATGTTTAGTTTTAGAATGTGTTCACGTGAACAGTCTTACATACATGAATATTGATGGTTTTAACGTTTAAATTGTTATGCATGATTCGGATGTCGAAGATCATATGATGGTAAGCGTGTACACTTTCAGATATTCCAGAAAACGTGAGTTTCATGCAGGTGACTTGGACCGTGACCAGTGGCAGTTCATGCGTTCAGTTCCTCTTATTCCATGTGACACATTAGTCGTACAATAATCCTTAAGTTTACTTGGAATTTATCAAACTAAAGCGTTCAAGAATAAGTATGTTAAAATAATTTTTAAAGTCAATAAACTGTCAAGTATATCATCGTACAATAAAAAGATATAGCGAAATATAGTTTCTTAAGTTAAATGAACCCGCCTTAAGAACAAGGAAATTTGATCCAATTGTATTTGTGACTTATTCATTGGATTAACCACTGATGTGGAACGGATAGTTTGGATTCGACTTTCAGAGTCATTAAGCACATTATGTTAATAATGCGCACTTCGTGATCATTTAAATGGAAATTACGCACAGAAAGGATTTTTCATTTTGGTAATGATCATTGGTGATGTTTAGTACTTTGTGTGTATTTTTATGGTTAAACTTGGCACAGTGTCATTATAAAAATGCTTATTTTATCATTTATTACTTGAAACCTTATTTTTAAATCGTTTTTAATTATAATTTTGTCCAGCGCTTTTTATAATAATAAGTACACATCAATTTGCATGGCATACCTCATACCAGACACCAAAATGTTGTCAATGGTATTTACTAATTTTGCCCCTCAAACATATTTGATTTAATAGATACATATCAAGTAGCATAACAATACATCATATATGACTCCCAGAGGTTGTCAATGGTATTCAATATAATACTGGGGGAAAAGTAACACAGCAATACCTTATATACGACAGGCAAAGGTTGTCAATGGTATTCAATATAATATTAAAAAAATAACCTAGTAACATAGCAATACCATATATAGTATATACGACACGTAAAGTTTGCCAATGGTATCATATATAATACTACACGCCAAGTAACATAGAACTACCTCATACAAGGCACTCAAAGATTATCTACGGTCTTTACTACTAGATGCACACCAAGTTACATAAAACTACCTAAACAAGTGTTTGCCACTAACATGGCACTGTCCCCCGCCGTTAACATTGAGTTTAGTAAGGCACATCATCTGGTCAAGTGTCATAGTCACCTTGAAAATAAGGTCATGGTCACCAAAATCGACTGGTGTCTGCATCATCCTGCAATGTAGACTGACAACAACTTTGACAACTTTGGGTGCTTGGGTTCATGAGATACTGCGTTAACAAGAGTTCGAAAAGTGGTCAAAGCATTGTGGTGACCTTGAAAATAAGATAAAGGTCATCAAAATCTGCGTAAACCGCCAATATAGGCTGTCAGCAAATATTAAGACATTATGTCTAACCGGTCATGAGATATCACGTTAACAAGAGACAATAAAGTGGTCGAAGCGTCGTGGTGACCTTGAAAATATGGTCAAGGTCACCAAAATCGACTGGTGTCTGCGTCATCCCCCATGGTAACCTGGCACCAAATTTGAAGACTTTGGGTCCATCCAGTCATGATATATCGCGTTAACAAGAGTTCGAACAGTGGTCAAAGTGTCGTGGTGACCTTGAAAATAAGGTCAAGGTCACCAAATTCGACTGGAGTCTGCGCCTTCCACAATGTAGGCTGACACCAAATTTGAAGACTTTGGATTAAACGCTTCATGAAATATCGCGTTAACAAGAAATGTGACGTACGGACGGACGTACGGACGCCGATGAATACATAGTCCCCCGTTCCGCGTTGCGACGGGGGACAAAAAGACACTCAAAGATTATCTAAGGTCTTTACTACTAGATGCACACCGAGTTACATAAGACTACCTCAAACAATACATCCAAAGATTACCGATGGTCTTTACTATAACAATAGCTTCACACCCAAAGCTTGCCAATTTCTTACGTAAATTGTGACAAGGAACTGAATGGGCTATAGCATTAAGTACAAGGACACTCAAAGACCTTAAAAAAACAGAAATGTCAACCTAATATATGTATTATTTAGTTGTGACGATTGGTGAATGGAAACTCACTCTCTCTTATGAATTAGAAATGAAGAAATTGAAGGAAGGCCGAGTTTATTTGGTGTAAGGGAATATTATTGTTACAAGCCACTAGGGGTACGACAGGGAACGGCACTCTGAGCCCACGTGTGTGGTATACCATATGTGACGTGTTGGGAACAGGTGACTTCTCTGGGGAGCATCCTTGGAATTGTATCCAGGTATTAAACGGGGGTTCAGTCAACCATATTATCTCGCTAACGTTGTCAAGATATTCTCATTGCAAACGAATTATGTATGTGAATGAATTATTGATTGATTCTTTAGTTGTTTTTTGGAGGTCTTTTATGTTGTTATTTGTGAGGTTAAATGTTTTATGTATCATATAAGTTGGAAGGATATGTTTACTTGTAAAATGAAAAATATATTCACTTTTTGTTTTCTGTTCATGACATATATTATGAAAAGGTTTTATAAAAATTTCGAATTTCGATTATTTTTAAAACATGTATATATTTATTTATGTATAATCTCTCCTAAAATATTTATAATTGAAGGGACGCATTCAAGAAGGGCACATGTGATATGTATATAACATAGCACATGCGTCCTTCTTGAATGCAACCCTTCAATTTCAAAGTTATGTTTTATTCATTATTTTAATCTTAACATATATGTATTTATCCCTAGAAGTCCATGTTTTATAAATTTCGACGTTTTCTTTTAATGTTTTAGCCAATGTATTACCCGCATTTCATCTTTACGACTTCTACTTCGTGGAGTGTGTGGTTTTCCTCAGGCATATGAAAACATTATCTGATATTTTATTTAAAAATCCATAACTAACCGCTGCTTTGTGGGACTGATGGAATCGGACATTATTAATATATTCGATCACGATGATGCGAGTACATGACTATGTTTATTTGAACATGATAATACGAGTACATGCCTTTGTATATATAAACAAATCACAACAATTTTATTTTATTTGTTGACGTATTAATGTATGATGTGCATGTCATGAATTTATTTTGTGTAACTTTTAATCAACGGTAACATAAACTATATGAGTTATTTCAAGTTGGCGTGCTTCACCATCATCAAGGCAACATACAAGTCTATTGTCACAGATACCGTCAGTCAATCGTGTTCAGTTGATTTGCTCCACGTTCAAATGCAAAAAGATGGTGAAAGGAACTCTCCAAGGAGCGGATAATCCCATTCGAACGCACAAAACGCTCCTAAAGGTATCAATTAATTTACCTAAACTGAGCGATCATGCGTGTTCAATAAAGCCCAGTGTGGCAACTCCTATACACAATACCCGACCTATAGATGCCAGAAATCGAATGAACATGACCAATATGGGAATTAATGGAATCTTTGTCACCTTCTGAGGAATCCGATTATAGAGTAAACTTGCGTCAAGAACTGAAGTATTAACTCGAGATTAAGTGTAGGTGTCACTGACAAAATGCAATCCCAATCCAAATCAATATTGATTTTCTCTAGGAGCATGTAAGTGCCCAATACTCCTTCTTCAAATAGAGTTAGCAAACAGTTGCGCGGCATCGTTTTCGATGACTGTTTGCATAAGGATTTGGTAGATTCTGTTTTAGTCTTTGAAAATGTATGTTCATTGTTTTAGGTATTGCATTAGTTACACCAGTCTCGTCTTTAAGGAAAGAAAATAACACAGTTGGTTTGTAATTGTTTGTGATAGTTTGGTCATCTGAAAGACTTGCTTCTTGTTGAACGTTTGGGAATGAAAATGTGTTTAACAAACTTTGTAAACGTTTCTGATAATATTTTGCAACACCCTAACCTATGCGTTTTAAAAACGTTGGCGATAATGTAAATGTGGTATGCATATGATTTATTTCGCATCTTTACATTATTAGACTCATCTATATAAGTGGTATGCAAGTTTTTGAATATGTCGCGTTTGTGTAATGAACAGTAAGTATTTTACTAATTTTGTTTGAAGCACTTCAAAAAGTGGTATGAATATGGCTAAATGTTTCGTATCTTCAACTAATTTAACCTTTGTATTTAACAAACTTTGTTGAAAATGTTTCCAAAATGTTTCCAATGGGGTAAATAGTTCGCATCTTTAAATAATTAAACATTTTGTTGGGAACGTTTCTGAAAGTGCTATACATATCTTCGGATATGTTGCGTTTGTACAATAAAAGTAGTTAACAAACTTGGTTGGAAACTTTTCTGTCAGTTATATGAGCAGATGTGTTTAGTTTTGTTAAACATTTCGTATAATATTTTGATAAAGGTATTGTGCAAGTTCGTTTAAAAACGTATCTCTGAAATGTTTTCATATTGTAGACTATTCATTTTGGTACTTTATAATGCAACAAATGTATTTTACTATTTTAGGTGGTATATGTTTAAAATCCCTGTAATTGTATGACTTATTTTAATAGCTTTACTTCATTTTCCAATGCATAAGAATTAATTTTTTTAACAAAACAATGTCTTACCATCACTGGATTATTTTAATATTTTGCATGTAGGTCCACCATAGTGAGAATAATGTTCCTTCGGAGTTTTACGACCTTGACTTCCATTTCAAGGTCACAGCGAGACTTTGTCATTTTATCCTTGTCAGCGGGATATCTCAAGAACCGATGACTAGATTATCTTCACATCTTTTATAAAGCTCCTCATAGGAATACAATGAACTGATTATATTTCTGTGACATTAACATACTTCTCAAGGTAATAGCGAAATTTTTAATTTTTCAGCATGTGAACACGTATATTAGGCTTGTCAATGGTATATCTCAAGAACCATTTACCTGAATCTCATCATATCTTACACAAAGCTTGTCCTAGTGGGGGGACAAAGGGCTGATTATATTTTGAAAACCTTGACATTATTTTCGAGGGGGACACAAGAACTTTAAATTTTCGGCATTTTAACTTGCAAGTAAGATTGTCAGCGGGTTATCTCAAGAACCGTTAACAGGATTCTCTCTATATCTTATTCAAAGCTTGTCCTAGGGAAGACAAAGAGCTGATTAGCTTTTGTTGACCTTGACATTATTCTCAAGGTCACAGCCGCACTTTTAATTTTTGACATGTCACCGTACATGTTAAGTTTGTCAACAGGATATCTCAGGAACTGATCACTGGATTATATTTCTATCTTACAGATATACCCCTAAAGAAGACAAATAGCTGATTAGAGTTTGGTAACCTTAACATTATTCGGGAAATGTAAGTTTTGGACATGTAATATTGCATGTTAAGCTTGATAGCAGGATATCTCAAGAACTTATCTTTGGTTTTCATCATTATCTTAAACCGATGTTCTTCTAGGGAAGATGTAGGGCCCCGTCGACTTTGGTGACCTTGACAATATGTTTAAGTTTGAAGTATTCATTTGCAGCGGGGGATTTGCTGTGACAACTGCTTGTTTGATTGTAATATATTTATTCATCATTTATTAATCTACTATTGACCATGATTCACCATTTTGTTCTTGAATCAAATTAATTTCTACCATGCATTTGTGAAATTTTGCTGTCAGTATTCCATAATGGGAACAAATAAAATATTATTTATAAAGAATTATTATTTCAATGGAAAATGTAAAAACCTCTTCGTATCTTCAATATCAACATTCATCTAATATAGAATGACCACTTTCACTGCTTAAATAAAGTTTCTTTCCAGCCATTTTGTTCTTGTACTTTACAAGTCGAGGTAATGAACTCTTTTCAGTGTATCTATCTCAATAAGTAGGTACATTGTCCACCCATAAGTACATTCATTGAATGTGTCCCAATAGCAATAGTCATGCAGACATCAGCAGACCATTGTCAATATCCTATTGGTATTGACAACCAATCAACACTGTACATTGCAAATTGACAACCACAAGTATGCATACTTCCCATTGTTATCTATAACCAGATAGTTATATTTACAATGATCCCTCGTGTTTTACAACGTGAAGTGGGTAAATTGAATGAATAATTGTCTATATACGTTTATATGGTTTCATAAGTATGGATGTTCTAATATTATTGTTGTATGTGTACAGCTATTTCAAAAAAGGTTAAATTTACTTTAAACAAATATCAATTTATGATTCTAATTTACATTTTCTATTCATATTATTTCTTTCAAACAATGCCAGTCACAACAATGTTTAAATGGGACGACCATGTATAAAGATTATTACATGATACCTTGCTCTTATTTAACAACAAAAAATATATGAAAATGATATGTTTAAATGATAAAGGGTGGATTTGTGATTTGTGACTAGAGGAGAAAACCCTGTTTGAAATGGAATGATAATCTCTATACTATTCACTTGTCGAGTTATTACTGAACACATCTTGAGCACATAATACCATATCATACATTACAATATGAAAAAAATCTGTTAAATGGACTTTTGGATCTGTGGTATTGAAACGTAAAGACGTTATTTCTTCTGCTGAAATTAAATACATATATGATTTTGACCAAAAGGTCAGCTGATTATCACCATTTGCTTAGCTCAATTTGACCTAAAATGTGACTTCTGCCTCTTTTAGAACTGACCCCTTCAATTGCATCCAGAAAATGTATGTTAGTTCAACGATCATGTAATTTATGATGTCTTTGAAGCATCGAAGTATGGCGAAAAAGAAACCGATAATGTTTTTTTCAATTCAGAAAAAATGTACCATAGCATATGTGAAAGTTCATCGTTACAGTTCTACCAGCTGAAGTGACAAGGGGTCGATATTCTAAAACACAGTTTTTATTTTTCTCTTCAAAATCGCTTTTAAAGTAACCGCCAGTCTGAAAGATTAATATAAGGATAAGGCATGAGACCGAGGATATGCTAAGGTTGTGGACCCTGATAGGAACGAAAAACCCGAGGATTCGAACAACCTTACCATATCCGAGGTAGTATGCCTTATCTATATTATCAACCGTTTCTAAGTGTAAAACAGGCTTTTTACTTGTAATCGCGTTATATTGAGGATCCCTGGCATTATATTGAGGATCCCTCGGTGATGTCAGCCTGTTATTGTTTGTACCGTGAAACCTCGTCTGGTCCCTTGGCGCAGTAGTCTGAGGCGTTGACTCAGTAACTACAGGTGATAGTGGATACGGGTTCGAGACGCACTTTCTGCAAAACATTTGCTGTATATATTCTGTCGTAAACTTATGAAAATTTTCAAAATTAGTCTAAGTTAGTTTCTTCAGATCTTTACTTTCAAGCCGTCATCTTAACAAATATATCAGGGTTTACAATCATTATAATTCCTTCTAACAGGGTTTACAACTGTCTGTGTAAACCCTCCTGGAGGGAATTACAAGGTTGTAAGTCCCTCGTACCGGGTGATACGGTGTAGAAAGGTCGTTTCAAGTATCACGTTATATGGCTGGTAGGTTGATAATAGTAGTTCACAGACTTGCGTCACTGACTAGATGATGATCAAATGATAAGTTTAAGATTGATCACTAAACACGTAAACAAATGATGATCTTGGTTAGTGCTGTTGAAGTAATGTAATTATCGTCCAAACCAATCAAATCAACAATACATCTGTACTTAGAAACACAATTAGGTGAACAACCTTTCACGGCAACGCCGTTGTAAACGGTAACACACGATGATTCCTTAGGGGTCATTTCACCCATAGTACGTTGAAAGTATGAGCTTAAAAATCCAAACGTTTGACTCAAGTTCGAATCACTTTATGGAGCTGTGTGATTAGACTAAACTTTAGCACACGCGGTAGAACCTGTTTTCGAACCTGTGGTCGAGTAGAACCTGTGGTAGAACCTGTGGTAGTACCTGTGGTCGAACCTGTGGTAGAACCTGTGGTCGAGTAGAACCTGTGGTCGAGCCTCTGGTCGAACCTGTGGTCGAGTAGAACATTTGGTAGAATATGTGGTCGAACCTGTGGTAGAACCTGTGGTAGAATCTGTGGTCGAACCTGTGGTCGAACCTGTGGTCGAGTCTGAGGTCGAGTCTGTGGTCGAGTCTGTGGTCGAGTAGAACATGTGGTAGAATCTGTGGTCGAGTCTGTGGTCGAGTCTGTGGTCGAGTCTGTGGTTGAGTCTGTGGTCGAGTCTGTGGTCGAGTCTGTGGTAGAGTAGAACATGTGGTAGAGTCTCTGGTCGAGTCTCTGGTCGAGTCTGTGGTCGAGTCTCTGGTCGAGTCTCTGATCGAGTCTGTGGTCGAGTCTGTGGTCGAGTCTCTGGTCGAGTAGAACCTGTGGTCGAGTCTGTGGTCGAGTCTGTGGTCGAGTCTGTGGTCGAGTCTCTGGTCGAGTCTGTGGTCGAGTCTGTGGTCGAGTCTGTGGTCGAACCTGTGGTCGAGTCTCAAGTGTAAGCATCTTGGTGAATTCATCTCACTGAACCTTCCACTCAATGTATGACAGTTAATGATCAACGAGACGCTGTAATCCAACAGTATGTTCCCCTGTTGAACCTAGTTTTACATGATTTGTGTTAGGCCAAAAAAATGATAATAAAATGTTTCTGGTCTTTAAAGGCTGACACAGATGATGAGATGACGCGATTTTTTTTTTATTTTGAATGAAGAGATAAATTCCATTTTATACAAACTTCTTACCAGTAAAGAAACAAATAAAGCACAAACTCTCTTAAGTATGTGTTATTATTCCAAATGGCCAATAATCTCATCCCCGCACTCCATCTCAACAAAAAAACGAGTGACATTTGTTTTCAATGTCCAATGTTTTTTTAGGATAAAGAATTAGAGTTATTTTGCCCTTTCTTTTGTTAAAACCTAAAAAAAATCACCTGAGGCGTGGGTTTGAAACCAGAAACCGTTTGTTAAGGCCTTATTCAAATGATCGTTAGATTCTTCTCTTTCAGTTGATACTTCTATATGCCATGGCTCCGTTCCATAACAGCGAGCGCTTATAATCGCTCACTTATCGCTCAATGTAGCGTATTCTCTCTGAACGACACGGTGCGATTCCTCGAGGTTTTCTCGCTTTGCTACGTAGCGTACATTGAGCAATCGCGTTCAAGAGGGGTTTCAAAGTAATCGCTCGATTACTTTTAAACCTCTCTTGTACATGGCCCAGTTGACATCCTTTCTGTCATAGTATAATCACAGTAAAATTCAAACTTATGGAAGAGGAAGTGAATGTAGGATAGATGTTATGTTTTTATCATTTTGGTTCTTTATGAATATAGATATTGACCCTCTGATATTTCTGATCTTATCTAAACTGTATATTCTCAATTGTTGTTGGCACTTCCGACTTTGTTGCGCACATATTTTACATGCATTGTCCAACTAAGGTTAAAAAAAACGAGTAACATATTATTTTTTTTCTATTTCAGGAGACGGGGGTGACGCCGTTAATGGTAACAGTGAGAGAAAACAAGATTGTTATAGCAGAACGTCTCCTTGACCTTGGGGTTAATGTCAACGCCAAAGCCAAGGTCAGTTAAACCTAAAAGAGGAGATAACTTGCCTAAGTTGCTGCTTTCGAAAAAAAAACACGAACATTACGTTGTTTCTTTGTCTCTAAAAATATTATATTTCAGAAATTAGATGACATGAGCAGGCCAGCATTTAGTTTATAAGCTTAAGAGGACGTGTCTAGAAAAATGCCAGAAGGATAAATCGAAAGAACTACAAATCGACTTCAAATTGACAGTCCACACACTTTGAATTCCTTTTAAACGAGATTTGTCTTTCAAAACTTTCTGAATATTATTTGTATCCAAAACTTGATAATGAACTTTTGGATCAATATTACAAGAGAGTTCTCTTGGATCTGATGTGTTGATGGGTTTTATAAATGTGATCGAATGTGTCATGCTATGTTAACCAAAAAGGTGTCTTCAAGTGTAAAATTTAGACCAGTCAGCACAAAGTGTTCACATATTTGCTCCGACGTCGAACACTCCCCTGGAGTGTGTTAGGAAAGGCAAACCGCTACTCCTGGAGACGGATATTGATATGGTACTGTTCAATAGGCTGGAGAAACTAATCAATGAATTATGCATTGATTTCCAATTATTCAACATTTATAATAGACGAAACAGTAAGTGCTGCCGTGACTGGTTTCGGCGATGTAAACAAAGTTTGGATTTGGGAAAGGCTGCGAAATGTGCTTTCTGTTAATTGTATGTGTACTTCAATTCCACATCGTTCGTGCTTTTTTGAAAGTTTTAGTTGAAATTAATTATAGTCTGTTTGAATCATGGCATCGGATAAATAAAGTATGATGAAATGTAAATGTTTGGTGAAATGATATATGTTTGAATCTTTATGAGACATTTCATTTAATCTGGACGAATCTGCAACTCAGAACATATTCAATTGGTAGAGAAAATTGGTTTCCGAATTATTATTTTTTTTAAACATCACCCATTTAATATTTAAAATGGTTTGTATTGTAATTTAATCTGTTAATAATAATTTATATTCTAGCTTGTTTTAGAATGTAATCATATATTAAAACATCACAGAGACACGCCTGTATAGTATGTCGATCAATGATGCTGTACACATTATAACATTTTCTGAACAGTATAAACTAAGCGGTAAAAGAAACGCAACAACACAAAAGCATATTTTACAGTTGATGTACACTTAGCTTCTCAACCAAGGCCACATCATTTCTCCAGAAGTCACGTAATTTTAATTTAAAAAATTGAAACATTATCTCTTCATGTTTCTGAAAAACAGCGTTTAATAAATCGTCGTTTTTGAAATTCTTAAGGGAAGATCGGAGAGTGAAATTTGGCTTTTTCGCTTGGTCTCATGACATCCCACAGCAACGATGCGTCATCGAGTTAAAGTCCAAGAAGGTACTCTATGTCGATGACATGATAATTAACATAATTTACATATTTCATAAACATTCAACTTAAAGGGACACTGCGTCGAGGATAAAAATGAGTCTCACTTTTATCTACCTACGCTTCGCTTCACTGTTAACATGCAGTAGTTTATATTACTAATTACTTCAATTGTCTGAAATTGGGGATCTGTATATGTGACTCGTTACAGGACACGTTAAACAGCAAATGTAGATAAGTCTGTTCCTTTAAATGCCAAACATTTTATAATTAACGATACGAGCACTCCAAGTGTGTTTGAATCGATGTATAACTAAAAGAACCATATCCCAATGAATGAAATGTTGAGAACTTTTTAGACATATGCTTATCAAAGTCATTCAAAACCAACTCGACAGCAGTATTATGACATTTTTAAAAATACTTGGGTTTCTTTTGCCGCTCAGTTTATGCGTCGAGCAATTTGAGTGCCATTTAAGAATATATATGAAGTTGAAGTTGAAATGAAACCGGTAGAAGAGAAAATGGCGTTATGTTTTTAATTGTTTGATAACTTGAAGTTGGCATTCACCCGGACATTTGACTTTTTGTGCATATATATAATATACGTCTGTACAAAAAGAAGTTAAATACCAATAAAAACCTGTTATCTTATATAATTCCTTACAAAACAACCGTTTATTGTCCATTTATGTTCCGTTCAGTCAGTTCATAAATTTACCTTACGTGAATGAAGTTATTAGTCATTAACTAGATGCTTTTGAAGGAAGGGCTTTCAGTACACAACAGCAAAACCGCGCCGTCGCCAAATGCACAGTTGTTATTAATAACCATTTATAAAGTTCCAAGTTCTGTTTACCAATCATTCATAGTTGTTTGCCTTCCTATTAAGTTTGTTTCTTTGTGTACACACGGTTGTTAGCAGTTCGTTGTTAATCGATTCCCAGCTTTACATAGTTGCGCATCTCTACCGTGTGGTAACGTCATGCGCTGTCGCCAGCTAACTTAAACATTCAACCTAAACAGCATGCATTCGTCCATCGACTTGTGAAAGCAAAAATATCGATGGAATTCGTCTCTTTTTCAAAACAGTGAATCTGGAATTACGTGTTTTATTTTGTCGATATTTGCAGAACAAGCGTGCATTAGGAGTCTATCAAGTGCAGAGTATGACATGTAAACAAACCACAAACATAATTTTTATGAATATGAAATGGTCTTTTGTTATGAAATTCATGAAGTATAAGAGTTAATGTATGACGGCGATTTAAAAATGTTTTTTTTTTATCAATTTGGTAATTGAAAAATACTTTAAACCATTTATATTTCTGTTGAGATAATAATTTTGTACACATCTTTTGCAGGTTTATCCCTTACTGGAGATGCAAATGAGAAAATATTAAAGTTTTATCAAATTCTTATGACGATAATGAAATCTATAAATTTATTCACAATTGTCTTTAGGTTGCGTAACAAGGAGTGAAGTGAACACATTAATCATTATATATTTTATTTAAAAGAACTTATTTTATATCTAATTTCACATTTATTATTAAAGTTTATACACTATATTGTTACGTTAGAGGGTAAAACATCTCATTACACAACCCGATAAGTCTTATCCAAAGGAAACGGTTATCCGCATTGGAAGAAAATGATGCGACAACTTTATGGAACTCTTCAGTCTTAGCGGTAAATTTGTATGTCTCCTGCGACTCTGATAGTTCCGACAGCAAGATGGTTGACAATTCCATCATTGCAACACATTCAAAACTCTAGTTTAGGTATTGCTACATCAGTCAGATCACTTGAACTACCTTCGAGTCAGCATTTTAATGTAAACACCAAAAAGGGACAGTAGCACGTTTTTTGGTAATTTTATTTTTTCAAATTTGTCACTTATAATGATAGTTAAGGTAATTTATATTTACTTTGGAGAGTAAAACATCTTATTACACAAACCAATTTTCCGAAGTGGTAAAAACTGTGTTGCGTATAAAGCAAAAATTGCATGGCGGCCATTTTATTGTGAACACTTTTTATTACTTCGAATGATAAAAACAATTCCCATGGTTTTACGGAACCATGTACATTCATTTTCAACTTGATTTTCCGAAGAGTGAAGAATGTTTTACTATTGGTGACGTTATTTTTCAAATATATTTCATCTACTTATTTTAGCGAAAAAAAAGTGCTACTGCCCCTTTAAACTGGCCGCTCGGTTGAAATGGGCTCGCATGGCTTAATCAAACCATGTACATTCCTTTTTCAATGATTTCGGAGCACTATTTAGTCATTGGTTACACTTATTTACCTTTTCATGGGGGGCACTTTATTTCAGTAAGAACGGCTTGCTGCAGCGATGTTGAAAATGTTAAAGGGGCAGTAGCACGTTTTTTCGCTCAAATAAGTTCATGAAATGTATTTGAAGAATAATTTCACCAATAGTAAAACATCCTTCTCTCTTCGGAAAATAAAATTTAAAATGAGTGTACATGTTTTGGTAAAGCCATGGGAATCGTTTTTGTAATACAAAATAATAAATTGTGTTCACAATAAAATGGCCGCCATGCAATTTTTGCTTTATGCGCAACAAATTTTTTACCACTACAGATAATTGGTTTGTGTAATAAGATGTTTTACCCTCTACAGTTAATTTAAATGACATAAACTATCATTATAAATGGGAAATTTGAAAAAATAAATTTTGAAAAAAAACGTGCTACTGCCCCTTTAAACATTGCTCAAATGCTTAATAGAAACCTTTACAGATTGAAACGTTTATACTTCGTCCCTGAAATATCGTGAAATCGAGTTTTCACTTCAAATGTTCTTTTATAATGAAGAAATAAAGCTCAGGAACACTAATAACTGCTCGTGTAGATCATTAAGTAAACTTACGATTGTAAACCTTAATTCCTCATGTTAAATTGACCCCACCATTCTGGTTTTTGATTGTATCTTCTGAACAAACATATGAAAGAACAGGAAGATTTTCTGGATAACAACTTCTTTAATGTGAACAATTCGGAGTATTATACATGTACTCACTTCTAAATGGTCTTCAACGACTTTGGCAGACTTCACCATTCTGGATATAGAATAATCCAAAATACTGTTAGCTTTATTATAAGGAGAAACCATGATACCGAGGATATGGTAAGGATGTGGACCCTGATAGGAAGGGAAAACCCGAGGATGCAAAGCATCCGAGGGTTTTTCCTGACTATCAGGGTCTACAACCTTACCATATCCGAGGTAGAATGGTTTCTCAATATTATCAACCGTTTGTAAGTGTAACACAGGCTTTTTGATTGTTATCGAGTTATATTGAGGATCCCTGGCTGATATCAACCTTTATCATATAATGGAGGGTGTTATTGATGCAATAAAGCAATCTGATAAACTTGGTATCCAAATCTGATAAATATGCAAAACAGGTCAAAGGTCAAATACACGAACTACTTTCGCAGAATTCCACTCTTTTCATGCGAATCCTAAAACTGTTACGTATTATTGAAAAGCGTAACCGGGAGTTTACCCGAGTATTTCCGCTTGAAGGAATGGATATTCGAAAACACGAAATCATCTGATATGGTACACTATATGTACATTTATAGTGTTAACAAAGTCAAGATAATTGTAGATTTGTTTTAAAAATCATTCAAATCTTTAGTGCGCTAACCAACAGCATCAGCATGTAGCTGCAGTGTCCTGTGTACAAAATGAATCTTGATGTGTCAGTGTGTGACCTACCGACGCGCCTCGTCGATCGCACTAGCATTTTGGCAGTTCTTGAGGGCTGAGCATACGGTATTGGGTACATTAATAGGTACTTATTGTCATAAACAAAGGAAACAGCCCCACCTCACAAATAATTACCGTTTAAGTGCGAAAGATACTGTTATGCAGCAATCAGAATCGACCCGGCAACGCAGCTTCCAGAACGTTGAAACTAGAGTTACTTCCCTTGTTCTAGCAACGTGACCAAATTATTTATGAGTGCTTTAGATAGATGCTTATGAACTGATTGAAAATATCTCCATGAACAAGAAACCAGGGACCAAATGTTGATTTTTTAAAGAATCGCGCACATGTGTTTTTAAATTGTTTTAATTAAGAACTATTTAGGCACTTCACAGCCGATGTCTTGACCATCACTTTGATGTACCGTCTGTGATATTACTCCGCTAAAACTAGGTCAATTCGCTTTCCACTTTTACTACAAAACACGCTTATTTTAATAATGACATATATGATAAAGAGATTATTAACCTCGTGTGTTTCCGTATCATTAATATCATATATTTGGAATACAAAATAATGTATTATGCTCGCCAGAGGCTCGCATAATACAATTTTTATTCCAAAAATATGATATTAATGATACGGAAACACACTTGGTTAATAATCTCTATATATGAGTTGCTTTTGTACCATGACATTTCAGCTGCCCCGTTGACGCAGTAGACTAAGGCGTTAGCTCAGTTCCTCTAGGTGATAGTGGATACTGGTTCGAGACGCACTTTCTGCAAAACATTTGATGTTCATATTCTGTCGTAAATTTAAGAATTTTTTCAAAATTAGTCTAAATCCTGGAGGGACTTACAATGTTGTAAGTCCCTCGTACCAGGTGATACGGTTTAGAAAGGTCGTTGCAAGCATCACGTTATATGGCTAGTAGGTTGAAGTAAATAAAAGTTGAAAACTGTCTACGTGACACATCACGCAATTTAAAATAAAACTTATAATTGTCCCATGAGGTATTTGTCGCACACAAATATACCTAGACAGAAATAATTAAAAACTAAGTGCTTTGCGTGGTTGAACTTTGTTTTGGTATGATATACAGTATAGAAATTAGGAATGTACAATGATCATTATTATACATGTAAACTGGATATACGGGCAGGAAATGATAATTCTATCACACTTAATAGAGTTAACATTAAACTTTCTGACGTGGTAATTATATAAGCTGTATCGTAAGTTTGTGACTCATAAAACGGAACTTGAATAAAACAATTGTCATGTTTTGGTGAAATGGAATATGTTTGGATCTTAACTACGTGACACGATACAGGACCTGAAAGAGAAAATATAACATATAATTGTCCCATGAGATATTTGTGGCTTCCTAATTTACCTAGACAGAAATAATTGAAAACAAAGTGTTTGGCGGGTCTCGCATCACAATCAATACTTTCCCTACAACAATCACACATGACATTATGCATTGATTGTTTAGCCCAAATTGGGTGATTTATTATAGCAATTACACTAGTTGCTTGAAGTTAATGGTTAGTTATGTACACCTGGGTTAGTGATATTGGAATATAATTAGTTACTGTTCACCTGTGGGCGATGACGCTTCCAACACAACCGATTAACGAGTTTCGCTTGTAACAAGAACATGATAGTACTCAAATGATGATTTTAATTCTTCAAGTTTATTTTTCATATATGCTGAACTACACTACCGAGCAAAAGTTCGTTTTAATCATGTATGGTGTACATTTGAATGTTGTATAATGTGACTCCAAATTCATTTCTAATTGACATGGTTTTATATAATCAAAGTTTAAGAAAATATGTGTAACTGGTGTTCTAAGTCTCCATTCACTAACTAAACGACATAAATTTCTAACAATTATTACAATCACCATTAAAGAGAAACTCTCCCGCCTTAGTCAATGCATCTATATAAGCAATGTCGAAGTAACTGTATATCAAACAGAAGTTTATCGTGACCTTATACGTAATAACGCATTCGTATAGACAATGTCAAAATAAATATACATAGAAGTACAATATTCATATTTAAGCAGAGGCCTATTCTAGCCTTAGTTAATGTATGAGTATTAGCAATGTTGAAAACTATTACAATATGAAATGGAAACGTATCGTGACTTAAGTAAATGCACGTGTACAAGCAGTTCACAATAGGAACGGGAAGATTTTCTGGATAACAACTTCTTTAATGTGAAATACACGACGTTTCGGAGTATATACTCACTCCTTCATCACATTCCAGCTGATGAAGGAGTGAGTATATACTCCGAAGCGTCGTGTATTTCACATTAAAGAAGTTGTTATCCAGAAAATCTTCCTGTTCTTATGAAAGCCACTTGTAAATGCCCTTCAAGGATTTAATGTCACAACACATACAACTAAACATGACTTCAATAGACATATTCAGTCCCAAGATAATACATGCATTGAAAAACAACACAACAGGCCACAATACCAAAACACCATGTAATCAAAGACGTCTCCAGACCTCATCAGTCAATCAATGAAATGTCAAATGTTAAGAAGTAATTTATTATTAAGTGTTCTAGTTCCACTCACTATAAACAAAATTCAACGATTGCGGTGAGGCAGAACGTGAAACAGCGCCAGTGTATAAATAATAACAAGAGCATTTACATTTACGTACATCGACTTTGCAGCAACACCAGGGAGAAACGTAACAATATAATAGAATGGTACAATAAACTGAAGCATTATGCCAAGTCCAATTGTTCTTCGTGGCAATAAAAGGAAACAATATTTCACTATCAAACAATTACGACGCAGCACTAGTTTACTCTCAGGACCATACAGTGAAGCACAATTTCACTCTCAACGCATTGTATCGCAGTATTATCTTGCTCTCGAGACAATGCTGCCGTGAAGCAACATTTCATTCTCAAGGCATTACGACGCATCACTATTTTACTTTCAAGTCAGTCGTATGAAGTAATATTTCACTATGAAGGCATTAGGACGCATTCCGACGCAGCACTATATTACTCCCATGGCAATACAATTGAGCAGTGAAGCAATAATTCACCCTCAAGGCAATACGGCGCAGCACTACATTTTTATACACTTTTTTATATTTAATACAATATAGCTTTTTTTCGCTCTCAAGACACAGCACTGTTTTACTCTCAGGGCAATTCAATGAAGCTATATTTCACTCTCAAGACAATAAGACACAGCACTATTTTACTCTCAGGGGAATACAATTGAGCGATATTTTACTCTGAACTCATTGCGGCACAGCACTGTTTTACTTTGTTTGACAATGTAATAGAATTAAAAATAGTTCACTATCAAGCAATTAGTACGCAGCATTATTCTATTCTTAAGACAATACAATGGAGCACCATTTCACTCCCAAGTCATTAAGACGCAGGACTAGTTTTCTCTCAATGCCATACAATGACGCAATGTTTCACTTTCAAGGCAGTACAATGAAGCACTATGTTTCTCCCATAGCAAAGCCACATTTCACTTTTTCAAGACTGCAATACAGTGAAATAGCAGTATAGTGTCAAAGCAATATAGTCATGAAGCAATATTTAATTCTCAAAGCACTATGGAGCAAAAGTTAACTCAAATACAATGAAATACAAGGACGCAATTGTACTCTCAAAACAATACAATGCAACAGTTCACTTTCAGAACAACACATGGAATTAATAGCCAAAGCGATACATGTACATCACACTTCAATGTATGTCACAATGAAACAACGGTTCATTTATTTTCAAATGCAGCTAAGCCTCTTTCTTTCAAGAATGCGTGGAATCAATATTTAACGCTCAAAAGCAATGGAATGAAACAAAATCTCGGCAAGCAAAACAATGAAACAATGTTTCACCTTAAAGCAAATTAATGAAGCAGTATACGATAAAACTTACAAAGTACCACAAATAGGCAGCGGTTCAGTGCAACTCAGCAACAAACGTAGAATCACAGGAATTTGAGGATACCTAAGATCTCAATGTAAACAATGTATATAAAAGTATCCACGCCTCTATACAATAGGCTAAAGGAGCGGCATCCGCCATCTTGACAAATCTTGGTTGCGTTTTCACACCTCTCGACTCGACCACATTCGTGGCTTATATTTTAAAACATACACAACGACATTAGGTTTCATACTAATTGGACATGGGCAACTTTTTGTTAACTTACTTACTTTTCGCCCCAAATTACGCTGCTAAGTCGATTCTACCTGCAAACAACATCCAACTACAGCTCGCTCAGACGTAAGTGACGTCACTATACTGACTTGAATGCAATACTTCACTCTTAAAGCACCCTTGAAGCAATACAGTCAAGAAAAAGCTAATCTGAAGAATATTATCAAGCAATACTTAACTCTTAAAGCACCCTTGAAACAATACAATTAAGAAAAAGCTAATCTAAGGAATATTATCAAGCACTGATTCACTCTTAAAGCACGCCTAAAGCAATACAGTCAAGAACAAGATATCCTAAAGAATATTATCAAGTTCTAAGTATGTATTTTTATTTTTTTTTTGAAACTTTAAATACCAAACATTGTGGCAAAAAAACGTCTTGAAAAGAAATTTTAGCACCCAAAGTGTATTTGAACATAAAAATGAAAAATACCACACTCTGATGTACTTTATAAAACAGCTATCAAAGACATTCAAAATCTACTTTCTCCGACAGCAATATTTCATTTTATACTCTCTTTAAAATGTGGGGACGTTTCTTTTGCACGTGGGTATATGACACGTTCCTTTAGTATTATTATATGAGATTTTTAATCAATGGTGACGAAATTACTCGATAATATATGCAAAGATTTAATAACTATTGTTATAAGGTTTGGATCTAATTCACAAACCTCTTTAGTGGTAATAGTACTCCTAAATCATTATTACATTTGTATGGCTTTGGGTTAATGTCGCCTTAGTTAACTCTGTAGCTGCGCTCTGAAATTCGTTTCTCTGATTGTAAAAACAAACGTTCATCACTTGGTGTCTTCTCACAATAGTACACTTGTATCACATGCATGAAACTCAGATATCTAATAGTATAAACTCACGGGCAAAAGAAACGTCACCACATTTTGAAAACAGTATAAAATGAAATATTGATGTCGGAGAAAATAGATTTTGTATGTATTTGGTAGCCACATGTTTTCTTAAGAAATATTCACAATTTCATACATCAGAGTATGCAATTTTTATTTTTACATCTGTTCAAATTGACATGGGGTGCTAAAATCGTTTTTTAAAGATGTTTTTGGCCCACAATATTTAGTATTCAAGTTTAAAACATTGAAAAAGTAGAAATTTAATTAACTTAAGATATCCTCGACATAAATAACCTTCTTTGATTTAAATTTGTTGACCCGTCTTTACTGTAGGACGTCTCAAAACAAGCCAAAACTGGCTTTTTGAGGCTTCTATCTCGTCTAGTTAAGGAGATTCCAAAACGACCATTTCTTTAAACTTGTGTTTCTCAGAGTTATGAATAGATAATGTTTTGAAAATTCATATTTAGTATTGTTGGGTTCTGAAGACATGGTGTAACGCTGTTTCAGTCGCATTTATCGCCCGATGATTGAAATATCTTGTATTTTGTATGGGGACGTTTCTTTTGCCCGTGAGTTTAGATTCAAAATAATGGCCAAGCAAAATGTGAATTTTTGTTTTAAAACATTATTAAATAATCGTATCAACCAAATAGATAAACGCAGTAAGGTTGTTGTCACCATATTTAATTAGAACATAATTCCCACGTTTCCACCGCACGTTATCGACAAGTGTTATTTGATCGATTAACATTCAAAACACAAATCATGGGGAAATATAGTTTTAAATTTGTGTGTCGTAAATAAACCACAAGGCTTAATTTACTGGAAATACTTTAATAATAAAATGATATATATTGATAATCCATCACCATCATTTCAGGTCACCATTTATAAACCTCTGGAATCGATAATCCAAAGCCGAAAACTCCGATTTGTTCCTTTATGTTCACCAGGTGTGTTTGATTGCAATTGCAACCAGGTTGATTACAGGTGTAAAGAGATCCTCCACGTGAGGCGAACGCTATCCCCAAAATCGATCCACACCACCACATTAAGTCAATGCCATGGGAACAGCGCTCAATTGTGTCTCAGAAACGATTTTATTTATTTGGCGTTACCGGAAGTGCGCAGAAGTGTTTTCTTTTGCAAATAGGCCCCAGGTTAGATACAGCAGAACGTTATCATGTAACTAACTTACTTCTATCAATATATAAAAATAATCAGAATCGATGAGTCGAGATGTGTGTATGAGTTTGAGAAATACAAGGGTTTTCAATTAGGTTCTCTTGTATGTGTTCAAGAACGTATCTGTATTTGCTACCGTTTGCTTAGGTAAAAGTCTATTGACATGAAGTAACGAACAGATGAGAAGAGTGCTTATCGATGATATAACGTGTTGGTGATCTGGTGTCTGTTTGGTTTCCAAGATACAGTGTTTTCGAAATAGATGATTTTAATCGAAGTTGAATATGAAATAAACTTACTTGATAAAGCACTTAAAATCGACATGTCAGAACCAGACGAACAACGGATGGCATTCTGACGGGATGATATTTTATCGAAATGTTAAAATCAATATCATTTGGATTAAAAGCTTATGGATTTGAATTGATTTGAATATTTAAATGTTCATTGTGAAGTGGTTATGGTATTTATCGTCAATATCTTGCCATGTAACTATCTTTTTTTTATTCTCGGTCAATAAAAAAATCAAAAAGTCATTTTTGAATGCAGATATAGAAAAGGGACCTTATTGCACATATTGATTTGAGAACGTAAATTATACATACACAAGTAGGAAGTCGAATACCCACTAACAGATTATAAGTAGCCAGCACGTACCGCCAAACCGGTAGAACTTATTCAAAGTTTTCTGAAATTGAAAGAACGATTTCTTTCAAATGAAAACTGAAAGTGGAGACAATACAACACAAATAACAATGTTAATGAATGTTATTAATATCTTAATATCCGAATACACAATGTATCTAAACCTAAATCTAATTAACTGATTTTGCACATTAAAGAAGTTGGTTTCCAGAAATGTTGGTTTTCTCATGTAATCCGCTTCGAAATGACCATATAAGGCTACACATTGGATAACGTTGATGTTATGAAGTATCATAACAAATACACTGACCAGTTAATCAATAATAAATGTAATTTGTATGACAGATTATTCGTTCAAGAATTATAGTTTGATGTATTGATTAATATATAACGGTTATATATGTTGTTGCATTATGTTGCAGGATGGTCGAACAGCCCTCCATTACGCCGCCGCCTATGCAAAAGATGACATCATCAAATTGTTACTCAACAGAAAAGCCGATCCCAGTATTGCAGGCGGGGTAAGCTGAATATCATTGATAAATATGCAATTAGATAACAAAGATGGACCAGACTGTTTACCGGTAAAAAGTGGCTGATGAGGAGATGACGATTTGCCAGAAAAATAAGGAGTATGATATGACTTAACAATTTTAGCCATTTATAATCAATATAACAATGAAAATTTGTATCATTATTAATTAATGAATTAGAGTGATGTTGTGGTATCAATGTTGTTTTGGATTTTATGATTTATTCATCGTGAACAACGATGCTGCGCACATATGCGTATGCAAGATGATAACAGTTTGGTTTAAACATATTTTATTCATTAATGAAATGGATTAGCAAACAAGCTCAAAGCTTATGTAAATGCCGCTCCAACTGTTTAAGTATCAGAAGTAGGAAATATAACATTCATTATCGTGACACGTTGGATGAAGTTAGAATATTACATCTGAAGGATCCACAAATTGTAAGATGAATAGCTGCGTTGTTGATTTTCCAGCATTCATCCATATTCAACACCGGCAAATATTGTTTCAAACACACGCGACCGTTGATTATAACAAGTTTAAACTCTCTTTTTGTGTTGAGATGACTTTGTTCCTATTCCATGTGTAGATGTATTGTCAGGTCATTTTATTGTGAGTAATCGACGTTATGTACAATTTAGCAACAACTAAACGCCTTGCCGAACAGTGGCAATTACATTGGTAACCACTAGCTTGTTTACCAATCCAATTCTTTAAAAGAAAGAAATATGTTTAAACGATACGGGTAAGTCTTACAATATTCACTTTTAATCTTTTTAGATGGAGAAACACATTTTTCTAAAACATAAACAACATCGTAAAGTCCAAAAATATAAAAAAAATCTTAAACTTGCCAAGGACCAGTGTGACCATGACATTAGTATTGTGACGTCAAAACGGTCAAACATATTGTGAAGGATACCATGGATTGGGACGGCATTCGAAAGAAAGTGACCGCATGAAAGAAAGCGGTACAATCTGACAAAGTTAGCCAGTTGAAACATGTTTGTTCTTTAAAACTCAAAATTGAGAGGAAATTGTGGGTTCTATGCGTAAACAGAGTTTTGTCAAAGATTTTTAAGGTACGATTATTTACACTTATTAAATAATCACAAACCACTTACGAAATTATTCATAAAACACACATCAACTGACAAACATACGTTCTCATAAGCAAATCAACAAACTTGCAAAATACACGCACACTCATCTACACATACAAACACACACATATAAACACATTACACATCAAGGTATATACATTGTAGGCAACACATACAAATATGAACTAGACATTTATAAATATTTAAAAAATGCAATTCACATTAAAAAAAATCTTTAAACCCACAAACACACATCCACAAACCACACATCGACTGACAAAATATACCTTAACCAACACTCAGTTTCCATAGCTTCGAGTCTATACACACTAGCTACCTGAGAGCCGAGTTGTTACAATACCTGTACGAAGGTGTTTGATTAATCATACAAATGATCCCACCTGTATTTAACTAGCAATTCATCGTTCACGCTTCATTGAACTCCGCGTAGTTAACAAGAATCCAATACACCCTTCAGATAAATATAAATGCTCCGCTGGAAATCAATTTTTCCAGTTCTACTTTCCAAACGCCCAAGGGCAGAGCGTGTCGATGAAAACCAGGTTACAAAAACTCAAAATAATTTAAATGTCTGGGAGAAAAAAAGCAGATTTTTTTTACTGTTGCTGCGGAAATCAAGAGGAAATTGGTTGGAAGATATATTGAATTTCAATAGCAAGGTAGACGTCGTTGAGTGATGGTGGTAGATTGACCCCAGTTTCAATGACTTGGTTTTATGAGAGAAGGTTGTAATTCTTTGTGTTGTATTCGATACAACGCATTTGTTGATTTTTCAGTTTAAAGGCTGTTAAATGCTTTGTTCTCTCTATATTTCCACTCGCGGTGAAGACTTGAGGTTTCTGTCGAAGTATCCGTCATTTTGTTTCAATAAAACATACCCCGATAGAACCCTCCCTTAAAAGCAAAATGCGTGTATCAATTATAAAACCTCTGCTTCAATATCTTATCATATCTTGATAGTTCCAGTATATTGGAATTCTTAAACATATGATTAGATAAGATAAGATAAGATAATACTTTATTACCCGAAAGGGAATTCTTTTTACATTCACAGAGTCATAAAAGTAACAAATATACAAACATTGAAGAACAAAACACACATAAAATACATATATGACATAGAAAGAGATGATGTACATTTAAAATATATATTTTGAGCTCTAAAATGATAAATATATGTAGGGTAAATAATATCTATTTATCACAGTTGCTATTTAAAAGTCTAATACTATTGGGAATAAAAGACTTCATGAAGTCAAATGCAAATTAAAGTTACTTGGGTTTTTTTATGGCAAGATAGCTGATTCAATCAGAAATTAGAAAGTCCATGTTTCAACTTAATAGTTTTTCAAACTATCCAGATAGTGCCAATTAATGCTGTTTACCAACATTAAATGTGGTACGGTGTTTCTTTACGGGTAACAGTGTTGATACAGATCGACACCAGCAGTTCTGTCGATTGTAACCAAGAGCATGTTTCAGAAACCGTTTTATCGTCTGTATAATATTTCATCATATCGAATGAATTTCGAGATGATTGATACGTTTTGATTAGTTTTTTGTGATTTGAGTAGTTTTGACGAGAAGGAAATTGAAACCATGTTTGTGTGTTTTGGACTGTGGTTATGTTTCATTTAAAGGTACATCCATTGTGTTTTTGGGGGTCACATATTCCAAACGTTATAAATGGTGTTACTTTATCGAGAATCAGATAAGAAGATTAGTGATTTCTGATCGAAAACCGGACAATACATCGCGATTAACGCGCGCCAATGAGTCAAACGTAATTTTGGAATCTTATTCATACCAGACAAAATGATAAATTTGGTTTGATCATGTTAAATAGGTCATGTAACTACTGTGCATGTAAATTGGACGTGCAGTTTCGGTTTCTGCACATGCATAATGATGTTACTCGATTTTAATTGGAAACTAGTAATAATGGTATATTTGGCGATTGGGGATGAATATGCAAGCTGAGTTAATATATTTGCACTCTGAACAGCACAGAGTCGGAACGCATTAAAACCTAATCAAAATTTATGAACACAATGGATGCACCTTCAAGTGAATAAATCACTATGAATCTCAACACTACAGACAACAATTCGACAATCAATCCTTGTGGATTAAATCTTTACATCTAACATATTTAATAATTGTACGTTAGAGAGAGGGTTCTTTTTTAGAAGTGTTTGTAGAAACTATAGTATTATCATGAACCAATGTCAGTCTACGAATCAACAACTGATCACTTTCTCAAGAAACAAGACGTTCGAAAAAAACAATGCTTAGATTAAAAACATCATTAATACATTTATCAACAATGCACATGTTGTTTTCTTAAATAACATTTAACATTTCAATTTACGATTCATGATTTGATTGGTTTCCTTGAACACATTGACAACCTGAAAGGGAGGGCTCTGTTTTTTGCATGACGTTAAATGAAAACACGCTATATCGTACCTCATTTTAATAATAAAAGACATACACTGATAGAATATTCACATAGTAACACATAACATCTCATAAAACTAATAAACAATTTGCTGGGTGTTTTGTTTGTTTGTTTTCCCACAATAATTTATTGCGAGAAGTACCACGAATTTTCAAAATTACTGCGATACCACTTGGCTGGGATATCGCATGTCAATCTTCTAGGCAAGTGTTGGGTACACGAATTACATTTGCAAGTTATAAAGGAATGATTATGGGGATAAAGGAGGGTATAAAATAAATGAGAGAGAGATAGAGATAAAGAGAGAAAGATGATAGACTAAATTGTCGGACCATTTTCTAATATACGTTTCGTCATCTTTGCCTACAATTTGCTGTTATGAAGAATAAACAATTATATGGATTTGCAACTTCTTTATTGCAAAGATATGCGACGTTTCGGTGTAAATACTAACACCGTTATCAAGCAAATGGTGACATCATCATTTGCTTGATAACGGTGTTAGTATCTACACCGAAACGTCGCATATCTTTGCAATAAAGAAGTTGTAAATCCATATAATTGTTTATTCTTCATATCACCAACTTCTAAATGCCCCGTAAAGAAGTCAAGTTGCTGTTATGCTGAAGCAAAGTTTTCCCTACTCGCAGCACCGATGAATGGCTTCAGTTCTCATTGTTTTTATTGTTCAACAAATGTGCGCTTGTGCTCATCAAGCTGTGAGATAGACTGTCATCACAGTATTACCTATTTATGTGTAAACAGGAACATCAGCTCGATTTCGTTTCTACAAACAATACCCCGATAGAACTCTCCGTTGAGTACAATGTATTGGAAAGGTATGTCAAGGTAGTTTTCCTTTTCTGTTTTGCTCTGATAGTGCTATATGTCAAAGGTGTAAACAGGTCTCGCCTCCCGTTACAATAGGTGTCGTTAAATTATGTATTGGTTCTGGTTGAGAAATGGTTTTGCTTTTCCTGTGGGCAAAGCCGTCAGATATCAATTACTTTCGGTTGTGTGACATGATTGTAAAGATTTCTGAAGACTGTTTTTTTATAATTAATAAAGAAATGAATATTAAAGAAAGCAATATAAAGTGACAAAGCCACCACACGGTTGGAAAAACCTCTTCAATGATAAGTACTAAAGTCTGAAATACAATAATCTAATTGGGTTTTCAACGTAATGCAATGAATTGGAC
Organism: Gibbula magus; assembly: GCA_936450465.1. Taxonomy (NCBI): domain Eukaryota; kingdom Metazoa; phylum Mollusca; class Gastropoda; order Trochida; family Trochidae; genus Gibbula; species Gibbula magus. The sequence continues at coordinate 59,342,218 of OW388292.1, read as the reverse complement.
CTTTCGGACTAGCCAATGACAACCTTGTCAATCATTTTAGTTTGTTGTCTTTTAATTGGATAGAAATTATATATTATTAAAATCAATATCTAAACACTGTAAGAAAACCATGATAAAATAAAAATACAACACCAATGAAAATCCCATTTTCTTCTTTCAATCTCACATCGTTTGATTGGATTCACGAATACTTTATATTTTGTGAACTTTCGAAATTGAAGACCAACGCCTAAATTTGAAATACAAAGTCTTATAAAACTCAACAGATGTGATGAATTTATTTCTGTAATCTTTTTTAATGCACAACTCAAGTTTGCCATAGCAACCATTCTGTAGCCAAGTGATGCCTAAATGTTCAGTTTTTACAGATAAAACCCCTTACTCGGAAATCTATTAATTAATGACGCGCCCTTCTTCGTTATGAAATTACTCGGGCAATAATAAAGTTGTGTAAACATGGTCGATCCAGAAAATACCAATGATTGAAGCACGTAATCCAGAAGAGAATTATCTCTATAGTTTAATCCATTGTGCTTAAGAGACGTCGGGTGTTAGTAATCACTGCCCATATGATTTACTGTCACATTAACCAGCTTTGATAAACACGTGGAATCGGAGAGGCCGTGAAAATGTCGATTTTAGTATCTTTTCGTTGCGGGTAGCGACCTTACCCTAAATCATGTCAACAGCCTGATTGACTTTAAACGTCACAAAATAGCACCAAGCAACGTTTAGGTTAAAGGGATTTGTGCAAAGGGAAATGGGGATTAGGGGAGAAAACGGTTTTAAAGATGGGGTGGGGTTTGGGATATCAGTTATTAATTTGATAAATTATTAGGTATTTGTATTTCAACATTTACCTCTATCCCTAGCTATTTAGGAACTTGTTATAATAATGCCGCAAACATGAGCAGATTTTAAACACAATCATCGACTAAAACATAATTTTAACTAAACTATTACAAAAATCCAAATGAAATATAGAAGGGTACGATGATGCTAAATGATTCAATGTACGGAGCTCTGCGTAAACGTCTCACCCCTAAATCCTACCAGGAGACTACATTGACATCTAATGTCAAAGATCTATCACTTAGCAACGTGATTTGTGTTTGGAACGGAAGTCCGAGGTTGTGAAAAGTACATTGATAGCCCTTCTTATCTCATCTCCCTTGACATGAGGCTGTCGTATAGTGCCTTTAATAGCACCGCTGTCACGTTCTTTATTTGTTGTGATCGTAAAATCCTTTGTTTGCATCGTTCATGAAGTTTTGTCGCGTGAGCGAATGGATTCATCTTCTTCATAAATGATAGAGCAACCATTTTTCCACCTGGCCTGAGAAGAATGAAACGTCTAAATTAGTTTTGTCTAAGTATTCTAAATCGAAACTGATTTTCTGCAGCTCAATTGACTCTTTACTGAGAAAACATTACATGAGGTTTTCAAAAACATAATACATTTACTTATCTCAAGTTAATAAGTAGCAAATTATTGATTATAAAAGAAGTGTACTTAAAGAGCAATCAAGGATGTTGTCAAAAAATATCTCCGTGAAATATATACACTTAATTTTTGACAATTTCTTTCGACCCAAAATAAGCCAAAAATTGCACTAATTAGTAAAGGTGTTTTCAAGTCTAAATATAGATCCAGTCTATCATTTTCAAGCGCATTTCAAGACATTGTGGCCTAACTCACACACTGTATACAAAGCCACGAAAGAATAAAAAAATTTATGAACAATGAACGAAATTGAAATATATAATTTTTGGCGGCTATTAATTTACCATTTCATTTAATTATGTATTTACTACAGATATTAAAATAATTGTTTTACCCAACTTGGTATTTTGCTTGAATTTTATAATTAATGAGAATAAAAAATTGTTATAATATGCTGGTCTTATCTCAATAAAAAGTACATTAAACAGGCAATTATTTGTATATTCTCAGGACATTTAGAAACACTGTTTATAAAGCAATCGCCACAATCATTAATGTGTGACAAGGGTAACTTGGAGAGAAGCACGTGCAGCACATGTTTTTTATGGCGACTTGCGCTAGGGGCGAGCCTTCAGGCTTCGGAAACGCTTGCTGTTGTGTAGTACGTTTTATGCAATAAAGGGGATTCTGTTTATATGACGTCAGATACTCTTAACTTGCGTTACTCGAAGAAGTACACTTCTCTTTGAAACCAACTGCATTACGTTGTCGTGATATGAAAATTATTTATCACATGTCTTGTTGTAGATAAAAGATTTCTCTGGTGATTGACGTTATAAGTATATTTTCCAAAAACGTTTTTTGTATTTGAAACACTAACATCCTTGATGGCTCTTTAAAGTTTGCAAGAAATCCAGAGGACATTCACATTTCTCATTGATTTTGTCTCTTCACATAAAATACATAGTATTTGCATATTTTCAAATTATCATGTCTGCATGTACAGTGCCGTGCCATAACGGACGGTGACGTTATTTCCATAGACTTGCATGTTAATTTAGTCTAGGATAAATAATTTTCATAGATAGGATTTTTGTCCGATTATATTCACATTTATCAAAGTTGTGGGGAATCATCTTGGCTACAACCTCATAATTTATGTTCAATTTTCAATTTCCATTATAGGGAATCACAGTAATTTGATCAACAAATATACGTAATTGTGAAAAATTTAACATGGCGATCTATGGGAAACTTTTTATTTAATGTACATATGCAGGTAAATCGGATAACTCTATGTGAAATTGAAGTCAGAAAATAAAATTTATATTATGTACTTCAAGCTGAAATGATTTCAAAGAAAGCTGAGAAATTTGACATTGATACAATGAGAACTTATTCATCCTAGACTAAATTAACATGCAAGTCTATGGGAAAAACACCACCGTCCGTTAACTTACGACACGCCACTGTAGCTGTGTTTAAAATTGACATGTATTCGTATTTCGTAGTTCGAATTAATTTCCATTACATGTAAATTTAGTGTATGTTAACTAAGTTTTAAAGATTTACCCTTCGGGGTAAAAAAATAACTTGAGACAAGAATCATCTGTACGCTCGTGTCTTGAAGAATGATCACTATTATTGGTAAAGATATGTTAGAGATATTGGAATGTTTATGGTCAGTCGATGATTTCAAAATTTTAAAATATCCTATTTTTTATTACTATTTCTATATAAAAATATGTAAATAGTACGGTATAACATTGATAGGCCTGTTGTTTAACTTTCGAGGCCGACTAGGCTGAATAACTTATAACACTACCATTTCAAAATTACCTTAATGTAAGAAAAATAGTAAATGAATGAATTTCCCTATATGCTATTTTGATCCAATAATTTGTAAAATTTTAAATTGTACAACATTGTTTAACTTTCGAGGCCGCCTAGGCTTCATAACATCATCATTTCAAAATTACTTTAATGTAAAATGATTTGAAATTAATGCTTTTCTCCAATAATGTATTGTTTTCATAAATCGTGCATGTCTATTGCTTGTATCTTTCAGCCGAACGATCAGCTCGCTTTGCACGTGGCGTGCGGGAGGTCAGCCGGTGCAGTGCACGCTGTTCAGTTGTTGCTCCGTGCGTCAGGAAAAGATGGTCGCATGGTACAAGATAAGGTAGGCGGCAAATCTCAAAGCATTTTACTATCTTACTCTCTGTAATCAACTAACTTGGAGCTGAAACTCCAGGGCGACGTTTTAACGGACAAAATGACGCCTTTTTTCTAGATCCCATTATGAAAGTTTTGAACAGATTTTAGCACAAGGCTATGGAGTCAATGACTTTACAGAATTGATAGCGTTTGTCATATAAGTCCATGTTTCGTAACATATTATTCATGAATTCTAAACGTATTCCATTTGATATTTTGACAACTGAATCTTTATATTTAGTTTGATTTGAAGAAATATCATATAACAGCTTACATGATAATGAAATAGTAACAATATTGTAAAAAATGTAAGAAAAAAAATCAAAACCTATAACAATTGACTCTATATTTCTTTTAATCCTTTCGAACAAAAAACGACTTTTCATTTTTAAACAGATTTGTATACTTTTACATGCGTGTTCAATAAATTCAGCCTTGACGCCCTCTAGAAAACCTTTTAAAGACTCTTGACACTGACGTGTAAATATACAAGCTAATTGACATTCGAATACATAATAAAGAAGTGTACTTTTAAAAGCCCGGTCGAAAATGCTAGGAAAATTAATTTTCGACCTCAAACCAAGTTTATCATATATCAAGATAAATAAAATACCGATGTAGACTTACGTTACATTTAATTCGTTTATATATTCGGCATTATCTATATAGAATACATGATTTACATGTAGTAGATATCTTACATGTGTCTTTTGCAGTTATTTTTTTTCTTCTATGAATTTAATTGCATAGTATTTAAGATTGTTTCTGATTTCTATTTAACTAAACTCTTACTTGTAGCCATTTTCTTGCAAATATTCCTCCTGTAAATCCTCCTTTAGAAAGATCTAGCATTGTCGTTTTTTATTAAGTTTCCAGATAGGTAGTCACGGTTTGAATAAACATTTTCACGACATAATGTCCACACCACAAACCCATCAAAGTATTTCCAACAGTAGTTTAGGAAGTATACCCGTTTAATACGCGAACAAAATTCGAAATTAAAAATAACACTGAATAGCCGAAAATCGAAAGTGCAGTGCATCAGCTGTGGTTAAACCTAGTTCTTCACCATGATTTATTATCAATGAACATTTATACAGTCTATTATTTTTTTGTTTTAACAAGCTTAATTATGAAAATTATAACTTTATTTTTTTAAAAAGCATTTATCTTTATATTTGTTTAAATATATAAATATATAAACGCTTGCTCAATGCCAGGTGCAATATACGTACAGTTCATGTTTTTCAAAAAGTAAATTTAATAGTGCAAAATGCTTTCTATCGTGCTATATTTCTTTCCTACAGTTTAGTCAATAACGAACACGCTCTCTGCCTTATCTCGCAAAGACAGCGTTGATTGCAAAATGATAAAGCATATTTTGTTGTTGAAAGATTGATAAAACACCCTTGGGTACTGTGTCTACAAGTGCTGTGTTTTTACACCTGTATTGTCATTTATCGATTACTTCCTGGCAACAAACTTGAACACGATTAAAGGTATTCTTCTTATTCAATAAGGTAAATATGGTTACGTGACGTTTGTATAATGGTATGTACAAAGATGCGGCATGACAAGATGAACTAAGCATACTGACGTGCACATAAACGAAGTCTATTACTGGTAGTTAGGTCAGGGTGACATTGTTTGCAAAGTAAATATAACGTATATAGGACGTACGTCATGAATTATCCATTGAAAAGGTCAACAATATTTGGTACCAAAGAAAAACTAACGAGTAAGGAATAGAAACATTAATATTGTAAAATATCTAATCTTTGAAGGGCTTTAAACAGGTTTACAACTTCTTGAAAGGTGCATCCATTGTGTTGTAGGGTCACATATTTAAACGCCAAACGTTATACATTGTGTTAATTTATCAAAAAGTAATGGCTGATGCCAGAACTTACCATTTAGATGATAGTCGATTGCGTTGAGTGACGATATAAAGGTAAAAGTAGTGGTAACGGACAAAACCCCGCTATTGACGTGTCAATTATACATATGTTAATGTTCTGTCCATGATACATAACGTTAAGGTTCTGTCCATGATACATAACGTTACGGTTCTGTCCATGATACATAACGTTACGGTTCTGTCCATGATAGGTAACGTTAAGGTTCTGTCCATGATACATAAAGTTACGGTTCTGTCCATGATACATAACGTTAAGTTTCTGTCCATGATACATAGAGATTATTACCCGAGGAAGTGTGTCATATGACTTTTACGAAACGAGTGTGAATTTGTGTATTGCCCGAGCGAGAGCGAGGGCTATACATAAATTTGCACGAGTTTCGTAAAAGTCATATGGCACACTTTCGAGTGTAATAATTTCTTTATTACCCATTCTATTCTATTTGATTCGCGTAAAATTAGCCAGGAAATGGCCCACTCCCTTTGCGACGGCAAGCTACATTCAATTATTTTCAACCATATGGGTAATAAATAACGTTAAGGTTCTGTCCGTGATGTATAACGTTAAGGTTCTGCCAATGATACATAACGTTACGGTTCTGTCCATAATACATAACGTTAAGGATCTGTTCATGATACATATCGTTTAGATTATGTTCCTGATATATAACCTTACAGTGTGTCCATGATACAAACCGTTTAGATTGTGTACCTTATAGAAAAAAATTAGATTTTGTTCCTGGTACATAACGTTTAGATTGTGTTCCTGGTACATAACGTTTAGATTGTGTTCCTGATACATTACGTTTAGATTGTGTTCATGCTACATAACGTTTAGGTTCTGTTAATGATACATTATTTTACCTTGTACTCACGATACATAACTTTAACATTTTGTTCATTATGCATAACATTTACATTTTGTTCATGATATATATTTTAACATTAATATTCTGTTCATGATATGTGATGTTTACATTGTATTCATGATACATAACGTGTCCACAATGTTCTGTGTACGCTGTACTCACATTAAGTTTAATTTGTGTTCATAAACAATTTTAAAAAATAAAGACAATTAATATTGAAGTTTTGTTACATACCGTTCAATTAGTGTTCATGTTTCATGCCATTTACAAGTACACGTATATCATACACTATGTTGTGTTCTTTTGACATTACATTTTCATTTTGTCCTTGTTACAGAGCATTGACAGTGTAATTATTGTGCTGGCCAACTTTTGTTCATGATGTTCTCGCTAAAATAACAGTATGCTAATATGTGATTTCTGTTCTTGTTTCCAGGACGGTTCTATCCCTCTGTTCATGGCAGCTGAGGTGGGTAACGTGGCTGTGTGTCGGGAACTCCTCCTCCTCAACACGGAACAACAGGTGCTGCACAAGCGCAAGGTATGTTCCTCTTCCTTCTTCGTTCATTCCATCCTATCAGTTAAATAAACACTCTATAAAAAGAAATACCATGTTCACCACGGAACAACAGGGCTACGTTCCATAACAGCAAGCGCTTATAATCACTTATTGATAGCTCAATGTAGCGCTCAAGTAGCGCTCAAGTAGCGCTCAAGTAGCGCTCAAGTAGCGTTCATTCTCTCTTGAACGACACGGTGTAAATTCCTCGAAGTTTGCTCGCCTTGCTACGTAGCGCTACATTGAGCAATCGCGTTCACGAGAGGTTTAAAAGTAATCGCTAATTGAGCGATTACTTTGAAACCTCTCTTGAACGTGGCCCAGGTGCTGCACAGGCGCAAGGTATATGTTCCCCTTCCTACTGCGTTCCTTCCATCTTCGCCTATACAATGTTAGCCCCGGGACATTTGACGGTTATATTAAACTCACCTTTATTATGAAAACATTAACCAATGAAAGACTCTGTAAATGACACAAGTGCTAGGTATCTTTTTCTTCCTACTTAGTGTATACCATTCTAACCTTGGAGGGGCGGGATAGCGCAGTGGTAAACGCGTTCGGCTTCGGATCAAGAGGTCCCAGGTTCGAATCCCGCCAGGGACACGGCAACTTTGTCTGCAGTAGAGAACTGTTCTACACGCAGCAAGGTTTGGGTGCAATGCTACACTGAATTTCAGCGTAGTAGTGTAGCTAGTTCCAGCCGATGCTCGCAGGTTTCACCGCAATGCATAGCCAAATGGTGTCGATGACCAAAGTTGGTTGTTAGTCATATTGGCTTGTAGGAGCAATCGTTGAGGTCAGGAAACATGTTACAGTATTTTGTAATGATTATAACATTAAATGAGTGAGTGAGTTATTGTTTAACGCCGCTTCGGCAATATTGCAGCCATTAGCGGCGATATAACATTAAGATCTGCAAAATCGAGGAAGTGCACTATCATGCATGTCGGTGGTAATCCTAAATCAAGCATTAAATAAATTTTACTCAATGTAATTTGGCTTGCGATGATTTATTAACTTTATTGGTGTAAGGAAATTTGATAAAAAGAAACTTATTTCCTTTTGATTAGTCATTGTTTGTGTCTCATTAATATTTTATTTGGAGCTTTGACGTTTTAGATTTCTTTGAGGTCGTGTATTTTGTCATGGAAATGCATTCACTTGTCTGCGTTTTATGGTAGCTGAACGGCATTCAATGAAATATTTATGTTATATTATATTATATTGATCTTTTTGGAAGAAGAATTATTGTTTCGTTATAGGCAGTCGCATACGTAACTACGTTATACAATAATATCCTAACTTCTCCCGCCTGAGAATGTTTTTCGTTTTATGAAAGAGACACTTCAACTCCTTTTTCACTCAATTTTTAATATGGAAATTGGTGAATACGTTATATACTCATATGCATGAATGCATATTTGTATGTAGATATTCGCATCGATGATCAAAATATTTAATTCAAATCAGTTTCATTTGGTACGCCCTTTTGAGACGACTCATGCTTGCGATTAAAAATCGACTGAAACATCAATAGTATTACATCACAAGTTGAACCATGCGTTAAATAAGATCATTCGCTTCAATTGTTACGATTCTCAAAACAATAACATTGTTAATATTCATTATGTATTTCAAGTCAAGCGTTACCTTCAACTGGTCGATAATCAAGATGTTAGAAACATTTCGATAAAACACCAGCTAAAGTGTGGGAGATCAATGTCGCACTAAGTATCTACATAGAGTTCATTGTATAGTCTAAAACTTCACATTTTGAACTCTAATTTACTAACATTTGATTATGTTTGACAAATCTCCTTATCATATATTCTTCAACCAATCTTCTTGGTGAAAATAGAGAAATTTCTAAATAGTTCAAAATTTCGTCCGGAATGAATGAAATTCCGTTCTGGTAATATCTTTGTTTCCTCCAATATAACCCAGGGCTCCGTTCCATAACAGCGAGCGCTTATAACTGCTCATTGATCGCTCAATGTAGCACTCTAGTAGCGGTCAAGCAGCGCTCATTCTCTCATGAACGACACGGTGCAATTCCTCGATGTTTGCCCGCCTTGCTACGTAGCGCTACATTGTGCAATCGCGTTCCAGAGAGGTTTAAAAGTAATCGCTAAGTGAGCGATTACTTTGAAACCTTTCTTGAACATGGCCCAGATGTGCGATTCCATTCAGCCCCTGTTACCCAGGGTTCTGTTCGAGGTCAGGTTCTCGGGTTATATATATATCAGTACCCCTTTCCCCCGGTTGTGTTCGAGGCTTGGGGATGTTTTCGTAGATATACGATGCAAAAATTTCGTTAATGTTACGAACATTGTTTTAAGTACTGTAATTTTCAAATATATCCCCGGGGGGTTATTTCCTTCATCAATTTCTTATTTGAGCCTATTTTTTTGGATGATTTCATCAAGGAAGCCCTCCACTTGTTTTCTCCCCTAGGTTTGTATGTGTGGAATGTATTGCATATGTGATCTATGCATATTAAAATCTATATCCAATGTTGCATTTACAGGATAACGGAGATGCTGCTATTCATATCGCCAGCAGGAGACGAGACATTGACCTGGTCAAGCTTCTCCTGGACAGCAAGACCCCCGTAGAATATCAAAATGTGAGCTCTCAGCTAATCTGTTTGTTTCTCAAAGTTCGATGGATTTATCTTGTGAACGTACGACGGATTTTGGACGGATTAAGTTACCTGGGGCCGTTCCACTAACCGATTCCACGTTCAGACTTCGCCAACTTAATATTGGCATTTATAAGATAAAGAAATACAAGCTTATAGATTTACAACTTAGTTATTGCATTGCGCTGCGACGTGTCTTACCTTATATATACATAACGTCCTCGGAGTTCATGATTCACGTGCGCAGGGTTCATATTAGACGTGAACATTCCTGGTTTCAGTTGGTAACTATCACTTATAAACACATTATCTCTCTGTGCAGATTGAGGGTCACACAGCCCTCCACCTAGCGGCCTACGAGGGGGACGAGCCTCTGGTCAAGTTCCTCTACACCATGAAGGCCAACCCCAACACTCCGGACAATGTGAGTTGTGTTGTGATACGGCATTGAAGAACAGGGTTGGATGCACAATATAAAACTTGAAATCCCCTTCGTCGTAATACATGGGATGTCATCATGTATTGCTGTTGATGTTTGGACATTGTGCCTTGTACAGGTTACATCATTGATCAAAATGAATATTGCATGTTGAGTTTAAACAAAATACATGTGAATTCATGATATAAACTTGTTATCTACATCTACACAAGAAAACTCCTATTCATTTTGCATGCTAGTACACTACCTGAAACTAATGAAGTTTGTTTTATGTGTATTTACAGAAGTGTGAAAAGGTCCCTTGGTGGTTCACCAACAGGGGCGTATATCGCTTAGAAATAGCGTTTGAAAGTCATATACCTATATTGACACTGCCCTATTTTTATATAGTAATAGGGTAGTGTTTATATAGGTATATGTCTTTCAAACACTTTTTATAAGCGATATACGTATATATATGGGTTCACTGACCAATTGTGGCTTGTAACTATTTTCTCTGTGTTGTCCAGTTTGAGCATTGACCAATTGTGGCTTACTATTTTCTCTGTGTTGTCCAGTTTGACCGGACCCCCTTGCACATAGCAGCAGAGAGGGGTCACTCCCAGATCGTGGAGCTTCTGGTGGACAAGTTCAAGTCCTCTGTGTCCGCGCGGACAAAAGACGGCAGCACCCTGATGCACATCGCCTCTCAGTACGGACACCCGGAGACAGCTCTCGCCTTCCTCAAGAAGGGGGTCCCTCTACACATGCCTAATAAGGTGATACGTCGCTTTTAGATGGAATAATGCTTCCCGGAATATTCCGGCATACGAATTTGTCATATCTCGAAAGGAACTGTGTATGGCTCGATGTATGGGCCATGTATTATGTCTCCGATATATTTTTTAATATACCATCCGTCTGTTCCATAACAGTGAGCGGTTATAATCGCTCAATTGAGCGCTCAATGTATGAGTGCTGAACGACATGGAGCGATCCCTCGAGGCTTGCTCCCTTTGTTACATAACGCTACATTGAGCAATTGCGTTCAAGAGAGGTTTCAAAGTAATGGCTCAATGATGCTTGATGCATAACTTTACTGTAGCTCTCGAATAATTTAAAAAATTGCTCGATTTTAAAAAATAACATTCCTGGTTTTATACTAATTGTGATGTAACACATATGTTGAAGTATAACGTAAACACAAAACGATAGTTAACACTAAGACTGTATCATGCAAATACAAAACACCATGGTACCAAATCATACACTCAGTAAGAAAAGGGCCATGGATATAGTAAAAAAGTGTTCCATATTGAACATGTATATGGATGGTCCTCAAGTTTTTTGTTGAGTAAATTTTGCCCCAAGACTGAATGTTATACAATGTTGTAAGGTAACTAACATACTCTTATATTCCAGTCGGGGGCTATCTGTCTACACGCGGCTGCTATGAAGGGGCACACAGCCGTGGTGAAAGCTTTGCTTCAGAAGGGAGCGTCTGTGGACACGAAAACAAAGGTGGTTATTTTATTTTTTAAATGTTTTATAAATTATCGTTTCATTGTTTTTTAAACATTTATTTTAACATTGATACATACGAAATGTTATGTGACCTAAACTCACATGCACTGTTTCTTATTGTTATGACATGTGCCACCGGTAGGGAGGAACATGCGCCCACGGTCGTGATTCTAATGCCTGTTTCACACAAGGATGTCATTTATGAGTTTGTCGTCCTATTTATTTCAGGATGGATCCACAGCTCTTCATATCGCAGTAGGTTTCTGTAAGCCGCAGGTAGTACAGACGCTGCTGGGGCATGGGGCACAGGTGGAACTGAAAGGAGGAGAGGTGATATATTTACATTGTATCTTATTCAAATTTGTTTACTCCGATGTTGTGGACACTTATGTGTACATTGTACAGATTAAGCCAGCAATAGTTTATTATGTACATTGAGATTAGTACACTTGTCATATGAATTAACGAAACTTTTCTCATAACAGCAGTGACACAAGGATTGTGCACATATTTGAGTACGTAACATTTTCGTATGACATACTATCATTATGGCTCAGGCATAGCAATATGTACGTACATTTTCTACATCAATGTTTTATTTTCACGAATATGAATACGAATGTATTTTCACAAATATGGGATAAACACTGGTATACTGGAATAAATGGTCTTTTTCTAAGGTGCAAATTCAGTAGTAAGTCCTGTATTTCTACCCATGGCGATAACCCTTTAACGACAACTTGTGTCTACAGGCGATGGAGACCCCACTACACATAGCCGCTAGAACCACTGAAGGAGAGAAGTGTGCCGAGATGTTACTCAAGTCTGGAGCCAACGTGAACGCCACTAGAGAGGTGCGAGTGGTCAGATATATTAATATTCTTCGTTTGACGTCATTACCATTTACATGTTCATTAGGCGTTGCATGAATAGTTTTCGCGAAATGTGTTCTGGATGGATCGGTTTAATTTGACAATTTGTCTATGTCATCATACAAATATATTATTTTCAGATGCCTTTTACTACGAGTCATCATGTTAATTGTTTCAGAACAATGGTTATATGTTGATGATATTGTTCAATGAATAATGTGAATTAAGCAGATTGTGGATAGACTGTGGGTGGGGTTATACCTTGGAATTGTGCAAAAATTGGACATTCGTCCAAAGAATAAAGTTTATATGAATGCTTTTGCAAATATATGAACGTAAATGTACGAATGGAAATTGTATTTGTGAACTACTATGAAGTTGAATCAAATTACGAAATACAAGTTAATATGCAGGTTGACACAATGCCTCAAGAGATATACTGTAGCAAGAATACAGGACATGAAATCAGTTATGTCATTTGGAGCACAGTGGTGTAGTGTGATTGCATGCTTGCCTCTCACGCCAACGGCCCGGGTTCGAATCCCGGTGGAGACACCAAACATTTGTGACCTGAGTCTTACACTGTGTTGTGCCCCTGGGCAAGGCACTTCATCCACATTGCACTCAGTCCACCAGCTGTTTAAATGGGTACCTGAACACGGCAGGTACGGACCTTTATGGTCGCGCGGAGCGCTTAGTAGCGGCACCGAAAGTACAATTCCTTCAGGGTAATAATTGTACCGCCATTGAGCAGTGCTTGCACTGGATATTAGGCGTTAAAATGTATATTATTATTATTAGTTTAGAGTAATTTGAACATAAATATATGATAATTAGCAGGATGACGAGTATCTTGTAAAATTGTTTCTCATTTTTGTCCTGGTGACAATGACAGGGACAGAATCAACACTGAACACTCTACTAAGTGAAAATAACTCAGTCACAGCTATTGACTGATTAAGAAGGAGTTAGGTTAAATGATAATGCATGTTGTTGACAATTATATTCTAACCATCATTTTCTGCACAGAACGGCGAGACAGCACTGCACATAGCTGCCAAATACGGACACATCAAGATGGTGACGGCGCTATTGGACGAAGGGTCTGACCCCTTACAACATTCTAAGGTAACCCAGGGACATATTTGGGATCTAAGGCAATAACCCATGGCTCCTTCATATTTTATTTTCTGCTAAGTGATACATTTATACATGTTCTTTATAGAAAATAATTCTTATACATCTTATCTAACCTTTACATCTACCTGCGTTATTGATATTAACAGAGCAAAGGAACATATGTTAAGAAAGCTCCGATTTTAGTGATAATCGTGCAAACAGACAATAAGAACAGTTAGTTTGATGTAGAATAGAGTATTTTTGAATGTACATATATAAACGTGATCATATTACAGTCTGATTAAAATTGACCTTGTTCCGAGGAATAAAATTTGCAAAATAATGCATCTACCGGGATACGAAAAGATTCTGTAGATTCCTCGCCACAAGGTCTGAGGACACCCCGTATAGGCGCGTGTTCTGTACCAGTTAAGCGCAGCCAAAGCCCAGTCAAATAGCTGACCAATCACATTATAGTTTTTAAACGGTCGCTGTTTTGAAAGCATTCGGAACAGACGAAAGGGTAGCTGTTTGGAGTTATCTGCCCCTAGCTTCTCGCACCGAAATCTTTTGTTGGACGTCCTGCGATTGGTTAACTGAATTGCGCCAGAACATTGGAGTCTACGGGCTGTTATCAGACGGTTTCGCGAGGAAACCTCTGAACGGTATGAGTTCGTATCCCGGTAGATGCATTATTTTGCAATTATTATTCCTCGAAAAAACCGCCGATTTTAATCAGACTGGATCATATTATAACATGAAAATATCTGTCATGCCATCTAAAGTGAGTATTTCATGACGATTAATTTAAGGCCTTTTCAACCCTTTGCCTTTTGACAATATTAAAAGAGATTTAACTACACGTTTGTGTAGTAAATAAAACGTGCAAGATATATTGTTCGGGGTGTTCTATATATCGTTGTAAACAATTGATTCAACATCCTTCAACATCCCTCCGTGAACGAAGCAGGTGGATAACTGTACATACACTGTACTTCTGTACAGCTGGGTCATGTATAACATGTAGTAAATAAAACATATATGTTTAATCATTTATTCTTTAAACGTTAATAAACAATGTCGATAGTATCCCATGTCATGTCATACACAGGCGCCAGACCCTAAATATACACCTACGTATATATAATCAACCTACCCATGTAACATATAAAGAAGGTATGACACTGTCCGCCATCTTGAATGCTGGCATAGGACCGGAACTGGTTTGCTGGCTCAAATACGCTTTGTAACATTCGTAGACTGATCCAAGTTTACATTTCCGGTCCTATGCCAGGATTCAAGATGGCGGACAGTGTCTTACCTTCTTTATATGTTACACAGGTAGGTAGATTATATATACGTAGGTGTATATTTAGGGTCTGGCGCCTGTGATGTCATATTAAGGTTAACGAGTGACGTTATTCAAAAGTATCATGATGTGTGATGCTATGCCATTCTATGTTCAGTTTTCGAAACTTGGCAAATACATGTGTAAATATTCAGAAACCAATGTAGGGTAGAACATGGTTATCATTATCATTATCAACACCTAGTGTTCACTTAATTTGATTGTTCCATTCATTCGTATAGCATTTGATGTATAATGTCCTTTGGAATTTCGGTTATAACAGATGTCTGATTTGTAATGCTATTGAGTAATCATATTATATCTTATTGACGTTATTTATTCTGTATAAGACTGGGGAGACAGCACTGCATGTGGCAGTCCGCCATTGCCACCTGTCAGTGGCAGCAGAGTTACTACGCTTTGTGTGTCAGGAGAAGTCCAGACTGGACGCCGTCATGATGGTCAACCAACAGAACTTCGTGAGTTGTCAGTTCGACCCATCTAAACGTAAACAGTAACTTTTCTCATAAGGAATCATTGTGAAGAGCCATTATGGTACGAAATAAATTAAAACACCACATAGGAAAAGACTAAAGTTTCAACTGTGAGATATTTTGTAATGAGTATACCATGTCAAGGAATAAACATTTCGATTAGGAAAATTATTTTTCAAAAATTACTGTTCATGTTCATTTCAATAAAAAAAATAAGGTTTGCACCTAATGACATGCAGTGATATCCTGATATGTGATCCATTGATACATAATATACATAACATTTATAAAATAGATTAGATTTTGGGAGTACCTTTACATCGAATCTATATATTATAAATCCATATACATAGTTATCTGATTAAATATGATAAAATTCCACTCTGTCAATAGGAAGGCGAGACACCCGTCCATTACGGCGCCGAGCTAACTAAGAACATGTCCCATGACGAGTTTGAAGATACGGACATGATGAAGTTGATGCTGGAGTTTGATGGAGATACAAACACGCATTCGAAAATGGTGAGAATCAGTGGCGTTCATATCTCTGTGTAAAGTCAAACTCAAGGTGCATCCATTGTGTTTCATACATTTTTATTTGGCTTTAATACGTTCCAACACACCAAATGTGATGTTTAAAATACAAACAAATTCACTCAGCTTGCATATTCATCCCCAATCGCCAAAAATATCACAATTACTAGTTTCCAATTAAAATCGAGTGACATCATTATGCATGTGTAGAAATATGCGAAAGTGCACGTAGTATTTACATGCACAGTAGTTATATGACCTATTGAACATTATCAACCCAAATTTGTTACTTTGTCTGGTTTAAATAAGATTCCAAAATTACGTTTGACTCATTGGCGCGCGCCACACGCGATGCATTGTCCGGTTTTCGATCAGAAATAGATACTTTTATCTTCATATCGTCAATATACTAACTCGACTATCATCCAAATGCTAGTTTTCGGTAACAGTTGGTACTTCTCGATAAAATGGGACCATTTATAACGTTTGGCATATTTGACCCCCAACAACACAATGGATGTTCCTTTAAAGGGATTTATTTGCATTGAATCAGTGGCGTTCATATCTCTGTGTAAAGTCAAACTTAAAGGGATATATTTGCATTGATCAAAGTGTACCGTGGTGAGATAAGTATCCTACACAAAACGAGCTGATTTTCTTTAAGGTGATAAATGCTTGAAACGGTCGGTTGGATAAATTCGTTGCCACGTTGACTGAAGGCTGACATCGTCAATTATCTTTTTTGGGGTCTTTTTCCGAATGAACCGAAACCTCGTTGGCTACAGCCCCAAAATCCTTCATGAAATAGAGAGTAATAATAATATTGTGCATATTTATAAAGCGCACATATCATGCATGCTCAAGGCACGGGTTAAATTTGACTTAGTCTAAGACGACATGCTAATGTTAAATATATGATTTTAAACATCTACGGTAGATTTATATATTGTGGTATTCCATATATATTTTATGGAACCCTTATGCTTAAGTCATGGTTTACCCTCCATGTTAACGCCGTATTCCAGACACACGAGACTGCCCTCCACTACTGTGCTCGAGCAGGCAATGAGGACGTGATGTTGGAGATAGTCAAACACATAGATGCAGGTAGTCTGCAGGTGGCGGTCAACAGACAAGCAAAGGTGGGTGTTAAATAAAACAAGTTTCTGTGATAACATTTTATATTTTCTCCAATACACCATTTGTATGTATAATTATGTACTAGATGATACCAATAAGGGCAAATGTTGTAAGATATGTTATAACATAACGATGATGTTGATGGTGATTACGATGATGTTGATGGTGATTACGGCTGTCGTGTAAATGGATGTGACAGTCCTGGGCCGTGTTCAAGAGAGATTTCAAAGTAATCGCTCAATTAGCGATTACTTTTAAACCTTTCTTGAACGCGATTGCTCAATGTAGCGCTACGTAGCAAAGCGAGCGAACTTTGAAGTTTTGCACCGTGTCGTTCAGGAGAGAATGAGCGCTACTTAAGCGCTACATTGAGCGATTATAAGCGCTCGCTGTTATGGGACGGAGCCCTGGTCTGATGGTGTTGTTGGTCTTGAGTCGATGAAGATCATGAAGATGGATGCCCTTTTAATGGTGGAAGTAGTTGGTGTTGTTGAAGGTGATGGCGATAGTCGTATTGGCGATGTTGGTGATGTTGATGATATTTTGGTGATGGTCATGATGTTGATGATGGCGAAAGACACATATACAGTGATTGTTTTTTTCCTAACATGTTTGTTTCTGAGCTTGTGCACGTGGTTGTATCTCTGCAGAACTCGATGTCTCCCCTGCTGGTGGCCAGTGAACAAGGGCATCTGGAGATCGTGAAGATCCTCCTGAAGAACCATGCCAGAGTGGATGTGTTTGACGAGGTAGGTGCTGGAACAGTATTTACCAAATGAAAAATAGAGAATCTCACCCAAGTGTCTTCTGATATCAAATATATCAACACGAGTTGATAAAACTTACAAATATCCGAGGCTTGCCGAGGATATTTTGACTTTTATCAACGAGTGTTGATATATTTGATATCAGAAGACACGAGGGTGAGATTCTATTTATCATCCAAAATCATTCTTATTACGTTTCAATGAAATAGTGTACATATCTGAGCACATCTCTGCCATTTGACTTCCAGTGAGGCGATGTCATAGCATTGTGACGTTATCATTATTATGACGTCATAGCATTGTGATGTCATTACTTGATGATGTAAAAGCATTGTGATGTCATGTATAGTTGACGGTGACAGGGCATTGTACAAAATCTACTGCCAAAACGATATCTCCTAGGAGATATCGCTTGATCTCACACAAGCGATATCTCCTGTGGAACACAGTTTTGGGTGATAAAGCAAACACAAAACATACTATCATTGAATTTCTTACTTTTGAACTTGGTTAAAATTGGTAACTATGATGACGCTTGTGGGTTGCAAACAATGTTTCTTAAAGGCACGTTAATGAATTAAATTTAATGAAACAATAACCTATTTTAGCATAATTTATATTCATAATCAATGTGTAAGCCATACGGCATCTAGTAACCGAAAACAATAAGGACCTGCCGCTACACAAGTCTTTCTATGTATGTCTATCTCTCCATCTATAACGGAGGCGATACGTTTTGCGATGTCCTGCTCTAAACAGAATGTCAGAACAGGACAGCTCTTTCTCTTCTGTGTCTCATAAGGTGACTGTCTCTCACACTCTGTCAGCTCGCTGTCTGTCTCTTCTATGTCTCATAACGTTTCTGTCTCTCACACTGTCTCATATCACCCATGTGTACCTTATCTTCTCCAGCATGGTAAAGCAGCTCTACATCTGGCAGGAGAGAACGGTCACGACCTGGTTGCTGATGTCCTGCTCTGGCATAAAGCCTTCGTCAACGCCAAGTCCAAGCAGGGCTTCACCCCTCTACACCTGGCGGCACAGAATGGATACAACAAGCTGGTCAAACTGCTAATAGAAACCCACAAGGCCACCATTGATGCACTCTCACTGGTGAGCGTCGTGTTGACCTTGTGTTATTTCAAATATTTTTTTATAAAAGGTAAATACTAAAAAGATATAGATCGCAAGTTTTATACATTATCAGAAATAGTGATCATGTATCCTTGAAAATAATTCTTGACGTTGTTACATCAGAAATACATGAATGATTACATTTGAATCAATTCGCATTTGAAAGTGTATTCCACATAATAATAATTGTATGAACAAATTGGTCTGTCATTTGACTATAGACCGTGCAAATGACGATGAATTAATGATCAATTAAAATCTAATTTATCCCCCTTAATCTCCCTTCTTTATCATCTCAGTGATCATCTATAGTAAACTATACATGTAGCTAACCGCTGTAAATCTATCATACTCTTTTAGTATATATGTTTGATATATCATGTCACAAGAGAATGCGAGTAATAACAGAAAGTTGCATTATTTTCGCAAATTACTATACACACATTACACCATTAGAGTAAGTACTATGACACTAAGTTCATTACACTCACACTCTGAAAAAAGTATTTATTCTGAAAATATCACCATTTTATTAAATATTGAAAGGGAGACTGTAAGAAATGGAATTTTCATAAAAAGAAGGCTCCTTTTCAATATTTTTTGAGATATAAAAATGATTTTTTCAGAGTCTAAGTGTTAGACTATAAGTTCAAAGATTGTGATAACACTCCTGAACGATTGTTACCAGGCGAAGAAGACCCCTCTTCACATGGCTGCACAGAACGGACAGATGGAAGTGTGCAGTACACTGCTGAAGATGAAGGGGGACCCTAATGCTACAGATGAGGTACTGTACATACATGCAATACACTCCATCCTTGTAAATATGGTATGAACTTACCCTGTGTAAGTTGTACACTAAAAGACAAACTCAAGGACACAAATAACCAACAGATATACTGGCCTTCGACTTACCTCTTGGGTTTTTATCTCCGTCGACCTTACTACCACACTAAGTCATAATGTGAAATAATTTTATAATTTTATATTTTGCAGTTGGACATGTAAATGTTGTTCGGATATTCCTGTTCATGTTTCAATATGACTTGACATTTATATGTTTTTTGCATTAATAGAGTTAGTTCAGTTCAGTATTGGAAAGTCATTGTCGATTTTTTAACAGTTTTTCCGTTCCATATATTATGTACTCTTAAACGTTTCCGAAATTTTGCGTTTACATATTCCTTACTTTCAGGATTATAATTTTAATTTTCCCTGATGATAATTAATACTACAGATGTACAATGTATACATGTTAACAATGACGAAAATGTAATTAAATCTAAATGGACTGCTTGTAGAGAGGTCAGACCCCGCTCCATCTGGCTGCCGAGAGTGACCACTCGGACGTGGTCAAGCTTTTCCTCAAATACCGGCCAGAACTGGTTACTATGGCCAACACCGTAAGTACTTCCAAAACGGATACGATAGAGTTTATTAGCCAGAGACGCTCTGCGCGTTCAGGCGGCGATGGTAGAGTATCGCTGGTAGAGTATCGCCGCATAAGGGGACTTGAAACTAGATGCTACAATGTATGCTGAAAGTACAGGAAAGGGAAAACATTAGATTTGCCAAGTCATACATACCCTAAATTACTTCATATAGTTTACTTACATAGAGGTAATTGTAATTGGTTGTTACATACAGCCTGGTCAGTGTTTTATTAAAACAGTTACTTTATACAATATTATTGGAATGTTTATATAGCCAGGATAAAGACCATCGTGTACATTTTGTGCAACAAAACTTTCTATTGTCTGCTTGCATAGAGAACATTTATTACAAATATCATGGTCCATATATGTAAATGAAAGAATGTTAATATATGTATAATGGACGAAATTCGTAAATTATCATCATTTGTGGATATTATCATAGACAATAAAAGAAAATCATATGCATAATGAAAATGAGGACATTTCTTTATTATTATCATTGTTCTTCATAAGTATGCTTATTAATTTAACATGTTTGATATTCAACATGATGAAATTTCCTCATATCAGAAATTTATTCTAACAAGAGCAACACTATGTTATGAATTCCATCTACATTAAGCAGACATCAAGATGTTGCTGATACATTGTTGCACTAGCCCCAGTTGCTACGTATTGCATTGATGTTCCAACCAAAAGCTCGGTATTGTTTATATGTACTAACAAATACGTATGTATGCAGTTGTGTCATGTGTGCCGTGCTTGTGTTAGTTAGGACATTACAAGTTGAGTTTTAAAGGGTCATAAGATAGGAATAAATTAGTAGAAATATTCAAAGCTTTATTCTGCGTAATTCTATTACAGTTTTACTGTCTCACAATATATATACATTCTCGATTCTGAAATATATATAGTTAGTCGATGACCCATCATAATGTATTATTTACATGTGAGAAATCTTTTAAATGTATCTTTAAAATTACCATGTTGCCCTTGTAGGATGCCATTGTTTAATTGAAATGACACTTTCCAAAAAAATATTTACGGATAATTGGGATTTATTAACTGATTTAGCTCATACCATTTCGTGTGGGAAAATACAAATTAAAACTACTAATCTATAACATATACATCGATCGATCAATTTGAATTGACTTTAGAACAATCGTCTTCAACAGACATGGACGTATTATATATACATGATATCTCGATTCTATCACCTGAAATTGACAATCGATGGAATCTAAGATCAATACTTTTAAAAGTGTCAATACAGAGAATTATATATCGATCTTATTAAATATTGATCAATCGAGACGTCCTGTTACAAGTTTCACAACTTATCTTTTGAAAACACGTGTATGTTGATGATGAATAATTGATGTGATGATTTCAGGTATATGTTATCATTAATGCAACATTATGCATCGTTATGATGGGTCTTTGTCATATTTCATTTTACCATATAATCGTTTCCTCTTGACTACTTCTGTAATGGATATACTAAGTCTGCTGTGATATATATAGACCTTTCTTTGTTCTATCGTATAATCGAATCATCTGATTTAATATACATTTTTAAAAACATTTCTTTGTTAAGAAAAGTAACTTTTACTCGTATGCAAAATGATTTCAAGCATATTATCACATTTTACTTATTATTATTTATAAAAAGAAATTATTATATATTATTGATTTATGATTTATTCATAATCTGTCTTAGAGCTGTCAATAAAAAAACAATCAAAAGTAAAATTTGAAAATGACGACCTTTTTTGATTAACTATATACAATTAAATATTAACTTAACTATAATTATTTAAAGGAATTTGCATGACTAAAGAAATTTTAATTTCCAAAATGGTTATTCAGCTGACGAAATCATTTTGTGTACGAAACCGTTAGTACACTGTGGTGCTACGACTAATAACTATAGAAGCTTACGTTGTTCCAACACTTGAATCTGTTCCACTATTGGCGAATACAGGATGAAGTAAGTATCTGTTCACCTACGGCATGCCTTTAGTAAAACCTCAGCCTAAGGGATTGACTGCCCTTAGTAGGAGTAGCATGACCTTAGGAGTGATTGACCCGCTAGATTTGATTGTGATGGTTGAAACCCAATGGTAGTGGTGTGCTCTGTGTTGTTTGTGACTAACCTCGATGAATTATACTTATATACTCGATAAATTATATATTGTTTTTGAGTATACATTTGTATCAATAGAAATATCACAAGGGCTGTAAATGTGCAAAAACAGTTTAAAAGATAACATTTTCATGAGTTGTTACTTTAGTTATAGATTGATATTAATTTAACACAGAGGTAAACTAAAACAAATAAGAAGTTATGACCCTAAGGTTACATAATATATAAGGACACATGAAGTGATTATAGATGATTCCTTACTTAATGTAGATATAATGTAGGTGTGATTAAGACCAACTAACAATGTCATCACATTAATCTTTGCATGATGTATAAGTATTCAATTATTGAGATGGCACAGAACGTTCAAATTGTGATCTGACTCTTATCATACGGAATATTTCTACAAAAAGTTTATTTTTGTCATTTTGACGTCAACAAAAGATGATTTTTTTAAAAGTAACAATGTTACTAAAACGAAAAGGTAAAGAAATGGAACTTAAATTATTTTTTTCTGGAACAATCTTGAAAATGTTACTCCTCTGAACATATAATTAGCTTTTTTTTAACTGAGAAGTTTGATGTGTTTTTGTCACCTTTTTGAAGCCAGAAAGACACTTTCTGACAGTTATGTGTATATGTATATCTGCATCGAGTAAGCGACAGCCACTTTTAACTTATAAGTGGTACTTCTGGGGGTCGTTCCTGAAGCCGATCTTAACCCGGAGTCCATCTTTTAACAGGTACTTAGATCAGATTGATTAAAGGGCTCAGATCGGTTAGCGGAACATCACCCAGTGCATTATTTTTGATCACATAGATGTGACGTAGATAATATTTGACACATCCGCTGTAATGTTTGAGCTTTCAGGTTATTTTCATGCAATCTAAATAAATTTAGATCGACTGTTCAATAACATAATGTACAAAAACTGTTGATCTAAATTTATTTAGATCGATTTTCATGAGACACCACCTAGATTCCATGTGTGACGTTTTCACATTTCACGGATTTAATTTAGATTGAAGTTCGTTATTTGAACCACTCTGGATTGTGAACAGTGCTCTCTACCTCTTTCTTCTGAACTGTCAATTTGTACTTTTCTTGCATGTTTTTCATATCCTTTACTATCTCTAAACTGTTCGTAGATATCTTTAACTTTTCTTTTTTTCGGAATAATTTCATAATCGCAGGAAGTTTGAGTTCTCATTTGTAGTATGTAATCACGTCTCGAATATTAAGGTACACAAGGGTAGGGTACAGTTAAATCCAAAAGAAAGTATCCATTCATTATAATATTGGTAGAAAAATAAGTGGAACAAATACTAAATTAATTTTTTGTTTGTTATTGGAACTAGGATGGTCTGCATATTATCTGATGGTTTGTTTAATACAAATTAGATTTTCTATATAAAATAAGTAAAATGTTACGAATCTTATACACATGCTAAGCATACTAGAGGTAGCATGTTCTAGGTGCAGTGGCTGCAACACTGTAAATACAATTCATAGCATGTTGACCAGAGGTAGGATTGCATGCAATATACATATTAGCTTAGACGCATGTGTATCATAACAATCATTAGATGTTGACACAAGCTCCCAATAAAATTCAAATAATAGTTATCCCCAATTCCTTAATTGTATTATTTTGAATATGAAAGAAGATACGACAGGGAAGATATCTAGTTCCTTAAACTTACCTTGTAACGTATTACATTTTTTAAAATAAATACCTCATGTCAAAGTCCTCCAAACAAAACTATATTTTTTAAAAGCAAGTGGGTACCGCAGGGTTGACTTTCTGTTCCTACTCTTTTCGCAGTTGAAAATGATGTATCATTATCATCACGTCACCGTGGCGTGTATTCAAGTAAAAAGAGATTTTACATTGTTGATTTGAGTTCATTAAATCTTTCCTCAATTTTGAATTTGCTAATTCAGTTACTCAGGTTCCCCTCCACTGACACCTGTTGCAGATAAATCCTTGTTTCTTTAATCAATTTAGGAATACAGGGTATTTCTAATTCTCTTGCTAATCATGTTTTCTCGGTTGTAGAATGGCATGACCTGTGCCCATATAGCAGCAGCCAAGGGCAGCGTGGCGGTGGTGAAAGAGCTGATGCGCTTCAACAAACACATCGTCACTACTGCGAGAAACAGGGTAAGATGCTTTGAAGTCGACCATTATCATTCTCACACTTATGGAATTATCAGTTCTCTCTTAGCAATATAAGTCAACTGAGTGATCAATGACTATGTAATGATGATCTCCTGTCGGTGTCAGTTTATTGAGAACTGAGGAAGACCGGTCCTGTTCATAAACACATTATGGTCACCTCCGTGACTTTGATGAACCGTAAACAAAATTATATTGTGTTTTATAAAAAAAATAAACTTGTACTTTACTTGATAAATACTATCCGAACTCATTACATTAGTGCACATTTTAAGATTAGATTAGTTTTTCGAAGATATTTTTAGTGCAAAGAGAGCGACAAACCAATGATAATGCAAAGGCATTTACGGCTTTCTTAACGTTATGTGTTACTACGATACGGATTTGTTCTTACATAAGCCTTATTCGTGGCCCAGAGAATTGGTGATACCTAACTAAATGTAGATATGATTACGACCAACTAACAACTAACAATGTCATCACACTGTCTTCGCTTGATGTTTTAGTATTTAACTTTAATTCCAGACAAACGACTCCCAAGCACTGCACCTTGCCGCAGGTGGGGGACACAAGGCTGTTGTACAGGCTCTGGTTGAAGCTGGGGCGTCGCCTACAGATGAGAACGGGGTAGGTTTGTTCTCAGCATCACTGATGATATCGAGCTTGTCTTTCTACGAATGCATTATACTGTCTCATTATTATTTATGCGACTATTTCTTGACTTTTCACATTTATCCACGATTTGTAAAACATGAATAGCGATGCAGTTGAATAAGGGATAGTGTTAAGAGCTACGCGGATTTCGAAAATCAGAAGAAACAGAATACAGAGAACATGAATAATGACTAAATCTACACTCTATTTCAATTCACTGATTATTCACATATGCCAAATGTTATACATGGTGTTATTTTATAGGCAAATAATGACTCTTGTCGAAGATAACCATTTTGAGGATAGTCGATACAGTGACGATATATGGGTAAAGGTAACTTTATCTGATCGAAAACCGGACAACACATCCGGATTACCGCGTATTTATTAATCAACGATAATTTTGGAAACTTATTTACAACAGACAACAAGACAAATTTAGGTTGATTATGTTTGGTAGGTTATATAATTACTGTGCCTGTAAATTGGACGTGTAGTTTCGGTTTCTGAACATGTATAATGATATTTTCATTGGAAACTAGTAACAATGATATATTTTGCGATTGGGGATGAATATGCAAGTTGAGTGAAATTATTTGAACTGAAATCAACACGTTTAGTATTTTGACACGTATCAAAGCCAAACACAATATAATGGAACACAATGGGCGTCACTTCATGTTTCAGGACGGAATGACGGCACTCCATCTAGCCGCTAAACATGGCCATGTTCTTGTTCTCGATGTTCTCAAAGGAAAAGTCTCCTTCAAAACCACTAGCAAAAAGGTTGGTGCAAATTGTGGAGTTTTAACTTCTCAATGGAACAATATGATACTTGTCCGTAAAAAATAATATAATTGTGAATAAACTTGTCCTTGTGCTGATATTCTGAAACGAGTAAGAATGTGTCCACTTCATGCGTCTCAAAAGAAGATCTTTCAAAAACACTTTTTAAAAAACACGTCCAGAGTCGAAATGAAACCTTTTTAAACATGTGGACAGACAAAACAAAAACTCCCAATTCAGGTTGCTTAGTTATTGTTACAGGATATATGTTGTTGAGCAGATATTTATCTATTATTTTTTTATCGGAAGTTTAATACGTTTCCAAATCGTTCCAGACCGGCTTGATGGCTCTCCACGTCGCTGCTCACTTTGGTCAGATCGACTTCGTGAGGGAAATGCTGACAAAAGTTCCTGCTACGGTAAAAAGTGAACCCCCGAATGGTGAAGGTGGTATCGGCAAAGATTCTGAGGTGAGCTGATTTCGTTGCATTAGTAACCGATTCCTGCTTGAAGTCATGTAGAAATGTAACCGACGCTTAAAATATGTTTTTTTCTTGTTGTAGTATACCCAATTATGTTGTTACAAAATTGCCTCCCGGACAACGTCTACCGGACAATTGCCACCTAGGACGATTCTAGATAATTTTTTGGGTTGCAGTTGTCCCCATTGCATTATAATAATAATAACTGGATTTTAATTATTCGAGGTGGGAATTATCTAGGGATGTAACAATACATCGAACTATCGATGCATCGCAATAGTTGGCTTGGCAATAGTACTATATCGATAGTATGTACAAAAACACAGCATCGCTATCGCAATAGTAAGGTTAACTATCGATAGTATCGAAACTATTAAATTTCCCTTAATTATGAATGATTTACACAAGCCTCACTGCATTTAATTCAAGATTTTTCATTTTAGAATGTCAAAAGGGAAGAACTAGAGATAGGAAATAGCAAAATGACAAAAAGTCTTTTCATTTATCGTTTCTTTACTGATGTTGGTTACATAGTCCTTACATCAATTTAACATTTCTACTAAAACCTATAAGAAATCCAGCTGATTATTGCGTATTTGTACAAAAAACCTATCGCAATAGTTATTGCAATAGTGAGTTACAATAGTCTATGTCCATCGCAATTGTAAGTGGCAATTGGGTCAACATCCTCGGTTACCCAGGGTTTTATAAATGCTCCGTTACTCTCCACTATATCACCCATGGGAAACTCTGTACTAAAATTACCCGCCCTTGGCCGGCGTGACGAAGTCAGTAACCAAAGAAAATACTCAATACGATAAGACGGAAATGGTCAAGGGAGATAACCGGTGACGGATGGCTAACAAAATGACCTCGCGTGCTTTGCAACGAAGTGATATGAATTGGTTTGATTGGCTCACGCCGGCCAAGGGTGGGTAATTTGGGTACAGATTTCTCTGATGAAATTTCCCATGAGTGATATAGTGGAGAGAAACAGAGAATATATAAAACCCAGGGTTACCGAGGATGTTGGGTCAATAGTCACCCCCAGAAGTATCAGTTGTCCGGGTTGCAATTGTCCTGCTCCCATTCTTTATCAAGTGATGTGTAGCAGATCTAGTTTAACCTCTCTTATTTTATTTTTAAAGGAACTACCCGTTTTTACTTGATTTATAGTTATGTAATAGATATTTGCGATTTGTTTCCCTTTGTATATGTCTCCCCATGTCTTACAATACTTGTATCAGGTTGATTGGTTATGTGAATGTTATTACCAATGTTTTAACCGTACTTCCAGCCTCATATGCTATGGTTGAATTGGTTATCAACCGTACAAGAGGTGAGACGCACAATCATGTGCCATTCTGACAATCACTTGTAATCATCACGCATCATGAATACCATAATAATCAACCTTTATATACCTCGCAGTGCACATTTTTAATGCAACACGTATTCGTTACAGATCACACTCTGACATATATATACTATTTTATATTCAAATATATAACCATGTATATTTTTGTGCACCACATATTCATAATATACAAAAACACTTTTTTAACCACAATTTTATAGAAATACTTGCCATTTTTATAGTGAGGAAATATAACATGGTTATATTTGGGATAACACTACCTTCAATAGTAAAAATTCTTGTACTTTTTCGGGCCGAGTCCCATGCGGGATTCGAACCCACGCCCTCAGAGTAAGGCAACTATCGCCAGCATTGACTGTACCAACAGCTTACCACACGACCATTTCGCCTCGACCATTGGTAAGCTGTTGGTAGTCAATGCTGGCGATAGTTGCCTTACTCTGAGGGCGTGGGTTCGAATCCCGCATGGGACTCGGCCCGAAAAAGTACAAGAATTTGTACTATTGAAGGTAGTGTTATCCCAAATATAACCATGTTACACAATTTTATAGACATGAACGTTTTGAAAAACATGAAAGCGTTCACACTAAATTCTATTAAGATGTTATATTTCCTTCTCATGGACGATGAGATTTTCTCAAATTTATTATGTTTTGAATACTATATATTGGATTGGATATGATATGAAATGTCATCTAACTTTATTATTTTAATAAAGGACAATTATATCATGTAATAAATGTTGATGTTATGCAATAGCCAAACTCATTGCATTGTTTAAATATTGCAATAAATTCGAATTTGCACATAATACGAACATCTACAAATTCACTTTTTAGAAGTTTAAATCATTTTATTGTATTTTCAGTTATTTATACTTCAAAATGTATAAGAACTGAATGATGTTTGATAGAACTAACCTTTATCATTGTGTTTGCAAAGTATTATCTATGTATTTCAGCTTTTTGCTATATACTTACACGTTTCTGTCAAATATATAACCGATTCTCACTATTTTAAAACATTTACCACCTTAAAATGTATATACTCGTAAGTACCTTGTGTTAGCAGGATTATAGACCTGGCGAAAATGTACAAATATTGACGATTGAAAATTAACCATGTACGAGTATGTGAATTGAACAACTCTTTGCATACCAATGAGGGTTGTAGGATATATTACCAAAGTTGTTGGCAATGCTATCATGGGCTACGTAATATCAAATTGTCAACATTAAATAATCACAATATGACCCCAGTAATATGTTTCACGTTTTGTTTTAATCATGTCATGTATAACAGATGTGTAAACTGGAATATCCTCACGAAATATTCCACAAAAAAACACCGATAGAATCCTCTCTTTTAGAGTACGATCCCTTGTACAATCATAATGATACGCACAATAATGGTCGACGAAAAAATAAAACATGCAGACGTAATATAAAACATATTGTTACAAATGTATATATAACATACAGATTAAGTAGACGTAATGTAATGTAAGTAGTGATGTATAACATAACTTAATTTATCATATGTAAGGTTATATGCTATGCAACGTAAGCAATAATATTTAGCGCCATGTACAACAAAATGAAGGGATCAACAAATACATGTATATCAGATAACCAGATGTAACATGAACAAATTAGTTTTTTGTGAGCTACCAATTTTTAACGTCAAATGTTGCACAATGTATTATTCCTCTTAAGTTTATCATATGCAACGTAAGTAATGATATAGAATAGTAGTAATTATGTGCAACGTAAGTAATGGTATTATATATAATGATAATAGTACAATATGAAAATGATGTGCTAAGTAAATAAGTAACGGTATGCAACGTAAGAATGATATTTAACGTCAGCTGTTACCAACGTAAATTCAACGTACATGTACATTTATAAAATACAATGTAAGAAATGACATACACATTGTTAATTGTAGAAACATAAGTGTTGGTATACAATGTATGTATAATATAATGATATGCAACGTATTAAATTATATGTAACATTAACTTTTTATCAAGGTAAGTAAACGTTATGCAGCATACGATTATATGTAAGTAAGACAATGATACAATATACCATTATAATTCTATTTCTCCCCACAGTATGGGTTGACGCCCCTCCATTTGGCGTCTCAGTCCGGACACGAAGGCGTGGTCAGATTACTCCTCAATTGTCCGGGGGTCCAGGTGGACACGCCCACCCATCTACAGGTTAGTGAAAAGAATCTGCCTCTTTTAAAACAATTAAATCAGTATTTAATCGAACTACCAAAGCTTAGAAAAGATTTTTTTAAAAACCTTTTGATGTTACCGAAGGCGTTACAATGGTCGAGGCAAGAATTGCAAAGAGTCGAATTCTGTGTAATAACAATTACAGCTGATAATATTTCTGATATTCCAACGGTGATTGCAGAAGACTTTTCTCATCTTTGGAAATCTTACAATTTAACTCATTTCCCCAGGGCTCCATCCCACTGCATATGGCAGCCCAGAGTGGTCACTCCTCGGTGGTCAGTTTGTTGCTCAGTAAGTCCACCACACAGCTTCACATCAAGGACAAGCGGGGCCGGACAGCACTTCACCTGGCTGCGGCCAATGGTCACTACGAGATGGTCGCCTTGCTTCTCGGACAGGGGGCAGATATCAACACAGGGGATAGGGTATTACGAATAATTATTAATCATGTTTTATTTTACTTATATAAACTAACATTTGATGTGAATTTAAAGACGCACCGTAGAAATGGTGTTTTTTCTAATTTTTAGAAATAAAGCTCAATATTCTTTATAATAATAAAATTACTTACACTCGAGGTTTTACAAGCTTTGTACTTTGTCATGTATGTCATTGAACCTCCTATTAGTTTTTAAAACAGAAATGACGTAATTTTTCATTTTTGACACAATTTGATATTTCTTTCTTACGTCATTTTTCCAATACCGTTTTAATGTTGTAAACATGTCATTATTGTAAAAGAATGCTGTAACATTTGACGAAAAACAAAGTAATATAACTAAAGTAATATGAGAGGACAAACAATCTTTATATATCTTCATCAACACACAACAACCTTACAATATAAACCCGCCCCTTCAGAATGGCTGGACCGCCCTGCACTTTGCTGCCAAGTCCGGCTTCAAGAACGTGGTGACCCTGCTGACGGAGTCTGGTGCTTCCTGCAAGTACGAGACCAAGGATGGGAAGGTCCCAATCTGCTACGCTGCTGCCACAAACCACAGTGATGTACTCAGCTTTCTTATGAAGCAGGAACACAACACACGACATCTGATGGACGACAAGAAGGTTTGTCGGAGAGATTGTTTGAAGATATTGCCTTTGATGTTATAAAGATAAAAATATTTGGGGATTGCATACAATTTGTGAATGCATGTAACGTTATTGAAGAATGTGTGTATTGTACATAAGCTCTTGGGTCGCTGCTCAAAACAACCTTAATGATACGGTTAACCTTATCGCCACCCTTTATATTTGCACTAAAGCTACTTACGTGATCTTAGGTTATCTTAGTGGATTGTGAACCCCGGGAGGATATACAAATTTGTGAAGTTTTGCATTTGATTATCACAATGATGGTTCGATTTTGGAGAAATATGAGCCATTATTGAAAGTTCCAAATGCAACATATTAAGGTAATTTGGTGAATTCAAAATAAATTTAAAGGAAGATAAGGATGAGTAAGATCATATTGAAATCAAGTACTTTACACGTGTGAGCAAATATGTATGCATCGGTTTAAGATTTGGTTAACTGCTTGAGCTTGAATGACTTCCTTCAAATATATGAATGAAGACATGCATGCATATGATTAGAATATAAATTACACTTGTTATCTTATAGTTACATCTTGCTATTTCAAATGATTAAACTTTTTCATTGAGAGCTTTGGCTTCTTTTGCTTACACAGTGAGATTTTATGAAAACAATGGGATATTTGATAAACGTATACATTCGAACATAATATTTTGTCCCTGTTGTAGTATTTCAAGTGAGGTGTCTGCATATGTTAATGGGCCCAAATTTACCCCTGCCTTCTGTTAATGAAATGTTCTATTATATTTCAGTTTGTGTTCGACCTGATGGTGTGTGGCAAGCTAATCAACAACGTGTGTATTCAGGAGTTTATCCTGGTGTCACCAGCTCCTGTGGACACTGCTGCTAAAATGGCCAAAAACTTTCGTCTACTTGCAATCAAGGAAAAGGAGAGGTCAAAAGACTTACTAGCAGCCGGAGTGTACTGTGAAACCATGGCAACTGACCTTCTAGCTGTGGCAGCCAGCTCCAATAGTGCGGAGCATCTCCTCAAGTCTGTTGACTGTCATGGAATCCCGTTCCTCGATGTGCTCATAGAGAATGAACAGAAAGAGGTTGTGTCTCACCCCTCCGTCCAGAAGTATCTGTCAGACGTCTGGGTCGGCAACCTCCAGTGGGCAACCTGGAAAATAATCATGCTGTTTTTCACCTTTCTCTTTGTGCCCATCATCTGGTTCATCTTCTGCATGCCCTTCAAGCACCGCTTCAACAAGGTCCCGATCATCAAGTTCATGGCCTATCTTGTATCGCACATCTACCTGATGCTGTTGTTCTGTTTGACAGTTGTGGTCCCTATAGTGCCCATATACCAGTCAGGTTCCCTGATTCCTCACTGGTACGAGTGGTTGTTGCTGGCATGGATCAGTGGACTCCTTGTGTCTGAACTCACCAACCCTGGAGACCGTGCTGGACTGGGTTGGATACGGGTCGTTGTTATTGCCATATGTGCTGTTGCTGTCTTTTGTCATTTAATAGGAATCGTGTTCGAGGAAGGAAATGATCGTTTTGTGTGTTTATATCTAAGAAATAACTTTTTCGCATGGTCACTCCTATTGTGTTTCGTCCAACTGTTAGACTTCCTCTCGTTCCATCACCTCTTCGGACCATGGGCAATCATCATCCGGGACCTCATGAAGGATCTGACTCGCTTCCTGGTGATTCTCCTTATCTTCATGATCGGCTTCACCTTCCATCTAGCTGCCCTGTATCAGCCTGTATATGCCCCTGTGGTCCAGAACAGTGAGTTGGGCAATGGAGATGGGAGCGCAGGAGCAGTAGCTCAGACTCCTTTAGACACCTTCGAGTTTCTCTTCTTTGCACTGTTCGGCTTGGTGGAGCCTGACAGCCTCCCACCAATACATAGAAGTCCCTACTGGGTGATGACCCTGGTGAAGATAGTGTTCGGGACATACATGATGGTGACACTGATCGTGCTCATCAACCTTCTCATCGCTATGATGTCGGACACGTACCAGAGGATCCAGCAGCAGTCGGACACCGAGTGGAAGTTTGGACGTGCCAAGCTCATCAGGAACATGAACAAAACCTCAGCAACACCTGCTCCCTGGAATCTCTTCACAAAACTGCTGACGTATCTCAAAGTGGCTTGCAAACATGGCAGTGAGTTCATTTCTGTATTCTTTGTATTTCTGACAACCCAATGAGTCTAATAATAAAAAATAAAAATAATATCGGATACGTCATCTTCTTTCAAATATAAGTTTCAAAATATGTTTTTGGATGATTGTCCTGTCGAACTAACGTTACATTGATCTATGTAAATGTATTTATGATCATATTATATTACTATATTCATAGTATGAAATGAAAAGCTTGGCTTTATATTTGACCTTCACAAATAACACAGGCTTATACGGACCATACACTATATACTATTTCATGAATTATTTCTAAGGTAAGATGTGCAGCTCCCGTGCCTCGGAGTACATCGACGAGGAGGAGGATCTTGACGCTAATGCGGATGCCCGATCTGTCGATATGCTGGCTCATTCCTCGGCCAACTGGCTCCGTAACGTTGTGAGGCGGAACACACAGGTCGCGCCTGAAGGTGAGGCTCTATACCAATGGGTTTCATAAGTATGTTATAATGCTTTATCACCAAAAAAAATTCCTCACGATTTTCGTCTTGAATTGTAGTATATACAGTTCAAATTATACAAGACAGGTATAATAAATAGAATGTTAATGATAAATTGAATTTTGTTAGTCTATTTTAGATGTGAGTGATATTTCGATATGAATTTATGCTTGAATATTTCATGCTTAATTACCTTAACCGTTTTGTCCTTGATCTACATCTCTCAATCAGCCGCGCCCGTCGAAAGAAGAGACAAATCACAGTTTGAGCCTTATTGTTATTACAACAGATTTCGAAGCCTAAATCGTCTTCATGGTGTCGATATTTGATCTTTTTCAGGGGGTTTCTTGCGGACCGGAGGGGGAAATCACGGACCCCAGGCCATCGAGGATGTTGTTGACTGGGAGGTGGTTGTCCAGAAATACCTCTCCATGCAGGGACTCCAGACGAATCTGGACAGCTCGAAAATAGCAGACGACAAGGGAGACAACTCTCAAACAGGAACAGAGAAGCCCACAGAAAAAAGTGGGAATGAGAGCAAAAAAATATCAAAATAATATTTTGTCGATTTAGATTGAATAAAATAAACGATTTGCATATGCAACATGTGTATATTAAGCATGAGGAAAATGCCTGTATATACTGTTTTAAATGTATGTTAACTGTGTTCTATCTTTTACACTTAAAATGTGAATATCTAATATACATGTGTATACACTTAGCATGAAACATAAAGCAAAATGGTTATTGCAATGTATGTAAATTGAAAATGCTACAATTGATTTATTTTAAGATAATGTATAATAGTCTATCAATACAGAGGTATGTGTATTTTGAAGGAGCCTAAGGGGTAATAATTTGCAATTGCGTAAGTTAATAAATGTACATGAAAATAATAAAATTATAAATATCACACCTTGTTAACATGTTGCTAATAAAAATTTCATTTAAATATTTTTTTTAGTTTTGAACATGATCATTGAGCACTGTATTTTACAGCACATAGTTTTGTAATAAGTTGACTTTTTAGATATGTCTTCATCTTTAATAATATATACACTATGAATAGTATTAATTGTACAATGGATATTTATTAGGATACAATAGCATATCTATTACTGTATGATAACAATACTTTCTTGCTATGAATATAATTTTTATAACAATAAGTATATAATTTGAATTGACACGCGAAACAAGATTTATTGGTGTTATCCTTTTTAATGTATTCGTACAATCAAGAAGAGTGCACTTAAAACTTGAATATTTATTAGAAATGCATCATTTCAGGATTAAACAGCACTTTTGAAAAGTTTGATCTCTGAAAAAAATATGAAAATAGTTATCATTTATGTTTCGTCAGACAAAATTATATAAAGAGGATATGATTATAAATGCATATCGTATATTACATTAGTTATTTTGTATTTGTAAATAGCAGAAAGACGTAATTAAAAAAACTATCGTCCAAAAGACACGCTACCAAAATAGTGCAAAATATGTAATGCATGATTGATAAACACGACATAGCTGTATCATGTCTCCAGAAGCTAACTCGACATTGTTTCAATTTTCTTAAAACATATTTCTGTTACAGTAATTTTAACACTCGATGTTTTTTTAACAGACATACAAATAACAGGTACCATACCCTGGTGAATAAAATCGTGTATAGCTCTTTATCCTTACCAAAGACATTCAAAATCGACATTATCAAACAGCAGTATATAAACTACCGGGCAAAAGAAAGTACTCACCTCAGTTGATTTTATCATATGTATGATTTTCAATTGCAAATATCTCAGGTTTTCGATGTCATAATCCAAAACTGATAAGTACAGGTGTTTAGTTAGCAGTCAAAGAATACTTCTACATGTTTTTTAATTATTTTTAAAAAAAAATGAAATTTTAAGTTTAATTTTGTTTTTAAATTATTGTTGATGATACACAACTCTTCATCGACATATCCTATGTGAAAATAAATAAATGTGCCTGATTCTGCACACATTTAAAACATTTTAAACAGGGCAGGGGTCATGTTGGTGAAAATTTCATTCTTAACCCTGTCTTCATTACAAAAAGATATTTGAACTAAAATTTAACCTCAGTCACCAACAAAGTCATTCAAACTACTGCAGATAAGTATTATTGTATCGTGTCATAGTCAAATACATCTGATTTATTTTAAATATTTAATTAATCGAAATAAACTTAGGTGAAAACTTTCTTTTGCCCGGTAGTTTATTTTGCTTTCGTCTCTGTTTCGTAGAATTTCTTTTGGACGTTAGTTTAAATATAACAATATATACCTATATGTGAGCTACTCAGCGACATACGTGTTCATTGCAATTTGCATAATGTTATTTTGTGTAATGTACATAGAATACTTATTGTATGTATATTTGAATATGTATATTTCTTGACACAGACACTTCACTAAGTGCATGCTAATCTACAGAAGCAAGTAGATTAGGGTACATATATGCAATTTTAAATATTCCTGTAAATATGATTTAATGCTTGATTGTACATACAACTTTCTGTGATATTTTGAAATAATGTACATGCATTTATTGTTGTGTTGTAAATTACATAATCGTTAAATTGTTTAATTGAAATCGACTCGTGTCTTGAATTGTTGATTGATTGATCATGTACAATGATTTCACACAAAAAAATCAAAGAATCCATGTTCAAATTTTTTAAGAAATGTACTTGTCCTAAAAAGTGATACAATTTGTTAAATAATATTCATGTTTTATTGAAAGAAAAGATGTTTCTTTTAAATTCGCTCAAACGTGTTTATCACAATAATTGTTATGTTTTTACATTAACTTTCGTCTTTTCAAATTCAAATCTGACATTAAAGTGTAAATTTTAATTCATCGCAGTGGTAACGAAAGTGGCAGGTATCTTGATTGGTTTCTTAATAATAGTATATCAACGTTTCACCATTACGTTGTTATAGTCCAATTTGAAATGGCTACGGTTGTTTTAATGCAGCTACATACAAAATAATGTTCATATATATGTTGCTACACATTGACGACGTGTCTATTTTCAATTTTAGGTTAATGATGCTGAAGTTTCTAGTTTTTGATTTTCAGGTTTATATTCTTCAAAAAAACGTTTTGGAAGATGCTTTCGACAGCATACTTCATTTCCTTGTGTTACGTATACCCGTTTAACAATTGTTATCACCTTGTTTCAATCTTGAAAGATTGCTTAAACATGTTTTATGTATCACTTTGTGTTCAGTAGATTGTCCTACAAAGCTTTTTTACCTATGTGTTCAGCTTTACCTGTTTAAGATCGTTCGTTAATAATGTTCATACCTACGTGTTCAGTTTACCTATTTAAGGATTGGTCGAATCACTTTATGTTCAGTTTTACCTAGCTTAGTAGTGTTCATCAACACTGTTTATTTTTCCTTTGTGTTCAGTTTTACCTGTTTTAGATATGTTCAAATAGCCTTATGATCAGTTTTACCAATTGTTCAAAACAATGTGTTTTTTGTTTTCAGTTTTAACTATTTATGTTTTATTACTTTGTGTTCAGCTTTAGCTTTATAAGAATTTTCAAATGTATGTTATCATACTGTGTTCAGATTTATCTGTCTATTAATTTTCAAATGAAGTTTTCAGAATTTTATCAGCACATAATTAATTTCCTTTCAGTCAATGTATTATCATCAGCAGTTAACATTTATACCGTTCATACATATTTTAACAGATTTTAGTTATTACGGATATTATGGTGTTACAAATTAATTTATCATCTTGTTTTAAGGCTACAGTTTTTGAAGAATCTACATTTTTTTGCATATGTATTGTAACATATATTTAACAAATATAAATAAGTAAAACTTCTGCATTTTTTAAGAAATAATATTTTGGGTTTTTTTTCTTCTGGTTTAGCGAAAAGGGCCAATGAATTCTATATCGTAATTATATGTAAGTAAGACTTAGGTAAAAGAAACCTACACCTTATATACAATACAGTAGCAATGTATATAGGGTGTACTTTTATTTACCTATATCTTTATTATATCGAATTTCAACTGATGATGGTGAATGTTAATGTGTTTAAACAATAATTACTCAATATAAATGGAATTAAAAACGTCGTGTCATTAGCATAAACGAATATACGTTTTCAATATAAATTCAATACAATTCATTTATCAATACTGATAAAGGTAATTTTGAATTAACCTTTTGACTGGTGGATTAAAAATTGCAATGCCACAGGATAGTTATCTGCATCTAATGTTTTTCGAAGTAATTTCAGTGACTGGTTCGTCGACTAGTAGTTGTTCGTGAAAATGTTAAGCATATATTGCCCAACCGGTGGCACCTGCCATCACAAAATATCCTACTAACTTAACTGTTATACAAACAATATCACCTTATAACGTTATACTATGAGAAGGCAACGTGCGTAATGTTATTTAAGGATCCAACATCACACTTGCGGGATGAATTGGAGGGAAACATGGTGACACAAGTCGTGCACAAAATATTTTTGTTTAAAAATATAAACATAAGATCAGTTTAGGAAGAAAAAACATACACAGCATCACGTTCCTCATATTTGATAATATCTACCATATCTTATCACTTTACAAATTTGGAGATTTTAAACAGCATATTTTCATTTTATGTTTTATGTTCATTTTAGGGTTGAGAAAATGTACCATCTAGGTGTTCGGTTCGACAACCTAAAACTTTTTCCTTTTTTTTCAGTTCATTCTATAAAAGTCAGTTTTATTGTTAAAAGACTTTTATCATGTGTTGAATACATTAAAATTCTGTTGTTGGTATTGACATGAAGTAAAATTTCAGCTTGTGCTGCCCTAGAATAATGTATTTCTTCAATATATCTGCACTTTTCCTTTAGTTGAGCACTTGTTCAATTTTAAGTTCAGCTAGTACTACAGATTTATATAAAAACAACTAATTTCCGATTAACATTTAGAATTTAGCAACCTCATCCCTAACGTTGCCACCTTACTTTGAATTTTTGTCCCTAAATAGTTACAAATTTGACTGTAACAATATCATATTTATTACTAATCGAAATACTTATAAGCATAGTAGATATTTAGATCAAATTGCCAAACGTGATACTTTATAGAGAGCATACAGTGCGAGTCTGCGACTATTGTAAATATATTTGCAATGCTTCTTTAAGTCCATGTACAAAGACAACTATATTTGTTATTCTGATGTAGATTGCTGGTTTGGCCGGAAGTGCAGTAGCGGCCATTTTGTTTGTTGATGCCACTGCTGACAACACTCTGTTGAGATGCAACGCTGAGAGAAATTTGTGCAATAAAGTTCTCAAACTGTTTCAAACATGTTTGTGTTCTTTTTTTATTTAACTGGTATTGGTGAGTGAGATTGCTGTGCCACCTACCCGATCGGGTACCTGGTGGAGTCAACGAGTAACTTACATGGCGTTGCAGCATGGATCGATGGTCGTGAGTTCAAAGTCAAACTCGACTCGATGTAATCAAGTCCATCTCAATAGATTTAGTGTGTTCAGGTGCAGGTTCTCAAAAAGTAAATCAACATCCTGAGAAAACGAGAGATAGTCAATACACATAACCAATTTGGCCAGAATCACGGGAAAATACACACTAAAAGCAAGCCTAATAGCTGTCTCCCAAATACATATAACAAGACGAATCCTGATTGAGGTGTGTACATTATAAGTTTCCTCTTAACCCTCTTATAGTCCGGTGGCAGGAACCGATAAGTGTGCATTGCAGTATGTACAAAGTTTTTTTGCTGTTTCTAAACCTCTGAGATATGCTCTTTAAGAATCTGAATGATGCCACTCTGTCATCATTGGGCAATCCGCGCAATATCCAAATTAAGGCCGCCATTACTGAAAATCTTGATTTCGTCATTATCTCCGTAACTATGCATGATATTAAATTAATTTTGGTGTCTATCCCCATGTTTAGAGGGGTAATGAATCAGATTAAACCTTTTCAGTAAAGATCACAACAATAATTTATGCTGAATATGCAAATTAAGGCCGCCATTACTGAAAATCTTGTTTTTGTCAATATCTCAGTAACTATGCATGATATCAAATTAATTTTGGTGTCTATCCCTATGTTTAGAGGGGTAATGAATCAGATTAAGCCTTTTCAGTAAAGATCACAACAATAATTTATGCTGAATATGCAAATTAAGGCCGCCATTACTGAAAATCTTGTTTTCGTCAATATCTCAGTAACTATGCATGACATCAACTTAATTTTGGTGTCTATCTCCATGTTTAGAAGGGTAATGAATCAGATTAAGCCTTTTCAGTAAAGATCACAACAATAATTTTCGCCTTTCGCCGCACAAGGAAGGACGAGAGGTTAGAACAGATAATCTCCATCAAGAGATACCGTGTTCCTAAAAAGCCAGACCTGCCTTCAAGTGAAGTGAATCATTCTGTCTTACCGCTTTGAATAATGGCCCATCCAGACAGGACCTTCCATTTAGACTACAAGTTCTTTAACTGTGTTGCCACAAGCACAAACCCTATCGAGTTCGATGGCTTCAACACTAAGTTGTGTAGAGAGCAAGGGCAGAGGGTGAAACCAGCGACCAAGGCCGTGTATCTGCCATTGATTGGTATGAATCCAGCCCACCCGGACTCCATGCTCACAGCCATGACCGATGCTCGTCTAACGAAGGAATGAAGACTGAATGAGGATGAAGGGGAAGAAAGTTCCACAGAACTTTAGAGCCCTTCGGTTAATGACAAAAGATGCTCGGATCACTTAAAATGAAGCATTGCAACTGGCCACTTGGTTCAGAATCTGACAAAACCTGTCTTCTTCATTATGGTCTTCATGCGGGCGGAATGGGGGGCTGACTGGCCATTCCACCAGTAGAGCAAATGATGTAGAAATGTAGAGCAAATGATGCCAAACTGGTTTGCTTTTGCTCACTTCAACAACAGGAGTTTTAGGTTTATGATAGTACTACCTGAGGACATTGAAAGTGCTTTAGTCCTTCATGGGAGGTGAACACAGCATGTATCAACCATCACTTCGCATGCCAAATACAGAGTCAAGATACAGGATAAACTTCTGACTTGCATCGATCCTCCGGATCCCACTGGTCATCTCGCTATAGTGTGATCATCAATGTTGTCATTGGTGTAATTGCACCTGAAAGAGTGAACGTACATGACGCAGTTGAGATTGTGAATGGTTAACTTACATCAATTAAGAGCTGACCTGGCGATTTAATGCTTCCTTATCCAAGTTCAAATCAATGGGTTGGCCAGTAAGATCAAGAGGATCAATGCAAGTCAGAAGTGTCTCCAGGTGGGAGGTGCTCCAATGTCCTCACGTATTACAACCCGTATCTCGCATAGTTGAAGTGAGCAGAAGCAAAAGAGCGGGGCATCGTTAGCTCTACTGTCCAGATATGGAGTGGCCAGTCTTCCAACACGAATACCAACATTATGAAGACAGGTTTTGTCAGGTTCGGACTAAGTGGCGAGTTGTGATGCTTCTTACATAATCATTTCACGGGCCCCAAGCATCTCATGACATTCGCATCCTTTTGAGGTGCAAGCAACAGTTCCTTTGTCACTAACTGAAGGGCTCTAAGTTCTGGAGATATTTCGTCCCCGACAGCATGTGTGCCACATCTCCAACATACGATTTCATGATATGCTCAAGTCCACTGTCTGCCGTCAATACGCCAAGAAAGTCAATACAACTCATGAGCATGTGCATGCCCCTGAGGTTTGGTATGAATTCCGAGAATATCATTTGGTAAACCTATTTCATTCGAAGCAGTAAAACAGAACGATTCACTTCACTTGAAGGCAGGTCTGG
This sequence comes from Gibbula magus, assembly GCA_936450465.1. Lineage (NCBI taxonomy): Eukaryota > Metazoa > Mollusca > Gastropoda > Trochida > Trochidae > Gibbula > Gibbula magus. The sequence goes on along the minus strand of OW388292.1, from coordinate 59,300,352 downwards.
CTTTCTAGTACCATGGTATCTAGACGGGGATATCTTTGATTATCTGTTCTATCATCTCGTCCTTCCTTATGCATCGAAAGGTCTTGGCATTGGCACCATGCATCTTTACCATGCTTATCTACAACTGTTAATAGCATTGCGAGAATGTGTGTTGAGGAGTCGAATCTGTAATGAAAATGTACATCGAAATTTTCAGATAAGCTGAACAAGACAAGTCTTCTGAAGTTCAGCATGGGCATACCCTCTTACCAATGCATTGCTTAGAGTAATGGCAGCCTTAATTTACATATTCAGCACACATTATGCTGTGACCTTTACTGAATAGGCTTTATCTGATTCATTACCCCTCTAAACATGGGGATAGACACCAAAATTAAGTTGATATCATGCATAGTTACTGAGATATTGACGAATTCAAGATTTTCGGTAATGGCGGCCTTAATTTGCATATTCAGCATGAATTATTGTTGTGATCTTTACTGAAAAGTTTTAATCTGATTCATTACCCCTCTAAACATGGGGATAGACACCAAAATTAAGTTGATGTCATGCATAGTTACTGAGATATTGACGAAAACAAGATTTTCAGTAATGGCAGCCTTAATTTGCATATTCAGCATAAATTATTGTTGTGATCTTTACTGAAAAGGCTAAATCTGATTCATTACCCATCTAAACATGGGGATAGACACCAACATTAATTTGATATCATGCATAGTTACTGAGATAATGACGAAATCAAGATTTTCAGTAATGGCGGCCTTAATTTGCATATTGTGCGGATTGCCCAATGATGACAGAGTGGCATCATTCAGATTCTTGAAGAGCACGTCTCAGAGGTATAGAAACAGCAAAAAAACTTTGTACATACCGCAATGCAAGGTTGTCCAAAAAACAGGGGTCTGGCAACCGGACTATTAGTTTTGATTCCCGATTCGAGCATTGAATGCCAGTTCAGGAGAAGCTAAAACATCTAAAGTTAGAATTATCTAAGGTTGAAGATTTAAAAAGCAATAGTATTTTCTCCAGCTTGAAAAGATTGCTTGAAATTTGGCATAAAAATAGCCAAATGCGTGTCTCTTACAATTAAAACATACATTTCCCACTCCAAACCCCATGCAATAATCTTTCTCTTTCACTTACCCCTTCCAATGCTTAACAAAATTTAAAGGAACGTTATCTCCAACCTGTAACCGCTTAGCATTTCATTAGTTGGAACCAACTGGGTTTGAATGGTATGCAGTATAGTAATAACTAACAGGCCCCAGCGAACCTAGTTACTCCCTCATATATTGACAATAACCAGTACACAATGATTGGACAGGCCACCGAGGCGAGTGAATTATAAACAATATTTACTTATTAATAATGCCAAAGACATGACCTTGATAGTTGTTTTCAAGTATAATATAGTATAAACCATATTATGATAATCTTTGGCTCCAACCAACATAAATGTTATTCTCAAACTGTGAGCCTCCTAGTATTACTAGTTCCTAGAAAGAAGTTGAAAAAACGTTTTGGTGTGGACAACCTGCCATGTCCATATCTAAAGAGCCATCGGAACCAAATGAACAAAATTTAGTCTCCATGTAACAAAAATGTTATTCTGAACACTTCAGTTTCCTCAACTTCCCAATGCAAGGCATAACTCTTGCCAGTCTCCATTACTGGCTGATTTAGGCCTTTCAGTATTTCCTTAAGAAATCTGTGTTTAGAAATCCAGGCCCGCTATGCATTTCTAGTGCAGCGATTCACTATCTTGACACAACAAAGCGATGGAAATACCGCAAGGGTTAAATCAGCCAGTAATGCAGACTGGCAAGAGTTGTGCCTTGCGTTTGGAAGTTGCAGTTTCCTATGAAAATTGGGTTTAGAGAAGAAGTCTGTTAGGACATTTTTAAGTTTTAAGGATACTGCCTGCCACGCCCATATAGGAGTGGGGACAGAGAGCGGTTGGTAGTGGTTGTCCTTTGGGAGTGCAGCAGTCGAAAATGTGAAAAATAAAGGGAACAGGTGACATTCCATGCCAAAATCCCATCCTGATGAGTTAATAAAATGAAAATAGACTAATATATGTATGTGTTACAGATGGTTGCAAAGAAAGCAAAACCAATCACACCTAATAACTTTGAGTTACATTTTATAAGTTTGAAGTCAAATAGAAACAAGTATTATGGACTAAAAATGTTGTCCTGATATTCTGATATCAGATGGTTCCAAACAGATATTGTTTTTAACCCTTACCTTGTATGCTTCTGAATGTTACAATTCCTGTATGCATGGGTCCGACATGCCCTGAGACATTTCTTTGTGATATACGCATTACTAAAAACCCATATAGTATTCCATTGGTGCCAGTCAACAGCATTCATCGTGGAACAGCTAAGATGAGTCCTCTACACTGAAGGTTGGATAATATTTTATATTTTGAATGGAATACATTGTTTATATGCTTAATTCATAGATTATTTTATTGCTTTTGTGGAAGAGCATTCTGGCACCATGTCGTATCCTGACTCCTCCGGGATGGACTTTATGAGTATATGTATGGTTATTTTGTTGTGTGTAAAGTGTCATATATGGCATGTCAACATTATCTCCATTGATGCCAGTTTAACTTATTTCCGGAAAACTACATGATCTTATGGAAGTCTAAAGAAACGTTCGACTTTCGAGGGTTTGGTACAGAAAAGTACCAAGTGCATATTTCCTCATTTTGAGAAGATCGCAGTTTTTAGTTTCCAATGTTCATATCTCTTGCACTGAAAATGTTGATATAATCACTTCAAGGATTTTAAATGAAGGTGGCTTTCAAGTATAACATGCCTTATTGTCTGGCAAATACAATCATAATTTCTTAATTATGTTAATTATTGCAGATGGTACCGCCGTTTTGTTAAATCACTTGGGGCAGAAAGTTACCAATTGGTCCCTTTCTGCACTGACATTTCACCACTGTTTCATTGCAAATCACACTGCTGTAAGGTATCAAGTGGCACTTGGTCCCTTTCTGCACTAACATGTTACCACTGTTAAGCTCGACTTACAGTACTGTAAGGTGTACTGCACTGCGCTGAAATGCAGCGTAGCATTGCATCCAAACCTTACTGCACGTAGAACAGTTATCCACAGTTGCCGAGCCCTTGGCAGAATTCGAACCCCGGACCTCTTGGTACGAAGACGAACGCGCTAACCACTGCGCTATCCCACCCCCTCTATGTTCTTATCACTTATCAAAAAATAGAGCCACTGGCTCTGAAGCTCATCAGGAATCATGTTCTTAATTATCCCCAAGGAAAAGATTAAGATATCACATAATAACTCATTGCTCAGTCATCAAATTTATTATCAAAATTGGCTAAATATTAATCCATATTCATTATAACTTATGTAGACCTTTGTAGTTTATTGTTTTACTTCTTATTTCTATTCTGGAGTTATCAACATTTATTACATAAGGAAAAGAGCCCCTATTTGTTTCTAAAAATCCTGTTTCTCGTAGGCTCATAGTTTCATAGGCTCCTTTTCAATATTTAATTAATAAATTCTATTGGGCATCTGAGTGTAAGACTAAATCAGTAACACAGCAGAGAAGTAACCTGAAACCTCTGTGTATTAGCTGCTGTTTGCATCTCTGCCAGGGAGTGGTCACTCCCCAGGTCAACACCTGCAATTACACAACATGCAGACCCTGGACTCACAGCCAGTAAATTTTATATTTTAAATTTTGTTTTCCCCATCTTTATTTATTTTTCTTTATTGGAAAAGAAGATGTGGTAGCACAAACTCATGTAGCTAGTTTTAATAGTCTTATTTTACTTCATCACCAGTCATATTTAGTTCACATACATTTGTATCTAATGTAAAATAAAACATTTCTTAATCCTTTTTAATTTTTTTCTTATGCATCCTGTCACAATATTCAGCTCACAGGCTATTCAATAGTTCTTATTTCACATTGATTACATCAAACATGTCCATAATGTAGTATTACTCTTAAGATGACATATGGAGTGCACATAAAATATCATTATCTTCACAGCTCATTAAAACAGCTGTTTTAAGTGGTTACCCCTGTGGTCCATATTTGGGGTAACAATATCACCAAATCTACAATTTAGAATCCTCATTGGCCAAAGAGTCTGTACATAACATTTTAGCTTTCTAGAGCTTTTGGGACTGGAGAAAAAGATGAAAAATGCTTTTTAGGTTGTGACCCCTGGGGCCCTTATTTGGGGTCACGGGGTCACCAAATCTACAATTTAGAATCCCCATTGGCCAAGGAGTCTGTACATAAAATTTCAGATCTCTGGAGTCATTGGTTCTGGAGAAGAAGATGAAAATAGCTTTTAAGGTTATGACCCCTGGGGCCCTTATTTGTGGTCACAGGGTCACCAAATCTACAATTTAGAATCCTCATTGGCCAAGGAGTCTGTACGTAAATTTCAGTTCTCTAGAATCATTGGTTCTGGAGAAGAAGTCGAAAAGGTGAAAAGTTTACGGACGAACGGACGGACGAACGGGTGGACGGACGCCATCCCATGCCATAAGCCAATCGGGCCTTTCAGTCCTGATGAGCTAATAATAAGTTAATGTCGTAAATGACAGTCCAAAAACTGTCTCTCAGACAGTGCAGCCCTGACAAACGACTAGCGGCAATGAAGTGGTTCTTTTTCAACCATTTACTTCCATATTTTTCAACCATTACATTTGTCAAGATTCATGAATATCAAAATAATATTTCTCCTCTGTATCACTGAATTATGTAACTGTGCCATACAAAATCACTGTAGGATGTCCTCCGTGTTCTGTGAAAAGTGCTCCTGCCTCTTCATTGGCTTTAAAGTTGGTTAAACTGACCATTATTTCACCCAAATATTCGTGGCTCTTCCTTCGCATGCTCATATTGAATCGAAGTAGCACGCCCCTGATGTAGACTTGGACTAGACGTTTTGGATATTGTACACAATACGTTTAGCAATGTCCATGGTCCTGTTGGGCCCATTTATGCACTTAATGTAGGTACAAACTGAAAATAGAGCCATGGGCTCTGTAGCTCATTAGGCTTTATATACATTAACTAATTCAAAATGTCAACTTCTAGACGAGAGGTACACCACATAGGTAGCATTTTAAATGGAGAAGATGAAATAGGTCTTAAGGTCCTTAACCCTCTGACCTATCTTTGAGGCCAGAGATAAAATCCCCTACTAATAAAGACACACTTGAATATTTAATTCATTAATGTTGTTTCCTTTAAATTACCTCCCTCTAAAGAGCACATAAAATCTCAAGATGAAACAGCTTTTCAGGTCATGACGTCTGTGACCTATATTTTGGGTTGAAAGATCACGAAATCTACCATTTAGAAGCCTCATTCGCCAATGAGTCTGCACACAACTTTTCAGCCCTCTAGGCCTTTTGAAACTGGAGAAGAAGATGAAAATAGGTTTTTAAGGTTGTGACTCCTGTGACCCCTTTGAGGTCACAGGGTCTTGAAATCTACAATTTAGAATCCCTATTAGCTAAGGAGTCTGCACACAACTTTTCAGCTCACTAGACTATTTGGAACAAGAGAAGAAGATAAAAATAGGTTTTTTGGGTTGTGGCCCTATTTGGGGTCATGGGGTCACTAAATCTACAATTTAGAACCCCAATTAGCCAAGGAGTATGCACACAGCTTTTCAGCTCTCTAGACCTTTTGGAACTGAAGAAGAAGATGAAAATAGGTTTTTGGGGTTGTGACCCCTGTGACTCCTTTTGGGATCACGGGGGTCTTTAAATCTACAATTTAGAATCCCCATTAGCCAAGGAGTCTGCACACAAAATTTCAGCTCCCTAGACCAAGTGAGCTAAAAATGAACCAAAAACAGTTATAAGTAATTAGATGTTGATGAACTCTTTCGAAATGCAAAAATTCTAAGAACTTGAGTAATACATAAAATGTCAGCTAAAATTTATAATATGTTTCGAAGATATAAAAGTGAAAATAGGCTCACGGGCCTATGAGGCCCTGGAATACAAGGTAAGGGTTGAGCATAATGAAAAATGCTTCAACAGTTGCATAATGCCAAGGCCAATGACAATGAAGAACACTTTCACAACAAAAACAGGAGAACACAACTGAGGAATTTGTACAATTTATTCATCATATATGTCAAAGATGTGTACATAAGACGAACACAAGACAGTCTCCCTGATGGATATCAACACCAAGTACAAGAAGGACTCAAGATACACAGCCCCATATTCTCATTCTCACCTACTGAAATCAACCCAAAAACCTGGGCACTTACCTAAAATATCATAAATCGGGACACAAATTAGGACTCATCTTGATGAAATGGCTAATTAAGGACGGTGTAATTTGGTTATCTCATGTAAAAGCATGTGTAAATCTCGGGCCTGTTCAACAGCATCCCTCATTGTAAGTCTTGCTTTGAGAGTTAAGGGTAGTTGGGGGATCCAGAGGTTATGTTCATGGGGTTTGAACCTCTTTGAAAAATTTTGCATGTAAATTTGATGGATCCTATGGGGGGACCTCCCCTTTTCCAATTGCCTGGATCTGCCTATGAAGGAAGAGACACAACATTGGTGCACATGGCTTATGATTAATAGTGACAGACAAGTTGGAGGAGGGGAAGAGTGCTCTTGACTTGAGGTCGATGTTTTCATTGGGGTCGGGGCACTGATTTGGTCTATTACCTTAATTTCACTAAGTATAAGATAACTAAAGCTCCGAATTTCAAACTTCACCACGAAGTAGCACAGCTACCATCAGTTTGTCATCTTCAAACAATTCCAAATGAATGAAATTATTAACTAAACTACAAGTCCTAAATGGGTGTTTGTATACAATTATGTTGCTTCATACATGAATATCTAAATACTGGATTGCTTGTTTGTTGCACTAACAATGATGTATTTTCCTATCTAATGGTCGTCTATTCTCCAAACCATTCCCTAAAGCAAACAAAATCATTCAAACTGGCTGCACTGTACATGTAGGTATCGCCTGAAGTAAAACAATATCTATAAGAAGTATCTACATTGTAGATTACTGAATAGTAAACATTGTTATATCATCCACATCACACACGGCTTGTGTGTCAAGAAAACAAAGCTAAATAAGGACTCATTAAAGCACATGAAGCCACAATGCTATGACCTTTTACAGCTCATGATGCCACAATTCTATGACCTCATCAAGCTCATAATGCCACAATGCTATGACCTCATTAAACTCATGAAGCCACAATTCTATGACCTCATGAAGCTCATAATGCCACAATGCTATGACCTCACTAAGCTCATGATGCCACAATGCTATGACCTCATTAAACTCATGAAGCCACAATTCTATGACCTCATGAAGCTCATGATGCCACAATGCTATGACCTCACTAAGCTCATGATGCCACAATGCTATGACCTCATGAAGCTCATAATGCCACAATGCTATGACCTCATTAAACTCCTGAAGCCACGATTTTATGACCTCACTAAGCTCATGATGCCACAATGCTATGACCTCACTAAGCTCATGATGCCACAATGCTATGACCTCATGAAGCTCATGATGCCACAATGCTATGACCTCACTAAGCTCATGATGCCACAATGCTATGACCTCATGAAGCTCATGATGCCACAATGCTATGACCTCATGAAGCTCATGATGCCACAATGCTATGACCTCACTAAGCTCATGATGCCACAATGCTATGACCTCACTAAGCTCATGATGCCACAATGCTATGACCTCATGAAGCTCATTATGCCACAATGCTATGACCTCACTAAGCTCATGATGCCATAATGCTATGACCTCACTAAGCTCATGATGCCACAATGCTATGACCTCACTAAGCTCATGATGCCACAATGCTATGACCTCACTAAGCTCATGATGCCACAATGCTATGACCTCATGATGCCACAATGTTTGCACCTCAGAGAGAGATCATTGGTCTAGAAATTTAATGGATGTTTATTGTTAATTCATATTCTTAATTTCAGTAAGAACTGATGAAGAATGATTTTAGGGATAAATAAATCTCACATCTTTTTTTTTATGTAATTAAACTTATCAACACTCTGATAAAATCAACATATATCGTTGTCAAGACGGAGGTATTTGTTACTTTAATCAAACTGTGTTTATATCTAGTATATTTGACATCAGAAACATAATGGAGGTATTGCATGCATACAAACACAGAATGCCTTTCAACCTTATGAGAATTGCCATAGTCCATATTGCCACTTTTCTACCAAGTATGTCATATCTGATAGAACTGAACTGAACTTGAGTACTGTCCTTATAACTAAAATTCAATTTGCTTGATTTTTATTGTTTCCAAACAATGAACAACTACTCATTTACACCAAATTTAAAAATCATTATTAACAATTCTCAAACTTGACAAGCATCTTTTCAGCTTTTTTTCAAGGTTAAAAATGACAAAACATTTGTTCCCTTCAATAATACAGTATAAGAGTCATTGCACAAGCTAGCAAATATAATCCAATCTGGCAACCGTATGCCCAACCATATAAATCCAAAATGTAGATAAGTTTTAAAGATGAATCTAGATATTCAGAAAAAAAATCAGATAAATCAGAAAATGCTGACAGCATTGGCTAGGTCTGATTATTAAAGAATAATATTACCTAAGAGATGGTATATTTTTATATTCAGAAACGTAGATTGAGAGAATTTAGTTATATAGAAATCTAAACAGTCAAAAATGTTTTTGACTTAAAAATAAATGTATATTCAGATACAGGCATAACGATTCTAAACTGTACAACACTCAATTTTAAAAGCAATATCAACTTTGTATAGCTTGAAGTATATCCCGTATCTTCAGGTGAAATCTGTCTACAAATAAATCTTATTTTCTCCTAATATTTACAAACAGCAAGCAGTTACTACTATAACTATTATACATAAATGGATTTGCATTAAATAAAAAGAGATTGAAAACTACATTACATATTAAAAATCTAAATCACATATTCTAAAAAAAATAGGTAACCTAAGGTAGATAACAAATTATTAAAACAAAGAATATGTATCGTAATATTAAACACAAATGAGGAGCAAAAACATAATGCAATATTTGTCACAAGAGATCATTTGTACATAGGCAATAAATTACAAACATGATTTGAAATGAAATAACAATCATAATGACTAAAATATTTTAGTCTGGAGGCAAGTATGTCCTCAACTCTAGCTGCTGTTTCTACATGAGGCATATATTAACAGAATGTACAAGAATAGTTTATACTACAAATGTGACTTTTCATCTTTCTCAATGTTTTGTTGACACAAAATGAGAGCCCACATGAAAATATGATAACTATTTTCAAAAGTAAAATAAAAACATAATTTAGCTCTTTTGGAACAGTAAGAGACATTCCACTAAGATATTTACAATATTAAGTATAGAATGAAGGGAAGTAATTCAGGCAGGTACAAATATAAGTTGTAGTTACCTCCCTTAGTCATACAACTAGTTACCTCCCTTGTCATAAAACCGAAAAAACAATGAATTCATAACACTGTGCTTATACTTGAGTTCACTATTACAAGTCAATTTAGCTGAATATAACATTATATCCAATTGTCAGTGCATTCTACAAACTTTCAGTTTTTCACTATCATCATCCGTAAAAAAAAAAAACACCAGAGAAATGATAAGGGAATACAAAACAAATATTTCATAAACAGTTTGTGCAATATAAGTTTTGTAGACATAAACATTGTGCTATCTGTTTTAAATACATGTTTAAGTAACTTCTTTGAAAGAGCTTTTATATAGGTAAAATAATCAAATTCACCAAGAATCATGTTTTTTGTGAAAAACCGATTAAAAGAAAAAATTATTAGCTTCTTCAATCAATGTTGTCTTATGTCCATTAAGCAATTCCCATCATAAGGATATAACTTGGGGAGCCCAACTGGGTTGAATATGGTATATGAATCATTAGCTGCTCAATTCTTTTGAATATACAGTATCCAATATTAGTTAATATTTAGAGAAATCTGACTAGGCGAGACTAAACATAATTAAAAACATGAGGCCTCAATTAATACCTTTTCTATGATTCCCCATTAAGCATTGAATTATATAAGGCTGCATGAAAATAGTGAAGCGTTTCTCGGGCACAATTTTTTTAATCAAAAGTGATGAGGGCAGTAGGAACAAATCATGAGAGGGGGGCATATTTGAATTTGTTCATCAGAACAGCTTGGAAGGGATGGCAGGGAAGCTCACTCCTTTTACAAATCCACATTTTTGTGGACAAATGGATGATTAGGTTAGCAACAATGACATAGCAAATTAACAATTAATTTGTAAAATGACAATATAAATTGTAAAGTGTACAGATAACAGTGATAGCCAGTGCCCGAGAAACATTCACTTTTGTATTTTGCCTAAACATAAGAAATCCAATTTAGTAGTGAGACTAGACTGAGTACGAACAAAGTCCAGGGCAAGTTGGAGTTGTCAAAACCCTGTTCTCAGGAATAAAAGATACAAAATATTCCATCTACAGGGACACCAACTGGTTGGAATGATTCCTCTCTCCACGGTCTGAAGATGACATTCAGTGCAGGCAAAACATGTCATTAATGGACTATTCCTCATAGTTTGTTAAATGATCGCCATTGTGAATGCATTTGAAATCATTCGTTATTATGGAAACAGACAAAAGGACATGTGCCTAGTTACTATAATAAAGTATTCCTTGCTTCAGGCACCAAAAAGCTTTTGTTGGAAGCCTTGTGATTGGTTAACTGAACTGTTGTCAGAACATGTGCCTATATGGGCAGTCATCAGACAGTGTGGAGAGGAAACTACCGAGCAATAGTTTATATGCCGATGAATGCAATATTGTGCCTATTTTAGGGTTAAGTTTAATCAAACTGGACAGTGGTTGAGACTTGTAACAAAGCTTTGGTCTTCATTCTCAGTTTACATATCAATACATTTTCAATAAGGTATACAGTGTTGTTCCTAGAGGGGTCCTTGTGACATTTGCCCACCTTTTTGGCTTGGTGTCCCTTAAAATTGGAGAAGTAGGATACTTTTACCATTGCAAAGGGTCCCACTTGTTCAGAAATTGCCAAAATGACCCCCTCAGCAGATCACCTAGGAACAACACTGACTATACATGTAAATAACATGGCTCACGGCTCGTAAGAGAACATGTTTAAGGGCCTTAGTCTGAGAGAGAGCTATACAAATGGTCCTTTGTATTTAGTTAACAACTGTAGAAACAATCAGAGAATGAGAAGCTTTCTGATTATGATGAGCTGATGTTTGACTCAATCTGACTAGTCAATGAACAGACTCAACACCAACTAGAACTCAACACTGTCCATTCATCTGTCATGAAGAACGAAGGTACTGAAACATGCGATGGCTAGTTTTGTATAATTAGAATCAATAACCTTAGTGTACGATTGCTTAAAACAGATGCCTTCAAAGACTCTGTATGGTCATCTTATTGTTGTGCTAAAATCGCTAAGGTTGTTTGTGTTTTTCCTTTAATGGACTCCATAATCCACTGGGTTAGAAACATAGAAGCATATCCAAATATAACAAAGCAAAGCATTACTGATTAAATGCTTAAGCATCATAATGGTCAACATTTCATTCTTCACAACATCAACACTCACAACAAGTGTCATGGGAGGAATCTCATTTAGACAATTAATAATCATACACTATCAAAGGTAGAAAACTTTCAGGTGTAAGTAAACTATCCAACAATTCTACCTTCATTGTCACTACTGAGGCTGAGATTTGCTAACATCTACGTTAGTCCCCAGTCAGATTTGCCAGTAACCGTTCTTGAGGTCAAATGAGGTAAAATGTTTCTTGATATTAGTTGGTATCAAGAAAGTGCAAGGACAACCACGTGTCTCCATAGGATGGCCTGGCTGTTCTATGAATGGAATGTTACTGAGGCAGAGGTCTGCCCACGTCACAACTCACGTTGAAAAACTGATACAGTTTGAGTAGGCAGGCTATGGTAAGGCCACACACATCCTTGTACCACCAGACCCTGAATATTATGACAGTCCGTTATGAACACAATGCACATGGAAATATTTGCACTGATCACAGAGTCTATAGAGGTCATGTGTTGACAGGACGTCTGTCAACATAAGGCTAAGAGGAGTCTTCATTTCCATACTTGTTCTGTATGTCTTTGAAAAATTGGATAAGGTTGCGAAGTCCGAACAGATATCCCGAGTCAGGTCCTTTGTGGATGACCTTATCGTCCCAGAAGCCCTGCCGGGTCGCATGGGCAAAGTCTATCATTTTGATCTCCACTAGAGGATGGTTCCAGGCTTGATTCTGGTCAGCTCTGTAGGCTGTATTTGCGTTTTCCTCCGAGGAGTCCTGAGAATTGGTCTCCTCCTCCTCCTCTTCTTCTTCTCCGTCGTACATGATGAGGAGGGAGCTAGAGTAGAATCGGAATGTCTGCTGCTGCTGCAGGCTGGAGTACATCTCTTCCAGTCGCTGGACGATGGGTACGATCACTGATGTCCGTAATGTGTGTCCGTTATGGAGGAACTGATACAAGCAGTCGGAGAAATTGTCTGGAGCTACGCGTCGTCCAAAGAACTTGTCCCTGCTGATGTAGATGCCGGTGGTTTGCTGATATACCTGGAAGTATAGTTGATAACTGTTTGTATATTGTGCTCTAGGAGTGATAGAGATATTGATGAGAACATTCTCTCTCCACTGAAATCACTCAACTTATATCTTCCCATGCTGCCTCTTGTTTTCACAGGATTTTCTTACGAAAATGAAAGACGTTTTTTGATTGGATAGAAAAACTGATAGTATCTGTCCAGCAAATTTTCACTGCTAGGGGATTTTGCGAGATCAGGGATATTTGCTCAATTGCAACAGAGGTTACTAGGGATGATTACTTGAGAAAACTCTATTGGTAGAGAATTTTAGAGGATGTACAGAGTGATAAATCAAGAATCCTTCTAAATGATAGCAAATGTCATCTACATAAACCAAATGAATATCAAACAAACCATCACCACCACTAGATTCATGGGTTTCTTCCTCTTACTCAACTCTTACCTGCATTCCACATAACCTAAGTCCGAGTGCAACAGATGTTGTTGTTTCACATTTTTTAGTCTGCAATGCTCTCTTCTCCGCTGTTGCATCATCGCCATGTTGCCGCGGTCCCATCTTCAAGTCGAGGATACACGGGTACTTGAAGTGGGTAGCCACATTCTCAAGCAGGATAAATTCTTCTGCGACTTAAGGAAGAAAACAGAATGCAGGGCCAACATTTTCAAAGCTCTCTTTGCCCACGTTTCCCTATGAAGCTTTAGATTATCTCTGTCCTAGGACAAGTTTGAATCTGTGAACCAATTACTTCAGCAGTACATCAACCGGGATTGTCCAAGATTTTTCATCAATTATTCCAAGATTTATTATTAGGATAGAGATTTATGAGGAAAAGATAATAGTTATTGCAATGAAGTTACAGAGAGTGGCATAAAACTCCATAAAAATGGCCTTTCTTCACATCATGTTCACATGTTGATTTTCACTTAAGTTTCCAATAATTTCAAAAGATTTAAAATATAAATAAAAAGTTAAATATCTGTCAACAGATGAACATGGAATCCAGAACAATTTGTATAGAATGCCTTAGGGCAAACCAAAAATCCTGAAATCAAAAAGATCATTGCATAATGTTTATCCCATTTTCACAGGATGTTGTAAAGGATACTTGACTGGTCGGCGGTGTGTCGGTCCTGTCTCATGCGAGCGACCTGCTCCTTGTGACACTTGAGACTCCAGGGGTTGAGAGACTCGGTGGCGTGGTGAGACTTCCCGTCCGGCGTGTACACCGTCTTGTCAGTCTGCGCGCTCACCTCGATACTTCCACTCCTCAACAGCTTCGTACTGCATCTGAGGATGGAGGTAGACATTGTTATAACACATAAAGTTAAATATAGGCACTGTTATTTGTATTATATTTGCAAAGTGTATATATATATATAAATATATATATATATATGTATATTATAACAGGGATCGACACTCGCACTAGTCCGCTGGCCAAAGGCCAGTGAAAATCCTGAAGGGCTAGTGAAATTTGTTTGAAGCACTACAGATTAAGATATGTCACTAGCCCGACGAGCACTTCGGGCTTGTTAAGATTTCTAGCAAGCGTCTACCCCTGTTATATAACCCATTAAGGTAAATATAGGCACTGCCATTTTTTTATATATTTGCACATATGTATACGCCACTTGTATATGTTATATAAACCATATTGAGCTTAAATATAAACAGTGTCATATTTACCATACTAGCACATGTGTACATATCACTTGTATAGTATATAACCCATAAAGTTAAATATAGGCACTGTCATATATATTATATTTACACATATGCACATATCACTCTTATCCAACAACCATTGATTCTGCCCAAGATCCTTTATCTCTGTTTTTATAATAAAACAACGGCAAAGTGAATTTTTATCAGCATGCACATATTGACAATGAAAATCTTTTCACATTATCAGAAATTTACAGGGACGAAATAATACGTATTACCATCATAGATATTGATGAAGCGTGATTGTTCATGTACTGGTTCCATTATGAGTGATTCATGAATCATTTGAGTAACATGGAATACAGGATTTTGGGGAAATACAAATTCTGTGAAAAAAAAAAAAGAGAGAAAAGCAAAAATTTGATATCCAACTACTAGCATATTTACTTGTTTTGTTCCAGAGAGTCACTAAGCTGTAGAGGGAGGGCCTCCGAGAGTTCTGGTTCGCTGTCACTGGAGGGGGGCGTGTTGCTGTTGTGACACTGGGCGGAACTCTTCTGCACTGGGTAGCCAATCAGCTTGATGTAGCCCTCGCTGTCCTCGTGTAACCGCACCTCAATCAAACCTAAACAGGAGCAGATGTTCAGTAGAAATAGAAACTTTCAAAGGGGATTTGATCATGCCACGGGGCAATAATCAACACTTTTCCCTTTCCATACAATTTATACCTAATCAACACTGGAAGATTTTTCAGCAATTTTCAGTATATTTCAATAATCGCTGACATTATTAAATCTTATACTCCTTTATACATATACATTTTATATGTATAAAGGAGTATAAGATTTAATAGTTAAAACAGTCACTGGTTAATTTTATTATGAAATGGTCGCTTAACAATTTAGCCAGAGATATCTATAATGCAACCCTATTGAAGCGAAAGAATTATCTTTTTGGAGTATAATAATTTGAAAGTAACAAAGATATTAATGGCCCTAGACCAGGAAAGTTGTTATTTAGCACAATTAATTACATGAGGACAGAAACCTATTTTTTCCTTGACAATGTTTCCGGAGTATAAAGCTATTTTCACCACATGTGGTTACAACGTTTCTCAATAAGGAAAATGATCAGGTTACTTCCTGTTGCTATTTCAACTTTCATTTGTGAATTGAAAAATTATGTATTTCAAATTTGTTTATACTGCCATCTGCAATTCCAGGAATTTTCAGGGAACAAAATATTTCTGCAACAATTAAAGATTTTACAAGCACTTAATGATGAAAAGGCGTTCATATAAACTTATGTTACCGACTATAAGAGGAATATTTTATTCCAGAGACACGTGGTTCAATTCTATTCTCCTCTGTTGAAATTCTCCATTCTATCTTTGTATTATCAATGATATTCAATTATACTAAAACTGTTACATGACCAAAAACTGAAACTAATGTTTTACATATCTGCTTGTTAATGTTATCAATCTTAATCACAACTAACAAAGTAGCATAACATATTCATATTACAAAAATTAATTTACAAACTCAATTCATGCTGACTTCATTCAACAAAAATAATTCCTGGAATATGTTATAGATATGCAGATAAAAGGTTTTCTAAGTCAGTAACAATTCCTTTAACCCTTAGTTCGGGGTGGAAATAGTACAATAATATTATTATATCCTTGCAGGCAAACCCCGGAAAGGACAATGATAAATTTACAAATATGACATACAATGTCTTCCTCAAGCTCTTGTGAGTGACAAGTGAGTCCCTCAATAAGTAAGCAAATACTACACACAAAAACTTTGAGTCAAAGTCCAAATTTTAGGAGTATTTGATGCAGGACTCCGGGGTAAATTTATCACTGAAGGTATTTAGTTTTTCCTCACAGTCTATCAATACTGATGAGATGCTGGCTAGCGACTCCCAGTCGGAAATTCGCCTGGCAGTTTCAATAAGTGCCTAAGACAAAACCAAGCACCAAGTTAGTGGGTCTAAATATTCCATCACTAGGGCTAAAAGGGGTAATACAGATTATAGCAAATTGAGGGCTAAGTTCAACAATGTTAAACGTGGTGGTAGGCCTCATTTATTATCGGATGTTGACTATTGGCCTGACCCCACGTTTAACCGATGAAGGCTATTTTCTCGGCGCAAAATTCCAACGCTGGAATAAGGTTTAAGTAGAGGGTAGTCAATACAAGTCATGTTTGAGAGTTTCAATCGGCAAAACAAAAACAGCTATGATGAATATAATGACATGAACTTGTTGACAAATGATTAAACTATGCATATATGTTAGGTTTGTAATTTGTCATGAACATTTTCAGTGATTTTGAAGCCAATTTCGTTCCGATGATCACAGCATTGGAATTTTGCGCCGAGAAAATAGCCTTCATCGGTTAAACGTGGGGTCAGGCCAATAGTCAAAATCCGATAATAAATGAGTCCTACCACCACGTTTAACATTGTTGAACTAATTGAGGGCTATGTCTGAATCATTGCATGATAATTCCATGTTTCCTCTCTTACTACAGTTACTAGAGATGGGTGGTTTTACCGGTATACTGGAAAACCGTTTTTTTCTATCAAGTGGTACGTAACACGGTATGTTGGAGAAAAACGGGGGTTTTATCATCAGAAAAAATTACCTTTTTCAGAATATTTGTCAGAAAATTTAATATCTTTCTAATAAAAGTAACTATTCTTTAAATGGTTCTTTGAACTGTTGTTATCTGATGAAGTTTGAATGTAATACATCTCTAATGAAAGTGTCTGCAATTTGCTAACTGATTGGAATAACTGATTAACTATATATACTATAATGAGAGTCATTCGATAATCATTGATGTAATGTTTTGTGGAATATATAATTTAAAGCCTTTTGTATCAATCATATTCATCTTCTATGAGCCTACAGATAAGATAACACTAGAACATGATAGTTCAACAAGACCTGTTGCAAAACTCATATCAAGAATCAAAATAGCCATTTTTGTTTATCATAACCATTGACTGAAAGGGTTACAAGCTGTTAAGTCAACAAATTTAGCGCAATAAATGCTCAAAAACCAAAACAAACAAAAAATACTTGAAAGTTTCACTTTCCTAAATGGTCAAGAAATGCAATTTATAAAAAATATATTATGAATGTGAAGGTCTCTCCATTAGTTATAACAGAAATTTAGGTGGCAGAAATATCAAAAATTGTTGATTGGTCTGCTGTAATCTTGCTAAGAAAAATATCCAACAGTAGGTTGGGATTAGGGCATGTGAATTTTTGCCTTCTGAGAGTCTTTAAAATTACAGTACCTATTTCTCCAGCATCATAAAATAGTGCTATTGTTTCACATTTCTTTTCCCAAAAATATGGGAACGTCATATATTATTTTTACATTAAAAGTTAAAAACATTTTTATTTCTGCGGAAATTTACGCCATTTCCAAAAAGTAAGAAGCGTCAAAATACATTAAAATGTCAGAAATAAAGTTTATTTTTTTCCAGTAAATGTGTGGGAAAAAAGAATTTTAGGATTACTCAACAATGAGAAACTGCTTATGTCGAGGTTAAAAATAAGGTCTTACTTGAGCATAAAGAGAAAACAGGAAAAGGATAGGATTATCTAATTGCTTTAGATATCAGAACACAGAGAGATAAAATATTTAGAAACATATTTACAACCTTTTCTTATCAATCTCTTTTAGCATATTCAGCAAATTATGAGAGTAATGACTGGAGGCAGAGTATTTGTGGCCAAGCATAAACCTTAATTTTTATACAGAATCCACGATCACAATCCTTTGAAGATTAGTCGACACCATAAATGTTTTTATGAGAATTGCTACAATGAAACACAAATTTATAGCAATTTATGGAATTTAAAAATAGTCAAATTAATTCAATTGTTAGAACTGTCCTTTTTAAAAGTATTTCTCAAAAAATTACTATGCTTAGAGACAGGTCGTGTGAGTGACGGTAATCCCTTCACTATTAATCTGTCTCTGATATGAATCAAGCAAATATCTGTCATATTAATGTCACTCCTTGAAAGAATAAACTTTTATAAAGAAACTATTATCTTTCATAATCACAGTGTGTCATTAATCTGGTTTTACTTTATCTTAGATATAAAGAATGAAACAGGTCTGAAAGTAAAACAAGAGTTTTAGAAGCTGACGTATACCAACAGTCTTGTTCCTAGGTGAATAGCTTAGGGGGTTATTTAAGAAAATTTTGAACAGATGGGACCATTTGTTATAGTTATGCAGCCTACTTTTCAAAATTTAAAGGGACACCAAGCCAAAAGCAAAGGCAAATTTCCCCAAGACCCCCTCTAGAAACACTACACCAATATATATTTGGAAAAAAAATTTCAAAGGAACATCAGGCTTTTCTCACGAGTCGAACAAAATTTCATCAAAATCAACCTACTCACTTATACTTATAATTATGTAGTTTTGGTGCTGCTAAGCACTCCGCGAGACCGTATAGGTCCATACTTCCAGTGTTCAGGTACCCATATAAACAGCTGGTTGACTGAGTACAGTGTGGATGAAGTGCCTTGCCCAGGGACAGTATGAGACCAAGGTCACCCATTTTTGGTGTCTCCACCGGGATTCAAACCCGAACCTTTTAGGTGGGAGGCCAGCACACTAACCACAACACCACTGTGCTCCATACATACATATAAACCTAAGGTGTCATATTTGTGTCATTTTGGAGGTCATTCTTTTCTCAGGTAAACCTTCTTTCAAGGCCATACAGAAATCTCTTGGGCATTCTACAGAATATCCCTGGCAGTGAAAGTAGACTTTAACGAGAATTGTAAATTCCGGAATAACCTCATTTGATGTTTTAATTTCAATCACAGAACCAATCGAAAATAATTGTAAGTTAAAATTTCACACTTGACATGATGAGATTTCATTTTTAACCAAAACCTCGAGAGAGAGTGTTATATAATTTACATATAGAACATAAACTGGAAAAACAGGACGAAACTGCTCCAAAATTGCTTGCTTGCTATAATGAGGAATGTCAAACCGTATTAGCTGTTGTAGCCAATTAACAGGAATAACAACTTGTTAAAAAGAAATCCAGGATTGGATCAAAAGGTATATCCATCAATATTTTGTGACTCTCAGTTAAAGCTTTAATGACTTCCACACAGGAATGGTACAGCACACTTTAATCTAGCAGGTTAAGGGTTGTGAGCAGAGGAACTTTCAAGATAGTAACTCCTAAAGGTAAAATCATTGAATAGAATTGACAGATTTACTCTGATCAATTCCAAGTGTTGTATTTCCAAGTGACAGGAGAAGTTTACAAGATGAGATGTAAGAAGAATTGATTTGACAGGGTCAATACCTCCGTGATCCAGACAATTGGTAAACATGATCTCTCTCACGTGTTGCTCTTGTCTCCGCATGCCACATAATCAATGCTTTCAGTCATAGCTTGATAGAAGGGATCAACACAATTTACATCTAAAACAAGCACCTTGGTACCAGTGTTCACCGAACATTGCAGTGGTTCACTCCCCCCCTCCCCCCCCCCTCCTGTACCACTTTTGAATTTTGTTCCAATACTTCTTGATAAAATAACACAATTTATAACATTTGGCACATGTGACCTCCAACTGCAAAATAGATCCATCTTCAGAGCTCCCAACAGTCTCATCTCTCCAGGAATGTGCAACCATACTTTCTCTACAACTCACCTCTGTACTGTGGGGTGAACTCCTTGAGCTCTTCTGGCAGTGTCTCGTAGAACAGCTGCTCTCGGGGGATGAGGGGCTTGCACAGCGTGTCCTCATTGTAGCGGAGCATGGAGTGGTGACCGCTCACCTGGTGGTCAAACGGCTCAAGCTGGACAGGCCTCATTATGTTGCTCTCCATCACGTGTTCTGGCATACTGGACCTCACACTGACACATCAAACACTGCAGCAGTCGTCACCAAACCTGGAACAACCACACTGACACATCAAACACTGCAGCAGTCGTCACCAAACCTGGAACAACCACACTGACACATCAAACACTGCAGCAGTCGTCACCAAACCTGGAACAACCACACTGACACATCAAACACTGAGCACATAAAATCTCTACATGAAATAGCTTTTCAGGTCATGACGTCTGTGACCTATATTTGGGGTCGCAGGATCACAAAATCTACAATTTAGAATCCTCATTGGCTAAGGACTCAGTGTGCACACAACTTTTCAGCTCTCTAGACCTTTTGGAACTGGAGAAGAAGATGAAAATTGGTTTTTAAGGTTGTGACCCCTGTGACCCCAATTGAGGTCATGGGGTCACAAAATCTACAATTTAGAATCCTCATTGGCTAAGGAGTGTGCACACAACTTTTCAGCTCTCGAGACCTTTTGGAACTGGAGAAGAAGATGAAAATTGGTTTTTAAGGTTGTGACCCCTGTGAATCCATTTGAGGTCACGGGGTCATGAAATCTACAATTAAGAATCCCCATTAGCGAAGGAGTCTGCACACAACGTTTCAGCTCTCTAGACCATTTGGAACTGGAGAAGAAGATGAAAATAGGGCCTTTCAGGCCAGATGAGCTAAAAACTGCTGGCAAAATAAAAAATTTACTGGCCAATATTTGGTCAATTGACCTGCACCAACATTCTCAACCTGTCATTCAGTATATGTCACTGATTTCTAGAAATATTGTCTGTCAACCTCTGGGCTTATTCCATTTAAAAAATACTTCAAAACTTTGTACATGATATTGAATGTATAAAGATTTAAGCTCAAACATAAATATGGCTTGTTTAGTTTCAATCTATCTATGATAGCAATCAGTAACATCAGTAACAATGTGTATCCGACTTGAACACCTGTTACTTCTCATTGTATTTGATGTTAAATGTTATTTCCATCTGCAAAGATTTATTTTTCATATTTTCACGTGATGTAGGCAGATGTTGCTTCTTTATTTCAATCAAAAAGCATTGGAACAAATGTTGGACAAAAAAATTATACCTTTATAAAATTTGCCAGTCTAGTTGAACTAATGAAGCTAGATGGTGGATGATGGAAGAATAGATGGGTGAATGGATGAATGTGTTTATCAATGGATGAATTGGTTGATCAGGGGTGATCGAACTATCGACTCATCACGATAGTTGCAGTGTCAATAGTACACCATCGATAGTTATTATTAAAAACAATCAATAGTATTGATAGCACGGCTAACTATCAAAACCTTCAATAGTTACAGTTTAATAGCAGTAGTTATACTTCTTTTTCACTTCGGAAGAAGTAATTTCAAAGTAAAGACAATAAAACACTGTTTATCATCCAAAACTGGTTCCTACAGTAGATATCGCTTGTGTGGGATCAAGCGATATCTACATTGTCGATATCGCTACAATCAAATCGTCATAATCCTATTACATCATCAGTTAATGACATATCACAAGACTTTGACATCACTAAGAACACTGCTAACAATGCTATCACAAAGTTGATGACGTAACAATGCTATGCCGCCATAATGCTGATGACGTCACAATGCTATGACCTCACTGAGATCACTGCTGGCAGTTTTGTGTTCATTCTTTTGCTAATAATTGTTGAAAAAAGATTTTGAATTATAAATAAAATCTCACACTCGTGTCTTCTGATATCAAATATATCAACACTCGTTGATTAAAATGAAAATATCCTCGGCAAGCCTCGGATATTTGTAACTTTAATCAACTTGTGTTGATATATTTGATATCAGAAGACACTTGGGTGAGATTCTCTATTTATTCTAGAATTGTTTCTATTTCGTTAATGATAAACTATTTAAGTAGCTATCACAATAGTCCCTTGTCGCACTATTGTCACTCCTAGGGTTGGATGGGTTGTCATGTCACAAAGCAGATTTACCTGTTCACAAACAATATGAGCAGATTTACCTGTCCTTGAACGATATAATTAACACAAAGCAGATTTACCTGTCCATGAACGATATGAACACAAGGCAGATTCACCTGTTCATGAACATCATGAACACAAATCAGATTTACCTGTTCATGAATGACAGGAACACAGTGCAGATTTACCTGTTCATAAACAACATGAACAAAAGCAGATTTACCTGTTCATGAACAACATTAACCAGAGCAGATTAACCTGTTCATGAATAACAGAAACACGGCAGATTTACCTGTTCATGAATACAAAGCAGATTTACCTCAAATTACCTGTCAATAAAAGATATGCACACAAAGCAGATTTACCTCTTCATGAACGAGAGGAAAACAAAGCAGAGTTGTATGCTTGTGTCAGCTACTGTACAGTCCTGATGTGACCTATCCATTAGTGAAGATGAACAAGTGAAGCTAGAGCACAGCTGGTTAAGGTGCACGCCACAACACACGGTTATCTCATCTAAACACTCACTGGACATGTGATCATGTTTTATGTATGCTTTTTCGGTGATATATGTAGGACAACATTGATAGAAGTTTATACATTCACAGTCAATCATGGCTCAAAGGATCAGTGGTGGACCCAGAAAATGTGTACATGTAAATTTGAAGGATGCTAAACGTAGAACCATCCTCGGTTACCCAGGGTTTTATATATATACTCCCATGGGAAATTTCATCAGAGAAATCTGTACTCAAATTACCCACCCTTGGCCGGCGTGAGCCAATCAAACCACTACCCAGCTTGGACCTGCAAGCCAACGACAATTCATATCACTTCGTTATAAAGCACAGGAGGTCATTTTGTTAGCCTTCCGTCATCAGTTATCTCCCTTGACCATTTCCGTCTTATCGTATTGAGTACTTTCTTTGGTTACTGACTTTTCGTCACGCCAGCCAAGGGCAGGTAATTTGAGTACAGATTTCGCTGACAGAGTTTCCCATGGGTGATATAGTGGAGAGTAACGGAGCATATATAAAACCCTGGGTAACCGAGGATGTACTTAGGCCCTTTTCACTGAGTAAACCCACCATCTTTGAACATTTCTGGATCTGCTAATGAGGATTATTAATAACAAAGGTTTTGGGTTTTTTTTTATGAAGGTCGATATTCTTCTTGGGTTATAGATGCAGTATGGCATATACTACAATGAGATGGAAAAGTGCTTGGTTTATTGAAAGAACTGATTGATCTTTAACAAGATCGTCTTCACCTAGGGTTGAATAATCTTTTACATATTAATAAGTGATGGATGTACAGCAGTCAGTCACAGATCTTTGTCACAGCAAATGTTGACAGTTGATATTGATTGTTTATATAGGAAGCAAGCCACTGAATTTTTCATGATTATTGAATGAGTGAAAAGTAAGAACTAAGTACGTCAGTCACCTTAACCCTGGCTCATTGTAAGTCTTAATTATTCACCTGTGGAAGACACTGCAGTGCAATAATTATACGGCAATATTAAACCAGTGTAATACTGCTACAACTATGACGTCACATTAGTGTGCACTTGTGACGTCACAGTGGTCATGAGGTGAGGTGAGGTGAGTTGGGGTTTAACGCCGCGTTCAAGAGTATTTCACTTATATCGCGGCTGCTAGTATTACGGCAGGGAGATAGCCCCCAATGTCATGTGGCTATGCATTGCGGTGAAACCTGCGAGCAACGGCTGGAACTAGCGAACCATGGGTGGTACTACGCTGAAATTCAGTGTAGCATTGTACCCAAACCTTACTGATGTAGAACTGTTCTCTACTGCAGATAAAGTTGCTGCCTTCATCACATTCCACCTGATGAAGGAGTGAGTATGTACTCCGAAACGTCATGTATTTTCACATTAAAGAAGTTGTTATCCAGAAAATCTTCCTGTTCTTATCAAGTCATTAGCTCAATTAATGATAATGGTATTAAATGGAAGGTCGTTTAGTATCCTCTATTTATCATTTACCCTTGAACTTAGCAGGGACAAAACAAGAAGTATTATTTCTCCATACTATTAAAGGCAAACATATCATTTTTCAAAATATTTTATTTGGCTTTGATACGTGCCTAAATACCATATATGTGGATTTAAGTTTAAATAATTTCACTCTCCAAATATTTGATAATTGAACAGCAGCCTTTTACATATACAAAAACTGAAACTACACACCCTGTTTACATATTTATATGACCTATTTAACATTACCACCCATATGTATTCTTTGGTCTGTTAAAAGTTTCCTAAATTACATTTGACCAATTGACTCACACCAGCCGTGATATGCTGTCCCTTTTTTATCAGAAATCACTATCTTATATTGTCACTATAATGACTCGACTTGTATTAAAACAGTAATTGCCAGCAAAAGTCAGTAGTTCTTGATAGAACAACACCATATATATAGTGAATCCAACAAACTGAATGTCACTTTGTTGTTCTTTTGAACACTCTTTATTTTTTGACTTACACACTCTTTATTCTTGACTTGCACACTCTTTCTTTTTGACTTACACACTCTTTATTTTTTAGTTATAATTCCTCAAAGTAAACCATTTACAAGATGTTTACAATTTCTTGCTGTTATAATTTGATAAAGACACAAGCCATGTAAGGCAATGCTAAATTTATCACAATCTATATTTGCAAATGCACATAAGCCTTCATCCCCTAAATTTTGTCTACACACAAAATAGCTGTACATACAATAAATGTACTGACACCTGACTGAGAGTGCCCTTGTGTTTGGGGTCAACTGTTTAGGTGGTGTGTTCTACTTTTGACATTGTGTCATAGCATATCGTGGAACATGTCGGTTGATAAAGGATGTTGTTTTGGATTGCAGTAATCAAGATAGTGTAATATGTTAGATGGTATGGTATGTAGATGTGTAATATGGTGTGGTGAGGTGTCATATGGTAAGGTGAGATGTGGTGAGGTGTGGATATGGTGAGATATGGTGAGGTGAGGTGTGATATGGTGAGGTTAGGTGTGATATGGTGAGGTGAGCTGTGATATGGTGAGGTGAGCTGTGATATGGTGAGGTGAGCTGTGATATGGTGAGATGAGGTGTGATATGGTGAGGTGAGGTGTGATATGGTGAGGTTAGGTGTGATATGTTGAGGTTAGGTGTAATATGGTGAGGTGAGGTGTGATATCATATGGTGAGGTTAGGTGTGATATGGTGAGATATGGTGAGGTGAGGTGTGATATGGTGAGATATGGTGAGGTTAGGTGTGATATGGTGAGATATGGTGAGGTGAGGTGTGATATGGTGAGGTTAGGTGTGATATGGTGAGGTGAGGTGTGATATGGTGAGGTGAGCTGTGATATGGTGAGGTGAGCTGTGATATGGTGATGTTAGGTGTGATATGGTGAGGTGAGGTGTGATATGGTGAGGTGAGGTGTGATATGGTGAGGTGAGGTATGAGGTGCAGTATGGTGAGATGAGGTGTGATATGGTGACATGAGATGTGATATGGTGAGATGAGGTGTGATATGGTGAGGTGAGGTGTGATTGGTGAAGTAAGGTGAGGTGAGGTGTGATATGGTGAGGCAAGATGAGGTGTGATATGGTGAGGCAAGATGAGGTGTGATATGGTTAGGTGAGGTGTGACATGGTTAGGTGAGGTGTGATTGGTGAAGTAAGGTGTGATATGCTGAGGCAAGATGAGGTGTGATATGGTGAGATGAGGTGTGATATGGTGAAGTGAGGTGTGATTGGTGAAGTAAGGTGAGGTGAGGTGTGACATGGTGAGGCAAGATGAGGTGTGATATGGTGAGGTGAGGTGTGACATGGTGAGGTGAGGTGTGATTGGTGAAGTAAGGTGAGGTGAGGTGTGATATGCTGAGGCAAGATGAGGTGTGATATGCTGAGGCAAGATGAGGTGTGATATGGTGAAGTGAGGTGTGATTGGTGAAGTAAGGTGAGGTGAGGTGTGATATGGTTAGGCAAGATGAGGTGTGATATGGTGAGGCAAGATGAGGTGTGATATGGTGAGGTGAGGTGTGACATGGTGAGGTGAGGTGTGATATGGTGAGGTGAGGTGTGATATGGTGAGGCAAGATGAGGTTTGATATGGTGAGGTGAGGTGTGACATGGTGAGGTGAGATGTGATTGGTGAAGTAAGGTGAGGTAAGGTGTGATATGCTGAGGCAAGATGAGTTGTGATATGGTGAGATGAGGTGTGATATATTGGATTGCAGTAATCAACATAGTGTAATATGTTAGATGGTATGGTATGGTACAAAAAGTACAAGGGATAAAGTGTGAGGAGGTAATCTTGTTTGTATAATTAACACGGAGTCTATTGTATATATTTTCAGAATTTTAACTTGATTATATTAACACATATTTGGAACAAGTGAGATTTTATAATTCTAGAAACCAAAAAAGACCGACTGTACATGTATAACATATAGTACATGTTGTAAGTTGTACTATGTTCTAGCGTTCTTATACCGGAACATTAAATCTGGCCGAACCCTGTCACATCAAAGTGCTGCAAAAACATCAAGGTGCAATATGTTGAGAATGATGGCCTAATTATTCAGCAGTAGATCCGGGAGGTGACATGTGCGACTGACAAGCATAAACACACCAGGAAGCACTTGACATACTCCATTGACGCTCATCACAGCAGCACCTCGTACCACTGGCATTTCCTAAACTTCGCACTTCATGTCAAGGTCATTTTGATGAATTTCATGATTATTTGACAACATATTTTAGTATTATTAAAAATAATTATGCTGCTGATTTATAAGAGCCAAAAGATGCTAAGTGGCCGATTTATAGGAATCACAATGAATCATCTGGGACTGACCACTGCCTATCGCAGGTTACTTGAAGGCCTACAGATCAAAGGTGAAGTTAAGATGTACTGGTAGTCGGTAGGTTACTATTGAAGAAACTTCCTCTGTAGGTTTGAATGAGTGAGTTGGTGTTTAACGCCGCTTTCAAGAGTATTTCACTTATATCACGGCTGCTAGTATTACGACAGGGAGAAAGCCCGCAACGCCATGTGGCTATGCTTTGCGGTGAGACCTGCGAGCATCGGCTGGAACTAAGGAACCATGGGTGGTACTACGCTGAAATTCAGTGTAGCATTGCACCCAAACCTTACTGCGTGTAGAACAGTTCTCTACTACAGACAAAGTTGCCGTGTCTGTAGGTTTGGATGTTGTTTTTATTACTTTTGTTTTGAAAATAAGTAAATACAGAATTTGACCAATTACTGCAATACGAACCCCACCAAACTCATTGCACCTTTTCACTTCTATATGTCACAACAAGTTCTGCCAATCAATCCTACAATGGAACCAGTCCAACAATAACATTAGAGTCTACTGTAAACAACCTTTAACAGTAATACATTCAAAGCTAATGTTTCCATTCAGGATGATAAGAATATCATAATAAGCCATTCTATACGGTTGCTGTTGCTCATTTTAGCTTTGTCATGTCCAGGAGTTAGTCTTGTTCAAGGCCCTATTATACTGAACGACTAAAAATAACTACCGGTATGGACACAACCAACACTACAGTCACTAATAACAAGCTTCACAACTAAACAAGACTATACAATAACAGGCGGTCATTAAACAGTAGGGGGTGGAATAATGGTTCACCTGTTTTGAGGACCATTTTTTCAGGTGACCATCTGGTTATATTTTTGTTAAATTTAGACAAACTCTATCACATGAAATGCTTGAACTTGCACTTTTTCAAGTGTTTAAGTTGTCTCGTCTGGTTTTGAATAATTATTATTTTGCGACAAAACAAAGGTCAAATGTGTATACATATATCAGGAATAATGTTGGGAAAGTGTGCCTTGAGGATTAAAAGTTTGCAATAAATGTATTCATAATTTAATTCAACAAAGGTGACATTAATTTAATGCTTTGGGAAACATTTGTGATGATTTAAACATGAAATGCTTTATTACATGACATATACATATTTTTTAAATGACAGACAAAAGATTCTTTACAACACTTTACTTTGAATATATATCATTTACTTTACTTTCGAACATTTAAATTCAGAAAAACATCACATGTACATGACACATAAGTGGATCTTATTGCTAACACCTTGGCAGGATAAAGAATTTATTTTTAAGAATAAGAACTTAAAGAATTTTTCACAAAGTCAATCCCCCAATTTTACCATACTGGTAATACAAAAACTGATGTATTACTAGTTTTCTGCAGTTATTGTCATAAAATCATCTCAGAATGGTTTAATTATTACGTAATTCAATAATACGTCTAGACCAAGAACAGTGTGACAGATGCGGGAATATTATGGAGTTATGTATTTGTGGCGTCAAGTCAAGAAAAGGATAAGAAACTTACAAAGAGGGGCGAGTTGAAGAAAAGAGGACAAAGGGGTTTATGGTGATTAGCATATGTTCATCTATAAGCATTTTTTAATTTATCAGTGATAAGCAATTCTAAATGGCCAATTTATAGGAATCACAACTAATAAACAAAAGAATTAAACCAGGATTACTTGCTAAAGATTATCCAGGAATTAAGCAGGACTTGCTGGTAAACAGTTAAGCATAAGGATATATTATGCATGTATGTGAAAACTTATAAAACAATGGAGTATTATTGTTGAGATTAATGTAGAAAATTCACATCGGTATTCACATGTTATTGATACCAGCAAGACTAGTTCCATAGGTTGGATAAAAAGATATCTTTAGCACATCCCTTTGAGTTGTCGCAAGGGTCAGTATGCATTTTCTAAAAGTGCATATATGGCCCGATGCGTGTGGAAGATGTAGAAAGAGGGGTCAGAGTAATTTTTTTGGAAACATAACTCTAGGGGGGCATGTTTATAACTCATTTCAGTTGAAACATATAACTAAGGGTAATACTTGATTGCTCTTTATTTGAAAATGTAACAAGCAAAAAAGTGAGCGTGGCTCACTAATACCCCCGACTGTTTAAGTTTGACATTTTTATTTTACTTAAAGAGAGAGGTGTCTGCACACCTAAGGATTGATAAGCTTTGAAATGTAATTGCTAAGATTAAACTGTTTGTGAAAATGGTAGGACAAGTCTCGATCTTCATGTGAAAAAGGTGGTTTAAGTCAAAATAGGAATAAAAGTAACTTGAAAAGGTATTGGTAATATAATACACTACTGCTATTACCACTGATTTCAACTTTATTTTGGAAATTAGTCCATCATAATGATTCATTCGAGTGACTTTAAACAACAGGTACATGGAAGCACACCCCTGAAGGCACAGTGAGAGATATAAAGCAGTTTATGGCTGAAAGGAAAGAAAATTTAACTTTTCCCAAAATATAACCAGTGGAAATATAAAATAGTAAAATTAACGAGAACACAGAAGTAGCTTTTGATGAAAGTTACATGAAAAAGAAAATGATGAAGTCAACAAATCACAATACAGAAGTAGCTTCATTCATTCTAGCTATGATAAAGTAAAAGAATATAAAAAATCGCCAAAAATTAAAAAATTCACCAAATCGTGTTACATTTTGCAATGCACCTCTCCTAGTGGTGAAGGAGACATGTGCCAAATTTGAAAAGGATGAGATGAATAGTTTTTCTGTAATCGATCGGACAAAAAATGCTCAGAATTTGACTAAGTTAAAAAATAAAAAAAATCGCCAAAAATTCAAAAATTCACCAATTCGGTTTAAATTTCGCACTGCACCTCTCCTAGTGGTGAAGGAGACATCTGCCAAATTTGAAATGGATGAGATGAATAGTTTTTCTGTAATCGATCGGACAAAAAATGCTCAGAATTTGACTAAGTTAAAAATATACAAAAATTCGACAAAAATTCAAAAATTCACCAATTCGTTTTAAACTTCGCACTGCACCTTTCATAGTGGTGAAGAAGACATGTGCCAAATTTGAAAAGGATGAGATGAATAGTTTTTTTGTAATCGATCGGACAAAAAATGCTCAGAATTTGACTAAGTTAAAAAATATAAAAAATCGCCAAAAATTAAAAAATTCACCAATTCGGTTTAAACTTTGCACTGCACCTCTCCTAGTGGTGAAGAAGACATGTACCAAATTTAAAAAGGATGAGACGAATAGTTTTTCTGTAATCGATCGGACAAAAATTGTCTTCGGACGGAAGGACAGACGGACGGACGGACGGACGGAAGGACGGACGGACGGACGGAATCGTTGGTATAACTATATACCCCCAACCGTTGGTCGGGGGTATAATAAAGGGAAGTGATTCATTTGAATTATGAGTGAGGAAGTATTTGCTACAGTTTGACATGCCATTATTGACCAGTGTAATGATTATAAATTAATAATTTATAATTTGTTACATTGTTGAATTTCTGATATCAATATATATGTTTTATTAATAATATATTAAAAAATTAGTAAAATATAACGTTTTTTCTCATTTTGCATAAGCAAAAAAACAATATGGCAGGTAACTCCTGTTGAAAGAACTCTCACACTTCAAAGAACACAGACAATCTTTGGATACATGTAACATTCCCAATTTTACGTTTTACCTTTCAGTGTTCAGAAATTTAGAGAAGGACAAATAGACACCACAAATCTTTGTTCTCAGACTACATACAAACTGTGTTATTTTATTGTAGGCCTACTCTTCACAAATTTATCAACATTTACAGAAATTATTCTCTAAAGTTGGTGTTTAATTTCATTAAAAATTGTAAAAAAAAACACTTCTGAATGCATTTAAGACTGTCAAAACACCAGAAAAAACATCTTTTTCCTCGTTACATTGGCAATTATTTCGACATAGCATGTCGCAAGAAGGAATATCAAATTTAGCACATTATCAATTCAGGGTAAGCTCCAAGAATAAATAGTAGTTGCTACCGGTAAGAAAAAAAGATGGTTTTGATTGTGAAAAAGACTTACAGTTGAAAAATTTTCAATACAAAACATTTCATGACAGTCACTTTGTTTTGATTTTCACATTCCTCTAGATATTTGTAGATTATTTATTAGTCGTCAATTTTAGATACATTCTAAATATTCAGATTAAAATTTGAGCAGTATCGGTAAGTATTCAGAGAAGCAGAAATCATGTTGTCATTTCCTGAAAAATGATCAGTTAGTGGTTTGACAAGCCGGTCGCGATTACATAGGATCTGACCTGTACAGAACTGTACTGTAGTGTATACAATGAATATGGTGAGTTGAAAATGTGTCAAAAAAATATGGTAAAAAGACTTTTACTTTTATGTTTGTGATAATAACCAAAGTTAGTCACCTAAATATCAAATGCTATTCTATTTAGGAGGTTTAGGGCCTCAAAACACACAAATTTACCTGATATGAATGACTGTATTTTCCCAATCACTTCCAAAATGGCCTCAGCTGATCGACTCTTGATAAGGGGCGGTAACTCTAAATAATCACCCGAATGTGTCTAAAAAATAGCATAGGAGAGGAAAGGCATGCGGGCTATTCACAGTAATTTACACTAACACTTGCCGCACGTGCTAAGATAACGGTACCAGAAACAGCTTTCTGAAGGTCAATTCTATTATGTTTAGAGCTAGTGCAATAATTAATCCAATCATTAGGTTGTTCTAACCTTAACAAAATGCTAAAAAAATATTGATAAAGAATAAAATAGTTAACAACGTGAATAATAAAAATCCGTTCCAGACACATTTTCCCCCATTCATTCTATATCAAAGAATTTATGATAAATATTTCCTATATATATAGTTAGCATAATATGGGGAAATGTTAATGTACTGTACATTAATGTCGTGTTTTAACAGGGACTATATAGGCCTATATCAACTCTAATTAAATATTAGAGTCGCCTGCATGGTGTTACGTATGATATGTGATCTCTGATTATACGTTATAAGTTATAAATCATTTTAAATGTAGACATGCGTTAATCCTTTAGTGAGAGAACATGTGAAAGAATTGCTGAAAAGTGAAAATAAGGGATGGTTGGTAAATGGTAAACATGCATGCATGTCTTGCTCTACCGGGGGCACCTGTCATTCACTTCATTTTTTCAATTTAAAATGAATTAAAAAACACATATAACCGTATGTATTATTTATACACGTTCAGACCTAAACATAATTTATATTTCTATATAATTCTCAATATGATTCAATGAATTAAATGAACGATGGTTTACATACAAACCAACAGACTTCTCACAACTTATGACATACGCTGCGACTTTTGTTATGGATTAAACATATGAACCTACGCCATATATTCGTTGACCTTATCGCACTAACCGACACGTAATTTATATGTGTAGTGAGGTTTACAAAGATGAACATGTTCAACCCTTATCTTCATTGGTATAACGCACTTAGTGACGTATGATAGAAGTAGTAACTACTAGTGTCCGTTTATTATCAGTAGAGAGAAGAATCGAACTATCGATTATCCGTATCGATTTATGAGGGAGCGGTGTAAAAATATTTGCCGAATATCGACACTCCCTCTGTAAATACTATGATCTGATATTCCTTGAATCGATACTTGGAACATGAGACCCCTTCAACATAAAGCTGAGAAAGGCAATCGTTGACAATAAGTACAAATCATTGTAAATGTATACAGCTTCGTACTATGATTCATAAAAATGATATTTAAGAATAATTCATATTTTTTAATACAATGTTCTGAAACCCACAACTGCTGATTTTTACATCTTCATGTCCATTCATTTAAATGATCAAAATCAAATACGCACCTTTAAATATTAAAATCTAAGTATATACGTGTAAATACATTTAAAATTGAAATATAACCAATCAAATATTGATTGTCGTTTTATAATCAATAAACATATATAGTGGTATACTCCAGGGAAATATTGTTATTTAAATTGTATATGAATGTAGATAACGATATAAGGATATGCAGTTTCGTAAATGAATCTTAATGATACATTTATCAAAGATAATGAATGCTATTTTTTTCTTAATGCATCACAACTCCACCCGTTGCTATCATACATCATGTAATATAGAATATGATGGATTAATTCACCAATATAATATACTTTGGACGTCTATTTGTATACATGGAAACATAAACACTGACATTTTTATGAGTTCCAGAATGGTTTTAAAATGGCTTGTTTACCTTACATTCCCAATATAAACTTTGCTTAATTATGACACGATATGCATACACACCATAGAAACATATACAATAACATTTTTATGAGGAAAATTATTATATAGTGGTATGATGTACCTTACACTCCAATATGCAGTCTACTTTGGTGTAGATTTAAAAATAATTATAGAATGACGCAAGGACCTCATATTTCGATAATATCCCGGATACAGCGTGCATTCTTTATATAAAAACAGAATAGTACTTGATGAAGAAAGAAAATCATTCTTACATATTATGATTTACCTCATAGTCCCAAAGATAAACGTCCTTATCGATAAATCCATACATACATCCCATGAAACATGTCATTTGTGTTGCAATAGAAATATAATGTAACACCACCCAGCTTGCTGCTAAATAACTGTGGCTTGTATAATAATACCAGACAAGTCCACGTGAAGCTGGTTTCGTCACACCCACCACTGATGGGCGTTTTCTGGTGAATACTCGCTAATGAACGATCACTTCCGCATTGGGCAATTAGCGGCGCTTTTCTTCCTTTTTTTGTTCTTGTATATGTTTCTCTGTTTGTTCACAGGCAATTTCAATATCATTATGACGGTGATAATGGTGATGAATACGGTGATGATGAAGATGATAATAATGAATACTATGAGAGCTCTTAAACGATAAATGATATACTGTAATATTCGATATGGTGTGGTATGTTGAGATGTGATATGTTATGATGCAATGCAGTACGGTATGATGTGTGGTTTGGCATTATATGACGTAGTGTTGTATGATATGGTGTTATATGGTTGTATTTGGTGCTGTATGATATCCTACAATACAGTATGGTATGAAATGGTGTAGTAGTATGGTGTTATATGGTTGTATTGGGTGTTGTATGATATCCT
The DNA here is from genome assembly GCA_936450465.1 of Gibbula magus. Classification (NCBI taxonomy): domain Eukaryota; kingdom Metazoa; phylum Mollusca; class Gastropoda; order Trochida; family Trochidae; genus Gibbula; species Gibbula magus. The sequence goes on along the minus strand of OW388292.1, from coordinate 59,266,050 downwards.
ACAATACAGTGTGGTATGAAATGGTGTAGAAGTATGATGTTATATGGTTGTATTTGGTGTTGTATGGTATCCTACAATACAGTGTGGTATGAAATGGTGTAGTAGTATGGTGTTATATGGTTGTATTGGGTGTTGTATGATATCCTACACTACAGTGTGGTATGAAATGGTGTAGAAGTATGATGTTATATGGTTGTATTTGGTGTTGTATGATATCCTACAATACAGTGTGGTATGAAATGGTGTAGTAGTATGGTGTTATATGGTTGTATTTGGTGTTGTATGATATCCTACAATACAGTGTGGTATGAAATGGTGTAGAAGTATGGTGTTATATGGTTGTATTGGGTGTTGTATGGTATCCTACAATACAGTGTGGTATGAAATGGTGTAGTAGTATGGTGTTATATGGTTGTATTTGGTGTTGTATGATATCCTACAATACAGTATGGTATGAAATGGTGTAGTAGTATGGTGTTATATGGTTGTATTTGGTGTTGTATGATATCCTACAATACAGTGTGGTATGAAATGGTGTAGTAATATGGTGTTATATGGTTGTATTGGGTGTTGTATGATATCCTACAGTACAGTGTGGTATGAAATGGTGTAGTAGTATGGTGTTATATGGTTGTATTTGGTGTTGTATGATATCCTACAATAAAGTATGGTGTTTATGTTAAACTAGGCTTACTTATGTTGCGATGCGACATGGAATACTGTCGTATCTTAGGAAATACTTGTAGTTTGGTATGATATGATGTGATGTCTCAGGTTATACAAATCTGCAATAAACGAAATTCACGGATACTATGCTTATAATTGAAAGTAGAAACTAAGAAAATAAGGACAAGGGTTGTACATAGCAACACTTACATGTTGAAAGTGATAAAGATGAAGGTGATGATGAAGACGACGACAATGATGTTGATGATGAAGATGACGGTAACGATTTTTATGATGATGAATATGACGACGATGATTATGGTGATGATGAAGAATGACAATGACGATGGTGATGATAACGATGTTGATGAAGATGGCGACGGCGATGATGATGATGATGATGAAGAATGACGATGTGATGATAAAAAATGACAATGATGACTATGAATATTTACCAAACAGCAAGAAAGACTACCTATATGAATCGTCTCACCTGAAACCGATAACATGGACTACTAGTAGAGAGAACTTTCTAGCAGCACTTCTTCAATGAAGGAACTCAACTCATCTGCTGCACGTCTCTCAGGCATCCGACTCTTCATACAATTTCTATAGACCGTCTGGAGCCAATATTATTCCTGTTCTACCACAAAGATCAGTTCGATATTCAATATCTACCGGCTACTCCTTAAGGCTTTCAAAGAGATAAATGTAAGGGGAGAGGAGGACGGAGGGGGCGTTTGGTGGAGGAAGGACGGGCTAGCTACGGGAGGAGGAGGGGGTTACGAGATACGGGATGGGGTGGACCAAGAAAGGGTGTAGGGGGAGCTATATGGAGGGGAAGGGGGTTCAGATTGGATTTTGTCCCAATCCCATAGAACATTTATTTCAGCAAAGGATCTTCCCCGTGAATGGTCCTATATCTTAAGTGATGAAGAAACAGCACGTCGAGATGAAAATAGCAACCTAATTAGAAGGGCAAAGCCTTCAATTCTATCTACATCGATTTGGTGAGTACATGCAGGAAAGCTTAACATTGGCAGTGACGTGGGCTTTTGGTTAGAGAACGTGATTGAGTGCACGGGGAGGGGTGGCGAGGGATCGGGTTGGGGTCGGGGGGTTCTAGGGTATGTCGGTAATGTTAATTTGATATATCGTGTAACTGAATATTATTGAGTGGGGATGAAATGATCATGTCACCTCGTGTAATAGATGTGATAAAGGAGCAGATGATGATGATATTGATGATGATGATGATATTGATGATGATGATGATGATGATGATATTGATGATGATGATGATGATTATGATGATGATTATTATTATATTGATGATTATGACAGTAGTACATGCTGATAATAGTAGTAAATGGTATATGCTGATGATTAAGGTATCACTTTATCCATTAATGATGGTAATTGTTCATCTCTATTGATGGTGATCACCATTGGTTATGGACAAAAACCATGTTGATAATGTCAACTATCCTAATTGATGATAATGATCGAATTGCTATCCATGAATGGTTATATCAAGCGTGAAACACTAAAGTGCTTTATGCTGATGATGGTAATGATATATTTCGATGATGATAAAGTTACATATTGAAGAAGACAACTATTTATGGATGATCAACTTCTTTATTAACAATAGCGACGTTTCGGTATAGATCCTTATACCGTTATCAAGCATGTGGAGGAGAAGGTTATATACAGGATTGATAACGGTATAAGGATCTATACCGAAACGTCGCTATTGTTAATAAAGAAGTTGATCATCCATAAATATTTGTCTTCTTCATCACACCAACTTCTAGAATGCCTCTCAAACAGTTCAAGTTACATATTGATGAAAATTATATATATTGATGATGATAATGATCTATATTGATGATGGTAATGTTATATTTCTTCGATTATAATTATTTAAATTGATGACGATAATTATCTATATTGATGGCGATAATTTTCTATATTGATGATGATAAAGATCTATATTAATTATGATAATGATCTAAAATGATGACGATAATGATGATACTTTGCTCCGGCAATATATTGACAACTCAAGTATGTCAGAGATAATTATCATGGTTTTACTGTAGACATGGTCTTAATTATCAATGATAACTAGTTTACTGTGTTACTGGTACACGTACGTTATCGAGCGCGTGTTGTAGAACACAGCATCAACCATTGGTAAGATCATAAAAATAAATATCAACTTCAATTTCAGCAAGTCTACATGTTATTTTTCCTTTAACGTGAATGTAGCCAATAATCAACCCCATATTTACACTGACACCCCCTTATTACTACAAGTTTCTACAGTCCAAGGTCCTACTCACTCACGGAGCAGCAGGGAGTCTGTATACACAACAGCTTGAAAGGAATATTTTTGCTATATTAATAATCGATTAACTTTAAACAATTTTCAGCAACATTGTTATATTAGGGATCATAATATACTATCTGCACCAAAAACGTTCTTTATATTTTCTCCAGTCGCGTCCATCGCGGGATTCGAACCCACGCCGACCCGAAAAAGTACAAGAATTTGTATTATTACAGATATGAGATCCCGAATATAACAACGTTACATGTGCTCCACTAAATGGTATACGTTTCTTTAACACAGTCTTGTTGCAATACAACACTTTGGTTTTAAGGTGAGGTGAGGTGAGGTGAGGTGAGGTGAGGTGAGGTGAGGTGAGGTGAGGTGAGGTGAGGTGAGGTTTAACGCCGCTTTCAAGAGTATTTCACTTATATCACGGCTGCTAGTATTATGGCAGGGAGAAAGCCCGCAACGCCATGTGGCTATGCATTGTGGTGAAACCTGCTAGCAACGGCTGGAACTAGCGAACCACGGGTGGTATTACGCTGAAATTCAGTGTAGCATTGCACCCAAACCCTACTGCGTGTAGAACAGTTCTCTACTGCAGACACAGTTTCCGTGCCCCTGGCGGGATTCGAAGCCCGGATTCGAAGCCCGGACCTCTTGATCCGAAGCCGAACGCGCTAACCACTGCGCTATCCCGCCCCACTTGGGTTTTAAATTCATTTTCATATTGAATTGGTATATATGTAACTTGAAATAGTATATAGTCTCTTTGCATTATACATATCTGTATTAATATCAGCTTTATATTAATCTAACAAATATATCGTCTACGTCTCCATCTTGAGCTAATTCAATAAGTTCATTTAAAAACTTCTAATTTTTACATAGATATTGACTCATGCTTTCTTTCTTTGTTCAACCCTAGTAAGTAAGTAGAACACAGATCGATTCTTCGTTGTGGAGAATGTTTACAATCAATATATGCATCTATGTCATAACAATACAATACTATGCGCCATTTTAAAATTCAAATACATGAATATTTCATCGCAACTTCAATGTTGGAACACATATTCTGAAATGTTTCAAGTTAGTAGTATGCCGCTGTGAATGTTTAATATTTTATGTATACTCCTCATGGGGTTGAGGGAGACAATACATTACTCATGTCGTCATGGCAATAACGTCGATAGCTCCCGGAAGAAATGTCGGCATAGATCAGTATAATAAAACATACTCACGAAATGAGGTTAATCATGTATGTCATTTAAAGGTGCATCCATTTTGTTTCATAAAATTTCATTTGGCTTTAATACGTTCCAACTCATCACATATGCTGTCTACAATACAAATAGATTCACTGAGCTTGTATATTTATCCCCAATCGCCAAATATATCATAATTACAAGTTTCCAATTAAAAGTGAGTAACATCATTATGCATGTGCAGAAACCAAAACTGCACGTCCCATTTACAGGCACAGTAGTCATGTGACCTATTGAACATTATCAACTCAAATTTGTCATTTTGTCTGTTATAAATAAGATTCCAAAATTACGTTTGACTCATTGACGCGCGCCACAGGCTGTGCAATGTCCGGTTTTCAATCAGAAATCACTACTTTTACCTTCATATCGTCAAGTTGCAAAGTCTACTATCATCAAAATGGTAGTTTTCGATAACAGTCGGTACTTCTCGATAAAGTAAAACCATTTATAACATTTGCAATGTGTGACCCCCAACAGCACAATGAACGCGATTGCTCAATGTAGCGCTACGTAGCAAAGCGAGCAAACCTCGAGGAATCGCACCGTGTCGTTCAGGAAGGAATGAGCGCTACATTGAGCGCTACATTGAGCGCTACATTGAGCGTTCAATGAGCGATTATAAGCGCTTACTGTTATGGAACGGAGCCCTAGAAACATTATTTCAGGAAATACCCTTACATAGGGGTTAAAATTCTGTTCAGAGCCGAAATAATCTAAAGTTGCTGAAACGACCTGGAGTTATAGTTAATTTCATGCTAAATAGCATATGTGCTCTTTTGGTCTGAAAGAAAAATCTCTCATGTTGGTTAAAGTTATTTTGAGTTATTTTTCTAGATTTGATGGGTTCCTTATAGAATGTATGATTAATAAGGACGAAATGACACGTGTTTATGAATAGCTGACAATCGTTAAATCGTTACATAAAGCTTAAACCTTTGGTTGTATGCATGGCAGTTTTATTCCACTTTAAGTCAAACATGAGGAAACTCACTTTAATAATCCATAATTTAAATAGTTTAATTCCTGTTTTTTTTTTATCTTTATAGAAGTTTAAATGACATTTTATGGACTAGGATTAATCTTTTATTCTTATTTACAACCTTATTTGACATTGATAAGCACAGTGTCATATCTCTGGATCAGATCTCTATGAAAGGGAGGTTAACTCTGCTTTTATAATTTAGAATAGTGTGACCTCTAGTTGAGATCAACTTGAACCGGCCCTAAAGAAATGTTTTCCAAAGGTATCTTCAGTTTTTAATTATTTAGGGGCCTGTTGACATAGCTTTTGAAATGGAGATGATAATATAGTTTAATCTTAAGATATAATACTTACTATACTGGTACTATAAGTCAATATAATAAACCATTTATTAATTCAAGAGGTTTATATTCCACTTAACTGCTTAAGTTGTTGCATTTACTTTATAGTGTACTACGATATTTACAAACAACATATATCATACTAAGATATATAATTATTTGAATGGCATCTGGAAGTGCATTATACATAAGCATTATACATAAGCAAAACATATGTACAGATTTATAAATAACAACTTCTTCATTGTGAACATACGCTTACTCCTTCACCAGGTGAAATGGACAATCTATACGCTTAAGATCTAGTTGCCTCGTAATTGAAAAATGATATGCACTTATGGGATAGGCCATAGACCTAATGTCTTGAATATAGGTGATGAGAATGGGGGGGGGGGGGGGGGGGGGGGGGGGGGGGGGGGGTTACTCATGCTTCAAGTACTCTCATCTGAGGACATTCCACTTTAACTGTTCTAGTTGCTGGATATCGCAGCCACTTATCTTGAAAATCTCGATCGAAACGTTATTGTAGTGAGGTTTGACCTCCACGTTGCAACCAATCCCTCTGTTATATAATCTTTGTATGTTAGGGTCATGTACTTTGGTTCAGTTAACCAATAATGTTAAAATATCCTGTCATATATTTTACATGTTCACATATTACTTATATCCAACAAATATTGTCATTCCACGAATTCCCGTATTTTCATCGCATGACGTTAACATAACCATTGGAATGGGATTCCTGAAGATGGCCGTAGCAAGAGAAGTTGACCGTTTGCTGACCATTTAAAGGTGTTTTACAAGGGGGAAAACGAAAATATAGAAATATAACATTTGATGGCGACTCTAACGAACTTTACGAAACTCTGGAGATCTCGCTCGAGTAATGCCAAAATTGGCTCAAGAAAAAATAAAACATATTTGTACACATACATTCATATTCATGGATATTTTTCTCCAAAATTCTAAGTGAGGCATTCTTTAAACGGTATTACAAGAATCACATTAACAAATCAATTATTGCAAATAGAGTGCATATATATATATATAAGACCGATATACTGGTCGAAATGAGCTCATCGTATTGTATTAAAGAAGATTGATCCAGTCAAAATCTGATGTTTACTCTTTTCTATATATTACCTTACTTCACGTGAGAAGCAACTCATCTTATTCTCATATATATATATATATATATATATATATATATATCACGTATATGAGGATTTCCAAAACTGAAGATACCTTTGGAAAACATTTCTTTATGGCCGGTTCAAGTTGATCTCAACTAGAGGTCACACTATTCTAAATTATAAAAGCAGAGTTAACCTCCCTTTCATAGAGATCTGATCCAGAGATATGACACTGTGCTTATCAATGTCAAATAAGGTTGTAAATAAGAATAAAAGATTAATCCTAGTCCATAAAATGTAATTTAAACTTTTATAAAGATACAAATCAGGAATTAAACTATTTAAATTATGGATTATTAAAGTGAGTTTCCTCATGTTTGACTTAAAGTGGAATAAAACTGCCATACAACCAAAGGTTTTAGCTTTATGTAACGATTTTTTTTAAAAGTCAGCTATTCATAAACACGTGTCCTTTCGTCCGTATTAATCATACATCCCATAAGGAACCCAATCAAATCTAGAAAAATAACTCAAAATAACTTTAACCAACATGAGAGATTTTTCTTTCAGACCCAAAGAGCACATATGCTATTTTGCATGAAATTAACTATAACTCCAGGTCGTTTCAGCAACTTTAGATTATTTCGGCTCTGAACAGAATTTTAACCCCCATGTAAGGGTATTTCCTGAAATAAGGTTTCTATAGGGCTCCGTTCCATAACAGTAAGCGCTTATTATCGCTCATTGAACGCGTGCGATTTTTCGAGGTTCGCTCGCTTTGCTACGTAGCGCTACATTGAGCAATCGCGTTCAAGAGCGGTTTAACAGTAATCGCTCATTGAGCGATAACTTGTAAAACTCTCTTGAACATGGCCCTAGACTCATTTTCTATCATCTTATGTTTCAGACTGAGAGAATCAGACTCTGGTGATTTCGCCAAGCTCGACAGGGTTGGCTGTCGTCGAGAACTGTTCCATACTGAAAACTGCAGCATATTTTGTATTGCTGCATGGAAACTCGGTGCGGTACCCACACTGCTCACAAGGTTGATGTTTGCATGTAAATTTTATGAACCCTGGTTGACAACCCCCTCCCATCTTTACGATATGTGACCCCCTTTAAAATTTGGATAAACACAAAGAATATACAGTGATATATTTAAATATATTTTCCTTTTAATATCCTAGACTTAATTTTCATATGTATTCCCCAGGTTCCTGAGCGTGCATCAACAGCTACTTACAGTACCCGTGTATAAACAGCCATCTTACCACCTAGGCAGATTGCTTGTTCTTGATGTCAGAAAACATTTCTTCATACTTCGGATACGTATTGCCATTTAGCCACTAATGACAACTCATTATTTAAAATATACTTTAAAAAAATCATAGTATTGCTGACTGTATTACCACAATTAAACTTCCGGTATTTCTTTAGGATAACCATTGTAAATGAATTGTAAAAGTTGTATTGTGTAATGAAAAATATGATTGTAGCCAACACAGCCATGAGTACATGTCAATGGAATCCAATGAATTTGTATAAATAAGAGCCTTTAGTTCAATCGAGATTCTCGTCCGGCAAGTATATTCATCTGAATACACAGATAAATTATAGCAATTTTAAAACCAAAAATAGGGCCCCGTTCCATAACAGCGAGCGCTTATAATCGCTCATTGATTGCTCAATGTAGCGCTCAAGTAGCGCTCATTCTCTCTTGAACGACAAAGTGCAAATTCCTCGAAGTTTGCTCGCCTTGCTACGTAGCGCTACTTTGAGCAATCGCGTTCAAGAGAGGTTTAAAAGTAATCGCTAATTGAGCGATTACTTTGAAACCTCTCTTGAACACGGCCAGATGTTATAAGTAAAGCGATGTATTATTTTTTAAAATAAGAATATTTCATAGAATAAAGTTTAGTGTAATGGAAGTTAAGCATCTATAAATATCCTTCAGCCACGAGTCCCTAAGGAACTATTGCATCAGTTTGTACGCTCTTTCAGTACTCATGCTATAGTACGTGGAGCCCAGGAAGTGTTTACGTGAAATAGTGCGCACTGATCAACATGGTTCCCGATAGCCTGGGGTACCTCACGCAATACCTTTATCAGTTAGATATATCGGTCTTGTGGCTTATTTCGGTGAGCAGGACCTTTGTGTAATTATAACTACGACATTAACGTGTTATCCATATATAATCATGGTAAAAATGGTTGACACCCCCTAAAAGTTATAGGAATGAAATGTTATATAAACAACGTAACGTATAAGTTTAAAAAATTTTTTTGGTAAAACATGTATCTACTGGATGTCTTTTTGTAAATAGTGTCCTTGAGCATTTGCTATTTCTCCACTTGTAATTTAAAATACCAAAAAAAGGGAAATATCAGAAAAATGAAATTTAGTCAAAAGAGTTAAATCCTTGTGTCTTGAGATCTTGGCATTGGTACTTGTTTCAGTGTTTAAGTTTTCTCATTTATAATAAATAAGTGAAAGTTGCATTTGAAAGAAAATTCTACCGAATTCATATATATATATATATATATATATATATATATATATATATATATATATATATATATATATATATATATATATATATATATATTGAATATCGGAAATGAGTCTTTTAAAAATTTGGAATTTCAACCCCAAATCTTGACACGCTTTTCAAGAGGTTGTCAGGTTCGGGCCAGGGTAAATATGGAAAATGTACTCTATGGGTAAGTCAGTGCATACGATCAAAGTGTATTTTAATCAGACTTGAAGATAATTCCGAGCATGGACCTAAATATTACAGTTTTATTTATGACAACATATACGTATTTGACCAATTGCTGATAAAACATACATACAATGTAGAAAACAATGCATTGCACCCAATCTTTAAAGGAACATTGCGTCAGCCTGTTTATATTCGTTATGTCTACACAACCTGTGAATCCATGGAGATGCGTAGATCAACACAGATTGTACCTACGAAAATACCTTTATCAGTAAGATATATTGGTTCTTATGTCTTTTCCGGTAACGCAGGACTTCTGAAGTGTACATACCACTTAAAACATGATACCTTATATCATGTTTGCCTATGTTTTGGAACATCTTTCTGTGCTTTGATGATTACATACACGAGGGTACGTGTATATACACTGTGAAACGGAAGCAGTGCCAATCGCCCTAGATGATCGCTATAAATACATTCGTAGATATATATGTCGGTCAGAGGCTGTATTCCAGGTAAACTTTCCATTCGTCACGTGACCTTCCCTGCTAATTGCTTAGATATATTATATATGTTGTACTAGAAATATAGCTATGGCAAAAAGAATGATGACATTTCTAGAAATTCGAGAAAGTACAATAATTATTTATGTACGAAGTAGGCTCTTTCACTTGTTCATGTACGCTAATTATTTTTTTCAAACATTATTTTGTAATGTTCAGATTTGGGTTACAGACTTTCATTTCTTTATTTAATATTTCATGATCATAACTATGATATTTACACTTTAGAAAATAATCATATTATATTGACTATTTGGAGAATATAAGAATATTTATTCAAAAATTAAAACGAGAGAGTTGTGTATGTTTATCTAATGTTATAATTTTATCAAAACATAGGGTTTAAGTCCGTGTTTCGTCGATATAATTATTTAAAATTAAAATGCTGAGTTGAATAACTTATGACGAATATATCTTTGATTACTTAAATAAGATATATGAAGGGATAAAGGAAAGTGCCTGTCGAGGTGTCTATTGTCATGTGATATATAAAGTACAATTTATATATATATAAGTAGTATTTTTTATTAGTTTTTACCTGTCTGACTGAACTTCAAACAACGACGTCAGACAAGAGATAATGTTATCTACACACCCTATGTCATATTGTCGCGTTACTACAAGGTGACACAAAGTGTAGCTTTACATTCAAGGGCAAACTCGGTTGGATCTTATTCATTTGACTGTCTACTAAAATACCCGAATTATGACAACAAAGAAATTATATTTGATATTTAATAAAATAAAGAAATCATTTTAAAAACATATCGCTAATCAGTGTTTCATTCTCATCTTTACGATTGATTTTGATACGTTGTCTTCTTTGACATCCATGCAAGTATCCAATGATGTTACTGATTCTTATGCAGAACATTTGAAAGTGATGTTCAACTGTGTTAACTGTGCGAGTCCTGCCCAATGACAGTGTAGAAAATAAAAGCCTTTATTACCAATATGGTTGAAAATAACCGAGTTAATATTATTGATATGAGCACATGTGCACATATCACGTTTGCCTAGCAACCATTGTTTCACCGCGACTTCCCGTATTTCGTAGTCTGTGACGTCATAAGATGATTGTTCGTGACGTCACTGTAGTTTGCCATCGCAAGAGAAGTGGGCCATTTCCTGGCTGGTTTTACGCGAATCAAATGGAATAGAATGAGTAAAGAGATTATTACACTCGAAAGTGTGTCATATGACCTTTACGAAACTCGTGCAAATTTGTGTTTAACCCTCGCTCTCGCTCGGGCAATACAAAAATTCGCACTCGTTTCGTAAAAGTCATATTACACACTTCCTCGGGTAATAATCTCTATTCAATATGATATTGGTCTTTCTTCAGCAAGTCTAGATAAACTGAATACACATATGGAACTTAAAGCTTAAAGAAATACAATTATTAATCATTAATGTTTTACAGGTTCTTGTCGATGATGGCATTCCTCAAGGTCGCTTCAATATGGTTTTAATACATATATCAACATCCACAGTTCAATAATGTCTGTATCTCTTAATCACACTATTTATAGTATTTACTATGGAATGAACTTGTATGTTAGAATTTAAACATTTGTCTTAAAACTCCAGTGTGATTCCAATTTCATTATAAAGAACGTTCAAGCTATATAACAATCTAAGGAGCCTGTTGATATTGGGGAAAGAAGTTATACAGCTGCCGTTCTGAAGCTTGTCCTTCACATGTATGGCCCGCCCTACAAACTACTACTACTTAAAAAGTATTGTCATGTACATATTTACAATCAAAATTAAATCAGGAGTGATTAACTATTGATAAGTATTTGAACGAGAAAATAAGTTTCTCGATATGATAGTATTCTTATATATGTAAATTTACATATCGTAAGTATTGACTGAATAGAACTGATTTTACTGTAAAGGTCCTGAATATATTGGACTCGAAAGTTCTTTGAAAAGAGATATCTTTGATTTATCAATGACTGAATACATGAATACTTATCAGGTATACACTATACTTCTCTTTGTTATTCGTTTATATATGATTTAAGCGAAAATTAGTTTCTTAAAAACAAATATGACCTTTTCAAATATACTTTGTATAACTTAATACATACTATTGATGAGGGCATTCATGCTAAAATAACTCATTTCTCTAAAAGAAATGACATCGATACGAACGAATATTAATTGAAATCGACTAGGACGATGTCAAAGCATTGTAAGGTTAAAACACAATAAACGAAAGTAAGTTTCAACATGCTTTGATGACTAATAAAACAAACATTTTATGACTATTTACATTATGTAAAAAGCTAACAGTGTATATTGAAATAAAGTATATTAGGTTACCTTATAACGCGTGGATAATATGACGATAAGTTTCTTAAAGTTTGGACGTTTAATCCGCGTTGGTGTACAGGTGTCTGGTTAGTTCAAGGTAGATATGTATCTATTTATACCTACATATTACCTACATGTATGTCATTATCAGGGTCGGTCACATGCTTACGACATGTCCTTGCCTATGTTTATGTTACGAAAAACATGGATACACTCGTCAACGATCACTGATAGCATATCACTGCGATAAATTGCTGTGTTAATGTTAATAACGATTAGGTAAGCGAACAAAAGGCGTTTGCGGTGAAATAAGTATCGTTGTTAAAGTTTGAAAATACGTGGAATATACACCGACCTAGGTTACACAAGTTTGTTTATGGGTATTGGTAAAGGCAAAGTTTGAATGCATTTATAAATCGTTGTCGATAATCGTGCTTTAAACAAGCCATAGACATAGTATGATTAAATACGTTATTGTATACGTGTTTCTTTCATACACTCAAACCAAAACAAACATTACACATCTTGCGAGTATTTTTTTGTTTTTTAACAGTAAGAAAAGTATTGCGTTAATGAAAAAGGATTTCCGTATGAAATATGAAATATGAAATATGAAATATGAAAGTATGTCTTAAATGTAAAAGTATCGTTGATTATTCATCAATTCAAAACTTTTTGATAAAAAGAAGAAAAAATAGTTTACTAAAGTGTCACACTTTGTATCTACACATATTGGGGCATACAATTATCACAGAAAATTAAAAAGCAAAGTCTAGCCTATAAAGGCTTATGAAACAATATATAACATAAAATATTCCTTTTAAATAAATATGATTATTAATTTGTTTGTAAAACAAGCACACGCACATACACATACACAGACACACACATAAGTAATGCATGTAAGCTGGCCGCGAAAGGTGTGACCCTTTGCACTGTTGTTGTCCTGGCTCTGACTTGTCTATTGGTGCAGGTGCAGAGTGTTGGTGCAGCGTATATGAAATGGCTGGGATCCAGCTAGTTACAACACAAGGCATCACACTACATAGCTGTCTATCCTAGTTGATTTCAACTACTGAGAGGCTATGGAGGAAGGGTGAAGAATTAACAAAATTTATGGATTTACAACTTCTTCGTTGCAGTGATATGCGAGGTTTCGGTGTAGATACGAACACATTTAACAAGCAAAGTTTCTGGATATCTGTGTCAGTATCCACACTGAAACGTAGCATATCACTGCAATAAAGAAGTTGTAAACCCATAAAGTTGTTAATTCTTCATCTTACCAATTTCTAAATGTCTCTTTAAGAAGGTTATGGTTTTGTATTAATATGTGGTAACTGGTTTAATGCCATTTAAAAATTATTGGATCTTCAATAGATGAAACAACATAAAAATCATATTTAGCTACATATCCAATGGCTCAATTTTCATCATGTTCATCAACAGAATATTTAAAGAATTCAAGTTTTTAATAAATTCAAGAATACATGTTATGATCTATATATCAGTTCAATAAAGATTGCTGGGGAATGAACATTTTCTTAGAGTGTATATGAAAATACATAAATTTTACGAGGACTCAATAATAGCTTCACGCGTAATATGTCAAAGAAATAAAATTAAAATGTAATCTTTCAAGACAGATATATAGCTTCAGGTGGATGTTTTACCTGTACAAACAGTTAAAATCAAGCTCGAAGTGTACTACCGCAAATAAAGAATAGACAATTATTATAATGGTGGAGTAAACACCTGTCTCGTACTTTTTACGTTTCAAGACAATCAACATTTCAGGTGTGTATCTTACCTGTAGAAGTAGGTATATATATATATATTATATATATATATATTTAAAAAATGATGGAGTCAGAAGTAGTAAACATCCATTTTATGGCTAGCGCTTTCAGCTGTACTCAGCTTCTTCAGGCCATATATACACACACACAACATTTTAAAAAGTTTGACAAGTATACAGTCACAAATATTCAAAAGTCAAAAAAACACAGAGCCATTTTTCATGTTTCATTGCTTTCAGTGTTTTTTTTACTTTTGAATATATATATATATATATATATATATATATATATATATATATATGGACATTAATGTCTGCTGTATCGTTTTAAGTGAAGTGTACGTTCTTACCTCATGTTATTTCCTTCTCATTAACATACATCTACGTCGTGTTTTTTCAAACGCATATTAGCTTGTACATATTGCATAAGGTTGTTAAATGTCATAACTGAACAGTTACAGACCGATAGAGGTAGGTGTAAATATAGACACTGCGGTTTGCTATATCGTATTGAAAAATATAAAACTTGAATTGACCTCGTTAACATGTAAACAACTACAACGTATTTTTACAAACGCATTTTATAGCGTGTTTTTGTATAAGGTTCATAAATGTCTTCACGGAAACAGATAAAACAAGTGAATAAAATAACTGTTTTGGTTAAGTAAATAATAAAGCTTTGGATGAAAGTTTTTCGTACTTTCAGTTCTTAATTATTGTTTTAACGTAAATATATAAACATGTCAATAAATTGTGTCCATATAAGAAAAGTAAAACCCAAAAGAATATCTTACTTGTCGAATATCATTTTAAGAGTAAAATATTTTATATAAACAACAAAAGAAGGCTCAAATACCTACATATATCTGATCGCTATAGTACCTATATGAACAGGTGTTACATGCTTATTGCCTTTCAGGATAATGGGCAAAATATAACACATCAATTTATCACAGGGCACGATTTAAAACACACGCGTTTATTACGATCGAGAAAACTTTTGTTTTAAGAATAAAGGTATTTTAAAGTACATGTTTCTTACCTGGTGGGGGCCGAACTTTTCAGTTGGTGATCGCTTTGATGTAGACGACAATATAGATATACCGTGCGGAAACGCGGTATATCGGTGTTTTCTTTCACCTGTGTATATATATATACTACGCAATCTTTACCTAGGCTATATGCGTCACAGAAATTACGCACAGCGTAGTCGAAGGTCGGAGTCTTGACAGGATTGTGGGAGAGACAACCGTTTAACGACACTTATATACCTGAGCCTCGTTTTGGATTCCTGTCACATACCTGTCCGTGTACGAGTTTAAAATAATCAGGAGAAATTCCCAGGTAAATAATTGTCATTTATAAAGATGGAAGGTTGAATACTATACACAATGCTTGCTTTAATTGTTCTCATCGTCCCGGTATATTTGTTCACCTTGTTTATTTGAAAAAAGATTCAACGTGTTTAAAATTATGTTTATGATGTTTGTTATTTCAAAAAGGACCTCGGTCACAAAGTACGAGGTGTGATTTTTTAAAATCTAATTTAAAACGCATTCCATGTATAATTACACTATTTAGTGATATTAACTGTACACACCTATTAACCCCAAATAACAATTTATTTGATTAAATTCTGTCATTAATGTTTGTCCCCTGTGTTATCGTTTTTGTTTAAAAGGTTTTAAAGTAGCATAGAAATCTACCTTTGTGTCGTGTCCGTTTTTAAACAGTAAAAAGGTTGCGTTTTTAAGGTTTCGTGTATAGACAAGTACACGTACACAATACAATATACATGCACTGGAGCGTGGTTATGTATCAACGTAAACGTATTTGTTTTAGGGGTCAGTAAAATCGTTATCATTTCGTTGAAACCAAATGCAAATGCTTATTTCCGTTTATACATCAATTCTATTAACGCTCGTCAAAATAATATTCTAACTAAAAAGGGTTTAATTTGTTTCCAAAATGAAAAAAGAAAAATAGTCTTTCGTATTTCATTTTTAAAAAATTCTCGATCGTAGTCATTTAAAAAAATTAAATCTTGTTCCTTTGAAATTGTGCATTTTTTCAGAATTTCGCAATATCAGAAAATCTATGATGATAAGTTGCGACACGAAATCTTTACTAACACCCATATATAAAATATAACATCAGAGACAGCGTTGTATATATATTAATCATGATGCACAAGCTGAATATATTGACACTATCGTGATATGTATTGTGACTTTGGTAGTATATTTTTAAAATTTTACAAGATAATGTAGTATCGAACCCAACAAAGATTAAATTCGTTAAAAGCATTTACAAGTTGGTGTAGTAATGAGAGACAAGTAGATACTTCTTTATCTATATCACACGATGTTTCTGGGTTACTTTCTTTATTCGGGTGGATAACAACCTAGAGACTGACAACCATTTGAAGAAGGGCAATAAGTAGTCCAGAAAGTTGTCAACCATAAGATTAGTCTTCAGGGACCCCTTTCACAAAGCGCTAAGGTGATCGTAAGTCACTGAGGTTATCGTATAGCAATGTTAAATAATGTGAGTTAAGGTTAACCTTAGTAAAGGTAGCTTTGTGAAGGGAGGCCCAGAACTACAAAATTTACGAAAATAAGAAAATAGCATATTGTTATAGTAAATTTAACTTACGCTTCTTAGATATCGCGGCGGTCCATATAGTCAAGTCTCAAGCCACTAGATACCTCATATTGCGTAATTCAAGTCTCTTATTTTATAACCAAACCTTTATGTTTTTTTCAGTTCGTGTTTGCAAATAGTCCCTTAGTTCAAGGTGTGCAAGAACTCGTCCTGAGATATATGCTAATATCGTATCGTTCAGTATTGCACAACTACCTCGTTGATTTCTTAACCATAGTTTAGCGTTTTTCGTTTACCTAACTGTTAGTCCCTAACTGATATAGATATAATCCGTTAAACTAGTTTTAAACACATTTAAAAAAATTAAAACACCGACACATACAGTACCCGAGTAGACATAAATCGATTTATTAAAGTACGATCAATTGAGTTGTTTCAATTATAGTTACGTGCAAACCAATTGACGTCATTGACTATGACGTCATTTAATCCCCCACACGTGCAAATTAGATCAGTAATTGCCATGGCATGCAAAATATGGAAAAGTTCAAGTCAATCTTAGGAGCAGTTTATTCGATCAATAACTGCCACGAAGTAGAAAAGTACCATATTCATGTATGGAACAAATCCAAAATCTCATCAGCCCCAAACGAGAATATTATGTAAGTATACACCTGCGAGGCAATACAAATTAAGTTATTGCACATTCTACCAAAACTCTGCATATAACTGAACAGACAGAAATGGTTTGTCAAGAAGTTGGTTCGGTGCTTGTTCCTGAACTAAACAACCTCGGTGTCTCATTATAGCATTTTAGGAAACAGTTTAAATGCCCTGTTAAATGTGTATTTTTAAAATATATTATGCAAAGTAACCTCTTTAAAATTCATGACGAATGTGTTTATAAATGTAGACGTGTTGACAATAAGTAGACGTTCTACTCACATTGTAATGGCTTGTAATATTAAACAAACACATTAATCCACTTTATTCCTGAACTGTTTGCCTCTTTGGATCACGGAGCTAGATAATTAGTGATTTATTAAAACCCGGCATCCACTTGTACTTGGCACGATGGTGATTTTTTAAATTTTAAAACATTAATGTTAGTTCCTGATGGATATTTTCATATTTTGGTTTGTTTTATGCCTCATTTGTCATTGTCTTCGTTCGCCTGCTTCCCCGATATTCAGTTTCATACATACAGTGTGTACACATACATACAGTGTGTACACATACATACATTGTATACACATACATACAGTGTGTACACATACATACAGTGTATACACATACATACAGTGTATGTAAAATAAAGTGTAACTAAAATAAAGCGGCGTTATGATATGGAATACATAATTGTTTTTAACATTGCTTTTTCACAATATACTGCGAAACCACGTTCCCACGGTTTTAAGAGAGTACAAAACGTTATATTGGTGTCAGAGAAAGAAGTTATGGAATGTATTTAAAAGAAACATGTTTTGTAAAGAAGTTATACAAGTTCATACACGAGAGTATGATACTTTTATTGTATGTTTGTTCAAACACACTTGGGTGCTGGAGTCGCTTTTTCAGCGTGGATTTTTGCGACTTTTACGACACGGCGTTAAAAGGTTTCGTAAAAGCCGTATAACATATAATACAAGTGTAAGAATTTCTTCATTAGCCACTTCATTTCGTGTACAAATAGTCGGCAAACGCCTCTCTTCTTTTATGGTATCATGGACCGAATGAACCAGGGGAACTCGTACACAGATAATGGTTGCTGGGCAAAGTGCATGGTATAACGAGTACCGAGAGTCAATAGTTTATGATGTCAAAAACCATTACAAATCAGAACAGGAAGATTTCTGAATAACAACTTATTTAATGTGAAAATACACAACGCTTCGGGGTATATACTCACTGCTTCATCAAGTGGAATATGACTTCTTATATCTGGTGAAGGAGTGAGTGTAGTTCACATTAAGTTGATATCCAGAAAACATTTCTGTTCTTATGTATTCTACTTCTAAATGCCCTTAAAGGGACACCGTGTCGAGGATTAAAATCAGAGTATGTGATCTATCTATGCTAATTAACATGTCTTCTAACAAGTCACAGACACCCAATATCAGACAATTGACGTAATTGGTACTATGGCGACACAGCGTCCAACAAGTAAAATGAAGTATCTATACATGTATGTGTACACACTGTAATATATATGTATACACTGTATGTATGTGTACACACTGTATGTTTGTGTATGCACTGTATGTATGTGTATACTGTATTCACGGAATGTATGTGTATATACTGTATGTATGTGTACACACTGTATGTATATGTATACACTGTATGTATGTGTATACACTGTATGTATATGTACACAAATATTATACACTATAACACATGACCACAAGCAAATATTGCTGATACGTAATCAACAACTATATCGATATTATTTATAATATGCCTTTAAAACATTAATTGTCTTACTATACTGCACCATTTGCTAACCTACATCGCTATATGTATCTATATTATAATTAACTTTGCATATTATAAACATTTATATTATTTCTTTTCGCGATTATGATAGGTTTATTATTATTATCTTAATAAACGAGATACGGCAAGCGTGAACTGGGACTAAGTGTTACATAAAATGAATAAAATATAATTTTTGTATAAATTGATATTTTAAGTCGCTCCAGACACCTGCAAAATTTATTATGATGAATGGACTCTTAAAGCGAAGGAGAATGTCACAGAAGCTCAAGAGGGAAGCAGTGTACTTTCGTTTGTTTGTCCTTTTCACGAACTTCACCGTTGAGTGTAAACTGCTTTTACAAATCCGATATATTTGTATTAAAGAGAATACCTTTGTTCGGTGATTATTCTCATTAAACTCATTTATTGCATTTAAAATTATTTTTTATCTTTGAATAACCGCAGCAACCTTTTGTTTTTCGGATTGTCGCTACGGTCAATATTTGTATATGCACGATTTGTCCTAAGATTGACCAAGTTAAAGAAAACGGCCTTTGTTGTTCGATATATATACGTATTCATCATTTAAATGAACGTCTGAAGAACTACACACAGGATGAAAATAGCTTTTGTTGTTCAATAAATATTTATTGTCTTGGTGTGTAGCGTAAATGTGACTACTGATGAAAACGGTCTTAACTATTACGTATAGTTATTTATCATTTAGATTGACGTCTTAAGACTGACATACGAGGAATATATAGCTTTTGTTTTGGATAAATAAATTATCGCCTTGTGTATCGTATATAGGACTGACAGTTGAAGAAAACGGCCCTTGTTACGTTTGCGTATTTATCATTTGGATGAACGTCTTAAGTCTGAGATAGATAGAGGAAATATATCGTTGGATGTTGATAAGTATTTATTGCCGTGAGGTTGATCGGGTTCGACTGACAGCTGAACAGATAATATCTGTTCAATATAGAGTAATGCCTTGTTATTCCACTTATGGGTTGTCAGTAAGGCTGTAGTGCTGATGAAACGGTACGTTCAGGTAGCAGTAACCGATCAATGACGTCACTAATATAAGCCTACTGTATACATATCATACCATCGATTGCAATGTTTTTATTTTTATTGTTCGATATAAGTTTTATTATGTTGATGAATCAGGTAGATAAGTACACCTGATAGTGACAGCGGTAGATGAAGAAAACAGCCTCGGTTGTCCTATAATTATGTATATTCTTCACGTGACTTGTGTCGGACATTGATGAAGGCTGTAGCTTTAAAACTTGTTGGTCGACACGTGGTTACTGTCTTGATGGATTGCCCTGGCTTTACACAGACTAACAGCCTCGACTGCACCATGATAAGTATCTATTGTGTTTACAGAATGACTGTTGACTGACATACTAAAGAACATGGTCGTTGCTGTCAACACATAGCTGTTGTTTGTATGATTCATGCAGTCTGAAAAAAGATGAAGAAAAATAGCCTCGGCTGTCCGATTAGTATTTATGGTTTTGATATGTGTCGTGTGACGGACATAGATAAAGAACGTGGCCTTTGTTTTCCACACATTGCTTTAAATTATCTTGATGAATTCCTATATTGTGACAAAGATGAAGAAAAATGGCCTCGGTTGTCCGATAAGTATTAATGGTTTTCATCTGTGTCGTATGCCTGGCATAGATAAATAACATAGCGTTTATTTCTGCATACATAGCTATATATTGTCTTGGCGAATTTCAAGGACCTCGTATAGATAGAAAATAGCCTCGGTTGTCTGATCAGTATTAATGATCTGTACGTGTGACTTCTTACTGACATAGTACAGGACATTGCGTT
The DNA here is from genome assembly GCA_936450465.1 of Gibbula magus. Classification (NCBI taxonomy): domain Eukaryota; kingdom Metazoa; phylum Mollusca; class Gastropoda; order Trochida; family Trochidae; genus Gibbula; species Gibbula magus. Next base: position 59,244,980 of record OW388292.1, on the reverse strand, counting down.
TGTTTTCCATACATAGTGTTGTAGTTTTGATGAATTTCTATGGTTTTGCATAAATGCAGAAATAAAGCCTCACTTTGCCGATAAGTATTTATGGTTTTGACCTATGACTTGTTTCTTACATAGATAAAGAATATGATCTTTGTTTTCCATACGTCAAGCAACTTCCAAACGCAAGCTATAACTCTTGCCAGTTTGCATTACTGGCTGATTTAAGCCTTGCGGTATTTCCCTCGCTTTGTTGTGCCAAGATAGTGAATCGCTGCACCAGAAATGCATAGTGGGCATGGATTTCTAAACACAGATTTTTGAAGGAAATACTGCAAGGCCTAAATCAGCCAGTAATGGAGACTGGCAAGAGTTATGTCTTGCGTTGGGAAGTTGTACGTCAAGATATTCTCAGTAAGCATCGATAACATCGTGAGAGAGTGGCATGGTAATGATCTGCTGGTGGTGTGCTGGTGTGCTGGTGTGCTGGTGTGCTGGTGTGCTATATCCACTCTCTAATTAGATAATTTATAGTCTCTGGTTATATGTGTAATAGGAGACAGTGCAGGCGGAATTGTGTTATAATAATCGACATGTTCTTGGGATATGACAGACACATATTCTATTTTTGTGTCCCGTGTTGTGTATAATTGCAACACATGGACAGCTTAAAGAGACACAAAACAACGATTAAACTAGTTATATATTATAAGATTATAACACAAAGAGATATAAATATTGTTTGAGGACTACAGTAAGATATCCTGGATAATTGAGACGATACCGTACGCCTTTACATACGGCTACTGTGGATTAACAATATTTTCCATTTTTGAAAGGAAACTATAGTCCTCGGTGTTCATTTTAAAAGCAAGCTTTGAAAGATTTGCTGACGCCTATATTAACAATGTAATCTTGTAAAACTAACTGTTATGTAATAGGACTATATATAATCAAGACTATATATAATCAAGTCTATCTAGTTTTAACTAAATTGCCAAAATTTAGGCTCTGGTTTGAAAAAACTATCTCACAACAATGATAAATCTAGCGTTTTAAAGGTCGATCATTTCACGAGTTCAACGAGGATTTAGAAATGATATATCACGGGAGTCAATATTAGTACAAAAAGATAGCTCTCCATATCATTGTCATTATGTCGGTAAACGGAGATGAAAGCTGCAAACATCGACCGGAACAAGCGAACCATGACTGATACTGCACTTAATTTAAGTGAGTGAATGAGTTGGGGTTTAACTCCGCTTTCAAGAGTATTTCACTTATATCGCGGCTGCTAGTATTATGGTAGGGAGAAAGCCCACAACGCCATGTGGCTATGCATTGCGGTGAAACCTGCGAGCATCCACTGGAACTAGCGAACCATTGGTGGTACTACGCTGAAATTCAGTGTAGCATTGCACCCAAACCTTACTGCGTGTAGAACTGTTCTCTACTGCAGACAAAGTTGCTGTGCCCCTGGCGGGATTCGAACCCCAGACCTCTTGATCCGAAGCCGAACTCGCTAAGCACTGCGCTATCCCGCCCCATCTTACCGCATGAAAAACAGAACCAACCCCATACCTCTTGACCGGATGTTGAACAGGCTTACCACTGCGCAATGCCATTCCATTCGAATTTGAGGATAACCTTCCTCCATACATATTACCTTTATACATAATATGGTATGTTCCCTTACTTTACGATGAGCCAAGGTCTACCTGTGTTTCGAGCTAATCAAGTGTGTATCTATTGTTACGAAAATAATGCACGTGGTAAGGTTGATATCTTAGATTACAACCAAGTCGCTTGCTTTGATTTAACCGGAGATAAAGTGGGTAAGAGTTCATGATCACTGCAACAAAATAGAGCCATTATCATGGTAGCTCATCAAGTACTTCATTATTTATTATCTGCAATCCTATTTGCAAATTGAATTTCTGTCCGTTATTTGCCGGAATTACAACCCCAATCGTAAGTATGTAGCTAAATCTTTGAGCCAAGGTGGCTTTTCGAAGTCTGAAGTAACATATGTTTTACTAATTCGTTTCAGTTGAAGTTGTCCCCGCAGATGAACCTGCCATAAATATTCGAAAGTTTAGTTTATGGACATTTGAGAAGACATTTTGAAGATAAGATCTAATGTAAGCCGTAACCAGACTTGAAGAACTTTCAGGCTTCAGACACTTGGAAAACTACAAATTCCAAGGATTTTCAAGGATGTTTAAGGGTTTTCCATGACAAACCAAGCAAGGACCAAGCAACACAGAATGCCCATCGACAACTTTGGTGCAGTTACATATATATTTTTGTTCAGTTAAAACAAGATGGGAGAGTAAGCAAATGAGCCGAAATATCACAAGAAACGTTCAATCAATGACATTTTACATTACCGCAGATTTTCCAACGTTTTTCAAGACCAGGAAACTAATTTTAAAATTCCATGACTTTTCCATGATTTCCATACGAACACTGAACTTTGTTGAAACAGTTCAAGAGATAAGTTGAATTGTCTACAAATGTGAAGACTTCAGGTGCAAAGATTCAAAAGCAACTTCCCTACGCAAGACATATCTCTTGCCAGTCTCTATCACTGGCAGATTTAGCCTTGCAGTATTTCCTTCACTTTACCATGCTAAGATAGTGGAACACTGCACCTGAAATGCACAGTGGGCTCTGATTTCTTAGCCTGCAAACCTTAGGGAAATGCAGCAAGGCTTAAATCAGCCAGTGATAGAAACTGCCAAGAGTTTCTCCTTGCGTTGGGAAGCTTGTTCAATCAATACTACTGTATACATAGTCAGCTGTTCCAGGTTGCCACTGGGGGCATCAAATACAACTAAACATCAAAAGAATGCCTTGGAAGAAATTTTTATTTTGAATAGATCCTTTGGTTACACATTTCACAAAGAATACTAAACAGGACCAAGTTTAGTATTTAATTCATTAAGCTCTGATTTAAAACAAACTCAAATGCATGAAAATCGCAGATATATAGAACAAAAGCCATTGCTACCTCACTGCTTAAGTTCTGTACGATTTGAACAATTCTGAAGTCACATCAATCTGCACCATGCGATGTTATTGCACGATGTGTAATAAACATTGTAGATTATTAAACAGCAATATCTTCAACAGGTGGGAAACAAATCTCCATACTTCCTTTAGCAGGAGTTGTAGCTGACAAATTTATATATACCCAGTTCCATTTTACACTATCATAATCAGCAATAAACTTGATAAAAATCAAAGTTATAACGTACATCAAAACATGAAAATATATAGCAATAAGAACATAAAACTATAAATGACAACAAAACATGATACAAAACTCAAGCCCTTAATCTATGCCAAGTGAATAATGAAATAAATACACATGAAAATTTGTGTCACTCTTTATTAATCAGTTAACAAATGATTTTGATTGCACATTGACTGTTGTCATGTCGTGCATGATAACATGAAGTAAAAGAATACTCTCTTTAGAATGAAAGACTACATGATAGCAACACTTATAAATGTTTTACTTTAAATCTTTTCAAGAGAACATCAAAATGACAGAAAAATATATTCATTTGCTAAAAATCTTATCATGATATAGTTAATAATAATCTTACATTTTCTTTTTCAGACAGTTAATAGCAGTTTCTAAGCATAGTCATTTAACATCTGTATTTATCATTCCCTGCCACCAACATACAAAACTTTATTGGATACAGTCCACTAGAAAGAGAGATGAAAAGTTCAATTTAGAACAGCATTTGCAAAGTAACAGTCGATCAATAAACATAATCAAGTGATAACCACTTTTCAACTGTTAAACTTTATAATAAAATAGCTTCTTGTCTTGCATGTTTAAAAATAATTGTTTGCATTGTATGTCTGACTGAGGTTATTTCATATACCTGACAAACACCTACAAAATATATATACATAATAAAGCAAGGAGGGAGTTGTTAAATTAAGCAATCCTACACATACTTTAATCTTTTCCCCCATTATTTATGCTAGATGGTAGAGTTTTAATCTTTTGAGAAATAACATGCTTTAGACTTACTGTATTCCAATGGAAAAATTAAATTAAAATTTTGCAAACTTAGAATAGATTGAATTTCATCGTCCATTTACCCTTCCCCAGGCATAAAATGCACATAAAAGATAAAAGCATACAGCATCCAAAACACACTCCTATCACACAGAACTTGTGTACACAGGCCATGTAAATGCTTTCCAGTATACATACCAGCATATCAGTAATCTTATATTAAATAGGTCCGATATTACTGTTCACTTGAAATGATCAATGATCTATAGATCTGTAACATAAGTTTTAAATCCTAGATCTGATATTTACTTGAAATGATCTATGATCAATAGATTTGTAACAAGTTTTAAATCCTAGATCTGATATTTACTTGAAATGATCTAATTATGATCTATAGATTTGTAAGTTTAAATCCTAGATCTGATATTTACTTGACATGTAGGTTAATGATCTCACAGATCCGTTTCGTTCCATTCTTATCTTAGATCTGAAGTTCACTTCAAATATGTCAATGAGAAAGCAATACAGATCATCAACCCTACATTTCAAATCTTTATCTGACGTTATAAGAAATGCATGTTAATGAACTGACCCAATGACCTATGATTAACCTCACAATGAACATGTGTAGCAGCTGTGGTCGAGCAGTTTGATTTACGTCAATATATATCAGCCTCATTTATCCTTCTTCACTTCTTTCTTCTCTTCCTTCTTCCCATCTCCCTCTCCTTCCTCCTTAGCGTCAGAGTGATCCTCGTAACTGCAGGAAGCAATTTGTAACTTAGAGCTACATTTCATTAACAGTCATGTAATCGGATGACGACTCCTTCACTGACAAGGATAATCAGGGCTGTGAGCCACTTAATCATAGACTAATTTTATGATAAATCAGACACTATTGCAAATGTTACTCTATGTTGTCTTGATTTAAGGTATTATTGGATTTTCAACAAGAAGATAAAATACCAGTGGTGAATCACTGATAGTCAAAACCATCAAAACCAAGTTATGTTGTCCGTGTGAACAATCCAATTGTCTTTGTGGTGTTTTATAGACATTGGAGTGTACGATGTATGTGTATTTTCAAATTGCCTCTATGGAGTTGTCAAATCAAACAGGACTTATTATTTCCAATAAAGGGAGATCACTCACTAATAATATTTATGACTTCATTTAACAGAAAATGAATGTAAATACCGAAATTTTATACTCAGATATCTGAAATTACTGTCAATAAAAATAAAGAGACAACTCAATTTCATAGTTATAGTGCTAGAAATGAGATCACCACGGACATAAACTCAAGTTTACCTGAAGAGCTCCTTGACTTCTCCTCTGACTAATGCTACTAGGATAGGCACACCCACACAGGCTGGTACCAGGTACAACAAGGCAGGCTGTAAGTGATAAGTGGTTTTATTACATTATTGCCGGTGAAATACTGTATTCTATAAGTGGTATAAACACATGATCAGGCCATGGTAGCCAGGATATGTTACTTTCATCGATGAAGTAAATATAACATTTAATCGCTACACTGCGTAAGTTCAAGATGTAACGCCCTTAAATAATGGTATTTCGTAAAATAATGGACTAAAGTAAGTATTACTATGGTGACAAGGTTTAATGTATTTGTCAAATGCATAGCATATCTTATATTATTTGATGAGTGGACACTACCAACTGAGTTACATCTATTGAATGAGACCTTTTTTAAATTTGTAACACATAATACATTCACATCATAACACCTATTCCATTCAAAAAAATAAAACTGAATGTATTTCCGACTAGTTAGAAGTACGAACCTGTGCGTGTTTGAAGAAATGCATGACTAGGATGGTGGTGAGGAGACCTAGACAGTACGCTACAAATCCTGCGTAGAAGTACACTTTAGAGTTCTTCTTCAAGCTGCAACACAATCCAAACACACGTGAGTTATTCCAACATGTACACATTCAATGGTGGATCCCCTTTTGAAATATTTTACATGTAAATATTTTGATGGAACCCTGCCTGAAGTCCCCCTTCAATATATAAATATCTAGGAAATATTTTCCACTAAAACAAATCCAATTCAAAATTTATGTAGAACTTAACGAAACATTATTTCAACAATTTTTCACATAGAGTTTAAAAGTTGCCAGCCAATCAGTCAAGTTTTGTAGCAAAATTTTGTGGATAGTTACCTGACATCAAACCGGAGTAGGAGTGCTATGTAGATGCCGGGTATGACTATATCCCCGAGCCCCAGCATAGCAAAGTTGTTGGCTGCCAGACCCTTCTCCAGCAGATCCTGAGGAAACACCACTGTGGGAGACAACATTTCTATCTTAAAATGAGGTTAGTTTGTGTCAAGGGTATTTCAGAATAATGACTGGGATTAAAGCATGTAAACAATCTGTAATGATATTGTTATATCCTACTTAGGGTGAAACCTAAGTGCTAGTACCGGTATGATGGCTAGTATTGTACAGTACTGTGCCAAAGAGGTTGCAAGAATCGCCATTTTCCCATAAGGTCCCATGTTATTTTAGTGTAGCATAAATAATTTTTATGATCGTGACAGTGAACGAAAATTTATTAAACTCAACATGATTGTTATCTAACACCTTGAAATTATGTTTATAATTTTCAAATTCGTTCATTTTGAGCATTGTTTTGGATAACGGAAAAATTAAGACTGGGTATTTTTACAGTCACGTCACTTCCCCCATTGCCACCATTATATTAGCAGACCTAAAGGGCTGAAAAAATGGACATACCTTAGTAATAATTTAGCCGTTTTGTTAATTAACGTTGTATCCAAAATCAGAAATTTGATAAATATTGCGGAATAGATTTCCCGTTTCCATGTATATTTTCAGTGAAATATTATGAAAATTGAGATAATTAAAATTGTCTATGCTACACTGAAATAACATGAGACCTTATGGGAAAACGGCGATTCTTGCCACAATTTTGGCACGGTGCTATAACTGGAAAACCACCAGTACCGTTATGACTATGAATTGTGGTGAAACCTGTGAGCAGCCATCAAACCTTACTTGGTGCAACGAAATCTAACTGTAAAGTAGTTTTTTCAGCAAATTTTTCAGAAAAAAATATAGATAAAATATGTGCCGTTGTCCGTTGACTACAGCAAAACTTACATTTGATTGGTGCTTCAAATGATTTGGCAACTGTGACCATAACATTGGTACCAAACACCTGTAATGCAAAAAGGAAAAATGAATACATTATACACTTATTAAAGACATAAAACTGTTGTAAAAGTATGAGAATCATTACTTTTGGAAATGAGATGCACCTGTTTTAGATGTTCATTTTGCGATTCTGTAAGTGCAGTAATTAATGGAAATGGAAAGTTATCCCCACAGATTCAAAGACATTATACTAGTCCTTGCAACAGAAAATATATTGCAAATGAATACGATAAATATTACTGAACACGTTGTACAAGAGTGCTGTATTGATGCACATATGATCCTTGAATAAGCAATTAAATTGTAGGGTAATTTACAATAGATCAGATCTTGGTCTGCATTAGGATGGGATGGTTTTTGATCAGCTTAAAAATTAAGACCTCAGCTGAATGGTCTGTTGACAAGGGATACCAATGTGAAGTATTAAAAGCCTATCATTGACCAATCAACAGTAAAAGTTAAAGCTAAGGTTAAAGTTCACCCTGAGAATATAATAAAAAGCCAAAATCTGTAAAGTCCAAGGGCTATAACTCTATGAATATTCATTGAATTAACTTTTGATATGGATATATGACTGATGTACATCCAAGACAAATTAAGGGTTTAAAAAGATATATGATAAATTATATTGATTTCACTGCCAGTCAGAAATGAGCAATCAAATGTCCGAAGTCAATGGCCAAACCTCTAAACATATGCATCTAATTAACCCAAACTATAAAAAATATTTAAGAATTATTGATAAAAACAATTGCGGTAGGAGTTGATTTCAGAAGACAGGTAACCCTTTTTGGGAACGATTGACGAACTGTGCCATGACATAAACCCCATTTGGTTCATTAATTGAAGAACTGTAAATAGCCTCAACAAAATCATTTATCTGAATTTGACAAATTAAACATTCTTATGCATACATTTCACAACATGTTTTCTAAATGGCAAGTATATTGTGAATAATAGTTTTTGTACCAACAGTATTGCCTAGCCATAGCAAACATAATGCTACACAAGATATCATATTTCCTTGAAGAATATAATGATAAACACAAACAGCATGTGATATACTGGCTCCGCTAGTCTCTTACCCAGAATATATCGTAGATGAAGAGCCCTCCTAGAAGAATACAGCCAGTGCTGATCCTGTTGAGGGACAGCAGTTCTACACCATTCACCGCAAACGCCAAACCAAACAGGTTGTTGGCCAACCAGTGCTGTAAAGAAATTGAATGATACTTAGTAAGAGTCCTTAGTTCTATTATAAATCTATTATTAACCTTTTAAAATTCATAATATTATTCTTAAATGACCTGGAACATATAAATAACATAAACTTGTTATTCTCATTGAGCTAGTGGTTCTTGAGAAAATGAAAATGTGACAGCTTCAACAATTTAAACAGACGCAATGCCAGATAAAATATGCAATACCATGCTCCAATAATCATTCAGGCCTGAAGATCTAAAATCTTATTACAACAAAACATCAATTTACCTTCTTAGCAAGATACCAGACCCCTATAGCACTGCAGATACCTAGACACACCAAATCTTTCCGGTCAAACTCATAATTCATCAACTCTGAAAAGAAAAAAAAAACCATTGAGCAAATCTTTTCAAATGTCATTTGATAATCACAAATATTTAAAATATAAAGCTTTTGTATGAAGGTGATCATTTGAGGAGAAGCAGTCTTATGCTAGTATAGGCGCATGTTCTCACACAAGTACAAATAGTTAATGATTCTAACAATTGCTTTTGGTGCAAGAAGCTCAGGGCAAGTAACTCAAGATAGCCATCCTTTCAACTGTTTCTATAACATAATAGGAATGTGTAACTTTTAACAAATGATTCTGAATGCGTTTAAAATGATTATTCAAAGCCAATGACTAGGTTTTGTCTGCACTAAACTGGCCAGAGAACTTGAGGAGAGTCAACTCCAAGCAAGTTTGTATCCTACTAGCAGACATGCCTACCCCTTTTTGTAAGAAATAGTTGGAGTTAGGTAACTATTTTATGAGCACTACAATTAATAACTCGTTTCGATTCGGGGCTTTCGAGACAAACTCGGTATAACAGAATCATTACAAACAGATAATTGAACAGTCATGCGCACTGCCATATTTATCAATTTGTTTACTTCCTAGTTTTGACAGTAACTGTTGATTTGTGTTTACATAAGTATTACTAGCTTTTCGTTTATTAAAACAGTTAATAAATGACACAGTGACACACAGGTAAGTTCACACACAGAGTTTATTAGAAATACAGACGATTTATGAAAAAGAGAAATAAAATAAAATTTATTTTTATTTATTTGATTTTATCATATTTTTTCTAATCGATCGTAAGGTCGTAATCTGACCCAAAAAATAGTAAGAATTACGTCAAAATCGTAAGGGTAGGCATGTCTGTATTAGAAGCAATGTTTTGCAACTTTTATTCCTCAGATCAGGATTAATCTTAATCAGGGGCGACCAGTTATCAGGACTAAGAGTTGTTAACAGTAGGATAGTTGTTAGTCAATTGAGTGTAAATACCTAAAAATATAGAATATTGAAATTGCAATAATCAGCATATTGGAAATAATGTTGACACATTCCTTTATTGTAAGTAGAATTTTCAACTTTGAGACACTTTCTTAAAGATATTTACTATCAACAGAATGACAGTTACCTTCTTTCTTTTCATCTTTGCCTTGTGTGAATGTTAGGTGATAATCTAGATTAGGAAAGGAATCTGGGATCATCCTTGACACGACGGGACTGAAACCAACACATATTCAAATATGTTCATTGTCACACATCACTTCACATAGCAAACAATATTTGAATCCTTATTGGATCATTATTACAGATGCAAGTATTGAACAATTTTATGGATACTAATAACTAGGGCTGTAACGATTCACCGATACCTACGATACAATCGTAGCTTGGGAAATCGTGATTATTGTATCGTGAGCTTCCTGTATCGTGATACACTAAAAATAGATTTCCCTTACTTAAAAATGAAAAGAAAAACTAAGTGACTACTATAAACCAGCTTGTGTTGTGCAGTAACAGTAACTACAGTAAGCATGAAGCAATGTGATTCATAAATAACTGTTTTTAGAAAGAAAAAAACTGTTTTAATCTTTGATTTTCGATCATCTCATAACACAACATTTCCACCATTTGAAAATTTCACAAAATATGCACAAAGCTATACTATCGTGATACATTCTGTATCGCCTGTCTATATCGTGATACATATCGTATCGTGAGATTTCCCATGATACTCAGCCCTACTAATAACAAAGATACAGAACAATTTTCCTCACAATACCTAAAACTGCGGCATTACCATTCCAACAAATAAAATCTTCGACAAGCCATTCTAAAACAAACTTGATTTACATACCTGGCAATGTGAGCAAGGGCAAGAACGCCCAGGAAGAAGAAATACACAGCCAACAGAAGGTTGATGTACTCTTTTGAAAACAGCTGAAAATAAACATAAAAAACTATCGCTATCACATAGATATTTTTCATACAACACTATAAATTGAAACCATAGGCAATGTTTAATGCGATGAACCAAACTTATTTCAAAATACTGAGGTTCAACTAATGTTGTTGTGAACTGTTTCATCAATTATGACTTATCGCCAAGTATACATGTAGTAACTTTGATGATTCCAAGGTTATTCAATTAAAAGAATATTTTTTTTCCATTTTTAAGTGCATTAGACTTTAGTTTCAAGGGAAAGTGTGTTTTGTTGAGACTTTTATTTGCTGCATTCTTGGATCTGAACCGAATCAAAATGTACCAAACGAGTGTCCTGTGTCACACATATTGAACTAAATCTCAAGTGTACAGTAGTACCATTTCAACCCTATTATAAAGGGTCATTACATCAAATATTTTAATTTGTTCAAGGTTCTAGTCAAGAAACAGATTTAAGATGGATACACAAGTAGGAACACCATTGTTCCACAGCTGTATAACATTTGAAAAAGTTTCTTAAATGAAGATAATCAATATAGTGATTCTCTTACCTGGAATACAATGTATATGCCAAGCAGTGTACAACTGGCGATGATGGGAAACATTGCTGCATCCTTTGTCGACATTGTGTCTGGTTTTTCACCAGATTCCTGAAAATGAGTCTGAGAAAATTCAGCTTGATACATGTCGCATGATGGAGAGAAATTATGTATGATGAAAGGTGTACTGATATTGTATACACAAGCTAAAGCTGGCAATAATGTACACATCAATTTCTGTAAAATCATATTCATATGAACATATGTTACACCATACAAGGAAGATGTGGCTTCCTGGTTGTAAGTATCGAATAATGAATGATACATCTTTCAAAATTTACGATCGAAAAAAATAAGCTTCAAAACTTTAAACATGAGCTGTTGTCATAAATTAGTGGTGCCCATATGCCAAAAACCTGAGTTAGTTGTAACTTTAAGCAACATTTCAAAGGTTCTTTATCTTTTAACTGTTTTTTAATTTTGTTTATATAGAATAAGTACTTTACCATAATTCTTTAGTGATACACAGATTGTTTAATATATTTTTGAGTGGGTTTTGGTTGAAAATATGCATCCAGTTAGAATGACAATATGGTACCAAAAAACTTATCATACCCTAGCTTAAATCTTTTAGAAAATCAAGAATAATGATTTACAAATATCTAAGGGCAATTTAAGAGATGGCAAGGAGCAGATACAGCACATAACATGAACCATAACCAAATACTTCCTCCCCATATTGAAACCATGTGTTTACCTTTTGCTCCTTATGGTGTTTCACTGAACGAAAAGAACCGATGAAAATTGGCAAAATCGCCATAATAAATAAACTTGCATATGCAACGGCCATACCCTCCGGAGTGGCAGGGATTTTAGCGGTTGCATTTGCAACTGTATCATTATTTGTCGCATTGACGATCGGCAAGTCTGTCACGCTTTCGGCCATGTTGATTCTACGTCTGCAATGATCGTCATCATCTCGTTACGCGAGATGTCACGTGATCTTGAAAAATTCAACCTTTCACCTTCTTTTTAAAATTATCAATTAACAAAGTTATTACGAATATTTATATTTTATTACAATATATACACATGCTGAATAAATATTTGATAAACGTTTTAACAATAAAAAGTAATATTGTTATTAAAATACCCACAATGCACTGTTGTTGTTTTCCTGGAAGTCATGCTTGCAGTCGATTTTCACGTGGAAAATGCATTTTTATAACGTTTCATACATTATTTTCGTTATTTCTGTTTTTTGCTGCCAGATTAAGTGTGGTCATACACAACTAACAAAGAGTAAATTTCGAAACGTAAAGCAGAGGTTGTTTGTTTCGCACAGAGACTTAAAATTAGGTAGAGAATCGACGCCACGCCCCCTTTTAGCAGACGACGTATTTTTTTATAGGAATTATTTGAGTTCTATATCAAATTTGAACATCATTGACTTTTCAAATTTTTATTTTCTGTCGAACCAATCTTCCGAACATCTTACAAAATCAAATATCAGAAAAAACTACATGACAATAGTGACTGAAAATAATGAGGAAATAATTAAAAAACAGGTAATTATAAAAATAACAATGACATTGGTCATTCATTAACTACCATAACTTTTGGTTTAATACTAATGAAGGTATAACTTTAGAATTGGTTCGCCACCTATTAGGGTTTAGGTTTAGGGTAAGTATTAGGGTTTAGGGTTAGGGTTAGTATTAGGGTTTAGGGTTTAGTGTTAGTGTTAGTATTAGGGTTTAGGGTTAGTATCCCACCGTAACATGAATTCGGCGTTCTCCTGTTTTCGGCGATTGGTAATCTTGCGTTATTTTACGAGAACGGGCGGAGGGTCAAATGTCAAACAGCAAATATTTTTATTTGTGGTCACGGCAACTCGATCTGGACGCAAAATTTTCAACTATGAAAAACAGGAAGGCGAGAGTACCAAGAGATATATTACATATAAACAAAATGCCTTATATTCTTAATACGTTTTTTCACTTCACAATAAAATTCTACAAAAAATTACCGAGGCGACTTTAATTTTTTATTTCCTATCGTCTGCCAGCTGACAATGGTTGCATCATCATATCACGTGATCAGTCATGTGAGATGCCGCTCGATAAAAAAAATACGGCTGGATTTTTTGGTCATGCTTATTGAATAAATAATAACGTTTCATCAATTTTTGGAAAGTTTTCAGACAAATACAACCATGTGCGGGTTGATTTAGGTTCAATTAAAATTGGGATGACCTTGATATCAATTTCATAATGTCTACAGACACGGGATAATATATCAGTGTTTCTCGCCATATTGAGAATAGAGCCCAGTTGAAGAGAAGTGTGAAAGTGTGACTTCATAAACAGTGTAAATGATAAGTTCTGATTTATTTCTTATAAGTTTTCAATATTTCAACATTTGACAATTTTATTTAATTCTGGTTGATTCTAAGTAATAAGACAATGTCTTTTTGCCTCTTTGGGTTCCCGCAAAAAACGAAACACCATATTATTTGCTGTAGAACATCACCGCCGAAAACAGGTGACGTAATGCACAGGATGCCAAATATGGGTCAGTCTTTTCATGGCGGACTTTCCCGGCCGATGATGCCGATAGAATCATAAATCATAATAGTGAGTTTTCCCAAAGTAACGTAGATTGACATGAATGAAAAATATTTTTATTATTTTACCAAGATTAAACTTTTACGGCGAATCGCTGTTATGTCGCCGAAAACAGGTGAAACTGGGATATTAGGGTTAGGGGTAGTGTTAGGTTTAGGGTTAGGGTTAATCTTTAGAATGTATTCAAGGTGGCAAACCAATTCTAAAGTTGCTCCCTAATGAATATCAGGTATTTTATTCCAGTAAGAAATTGAAATGATGTTGATTTCATGTTGATTTGAAATTTTCCTCAACTTTGAAAACCTCACATGATCTTGACATACTTTCATGGAAATCATATTTTTGTATCAATAACTGAACATTGAATATAGTTTGAGTTGACATGCAGATTGTTAGAATAAGGGAGCTTTTAAACTTTTGGGAACCTCAGAGTTATGGGTTTGTTAAGTGGCTAAGAATACTGAACATAATATCGAACAATCTGCTGCATTGTCACTTGACAGATCTAAAGAGTTTGTGTAATAAAGATCAACATCATTAAGCACAAACTATTAAAACAAAGAAAATGATCACTTAACATTACAAGGGTAGCCGGCTGTAAAGTAAAGTGTATTAAATTTATACATGCAACTTGTCAATGATATAATATAGGCAGTTTACATGTCACAAGTAACTTTGATTTAAATGTATTATATGTTTATAATTGTAATGGTATCTGTTATTGTCAGTTTAAAAAACAATAATATCATATATTTTATCTTCTAATCTTAAGTACAAGAGTTATCTCTTTTATTCTAGAATCTGTATCTATTAACATTTAACAATCTCGTATTTTCATTTCCTGCTTCCAATAACAAATTATTTGTTACCTAAGAAATAGTAGTGATAGAGTATTGATGAAAGCATGGAATCCTACAAGTGTATTTAAGTTTGTACTGTTGAAGTAAACCAAAGTTCAACATTAGGTTTCTGACATAATGTTCTGATGTTAAAAATTGGTCAACCCTAAATCTTAAAATTTTTTCCTTTAAAATCAATGTGCCTTCTTGGTGTGGAAATTTACTTTAATTCTACAAGAAAACATATGAGCCTGCCTCTAGATGATAGTTATCTGTTATTGGGAACTAAAAAACCACCATGATTAATGTTGTTGAACTTTTATCTTTCGAGTAGCTATTAGATATTCATAATCAAATTTTATACTTATTATAATCATATTTTGTAAAATTCTATTTTACAGGTTTTTGGATCACCTCAGTACAGAAGAAAAGATGAAAGTACACTGGACAAAGTTTGGCATATGTACATGTCTGGTATCACTCATGGAAATTCAGGTAAATAAGTTATAAAATTTAACATATGAGATACTCTTCTTCAATGTGGCAATTAAACTTGTCAATCAAATGTTGATTTTTATGATGATTAAGCAACATATATTGCTTGAAAACATACCAGGGGTATATTAAAATCTCCAAAAATAAACTTGCTTATTTTAATAATTTGATTATTATTTGCAAATGGAACAAAATCTGAGTGTATCAAATTAAAAAGTGAAACATAAATCATGGATGCACAATTAAACTAAAAATTAAAATGGAAACCATCCTCAAGTTTGATCTATTATTTTCATATGGTCAAATGTTCAAGGACAATTTAACTTTTTAATTGAAAGATGATAAACTCTCGTGTAAACTATCTTACTTGATTTATGTCTTTTCTAACAGGGAAGAAAAGTGACACAGAAAGTTTTGACAGAGATTGGATTTTAGTTAAGAAACACATTCTGCCAGGAAGTTTTATGGAAATTGGTGGTTGTCACATCTCCTCCATTCTAGCTCAGAAGAACAAGTCAAACACTGCATTGGCTATATTGATTCAACAAGATGAAAGTATGTTTTTAAAGAGTAATTTTAATGATTTGTTTTACTTTTCTTTACTGTAGATCTTTCTTGAGGATATGAAACATGATCGTTTCATGCCATATATCTTCTAATACGTGTTTATTTAAATCTCTTAAAAACCTATGTTTATTTTAAGCTTGCCACTTGGAGCTGAACTGAACTCATTACGCTATCACTGAAAAGTTAAAGAAATGCAGCAAAGTTTAAATTAGCCAGTGATGGAAACTGGCGTGAGTTATGAATGTCGAAGGAAGTTGATTATTTTTTATTATATTTGAAACATGAAATTTATTTTAACATTGTTATATTTTGGATCACTCTATCTATGAAACCATTTCTAAAGTAAATAATTTGCAAATACAATCATTGAACCATACGTATATTTATACTGCTATACAGCAAAAGAAATTTGATTTAAGTATTAAAAAAGTACTTTCAATTACTTGTTCTCCTGTATTTTGCCATTTGCAGAGAGGGAAAAAAGTATAATATGTTCCAAGAAGAATATTGCTAATCTGTATGTGTCAGAATCGTCACCTGAGCGTATACAAACCTTTATTCAAGACACCTATTCAGGATTCAAGGTTTGTTGTGGTTAGAAAGCTAATTAAATAAATTTATAAATTTACATTGTTATTTGCCATTTGCAAGCTCTTATGGGTTTCCTAGCTAAGCTTTATGTTCTTTAATTTCTAAAATAATGGCAGATCTAGAGGATCTGGGTTTGGGGATTCGACTTTTGAAACTTCCAGTGATTTTACATGATTTTAAATGTTGAATTGAAATGTTAAATTGATCAAAATTATTACTTCACTGTTTTACAATACTTCCAACCAAGAAAACCTTGTTCACAGTCTTAGCAATAAAGGTAAAATCATTGTCATAATTCTTTTTAACTCTATGAAATGTATAAAAATGTCATTGCTTAAAGTTGTTACCTTTTACGAGTGCTTACTTCAATTTTGTAATCTATTTGTGTTATGGGCCTTTTGCTTTATACTGAATACAAATGTTTTTCAGACTGATTTTCTTTACTTAAAAATATAAAAACTGAAAGTAGGATGTTTTTATTTTGAATTGTGTATTTGGCTTTATAAATGTATGTAGAGAGCATAAGAAAGTACCATTGTATAATGGATCTGGAAGTGAATTATTTTTGCTCTGCTATTAGAAATAAATGAAAGCCTTATGGTAAATAACTTCATAATTTAGTAATTTATTATTGTCACAATAATATCTAATATTTTAATATTTGTCCACTGTTTATCCATCTACCAATCAGGCTTACATGTATCCATTGTCTATCCATCAATGATCAAAATCAATGATTTTCTGTTTCAGATTCTATTTGACAATTTGTTTTTGAAGGACTATGTTTCTCTGAGGGACAAGTTATTGCCTCATGAATATGTCAAATTGTTATCGAGGACGTTTTCTCTTGGAAAGAAAATATTCATACCCGGAGCAACCTTAACTGAAAATGAGGTCAGCAAATGTATTGAATTTTTTCATACCGGTATGAGTACAGTAAATCAAACAGAACAGTAAATTAAACAGATTTGTACCTTATCTTTTATAGAATTAGGTACTGAATACAATAATGATAAAGCAGGTACTGACATTTGTAACTGTATTTGGTGCATTATGAAACACTAACATAAAAGGTTACCACTGTAAAAGCTGAAGAAAGAGTCATGGGAATGAATTGAAAAAGTTTGTTGTTGATCAAAGGATATAATTTATATTATGACCAAACTGATGTGCATGTGTCTACAGGAGAGGTATATGAAGGCAAACTGGGATATTCCAAGTGTCCTCTTCAAGGAGGCGTGTCAGCGAGGGTCCCTGGGGTGCAATGTGGAGAATCTGTGGGGGGACGACTCCTGGGGCAATGAGGACTCCATCTTCTGTGTTACAATCACCCGGGGTCAGAGAATTCTACCCAGGGGTGTGTGTCACAGTCTCGGCGGTTCTGGCAAGGTGATTGTTGATACCAGTGTTTAAAATAAGTTTGAAAATAACCAAATGCAATTTTTCATATTAAGACAAAGAATTTCTCAAGCCCAAATCACAAGTTATTAGTGTTCATTCACGTCAAACTGATTTAATCTAATACTTTTAGTACCCATTGATTATAGTCTTTGTCTTAAAGAATTATTACTTGAAGCCATTCCTGACAAAGTTAATCTACTTTGGTTTCTAGTGCCATGCTAACTACACTGACACAAGTTCCCACTTGACAATAGTGCATGATAACGGCTCGTATCTTGTATCACCCATACATACTAACGAGCTGCATATCAACACTCTGCTCAGCAGTGGTAAGGTGGTATACATATGGTCACCCCCTTCAACTTAACCCAAACACTGCACTTTCATGTTTATGTATGTCCCCTGCCGCAACGTGGAACGTGGGACTATGTTTTCAGCGGCATCTGTCCGTACGTCCGTCCATACGTCACATTTCTTGTTAACGCGATATCTCATGAAGCATTGCATGCAAAGTCTTAAAATTTGGTGTTGGCCTACATTGGGGGATGACGCAGATACCAGTTGATTTTGGTGAGCTTGACCTTATTTTCAAGGTGACTATGACACTTTGACCACTTTTCGAACCCTTGTTAACGCAATATCTCATGAACCCAAGCACCCAAAGTCTTCAAATTTGCTGATCATTATGACACTTTTTACCAGTAATGCAATATATGGAGTAGCTCCTTTTGACCAAATGATGTGTTTTACGAAACTCAATGTGGACATTGCCATGTAAGTGGCCAACACTTGTTGGAATTGTTTTGTATCTGTGGACCCCAATGAACCCTTTCTAACCTTCAGAAAGTACATATATAACTGAGTATAAGTCAGAGTTTGAACCCTGTATATAAGTCCACCCCCTTTCTCAACCACCCAGATCATGGTCAAAACCCTATATCTAACGTGCTAGTCCCCCCTTTTACCACATCAATTGCTGACTGCATATAAGTCGACCCCCTTTCTCAACCACCCAATTTAAACCCTATATCTCACATGCTAGTCCCCCCTGGATTTTACCACACCAATCGCTGACTCGGACACAGACAGGTCGACATGATCAAGGGTCTACACAGGTCTAGCAGTTCATTGGGAAGGTGATGTCAATAGATTTAACAGCTGTTACGAATTAAATATTTTATGACGTGTCTTATAAAGAGCTTTTTATTGGTCCCACTGAGCAGGCCATTGAACGTTCGAGCCTTGTTGAAATATAAGTTTTTACTTGAAATCTGCATTCCCATCACTGTATAGATTTAAATTATCCACACATAGAAAGTTTCTTGAAAATGACACCTATATATTAAAACCAACCTGCAAACTCAAAATAAGTCTCTTTGGCACCAATCTGCAAGATCCCTCCCCATGGAGTCTTCCTTGTAATTTGCCCATTTTGTGATCCCATGTATTCAGTTTAAGTTCACGATAGGTTGTAATGCAACACATACAATATTTACCTTTTTGAGATTGAAGTGTCAGTAATTTACATGGATAAATATTGTTGATATTTCAATTATTTCAATGATTCTCTAAGTTACTGTGGAAGGGGGATATGGGTTTGGGCACCATATGTCTATCTATTTAAAGGTTACAGTTTGTCTTAGAATAACCAAATTTGGTGTGTGGCTTGAGGGCATCTATACCTTGATAGAGTTGCCCTTGTTCAGAGATTGAACAATCTGGCAGGGGATTTTGATGACTGTGTCTTAATTCTTGTTATTCATGCAGTTAAGTGAATATTTTAGAATTGGAGGATGATCTACATTGATAGAATCACCATGTCAGAATGTTGTCTTCTTTATAGGCCTATCATCGGAGAGCAGGAGAATGCTGTTTGTGAGACTACTACAAATGCAGTATGCAGGACTCCATATAGGAGACGATCTGTTTGTTTCAAAATCGGAAATAATCACTAAGTTTCTCTCTGGACATGCAGTAAGTTGTTGAAAAGATTGTGTTCATGCTTTCCCTTAATAAGGTTTGATTCTACTCAAATTATTAAATCTGAATTTAAATTTTCAAGATTGAAACTTGTTGATATAAATATGTTGATGTTAAATTATAAGATAAATAGTTGCGTTTGTAAAATTTCCGGGATTCATTGCTATTCAACACCCGCAAATTTAGTTTAAAACCGACGGCGTTAGCCGGAGGTTTTAAACGCTGAAATTTGCGGGAGTTGAATAGCAATGAATCCCGGAAATTTTACAAACGCAACTATTTATCGATATTGTAACATGACCGTTAGTTATCAGGCGTTTTGAAACGAACTCTCTTTTTGCGTACCTATCACTGAGTGGAAAGGACTTTGTGACTGTTCCATTTTTGTAAGAGGTGTGGTCAGGTCAAAACAAATGTAAATGCTCGGCGTAATATTTACATTAGCAACAATTTACACATAAGCTCAAACAGTGTCACTCAAGTTTGTTCACTTCACAATATTCACGTATCCTTTTAGATGGCGATAAACATTTATCTACGACATCAACACAGTAAAATACCCAGGAACAAAAATCTTAAACTTGCCCTATCCCATTGTGACAAGGACGCTAGCATTGTGACGTCAAAACGGTTGATCACTATGACGTCATACCATGGCAACGGCATTCGGTAAACACAACCGCATGGAAGAAGGCGTCAAACTTGGACAAATCTTACTAGTTGAAAACATTTCAGTTACTTGAAATTAATTAATTTTGAGAGTTATTTGTTACCTATACTGCTATACACAGGTTAGAAAATGACAATGCCACTTGTCAAATTTGAGTAAGGGGCACATATTAAGAGAAATAGAAAAATAAAATTTTGAGTCGGGCCTGATCTTGTGAACATGATGTATATGTTCGCGGTGATTCGCCCCAACTAATTTGCGGGTATTCATTGTCATTCAACATAGGCAAATCAACCAATCAGAATCAAGGAAACACCGAAATCATGTTACAATTATCATTCGATTCTACTCACATTTATTAAATCTGAATTTAAATTTTCAAGATTGAAACTTGTTGATATAAATATGGTGATGTTAAAATATCATTTGATTCTACTCACATTTCTGATCTGTATTTACATTTTTAGGAGCTAACTGTGATACAATTTCAATTATATATATATTTTTAATATTTTCATTTATGCAAATGCCTGGATAAAAGTTGTATCTATTACTTTGTAAACAGTTCTGTTTTTATGATTATCCTAAAACTTGTCTATCTAATTCATTCCACTTGAAACTACTTTTAAATTTCATTTTTAAAAAACTTCTGAAAAATTATTGAATATCAAATTTATTTAATTCACAGGATGCCAACAAATCTCGGAAGGAAAATCCATCAAAACCAAATGCATATGTCAATTCGCCACCTACTTCAATACCTAATCAAAAGGAACAGGTCAATTTAAAACAGAACTTTGTTCAAAATGCTGAACCGGTAAGAAAAAACAATTTCAGAAGAAAGTCTCAAAATTCACAATTAGGAGGGGGTTGGGAGAGAGAGTTGAGAGAAAGATACGAGACAAGGAAACTGGAGGATGGTATAAGAAGAATGGAGCGTGAAGATAACTCAGTGGATGGTAATGACGTTAATCGTCAGTTCTTAACAGGGACCAATGAAAGAAGAGGTATGAGCGAAGAGGAAACACAAATTCATCAAGGGTTGGATTATCTTCAGAGAAAGGAGACTGAAAAACGAGATGACGTAATATTAAAATCATTAGAAAATCATTTTCTGAACTCATCTTTGAATGGAACTAGAGGAGTTCAATCCAGATCTGATGAAACCTACACTGAAGAAATTACAATATCAACAAAGTCAACTACGAAACAGTTACTGAATAGGAGAAAATCTGTATTGAATCGTCAAAAACTTCAACTCAAAATGAAAAATCAGTCTGCTGATAACGCTTCATACAAAACAACAGACACAGTCAAGTTTGAAACTGTGAATCCACGAAATTCAAAGATAATTCTGCAGAAGTTGTTAGCTGAAAGTCATCGTAAAAGGCAGTTAACTTATCAAAATAGTGAAAATTCAGCAAATCGGGTAAGATTAAACTTTTTATTCAAAGGACTCCAGCAAATAAAAAAAAGTTACAAAAATTAACTTTGAAACACACTTTTAACTCAAATTACCTTGATTTATTTATAAAAATGTGATATGAAATTATTAAAATATGATAGTTTCTATGATTTTGTCAGCAATTCTGAATATTTTGTCACAAACCTATTCCTTTTTGCAGAGAAAACTGTTGAGCTTACCACCAGCTTCTAAACAAAGTGAGAAAGGTAAAAATGATCCCTTGTTAAATTGGGTTGGTTAAAATTACCTATCTTCATTAGATTTGGATTATTTTCAAAACCTGAAAAAATACAGAACTATGCAATAATCAATGTTACTCTTCTTTTCAGATGTTTTAGAAAGCTATTTGCATTTTACCAGAGAGAGACATCGACCTGCCAGTGAAAAACAAAAGGTTTGAAATGGAGATTAGCTTTTTGCAATGATTTGAATTGTCTTTGGTGTTGCTTTTGTGGGAAAATTCATTTAGAAACTATATTTCTGATATTTTTACATTTGTTAATAAAGATATCCCTGTCTGATTACCAAATACTTTTCCTTTGTATGAAGATAATTGACTTTGAATTACTAGCATGTAAAACAGACGTTATCTCTAAAAAAAATATGAATCTTACATTTTAGTTTTTAAAGAAGAGATAATCATTTGAATAGGTAATTATCTATTTTCCATGCATAATTTATCTTATTGTAAATGTAAGTCACTGCAATGTAACATTCTTCATCATTGCTGTATTGTAAAAAAAACCAATTTAGTTAATTGAGAATAAATGTATTTCTTTTTCTTAGTTGACAATGGGATGAAATGATTGCACAAACTATTTTCTCTCCAGCAAATAAAAGAAGCAACACAGCCCATTTCTCAAGAAGCGGTGAATGATGAGATAATGTTTGATGCACAGTGGCAGGCATTGAAGCCACACATCAGATCTGTTGGTGAACTTGGTTCTAGTTTCAGTATGTTCATATATGGTAAGTGGTTATTGTCTCAATTTTTAACAAATATTTAAAATTTTACATTTGGAATAATTTGTGAATATGTCATAAAATATTATTCACATATTGTATTACGTTCTAATCCCTTTTTTTTAAAGACTTAATTAGATTTGAATAGATTAAAACATCTGAACTGAAGAAGAAGATAATTTTTCAGTTCTGATCTCTGACATCATTATTTATGAAAATAAAATATCAAAATCATTACCAATGATTAAAATCAAATCTGCATAATCTGCAGTCAAAAGTTGACTGTGTACGCGAAGCAGCAGTAAAATGTTTGTATGTAACTTGCAGGAACAAAGCGGCAGAGTCTCCTAGGAAGCAAAATCTCATTGTTATATCCTCAAGCTAACATCATCAACATCTTCCCCGAGGATCAAGCTTATCTGGAGGAGCAACATAGGTATTTAATTTATATTAAATCATATTTCCATCTTCAACTCAAGTAATATTGACAAAGAATGAGTTGTTATCAAGAGAAGCTTGTTTGTGTATTATGTTATGTCATTGCTTAAATGATACAATCATTCTGTTTAATTATTAGCAAAAACATTACCGGTACCAATAATACGAGTGAGATTTTTATGCAATGTGGTGATATCACACAAAATTTTTCACAGAAAATTGATGAAGACCCAACCCAAGTCCAACAACCTTGTGTTTACAACTGATTTTTCTCCTAATCTTGTCAGGAAGCTGTATGCCATTCCACAAATGTTCAAGTGTCAGGTAAATCTATTTACTGTATGACCATTAAGATGTTGCATTGGTAAAAACTAAACTTTTGTACATATCATGTGATGCACTAATTTTCTCTGCTGATAAATTAGTGACACGAAGACACGTGATTTCATTGTCATTCCTTTAAGTCAAAAGATTTCATGAGAAAATTGTCACTTTTAAAAAATAACCCTGAATTGATAAAATAATTAAAATAGCTTTAAAAAGACATTTGATCTTCTTTCGGTTTAATTAATGCATGACATTGATATCAACTATTTGTATATAAGTTAAGTATTGTTTTAAAAAATTTGTGGGTTTCTTCAAGACAAATTCTAAATTGTCTGTTTCATATTAGAATTAACTGTAAACACAAGTGTAGATATGTCCGGGTGAACACACAGAGAGAAAAGCGTTTCTTAGCTATACAGAAAAGCTATAAGTATGTTCTTTGATTGGTCTATATTGATTTGTTTCAACAGAAAAAATTATAAATTTCCAAGGCTTAGTGTTGTATATGTGAATGAAGCTAGAAATATTTTCAGATATCAAGGAGGATTTTCACACTTCATTGCCACAAAATCATTGACAATACAATACCCTCTATTCCAGGTACTAAGCCTCAATGTGTTTGAATCTATGATACATCTGGGAGATACGTTCCCGTATTACCTAGGCCAGATTCTGGCACTCTCTGAGACAACGTTCCTGGAACTGCCACACTTCGGTCAACTGGCTTTGGCACAGACAGTTTTCTCTTCAAGCTCGGGGGAGTTTCCAAAAGTAAGTTTTGTCCTTTCAGACATTATTTGTTAGTTAGCTTGTATCTTTTGAAATGATGATAACATAAAGCAGTACCTTTTCCTTTTGATAATTTCATATTCATGACGAAAGAAACAAAAGACTAAACTTTGCTT
The DNA here is from genome assembly GCA_936450465.1 of Gibbula magus. Lineage (NCBI taxonomy): Eukaryota > Metazoa > Mollusca > Gastropoda > Trochida > Trochidae > Gibbula > Gibbula magus. Next base: position 59,220,455 of record OW388292.1, on the reverse strand, counting down.
TTTTCTCTGATTCAGTAATGTCCATGTCTTTAGATCCAAGTTCGAAATCAGAGTCAGGGTGTTTTACTATTGCATGATAAAGACATCCATTTGAAACATTTGTGCTATTCTGATAATCATTAATAGCAAAAAATCATGTGAAAATATCCAAACGATTCCATATTGACACAAGAACTTGTCATAGAAAACCTTTAAGAAATCTGCAGCTTGAATCCTGGAACTGACTGTTGATTGTGTATATCAGGGTCTGATAACTACGGCGCTGCGCCTCGTGGGAGCACAGACAGAGAGTGTGGAGCTACTCCGGGTGGAGGTGGGGCAGGAGTTGCACAGTCTCATACTCAAGATCAGGCTCAGCTCCATTAACAGGAAGGTAATTAATATGCAAGTTTCAAAATATTCTTCTCAAAACGATCTTTTATGTTAAGAACTTCCATGTTTCAAGATTCCTAGTTTATTATCCCCAGCCGCGTGTTTAGCGCGAAGCGGGGGGTAAAGTATTCAGCTGCATCCGTCCATACGTCCGTACGAAATGGAATAACTAAAATACTATTCACTGGATTCTTTTCATATTTTGCATATGGGTTCATCATAGGAAGAGTAATGTTCCTACAGATGTTTGTGACCTTGACCTTCATTTCAAGGTCCCAAAGAGACTTCTCTTCATATTTTACACATAGCTTCTCCAAGGAAAGACAAAGGGCTGATTAGATTTTGGTGACCATGACATTATTTTCAAGGTCACAGTGGAACTTTGAATTTTTCGACATGTTAATGTACATGTAAAGCTTGTCAACGGGATATCTCAAGAACCAATCACCGGAATTCCATCATTTCTTACACAAAGCACCTCCTAGGGAAGACGACGGGCTGATTAGATTTTGGTGACCTTGACATTATTTTCAAGGTCACAGTGGAGCTTTGACTTTTTCGACATGTTTGACAGTCGATTTTGCTGATCTCAACCTTATTTTTCCATTTTGAAGTATTCATTTGCGGCGGGGGATCATGTCACCTTAGTGAAAACTACTTGTTCTTATATATATGTGTCTGATCTGTCCATATAGTATGGATAAAGCATGTGGTGAAATTTAAACAAGAGGAGCAGTCCTTTCTGGCCCCATGCTCTATTGATCCAGGGCTAACGTTACCAGGGTCAGGATATTTTCACATGACCACTGTCAACAAACAGTATTTCTGACACTAGCACCAACTTTGAGAAAATTTAAATGAAATATGCATGTATCTGGTTATTTTGCAAATGCTTCCTCTTCAACCAGGTGAGTGTTGGATGTGACCAATCTCTGGCTACTCTGTCTCTTTTACCTGACTCGTCCATGTCTCTCCACTTGGAAACAGCCAACACCCACCACACAGTTTCCCGTACTAAAGTTGGATTCAGTTTAGATCTACTCAACACACTGGGTCTACATCCACATGACAGGTAAAGCTTGTGATAACATAATTTTTTTAAATATATGCAACGAGATGATTTAATTTCATATTTGTCGTGTTTGAAAAGGTATTTTTTAATTCATACAAGTCAAATCTAACAAAAATGATTAAATGATTTTAAAAGTTTCAAAACATATTTTACATCATTACATCTATTTGTTTTAATACATACATTAATATATTTCCTTGTGAAATGTGATAAAATGGACACTTTCTGAACGTCCATCTTGCATTATCGTCTCATAATGAATTTTCTGTCCAGAGCATCTCTATTTCAAGAATACCTGAGACTACCAGTTCATGCTGATATGTGCCCCGCCCACATAGTGTGGACGAACCATGAGTTGAAGTACCAGCCAATCACGGAGGAGCTGACTCCCCCGGCTCCTCGCACCATCGGGGAGTCCTCCGAGAGTCAGGGTGGGGAGGAGTTACAGGTGTGTGGATGGAAAGAGTCAAACATTGCTTAAACACATATAAATAAAATCACTAAGAAATATGACAGAAATTCTGCATAAATATGGTCTAAATGTCAACCTCCTCTCTTGCTGATTGAATGTTTGATGTTTCAAATTGGTAGACATCCTCGATAATCCAGCGCTATTGTTCCGATAAATCTACACACAAGCGCTGGAAAACAGTAAGGGTATTTATACCTAACCTAGTTACCTCCTCTTGGGTCCATGCTATCCAATCAGAAACGAAACGCAGACACTATCTGCGTAAACAACTCGACCAATCAAAACGCATCACTACCGTTGTTTATACAAACAATCATGGCGGCGGCCGACTCACTCGATTACGATAAAGTTTGTAACAAATTCAGCGTAGAAAACCTGACAGAAACTCAAAAGAAAGTTTTAAGAAGTCTGTACGAGAAGAAGGGTGTATTCATGTCCATCAAAACGGGTGGAGGTAAATGATTAAAATCCCTGTGCTATCAGGCGTTCTGCGAAAGCCAAGATCCTGACACGAGAGTGCTTGTTATTTCACCCTTGATTTCAAGTGATCTCATTGGCTGTTAGAAAGCAAGCGTTTCGCTGAGTCATTGCGAAGGGAGGTAACTAGGTTAAGGATAAATACCCTTACTGTTTTCCAGCGCTTGTGTGTAGATTTATCGGAACAATAGCGCTGGATTATCGAGGATGATTGGTATACTGCCTCTCCATGTCATGTAGAGGTATATCTTTGGAGTTTGAGATTTTGTTCAATATATTTTTGTTTTCATGGCAATTTTTTTTACTTCATTATTTTTAAGAGTAGGGTTAGTGTTTGGATCATAACTGTAAAACTAATTGACCAGTCATCTCCAAATTTGGTATACATACTTCAAATGAATATATAAATAATAATAACTTTGAGAACAATATTATTGTAGAATTTCTCCTCTTTTCTGCATAAAGGGGTGATGTTTCCCCCTTTGAAGTTTAGTTCTAGATTGGACACAGAGTAACTAAAGTTATTGAAGCCTCCATAAAATCAACCAAAAGAAATTAAAATTTTATACATTCACTGCTAATTGTAGACTTGTATTAAATGATTTGCTTTTCAGAAAACCTTTGACATTCTCATGAAAGAAATTGCAGATGAGTCATTTTCCTTCATGGATTATAATAGCAAAGGTTTGTTTATCCAAACATATAACCTTCACAATTCTTTATTTCTCAAAATATCTTTCAGTGAATAAGTTCCCTAACTGAGTAAAGGTTTGAACCCATCCCCCATTCCCTAAAAATACTTATATTGTAGATAATGTAAACATGGTATTACAAAGACATAAAAGAGAAGTTTTGTTGTTGATTGAGATTTTTATCAATTCAGATCACATAGGGTATGAGCTGGCAAATAGATACCCAAACAGCACGTTTGTATCCCTGGTGTCTGAACGGTCCCGAGTTGCGGCATTACTACAACGTATACAGAACACCAACATCAGCAACATCGTCCTCAACCTGGTGTCCCTCGACTCTAACATCATGAACAAACTGCTCAAGTGTCCTGACTTCCTCCGCTATCAGTTCATGGGTAGGTGCTGGGACGATACAGAGAATCTCGCCTTAGTGTCTTCTGATATCAAATATATCAACACAAGTTGCTTTCATCGACGAGTGTTGATATATTTGATATCAGAAGACACGAGGGTGAGATTCTATTTATCATCGAAAATCATTCTTCTTCTGAGCACAACACTACCATTTGACTTTCAGTGCGGTGATGTTATAGCACTGTGACATCATGTTTATGATGTCATTACTTGATGATGTGAAAACTGTTTGATAGCATGTAGTTGACGGTAACAGAGCATTGTGCAAAATCTACTGACAAACAGTATCTCCAAAAAGATACCGCTTGATCTCACACAGGCAATATCTCACAGTTTTGGGTGATAAATAGAAGATATCTATCTTTTCTTGACTAATACCATGTTTATCTCATCGAGTAAGATTGAAAATATATAATTTTTCTAACTCAAGAGATGAGACAAACATTGTATTTGTCAAGAATTGACAGATATTCTATTTATTATATGATGTTATCCTTGTAATTACGCAAATATCAATCTCAAACTCTTTTTTTATCACCAACAGTAGTTACTGGGATAATACCCTTTATTTATAACAGTGAGTATATATCTCATATGTCAAAGTTATGATTATTTCTGGATCGACATATACTTCTATTATCAATTTTGTTGTTGTTGTGGTATTTCAATACTATATAATTGGTATACTTTTACAATATTTATGTTTCAAAATTCAGATTTAAAACACAATGAATCAATATCTCTATTTTTTCCAACTATTTGTCAGATTACGAGGAGGTTTTAAGACAGATGCAGACCCAGCAGAGAGACAAGTTTGACCTGCTGATTGGACAGATGCTGGCTACAGGTGTTACTTCCTTCTTGCAGGTGCCCTCCAGCAAGGTGAGTTAGCTTGATGGGGCTAATATATTGGAGTGTATTCTATATTGACATGTATGGAAATGTAAAAAAAAAATGAAATTAATAAAAAAAAAACCCCAACAAATTGGAGTGTAGCATTTAAATATCAACATTGCTTAAAGATATAAACTCTAAGGACCGTTCTCCCAATGCGATTTATAGAATGACCGTTATACGATTTTGTTAATTGTCCTTATATATAAACAAAATTAATTTGAATTTATCTCCTCAAAACATTCAACTTTCACAAGTTGAGGGCCGTCAAAACGTGTCAACGCCTGTATACAATGAGTCACTTGATATAAATTGATATTATAAATCACAAAGTGAGAATGTCCCTTTATGTTGATTGATTTGGTAGACTGATGACTCCCCACCATTCAGTGCAGTGCAGTGCAGTGTTAGCCATGCTCTGCTGAGTACAGTTGCAGCTCACAGGCTTCTCATGTACTGAAGATTCTTAACCTTTCGACTGCCAGTACCGTTTTGAAGGGAAACAGCTGATTCAGTTTAAAACGGATCACTTTTTGGCCCTTCTTAAACGCCGGTATACTTTTCCCATCCCATTGCCAATCAGTGTTTCAGCCTGCAGTAAAACATGTCACAGTGGCGTTTTGGAGGTCACAAATTTGATACATATGAGTACGCTTCAGACATCCTCCAGAGAAAATACACCGGCGTTTTGAAAGCCACAAAAATGATACGTCTGACACCACTTTGGACGTTGAAAGGATATACCCTAAAATGATGTCACTTCACTTCCTGATACACTAAAATTTTAAAAATCCTAGATCTTAAATCTTATTATTTGTTATGATATTCATAATGTATATATCCTCAATCGTTATTGCAGGCATTCTCAATATCAACCGCTGTGATATAACTGAAATACTCAACCCGAAGTACATTGGTAATATTTTATTCCAGATTATTTCTCTTGCTGCTGCGACATTTTTTCAAGATGAATTACAACAAATATTTGAACTGAAGACAAAGGTTAATAACAGTGTATGTACTACATAAGATCATTGTTTTACCCCGGTATATACATAAGGCAACAATATATTATATATATAATGTTATTGATTGGTGAAAATTATTTTTAAATATGTATATTTATATATGAAAACTAAAAAAAAAGATATAAATTACCAAAGATACAAACTTAATTGTATGAACTAAATATATTAATACTTTATATGTCAAAGCATTATTGAAATAGATTGGTGTGTGAAAGAAATACAATTTATTTATTTATTTATTTTCAGTATCTATTTCAAGGTGAAAACCATCCTTTAGAAATGTTCAAAGCCATTGAAGACACATTTTTATTAGAGGTGAGATAATTCATGATTTTCACATTTAGATATATATGTTATGATAATTTTAAAAAATAGTTGTATTGCTTTGAAAATTAACACAAATTGATATTCATCAAAAGCTCCTGTCATAGTCAAGTTTAAAATGGATACAAATAGTTTTGTAGTTACTTTTAAAAAAACAAGTTTTATTAATTTGAAAACAAATGTTACATTCAATTTCAGCTTGCATAATGTGTACAAATAATTATTTTTACTAATCATGTCCAATTCATAATCTGATTATTTCAATGAAATCTTTTTGTGCACAACACTGATGGTTACCGTAAATCATTAGTGTTATAGTGTATATATGCATAAAATAATTTCATTAAAATAATCAGATTATGAATTGGACATGCATCAACACCTATTTCCCATGATCAAATATGCAGACAATATATAACAGTTTGGATATGCATCTCACTGTTCTATGTGCCGGCAGTAATAAACTACACTATATTCATTTAAAATTTCCACCTGAGAAGTACCCGGTAATGATTCACCTACCTGTTATCATTAATTGTAGGCACACAAAGCAAAATAAACATATCAGTAACTCCATTTCAATGAACAGTTCAAACAAAGCACTCAAACCTTTTATAGAATTACATGTCAATACAGGTGTCTGGACAAATCCAATATCACCCAATCCATATTCACAACCCTCTACCCCTCAATCACATTATGGACTCTACCAATATTGGGAGATCTCACTTCAGAACAAGTTCCAGACTTGTCTGGTGATCAAGTATTTCCAATACCAATCAGTGATTGATCTCTGATGGCCTATCAATATTGGTGATCGGTTAGCCGAGACGTGTTCTGACTCGGTCCACCAGAATGAGGCTGCCTCACTTTGGTCTCCGATCATGTTGCCACTCTGTTTCAACTTGCTTCAGTCTGGCTCGGCCGATACATGCTGTAAAATAATCAATATTCCTCGATTTGTTATTGATTTTCTCTCGATTTGCTATTCCCATGCTTCTGCATGGGCCTGTTTGGGCAGAGTTGCCGAACTAGTTTGGTGTCAGATGGAGGCTGGATAGTAGCGTATTGCTTAGACTTGTCTGATGTGTTCTATACTTGAATTATTTCTGCTTAGGTGGCAGATATTGAGTTGTGGTGTAGGTGATGTTACATACAGATATACATCATTGATATTGATGACAGCACAATAGATACTGACAAAATTTTTAAATAAATATTTGCATAAAGTGGGGTATTCTATAATATGATAATACATTTTATAATTTGTTAAGATTTCTTGTAGATGATTTGGTTTTATTGATTGAAAAATCCTTGTTTATTTAATTTTTTTATATAGTGTTATGCAAAAAAATATTGAATGCAGAAATGGTAGATTTATTCTTGATATAATAATTAATTGTACCACAAACAATTACAAACTAGTCGAATAAACAAAATTAGATTTGATTTCAAAGTCTTGACATATGAATATTGTAATTTACATATTTTGTGTAAATATTTGACTTTTCAAATAAAATTATGCATGGTATAAAGACTTACTTTAAAACTGCTGATTAGAGAAATAAATTTAACCTTGTGAGTGAGTGAGTTATTGTTTAACGCCACTTGGGCAGTATGCAGTCATTAGCTGTTAACCTTGTAATCATATGTATAACTGTATATCTGAAGACATGTCACTTATGTGAACAAGTGCATTGTAATGTGAATGTGACCTATGCAAGAAGTAAGACAAAACAAAACAAAACAAAACATAGCATACAGGCAGACTGACACAGTAGGACAATGAACCATAAGGATACAGAATGCTTTGTTAGCTATTGTTTACCTGGTTGCCCCCGGTTACCACTAACCAGGTGGGTGGGTAGGATCGGGCATGACAAACTATAATGTGTGTTACAATGGACTTGTCCACTTTGTGCAGTGTGCATGCAAAATGGACTAATCCAGTCTGTACAATACTGTTGTAAATTTGGGAGGTGTCATCAATGAATTTATATATTGAGTAGGGATTGATTATCATTGTATTAAGTTCATGAAATATTATGTAATTTTATTTGATTCTAATAAATGTGAATTTTATGACTTATGAATTTTTGTTAGAAAATTATGCTAATTGATAAAATTAAAATATGGTACAATATTTTATAATATTAACATATTCATATAAGATTTTCATGTAAGTTTGAAAATAAGATTAATTGTGACAATTGAATGAAAATAGATTGATTCTCAACCAAAATAAAATATAGTATAATATCTTTATCTATGGATTTGATGTGTATTATGAAATTTACAAATGAAATATTACTTCATATCATATTTATGAAGATAATTAACAAATGATACAAAACATGACATGTTCCGTTAGGCCTAAACAAATTTTTAAAATGTTTATGGTCTTTATAGGCTGACAAAAATGATGTGATGACACGATTTATTTTTTTTGGAATGAAGAGATAAACAAAGTTTATACAGTTATTTATATAAATAAAGCACAAACCCTCTTAAATATATATTACTATGCCAAGCAGTCAATAATCTCACCCCTACACTCCATGTCAACGGAAAAGGGTGACATTTTCTATGTCCAATGTTTTCTGAGGCTAAAAAATTATAGTTATCTGCTCCTTACTTTTGTTAAAACCTAGAAAAAAACCACCTGAAACTGATGTGGGCGGAAACCAGAAACAAATTCTTTTTATTTTTGGGCCATATCAATATTGAGAAAAATAACTCTTCTCCAATAGTTATTTAGGGGTGTTTTATTCAATGATTTTCTGATTTTCTGTAACAGACTGCCAAAGCTGATGTTGACATTAACGTTTCTGCGAGAAGTATCTCTCCTCCAACATTGCCAGATGGGGCACAGTTGCCATGGAAACTTGTAAGAGTTGATATAAGTAAACTTAAGGTTCAGGTGTGTGTTCATATTTCAATTCATAGGTTTCAGAAATAATAATACATTGACAAATTAAAAAGAAAAAGAAAATTAGCCAGCTAACAGTGTAAATTGATCATACAAACAAATTCACAAAAATAACACAAATGCAGTCAGAATGAGTTCACTTCAAATATATGCAATTTAAGCATTTGATTCCAAAATTTGGCAAAAACAACTTTCTATGATGGATTTGTGGATAACTAAAATTGTTTTATGCAGAATTTGATATAAATATATAAATTGAGAATACTCAACTCAAGAAATACAAAGAGCAATGTTTGAAATTACAACAAAATTTTTAAGGTAATGGATAAATAGTAATATCGATTGAACATCTTCAAAATGATTTACTCATCAGGTGGATCATCACTTTGATTATGCCGTAGACGGACATATGAGAAAGTACACCCTCAATTGCAATAACAACAACATCAATGGCAGCACCAACAACTACACAGTGTTTCTTGTGCGAGGTTCTGATGGTTTCAAAATACCATATGGAAATGTAAATGGTCAGTTATGCTTATACTTGCAATACTCAATAATGTCTGGGCAATGTTAGAAGTCAAACACAATATCCCAGAGACTAAGGGATAAGTTACTAGAATTTGTATTAAATCTCCCTCGACGAATCAAGAGGTTTGGTTCAGGGGGTTAAAAAAATTTGATGAACCCCCGGAGTGAACCGCCTCTATTTTACAAAAAATTTTGAACTCCCCTCCCCTCACATTCCACCTGATGAAGGAGTGAGTTTGGACTCTGAAACGTCATGTATTTTCACATCAAAGAAGTTATTATCCAGAAAATCTACCTGTTCTCCCCTTCCCCACACCTATGTCTCCTTATCTTACAACTTCAATGGATTGAAAGCGTTAACTAAACTTTAGCCAACAACAACTATTAAAATGACAAAATTTGCTTTGGTAGTAAATAAAATGAACCATTTTCCTTAGTACTCTATCAATGCAAGATTGTATTTACTTTACTTAAAGTTAAAGTTACATATTAATGTACAATTCTGTTTGAACTGTGACTATAAAAAATTACTTATAAACTGAAAATTTAACGCAATTATATACAGAAATATAACACTGTCTAGAATGAAGTTTTTTAAGTTACATTTCAGTTAGGGAATATGGATTTGACACCAAGTTCTTTTTGTATGATAATATGAATGATTTGTTCTGTCTGTGCACAGCTATATCTCTGATTGCCCTGTTGAGGATGGGCCTGGTGAAGTCGATGAAAGAGAAGTTCTACACCCACTTTCTGCAGCTGCCTCTGTATGAAGATATGGCGCCCTGGAACATTGGTGAGACAATGATATCATACAGATAGTCGGGGATACTTGGTTGATAGTTCAAAATACTTGTTAGTCTTTTAAAAATAACACAGGCCCTTCAGTATGAGCCACTTTGTTTATCAAAATACCACAAGCTAGACAGGCTTGCTGGCCACTTTTGCAACTGGCCTCATCTGAAAACTAGAAATATGTGCATGTGAGGCACTGGGATTGTCCCCGCTCCAACTTTCAATCCAACCTTGTCCTCTTGACATATTTTTTCATTTATGATTTTGAGAGGAGGTCTGAAATCCCTATATGCACTAAGTTCAAACCGTTTCCATGGAAACCAGAAAAAATATAAAAATCAGAATAACCAAAGTAGCAAAAGGCACCACTCCAACACTAGGTCTAACCACTCACCAAGTTTCGTGAAAAAATACTGCATAGATTTTGAGAAAGAGGCCGAAAAAGGTCACTACCCCCAGATGCAATAAGTTTAAACTGTTTCCATGGAAACGAGAAAAAATATAAAAATCAAAATAACCTAAGTAGCAAAAGGCACCACTCCACCACTAGGTCTAACCACATACCAAGTTTCGTAAAAAATATATATTAAACATTTTTGAGATATGGCCCGGAAACGAAAGCATTTTGGAAGGACGGAATCACGGGCGGAGGCGAAAACATTATGTCTCCCACAAAGCTTTGTGGGAGATAATAACCAGCAATTGGCTGACGGACAGGCAGCTATTTTAAACAGTTTCAAGATTATGTTACTTATATTTTGGCAGCAACTATTATTTCAGAGAGAACCCCTTAATTGCCAATACATTATAGCGAAATGTGTGAGTGTGGGCTTGTTAATTTTTTTAACTGAAACTGTTAATTTTCTTGTTTTTATTTTCATATATAAAGTAAAAACTTGACAGAAGAATTGTGGTCCTGCGCATCTCAGTGGACTGCTTTTAGTAAAATTTAGCAACAATGGACATGGTTAGTCGATTGATGGGGGAGCCACTTAATAACAAGAGGGTTGATTCCCAAATAAGAAAGCCATTCACTCATTCTTTGCATTTCAAAGATGATTTTAGTTTTACGCTTATAGATAGTTTAAAGATGAAGCTCTATCTCTACAATAATGTAAATTCTAAGGAGAAATCCTGACATGTACATGTATTTGACAGTGTTCCGAGCTGGCAGACTGGAGTATATAGACTACGACAGCAGGGATCTCACCTTCAACAAGATGTCCGCTGCGGCATATCAGGTACTCAATTACTTTCCCAAAAAATGTTCAAGATGTTGTAAAAATGTACTCTTTTGCAGTAAAATTCATTTCCAAAATATCTTGCTATTATACATAATTAATTTCAAAATTAGGATTGTTTTTCATCTTTTCTGCCAAAATAATATTTCGTTTTGAAAAATTCAAAGAATGCAATATATGAGCCCAGAAAGAGTGGCAACATTTTTTGTTTTCCTTTAGCCCTAGATGTTTTCAAGGTTTTTTTTTAAAGTATTGATGTTAATCCACAAATATAATACAATACAATATACAATATAATATCACTGTGAAATTTATGTTTACTTTATTTGTCAGAATGATTTGATGCAAAACAAGTTCTTGGTTTTGGTGTATTTTGGAGTGAATGCAAACATCAAGTCGGTTCTGTGTTAATTCTTTCTTTTTTTCAGATCATGGCTATGTTGATGAACTACAAGAGAACTATTCAGGATTTTGGACGCTGCAAATCAAAAGCCAAGTATGACTTTATCATTATTTTCTCTTTCAAACATTATCTGTTTTCAAAACAAATATAACATCATATATAGATATTTTATGGTGCTTCATTAAAAACTCTTCTATTAATTAAAAGGTAGAAAGTTATTGGAAACTTCAATATTTTTAGTTTACATTGATACTTTTCAATATATTTTGATCTAGGAAATAATTTTAATCCGTGGAGGAATATTAGTTTGGTACTTTAGCTATATTTGTTATAATTGGTAGAAATATCTGCTGATGCAAAGAAATTAATGTATTATTTTCACATTTATGTTTTTCTTCTACAGGACAGCCTATGGATTTGATATTGTTGCAGAATGTGTTTCGAGTGAATTTGAAGGTCCATGCACTGTAGGTACCTAACAAAAAAATTTCAGTTACTAGAATATAAAATATCAGCCAAAAATGTAGCATTGGTTACTATTTTCATATTTCATTCTGTTCTTCATCTCCCAAATACCCATCTACTTACTGTCATCCATGCAAGTAAAAATACTAAACATTTTGTTTCAAAGGAATATCTTTAAAAGGAAAAGGGAGTATTTCAAGCAATTGGGTTTTAGTAAGATACAGAGCATTCTCACCAAACCATTATCTATTATCTATTTGGTCCCAAATGTGTCCTCATGACATGGAAAAACTTCCTTACATTCAACATTCCTCTAAACTTTCAACCAAACATTTTGTACCTGAGTTGCAGGCTGTGTCAGCTTCGAGAGAATGTACTTTAATTAATATTTATGGGCCCTTATCTAATTTATGTCCAACTCAATGTTATATGTAACCAAAAATTAAGACTGTTGATGGTTCAAAATGGGAAACAGAAAACATTTACCGGTAGTCATGACCTCATCATTCATAAAAACGGAGGATATAGTATTTTTTAAAGATAAGTTTGAAGTATAAAATATTTTATAGCCTCGCTGTTAAGTAGGCAGAGATATCTAGCAGTCATTCCTTCTGGTCAGGGTGCCTATTCTCGAAAGTAGCCTAGCTAAGACTTATCCTAGCTATTTAGGACAGAAGTTAGGATATCCTAGCACTAGGATCTTTTGGAGAATAGGGGCCCAGCTTTCTAAAAAAAATTAGTTAGGACTCTGTACATCAACCCAACATTGTAAAAGTTGTCATGTTCTTCCTATAATGCCTTGCCCATTGGCGGTTTTCTTGAATTTGAAATTGTTGTCACTTTCGTCTTCTATAGGATTTACATTACCCAGTTCCATGTGGAGACCACACATGTAAAGCCACGTACATCGACTGTCTGAGAGCACTGCAGGATATGGAAGAGGGGAAAGTCATACAAACAGGTGGGTGGGTGATGCATGATTACAAAACAGCAGGACAGGCATACAAGGGAAGGGGGGGGGGGGGGATGGGGTCGTGCAGTCCCCACCCCTTTTTCATGTGGAAATTTAAAAAATGACCATTGAAGCTTTTGTGACGACAAACATATACACTCCCTCTTAGGTGAGTTGAGTTGGGGTTTAAACGCCGCTTTCAAGAGTATTTCACTTATATCGCGGCTGCTAGTATTATGGCAGGGAGAAAGCCTGCAATGCCATGTGGCTATGTTTTGCGGTGAAACCTGCGAGCATCGGCTGGAACTAGCGAACCATGGGTGGTACTACGCTGAAATTCAGTGCAGCATTGCACCCACCTCTTTTGAGAGAGAGGTTCATAGAAATAGCAAATATGATACTGAGACCATTTTGGAGTCCAGACAATGTGCATCTGCCCTGAACAGAAAATATTTCTTATTACATATGTGTGCATGTGGTGGTACAATGGGCATCCTGTTTATAATGACAGAGCACTTGGGCTTTACATTAGTTAGTTAGTTTAGTTTATCCACTTGAACATTTGTTTGCAAAAAGGGCTATCTTAAATAAGAATTCATCATTTTGCATTTAAGTGATTAGTGATATAAACATTAAAATTGATGGGTTGTTAAATAGTATGTAGATAAACACATATGAATTGTTCATAAGATGGACATATTAGCATTGCATGGTATCAAACTTCTTACAATGTATACATAATTCACATATAGCGTCTTTTAAATCATTACCATTGAATAATTTACATCCCTAAGGAATCCGATAACTCTTGCTTTATATTCTTAGCCTGTTACAGTACTTTGATTTATTACTCACCCGTTGAAGATATCGCAGTTTAATAAATCTACCGTGTTATTACACTTAGTGTAATAACATCGCGTGCTGCCGATTGATGTGACATCATAATGACAAAAATATGACGTCACAATGTCAGCGCCGCGGTCGCAATGGAGTGTGTCCCATTTATCGACAAGTTTGTGGAATTAAGTGGCATTTAAATCAGTGAGTAATAAATAAAATACTAAACTCGTTTCCATTTAATAACATATTTATGAAACTCTTGAGATGGTATTTGTATTTAACTTGCTTTCGCTCGTTAAATACAAACCACTCACTCGTTTCATAAATATGTTATTAAACAGAACGTCGTTTAGTATTCTCTATATAATAGGCAGGAAACAGGTAAGGTGATAGGCTTTTTCAAAAGTATTGACTAATATCAGTCAGGCTGGTATTCAACATGCTCCTTTCAAATTTAGAACATTGCTCCGAATGTCCGGTACATTTGCGCGAAGTGAAAGGAGTGACTCTGAACATTGTTCTGTGTGTGTGGAACATGTTCTATTGCTTGCACCTGCATTATTTTAGAACATGATCCGCACTCCCAGAACAGTGCATTGGGAACAAGAACCAGGCAGTGAAAGGAGCAGCCCTATTGATATAGGAAGAAAGTCTGCAACACCAATGCGGCTATGCATTTCAGTGAAACCTGCGTGCCATATTCGGTGCAATTAGTGACCAATGTTTAGAACAACAAAACCGTACTGCATGTTAGAACAATTGTCTACAGCAGACAAAGTTGCCAAGCCCCTGGCGGGAATCAAAACCCTGTACCTCTTGATCTGAAGTCAAACATGCTATCCACTACACTATCCCACTCTAGGCAGGAATGAGAATGAAATAAAACTATAATGTTCCTTCCATCATGGTCTAATAGTTCTTAATTTTCAAGTTCAAGATGATTTCAAATTGAAAAAAAAGAAATAATATTGTTAATCATAGGTTAGATTTGGATCTGCTGCAAAGTGGTTAATAATTTCTGTTACAGATGAGCCTCTATGGCCTGATTTTAGGTGATCAGCAAGCTTATGGTTGAGATTTTACAACACTTCAAACAATATAGATAACATAGATCTATGTTATCTGTATAAGGTGTGAGAGGCCTGTTCAGGAAGCTTTACTGTTGGTTTTATCCTGCTCCATCAGTGTATTGTATTTGCGAAGCTACTATAATACCTTGAATATTTGAGGCTTAAAACTGTGATATTGGCTATCAATAACTAGCAAATGTAAGAACTTCCTTTCCGAGCAAAAGAGGTAACTGAATGAGAGAACCAGTGGGTGCTCATCGACATTCAAATTACAAAATATCATTAGCTGAACAATTACATGATGCGCTATTTAGCAACGAGAAGCAAGCCCAGGGATAGAAATTAGCAATAGCCCGCTAGCCCATGGATAGTGAAAAAGAAGCTGGGCTAGTAGACTGTAAAAACTGGTAGTCCAAAATTTGAGGTGAAATGATCATGGGAGATGTATTTGGCTAGCTGGAATAAGTCTGGACTAGTACTTTAGAAATGCAACTGCATTGAAAAGGTTAATTTTGACCCCTGTCGGTCCATCTTTGAAAACAATTCTAGTCAATACAAGTAAATGGGAATATAATAATGTTGAAGTGAAATGAGTTAATAATTTGAAATTAAAGGAGTTTTCTGAATTAGCAATAAAGCAAATCATTCAATAATCATCTGTTTTTACGCCTCATGTCTGTTTGTTACTGGGCTAGAAGAATGTTGGCTGATCTGAAAGCTACTAGTCCAAAAGGCTAGTGACTATTTTAGGTTAGTTTCTACCCCTGCTGAAGCCTATAGCAAAACAACGGTTATTGGCCTCAGGGAATCAGGGAACTATAGCAGCGAAGCGGATACAAATACACTGATGAAACAGGATGTGTTGGTAGCAGCAGTGTCTACCTTCACAATAATGTGACAGTATGCTCACTCCGTATAAGTAATCAATTCCACATTCCTGGCAGATCTTTTTTATCTGAGCAGTCTAAGGTCTTGGTAGAGCACCTACTGATAGCACCTCAGTCTCATTATTAATTAAATTGGGTTAAATTGAGGTTTGATAAATTCAAGATTTAAAGTTACTCCTAACACTTCAATGTTTTGAATTTTGTTCAGATGGATATGGATTTTGCTTTATTTTAAAATAATTATTAATTATTTACTTAGCATAGAATATGTATGTTAAACATATGTCAGGTTGTTGGAATAGACTGGCAGCCACCATGTTGTCTAAATATTCTCATATCAATTTGGGTATATTTGAGATTATGCCTCGGAAATAAAGGAAATATTGCTGAAATTATGAAAAAAATGTTTTATTTGCAGTTTCAAGTACTCCTACATCAAGACATGGCAATACGGGCATGCAGTGGGTAAGAAATTCAATCTGTTCACTATAAATGTTTTAACCCTTCTTAGAAAATCATGAATATAAATTGTTTTCATTGAATAGTATGGTAGAGATATAACCTCATGTGCAACACAAATTGTCTGTTTATCAACAGTGCTGGAAACTATGTCTGATTATTTGATGGTTTTTATTTCTTTTGCAGTCTTTCAACTTGAATGGTCTTTCTTCTCGGACATCAGAATGAAATTGTTTATATCATGTACCAGGTATTTATTAAATTGGTTTATCAGAAATATGGTTGTTTTTTCTTCTTTATTTTGCTAAATTCAGGCCTACCATCAAAAATAGAGCCATGGGCTCTGTAGCTCATCAGTTTTTATATAGTTTAAAGATGAAGACTGAATTGGCTAAAGAGTCTACATACGGAATCACAGCCTTCTTTGTCTTTTCTTTTACAGCCTTCTAGGGCTTTTTGTTCTGGAGAAGAAGATGAAAATAGGTTTTTGGGTCATGGCCTGTGAGGCCCTTATTTGGGGCCACAGGGTCACCAACTTTACAATTTTGAATCCCCATTGGCTAAAGAGTCTGTACATAATATAACAGCCTTATAGGTCTTTTTGTTCTGGAGAAGAAAATGAAAATAGCTTTTTAGGTTATGGCTTGTGAGGCCTTTATTTGGGGCCACAGGACAGGTTCACCAAATCTACAATTTAGAATCTCCATTGGCTAAAAACTTATTGTGTAATAAAATACAAAATGCACATGTCATCTGAGAAACGTTGGTAAGTGATAAATACAAAGGGACTTCGCATACCGGATGAGGTGATTGGGGTTTAACGCTTTCAAGAGTATTTCACTAATATCAGGGCTGCTAGTATTATGGCAGGGAGAAAGCCCGCAATGCCATGTGGCTATGCATTGTGGTGAAACCTAGGGAACCATGGGTTGTACTGCACTGAGATTCAGTGTAGCATTGCACCCAAACATTACTGCGTGAAGAAACAGTTCTACTGCAGGCAAAGTTTGCATGCCCCTGTTGGAATTGGAACTGAGAAGAGAAAGAAAAACTCAAACTTAAATTTTTGCTGTTTTATTCGATACTGGCCCAGTATTCAATAAGATGTTTAAATGGTATACAATAAATGTATTTGGATAATCTTATCGATCATGTATTAATCATATTCAAAATATTTCACGAGTAGACTAATTGTATCATAGACCAACAATTGATTTGTATATAACAAGTGAGAAATTACACCAAAATAATGAAAAGAATTCTATATTTATAAACAAAATTCATTGACAAAAATATTAATCATAATGCAGACTCACAAAGTCGAAGACAACTCTTTATGTCAATATGGACAAATTCATTGGTAAGTTCAACAAAGTAAAGTATCTTTTCTGTCTACCATACAACTTGCCCCCACAAGGCATAAGTCACGCCTTGTTGCTTTTCTGTTACTTTCCTGTTCTAGTAGCAGAGTGTTGTTCAGGTGCAGCATTCTGCTACACTACCACAGAAAAGTAAAAGAAATGCAACAAGGTTGAAATTTGCCAGTATTTGAGACTGGCACAAGTTATGCTTTGAAGAAGGAAGTTGTCTGACATATTCATCTAGAAACAATACAAGACGAAATACTCTGTAAATACAAAGAGGCATTCATATTCAATTTGAAAAGAAAGACATTGCTTGATTCATAACACAAATATAACATACGTTAAAATAAAACAGAATGAAAACAAATCAAAAGGTATCTAAGCAAAATTCACAATTGTTTTCATTTCATTTATTTAATTTTGGCCAAAAAGGGCAGTTCAAAATAAAGATTTGCAAACATTCTAGTTCAAAATCAGATAAGATACAAGAACAAATGAAACATATCCTACATTTTCTTCCACTTTCTTATAATATTAGTAACTGAATGAGCTGATACAGAGAAAAAATAGAGCTATGGGCTCTGTAGCTCATCAGGGGTTTTATTGTTTGATGATGAAGACTGAAATAGATTGCTGTCATTATAATGCACAATCCCAAGCCCTCAAATCTCAGTCTTGAAATTGTCAGTGCATAACAAAAACATGAAACACTATATTTTGATAAAATGACATGACATTGAAAATGAGAGAAAGAGTCCAGCCTAAGAAGATGCACTGTAGCAAGGTCAACATACAGACCATTATGCAATATGCGGACCCTTGGCTCTGGTTACAAGCCACAATGCTTTCACAGCCTGATATTCTATAAGTTGGACCAAGACTGTCACCCTCTAATACACCTACTTATGTAATAGTCTCTGCCTGGCACTAAACACTGGCAACACTGATCTTACTAAGACTAGTACAATTTAGAATTCCCATTAGCTAATTAGTCTGCATAAAACTTTTAAGTGTTCTAAGCCTTTTCATTTTCGCGGAGTTTATTTTAGGGCATGGCCTATAAAACCCATAGGTTACTAAAATCTACAATTTGGAATCCCCATTAGCTAAAGAGTCTGCACACATTATTAAAGCCTTCTAGGTCTTTTTGTTCTGGAGAAGAAGATGAAAATAGGTTTTTAGGTCATGGCCTGTGAGGCCTTTATTTGGGGCCCCAGGGTCACCAAATCTACAACTTAGAATCCCCATTGGCTAAAGAGTCTGCACACAATATTAAATCCTTCTAGGTCTTTTCATTATGCAGAAGAAAATGAAAATATTTTTTTTAGGTCATGGCCTGTGAGGCCTTTATTTGGAGCCCCAGGGTCACCAACTCTACAACTTAGAATCCCCATTGGCTAAAGAGTCTGCACACAATATTGCAGCCTTCTAGGTATATTTGTTCTAGAGAAGAATATGAAAATAGGTGTTTAGGTTATGGCCTGTAAAGCCCTTATTTGGGGCCCGAGGGTAAACAAATCTACAATTTAGAATCCCCATTTGCCAAGGAGTCTGCACATAATATTTCAGCTCTCTAGAGTCTTTGGTTCTGGAGAAGAAGTCGAGAAAGCAAAAAGTTTACGCCATGCCATGCCATGCGCCCATCGGGCCTTTCAGGCCTGATGAGATAAAAATTAAAAGAAGTTATGATGTGACCTTACATTTCTAATTTTCTATCAATTACTCAAATTATATTACCATCTAGATCTTTGTCATGTCATCTTGAAAGGAAATAAGCTTTCTTCTGAAACGTCCAATCATTGCTTTCCATTCACAATTTTTTTTCTTGAGTTGTAAGCTGTATACAGATTGGTAAGGTCAAGAATATTAATTTTCTCTCTTGATGACCCCTACAGCGATACCCGGTAGTATAATAAGTTCAGATATAAATTTTAATCAGACGTCAGATGATATCTTAAACCAATTCTAGTCTTTTTAATGAAGATGCTACCTCAAGGAAAGCTAAGTAACATTGATAATTTGCTCATATTTGCATAATTTCAAAATGGTATAAAGTCTTTGGTTTACGGCACTCAGAACTCTGGACTGCTCTCCCCCTTGCTAGGCAGCAGTTGATATCGAGAAAATGGCAGAAGTTTCTGCTCCATAATGCAATCTGCAAAGAAATTTATATTATGAAACATATTTCAAATAAATGACACTGATAAAATATTTTGCAGTTGAATTGATTTACATTTCAAATCTAGATTTAACTAATAACATTTTTATGATAATTTAGAAAATACTTCATAGGTAGAAAAATTCAAAATAAAAATCATTTTCATACACATGGACTCTCAAACTTTTGAACTAACAGTAAATTGAAATCTGATCTTCAATTTAAATAACCGTTTACGGATATGGAATATGCATTTTGACTTGAAATGAATATTATTAATTATCATTATGGACAATTTACCTAACACCCAAACTGGCTTCACACTTGTTTTACCCATAAAGCCTTCAGGCCCTATATGCACTGTACACCGAGAAATGGAACTGGTGATCTGAAACAAAGTCGTAAAGAGTGAGTCTGACTCCGGATTCAAGTTTCAAAGTTGAATTCAAACACTGTTATAATAATAGATTATTGGTAGAAAGTGAAACATCACAACTATGCATGGATCTATTAAAGAACATTCATAAACAATTCTTTTGATATTTGTTTGGCTTGGGTTGCTTTTCGGCCTGTAAGGATTATCATTCAACACTTCTAGTTAATACTACCATCACTGAGGATATTTTTATTTTACATACCTGACCTCCGCACAGAGAGATGAGATTAACGATAGACCCACGAGGAGGAACGCACTTGTTGCTAACGAACATCACCCCACACTTGGCAAACAATGTCTGTCTGTACTCATCCCCGACACTCTGTCTCTCCAGTCGGGCTATCTGTAACACACGGATGGAAATTAATTAGAAGATTCATCTCATTTAAGCTCCTACTCCTCCACGAGTTGAAATAAAAGTGTCAAGGATCCCACAGCTGAACATACTGAAATCCTTGTAATTGAGGTGAGGTGAGTTAGGGTTTAACACCGCTTTCAAGATTATTTCACTTATATCACGGCTGCTTGTATTATTGCAGGGAGAAAGCCTGCAACGCCATGTGGCTATGCATTGCGGTGAAACCTGCGAGCAACGGCTGGAACTAGCGAACCATGGGTGGTACTGCAATGAAATTCAGTGTAGCATTGCACCCAAACCTTACTGCGTGTAGAACAGTTCTCTACTGCAGACAAAGTTGCCGTGCCCCTGGCGGGATTCTAACCATGAACCTCTTGATCCGAAGCAGAACGCGCTAAGCACTGCGCTATCCTGTACCCCCCTTGTAATTGATATGTATACATGTTCCAGGTGCATGAAACTCTAATTTTGTCAAAGAAAACATGCACTGTGTGAATCATAAACTGAGAAACTCCTACAGACCTTTGCTTGAGGGAACTTATCACAGCACTCAAAGTCTTCTTCATCCAACCAGTGTCCTGCCTCTACTGACTTGAACACCTATCACAGAAAACACTTTACCATATATTCAAAGGATACATGTTGAAAACTAAGGAAAATATTAAAAACTTTCTGTTTCAGGGATCATTTCTGCTTTTTTATTATGTGAGCAATTCTGCAATATGTCACATAAAATGAAAAGTTTTATCAAATATTTCATTGAATATGGTTCTATACTTCAGTCCGATAAAAAATCAACCTTGTTCCGAGGAATTTAATTTGCAAAATAATTCATCTACCGGAATACAAACAGGTTCTGTAGATTCCACTTCACAAGGTCTGAGAACACCCCGTATGGATGTCTTCTGTGACAGTTTATTGCAGACAAACCCCAGTCTGAAAGCTGACCAATAAGATCATTGTTTTTAACGGTCGTGGTTTTGAAAGCATTCAGAATCATTCACAGACATGTTCCTCATGTCATGGAAACGAGAGTGAAGCTGTTGGGAGATACTTATCCCTTGCTTCTCGCACCGAAGGTTTTTTCTGGAACGTTCTGTGATTAGCTACCTAGTTAGCATCAGAACATGCAAGCTTCTGGGCTGTTATCAGACAATGAGTTCGTTTCCTTGAAGATAACTATTTTGAAACTTTCATTCCTTCGAAAACGGTCAATTTCAATCAGACTGTTTCATACTTTTAAGTGTTAGATTATTGCACCAAAAGCAACATGCCAAATTTTATTATATATATGAAAAGGTATGTACGGTATACAGAAGACTTCACTGAGTGAAATCTGTAGTGAGAAAAGAGTTCTGGGTAGCGACTCTCGAAATGTTTGTAGCTTTACAAACTTCTTCAAACATACTAAACCCATGGACGGTGATCAAAGTAACGAATTGCAAGAAGGTAACTAGCGCTGTAACGATTCATCGATACCTACGATACAATCGTAGCTTGGGAAATGGTGATTATTGTATCGTGAGCTTCCTGTATCGTGATACACTAAAAATAGATTTCACTTACTTAAAAATGAAAAGAAAAACTAACACTATAAAACCAGCTAGTGTTGTGCAGTAACGGTAACTACAGTAAGCATGAAGCAATCTGATTTATAAATAACTGTTTTTAGAAAGAAAAAAACTGTTTTAATCTTAGATTTTCGATCATGTTATAACACAAAATTTTCACCATCTTGAAAATTTCACAAAATATGCATGAAATAATACTTTAAACAATGTATCGTGATACATTCTGTATCGCCTGTCTGTATCGTGATACATATCGTATCGAGAGATTTCCCATGATACTCAGACCTAAAGGAAACATACCCATTCTTTCCGGAGAAGCCAGCACCCTCTAGCAATGGCCGCCAGTACATTGAGCGTTCTCCGTGGATCCCCGTATACAACATGGGTTGTGGTCTCTGTTACGTTGTCTTGCATCAGGAAACATCCTAGTTTCTTTATAACCGATATGATTGTCTCCTGTTCGCTGAAATTATGTATTTCTTTACATAATTGAAACAATCTTTTGGCAGAAACATGGGGAAATGATAGCGATCAGAAACTGTCATCAGTGTCTGAATACCAGTTGGTGAGGTGATTTGGATTTTAACACAGCTTTCAAAAGTATTTCACTTAAAGTATTATTCTATGGGGAAAGATTGCACTGCATTGAAACCTGTGAGCAAAGGCTGGTACTAACAAATCCTAAGTGGAACTGCACTAAACTTCAATGTAGCAGTGTATTCAGACCTTACTGCATGTAGAAGAGTTCTCCAACCAGACAAATTTGCCGCCCCCCTGGTGGGATTTGAACCCCAGACTATTTCATCTGAAGATGAACGTGCTAACTAAAATATTAACCTGTCCCGTCCACACAAATAGCTTTTTGACAAAGTTGTGTGTTGATCTTTTAATAAAACTGAATGTATGTTTTTAAATGAAGATATTTTCTAATTTTATTAGGAATGGTTGCTAAAATTAAATGTCAATAATAATCTAACAGACAAAATTTCAATGGATTCAAAAGATTCAATACACACCTTCATCGACCATCAGTGTCATCAACAAGACTGATGGTAATAAACAAGACAAAGTGAATAGAGCCCACATACCCCACAGTCAGTTTGTCAATCATTGTAGTATTTGCAGAATCTTTTGAGCAAAGTAACCATACAAATTTAACACTTCTTCACAATCACATGCGAAAGATTGTAGAGAATAAGAGAATTTTATTGGTTACGTAACAAATGGATGTCTGACACTCGAATCTAAATTACCGTAGTTAGGTTGAAAGGAAAACATGTTAGCCCTCAACCAATCAGAATCATTGAAATAGTGTAACAAATCATTTTGTAATCATAGTTCATCATTCAAAACTTGCAACCACAGGAGATATTGCTTGTGTGAGATCAAGTGATATCTACAAGCGATATCTACATTGTAGATTTAAGAAATAAGTCTCGTTGTGCTTTATCGTTGAATAAAAAAATAGCAGGTAGCATAAAACACGAAGGACTCTCTGCTACGTGTTATTCTATGATAAAGCACAACAAGTCTTCTATTTGTTATATGAGATACAGTTACTTGCTTTTATATAAAAAACATGGAGATGTTATTTGTATCAATGATTTTTTAAAAATATTAATGCCTCCCGTCGTAGAACACATTCACTAACATTGAACAATGAAAGTGACGTAAAATATGACGTCATATGCTAAGTGACACTCCAACTGACGTCTAAAATCACGAGCATGTTTTAATGTCTCATAAAGCACGCTGTCTGTCACATTGACAGCCTGTGTTTTATTGCTGTGGGTATCTTATATATTTCTATAATCAAATTGTCATATTTCTATTGCATCATCAGTTAATGACACATAAGGCTTTGACATCACTGAAAACACTGCTAACAATGCTATGATGTCACAAAGTTGATGACGTAACAATGCTATGATGTCACAAAGTTGATGATGTAACAATGCTATGATGTCACAAAGTTGATGATGTAACAATGCTATGATGCCATGATGCTGATGAAGCAGCTAAATAGCAGTCTTGGATGTCAGATATGTTCATTCTTTTGATAATAACTGCTGAAAATTGATTTTGAATGATAATTTAAATTAAAATCTCAACCTTGTGTCTTCTGACATCAAATATATTAACACTGGTTGATTAAAGTAACAAATATCATCCAAAACTCAAATATCACTTGTATGAGATCAAGCAAATAGGAGATATCGTTTTGAAAGTAGATTTTGTACAATGCCCTGTCACTGTCAATGAAATGACATCATAATGCTTTCAGATAATCAAATAATGAATCCCAATGCTAGGACTTCACAAAAACATGATGATGTCACAATGCTAAGACATCACCGAAAGTCGAATGGCAATACTGTTGCAATAATACTGGTGAAATATTTTTTTGTTTTGCCAACCTCTTTTGCCTATATTAAAGACTGATAAGAAGAATAATAATAAAGACAACTAGGATTGTCAAGGCAATACTTAGGTCTTCCAGACTTCTGCTTGACCTTGAACTCCATGTTGCACTCTCGGTTATTCAGCAGTTTCTCCGCTTTAAAACGAGTTATAAAACATGTCTCTATCTTCAATAGTTTTTTTTACAAAAATTCTCCAAAAATTCTCTCTCTTGAAGACCTAATAATCTATTTAAAGTATTAATAACAGTTTAAAACATATCCAACCACAAGTTACCGAACCCCAGACCTTTGGTTAGTCCCGACTTCAAGGACCATCCCTATCCATCCACAGAAGCAGCAATGCAGTCTTCATCCAAATCTTTTATTGAACATGATTAACAATACCATAATTAAAACTGAATGATAAAGATTAAAAACCAAACATGTTAAAAGATAGAAATGAGAAATAAAAAAAAAGAAATCAAAACGTAAAATTACAAACTACATAAAGATATCACTGAATCAAGTAATAAATAGAATTCTTCACTGTCCGTTCAAGTGTTTTTCAAGTCACTTCGGTTTCGATATTTCTCATTTCTTTCTCAATCAATGTCAGTAGAGATTTAGAGATTAGTATATTGTTCAAGCGGTTAACATCAGAGGAATACTCACTATGTGTGCAGACTCGTCATGACGACTGACGGCCTGTGTCGGGAGGATAATGAGGTATTAGGCACAGAGGTAGACTTTTCCATCACAAGTGAGTTTGCCCGTCTTAGTTTCTGACTTGCTTTAGGAACGTTCTCAACATTCGACACATCGCTCATACTTGACTCTGTTGCTTCATCATCACCACTGGCACTGGAAGATTGAAAACGCGGACATTTCGGTTTACCAGCTTTAGATTTCTTCTGTTCTTTAATACTAGGAAGTGATTGCTTTTGGGTCTTCTTCAAACGAGGACGTCCGACAGAAAATTCATCAATACTTTGTCGAGGAGGAGCAAATCCAAGCATTGCCGTATTATCAAACACGGCAGACATGGACGCGCCTAGCACTCGTGATTGATCAGATTCACACAATGTAGATATTGTCGCATCTGTTCTGGACGTGTCTGACGTAACATCACCACAAGACGTTGAGGAATCTTTCGGCAGCACAGACCTCCTCCTTGAAGTTCGAGTTTTGGGAACCGTTTCTACATCGCCCGAATCACATCTCTTCTTGTTACTGTTCTCATCCACGTCATCACTGTCCTCCTGGGTTTTTCTCTTCCGGCCTCGTTTTGAGGGTCCGGATCCTGGTTCCTGGATCACCCTGGCTCTACCTGGTCGCCGGACTGGTCCCGAACCGGATCCCTCGAACTGTCCTGGCACGAACTTCGGCGTTGATTCTGTGCTTGCAATGGAGTGTCTTGTCTTAGCTTTCTTCTTTGATGTTCGACCGTCTGAGATGATTGAGGAGTCATCGAGAGACGTCTTCTTCGTCCGGGATCGTGGCTTTTTACCTGAAGGAACCAAGCCGGGCCTTTCTTCACTAGAGCAGTGTGAAGGCTCAATCAGGAATGATAAGGGTTTTACTGGCTCCGTCATCAACTTCCTCAATTTCTTTGTCTTGTTATCTTCACTTTTGCGATTCTGCAAATCTTTGGTGGATGAAAGTTTTGGAGGCATTGGTTCTTCGTCTTCATAGTTTTCCATGTCTGCTTCGGTTAGTATTTCATTGGCTGTTGACAGATTTATATGGAGTGGATTAGTGCAAAGACTGATTCAGGTTTATTCAGCTAACATATCTAGTAAGCATACCGAGTTAAAAAATGTGTGATAAATCATACCAAGAAAAGAGAGAAAGTGACTTTTTGTCTACTTGATGAGAATACCTCAAATCATAGAGACAAACACCCCTAACAAACATATAAGTATAATACGTTTACAGTCAAGCCGGGATAATCCGGCCACCGATAATCCGAATCTCGCAGTTTCCGAACGGTGGGAAGATGTAACCAAACTAATCTCTATAGTAGTCCTCAGTACTCAGTAATCCGAACATTTCACTATCCGCTTCCGCTTCCATTTTTCACTATCCGAACATTTTTTATGAAAAATGGAAGCGTTCGGATTATTGAGGCCTGACTGTATATATAAACTATGAGTGACAGTTAACTATTTTATATTTCTCTGTTGAGAACTGTGGAAATAGGCCGAACCTACAACTGTTTCAAAGTGTTATTGAGCAAGAAAGATTTCTCAGTATTTTTACATTGGGGTCAAGACAAGACAATCAATTCTAAATTTGGCAGATGCACAGAACAATGCAAGTAGGATATGATAAACATACCAAAGAGTTTCCTGATGAGCGGTTCATTGTCTCCTGGTCGGGACAAGGGAGAGAACTCTGTACCTGAAACACATCCATCATAACTCTTCACATGCTGAGTAGTAGGGCTGGGACTGGTAACCCGGATACCCGGGACGGGTGGGTATTGAGTAGGACCCGGGTACCCATCACACTACCCGGACTCGTTTTTACCATGTGACTAATCATAAAACAGTTTAATTTGCTATTCTTTCATTTCAAGATTATATACAATGTATTTGAAGATTCTAACATAATATTAAAATGATCTATTGTCATACATAATAAATTTTATTGAAATAGCTATGGGTCTCTATGCTAGGCTTCTAGCCCCATGTTCCAGCCAACCAGTTGAATAAAGTAGTACAAAATCTTAAAATTAGATGTTGGAGATCGACAAAACGGGTATCCGGGTAGGGTAGGGTAACAGATGGTCGGGTACCCGGGTAGGAAATATCTACCCGTCTCAGCCCTACTGAGTAGTTTGTGCCACATTATTCCACTTTCATACAGCCAATATTTAGCAAAAGGCCAATGTTGCATTCCTCCCTTAGTTACCATACTCCGACTGTACGCTAGCCACTGAGTCTGATTTGGCAGTTGAGCAACTTAAAGTGTTGATATGACAATTTGAAAGTCTGATATGAGTTTTGGATAATAATTTCACAAATGCCAGAGTCTCAGGGTCACTGTTCTGATAATTGAGCCCTAAACAGTATTTGAGAACATCCTAGAAGGCAGAAGAAGTGAGAAAGGAAATACCATTTATTTGAGCGAGTTTCATTTCTCGTAGTTTCTCCCTCATACTTGCTGGTGTGTCGGGAATGGTGAGAGACATCGGAGTTGACATGAAGCGACTGCTTTCACACGAACTTGGCTGGAAATAGAGAGCAAAAATATACTAGAATAAATAAGAAATCAACATTAAACTGTTATTACAAACTGACACTGCAGACATGGCTTTACAGTACATGATGATAAATATACCAATCAGAACAAGTGTACATTGCTGAGAGGGTTTGTTGCTATAACAAACCAACTTTTACTTCATATATGGTATAGCTATGTTCCAAGGCAGTCAATGTTGCAGAGAATAAACTAGTTTAGTCCTAGAGAGATTATACGAGGGGAAGTCAATAAGTTCATAGAAGTGTGTATTGATACACCCCTGAAGACATCATTGTTGAGTCATTATTGAGATAGGCCATCTGACGACAGTTTACAGACATAAACAACCCATCCTGATCATTTCTTTGAGATTTACAGCCTTTTGAACACAAGTTTACCCTCCTGTAATCATGGAAAGTTCTAAAACCGAGCATCAGGCACAGGCTGCACTTCAACAATGTGGCTTTCAACAACTTAACCAACCCCCCTACCCCCTACACCCTGGCCCCAAGCGACTTCTATCTGTCCACAATTTCATCACACTTGCGTGGTACAAGATTTGGCGATAATCATGAACTCAAGGCAGCTACTGAGGCATGGCGGAGGGGCCAGGCAGAAGACTTCTACCGCAAGGGCATAGACAGTCTCAAAGATAAATGGGCAAAGTGAATCGAGGTCCAGGGAGATTATGTTATATTAAAATCCTTATCACAGGGGTCGAAATTAACCTTTTCAATGCGGTAGCCATTGGGACTAGTGCATTTCTAAAAGTACTAGTCAAGACTTATTCTCGCTAGCCAAATACATCTCCATGATCATTTCACCTCAAATTTTAGTCCTTCAGACTACCAGTTTTAACACTCTACTAGCCCAGCTTCTTTTTCACTAGCCATTGGCTACCGGACTAGTGCTAATTTCGAACCCTGCCTTATCACAAACATTGGCTTCTGTTTTATTTCCACTTCTATGAACTTATTGACTGCCCCTCGTAGATCTAGGTAGCTGAAGCCATGAGGATTGAAGCTGTAGCAGATCCTTACCCCAGACCGTGGCTGAGTCTCCTGTACGAGAACGGTAGGAGGCGTGTAGTTAGGCGTGTCTTCCTCGTTTATTTTAAATCTCCGCATCGTCGCCACACGTTTACGTTTCTTCTCACACCGCTCTGCACTGCCAACCAGATCCGTGGCAAAATCGGTTGGCTGCATTGATTTCATTTTCTGAAAATATGACAATTATCTTCACTTAGCTTCTGAATGAGTTAATGCCAAACCATTTTGACAATTCACAAATCATAATATTTAATTGAAAACATATAACCTTGTATTGACCATGGGCTATCACGAATATTCTGGAATTCGCAAGAAAAAGTTATCATCAGAATTTGGCTGCATTAGAATGTTTGGATTGGTCATCTGTCAGAACCTGGCTGTAACCTCATTAGATCTTATAAACAGCCTGACTCCTGAAAGCCTTGTGATTGGCCAACTGATTATGTCATAACATGAGCCAATACGGGCAGTCATCAGACAGTGGAGAGGATGCAATATTTTGCAAGTTCTTGTATTCCTCATAACAAGGTCAAAATTAACCAGACTGTTCAAAATCCATACAGACTGAGAACCTGTTGTTTTTTTTGACACTCTTGCATTGCATAAAATGGTCATTTTTAATTTCTGAGTGAGTTGGGGTTTAAAGCCGCTTTCAAGATTATTTCACTTATATCGCGGCTGCTAGTATTATGGCAGGGAGAAAGCCTGCAACGCCATGTGGCTATGCATTGCGGCGAAACCTGCGAGCATCGGCTGGAACTAGCGAACTATGGGTGGTATTAAGCTGACATTCAGTGTAGCATTGCACCCAAACCTTACTGCGTGTAGAACAGTTCAGAACTGCAGACAAAGTTGCCGTGCCCCTGGCTGGATTCGAACCCCGGACCTCTTGATCCGAAGCCAAACGCGCTAACCACTGCGCTATCCCGCCCCCACTAAAAATAAAACTTTGTTTTTTTCTGAAATTGGATACACAAGATGCTAACCTAATATTTTGTCTCAATTAATAAAATGAGAAAACAGATATTTCTACTTCTCCAACCTTGAGTCTGCCAAGTGGTATGGGACTATCTGTGACTTCTGGTACAATGGCAGGAAAGAGTTTTTCAGATACATGCTCCTTGTTCTTTCGGCAGCTGAATAATATGAGGATCTTGTGAGAAAATGTCTGTATTAATATTTATCTAAATGGGGTAAGGTAATGTTATTTGAGGTTTAACATCACTCTCAAGATTAAATCACTTATCAGTAGGGGTGACTATTGACCCAAAGAGACTATTGCGATAGCGATAGTCTATTGCCACTTACTATTGCGATAGACTATTGTAACTCACTATTGCAATAACTATTGCGATAGCTTTTTTGGGTACAAATACGCAATAATCAGTTAGATTTCTTATAGGTTTTAGTAGAAATGTTTAGTTGATGTAAGGACTATGGAACCAAAATCAGTAAAGAAATCATAAATGAAAACACTTTGTTATTTTGCTATTTCCTATCTCCAGTTCTTCCCTTTTGACATTCTAAAATGACAAATCTTGAATCAAATGCAGTGAGGCTTGTGTAAATCATTCATAATTAAGGGAAATTTAATAGTATCGATAGTTACCCTTAATATTGCGATAGCGATAGTGTTTTTGTATGTTCTATCGATATAGTACTATTGCCAAGCCAACTATTGTGATGCATCGATAGTTCGATGTATTGTTACACCCCTACTTATCAGTGGCGGAAGCTAGTCTTATTGCAGGATAGAAATCTGTAATGCCAATAATCAGACATCTGTGTGGGTGGGTTCAACTGATAAACACAATATTTGTATCAGCTGTTAGATGGCAAAGGGTAAGTAAACAAGAGGTACAGGTAGTTTATTTGCTGAACATAAAAAGTTTACTGTAGACAGACATATTGGGACATTAAGAAAATCATATTTTGGAACTTATTTGTAGAACTGTGCCTTCACCTGTCCACCCAGAGAACAGACACAAGATGAATCTTCTTCTTCGTAGCCTTGTCTCTGGTTCTCTTCTTGCCTTCTTTGTAGATAACGTGCGTGACATCGTCCGTGAACTTCCCGACAACCCTCGCCCCCAGTTGCTGAAGAGCATAGGAGATGGCATGACTGCGGTTGTCGTTGTTCGTCCGCACCTCAACATATGCAGTCACGCCTGGAACAAATAATTAGTTTCAATTGATGGACTTTGTTCGCACAATGTCAATTATCAAGATCAACAAGATGTTTTGACAAAATTTTTTTATCAATTTTGATGAGTCTTTTCCAAATTTTATGAGTATTTGATGCAGGACTCGTTGGTAAATTTATCACTGGTATCCACTCGATTATCACCTCAAAGTTGGTTACCACAAAACATGAATGATCATAATGTCTCTTCAAGCTGGAGTGTTTAAGATTAGCCTACTAATTCTACTGAAAATGACATTTCCTCTTTCTTACCATTTAGAACATTCAAGTGTTGAGCAAGGGGAGTGTCACTACCGCTGTGATCAGAAGTCTCTTCAGTTTCTGTAATACTTGTTCCTTGGTTGTCTGTCGATGTGTTGCCAGTATTTGAACCACTTTCATTTAAAATGGATGATCGCTGTCAAGAAAGAATAACTTTATTGGAGAGGAGAATATTTTCTAATATTTATTTAAATTTTCTTTTAATAGATGGCACACGAGAAATTCACTGTTATTCAATTAATGGAAAAAACATAATCAATATTGGGTATATAGGCCCCTAGATGATCGTGCTCACCTCGGTCTAGCTTCCCTACGCTGGGCTATGCTCCGCTATTACCGACGGAGGTTTACCAGAGATAGCATCTACTTCGTCTAATAGACCCCTAGATAATATGTGCATATTCTTTTTTTTAAACATTTGCATTTAGAATCAAATTGTCATAAGATTACCTACAAAAAAACTAATGCAACCATATAAAGGGATTGTTTTACATGTTATGTGCCATCGATAGAGGCACAAAACATGTAAAACAATCCTTATAATTACAAAATCAAGGAGTTTTTCTTTAAATATTTACACAAATCTAGGCCTAATATATTTGTCATTTATCACGGGAGGCAGCAGCATAGTTACAATAAAAAATACTTGGCTGTATCAAAAATCATTCTGCACTTTTGCTGTCATTATCATAGGTTAGTAATGACATTTCCGGCAATACATCCTCGTCAGAAAGCATGCTGGACGCCATGTTTTTTGTGGCTTATCAGATTCTTGCAAAAATGAAAAGGAGGAACGTGGCTTATCCTAAATATGGGAATGCAACTCATTTACCATTGAGTTCAGGGGAGACAACTGACTCTAATATACCATTTGCAACCCACAAAATAGGATTATCTAAAAAAATCATGATGTGTGGGTTGTCGACTTGTTACCCCGAGCCATTCATATTTTGGACGAACAGTTTTAATTTTATGTGAAAAATGTCACATTATTTCACTGTCTTAAGTTCAGTCTCACTCTCGTTCAGTCTTCAAGTTCAGAGCTTGATTCAAGACAGTTTTAGCTTTCATGTGTTTTATTTCTTACATAAAAATGATAATTCAGACTATTAGGAAAATATATTGAAGAAACACTTCATACCCGAGTCATTCTCGTTAGTTTGTGAGAATATCATTTTCCAGAAGAACACGTTTAGATCAACATTTCTTCGTTACGAATCATCACAGGGCTTCAAATATGGCGCTAGTATAAGGTCAAGGGTCAAGGACGTTTTACGACCTATTTAGAGTTACCTCCCTTTGTATTGATTTTATCGCCTTCTATCAGTTTATCTTCGCTATTCGATATTCGCTGGTTCCAACGTATTTTGTCCATAATATACCAGTTCTAAGAGCATCGACAAACAAGTCAAAGGCTTATCTCCATGTACAAAATTAAAATTATGCAACGTACATTTCATTTTTGCAAAGTATAGAACATATAAAACATATCACACGTACATTCACAGTCACTAATATATACAACCAACATACAATCAACCATAATAGTTCAATTTTAAATATGATGTATATTTTAGATTTCACTTGAATCATCATAATGTTGTACTTACGTTTAAGCATGGACTTTAATTAATAAATTTTATTTAAGTCCGTGGTTTAAGATTTTGAATTGAGGTTCCATGATTAAATATCATTGAACTAAAAAGTACTAAATTAAGTAATACCAATTTGAAATACATTCCAACCTTTTATTGAATCTGATTCGACCAAAGACCAAAATAATACACAATATTTATCATCATATAACAGCCCAAGATATATTCCGATTGAATTTCAAAAAATAAAAACTAATCCTAGTATAAACCAATCTTAATAAATTTAGATCGACATATTTTTTTATAATGTTATACTGTCGACATAATATAGAACAGTCGATCTAAAATTATCCAAAAGAGATGTTCTACAGCAGCGTAGAAAACTAGCTCCCGCCTACCCGACCGCCCGGAACGGTCTGTTTTCATGCCGGGCGGTCAAATTTTGAAGGCAGCCTATAGCTGTCCGGTGGACGGGTAGATATTTTACTCTCAAACAACGGATATTTTTCACAATAACAGGCAGGGTAAAATTGACATGTAAGTCCAAATGATTAGGGTACGACTGACCCGATTAATACAACAAGTAAGCTAGCATCTAAAAACGCTTTATCTAAACTCATATTGCACTGTTGTTTGGGTCTGTCGCAAAATATAAACGCTCAGAATGTTTCAGTTGGGTCAAATCTAGCTTTGCATGTTTTAAAATTAATGATACATCCATTGTGTTTCATAAAACTTTATTTGGCTGAAATACGTGCCAACATATAATATGTGCTGATTTCAGTTCAAATTATTTCACTCAACTTGCATATTCATCCCCAAGAGCCAATTATATCACAATTACAAGTTTTCAATTAAATATTGAACAACATCATTATACATGCACAGAAACCGACACTACACGTCCCATTTACACGCACAGTAGTTATAGGACCTATTAAACACTATCAACCCAAAGTTATCTGTTTTCATGGTGAAAATAAGTTTCCAAAATTACGTTTGACCAATCGACGCGCGCCACACGCGGTGCATTGTCCGGTTTTCGATCAAAAATCGACAGTTTTACCTTTATCTCGTCAATATACTAAAATTGACTATCATCAAAATGGCAATTTTCGGTAATAGTCAGTACTTCTCGAAAGATTACAAATATTTATACCGTTTGGCATATGTGAACCACAACAACACAATGGATGTACCTGTAATTGTTTGGTTTCTATCCAAAATTCCGAGTTATGACATATAAATTTAAATTTGTACCTGTAGGACGTCACAAAACAAGCCAAAAATCGCTTTTTTGGACGCTTTTATTTAGTCTCGTTAAGGAGATTCAAAAACGACTATTTCTTAAAACGTGTCTTTCTCACAAATATGAACAGATAATGTTTTGAAAATTCATTCAAATTCATTAACTGTGAAGTCAATTTAGTTGACTGCTGAAGACACGATGGAACTCCGTTTGGGTAGAAAGTATCGCTCGTATGTGGAAATAATTTGTAATGTGTAGTGGGAATTTTTTTGGGCACCAGTCTATATGTTTTAAACCAATATGAAGCATATTAGTGTCACATTAACAACATAATTGTCTAACTTCTACATAGGGTGGACACTGTTTTTTTTTCGACCCTGACACAAATGTTCTTATTGAAACTTAATAATAATTAAATCAATGAAAGAATGTAGTAATGAAATAAAATTGCCAAACTATCTTGAACTTAAACAAAAAATAATAATTTATTTAAAAAAAAATCATTATTGTAGTATCTAGAAGTAAAATCTTCACGATTTATTTTTCATATCAGTTTCATGGCGCCGGATTAACCCCAAGTAAATTATTTTGATTGAGGACAATGTACCTGACACCCGTAGTTGCCTCCCTCACACCACATGCCCCGTAACAGATTAACTCTCTATACAGTCTGATGGAAGCTAGTTAGTGTATGACCCCGCAATAGGGTTAATTAGCAAGGCTACCTGCGGCGTAAAGGTAATATTTGCTTTAGAACAAAGGACCTACCTTGTAGTTGTATTGTTTTTACCTGCTCTGATGTCACCCTGGGAACGAGTTTGACACCTGTCCGACCCGAGAGACCATCTTGACCCGTCCCTCTACGAGTAATCGTTTGTTGTTTTGATTGCGCCCTCGGACGCTGCGATCAGTATTAGAGGGATTTAACACTAACAGTAGTTATCCGAACATCAAAGGTACCGCCAAGCTACCTTGTTGTTCTTGTGACGAAAACACCTTCTTGAAATTCAATGGAATTCGAAAACATGAACATTTTAAATGATTTAAACATATTTATTTCCGTAAAAGGAACCGGATTGATAAACAAGCTTAATATTTTAAATTAACTGTTTTACACTTGTGATTTATGTTCTAGGATACTTTAAAATTGATTTCTTTGAGGAATAAATCATTAATTTTGTCATCTTCATTTCTGAATTATTGGGAGTTTTCGGAATAATCTTATTTTGGCATACCTTTACATTTTAATTGTACCGTTTCACAACAGCAGTACCGTTTTCCAAAATCGTGTTAATTGATCACCCGAAATGCTGTTTGATTCAAATCCATACATTGTTGTTCCTTTTGTCCATCTTGGAATTTTCGTATCAATTTTCTTTGAAATGTAAAGCTCATGTACCACCGTTGGTGGCGATTCTGAGAAATAAAGAATTTGAATTTGAATACTTGATACACTTATATTTGTCTTTGAAATGTTCCAACTGACCGCGAAACAAATCCATATTATTTCTTACATTGTTTGTGCAAACATCATGTATAAATGTGAACCACACATGTATTGTGGAGCGGCATTGACATCTAGACTTATTGCAAATCCATTCCTCTTCTTTGTTGAATAACATACATTTAAACCATAACTGAAAAGTAAATTAAAATATTCTAAAGATTCCCCCAAAGTTATCCTTGCCAACAATATGCAAACACCGTGAATGTCTATACATGTTCAAAATAGTTAAATATAACGTCAGTCAAATCTTACGAAATTCAAAATTGATAAAACCTCATATTTCACAACCAAACACCCATTACACTTTCCTTTGTGTCCAATATCACATGGTATAAAACAAAACAAACCTAGGGTATGTTTCCAATGGCAGTAAATCATCCAGTATGGTGCAACTAAATGAAAAATACCAAAAAAACTTGTAATATTCAGAAAAACAAAATCTTTAGAAAAAACCATTAAACGAGTAGAATGTATTTCTGAGGCGAAGACCGAGACTCCAGTAGAAAAAACATTGCGATTTCACCATTGAGAAAACAGACATATTGGAGCAATCATCAGAACACACCTGTGCAAAAACAATACACACCTTTTAAATGTGTTGTTTTAGGGCGCTTTGAATTCAGCTACCTTTTAGTTGTGATCAACACAAATAACAACTGGCTACCGTATCATTTAGACGAACAGACATATTTTGTTGATGATTTTTCGTTGTATGGTCCCCGTTGTTCATATGTATATTTTATGTTGTATTGTTATTAATTATTATAAGAATACACATATCAAATATGCATGACAATTGAGAGTTATAATAAAATTGGTTTTGAGAGACAAAATAAAGTGGATGCGTCATATACATTGCTTCTTTTTCTATATTTGATCCTTTTTAAAAATAATATGCTATTATTTGTAACGATACATTGCACAAACAAATTGAATTGGAAATCATAAAAGTATATCTATAAACATTAAAATATATCATTCGAAATATTAATAATTTATGGAATCGAGTGTTTAATCACAGGAGATCGTGGATTTCGATTCAATTTAAGTCAGTGATTAAATAAAAGAAAAAGCAACTGTCACCGAACCAGATTTTTTACTGAAAAAATATGTTTAAACCAAAACAGAACATCACTCTCACGTTTTAGAAAGAAGGATCACTTTTTATTAATTACTGTATAGTTTAGTGTTGAATGTGAGTTATGAATTTTATGAATGTACATGCACGAAATATTTCCTGTTCTAAAAATGATGATAGATCACATTTATTCGGAAGAATACGCATTTGGAATATACTTATATAAACACCCAACGAAGTAACAGTATAAAGTTAACTTATAATTTTATTGAATTTATACTAATCAAGATATTTCCCAATCTTTCTTATCGTTTTTGGTAGAAATATGAATACAGTATTATTTTAGGTAACATTTATCCGACCTTTGTTGTAGGAATTTACGAAAATGTTATCTGAAATTGTATCACAATTGATATATCTAAGATTTTATATGTTTTTTTAATTACAATTTTATAATATTTTAGAAATATTCTTAATATATATTTTTATATTCTACATTTTAATATTTTGTTTGAGTCCTTGATGAAAAACGTGAATAAGGAAAGAATTAAACTTCATACTAATTACAGAAAATATCCATTGAATTGTTATTAACAAGTGCAATGAACGTGTCGTCATTGGGATCAAAGGTTCAATCACAACTTGAAGATTACGATCCTCATTGAAACTGAAACAATGACCCATCCTGCAATCTGATTGGTCCAGACAGCGTGACATGTAAACAAGGAAACAATGCAGGTGTAAGTCATGCTTTTCACGTGCGCCGCACGAGCTGCCCGCTGAAAAGCAGTGGGCGTGTCTAATGGAGGCCAGTGTCGAAACCCGTCGTGAGTAATTCTTCTCGCTTGACATATAAGACTCGGACTTGGGTGGGACGTCAAAGTAAACCTGCCTTGCTTGAGCTGCATCTGTCTGCTAACTTTACTATAAATTCACCACGAATATTTCAAAATGCAGAACAGTTTGCAGCCATTGCAGGAGCGCACAAATCAACAACAACAAATCGTCGAGAAATCAGACATGGCCGAGGAATACGGTGTTGACATCCCATCCTTCCTGGGACGCGATCAGTTGGTGCATTACTACCAGATGCAGTTAGCTCAACAACAGATGGAGAAATCGGTCGAGTTCAAGCCTGTCGGTTACTACACACCAACCGATCCTTTCAGCATAGAACGTACATCACCCCTCAGTTCGAATCTCGTCATCGACGAGGAATCCCGAGATTCCAAGATTGACCAGAGTCTATCCAGTGAATGCGATGACGTAAGAGGCCAACAGAGCTCCCCCGACAGTGGCACCGGAAGTGCTGTAGACACGGAGAACTCCCCGCCTCTACCTGAAGCAGACGACACTACTCCCGCGGCTCCTAAGAACTCGAGGAAACGAAAGCGGCCAATCCCAAAGGGTAAGTACCTTAAGTACGCTTAGAGTTTATACCATATAATTGATCATAAGATGTTTGGACAACCTCATTAAAATCAGATCGTTGATTCATTCCCTAGGTTTATTTGCTAATTTGAGTTGTCACTCAGCTATATATGAGATTGAAGTTTGAAGTAAATCCTTCAAGGTGATGAATTATGTCACTTGTTGAACGTGTAGGCCTATATCCCATCTGACAAGTCAATGAAAAACCGGACTCACGATATCATATCCCGAAAAAAGGGTTCAATTAAAATTCTATTTGAAACAAAACTAGGAGGATAACGTATCATTATTTGCTAGTCTCTTTATAAAAGAATGTGTTGTTTCTTCTAATAATATAAGATTTTGATATTTTGATTCAGTGGAAGTTGAACATTTATATCATGACTTCAAATGATGTTTTGTTGTCATCAATTCAAACGCTAAACCTTTGGTTCCATCTTATTAATATGAAGGCCTAACCTTTTCACACAAAACAAAGGTCATTTCTTCATTTAGTATGCCAATTCAACTGTATGAGATCCATCAAAAAACTTAAGTCGAACCGAATATACCATCAGTTCCCATTTTCTCTTATCATAATCGTATTAACAATTCACTTGTGATCAAATTCTGTAAAATGTCTGAATTAAACTATCCCTTCTTTCCTCAGGCAAGCCCCCATACAGCTACATCGCCCTCATCAGCATGGCCATTGCAAACTCTGAGGACCGGCGTCTGACGTTACACGAGATCTACAGCTTCATAGAGGAGCGATTCCCTTACTACCGGGAACACAGCAACGCCAAGGGATGGAAGGGATCCATACGACACAACCTTGCCCTCAACGACTGCTTCATCAAGCTGGCTCGGCAGCCTGGCCAGAAGGGACATCACTGGGCGATAGATTCTGAGTATGAAGACATGTTCGACCACGGCAGCTTCCTGAGACGACGCTATAGGTACAAGAACGGTGTCAGACGCAAGGGCAGACAGGTATGTGATTGGAAATTTTGTTATATAATGTTCAATTTTAAAGTAATTTCTCAATGTTTATATCCATTTGACCCGTTGAAATACATTGATATGAATTTTTCTACCTTTCTTCAAAATGTTCATGTAAATAGAATTTTAATGCTACGAAACCTTAAATTTGTCCACTTCTTTTCAAACTGAACTTTATTCTTCTATAGAACACCATTGATCATAGACCAACATTCATTTATTAACTGAACCAGATTCTTTGTTGTTCAAGAAGTTCTTATGGTTTTAAAATACACCTCAAGCATCATTCTAATTATAAAAAAATTTCTCAAAAGTATATCTTTAAATAATGTTCTGAAATTATCATGTGTCTAATCCGTTTCCAGAGTGCTGCACCGAACGCTGTGGTAATGCCCCAAGCTTCTGCCTACTACCCAGACAGCCAGTGCGGAACTGCTACCACCCCGAACTGGACTGTCCCACGAGGTCACATGACGTCACCACCATCGACAACCTCCACACCCTCCCCGGCGTCCAACCCCAGCCAACTGCGCCCCCTGGAGGCAGGTACTGGAACCATCTGGAATCCGTATGTTGGAGGACCGAGACAGGAATCAAGCCCACATGATGCACTCTACGATGCCAAGTCCCCGGACCTGTCATCACCTTACCCAGAAGCGTGCTCGGCTTCAAGCTACACCACATCCCCGGAGTCCCCCCTAGTCCAGGTCCAGGCCGCCACAAGTCCCGAGACACCCCCAGAAGCTCACCAAGTTCACCCCTTTGGTACCCACCATCACCAAGCCATGGCTTTCTGGAACACTGCTACAGCCTACCAGATGGGACAGACACCTCCAGGGATTGGGTACATGGATCCTTACAACGCCTACAGCATGTTGAACGGTACCTTCCCCTACATGCCCCCGTACATGGCTCCAGGGGGGACCCCTCAGTCCCGCTACGCCCAGCCCCATCCACTCAGTGCTACCGACTCCTCCAGCCAAGAGGGCTGGACCTCCTAACAATCTAGTGCTTTTGTTATGTATATTTGCTGGTCTTTGACCGTCTGTATATTTGGAACTGTGAATTCATGTATGTCCATTTTAAGGGTTGAAATATTGAACTTTTTATCACTTTGTTGGATTATTTTAATCAGCTCTTTTTCAAAATGGAAATGATTTTTACGCTACAAATGTGATTTTTAGACGAAGAAATCTAGATGTATTTTAACATTTACATATTTTGTATTTGTTAACGATTTTAGAACAACCAAAAAGTGTGAATGTTGAGACGGAAGTAACTTATATTTTAACCAACTCTACCCAAATGTGACATGTTTGTATATTTGTCTCTCATTAAAATGAAGAATATAAAATGTTTTGTTTTGTTTTATCGCTAGTAAAAGCGTTTGCTAAGTCATTACTGTATTGAATTCGTCATGTTAATACTAGCATACGACACATTACAGCCTTAATAGCAACAACCACCAACCATATATATACACTTGCTGTAAATAATGTACGCACAGTTTGTATGGAATACAATCATTGATTGAAGATACGTGATAAGAATAAACTATCGTGTATGTTCAATGTTGAAGGATTACTAAAGGTCAGATATGCAGTGTTATTGTTGGGTTTCAAGTGCTATTTGGGAGGTGGTGATTTGTATTTGGTTCCATGAAAACAATGGTTATCTGCATTTGTATTCCTCACATTAATTTCTCCCGATAGTCATAGCTCTCGCCAGTTTCCATCACTGGCTAATTTATGCCTTGCACAGAAAGTTGAGTGATTACATCAAGGCTTGAAATAGCCAGTCTGGTGCTAAGGTAATTTGGCCTCTTTCATATTCAAGTATGTGGTACAATGTGTGTATCTATTATCGCTATCCACTTTAAATGGGGTATAGTCTCACATGCTAAATCGATGTTCAACTAGGTTCTAAGATTTCGCCGTAATGGGTAGCCACGGTGACTTGTGGGCTTATCCCCCTGCAATATCTGCCGCGATAGAAGTGAAATACTCTTTAAAGCAGTGTTAAACTTCCAAACTTAATCACCTCAAGATCCAAATTTCTGTTATCGCTTAGCGAGTGCACTGCGAAATGTATTGTTGAAAAAACGGAACGAAAAAGCATATGATATCGACGACTAAGTCTAGGGTTTATAATTTATTATTTAGAATGATAGAATTGGTAGTTTATCTTCGAATGCATAATGCTTTCCCGTCCCTTCTTTTAATAATTCATGTTCTGAATGTCAGTGGTACAGCAGCTATTTGAGATAGCGAATTCTTCAATAATGAATATGTGTATTAGTTTTACAAAATTAATTAATTAATTATCATAGACCTGGAAACATATATATACCAAAATTAAAAATGATAATTTTATTATTCAATCTTATCAATATTTGGAAAAGCTTACGAATTCCTTTGAAAACCATTAAATTGACGAAATTATTTGACCACCATTTAACTAAACCCCGGTTGTTTATTCTGATTTTATATTGTTCAATGGAAACACATTTCAAACAATTTGATAAAGGAGTGGGAGATATACAACACTACAAATAAGTTTGACTAGATTTGAAACTCGTGTTACTTTTAAACATAGGCCCTTGTAACATATATTTTCAAAATATCATGTAACCCTGACATTTCTAGCGACATTCCATTTTACATACTCGATTGGTATGGGATTTCCCATTTTCAGAGGGGTATATTTTCTTCGGAGAATTTTTGTACGAAAACTACTGAAGATAGAAACAAGATTGATAGTTTGTATTAAAGAAGATAAATCCATTAATTGATGGGGATTGAAGTCAGTGACATGGAGTTCAAGGTCAAGCAGAAGACTTGAAGACCTAAGTATTGACGCGTCAATCCTAGTTATATTTGAAGATACTACATTGTCAGAATTTCTTAACAAACATTATTCCATTGTGAATGATACAATGACAATGACGAATTTGGTACACTCTATTAAGCAACGTGACGACCTCTTCTCATTACCGACACCCCATATCGCCTACAATACTATCTAAACACAGTACCATTCTACACAACAATGTGAGGAAGTAGACATTTGTATTTAGCGTAGGGGATATACTGTGTAGGCGATATGAGGTACAGGCGATATGGGGCAAGCCAACGTCACAAACCCACCCGAAGCCATGCAGGGTTGTGGCATAATGTTTTCAGTGCGCTATAAAATTAACAACTTTATTGCCCTCCCTGTAGATTTTCAAATTGTGTTATGTCTGTCTAAAACAGAAAAAAACATTGGTTTATACCCATCGGGTAAGGAAAATACCTCGGGTTTGCCCTTCATGATTTTTGCTTTCACCTTTGACATTTTTAATTACGATGTGGAATGTGTTGTCGCCTCTACATATAAAATAGGTATCTTGTTCCACCTTCACCTATCCGTCTTTTATACTTATATTTCATCCGGGAATCACATCGAGACGAGGTTTGCCGATATCCTCTTCCGTAAGGTGCTCTGAATCTCTCCACTTGATCGATAATCGATGAATTGTTGATAGAGGATTAATGGTTCTCTCTCACGCGACACTATTGTCTCAGTCTTAATTCTTCTTAACAATAATGGAAGAATGATAATCTCCTTCTGTTCAATATAAATGTACACGTTATACGTTGAAGCCAAGGCATGCCATGCGATCTAATGTTCGTTATGTCAATTATGTACAGCGTCGGCCTACACGTTACATGTCTGCTGGGCGCCTCAAGTTTTGCGACGTATGTTGTCAGTGGCAGCGGGGGAGTTAATTGAGTCTTGCCATAATCACCAAATATTCGTATATCGATTTCAGAGTTTAGCTATCCAGTAAAAAGCAGATGAATTTTACTCTCTGGTTATATATTTTGATTATTGGATCCTGTTTATTGCTGTCGAATGTTGTTGTCATCGGCAGCGATGGAGTTAAATGAAGCTGTGATATGCGTTCACACATTGTGATAACTGATTGTATAAAGCAATTTGAGAAATTAACAGAATAGCTAATCTTCTCTGGTCATGTACTTTGATTATTGTACCACTGTGCGTTGCGTCTAGAATTGCTCGATTGTTAAATCTGTTTTATTCAAAGAAATAGCACCTATGCCTGAGAAACAAATATTTAAAAATATTTAAATTGATATTTAAAAATTTGATTTGAACTGTAACATTATGTTATTGACATAGGTAGACTGCTGATTACATGCATAGTCTAAATCTTCTTAATTCAAAACTTTACAGACATCCTTATAAATAATAAATTACAAGGATCTGTTGACAACTAATGGCTGTCTGCACACTTTACCGAAATACTGGAAGCAGTGACTGAAGAAGCTGTCTAGGCAGGACGAGCTTTTGTGGAAACGAAATTCGAGGGGACATGCATTTATGCTCGTAACGATGGTCCAAATTTTATCTCCTGATCTGTTGATGATTAAATCGCAGTAACATTATGAATTCGTGGTACTTCTTTGTAAAAAAACGAGGTGAAATCTGTAAATGATTAAACTCTTATTAATAATCGACAGGAATCAAGCAGAAATATTACTTCGTGGAAGATTCAAGATTTTATTTACATGTTCTGGTTGTGTTTCCATGCTTTAATGCTAGTCAAATAACATCCTTTCAGCACCGAGTTTATTTCGTATATTTGGCCACGAGACCAATAATCCACTAGTCTTGTTATCAT
Organism: Gibbula magus; assembly: GCA_936450465.1. NCBI lineage: Eukaryota > Metazoa > Mollusca > Gastropoda > Trochida > Trochidae > Gibbula > Gibbula magus. The sequence continues at coordinate 59,176,565 of OW388292.1, read as the reverse complement.
AAACATTAGACCGCTGTACAATTGGTCTCATGGTCAAATACGCGAAATAAACTGTAAACTGTAAACTGAAATACTCTGTTCTGTTAAAAGTTCATAACACCCTTCTCAATGTGTCAATCATTAGGTCCCGTCACACATATATACGGAACTGACATGAATGAAGCAAAATCAACAAATATTTTAGTTCGTGTTTCATTCGCGATCATTTGTAAACGCTATAATCTAGATGACACACTATAATCAGAATATATATATATATATATATATATATATATATATATATATATATATATATATATGGAAAAAATAATGGATTTAGAAGTAGAAATCATCCATTTTAATGGCGAGCGCTTTCAGCTACACAGCCTCTTCAGGCTATACATAACGGATAATACGTTGTCAGGCAACGTCGTCGTGTATATATATATATATATATATATATATATATATATATATATATATATATATATATATATATATATACACACATTTATATATATATATATATACACACACATTTATATATATATATATATATATATATATATATATATATATATATATATATATATATATATAAAATATACAATTGTCGAAGAAATCACGATGATCTTGAATAAATCATCGTGATTTCTTCGACAATTGTATTTTTCTAAATGAGACCTGAGGGTTGGACAAGTTTGAACTGCATTTTGTTTTATAGTCGCATATTATGAATAAATAAGTAGTTAAACATATATAAGTCTTCATTCTCATCATTCCACTCACAGAAGACATTCCTATCAATCTTTAAATCATTGCCAATCACCAATACTTTCTTTCTTCCTTGAAATATTACATTTGATATGCCGGCTCGCGTCAATTAGTCAAACGTAATTATGGAATCTTATCTACAACAGAGAAAAAGACAAATTTGGGCCGGTAATGTTTATTAAGTCAAGCAACGTATGTAGATATCATGTAGATAGGACGTGTAGACGAATAAGGCTGCTGCTTGACTCTCATTTGAAACAAGTAATTGTCATATATTTGGCAATTGGGGGTTAATGCAAGTTGAGTGAAATTATTTGAATTGAAATCAGCACATGACATTTTTGGCACCTAACAAAGCCAAATGAAATATTATAATCTTACATTTAAAAGACGTTTTGATGAGATGAGAAGAAATATGTATTTCAATCTATTTCATATATCAATAAAGAAATAAGTAAATACTGAGTGGGAGGAAACATGCCGCCTCTTAAGTTACCTAAAGTACGTCACCGTCTATTCAACTGTCGTCATTACAAAAGGAAATTGCAACACATATTGATTATTATTATTGATAACGTGATTTAAATGTACGTGATTTTTCACGTGGGATTTTAAAATTATTCTAAAATATTATTTCATCATTTGAAAGACATGATTTTATCGGAGTTTTGAAATCGTATAACCTTCACACAGGAAACTTATCAGGCCCAACCTACATGTAGAACAACACCGATTAATTATTAACCGGCTGGAAATTCTCTATTAGATGTGGCAATTCATGGGGAAGACGATTTCCTATGGAGTTTGTCTCAAATGGTTATCTTTCCCACTTCCCCAATTGCTTGACCGATTATTATGACGTCATAATGGACGGTCGTCGATATCTGTGACGTCATGTGATTGTCTTTTACCCGTGTCAATTCCACAGCACACTGCACGGGCTGACACGGTCTTCGGATATATGGCCGTGCGAATGTCAGAAAAGCGCTGCTGATAGCTAAATGGTGTATTTCCGTTGTCGGGGTGTTTTCACGAAATCGGGCGATGAATACGGATTTGTTTGAAGTCATTCGGAGGAACAGTATTCGTCAGGTGAGTGAATCATTTACAGGAAGAAGAAGAAGATGAAATATATTTTATTGATGTGTCACGCGCTGAAATTGACATTAAAATACAATTTAGTATAAATCGTCGACACTTTAATTTCGGCATCAATTGGAGCAATCGGGGCACGTTTAAACGTGTGCTCCTTTATGTGTGTGCACATACAGACATCGATAATATCATGCGCCACATTTGACATGACGATTATTGTGATAATCATTAAATTAGATATTAGATTTATATTTGAGAGTTTCTGGGACGAGTTTCCAATTAAGGAAAGTTAATAAGATTAATGCGATAATCCTTAAAATTAGATATTTGATTTACATATTTGAGACAGTTAAAGGACGAGTTTTCAATTGATGAAAGGTTACACGCATCGGGGTTTTGGCGCTGGTATTAATGTTGTTGATCAATTTGTGTATTTGGGCATTGTTAGAAAATATATCGTTATTATTATTAATATTAATAAGTTACTATCATTATAAGTTTACTGTTGCTGAACACGAATTTTCAGACCCTGGAAGGAAAACTCAACTTCCAAACGCAAGGCATAACTCTTGACAGTCTCCATTACTGGCTGATTTAGGCCTTGCAGTATTTCCTTAAAAAATCTGTGCTTAGAAATCCAGGCCCGCTATGCATTTCTGGTGCAGCGATTCACTATCTAGTCAAAACAAAGCGAGGGAAATACCGCAAGACTTAAATCAGCCAGTAATGCAGACTGGCAAGAGTTATGCCTTGCGTTTGGAAGTTGAGGAAAGCTATGCTCAATGATATAAATTCTCTCTATATCTTAATTCTGAAACTATGTTATATGTATTATATGTAGTTTATAAAAATGTTAATAATATGCATCTGAGGTATTAGCTTACACACGGGTAGTAATATTCAAAACTTTACATTTAGATATTTGTAAAAACTTCCGGGCTTTAAGAAATCACCACGTTGTGTCATGGTTTATGCGTATTCTTCAAACTGTAAACTTTTTTTTTAAAATTCTGACTGAAATGGCTGGGAGCTAATAACTGTATCCCACGAGGTTGTCCCCAAAATAGCTTTTCAGTGCTAAGTTGGCTTATCAGGTTAAATTTCTTTTTACATGTTGGATTTCAGAAATACATGTACGGTATAAATAAGAATTCTACCAAAACGTTTACCGGTATAGTTAAGCAGATGATTAATGTCCAATCCTTTCAATTTATTTTAATCAAATGAATACTTCAAGAAAATGAATTATTTATTAGAATATTATTATTGTTATATCTTACAAACAGACATACAGACAGGCATACATATATTGTATTCACTAAAATATACCTGGTTCAAAATAAATACATTAGCAGACATAATTTATATTGCATAAGCTTTATAAAATAAATATCAGATTGATTTTATTTTCCTGGCATGATAGTAAAACAGGCATAAATTATTAATAACTATCTATGAGGTTATACCTTACAGTATTTTCTAACACAATCTTAATTCCAATGATTTGAAGAAAATATTTATCTAAAGTTCGCTTGTCAGCTAATAATCTATGAGTTGAATGTGAAAGATACAAACATATAATGTAAATGAAAGAAAGTGCATGTGCAGATGATTTTAACATTTTTTAAAATGCAACTGAATATAGGACATTTTAAAAATTAAATAATTATGTGCATTCCCCATTTATTATTCGTCCGTTGAAGATATTGCTGTTTATTACTCACCCGTTGAAGATATCGCAGTTAAAAAAAATCGACATGTTATTATGATAATGTTATTATACAGTGTGCAATAATATCACGTGCTGTCGATTGACGTGACTCGGGTTGCTTTCGCTCGTTAAATACAAACTACTCACTCGTTTCATAAATATGTTATTAAACGGGACGTCGTTTAGTATTCTCTATTTATTACCTACGAGGGTAATCATATCGGGGTTCATATTTTTCATACGATGCCCTAGGGCAAAATATCACTTTGTCATGGTTACGTGACGTAATAAACAATGCTATGACGTCACGCTTCGTCTATGGTGTTCAAAATGCGGCGACGTCGGGTCGCTAGTGGATTTTAACGTGTTATCATTAATTTAAAACTTCATTAATAAAAATAATATTATATTTGTGTCTATGTTATATGATGTTTACGACACTATGTCTATGTCATACTATGTTTACGACACTCGTGCCTGAATATCTACTATCCCTCGCTCTCGCTCGGGAAATACTAATATTCAGGCACTCGTGTCGTAAACATAGTATGACATAGACACTCATATAATATCCTCTATACATTATTCTTTACCTTTACAGCAAGTGAAAGCAATTAGTCTAAATGTAGATACATATTAAAGGCGCTGTAGCACGATTTTCTTACTGAAAATAAGTGCTCTCAAAAATATAAATAAGTGTTATCAATGGCTAAATAATAATCCTAATTTCAATAACAAAAAAGTGTTCACATAAAAATGGCCGATCGAAGATAGTTCAAGTGATCTGACTGATGTAGCGATACTAGCCATTCAGAGTAGAGTTTTAAGTATGGTGCAATGATGGAATAGTCACTCATCTTGCACAAACTAATGATAATAACTTTGATATATATTCGACACGAACGTGCAATTGGACGAACATGAGAACTATACAATGGATTTTATTTATATTTTGCACACACATATGTTTTTGGTTCAGGACAGTATATACGCCGAACGTTGTTTATCTACACGATAAAACTTGTTATCCAGAAACTCCTGTGTTTTCCAGTGAGAGAAAGGTTTGGGGGGGGGGGGGGGGGGGGGGGGGGGGTTTGCATTGGCTGGTATGGGAAAAAAATTGTGGTCCCCTCCTTTTCAATTGGTGGACCCCCCCCTTTCAAAATTCCTGGATCCGCCACTGCGTACTCATTGTACCATTTTAGCGTTCACTGGCATATCTTCATATTTTACACACAAATTCTCCTAGGGAAGACGCAGAGCTGACCAGATTTTGGTGACTTTGGGGACCTGGGCCATGTTCAATAAACATTTAAAACCTCTCTTGAACGCGAAAGCTCACGTAGCAAAGCGGGCAAACCTCGAGGCATTGCATAGTGTCGTTCAGGGGAGAATGAGCGCTCAATGAGCGATTATAAGCACTGACTGTTATGGAACAGAGCCCTGTATCTTAAGCTTCCCTGCTCTAACATGACAAATTCATGATGAGTTTGGAAAATATCAACACAACCAAGAGAATAATACTGAATCATATGGATCAGTTGGCAGCTAATTTCTTATCAAACTATGTGACCTCTAATGTGTTTCTCTGTAGTTGTGAAGTGATAACGAGTGACATTGCTTGTATCTTAGACAGTCTGTGTTTGAAAATGATATTTTAGTGTGAATAGTCAATAAATCTACCTATTTATATATTTGACATTTCAAGAATAGTATACCGTGATGAATATTTTATTCGGTTGATAACTTTATTGATTCTAATTTTATATCTTGTTTAACGCATTGTCAAAATTGGTCATTTAGAATTAAAATATGTCAAAAATTGGGAAAGAGCGACCGAAATTGGGACATTTTTTCGATTCAAATCTTATGATGTTTTAATTATCATAATCTGTGTGATCGTGACATAGCAGATAAATGAATTCACTCAAAAATAATTGGTATGCGAATCCGTTCAATGCCATGCACGAGTTTCATAAAATATGAACGGGGACCGAGTTAGTAATTTGTTTATTTTCCTCTGAGTTAGACTAAGCTAAAGTGCTTACATTGTGACGTCAGATTTAAACGAGTATGATGTGTGTCAATCGACAGCACGCGACATTATTACAAAATATCAAATAATACCGATGTCTTCCGCCTGTCCTCGTAACGCCTACATCCCATATCGCCTACACCATTTCATAAACGCATGCATATTTTCAACCGATGAGTAATAAATACTTTGGATAATGTTTTTAAAAATAGCATGATTTCAGGGACATATTCACAATTGTCATTTTGATAGTAAATTGGTAAGTGATATGTTTCTGAAACAAGAATGTCGTTGAGAAAACTTATTCTTATTAAAACCTGTTTTGATTTAATAAAGGAAAACAAAATTAAACGCCGACAATTATTTTCTTTCCATTTCGGTGAGTACGAAACGTACGGGCAAAAGAAAGTTAATGGCTCAGTTGTATTTATAATAATTATGTATAATTTTCAAAGTCAAATATCTCGAGTTTTCGACGTCGTATTGAAAAACGGACTAGTTTGTGAAATAAGTCAAAAGCATTAAATCAGTCAAAGAATACCTCTACTCGGTTTGAATTTTTTTGATCAAAATTAAAAATTAAAATTTTGAAATTCCCCCAAATTAATTTTGATAAAACACAACTGTTCATCGACATATAACACATACTCTGTGTGAAAATCAATAAATGTGCTTCGTCCTGCACACATTTACAACATTTTGAACATGGTAGGGGTCATGGTGGTGTAACTTTCATTTCTTACCCCGTCTACTTGAAATAATGATATTTTAGTTAAAAAATAAAACAGTCACCAATTAAGTTATTCAAACTACTGCCGAAAGGTGTTATTGTATCGTACCATAATCAAATGCATCTCATTTCTTTAAAATATCGAATTAATCGAAAACAAGTGTGTGATATACTTTCTTTTGCCCGTCAGTTTATTAGTGTTATTGCTAGTACAATGCTTTAAAGTTTACATGTAGTATATAGAGCCATATTTCCTGTTGGCCACAGGGTCGATTCACGTTGTCCTGATAACCACAAAAGATAACAACACGAAATAGAGAAATCGATTTCGCACGAACGTGACCAAAGGTTGGTCAAATGCCAGTAAGAGGCCATGGAAGTTCGAATGTAGCCTAGAATGCAACACATTTTTGTGCCCGAGTCAACTGGGCTGTTATTGGCTACATAGTGCGGCAATTTCCTCAGCAAGTCCTAGCTCGCAAGTCCTAGCAGCGTGCATCCTCGGTTACCCATGGTTTTATATATGCTCCGTTACTCTCCACTATATCACCCATGGGAAACCGTATCAGGAGAATCTGTACTCAAATTATCCGCCCTTGGCCAGCGTGCTGCACCCATATTTCATAGTACGCGCTGCAACGCTAACCCAGGAAAGTTAACGAAATGTAGCAATGTGTAAATGACCCAGAGATGGAAATGGGCGCGAGGTATTACTTACTAGAGAAAATGTTCGTGTGTATGATCAGACAACATGAACTTGCGCCTAGAGGTATAGGCATCAGTTGTTTGATCCCGAAGAATTTGACGTGCAAAGAATGAGGGGGAATGAGGCATTATACTAAGCACCATATTTCTTTGCATACCTGGGTTATTTCACATGCATTATCATGATCGTTATCGTTAAACACTCCTCTGATTGGCCTGTCATGTTTCGTTGATAAATCACATGGTCTTCACACATATATTAGTGTCCGGTCACTATAAATAGTGATGACCCAAATAGAAGGTTTAACTCCGGTAATAACTCATGATTGTTGATTGGGTATATCGTCCGGCAAAGCATTGGTGATAAAATATGGTGTTAAAGCAAAGGAATGACGTCACCAGGGGAAATGGCCTCTTTCACTACTTTCTTAGTGCTCACACGCCTTCACACACGACACACACGTCTTCACACTAACAGCATAACAATTAGTCAGATTAGACCATGAGCTAAATTTATTTACTCTGAACAATTTACAAACAAGTCCGTGTTTTGCTTTCCTGACGAGTAATACAAATCCTGTTCTGGAGCAGACAACTAAACAATGCCATTTTTTGCAGGTAAAACTGGTATTAGAAGCCGGATATGACGTCAACGCCCGAAACGAGCGTATGGAGACGCCGCTCATGGCAAGCGTGATGCACGTGCATGACCCCGACTGCAGACTTGGGGTCATCAAACTCTTGGTGACCTCTGGAGCCGACATCAATCTGCAGAATGGGCGGGGTCAGACTGTCATAATGTACGGCTGCATTCTTAACCAAGTGCAAACTGTGCTACAGTTGTTGCAGTATGTAAGTATACGTCGCAGAATCAAATGCAAAATAAGCTTATTTATTTCCCCACTATGTGGGACCATTGAACTTCAAGAAAAGACATTTAAAAAAAAAATTAACGATTAATGACACATGATTTGAATACAGGTTCTTTTTCAGGTCAAAATTGTCAATATCTTTAACCGCCTCAAAACATTAATGATGTATAATGGAATTCCGATGTATAAAATTTCACCAATCATATTTCCATTATGTCCTCATTCAAGTGTGATAAAAATCCCTATAAAACTTTGTCTAGTTTCGACTAGTGTTCTGTACATATACATAAACTTAATTTTGTAAGGTAGTTATGTTAAACGAATTAAAAATATTCAGAGTAATCATCGAATCTTCTTTATACCAAATTAGAATGTTTAATGTTTTGCTGTCATATGACCGACACTATCAAACCGTGAGATACAGACGATATTTAATCAGATAGACATTAACACGACATCCTTCTTGCACATGTTCACAGCTTTGGAACATTGGAACATATGGCCCAACTGTAGGTGAGGTTGGAAGATACATGCTAAGTACCCTTTGTTGGAAGATTATCAGTTTATTACTAAAATCAGGGACAAGCAAGTCAACATAATATCATGTATACGGATTCTCAAACATCAACAATTTATTCGAGGTTTTTCCTTTTGGAGAACAGGCAATAAAGGTTCATCCATTGTGATTCATAAAAAAATTATTTGGCTTTAATACGCTCAAACTCACCATATGAGCTGTTAACAATACAAACAAATTCACTCAGCTTGCATATTCTTCCCAGATTGCCTAATATATCATAATTACTAGTTACCAATTAAAATCGAGTAATATCATTTTGCATGTGCAGAAACCGAAACTGCACGTTCCATTTACATGTACAGTAATTTGTGACCTATTCAACATTATCAACCAAAAATGTATAATTTGTCTGTTTTAAATAAGATTCCAAAATTACGTTTGACTCATTGGCGAGCGCCACACGCGGTGCATTGTCCGGTTTTCTATCAGAACTCACTACTTTTACCTTCATATCGTCAATATACTAAGTCGACTATCATCAAAATGGTAGTTTTCGGTAACAGTCGGTACTTTTCGATAAAGTAACACCATTTATAACGTTTGGAATATGTGACCCCAACAACACAATGGATGGACCTTTAACATATTTTGATCTATGATCGGGTTATAATTCATAACCATTATCCTTCCTTAGCCTTGACTCGTTCAGACAAGAATGTTACAGAAATAGTGATGTTACAAAATGAGGAAAACTCGGTGCATAGTTGCAAAGACTAGCGTGTCAAACATCACAAACGAGATACAGATGAAACGTCCTATACAAAAGGCAAACTTATCATCAATAATGTTTGAAATTAATTTTACGAAATTGGTCCAAATTGATTTAAAAATATTAATTTTGTTTCAATTAATTTGGTACGATCGACAGGGTACAATACAATATACATAACTCTCCAATTCATGTTTTGTACAAACAATGAACTGCTTTGATAGGACAACAAATACGATAATAAAATGTATTATTTAGACAATCAAACTGCGCGGATATGAAAACAGCTTCTTTTGGTTTCCTAATGTGAAATGCCACGAGATAGCAGGTATTTAATAATGAATAAACCATAAAATGATCTAAATTGTGCTCTTCCAAATATTTGTCATTAGTTTTATTAATGTAATATTATACAAAACTGTTTTATGCATATCTTAAAAGCGCAAAACGATATACAAATTAATTGTCTTAAAAAACTGTTAGTATTTCAAAAGGGAAACACTCGACGTAAAAGGAGTTATAAAACATGTTATGTAAAGGATAAAACACGTTTTCATGTTTTGATTGAAAATAGAAACCTGCCTAGGAGGGAACAACCTAAGGGGCGAAGCCTCGCAGGCTTTTTCCGACTAGGAGGGTTTCTATTTTCAACCAAAACCCGAAAACGTGTTTTATCTGTCTTATAAATTGACATCGCACCAATACTTCGTGAACAAAATAAGTAAAAGAGCGAAATTTAGGTGAACCTATTATATGATTTAAACATATTTATTTCATGAAGAATTGGATTGGTATAAGCTTATATAAATACTGCTCCAAGATACAACTGGTGAACTTACAAAAATATGATATATCTTTAAATATATCTATATATACAAACGCCAACAAGTAATATCAAGTACAACTTTAAAACGAAAACAATCAACAAATGCCACTACAGCGAAAACTCATTGAACAAATTTGCCTGTTATATTTATAGAATCGTGAACTGATGTTAGAAGTTCATAATTTCGGTAGACGAACAATTTGGATTTCCAAACAAAACTGATTTCAAGTCAAATCCTCTGTGAAAGAACAACATGTTTGGCCTTTATAACACTGAAAAGAGGGCAATAAAAGAAAAAGTGCGTTGAGTCTTCATAATTATGGCCACAGGACCATACGGAAGTTTGTGATATGAATCTTTCATATTTGTGTGCATTTAAGTCGCTGCATTCAAGTCTGATACGAGAATGTATTATTTGACAAAATCTACTACCGTGGTTTAAGTCAAAATGACTGTATGTGTCGCTATTCTGAAGGATAGCATTTTGGAAGTCATAACGATGGCGGGTTTCTATGTTCTATCGGTAATGAATTCCATAGTATCGGGAAGGAATGATCTCGCATAATTTACAGTTTTACAGTAAATGGTCTGGAGTTTTGAGTCGTCGCGAAGATTGTAGCCAACAACATCTGATATTTTGGGAGGTTCTAGGTGCTTAGATTACTTGGCGTGTTATTATTGACCATATATAAAACAAAATCATTTCATGAGCGTATCGTCAGTGCCATATAATGGTCTACAATTTGTTTCTTCATATAGCTTATGATGGCTTGGCCTCGGACGGCGCCACAAACGGTTCTCAAAGCATCGATCTTTAGTTTTCAAGTATATCTGCTTGCTGATTTGTACAATTATCCCTTATATGACTGCAGTAGTCGAATACAGGTATAATGAATTGTTTATACATCGTTTCCAATGTTTTCCGGCTTAATCAATATTTGAGTCTTCTAAGACAATTCACCATTGTTGCAACGTTTTTTTGCAGTTTCGTTTATTTTATCATTCCAAGAACAATCTTGTTGTAACATTAGACCGAGATGTTTATGGCTTTGGACCGAGTCAATAATATTACCATTCATGGTTAAAGCTAGCATTTAAATTGGTTGTTTTTTGCGGGTAAAGCAAATCGATTTTGTTTTATTTGGATTAAATGATACTTGTCATTTATCTGCCCATTCTGCAATTCGCTGCAAGTCCTAATTCATTTCAATTGCTGTTTCGACAGGGTCATCAATAATCGTGTATAAAGATGTATCATCCACGAAAAGACGTATATTACTCAACTATATCATTTATGTATACAATAAATAAGGGCGGTCCTAAAACTGAACCCTAGGGTACACCTACAGATCGGATTCCATTAATTACCACACATTGTTTTCTATGTCAAGATAGCTTTCGAACGACTTTAACATGTTACCCTTTATACCATATCTTTGCAATTTATGTATAATACCTTTGTGCCAAACTCTGTCGAATGCTTTACTGACATCACAAAAACAGCTCTAATTTCTTTACCTTTATCTACTGCTCCAGCTATGTACTCATATAAACACGTCAACTGATTTGCAGTAGAGTAATTATATAAGCGTATTAGCGAGCCCTAGAGGTTTTTCTTAGAGTAGGAGACTGAGGAGGAATGTTTTCCATAACGATTAGATGTCAAAATTAACATTTTATAGTTATTGATTCCCAAATCCTGCGTTAAAAAGAGTAATGTCTCCTTCATTCGCGTTATATTGAGGAGGCAAGACGCGACTAAACACATATTTTAAGTAGCTCAGTGGTAGAGCGCCGGTGTTCGAATCCCGCCATCCCTATGTGCAATTTTAACTTTTATATACTTTTCGGTAATACTTGTTGAGATAGAGATGTGTGAAAAATGTGTTCTTTGTATATTTAGATTACCAGGGTCTTCTTGCGGGAAAACCCGGGTACTTGGTAATAGCTGCATTACAAATGTTAAGGATCAAAATCAAGTACCCGGGTTGTAGGGGTGTAACAATACATCGAACTATCGATGCATCGCAATAGTTGGCTTGGCAATATTACTATAACCATAGTATATACAAAAACACTATCGCTATCGCAATAGTAAGGTTAACTATCGATACTATTGGAACTATTAAATTCCCCTTAATTATGAATGATTTACACAACCCTCACTGCATTTAATTGAAGATTTTTCATTTTAAAATGCCAAAAGGGAAAAACTAGAGATACGAATTAGCAAAATGACAAACAAGTCTTTTCATTTATGATTTCTTTACTGATTTGGGTTCCATTGTCCTTAAATCAATTAAACATTTCTACTAAAACCTAAGAAATCTAGCTGATTATTGCGTATTTGTACCAAAAAACCCTATCGCAATAGTTATTGCAATAGTGAGTTACAATAGTCTATCGCTATCGCAATAGTAACTGGCAATAGACTATCGCTATCGCAATAGTCTCTTTGGGTCAATAGTCACCCCTACCGGGTTGTCATGTGGAAGTCTCCGAAGGAATATCTTCGTCGTATTTCAAGAAACATAAATAATGAGAAAATATGCTCAGGGGCTTTTAATGTTAAATAAATGCACCAAAACAAACAAATCTTTGAATTCAACCCCAGGGACTATGTTAAAGTCTACCAATACAAACTGTAAACTAAGACCTTGCCATCACGAGTTGTGACTCTGAATTGGGTACAGATCAACATGTATAACGGAAAAATATGGGCAGTGGTAATTGTGTTGACCTGCTATATCCAAAATACCTTTATAATAAACGCTATGGATGTCTACAGCAGAAATACATTCCCACTTAATTTTAAACTATTTTCATCATATACAGGGTTCTATCTTATAAGAATAACCTTTTCTCCCGATTTCTATTCGAGGCTGAATTCTATTTCGACTCAGATTTCACGGTTACTATACACTGTATCATAACATATTCCCCCGGGTTGTGTTTCAAACCCGGGTTGTATTCGATGCCCGAGTTCTATTTGAGGTCCGGGATGTATTCGAGGCCCGTGTCGTGTTCGAGGCCCGATTGTGTTCGAGGTCCGGGTTAATGTTCGAGAATATACGGTACACCTTTATTCAGTAAGTCCAATGTATTGTATAAAAACCCACCAAGCAAACTGGTAATTGCTAATATGCAGACACTAGACTATGAACTATGGTTTGTGTTCGCACGTACCTACACCATTGCAATTATAATATAGATAATTATGTTGGCAATACACATTCCTTGTTCTCAATCAGGTTACCATCCTCTTTCGGTAGGCGTCCATGCAGACAGATAGAAAGATTTAGTGGCCATGAGGCCAATAGTACAATGACAGTAGGCGTCCATGCTAACTTATGGAATATATCTTTAGCTCAGTTGATGGAGAGTCAGAGTCTCACTTGAACTTTAGGGTTCGAATCCCAGCTTTGAATTAGCTGTTTCAATTCCTGCTTCATTTGTAGCTAAATATGGGCTGCAATGTTATCAATTGCCTCAATAATTGTCAATTTTAATGCATCAGTGTCGAATTACTCCATTGGCTCCCTTCTACAAATGATCACCAATCATTATTTTATTCTTTTTCATCTCCAGAACAACTTGGATTTGAATCAGACGGACACAGATGGTAACACAGCTCTGATGTACTCGTGTGCTCTTGGGCATATTAATGTCATCGGTGTAATCCTGGACTCGCATCAAGCCGGACGACACTGCGTGAAGCTTCACAAGAAAAACGATGACGGAATGGGCGCTCTTGAACACGCTGCAGAGGGCGGCCATTTTGAATGTGTCAAACTCCTGTCCAAGTTTGGTCGCGCAACTCAAGGACCCTCAAATTCAGTGGATGCTGATTGGGTGGAAGAGTTAGCCCCTAACCCCACGCCAACCAATCATAAACATCAACCCCTCAACGAAAAGGTTCAACAGTTCATACAGGAAGTTCAGGATGCCTATACCGAGGACAGTGAATCCGTTGATCCTGAAGTGATTCTCCCATCTCCCTGTTCAGGTCTTCCTTCGCCGGCTGTGATTATAACCGGAGTTGAACAGTTTGCGCGGACTGAAAACATAAAACCAAAAGACATGAACATCAGGCGTACCAAGGACCACCATAAAGAGAAACGAAAAGAACACAAGAGTCAGTCCTCTGTCAGTCTCAGGCCTCCCTCCAGATCCAGACCTACCAGATCCGTTGCTAGGGAAACGCTGGATCAACTTAGCGATGACGAACCGGAACTGAGTCTGTCGAGTCTGGGAGAGCTTGTGACGACTGTTCGAGAGTGTGCGCGGGAGATTAGAGAGATCTGTCATCACCCCGGAGAAGCGGGAGAGGAGAAGGTCAAGAAATTAAAGAAAGGAAAAGGACCCGGAAAGAAAGTGAAAACAGATAAAAACGTCGACTCCTCTCCTGATGACAAACGAAGGCGTAGTGCCAAGGATCGGAAGGGTTCTTGTCCTGTTGTGAGTAAGGACGAGCCCTTGAACCACATTTGGCCTCAGAGGTGTTCGTCCTCACTGAGTGTGAGGAAATCTGCGTCAAATACCACCCTCAACAAAGACGGAACTGAACTGAGATCTACTTCCCCGTCTGCTTCAACGTCACGCGGGGAGGTAAAGGATCAGTCCTTGGTCCACGAGAAGCAAATTCTAGACAAAGTCTTCTGTCGTCTCAACAATTCTAAAATAGTTTGGGGTGAGCAAAGCGATCGCTTGGATTCAAAACCGTGTGCACCAACTTCAAATCGTACGTCTAAAGCAACAATGTTGTTGCGTGATCAATTCTCCTCCTATGGGCACCCTCTTCCAGGGATACAGCGTCCTCCAGCCAGTCTACCTCCTGTTCGGGAAGGCGTCAGATTGAGACAGCTCGTGCACGCGCAGCTCGAGCAGCACGTGAAGGATTACCAGTCACGTGACATGTGCGGCGGAAGTGACGAGACAGAGGATGAGGACAGGAGTGAGGGCTGTTATTACATGTCTGTTTAAAGGTGTTCTTGTTACTGGATCCTCTTTTGAAATTTGCTCATTTGTGATTATGTTATTTTCAAAATCTCTTTTGTTTATGCCCATGAAGGGTACTGTTTTCCACGTGTACTTTTTTTTGTTTTACAGCAAGTTTATTGTTTTTAAACTTCAATCTATATTTGAATAGCTCACTGAGTTTCATATTTGTTTAATTTCTTGGGGTGAAGATTTTAAATAATCGTTTTGAATACGACTCTTATTTATCCATTATTTTCACTTTTCTTACCATTCCATCATTGTCGTTGTCAACTTCAATCCATTGTTTGATTTTTAAAAAATCACAGTAGCAATGTTGGTTCGCATTCATATTTTGACTTGTAAATGCCCATGTTCAGTACTAACTGTTAAATGTTCACTTCAGCTGAAGCATGGTGTCATCCGGGTTGTATCAACTTTCATTTATACATTTATTTACTTAAAGTTGAACAAATGGAGTTGTTACATTACGTTGTACTGTGATAATGAACTTTGAAGAAAACACTATCGGTCGTCATGCTGTAGTTCTTAATTTTAAACATATTTTGGAAGCATGTTGTAAAGATCACAGGGGCGCGTATCTCTTAGAAATAGCGTTTGAAAGGCATATACCAATATAGGTATATGCCTATCAAAAGCTATTTCTAAGCGATATAGGTAGGTCTATATGTATATGCCTTTCAAAAGCTATTTCTAAGCGATATAGGTAGGTCTAAAGGCATATGCCTTTCAAAAACTACTTCTAAGCGATGTAGGTAGGTCTATATAGGTATGTGCCTTTCAAACGCTATTTCTAAGCGATACACGCCTCTGTGGTAAAGATGATTTGTAAACATATTGACATTGTTATAACTCAATATGATTCTTTGTTGCATTTGAATTAAGTCCAACACAGTAATCAATGGCGAGCATCCAGAGCACACATAGCTTCCTTAGATGGAATGAAGGTGTATTGTGATAAGATATGGACAAATTATGCAGATTGGAGTTTCTATCGCGCAATGGGGTTCTTGCAATGCGTTTATTGCTGAACACAGAGGACTTAAGGAAGAGACAACTTTTTCCAGAATATAGGCTATATCCCAAACCGTACCCGCTAGTTTCACCATGATACGTGTCACAATCATGATCTCATGATGTGCGGTTAGTATTAGATCGACAAGATGACAACCCTTTATATATTGTACTGCAGAGTGTTTCCATGGAAACAGGAAAATAGATTGTTACGGGTGGAATTATGTCAATACCATGAATAAATGAACAGGAAGTTCTAACAACGAACACGAGTGAAACGTCTTTCAAAATATATACTAATAATATATACTATACTTTATTACTTTACATACATATTAATCAACTTTATATGTCAATTTGGCAACTTTATTTCAATCAAAGCTGGAAGCAGGGGCATGCTCGATTTTACACTTGTTTGTTATGTTGTTATTTGTTGTTGTTTAGACAGACGCTGTCTTACTGGACTATGGTTTTCTGTGATATTATTGACTGTTATCAATCATGGAACTTTCTCATTAATTTAATAAAAAAAATAAACAGAATATCAAAGGAAACGAGTGATGTTCTAATTTTGAACTGTTTGTTCTGAATAGGGTATACACCCAGAACAAAAGAACCGATACCATGCAAAATATTTCAATCCACGAGCGATACCGAGAGTGAATAGAGATACATCGTGGTTTCAGAAGCCAACTAAACTACATTTGAAATTTCTAATCATTAACTGTTCATATTTCTGAGAAACATACATTTTAAGAAATCGTCGTTTTTTAATATCCTTAACTGGACGAGATGGGATGATACTGTTCCATTAACAGTACATATAACAATAACAATAAAGAATATTCGATTTGCTGATTTTATTAAAGTATTTTTGTTTCCTCATTGCTGTTTTATTTGATGACATAGAGGAAAGTATAGACCGGCGCTGTTAATGCTGTTGCTTGTCATGGGACTGTACATCGGTCATGAGATGGTTCGTTATCTTTATTAAAGTATCGAAAAAATCAAAAACTGCAGTCGAAGCTGAAATAGATATAAAGATTGCATTATAATAATGTATCATTTATAAAATAAGGATTAAGACTCAATAGATAAGATAAGTATGTTGATGTGTGTAACCGTAAACCGTCATTTAATGTTACATGAGATAAGTTGAAGATGCGTTCATTGTGTTTCATAATAGTTTATTTAATATTTGGTTTAATACGTGCACACATGCCATAAGTGGTGATTTCAGTGCAACGTATTTCATTCAACTTGCATATTCACCCCCAATCGCCAAATATATCATATTAATTATTAGTGCTGAAACCGAAACTACACATATACTAGTACTATGACCTATTAAACATTACCAACCGTAATCTGTCTCTTGCTTGTTGTCGAGCTTTCAGTGAGAGATCCCTATTTTCACCTGAGTTGACTTTCATCAAATAGTAACTTAAGAGTAAGTATTTCTCGATAAAATAACACCATTTATAACGTTTGACATATGTAGCCCCCAAAAGCACAATGCATGCGTCTTTAAGATAATGGTTTTCATCGATGACGTTTTTACATGCAAAGGGAAACCACTTTTTGATTTTGGTAGTAAATGGAAGGTGAGGGTCGGAAAATATCTGGAGCCTTCGACTCTTGTGAATTCACTCTCCTACGTTCCCATCAAGTCCTGTTTTGCCCTTTAGCTAAAACCTGCTAGATCCATTAAAAGGGAGTTCTATCGGGGTATTTTTTGTGGAAACGAAATTCGAGAGGATATCCCCGTTTACACAAATATGCTACTAATAAATGATTAAAACACAGTCTAATTAACATATATTAATAAAGGTAATATTTTGATGAATTTATATTTCACAACTTAATAAAGACAAGCGTACATTTGTTGAAAATTAAAAACAATGAGAACTAAAGCTATTCATCGGCGCTGCGAGTGGGGAAAAGTTTGCTACGGCATAACAGCAAATTGTTAATTAGTTTTATGACACGCTATGTGTTACTATGAGAACTTTCTATCAGTGTATATCTTTTATCATTAAAATGTCGTAATGTTAGGTAAAATGTAGCGTGTTTCATTTCACGTAATGCACAAAATCCAATATGGCGGATTTTGCCGACAGAACGGCCCCTTTATAGGCACTGTTCAGGGTACTGATTACCGTCTTTCTCTCGGAATGAATGTGAGCAACTCTTTGTCAGAAAACAATATGTAAAGACAAATAGTCAAATCTAAAGACCCCATAATATTCCCCTCAGCAATATATTTTATCTTGATTGTGTCGCAATTAATAGGCATATCATAAATATACATATAATCCGATACAGCCTCCACACTCAATAAAGATTTAATTTCACCCAAAATTAGTCTCCCATAGACTATTTTTGAGGGTGATATCTACTCACTTAATTACTCTCTACTCACTCACCCTCGTCGCTGTCATTCCGCGCAATGATCTGTGGGTACTTGTAATTGACGTCATGTAGGACACGAAGAGCTTCCGGGTCCATTGAGGGCATAGTTTTCCCCTTGAAGATGAAGGTTGGCGCCATTACTGTAGGAAACTCGGCGTAATTGAAGTTCATTATCACTGAGAGAATACCCGGGTAGTCGACTGGGTCTGCTTTCAGCATGGCGAAACTCTGCACGAATTGATCGTAGCTGTCGCCAAAGAAATAAAACAGATTTAAGAGATTGTCGAACACAAGATCTTTGTCTGCTGCCACTGCGTACTTATCGTTCATCAAATTGATCAGGTTCTCGTCGATCTTCCTCCCTGCCAATATTTCCACGGCTTCCTTCACGGCAGTGTGGTTCTTATTGTGGTAACGAAGGATGTCATCCATCCGCTGAAACTGGGCGTTGTTCTTGGTAACCTCCTGCAGCAAGAGGACGGTGGTACTATCATGTGGCAGATGTAATTTATTGTAAATAAAGTATTCTAATATTATGTCTATTCTCTCTCTTACATTGGGGTTAAGCCTTTAGAGTTTGGCCCTGGTAAAATCCTCTTATATAACTGCCCAAGCCATGACGCTCCTCAGCTAAGTGGTTTCACTAACTTCATGCACATTTCAAATCATTCTGCACTGCATTTTACAACCGACAACTCAGAATTGACCACCTGACAGATTATGTAGCATTTGAGCAAGTCCCCGTTCCTACGACAGGTGCTGTGCCAGTGTGTGTGTGTAGCACACCCCTGTAACACCCACAAGGGTGTCCGATATACTTTCACCTGAATACCTATCATCCTAAAAAATAAACGTTCCCACACCCAACAGAGAGTGTTGTCATCCTTTGACCCTCGTAACCCTGCTACATTTGGCCCAGAAATTACTTATTTTGCAAATTTAAGTGACTATTCATCGGATATGGGACTTCATGCTACGATCCTTATTTTAAAAAAAATAAAAATGATTCTAAAGATCTACTGCGACGGAAATAGGATCGCGTCGTGTCGTTACATCAATAAGTCGTTGCTGATTGTGGACATAGCGGTGACCCTTAAGATCTACTGCAACCCAATGGATCACATCTTGTCGTAGCATAGTTCTTCCTGGGCGTTGGTTTAGTAAGGACCCTACGGTGGAACTATGAGCGTATGGTGTTTAGCATAGTTGCGTGTGGACGTAGCTAGAGCAAATTAAGGCGCTTTGTCTCATGTCCGTATTTATATCCCTAGTACCTTGAAGGTCGTGCTGATACTGCCGGAGCTGGTCGTGACGATCTGGAACATGTCCATCAGGTTCGGCGTGTGTCCCTCCAGCAGGTCGAACAGAACCTTCGCCTGGGAGTTCTTCCCAGCAGCCTCCTTGAGGATGGACATACAGAGAGGGCTGAAGTGAAGGATACTGGCCAGCTCGGATGTCCCTCCGTCCAGCAGTTGGACAATGCCGTTCAGACTGGCCAGACTGAAGTCTCCATGCATGATGTCTACCAGTGAAGCAAGACTGGATACAGTTTTGGTCTGTTTGGGTTCGAACAGGAATCCATGACACACGACACCAAGCAGAGCTGGAACAGAGATGAATTGTTTCAACAATGTCTTGGATAACTTTCGATAATTCTTCATAGGTTTAGTATAAACTGCTGTAATTACATTTTTTTGCCGTTGATCTTATTTCTCTCATATATTTCTGATAATTCTTACCATGGTGGTCTAAAAATTTCAATTTATATTACAGGGAAGTTGTAACGAAGATGTTAAATGGATCTCAAGCTTTGAATCGATAGATCCAAAGTTACTTGAGCAGGATGCATGACCGGTTCTAATCCAAGTGGGAGGGAGTATCGACTATTCCCTAGCCTTGTCGCTGATTGGTTGAACTCTACCCTGGAGTCGCGTTTTACACGTCAGATAAGCTCACTCTCACGGGACTTACCTGTTAAAGCAAAAGTGAGAAAAAAACGTGACATTCTTGTCCAGATGACCACCAGTGACCTCAACCCAAAAGCGTGTATAATGTACTTTGACAACCCAGCTGAACGCTTTTGATAAGACTTTCATGTATACAACCTGATAACCTAACCTAGTGACCCATAATCGCAGTAAAATAACCTTCTGCTTAAGCTTCTCCCAACTAATGTGTATTTGTGTACACATTTCCAAAGACTGAAATTTCTGAGACTATTTAATTAATTATACACAGAGCCACGTCCTTTGTACGACCCTAGAACGACCCCCCAAAAAAGTCACAGGACGTTCAATGGTCGGGAAATTCCGATTCTGTGTAAATTCTTGTGCAATTTTCGTGCGTCCTTTTTACGACCTAGAATACAAATGACGGGAATTTCAATGACGGTCTTCGAGCAACCTTCACATTTACGGAGCCTCCTGTCTGCCTTTTACTGTTTACTGTACAAGCTAATGGCAACCAGCAACATTTATCTACCCTATCCTAAACTACGCTGGCGCAAAGTATCCAAGTATAAATATCATATACATTGTTTTACAGGTAAATTTGTATGAAGTTTGCATAATATACAGAATTGTTTACACTGGATTTATTTTATGTCACAAATAATTATCGATTGCAAGAACAGATTAAAGAACGCAACGCTACGTAAACGCAGACTATATACGTTACTGTTGTTAAAGGTATTGTAGCGTACTTAAAGGTGCATCCATTGTGTTTCATAAAAAAAATAATTTGTATTTAATACGCTCCAACTCACCATATGTGCTGTTTACAATACAAACAAATTCACTCAGACTAGCATATTCTTCCCCAATCGCCTAATATATCATAATTACAAGTTTCCAATTAAAATCGAGTAACATAATTTTGCATGTGTAGAAATCGAAACTGCACGTTCCATTTCATGCGCAGTAGTTATATATGACCTATTCAACATTATCAACCCAAATCTGTTTTAAATAAGATCCCCAAATTACGTTTGACTCATTGGCGCGCGCCACACGCGGTGCATTGTCCGGTTTTCGATCAGAAATCACTACTTTTACCTTCATATCGTCAATATACTAAGTCGACTATCATCAAAATGGTAGTTTTCGGTAACAGTCGGTACTTCTCGTTAAAGTAACACCATTTATAACGTTTGTTATATGTGACTCCAACAACACAATGGATGGACCTTTAAGTGATGAACTTGGTCCTTAAAACAAATTGAACAACCATCATCACAAAGGTAACTCAAGTCATTCTGTTGTCAGTTAGTTGTGAGGCATTGCTTCAGACAGATCATATTGTTGACCACATTACCGTAGTCAGTTGGATATGATTTTTGTTATTTTTTGGAAATAAGGATATATGCGTGTTGCATATTCTTTTGGGCTTTTGCAAGAGCCGTGCAATATACCCACTTATCAACCTACCAGCCATATAACGTGATATTTGAAACGACCTTTCTAAACCGTATCACCCGGTACGAGGGACTTAAAACATTGTAAGTCCCTCCAGAAGGGTTTACACAGACAGTTGTAAACACTGTTAAGAGGAATTATATTGATTGTAAACCCTAATATATTTGCTAAAATGACGACTTGAAAGTAAAGATCTGAAGAAACTAACTTTGACTAATTTTGAAAAAATTCTTAATTTTACGACAGAATATAAACAGCAAATGTTTTGCAGAAAATGCGTCTCGAACCCGTATCCACTATCACCTGTAGTAACTGAGCTAACGCCTTAGTCTACTGCGCCAACGGGGCAGATGAGATTTCACGGTACAAAAGTAACTCATATAGCGCGGCTGCTAACAGGCTGACATCAGCCAGGGATCCTCAATATAACGCCAGGGATCCTCAATATAAAAGCTTGTTTTACACTTAAAAACGGTTGATAATATGGGGAAACCATTCTACCTCGGATATGGTAAGGTTGTAGACCCTGATAGGGTCCACAACCTTACCATATCCTCGGTATCATGGTTTCTCTTTATATTATAACAGAGGTTACGTGGGACTTGAGTAAGCTATTTTGGAAGAGAATAGCACTGTATCGGCTAATAGAATCCATCAATTTATCATTTTTTACGCAATTTACACAATATGTAATGTATTAAATTGTGTAGGTATAGTTTCATATTTTATTCTATCAGCATAAGATTGTATGTATGAGACATTGGGAATATCTCATGCAGTAAATTGTGACACTTTGCAAAAGAAAATCGATTTGCTCATTTAAAACAACACGGTATTAAATAGCATTATAAGATGAAATGTTTTCCCTAAAAACAAGAACCTATTGTAACTGATCGATTAATATTACAGACGAATTAGTGTAAATGTTCTCTAAAATGAAAACCTAGTTTTTGAAGACAAATATTTCAAAATATTTCTATGAATAAAATATAATGTAAAGAAGTCATAATTTGTTATCGTTCACGCTAGGCGACAATTTGTAACTTGATTCAACTGCTGCTATTGTTTAAATGTATTCTTGTTCAACACAAATCATATACATGTATTTCTTTCATCGTTATAATGGTACTGTAAACAGACGAAATAAGACTAAACACTTAAACATTAGAATTGAATTACAGCTTTGCTTCAAGGATATTTAACGTACTGGTGATTATTGTTTTTTAACGCTTTATCAGTATTTTGGCCAAAAATGGACTACATACAACGAAAATAAATCATGTTTATGAAAACTACATGTAATTCTTCCGCTGAGTTGATACACTTAACGCCCCCATATGCATATGTGTGAATTTGTGAATTAACAATGCTGAATTGTTTAAATACAGCTAGACAAAGTGTATTGACGTTAATAGAGAGATATACTCTTAATGAAGTATATTCAGACAAAGAGGTCAAAGTGGCATGTCAGGATAAAACAAGACACAAAGGTTCTGCTTGGAACTGCTTGGAAGGATGTAGTACACATATCAGGAAAAACAACACAGGTGAGTATTAATACGTAATTATGTTTTCGGTTGCCTAGAACTCTCTGAAAATTGTTTACAATCATATTCAAAATGTTCAGTAAATCTGAGCGAACTTACAGTATTTAATTTATTGAGGTGAATCTATAAATGTAAACCCTCAAAGTGGATATCTAGGCCGGAAAAGAAAATAGCTATACATCAGTCTAAATGTCGTGTACCAGGTCTCTAAATTTCCACCACAGTATACAACGTTTAGTTCATCGTGATACAGTACCCTCCTAGGTTAACGTTAGGTACATGTAAATATACCTTCGATATGCTGGTGCTTATTTCTACTTATCTAAATTACCTTCCAACGTGCGATGTCGTAGATTATCCTACACACAAAGAAAATGAAGCGCTCATAAAATCTGCCATTTGACGGCCAATACCTCAACCATGTTTTTGTTCATAATATCATTTGTGTGGTATTTTACTGCTTCGACCAAGGCATAGGCAGAACATATGGAACAATAGTATTTGGTCTATGATCGT
Organism: Gibbula magus; assembly: GCA_936450465.1. Taxonomy (NCBI): domain Eukaryota; kingdom Metazoa; phylum Mollusca; class Gastropoda; order Trochida; family Trochidae; genus Gibbula; species Gibbula magus. Next base: position 59,152,649 of record OW388292.1, on the reverse strand, counting down.
TGTAAACTCGAAGATTGAATGCACACATAAATAACAGTTCGTAGGGAGAACTGGGAATTTTCGTTCTAGTATCATTATACTTTGCTGTGGAATGTATTGAGGAACAGTTTTTGTGATTATAACATCTTGGAATAATGATGGGTGGAATCTGCACTGTTCGACAAATAAATCGAATCAAGGGGTAGATTAAAATTATCATTATTAGGAAAGTTTCAAAACAGATGTTTTTGCGTGTTTAAAAATACATACACGCCAAACCTCAAAACAGAAATTTAAAATATTTTACAATGATTTGATATTAAAATGGTTTAAAAAAATCTAAGAATTCAATATATAACTACATAATTTATAATCTTAGTAGCGAGTGGGTACTCAAACACTCAAAGATCTGTCACGTAATAGTAGTATTTGATTGTCTGCTGTGAAAAATCACACAAGGTATAATTTGTTATACGGTATGCTTATTTTCTAATTATACGTATATGTTACCAATCCAGTGATAAATCATGATAAACACAAATTGTGCGCTTTAAGCATATTCTAGTATATGGACATAACATTATACAAATGGCATATATGATGATCATTATTATAGATGTCCCAGATCTACATCTGATGCAATCACCTGACATCGATCAATTATTCCTGTTACGGAGCCAGGTGCCACCATCATGTAACACTGTAAGGGGAAGTGTAAACTGGAAACCCTAGCGGTGTAACACCCACGTTGATGAAGCACCTGTCCAAACAGAGGATAGTACATGTATTGATATCAGTACGGATGGATCCGGTTTTACGTGGATCAGCAGTTCACATGCACCAATATTAATAATGGTACATTTTGTAGTTTTCTAACCATCAAGCGCTATAACATTAAAACAGCATGAACTCCATCTCCCTACATGTCACTAGAGAAATACACTGAAGGACAAAAGAAAGCACAAACCTCAGTTGGTTACGATTTATTCAATATTTTAAATGAATTATTTTATTAATTTTTTTTATTTAAATGAATTATGATACACTTGATTATGTCCCGATTACAATAACATATATATGCAGTAGTCTGAATGAAGTAATTGATGACTGGTTATTTTTTTAGTTAAAATATCATTGTTTATTGTAGACAGGGGTGAGAAATTATTTAACACCAACATGACCCCTACCATGTTTAAAACATTTGTTGATTTTCACGTAGTATATGTCTTATATGTCGATTAACAGTTGTGTTTATCCAAATTAAATTTGAAAGAAGTTATAAATTCAAAATTCCATTTTAAAAAATCATTTAAAAACTTATTCTTTGAATGATGACTAAACGCCTGCCCTTTTCACTTTTAGGCTACGACGTCGAAAACTTAAGATATTGGTAATTGAAAATAATTCATATGATAAAACCAACTGAGATGTGTACTTTCTTTTTAACTTCGGTTTTTTTTATTTTATTTCAAAATTGGCATTGTATCTTCTTGCTAATCAAACAATAGGCCTTAACTCGAAATGCATCATTGATTGCACATTGACTACAAACTATATTGTATTCTATGGTTATACTGGTTTGTTAACTGTACCTTTTATATTAATATGTATATATGTTACAGTAAATATGTCAAATCGGTCATTTTGTCAAATGCCTAAATGTTTCAAGCATTTTGCCAAATGACTGTGACGGTCAGTCATTTGACCAAAATGACTTATTTTCCTAGGCATTTAGCTAAATGACTGAAAAATAACACAAGGCGTTTTACTAAATGCCTAAATAAAGATGAGGTGAGGTGAATTGGGGTTTAACGCCGCTTTCAAGAGTATTTCACTTATATCGCGGCTGCTAGTATAATGGCAGGGAGAAAGCCCAAACGCATGTGGCTAAGCACTGCGGTGAAACCTGCGAACAGCGGCTGGAACTAGCAAACCATGGGTGGTACTACGCTGAAATTCAGTGTAGCATTGCACCCAAACCTTACTGCGTGTAGAACAGTTCTCTACTGCAGACAAAGTTGCCGTGGCGTGACCTCCTGATCCGCTACGCGCTAACCGCTGCGCTATCCCGCCCACGCCTAAATGAAAATATATATTATATGTATATATTATATATATTATGATTGTCTATGTATGCCTAAAGTTTTTATTCTAGAGTACATTTTATTGTGAACCTATATCCATTTATTATGGGTGAGTAACGAGTTGCATGGTTCTATAACTTCTTTATTTTGAAGAGTTGGGCATGTCGGTGTAGACGCTAACAACACTATAAATCAAGTTATGAAAATCAAATAAAGATTAAAGAGTGGTTAGAGGAAAAAACAAATGCAAAACTTCAATTCACAAAAAAGAAACATTTGTCTCGGGTATCCGGAAAACAGAAATAAAGTACTTAACATGATAATAACCACCACGAAATATAATTTCTTCAAATCAAGCCATAGTGGAATTAAACCTTCCTTTAGCTACATAAAAAAAGATCTCAAAACCGCATACAATGTTGATAATACAACCTGTAATTACACCAAATTTATGACATTTTGGTCAGGTTGTCATTTACTGTTTTTATTGATTAGACCTTGTCCCTATTATTGATACCTCCTTTTTGCCAATGAGGAGAAAAATGAAAAAATTATAATGCTTACTATATCCAATACCAGCTTCTGTCAAATGTATAGAAAAAAACCCCACATTGTTCTTAATCATGTCGTTGTATATATTGATCTATGTTATGTAAGTCTTTCATGCCATGTACATGTACAACAAAAATAAAGAAGTTAAAAAAATAATAATAAAGTTATGAAAATCAATAGAACTCGTATCTCAATCGTCTTACCATTTTGTAAATTTCCGGTTAATATGTCATAATCTATTTTGAAATATATTCCTGCTATAGCCTACTGTTTTTTCCTAACTGTCAGACACTGCATGTATTTGTGAATCATATATATTTCTCTAACCTTGATAAAAAAACTAACCTTTTGAAAATTTATAATAATGCAGATTCAAAAACAAGAAAAAAGATAGTGTATGAACATTCCTTTATTATACCCTATTATCCTATATTCATTCTGTGATGATGAAATACTAATTTCCATTATGCAGAGTAATAAATTATACAGGTTAATACATTTGTTTCTTCTTCAAATCACATTACTTTTATCATTACTATACTTAAAAATTAGTAATTGGTGCTTCGCTTTTGAAACTTAATTAATAATGCGTCAGTGGTTCAACATAAAATCGTCGAACTTTAAACGAATGAGAAATAGTGTCGTGTCTGCTATCCGTACTGCGAAAGAAAATTACCGTAAGAAACTAGACGAAAAAATAAATTCATCAGTTGATCATAAATCCTGGTGGCAATTAATGAAGAACTACTTGAAGAAAATTTGAAGTAAAACAAGTAGTTGTCACTAAGGTGACATGATCCCCCGCCGCAAATTAATACTTCAAAATTTAAAAATAATGTCAAGATCAGCAAAATTGACCGTCAAACATGTTAAAAAAGTCAAAGTTCCACTGTGACCTTGAGAAAAATGGCAAGGTCATCAAAATCTAATCTACCCTTTGTGTAAGATATGATGAAATTCCAGTGAATGGTTCTTGAGATATCCCGCTGACAAGTATTACACACATGTACATCAACATGTCGAAAAATTTAAAATTCCACTGTGACCTTGAGAATAATGTCAAGGTCACCAAAATCTTATCAGTCCTTTTGCTTTTTGTAAGATATAATGAAATTTCGGTGAATGGTTCTTGAGTTATTCTGCTGACAACCTTAACATGTACATTAACATGTCGAAAAATTCAAAGTTCTGCTGTGACCTTGAAAATAATGTCAAGGTCACCCAAATCTATTCAGCCGGTCGTCTTCCCTAGAAGGTGCTTTGAGTAAGAAATGATGGAATTCCAGTGAATGGTTCTTGAGATATTCCGCTGACAAGCTTTACATGTACATTAACATGTTGAAAACTTCAAAGTGCTGCTGTGACCTTGAAAATAATGTCAATTTCACCAAAATCTAATCAGCCCATCATCATCCCTAGAAGGTGCTTTGTGCAAAAAAAGATGGAATTCCGGTGAATGGTTCTTGAGATATCCCGCTGACAAGCTTTACATGTACATTAACATGTTGAAAACTTCAAAGTTCCGCTGTGACCTTGAAAATAATGTCAAGGTCACCAAAATCTAATCAACCCGTCGCCTTGCCTTGGAGAAGCTATGTATAAAATATGAAGAGAATCCAGCGAATGGTTATTGAGATATCCCGCTGACAAGGGTAAAATGACAAAGTCTCGTTGTGACCTTGAAATGAAGGTCAAGGTCTCAAACTACTGTAGGAACATTACTCTTCCTATGATGAACCCATATGCAAAATATGAAAAGAATCCAGTGAATGGTATTTGAGTTATTCCATTTCGTACGGACGTACGGACGGACGGACGGACGGACGTACGGACGGACGCAGCCGAATACTATATCCCCCGCTTCGCGCTTAACGCGCGGCGGGGGATAACAATCTGAGATGTGTTCATTTTCAGGCGCTTAAAAAATTAAGGGGTCTGGGTGACAGGCTAACCCACCTTCTCATCAGTTACTGTATCACCCAAAGAGGTCTTAGATTTATTCCTATCAGTTGATACGAATAAAGCAACCAGTCCTGACGGTGTTGCTAATAGAATGATTCAAATGTGTGCATTTTGTTTAAATAAACCACTTGCTTTAATTTGTCATACTTCCCTCAGGGAGAATGTATTTCCACATCAGTGGAACGAATCCTCTATCATTCCTATTCATAAAAAGGGAAGCACAAACGACTGTACTAACTATAGACCAATAGCACTAACGAGCAATCTATCTAAAATATTTGAGAAATGCATATTTAAATATATTTTAAATTATTTTAAAGACAACAATCTTTTGACTAACCTGCAATCAGGATTCATACCAGGTGACTCAACTGTAAATCAGCTTACATACCTATATAACTTCATATCAAAAGAAATCGATAAAGGTAAAGAAATTAGAGCTGTCTTTTGCCACATTAGTAAAGCCTTCGACAGAGTCTGGCATGAAGGACTGATATCTAAGTTAAAATCTTATGGAAGTAAAAATAACTTAATATGGATTAAGAGTTATTTAAGCAACAGAAAACAAAGTGTTGTAATAGAAGGTAAAAACTCTCAAACGAAAACGGTTTTAGCCGAAGTACCCCAGGGATCCGTTCTTTAGCCACTATTTTTCCTAATATATATACATGGCATAGTTGATTATATAGACTGTAATATTAGACATTTTGCTGCTGATCATTATATATTGTTATTGATGATCCTAATACCGCAGCATTAACATTAAATACCGATTTACAAAGAATTTCGCAATGTGCTGAGCTGTGGAAAATAGATTTTAATCCAAACAAAATTGTATCTTTGCAGTTTAGTAGAAATCGCAATCCCAGACATCTTTAATAAGCCTGACCTAAAATTAAATAATGTACTTATTAAAGATGTCTCTTCCCATAAACATTTTGGACTTATTCTTCAACATGATTGTCAGTGGTCCTCTCACATCGATGACATAATCCGAAAAGTGGAACAAATGATAAATTGTTTGAGAAGTCTAAAATACCGATTGGAAATAATATGCCTTGAAATAGTGTACAAATCGTTCATTCTTCCTATTTTTGATTACTGTTCAAATGTATGGGACAATTGTACTATGCATGGAGCAAAACTCCTGGAAAATCTTCACCTAGATGCATTAAGATCTATATGCGGAGCTGTAAGAGGCGCAAGTCATGATAAGATATATAAACAACTTTCACTTCACTTAGCGATAGTCGTAGAAGGAACATATTGTGTTTGTTCTATAAAATGTATTATAAATTATCTCCATCCTATATCTTTCAGATTTGGTTCCAAATAGTATTTCCGTAAATAATCCTTACAATCTTAGAAGTTATAAGCAATCTTCCTACACAATGGAAAAACAATTTATATAACTTGTCCTTTATACATATCTATGATCTTAAGATCAACAATTTCCTTACGGAATGGCTCAAACCTTCAATAGGTTCACGCAAGATCTATGATAAAATTTTGCAAACTGACCAGCAACCAATTGTCTGCTATAAATGGCAAGAAATGTTAATTAATTAAATTTAATTTAATTGACCTAGCCTGGAAAGAAATATTCAAACTCCCCAAAATATATTGTAAAGATATTAAGCTACAATACTTCCAATTTAGATTCTTACATCGCATTATATATAAATTTGCTAAAAATGAACTAAATTAGTTAAAATGAAAATAATTGACAACAGTATTTTTAATGGATACAATGAAGAAAATGAGTCTATTGTACATGTTTATTTTGAATGTCCATCCTCAGCTCTCTTCTGGACTGAAATTGAAAGCTTTTTAAGACAACACTTGTGTTATGACATCCATTTTAGTCTCAAAGATATCATTTTTGGTATTCAGAAGACTGCAGACTTCAAACTGTTGAACCATATTCTTTTAGCTGGAAAGAGACATATATATAAGTTGCATTAGAAATGAACATCTGTCTTTTCAAACATTCATTGTTATCCTGAAAGATATTTTTCATGTTGGAATATACATAGCTAAAGTAAAAAACCAATCAAATCAATTTATGAGAAAATTTATGATTGTATACTCAATATAAAGCAACAACTATGTTCAACTGTGATATTCAATATAATGCACTGTGAATTTATGTATTTGAATGTACCTACTCTTGTGAATAAAAACATATATATATATATATATATATATTATTTAAATACCTATCTGTTGACTAGACCTACTATGCCTACCTCCTAATAGGTATGCTATTTCAACCTTAACACAGCCGACCTTGAACCAGTGGAGAAGGGGGGCGTAAAGTCCCTTCTCCAAGGGCGGTAAGTCCAGGTGGTCTCGTGACGTCACTACCTGTCTAGTTCACTCTCCTAAAAGTTGCAGAGCAAGACAGACGTGTTTGTTTTTGTTCTGTGACTGGGTATTTAGCGACTTGTGTTGCTAACTTGCTATTTTTCTCTTGTTTATTCAAGAGATACCCTCAACTTTAATATTCGGTAGTGCGGGTTGTGTTTACAATCTGCTTCTAGTAGGTGTTAGATTTCAAGGGGCCTTGTTGACATGTGCTAGCTAGCGACCGCCCGGAGTAGGTGGGTTGCATGCGCCGCACGTGCAGCTCGTGATTCTTTGTTTTCTCTCACCTGACTGTTGGGTGTTTGACTTGCGTAGGGTAAAGGAGCAGTGGTATCTCTCCTACTGGTGTGACTTGCTTCGCTTGTCATTCGCTTTCGCTTGTCATACGCCTTTCGGTCCGTTCTCTAGTGCTCACTGTTGGGTGTTTGACTTGCGTAGGGTAAAGGAGCAGTGGTATCTCTCCTACGCGTTTGATTTGCTTCGCTTGTCATTCACTTTCGCTTGTCATATGCCTTTCGGTCCGTACTCTAGTGCTAACTGTTGGTTGTTGACTTGCGTAGGGTAAAGGAGCAGTGGAATCTCTCCTACGCGTTTGGCTTGCTTCGCTTGTCATTCGCTTTCGCTTGTCATACGCCTTCGGTCCGTACTCAAGTGCTTCGCGTCTCGCTTGGCTTCTCGCCTCGCCTGTCACTGGCTTCGCTAGTTATTCGCCTAAGGTGGATGGCGGGTATCACCTTACGTGAAATCTGCTTGACTAGCTTGGTTAAGGAGCAGTGGATACACTCCTCGCCAGTGACACGCGTTGCCCGTTGCTAGCTTTCGCCTACCATTCGCCTTTGGTATCGCCTTAGGTCGAATCTACATGACTCAGCCTTAGGTTGAATCAGTTTGGTTCAAGTGACTCGCTACGCCAGTCACTTACGGTTTGGTATACGCACGATTGTTATGTGAAATAAAGATTGAATTATCTTGTAAGTGTTTAGCCTAGTATTTGTCTGGCTTGTTCGTCTTTGTTTTACCTTGGCGGGTCGTTATTTGATTTTGACTTTGTGCTCTTCGAGTTCAGAGTCTTTGGTTCAACTCTCTCGATTACCTATCGTCAGAGTTGTTGTTCTTTCGCTCCGCTGCTTAGGTGTTTCACGTGTGTGACTCACCTCGTCTACGCTACGCTGCTTAGGTGTTTTTCCGTAGGGATTCACCTCGTCTACGCTACGCGAGCGAGTGTCTCGTGTTTTTGCCACGGCGTGTAGGTGACTCAACTGTATCTACCTTCGCTTACGTTACGCGTTTTATCGTTTATCGTTCGCCATGTACTCCGCCTTCTGCACGAATTGCGGAGGCAGGAAGTCCGCCTCTAAGGATCCGCACTTGTTATGTAGGAAGTCTAAGCACCTTTGCGAAGAGGAGTACCGTTGCAGCGAGTGCGCTCCTCTCTCCTGATCGGCACCCCTCTGAATCTTTGCATTCTTTCAGTTTGTTCTTAAGAACTGGTTCATTGTCCCATGTTTTGGATTTTGCAACAAGTCTGGAACTGTTACAAAACCAGGCAGCTGTTGAGGCCGGTCGTACTTTCTCTATTCCGGCTCTGGTTTCTGACTCAGGAGAGGTGGATCTCTCTCTGTGTCCGGTTAGGGCAATGAGGGTGTACGTGCAGCGTACACACAGGCTGAGGGATGGCAGGCGTCGTCGGTTCTTGCCTCACTCGCCTAGGAGAGCCAAAGGGCTAGATAAGCGAGTGTTGGGGGTGTACCTGAGGTCATTGATGCGTACAAGGCCGCTGACCTGCCTCATCCTTCGCGTTCCAACCCACATGAGATCCGTGCAGTGTCAGCCACGATGGCTTATCACTGTAACATCGCGGTCTCGGGCTAGCTCAGTCGGTAGAGCGCGAGACTCTTAGTCTCGCGGTCGTGGGTTCAAGCCATCAATCAACACGGTTCTCTATCACGGTTCTGGGTTCTGACTCAGGAGATCTCTCTCTGTGTCCGGTGAGAGCCTTGAGGGTGTACACGCAGCGTACCCGCAGGCTGAGGGATGGCAGGCGTCGTCTGTTTCTTGACTCACTCACCGAGGAGCACCAAGGAGCTTGATAAGCGAGCGTTGGGGGTGTATCTAAGATCGGCGGTCATTGATGCGTACAAGGCCGCTGATCTGCCTCCGCCGTCGCGTTCCATCCCTCATGAGATCCGAGCAGTTTCAGCCACGATGGCTTATCACTGCAACATCGCGTTTTCGGATGTCTTGGCAGGGTGTTTTTGGCGTTCATCAGAGGTTTTCGCCTACCATTACCTACGAGATGTCTCCACAGCAGATCTTGAAGGCATCTCTAGGCTTGGTCCACAAGTCTTCGCTCAGACGAAGTTGGTCCTCCCAACGATTCCAAGAAGGGGTCAACCCTCTTAGAAGCCTTGAGACTTATGGTTAGTAACCTTGTTCTCTTTACTAGCTCTGTTGTCTGTGTTGTTTTTTTCTTTTTTAACTTCGATGCATGGTCTGTCTTGCCTTTTTGGGACTTCGGAGAGTGAACTAGACAGGTAGTGACGTCACGAGACCACCTGGACTTACCGCCCTTGGATAAGGGACTTTACGCACCCCTTCTCCACTGGTTCAAGGTCGGCTGTGTTAAGGTTGAAATAGCATACCTATTAGGAGGTAGGCATAGTAGGTCTAGTCAACAGGTAAGTATAAATAATTACGTTTACTCAAAAACGTACTATATATAAAAGATTCTGAATTACATTACGATTAGTACAATTTAATAATGTCGTGAATTTGTCTTTTCTTTAAGATGTTTTCTGCGTAATTCATTGTACAATGGACACACAAGAAAAACATGATATTCGTTTTCTGGGAAATTGATATTACATGATTTACATAATTTATCTTCTCTTTTTATTTTAAAATATCTATCTTTTCCAATCCACAAGTCATGTGACGAGCATCCGAAACGTGATAACCTTACTCTAAGTTTTGTTTATAGTAACACATGATAGATAAAGCTCAGTATAAATGTATGGTTTAAGAGCTGAATAGTAATCACATTTAGTGGAAAGGGAAATTTTGTTAAGCCAGTTTTGTTGGTATATATCTTTAGTCTTTGCCTGATTGAACTTATAAAGGTTGTAGGAAATTAAATGTTCTGCTCATACCACATGTGATTAAAACCTGTTGTGAATAAAACATTCTTTAAATCCGTTACCCAATGTTTTTGCCCATTTTAGTCATATAGAATCAACTTTCATAAAATTTTTGGGTAAGCGATAAGAAGACAAACTTAAAAGTCTTAGCCAGTATTTGAGTACTTTAACCTGAGAATGTATAAATAGCGGAAACCTGCCACATTCTCCATATATCATAACATTTGGTGTGTTCATTTTAACCCCAAGAAACTTCTTACATGCTAATAAATGAACTCTCTCTATTTGTTCGAAATATTGAAATCCTCATATTTCTGCCCCGTATAATAGATTTAATTAACCATTAATTTTAACATCAAATATTCTAAAAAAATGATGCTAAATTGAAGTCTCCAAGTACTTTTAAATTTGAAAAAATCCCTATCAATACTGTGCCTGGATTGATGAATACTTAGCATTGGTTGCCCAAGAAAGATGATTAGTAAAACACACTTATAAATTATGAGGTTGTTGATTCTATCAGGTGGCCTTGAAAATGCCATATTTCATGTTGAGACAATTTTTTCCTTTCTTGAATGTAATTACTTTTGTTTTGTCCATATTCACATTTAGTTTATATTGTTCACAATAACTTTCTAGAACAAAAATTTGCTTCTGGAGACCTACAACAGTACTAGAGATTAGAACAATGTCATCTGCAAATAATAAAAGGAATGTTTGAAACAGATCTGGGTGTAACTGGATTCCATGTCTGCAGTTGTTTTCTATTTCCATGGCTAATTCATTGATAAAGAAGGAGAATAGAAATGGACTAAGTATCCGGCTTTTCTAAGGGTGATGTCATGATGCTGGTAGAAATGAAAACCATATTTATATTTACTTTGCTCTGTTTTGTATGTATTAAACACGTATTGATATTATGTTCAAGGGAGCTGCCCCAGCGTTGGTTGTTGGCCAATCCCTTTTACAATATGTACACTAATGTGAAATAAAAATGTTTACAACCAATCGTTAACCCACGAATATCCGGGTGTTGTACCATATGCTGCCAAACCATTGCTATTTAAAGCCTGGTTACATAGTACCTTATTACACTTGCAAGCAAGTTTTCCTTGTCAAAGTCGAGCTGATCCATCTGTGAATGTAAGTATTGTTACACGATCATGTATATATTGTCTTACCATCTCTCTTCAGTGAGGTCTTATGTCTTCATATAATCTGTTACAAAACATCAACGTTCTTGTGTGACTATAAGAGACAGACTAGAGTCCCCGTATGTATTTATCTATTGAGTGTTTATATCACTACTGGTCTTACAACTTGCATTAGAAGTAAACATAATTATTCTTGTGTGACGTATGATATGTTAATTAATAAACATATGTGGGGAGAGAGTGTACTGCTATTGACAGAAACGTCACCTGTAAAATATTTTACAAACTTACCCTCAACCTTAAAAGAAACGTCTCCTGAAAAAATACAAGATAATTCATACCTTAAGTGATAAACACGACTGAAACAGAGATACACTATGTCTTCAGAAGCCAACTATACTAAATTTGAAATTTTAAAACAATTTCTGCTCATATTTCACACTTTTTAAGAAACGTGCTTTCGAAATTCCTTAACAAGTGACGAGATAGTAGAGTAAACAAGGTATTGTTTGGCTTGTTTACTGATGTTCTACAGTAAAGTCTAAAAATGTAATTGATGTTGACAACATCTTTTATTAATTAATATTCTCAATTATGAACTTAAAAGTGAAATGCCAAACATCATGGCCTGAAACCATTTTGAAAACCCAAACGTTTTCAACACCCCAAGGGTATACGTACTTAAACATACATGTATATGCGCTTTGAGCATGCACCTTGTGTATGGATATAGCGCTTTATAAATGCCCATTATCATTATTATTATATAAAAATAACAGTTTTATAGTTTATGTTTTATATAAATTACGGGTACCTCTTTTAAAGTCACGCCCCTCAAACCAGCAAACTTGAAACCGACTTTCTCCGGCAGTATTTTGTTTTTCACACTGTTGAAAATGTGGTGACGTTTCTTTTGCCGTAGAGTGTATTGTGGATACTGTATTGGAACAAAGGGATTAACACTATTATACGATGTTTCCTTCTCGTTCTCATCAATGGTTCCTTTTGTTCCTTTTGCCCTTTGTCTCGGTATTTTACCGTCTTTTTGATGGTTTGTCTAATTATAAATAATTCATAAATGTCTCTACAACATATTATATAGGATTTTCTTTTCCATACGTATCTAAAGTTACAAAACTATTTTGGGATTCTATTAAATCTTTGGCGTTTTAAGGAATTGTTTTTCTTAACCGATATAATTTGTTTTGTACCACATTTAGAAAATTATGTTTATTATCTAATATGTCGTTTAATCTAAGATATCCTTTACTTGAGTAATGTTCATAATTGATAAATTTTTCATTTATTGTTATTAACTCGTTTAACCAACAATTCGACATGGTTTTCAATTATGGTGTTTTCTGCTTAAACGATCATAAATATACCCGGCAGTTTTATATTGTTTTTTCCACATGTATATGTTTGGTGAGTATTATTCGAGTATGATACGAGCTTAAGGGATCAGCGAATCAGGCTAGCGAATCAGCAATGTTATGAGGCTTGAATTTGAGTAGTAAAAAATAATGTTCTAAGTTCCTATGCCTATGCTCATTATGTCCTATATTGGATATTAATTTAAAGATGTGGGAGTGGTAAGAAAGCCATTTTGCTTTCATTTCTAAAGTGTAGAGAAATCAATAACATGTTGAATCATATATATCAACTGAGGCATGCTCTAACCACCATTTTTGGAATTACTTCCTTTTACAGATGAGGAGTCTGATATTGATAGTGTTGGTCGCAGTGGCGTTGCAGGGAGTGATGTCTTCGAACGTCCCTAAGCCCAGGCCTACAACACCCCCCAAGCTCCCAAGTCCTTTCTTTCATCGTAGGTTTTTAGACTTCATTTCACTTTATATTGGTTAGCACTTTCAATCCTGCTCCATCAAGGTAGTTCTATCCTCAAGGCTACTTCATGCCCCTGATTGTCTCCATATCGTTTGCCTCGTATTGCTGTAAATAACCCGCCAATAGATAACAGTATTGGTAGTGCCCGCATGAGAAGACCGATGAGTGATCATCAAATTTCAAATCACGACATTTCATTGGCTGACAAAATACATGCGATTATTCACCAACTTTCAGTGATACGAGGCAAACGTTGAGAAATCAATCAGGGGAATGAAGTAACCTTGCAGTTACTAATACTCTGATGGAGCAGGATAGCACTTCCGGTTTAGAATCAGGCAGTGTAATCAGTTTAATTTTGGATGCAATGTTGCATATGAATACAGTAGTACCATTCATGAATTGCTAGTTACACGAGAGGTTTCACTACAATGTATAGTCATGTTGCTATGTGTCGCTTCCAGTAGATGTAACTTTTGTCGTGACATAATTAAAAGGATCATTTGAAAGGGGCGATAAACTGTTTTATTTCATCTTAACTGCATCGTATATATCAGATTTCAATAACGAGTGTCACTGATCTCCCGGAAATTTAAAGGAAAAGAGCCAGTTGTTCAATTTGAATGATTTATTATGTCAGGCTGAAAAACGAATTAATACAATAAAGTAATACAATGGTAAACACAATTTCAAAACGATAAACGATAAACGGATTCAGCGCATGAATGATTCAATTATTTTGAATGTCATTAGTTAAGGCATCCTTCCATTGTTATGGCTCATCTTTTAACGGAAGTTACAAGTATCTAACATGTTTGACCATGTCTCTAAGTGAAAATGGAAAAATCACACACAAATGGGCCCCTACATTATGTTTGTCATGATTAAGATAAAACGGTTACTATTTTCATATCAAAGTGTAACATAGAAAAAGGTTGTGCTTTAATTTCCACTTAAGTAGATGTCATCATCTTTTTTATCACTTTTATATCATATAATTCTGTAGTGGAGTTGTGGAGATAATCATGTCAAACTGATTGCAAGAAACTTATTATGAATCAAACTTGACTGATAAAACATGACTACTTTCCTGAGAAATATTTATCCATCAATAATGCAGGATTACGATGATGCCTGACAAAAAAACGCTGTAATATACATGCTTTCAGGATAAATGCTTATAGATATTATACAAAATCAGACACTTCTAGTTCATACTGTAAAGCACAGCTTGAAGATGAACTACATGTCATCCTGGTATGTCCAGCATATACAAACTTGCGAATTAAATATCTTCCATCATATTGCTATCACCATCAATGTATTTACAAACTGATTTACCTTTTAACTATGGTTGATTTAATAAGCTATTCAAACGTTGTATTTTCTTAGATAAGGTCTTTAAACTAAGAACCAAAATGAATGCAATGTATTAAACTTAAACGTATATTGTCAGTGGCGCAGCAATGTTCTTGTTATATTTTACACATGTTGTACTGTTGGCCTCATGGCCATTTATACGGAATAAATGATTGATTGATGACAATTTCATAATGCTGTCTAAATAAAATAGCTAAACTGTTCCTCATAGAAGCATAAAGGCATAAAGGATAGTTGTCTACAACCCTGAACATTTAGCTTATCATTGGTTGGAAGTTTGGTTATACTAAATAAATAGCAATTGCTTTGCGTGGATCTGATTCGCTGAACACCCTCACAGAGATTCAGTTCATACCTGCATGATCTTCATTTCGTGACGTCACATCACATTTAGCCACGCTCCCATGACGTCAGGTTCATGGCCAGTTGCGTTGTGCATTTTCATTGGCTGATGAACACGTTGTAGGCGGGGCTAATATTTAGTTACTTCATACGCGTAAATAGTGCAGCTCTAATTGTTGCAAATTTGTATATTTGTATAAATGAAACCTTTTCAAAACATCAGGTACACAAATATATTTATTCATAAGTAGCGGATTTACACAATTTGCACAGCGTTTTTTAAATTTATACCTCCAAGAACTTAATAAATTTTGACGTCAATTCTTAAATGAACTGGGCCCTAGCAAGCCTAATACCCCTTAGACACAGCACTCCCCCGAACACACATACTCCACACCCTGCACTATGATTAACGAATACACAATGATTGGTTGTAACTGTGGCAAGCCATTGTATTTTTCTTTATTTATGGTGCTACAAATATGACATTGGGCTCGTTTGAAAGTAATTTACTTACAAATATGAGGACATTGCATCCCTTCAACGTTAAATTTGTGAGTAGGGTATTGGACTTTCTTAATTTTAGTCTCCATCCGAAAAAAAGATATTCTCAAAATTTGAGATTTTTTATAGTTTATAATAGAAAACTTGAGTGTAAACATCTATACACGGCCATATGTTAGGGGAAATCAAGACCACATTTTCAAAATAAGTTACAATGTAACAAAGATGTTATCCTGAAAGGGAATAACCTCTGTGGGAAGAGAATACAGCTAACTAACTCTTGTATATTTAATTTTAGTTGGCCGAGCGGTGAATGATATAGAGTTGGAGGAAAACCCGGACCACGGTTTGTATGATGATATGCTATGGTAGAGGAATTATATTTAATCACGATCCTGATTTGAAATACAAAACAGAAAAAAGACCAGGTGTAAGTTAAATGAAATAAATCAGTGAATAACAGAAATATGTACCAGGAAATATTTTTGTCTAACTTGAATTTAATATTGTATTATCATATATAAACTTTTATTCCACAGAAGTACCGGATCTGGAGGAGTATTAACCGACCTGGAACACGAAGAACCACAGCTTCGTTTGATGAATAAAAAACGCTTAGCATGACTTGTTAACGTTTGTCTTAAATTGTAACATAGCTGAAATGTGTCGTGCAGCCTATGTTTGGTAATGTCTAGATATTTACGATCATGCTCTATCGGGATATGTATATCCGCAAAGCAGCTTCAGTACCGTCATCCCATAAGCCTCTTCGTCGCTTCATTGAAGGTCAATTCCTCATATCTATATATATAGAGCCTGCATTTATTCAGCCAATGAAATGTAATGGTCGCTAATTGGTCTTCTCACCCAGACATTACCGATATCGTTCGATTTAAAGTCATTGTATTGGCTGATTAGTTATAACAATGTTTTATATGGGAACACACAATCTGCAATAGTACACGTTTTTGTACATTTTCGGGACGAGTCCCTTGTGGAATTCGAACCCACACTTATCAACTGCCAGCACTGAATCAGTGAGTGTACTAACTATTTGCTGTTTGGCCACCGTGACCTCGACAAGAACGTGGCCCAAAAACCGGTAGTTTAGCGATTTTTTACATTCAGTACCCCACTGATAGATGATTTTAAAAAATATTTTACTCGGTGAAAATGATGCGGATTCTATTTTAGCTCTGAAATATCGCATTTCACATACACAGTGTATTTATAAAAAATATATATCGTACCTCAAGAGAGACTGCAGTTGTATTTTCTCTGCTAATGAATATTGAGATCATTTGGTGTTTTTAAGCAATTACCCATCCTTATAACAATGCCATTTTATACTTTAGCAGCGAGCGATCTTGTATCTGCTAGTCGCTTCTAAGATTTCTCTGCAATTTCTGTAAGTACCGAAACGTTAAAACACAAGTTACATGAGTGCTGATTCAAAGAGACTGGTAACTAGGTCCATTTTTGCAACTCACCTCAAGTCACAAGTATGTGGTATGACATAGAACTAAATAACTATATCAACATGAACATTTTCCCGTTATCACTTGTCCCTGGTGAAAATCTGTTATGTGGTACGCTCCCAAAAATTTCACTATATGAATACTGTAAAACGTCAGCGTTAACCTGTTCTTATTTTACCTACTAACATACTAATTAATAAAGATAACCGTTTAAAATTATATCCAACTTCATGACACATAATTAATTATATTTATGTGAGAGCTGTTGACGTCAATGTCATTCTGATTTCAAAGTCAAGTGTCACTGTTAACACTGTTAAGAATATATTTATGTGTACATATACCAAACTCTAACGTCAAATTCGGAGCCATTAAGGGTAAACATTTAATGTTTATCTTCAACTTAACGTCGTCTGATGTATTTCTTAGAGCAATAATATGATCATAAGAAAGAGCTTTTGACTCGATCTACTATATCTTTACCTTTTTGTCGAACAACTCTATATCGGCTTTTAAATTATTTGAACAAACTCATAAGCATTATTTCAACAACGTAACCATTCTCGTTTATCACAATTTATCTAGAGGTGTTTACCATTTTCCTGTTTTGTCAACCGCAAGGATTGTCAACCTACAGGTGATTGTTTAATTCCAAATTTGCCACCTCTTAGCCAGTAAAGCTAAATGACGTTTTCAACATTAGATAAGAACTAAAATGAAAAGAAAAGTATAACGCTTTAACCTTTGATAAGCTTATTTCAACAAAATGTTATTGAAATTTTTGTTATTGAATTTATATTCAGGAAAACATCTCTAAGCACAGTCTTGATATGGGGACGTTTTACCTTATTGGTAAATAAATAGTACACATACACCATATTTTGTTTGATTTTTTTTATCACTTTATTTCTTGTTTTTGGGTACAGCATATTTTCATTTCCAACATCAATTCAATGGATAGTACAATCAATACAGTTCATATGACAAGTATGGTTATCTACATAAATAAATTGTGGCAAGATGACCAAAATGAAACAAAAGAATCATACTTGCACTGAGTGTAAGCATTTGATATATGTACCTGGTAATTATATTTCAATTTCGGCTTGAGACCAGCAAGGGAAGGTAACACGTTTGGAAATGTTCGGGAGTAAATGTATTCTTTCGTTAGCATGAAGATGAAATTCTAAACATTATTTCTTCTTTCTTTGAATCCAAAAATAATTGTTTCTGCATTTAACGTTAAAGAAGTGCCTGTTTCGCTTTCAATCCATTCAAAAAGGTCTTGCCACATTCTTTTGACAAATCTACATTCATATAATAAATGGAAAATTGTTTTATTTTGTTTGATAAATCACATGATTTTAACGGGATTCTCCATATTATGTTAACGTTTTGAAAATGTAACATTGAAAGTTTAGGATGCATGTAGCTACAACACAGTCTTTAAGATTGTTATGTGATTTTCGTGATACAAGATCGAGCAGATTGGACTATACTTAAAACAACTGCATGCACAAAACATCTTGAATAATGTGTAAACATAAATAAAGTTACCAGCTAAATAACAATCTAAGAAGGTAATGATTTATGTCTTTTAATGTGTCGTTTAAAAATACATGCCATAAAACGTTTGCATATCACATGGAGCTACGGCTTCACATTGTTGCCGAGGGTTTCAGCGTTGGTCAAGACTTCATCAGTGCCTTTGAGCAGAGAAGAGAAGGCATCAGCGACTGCTGTTTCGGCTGAAATAAGTGAACAACTATTGAAGAAAGTGTGTCATTCCCAGGTGTATCTTAGTCTTGAAATTTTTATAAACGCAAAGAACTTCTTCGTTTACGTAAATTATCACCATGACCTGTCATACAACGGACATGAATAACCACAGCAGATAGGAGGTCATCTACTTATATTTATACTTCGAATCATGACATATTCAATTAAATTGAAATAAGTACATGTATAGTATAGAGAAGTTTGATAATCACGGAGGTAAGTACCTAAATCAATCTACCCTGCTAAACCCTTCTTTCAAAGTGGTAATTTTCGAAATATATTACATGTATCAAGACTAGACAGAGATTTTGAAATTGGTCCACTGCATAATGGATAAAGGACATTTAATCAACGTTTCATCTTTTTTGTTATCATGCTCAGCCAGAATCTGAGGATACTTTGTCTTGATATCGTTGAGTAAATGCACGGAGTCTGGGTTGGGAGAAGGATTTTTGTTGACGTCAGTGATCATAGTTGTCGGGAAATTGGTTGTGTCGGCCTTCATCAATAATCTTAACACACCTTAATAGTCTATTGGTTCAGGGTTAAGCGAATGCATAACCTGTTTTCCTTTTTTTGTAATTATCGCCAAAGGCATAGGCAAGTTTTAGGACAGTCTGGTATGCAAAGTTGGAAGCTTCTGAAACCGTGTACTTATCGTTCTTTAGTTTGACCATCTTTTCATGGATTTTTCTACCAGCAATAATTTCCACAACTTTCTGTAAAGCGGCATGATTAGAGTATTCGCCTGCTTGCATGATAGGTTCCATGGCTAACCACTTAGGGTTGTGGTGTACTTTAAGGTGCATTGCCTTTTCAATGTTGTCTGACTTTGTAGTGACCATTTTGAAGACGTCGACCAAGCTAGGAGTTTTGCCATTCATGATTGTATTCACAATCTTTATAGCTGGATTTGTCTTAACTGCTTGTCTAATCATTGCTTGAAAAAGAAGACTGAATTTGACAATGTCCCGTATCTCATTCAATCCTGTGAGCAAATGACTTGAGTAACCTATATTAGAAGAAAATGGAACTGCATGTGCAAAGATCAACCATATATTTATGATTTTTACGAAATTTACGCAATATGTAATGTATTAAATTGTGTAGGTATCGTTTCATATTACATTCTATTAGCATACGATTGTAGGCATCAGGAATTGAAAATAGCTCATGCAGTAAATTTTGAACACTTTGATAACGAAAGTCGGTTTGCTCATTTAAAATACTACGGTATTGACTAGTAATAGATTAAACTGTTTTGTGATTTGATCGAAGTATACGTTTTTAAAGGACGAGCACGTGCATAACTCCGCAGAGTTGACAACTATATTATGAATAATGCAACCAACCTCATTATAAGATAAAATGTTATCCCCAAAAACAAGAACATATTTTAACTGATCAACTAAATATTAATAAACTTATATTACAGACGAATTAGTGTAACTGTTCTCTAAAATGATAAGCTAGTTTTTGAAGACAAATATTCTAAAATATTTCTATGAATAAAATATAATGTAAAGAAGCCATAATTTGATATCGTTCACGTGAGGCGACAATTTGTAATTTGATACAAGCGATGCTATTGTTTAAATGCATTTTTGTTCAACACAAATACTATTTCTCTGTCATTGTTTTGATGAAACTGTTAACAGAAGAAATAAGACTAAACACTTATCACACACATTACCATTGAATTAGTATAAAATACTGTTCTTCAATGATATTTAACTTACTGGTGATTAATTGTTTATTAACGCTTTAGCATTATTTCGACCACAAATGAACTTCATACAATGAACATAAATAAAATAACAATGTAAACATTTTCTTCCGCGGACGTTATTCCCTTCAGATTTCCTAACCTCTGTTCTACTAAGGCTGTATTTCTCGGCTCAAACAAAACTCCCTAGCGGGGAAATGTGGAACCTCTTACTCTAAACATGATTATTAACCAATAAAAACTCATCTTTAATCGCTTATGTCGACCGAGTAGCATTTGACTCTAATTACCATATGTCCTTCGAATTTGTCTGATGTAAATAACACATATGATGTAGTTTCGGTATTTGTCTGTGATTTGGTCTTCTTTATTTATCAGAATGTTTAAGATCAATTGTTTTCACAAAATCAAATAGGTCATTTCGAGGAATAAATATTAAACGAGAAAACTTTATCGTCCATGTATTTTAGCATTATGACAAATGCAAATGCCACTTTTACAACAGCGTCATTGATTGCACAACTAGATTCAAATGCAACCAATCAGGATTATCCCTTTCTGCCGGGGAATCAATCCCTAGTAGATCAGAGGTAAGGATTGGAAATCTGAAGGGAGTTACCTCTGTGGGTAGAAAATGCAATGTCAACGACATGCAATAAATAGAAAATATTATTCGGCGAAGTTGATACACATCATTAACGCCCCGATATACGCCATGAGGTTAATTTGTGAATTATCAAGAGCAATGTTGAATTGTTCTAATACAGTGAGACAAACTGTATTGACGTTGATATAAAACATATTGAATTGTTTGGTCGGACAAAGAGATCTAAGCGCATGTCACGTGTAGGGTAAACAAGGCACAGAACTTCTGCTTGTTACTGTAAGATCCGAGAAAAGAATAATGAGTAGGGGGTACGACGAAAGTATGCACATCCACAAAGGGTCTATAATGCACTTTAATAACAGAGAGGTCGGTTTCTATCTAACTTATATACCGCAATATAAAATTGTCAAGGATGAAAAAATAAGCACATTACACATACCAGGAACAAATAAACACAGGTGAGTATAAATACATACTAATGTGTTCGGTTGTATAGAACTCTCTGAAAGCTGTTTACAGCGGTATTCATTCTGTTCAGGAAGTTTGAGCGAACTTACGGTCTTAAATTTGTTGAGATTTCTATAAATGTAAACCCTCAAAGTGGATATCACGGGAAAAGATCATAGCTCAGCTATAAATCAGTCTAAATGTCGTGTACCGGGTCTCTAAATTTCCACCACAGTATACAACGTTTAGCTCATCTTGATACAGTACCCTCCTAGGTTAGGTAAACAAACCTTCGATATGCTGGTGCTTATTTCTACTTTTCTGCCTTACCTTCCAATGTGCGATGCCGTAGATTATCCTACACACAAAGAAAATGAAGCGCTCATAATATCTGACATTTGACCGTCAATACCTCAACCATGTTTTTGTTCATAATATCATTTGTGTGGTATATCACTGCTTCGACCAAGGCTTAGGCAAAACTGGGTCAAACTGCAAGGTTTGATCAATAATTCGAATCAAGGGGTAAATTAAAATTATCTATGGGAAAAATGTCAAAATCGGAGGGGAACGATATCGCCGAAAGTCTTTTGTGTGTTTAAAAATACTAACGAACCAAAACTCATAACAGAAATTGAAAATTGTTCACATGATTTAGTGTTAAAATGTTTCAATAAAATCTAAGAATTCAATATATAACTACAGGATTTATAATCTTAGTAGCGAGTCTGTACTCAAACACACAAAGATCTGTCATAAATTTACGTAATAGTCGTACTTGATTGGCTACTGTGAAAAATCAGACAAGGTATGGTTTGGTTATATTGTGCTCTGTTAATTCGTCTTCTGTACAAGAATATATGTGTTGCCTAGCAACGATAAAGCGCAAACGTATACACACATTCAAGAGGGATAAGTAGACTGCACATTTGATTTACTATATTTATGAAATATAAAGTTAAACGAATGGAAAATCGTTTGATGAGTTGCTTGACTCATGAAAACAGGGCGTATAAAATGAAACAAAACATGTATCTCTTTACTCCATATATTTAAAGATTAGTGTCATCATCCTAACTGAAACAAATATAATTTTTTATAAAGATCTATACAATATCACTTTGATTAAGTCCATCAAATTTAAATGCAAAAATATTTCTCTTTGAATTTGACTACCGATGGTTGTAAATGATCCGTATGAACATGATGAAAGAGAAATATGATTCGGGTACGCAACACACAGACGTTTGAAGGTAATTAATTAATACTGCTCAACATTGCTATGAATAATACACTTGGTTGATTGTTAGCGGCATGTAAGTTATGTTTGAATGATGTTACAAATAAAAACACAAAAGTAAATAATGGCGGATATGTAGGTCACGTGGTTTTCTTGATATTATGATTAATAATATAACTTCGGAATTTTCACAGTTTTGTTGGTATGAAAATACATGTTACATTGGTAGTTTTGACAGAACAGTATCGTTGACATTCTTCGATCAAACATGGAGGTGAAGGTCAAGCGGAAGTCTGAAGACCTAAGTACTGCCGTGGCAGTCCTAGTTATTATTATTATTATTATTATTATTATTATTATTATAGTACGTTTTTGATTAAATGTGATTACTTATACTCACCATTGATAACTCAGCGTAGCCATTGAGTCTCTCTCAATTGATCACTCGACCAAAGTAACACAGTTAAAATGAATAGAGTTAGCTCACCCATCGCTCCCCGCTAGGGCCTTATCCCCTTATCCCCAGTGACGTCACTTCTTTCTCCTGGAGCCTTGACGCAGGTAGCTCTCGGACTTGCAGGAGGGGAGATTGGAGGGATATAAAGACCGGTGAGTTATCAACGGCGAGTATAAATAATGACGTTTAATCAAAAACGTACTATTATTTACATACTCTAGTTAATAACTCACCATAGCCAGATGCTGAGTTTCAGGTATGTTAAGGGTTTTGGACTTCTGCTCAAGAAGCAGTCAAAATCAAACACGTTTCTATGAAAACAATTTTTTTTTTTTCAGAAATCTGAAAATATGAAAAGGCACCACTTCAGTAGGTTGGTAATACACGTGGAATGTTTCAGAAAGATATCATGAACGGTTTTCAAGTTCTGCTCCGGAAATGAAATGATTACGGATGAACGGACAGACGGACGGATGGACGGACAGAGAGACGGACAGGGCGACGACTTTATATGGGATAAAAACACAACACAACACCAAAGAAAAGTGCGATGCGAAGTTTATTGCATGCACTCAGGGGTGGGGACAAACCTCATATCGTGACGATGGGAAACCCCTAGATAGGTGTCCTGAGGACGTACGGTGCTGAGCGAACATCTGAGGCTCAAGCCTCGCCACGCCTTCCAGATCTTCAGTCGATACGTCGCGAAAATAGTGATTGGCGATCACCATGCTGGACTTCCAGAAACAGCTCGCCATGATGTCCGCTACAGGTATATTACTATGGAAAGCCATAGTAGGCGATACTGCTCTAATCTCGTGAGGATTTGAGCGAGCAGGAGGAAGGAGGTCCGCCGTCTAGGTGTAGGCGTCCAGGACTGCCGATCTCTGATACACCACCAACTGCCTTTTGTCGATCTCCTTGACACTCGAGGCAAGAAGAGCTTGCGCCTACCCTGATGTAGAGTTCTGGTGCGTTCCGTGTATGCGTGTATGCGTAGAGCCCGCACCGGACAGAGGAGACGGTTCTCCTCGTCCGAGGCCCCTACTGCGGATGGTTTAGCATGGATGCTAAACGTCCTGCCGTGTTCGTCTGCAGCCTGGTTCTTTCTAACAAGGCTTGTTAACTCAAAATCTTACAAGCCCTCATCAAGCTTAGCAAGCCCTTGCCTTTTAAAGTGATAATAAAAGAACACATTATTTAGTTCACACAAGTTTAATACATGTATATGGTTATCTTCTCTAGGTTTTCACAAATGTGGATAAGTAAAATACCGGATAAGTAAAATATGTTGATAAGTCCCTTGATATTTTACTTGTCAGGTTTCCACTGTACTATGAAAACAGTCGAACTTCCAGGCGATTCTACAACTTACCAGTCACTAGATTAGATTTGTTTTATTTGATTTGGTTCAGAAGATAGTCATAAACGGATATATATACTCCGAAATGAAACCTGTTTTGGCCGGTGTCCCACAAGGATCAGTTTTAGGACCTTGGTTATTTTAAATATATATTAAAGACCTTGTTGATAACATTGATTGTCTTTTCGCTGATAACACTTCATTCAATAATTGAAGATACAGTTTTATCAGCAAACAGATTAAAAAAAAGAAAAAGAAAAATTAAGTGAAAAGCTAGGTTACACTATTCATTTTAACTATGTTGTTTTGGTCGAGTGATCAATTGAGAGAGACTCAATTGCAATGGCTACGGTGAGTTATCAACTAGAGTATGTAAATAATAATAATTATTATTTACATTATTATTATCATTATAGATGTCCCTGATCTACATCTGATGCAATCACCTGACATCGATCAATTATTGCTATAACAGAGCCAGGTGCTACCATCACGGAACACTGTAAGGGGAAGTGATACAGTCTACACAGTAAATCATAGTGGTGTTGATACAAGTATAATAAAGAGAACCTGTCAATACTGACAACAGGGCTGCAACATCCGGCCACCAGGAAACGTTTTTACTTGTATCAGCATTTAAAACCAGCAATATCAATAATTACTTACACAATTATAAAACAATTTTTTCACAATTTTGCAGATTTCTAATCATCAAGCACTAAAACAAGCATGAACTTCTATCCGCCAATGTTACCAGAGCACTCCATAATTAATTGCACTTGCATGATTACAAACGATGATTGGTGAATTTTATGTTCATACTGGTTTATTAACATTTTATTTATTAAAATTTCGCTTTTTCGACTACTTCTCCAGAACCGCTGGCTCTAGGGAGCTGACATTTTGTGTACAGATTTTTTGGCCAATGGGGATTCTAAATGATTTTTTTCACACATATGAATATGGGGTAAAGGGGTCATGGTGGGTCATCTTCTTCCCCATTACATAAAGTACTTGAAATTATTATACCTATGATAAATACTATGGTAAATATTTTAGACTTATTTAGTTTATTGTTTAAATAATTATGAGCAACAGAGCCAATGGCTGTATTTTTCTATTCTTGAGTACATTTGATTGCGACCGAATGTACATTTATTATGGATGAGTAACGAGTTGCCTGATTTAAAAACTCGGTTTACATATAGATGGTAACAACACCATAAATCAAGTTATGAAAATCAACAAAACTCGTTTCTCATTCATCTAACCAATTTCACAATTTGTCATAATTTATTCTGAACTATAATGTTTACCGTATTAGTCTACTGTAACTTCCTTATTTTCAGACGCTGTATGTATTTGTGAATCATATTCCTGTAACCTTGTTATAAAACCAACTAAAAAATTGTAATGCTGCAGATTCAAAAACAAGAAGTAAAAAAGTATATGAATGTCTCTGATAGAAATTCATTTATATTATACCTTATTGATCCTATATCCACTCTGTGATGATGAAGCACTAATTTACATTATGCAGAGTAATACATTTTAATATATTTCAAATCACTGTTTTTTTTCATATTTGCATTAATTTTATATCATTAACATAGTTAAAAAATTAGTAATTGGTGCCTCGTTTTGGAAAATTAATTTATTATACAGTGGTTCAACATAACAAAGTTGCCCCAAGCAGTTACCTACCTGATATTTGTTTTCGTCAAAACCACATCCGGTTGTAGCGCCATATGCTGCCTAACAAGTACTACTTAAAGCTGGTTATACAGAACCTTTATTGTATGTGCAAACACGTTTACACAGTCAAAGTCGATCTGATCTATCTGTGAATGTAAGTATTGCTACATGATCATTAATATATTGTCTTACCATTAAGTTTTAAAGGGGCAGTAGCACGTTTTTTTCGCTGAAATAAGTTGATGAAATGTATTTGAAAAAAATGTCACCAATAGTAAAACACTCTTCTCTCTTCGGAAAATCTAGTTTAAAAATGTGTTTACATGGTTCCGTAAAGCCATGGGAATCGTTTTGGTCATTCGAAATAATAAAATGTGTTCACATTAAAATGGCCGCCATGCAATTTTTGCTTTATATGCAATACCGTTATTATAATTGGTTTGTGTAATAAGATGTTTTACCCTCTGAAATATACATGACATGAACTATCATTATAAATGGGAAAAAATAAAATAAAATTTGCAAAAAACGTACAATTGCCCCTTTAAACATCACCTCCCCAGTGAGGTCTTCTTCTTCTTCTCTTATTTCCTAATAATCCATTACAAAACATCAGCGTTCCTGTGTGACCACAACAGATCGACTTAATAACCCGCAGTGGGGAGAGAGTCCCCGTATGCATTGATCTACTGAGTGATTATTTTACTGTGGGTCTGTCTTACAACCTTTCTTTAATTATTCTTGTGTACCGTGAATTAAGAAACATATGTGGGGAGAGACAACATTGCTGTTGACAGAGACGTCACCTGTAAAACTTACTCTCAACCTCAAAAGAAACGTCCCAATATAAAATACAAGATAATTCAATCCACGAGTCAAAAACAAGACTGAAACAGAGATATATCATGTCTTCAGAAGCCAACTATACTAAATGTGAAATTTCAAAAGATTTTCTGTTCATATTTCATACGTTTTGAGAATCGTCGTTTTCGAATCTCCTTAACTGGACTAGATTGGAGAATGAAACATGCATTTTTTGGGCTTAGTGGCTTCCTACAGTAAAGACGCGTAAACAATGTAAAATGTAAACATATTTAAGTCCTAAGATGTAATGTATGTAGACAGCATCTTTAATTAATTACAATTTTAGTTTTTTTTAATTTAAAGTTAAATGTCAAACATTACGACCAAAATCCATCTGGGAATACAAACCCGGTTTTAGCACTCCATATTATCTTAAAAGAGTTTTTAAAAATGTGTTCTTATTTATGGTTTCATTCTGTTCTTTTTTGCCATTTATCTCGGTTGGTTACCGTCTTTTAGTGTTTGTATATTTATGAATAATTCATATATGTCTGTACAACATGTATATTTTCCAGTTTAATTTTCTTTTCCATATCTATTTAGATACACAAAAGTATTTTGAGATTCTATCAAATCTTTGGCGTTTTAAGGAAATGTTTTTCTAAAACGATATAATTTTCTATTTGTACCACATTAAGAAAAGTGTTCCAGAAACACCAATTTGTTTATGTATAGAACGTCAGACGATAGCGATGGCTTGAAACTTAAATTAACATGAATGCATTTGCGTATTCAACATGTTAGATGAGCACATAACCAATTAGTATTATTCGAGTACGATAAGAGCTTAACTGATGGAACCGCGAATCAGCGATGTTATGAGGCTTGAATTTGAGATGTAAAAAATAATGTCCCAAGATCCTAAGCCTATGCCCATTATGTCCTATTTTGGATATCAATTAACAGATGTGGGAAGGGAATATAGCTCCAATTTCTAAATGTAGAGCACACCCGCGACATGTTAATTCGATTATACTCTCAATGTTATCAGTAGAGGCATGCTCTATCCAACTTCCAAACGCAAGGCATAACTCTTGCCAGTCTGCATTACTGGCTGATTTAAGCCTTGCGGTATTTCCCTCGCTTTGTTGTGCCTAGATAGTGAACGCTGCACCAGAAATGCATAGTGGGTCTGGATTTCTAAGCAAACATTTCTTAAGGAAATACTGCAAGGCCTAAATCAGCCAGTAACGTAAACTGGCAAGAGTTATGCCTTGCATTGGGAAGTTGGTTTTATCCACCATTCTTGTATATTACTTCCTTTTGCAGATGAGGAGTCTGATATTGGTATTGCTGGCCGCAGTGGCTTTGCAAGGTGCGATGTCTTTGCGCGTTCCTTGGCTGAGACCGGGTCCTACATTCCCTGGGCCTTGGCCTTGGCCTAGTCCGACTCCCACGTTCCCAAGTAGGTTTTTAAGACTTCATTTCAGTTTATATTGGTTAACACTTTCTATCCTGCTCCATCAAGGTACTTGTATCCCCAAGTCTACTTCAATCCCATGATGGTCTTGGCATCTTTCTCCTCGTATTGCTATAAATAATCAACCAATCAATGACTTTGTATCGAGCAGTAATGGTATTGTAATGAGTAATGAGAAGACCGATGAGTGATCATCAAAATTCAAATGACGGCATTTCATTGGCTGACAAAATACATGCTTCTTTTAGTATTATTCACCAACTTTCAAGGATCCGAGGCAAACGTTTAGAAGAAATTCAGGGGAATGAAGTAACATTGCTGTTTCAAATTATCTGATGGAGCAGGATAGCACCAGGCAGTGTAATATACAGTACGCATTTTACATCATGTTGCATTCGAATACAGTGTAGTAAAATTTATGAATTGCCAATTACAGATGAGGTTTCACCACAATACATAGTCATGTTGTTCGTTTGTGTTGATGTAACTTTTGTCGTGACGTAAGTAAAATGATTATTTGAAAGGGACGATTAACCAATTTACTTCACCGTAACTGGGGTGGGATAGCGCAGTGGTGGCTTCGGATCAAGAGGTCCGGGGTTCGAATCCCGCCAGGGGCACGGCAACTTTGTCTGCAGTAGAGAACTGTTCTACACGCAGTAAGGTTTGAGTGAATTTCAGCGTAGTACCACCCATGGTTCGCTAGTTCCAGCCGCTGCTCGCAGGTTTCACCGCAGTGCATAGCCACATTGCGTTGCAGGCTTCTCCCTGCCATAAGACTAGCAGCCGCGATATAAGTGAAATACTCTTGAAAGCGGCGTTAAACCCTAACTCACTCGCTCACCGTTACTGCATCGTTTATATCGGACTACAATAAAATTATGTTAATGATATCCGGAAACTAAGACATAGAGCTTTGGTTATGTAGCTCAACAGGATTTGGCTTATTTATTATTTAAGGTTGAAGATCGAAAACATGAATTAATGAAATAAAGTAACACAATGGAAAACTGTGTCATAGTGCCTTGGTGCGAATTCATCAGTCAATAGCGGATGTACAATGCTTGGCTGAAACATCTTACCATGGCCATATCTGAGGGGAATCCAAACCAAATTCACAAACATAAGCAATTATGTAAGGAAGATGTTATCCTGAAAGGTTTAAGTCGTATGTCAACAGGGCCGTATTAAAGAGAGGTTTCAAAGTAATCGCTCAATTAGCATTACTTTTAAACCTCTCTTGAATGCGATTGCTCAATGTAGCGCTACGTAGCAAAGCGAGCGAACTTTGAGGTTTTGCACCGTATCGTTCAGGAGAGAATGAGCGCTATTTGAGCGCTACTTGAGCGCTACTTGAGCGCTACTTGAGTGCTACTTGAGCGCTACATTGAGCAGTCAATAAGAGCTCGCTGTTATGGAACGGGGCACTGGTTTCAGAGAAGAAAACATTCAGA
The DNA here is from genome assembly GCA_936450465.1 of Gibbula magus. NCBI lineage: Eukaryota > Metazoa > Mollusca > Gastropoda > Trochida > Trochidae > Gibbula > Gibbula magus. The sequence continues at coordinate 59,122,810 of OW388292.1, read as the reverse complement.
GATTTGAAGTTAAATGCCTGCCAGGCCTATTTTGAGGGAATGTAGGACTACAGTTTGCCTCCCAGATGCATGACAAAGCAAATCCAGCTTTAGTGCAGCGGTTTTGGAGGGGAAGTAGAAACTGTAAAAAGTTTAGGGACGACGGGCGATGCCGGACGACAACCCATTCTGTAGTGTTTTAATCTGCCAAGCAGTATTATTGTTTTAGCAGTATGCACGAACTGTGAGAGCAGGAGGGTTACCCGCCTTATCTATGTAACCGCATGGTGAATAAAGCGTGTGAATCAAAATGCGCTCCTTGATTTATTAGAATCAAGTGCCCTGACGACCCATCGGTCATCTAAAACAGTACCCATTCCAAGCTCATATGGCCTAGAGGCTACAAAATGCTCTTGCATTTCGTGGTGTTCCGGGTGGCAAAGGTTACATACTTGATTAAAGTTGGCGTACACCAATCCGGATTAAAATGACCGGCAGAGGCATCAACATTCAGGGGACAATTCATAGCCTTACGACATTCAACTCCGTGAGGATTATCAAGGAGTACTTTTGACAATCAAATTTAATTAAATCTAACAGTTAAACTGATCTATATATTAAAATACATATTTTATTTACTTGAAATAAAATATGTCATGATTTGTTTTTAACCTTTGAAGTCTTGATTGTTGCCAGAAAACTGTAAATAGCAACAAGTGTTGATTTTTTTTAACAATCACCGATGTTGATCATATGATTAGTTTTCTTGAACACAGCAGCTAATTTCTGATTTGTTATACAGGGTACAGAGATGTTGACCAGGAAGATGACGTCACTGATGACGTCAGTGATGACCTAGTGAACGGAGGTGAGGCTATTTTATCACAAAATTATCTAAGCTTCTCAAACTGAGCCAGGGTTAACAAATCATAATTCGGAAATGAATCGAAAAAATAAACATACATTTATAATGAAACTGATGTTGTTAGTATAATTATTTGTGTTGAATACCATGGCTATTTTAATATGTTAAATTACATCTTTAGAGAAAAGAGATATTGACGAAGCTAATGACGTTGATGATGACGTCAATGATGATGTCATGAACGCAGGTGAGATTTTTAAACTCATAAATTTCTATACTACTGAACAGTTGAATCCCCAAATTTATCATTTCACAACTCATAAAATGATTCAAACTTAAATTCATAATTACATGTTGTACCTGTTGAACATTGTTAACGTAAAGTTATGGTATCACTTTTCAAGCCAGGCAGTCAATTTCATTTCATCGTAACTGCTTGTACACAAATGCAAGCATAACCAAAATCATGGATTTCACTGAGATATGCATTTTCCAAATTCTCTTTTCATTTGAAAACACCTCAAACAGACTTAATAACTCATACTTTCAGTAAACATTAAATACTGTATGATTCTCCTCACAATGGTAAAGTTGACCATCATGGGAATCATCATTTCTTTCTCAGAAAGTCAACATATGTTTGATTCATGTACTGCCCAATCATTGAATCAGTGAAAGAAAGCCCCGATTTCTCTCAATCGACACTCGAAAGTTGGTTTGATTAGTTGCTAAATATACATCTTTTAGGGACAAATACATATTTTACATAGGCTAAAATTAAAAAAAAATGTTTCTCGTCTTAAAAGGTCTACAAAAATGATGCGATGACGCGATTTGTTTTATATTTACGAAAAATTTTTTCGAATGAAGAGCTAAAGTCCATTTTATACAAACTTCTCATCAGTTAAAAACACAATTATACAATTTATATACATGCAAATAAAGCTCAAACCCTCTTAAATATGTGTTACTATTCCAAATGGTCAATAATCTCACCCCTACACTCCATCTAAAAAAATATAATATCTATATAAAATCTAAGGCTAAAGAATTAAGTTATCGTCCCCTTTCTCGTGTTAAAACCTAGAAAAGAAGACCCTAGGCGTGGTTTGAAACTGACGAGGGCGGAAACCAGAAACACTATTTTTTTGGCTTTAGACAGACAAGCGGTGGTCTTTTGTGATTGGTTGTGCTTGTCGACGAAAGAGACTGTGGTAAAAAATAAACGGGCGAACGAAACAAAGACTCTTTTGTCACGAGTTTTAACTCCTGTATATTAAATTTTAGTTGTCCGAGCGGTGAATGATATGAAGTTGGAGGAAAACCCAGACCACGGTTGGTATGATAAGCATCTTCACAACGTCACGGGCGTAACGAAATGATTTTCAAATCATCTCTCTTCGCCCTTGACTTCACGGCCCGCTTTTTCTGCGCTAAGATTTTAGCATACCGCAGGCTAATCGGATAGGCCAATCAGAAGAAAGCTTGCAATATGAACTTCTGATGTCAACAGCAAAGGCGTTTGCAGTGATAAATTGCCGCTAGGCCTACTAAACGAAAACATTTTAAAAATAATTTCAAGCATTTACTTTACAGTCTCAAATCGTGTGCTAAAATCCCAATCATAATGAAATTGTCCGAGTAGACAAAGTCAATGTTTTACGCTTGAATGTAATAGACTTCATCTATATTTAGACTGGAAAACACCTTTTCTAATTCGTCGAATTTCTCCGCTAATTTTGGGTCGCAAACTGTAGCACACTTTTTGACAGTATTTTGATCAGTCCAGGACTGTGTAAACTTTCAATTGATGCAATAAAATAATTACAATTCGCTTTCATAAACCTGTAATCGAAAAACAAAACGTCAAAGCGGACAGCTTCAAAAGCGATGAAGTTGGCACATGGAGTGGACGTCCTGTTACGATGTTACTGTATGATGACTGCCAAACTGGATACATTAATAAATTTCGCGTATGATTTTCGCGCATGTTATCAGGTATCATTTGTTAATTTCACAAAATGGCAGCTGGAAGTACGTTGAATGATTCAATTTAGTTGGTTGTCATAGTTTTGAAAAAGTCATATCAGCTGAAAAGTAACTAGCACATGTTATTCACTCCGAAATCGAAGAAATCAAGTGTTGAGTTTGAATGAAACTATCATTAATGATTTCACACTATTTTTTTTACAAAATACCAAATAACGCGTGTGTTATCATGGTGTTTCGATTAAACAATCTCAATTATTTAATACTGATCTACACACCGAAAATACAGGCTGTATGAGGCTGTATAACGTTTAAAAAAACTGTGATTTGTTTTTATGTTTGATAAACTGTGCCTAACTCTTAATAAATCTTATGTATAAATGTTCCAATTTTTAAATAAGCAAGTTATACTAATTTAAATATTGTTATTCAATGCGACGTTTTGTATTCAAATCTTTTAATTTTGTTTGAATGTAGGTATTTCTCATTTGCATATGAACTACATATGTTGCTTCCTGACTCGCATTTGGTCTTCTTTCTTAATTAGAATGTTTATGATAATATATTTTCATGGATTTAAATAGTATACGACGAGTATTGCAATGTACAAGAAGAAACGTTTACCCAACGTATGTTTCTAAAAATAACAATTTTAGAATTTTCGCTTCTGCAGTACCAAATGTAAACGGTGATTTCATTGGCTGTCTGTAAGCAGCTGGTAAGGGGCGTACCTCGTGATCACAATAGATGTCGCTGCTTCGTTGCATAGTTGTCCCCCGCCGCCGCAACGCGGAACGGGGGACTATGTATTCAGCGGCGTCCGTCCGTACGTCCGTACGTACGTACGTACGTAACATTTCTTGTTTACGCGATATCTTATGAAGCGTTACATCCAAAGTCTTCAAATTTGGTTTCTGCCTACATTGTGGGAAGACGCAGACACCAGTCACTTTTGGTGACCTTGGTCTTATTTTCAAGGTCACCACGACACTTTGACCACTTTTTGAACTCTTGTTTACGCGATATCTCATGAAGCGTTACATCCAAAGTCTTCAAATTTGGTTTCTGCCTACATTGTGGGAAGACGCAGACACCAGTCACTTTTGGTGACCTTGGCCTTATTTTCAAGGTCACCACGACACTTTCACCACTTTTTGAACTCTTGTTTACGCGATATCTCATGAAGCGTTACATCCAAAGTCTTCAAATTTGGTTTCTGCCTACATTGTGGGAAGACGCAGACACCAGTCACTTTTGGTGACCTTGGCCTTATTTTCAAGGTCACCATGACACTTTCACCACTTTTTGAACTCTTGTTTACGCGATATCTCATGAAGCGTTACATCCAAAGTCTTCAAATTTGGTTTCTGCCTACATTGTGGGAAGACGCAGACACCAGTCACTTTTGCTGACCTTGGCCTTATTTTCAAGGTCACCATGACACTTTCACCACTTTTTGAACTCTTGTTTACGCGATATCTCATGAAGCGTTGCATCCAAAGTCTTCAAATTTGGTTTCTGCCTACATTGTGGGAAGACGCAGACACCAGTCACTTTTGGTGACCTTGGCCTTATTTTCAAGGTCACCACGACACTTTGACCACTCTTTGAACTCTTGTAAAGGCGATATCTCATGAAACATTGCATCCAAAGTCTTCAAATTAGTTTTCAGCCTACATTGGGGAAAGACACAGACACTAGTTTATTTTGGTGACCTTGACCTTATTTTCAAGGTCACCGCAACACTTTGAGCACTTTTCTAACTCTTGTTATCACCATTTATTATGACCGGTTGGACCAAATGTTTTCAAATTTGGTGTCAGTCTACATTGGAGGATGACGCAGACGCCAGTCGATTTGGTGACCTTGACCTTATTTTCAAGGTCACTACAACACTTTGACCACTTTTAGAACTCTTATTAACACGATATATCATGAACCAAAGTAGCTCCAATGATGTGTCTTACTAACTCAATGTCACCGGCGTCGATTTGGTGACCTTGACCTTATTTTCAAGGTCACTACAACACTTTGACCACTTTTAGAACTCTTATTAACACGATATATCATGAACCCAAGTAGCTCCAATGATGTGTCTTACTAACTCAATGTCACCGGCGGGGGACATTGCCATGTTAGTGGCAAACACTTGTTATCTGTGCTTTTGAGGGCAAGGTAAAAAATGGATAGAATTTATTTCGATACGTTTTCACCTTGCCCTGGGAAGGTGTATGATTAGGTGTTGTTCAAACTTTTACTTTGCGAAAATGCTATGGCAGAAGACGCGTATCGAATTACGATCCTGATTTGAAATACAAAACAGTTAAAATACCAGGTGTTATATATGTGAAATAACGTAAAATTAAAAAGTAAGTTTCAGAAAATATGTACCAGGAAATACTTGTGTCTTACTTGAATTTAGTATTATTATCATATATAAACTTTTATTCCAAAGAAGAACCGGATCTGGAGGAGTATTAGCTGACCTGGAACACGAAGAACCACAGCTTCGTTTGATGAATAAAAACCGCTTAGCATGACTTGTTAGCGTTTGTCTTAAATTGTAACATAGCCGAAATGTGTCGTGCAGCCTATGTTTGGTAATGTCTAGATATTTACGATCATGCTCTATCGGGATATGTTAATCCGCAAAGCAACTTGAGTACCGTCATCCCATAAGCCCCTTCGATTATAAGTTATTTTATTGGCTGGTTATTTATATTATAAAATGGGACCGTACTGTCTGCAAAAGTACACATTCTTTTCGGGACGAGTCCCATGCGAATTCGATTCGACACTCGCAGAGTAAGGCAACCAGCTATTCGGCAACCGAGACCTCGACAAAAACGAGGTCCAACAACCGGTAGTTTAGCGATTTTATATTCAGTACACCACTGATAGATGTAAATTCTATATCTATAAAGAAGAGGCTTACAAGTAGCCTTGCACGCAAAAAGGTGAGCATGGCTCACTAATACACCCGACTGTTAAAGTTTGACATTTTACTTATAGATAGAGTTGTCTGCACACCTAAGGATTTATAAGATATAAAATGTAATTGCTAAGATTAAAGTGTTTGTGAAAAGTGTAGGACGAGTCTCTTATGTAAAAAAGTGGTTTTGGAAAAGTAGGAGTAAGGATAACCTAAAGGTTGGGATAACATAATACACGACTACCATTGCCACAGATTTCAACTTTATTTAAAAAAATTAATTTATCATAATGATTCATTCGAGTGACTAGAAACAACATGTACATGAAAGCACATGTAAACACAGTGAGGGATATATATATATATATATATATATATATATATATATAAAAATAAGAAAGTTGGGAAGAATTAAGTTTGGCAAACGTTTTCAGCAGGTACATCCTGTACCTGCTTCATCAGGCCGTTTAATGACGTAACTGACACACAGTACATAGCACTATGACGTCACACAGGAACCTATGACGTCATAATGAACTTGACAACAATAGTTTGTTATGAAAACAAAAATTATGTTTTGCCATTTAATTTTGGCGCATATTTATGAATGAAATATGATTCTTTCAAAAGTAAATCATTATCATTGCTGTAATTGAGTTTATACATCGGGAAAATGTTGAATTTGCCGTTACCGCATGTATCTAAATGTTCACTAAGAGGGATTGTGCGATTTCGGGGCTGGTTAATGTGGGATCGGTGAAGGTTCATTCTTCTTTTTAATTTTTGCTCTGTTTTCCCGATATACTTCTCATTACATCCAGAACATGTGATTACATAAATGACATTTTTAGTATCACAATTCATGTTTTGTTTTTCAAAAAACACCACCTACATGTACATTGGCCGAGAAGTGAACAAATATTTTTTAGGCAGAGGCAACACGAACCACGGGAAGCGAAATCGGGGGAGAAGGCCTCCATGGATAACCTAGTGAAGGACCCAAACATATTTAACCTTTCAGAGTACCATCTATGTGAAGATGAAGTGAAGCTACTTAAGAAAGGTTTTAAATTCACACCTACTCCTAAACCTAATGCGATTGAGGTGAAGTCTGACATCAAACGTTTTACCCGCAAACTTAGACTTGCAGAATACTTCGAAGCAGAAGACCAGGAAGACACAGATGAAGAAACAGACAGTGCAGAGATACCATCACAAACTTTACTAAAAAATAAATCAAACTTTGTGCCGCCTCGCGGAAGAGACAAGTACTTAGAGGAGTATTGTGATTTGATTGAAAATGTACCCGTGCATGTTAAACAACCAAAACTAAACTTAACAGCGGGTGAGTCTAAAGCTTTGCATAATTTGAGTAATAACAGTAATATTGTTATTAAGGAGGCAGATAAAGGAGGCGCTATTGTCATTATGGATAAAGCTTATCATAAAGATAAAATATTGTCCACTCTTGATAACGAAACATACTATAAGAAGGTTAATGCAAGAGAAGAAAAAGTTATATCCAACAAAATTTCTAAATTGTTGAATAGATATGCTGATGAAATTACAGACGCGGAAAAAGACTACCTTACAAATTTTGAGGCTAAGACTGCATACTTTTATGGCCTTCCAAAAATACATAAGAGCAAAGTAATTCAAGAAAACATTTCTAATGCTCAATCTACTGTTATTTCTGTTAGAAATCCAGAAGACCTCCCATTTAGACCTATTGTTGGTGGACCGGAAAGTCACACACAAAGACTTAGTAATTTTATTGATGTTATCCTAAAACCTTTATGTATGCAGGTCAAAAGTTACATAAGAGATGATATTGATTTTTTATGCAAGCTTCCGCAAACAGTACCCGAGGGTTCAAAATTGGTTAGTTTTGATGTGGTTAATCTATATAGCAATACAGATACGGAGCTTGGCTTGAAAGCAGTAAAATATTGGCTTGATGAATTTCGTCATGAAATACCGGATAGGTTTACCAATGATTTTATTATTGAAGCTTTAAGTCTAGTGATTGAAAACAATGTGTTTTATTTTGATGGATGTTTTTACACTCAAAATAAAGGCGTAGCAATGGGTACAAAAGTAGCGCCTACATATGCCACACTAGTACTTGGCTATTTGGAAAAGTTATTCTACCATAAAATTGGAGAGATGTTTGGACCGACAATGAAAGAACAAGTTGAAAATTCTTGGAAGCGTTTTTTAGATGATTGTTTTATAATCTTAAACAATGACAACGATCTTCTTCAAACTATTCATGAACTTCTTAACGCTCTTGACCCTTCAATGAAATTTACTATGGAATGTGATGAGCACCATTTACATTTTCTGGACGTTACCGTTAAGATAGAATCAGGGGGTACCATAGCAACAGATATATTCTATAAGAAAACAGATTCTCATCAATATCTTGACTTTGGTTCATGCCACCCCCATCATACCAAACGCAACATCCCTTATTGTTTAGCAAGAAGAGTTTGTACTATTGTTTCTGATGATGATGTTAAAATCAATCGTCTTGCTGAACTCAAAAGCTTTCTTCTTAAACAGAATTATCCTGACAAATTAATAAGTGATAGCATACAGAAGGCGTTAGAGATGGGACAACAACAACTGAGATCTAAGGTGGATAAGAACAAGGACACTCACAATAATCTTACTCTTGTATCTACCTTTAATCCTAATCATGACAATACCATGTCTATTGTAAAACGCTATCTTTCTATCCTAAGTCCCAGTCAAAAAATGAAAAAGATTGTCCATAAGTACAATTTCATTAACAGCCGTAAGCAACCAAAAAACCTCCGCAAATTATTAACTGAATCCAGATTTGACTCAGTTGATATCGTTCCAAAAGTTTCAAAATGTGGAGATTCTCGTTGTCACACTTGTGAAAACATTATTGAAGGATGTTCTATACAAATTACATCCAAAGATACATTTGTTGTAAAACAAAACATGAATTGTGATACTAAAAATGTCATTTATGTAATCACATGTTCTGGATGTAATGAGAAGTATATCGGGAAAACAGAGCAAAAATTAAAAAGAAGAATGAACCTTCACCGATCCCACATTAACCAGCCCCGAAATCGCACAATCCCTCTTAGTGAACATTTAGATACATGCGGTAACGGCAAATTCAACATTTTCCCGATGTATAAACTCAATTACAGCAATGATAATGATTTACTTTTGAAAGAATGAACCTTCACCAATCCCACATTAACCAGCCCCGAAATCGCACAATCCCTCTTAGTGAACATTTAGATACATGCGGTAACGGCAAATTCAACATTTTCCCGATGTATAAACTCAATTACAGCAATGATAATGATTTACTTTTGAAAGAATCATATTTCATTCATAAATATGCGCCAAAATTAAATGGCAAAACATAATTTTTGTTTTCATAACAAACTATTGTTGTCAAGTACATTATGACGTCATAGGTTCCTGTGTGACGTCATAGTGCTATGTACTGTGTGTCAGTTACGTCATTAAACGGCCTGATGAAGCAGGTACAGGATGTACCTGCTGAAAACGTTTGCCAAACTTAATTCTTCCTAACTTTCTTATTTTAATGTATATTGCCATAGAGTTTGAACATTTCTTGTGATATATATATATATATATATATATATATATATATATATATATATATATATATATATATATATATATATATATATATATATATATATAAAGGCTGAAAGGAAATAAATCCACAATATAACCAGTGGAAATATCAACAAGAAAACAGAAGCAGCTTTTGATGAAAGTGACATGAAAAAGAAAATGACAAAGTCAACAAATGACAACACAGAAGTAGCTTTTAATGAAAATTACATGAGAAATTTTAGCCCGAGTAAGTCCAAAATACTCATATTCGCCAAAAATTTAAAAAATCGCCAACTCGTGTTTAAGTTCGCACTGCATCTATCCTAGTGGAGAAGAAAACATGTGCTATATTTGAAAAGGATGAAATGAATAGTTTTTCTGTAATCGATCGGACAAAAAAATTCTTCGGACGGAAGGATGGACGCACGGAACCGTTGGTATTACTAGATAACTCAACAGTTGGTCGAGGTATAATAAAAGTGCTACCTAAATATTTTTTCATGTGGAACATTTTCTTTCTAAACGAAATTAAAAAAATCTGGTGAGGTGTCGAATGTTGTTTATTTGGACACTACTATCCTTATTTGGTATCATGTATTTTCCAGTGTTAATAGCTGGTGATATATGGCGTTATATTTTAGTAGAATAATATGCATTCAAATGTATTTTACTTAGTGAAACGCAACATAGGTTTCCGATGTTCATGTTCAAAAATAGATATACAAACTTACTCTAAAGACCCAGTTTGGCATACATAGTGTTACGTATATATTCAAAAAGGATGTTTGTGTCATCACAGGCGAACGAGAACATAATGCCAAAAAGCAACCAATGTTTTAACATCAGCAATAAATGCACGCAAAACACAATTTAAACTGGTAGTGCACGTGCATTTCGTGCAAGTTCTCACTAGATACAATGACTATAACAGACACAAGTCGTGCTCATCAGTTTATCAATCGTTTTGACTGGCAATTTGACCCCTTCAAAGTATCACGACTGAATGCTACTGAGCAAAATATTGCCATTGGACGCCTTGAAGCTGGAGAAACACAGATTTCAGTAGCAAGACATTACCAGGTTCATAGGAGCACAATATCTTGTTTATGGGAACGATACAGACAGCTACACACAACCCAAGATCGACCCAGAAGTGGACAACCTACCGACGTCAAAATGAACGTTTCGCGCCAAACTGCATCAGACAAAATGACCATTTCGGCGGAGTTGGTGCGATGGTGTGGGGCGTAATATTCTACAACCGTAGATCCGAGCTGGTATTGATGCAAGGGAACTTAAACGCAGATCGGTACATCAAACAAGTTCTGAGGCCTTACCTGTTGCCGATCATCAACCGCGAGAGGGAGCTTCTTCAACATGACAATGCCAGACCTCATACTGCGAGTGCTACAGTGGCCTATCTAGCCCAGGAAAACATCAATGTCCCCCCATGGCCTTCCAAATCCCCTGATCTCAATCCTATTGAGCAGATGTGAGATATTATACAGTTATAGACCTCAGGTGAATCAAATGGTTTATCGACCTCGGAACATAACTGAAGTCAATAACTGTTTTATTATATGATCCATGAATTTTTCCGAAATTTTTATTTTTTATTTTTTAAATATATTTCCCAAAATTCATTTGTTTAAAATTTCTTTTTTTTTCTAATTTTACTTGTAAACCTACAAAATAGATTTCGATTGAAAACAAAAAAAATATTTTTAAATAATTTAATAGAATACAAAACATTAATTAAACAGCGCTCCTCGCTAAGCTCCTCATCTATTTTTAGCTCCAGGTCATTGAATTGTTATGTCGACCTCGCGTGACGTTTCCCGCGGTCAACATAACGTTTTATCATTGTCGATGACCATTTGTCCCGACCAATCAGAAAAATCGTCGATCATATAATAATACTCGATAGACGTGTACGTGGACGTCAACATCAACCTCAGACGTTACCCGAGTTGGAAATGCTGTGCAGGAGGAGTGGGCAAGAATTCCACACGTTGTAGTTCAGACTCTTTCAATCTGTTCAACGCAGGTGTCGTGCAGTGCTAACAACACGAGGTGGTCACTCAAGATACTAACTTCAGCTACTTCTTATAGACAGATACACATGACAACTTACATGGCTTGTTTTGACATAAACGCTTGTGAAATAAATCAGATTGTATCCATTTCAAATATTTCAACGTAACGTAACTTGATCAACTGTTGACTTAATTTCACAAATAAAATGCTTAAAATGTACATTTTGCGTTTGTTTTAACCCTGAAAAACCGCATTTCAATTTTCCACTAAAATGCACAGTGTATTTATATAAAGTATAGTACATCAAGAAGGATTACAGGTATATTTTGAAAATTGAGATTATTTGGTGTTTTTTAAGCAAGTTACCAATCCTTTTAACAATCTAATGTCGGAACAAACGATCTTTTATCTGCTGGTCGCTTCTCAGATTTCACTGACAAATACTAAAGGAAGCGCCTTCAAATGCTTCTTTTTCTTCAATTACTGTAAGTATCGAAACGTTAACACACGGTTAACTCTGGCTAACAGACTGGGTAACTCGGTCCATTTTTTTCTAAGGCTGTGCAACATTATTGCAATACCAATATATTGCAAAACAGAGTTATGCAATACACGTATTGCAATACGATTTTCATATCGCAATATATTGCACCAACAAATATTAAGTCAAAGTTATTCAATTATCTTGTAAAGACGCATTTACTAGCTTAACTTGTATTAGAAAATTATTTTGAAGTGCTAGAATGTGTGTTGGACTGTATTACAAATGATCTTTTTAAAAATCTGAAATTCATTTTATCAAATCTTGAGTTCATTTAGCAAGTGGCAATATCATTGGCACTAGTTAAAATGGTTTCTAAAGAACACTCTCATTGTCAGAGGATCTTGCAATATATTTTGGTACGTATTGCAATACTTTACAGTTCAGCAATACGTATCGCAATACAAAAATTGAGGAAATACACAGCCCTAATTTTTGCAACGCACGTCAAATCACAAGCATATGACATGACATAGAACTAAACACCTATATCAACATGAACATTTCCCGGTTATCGCTTGTCCCTGCATTTTCTTCTCACAGAGGTTCACTCTTTTCAGATTTCCGATTCTAACCTCTGTTCTACATGGCCTGAATTTCTAGACTCCAGCAAAATTCCCTAACGGAGGAAATGGGAACCTCCTACTGTATCCCTGACTTTTGAACCAATGAAAATCATCTTGCAGCGGCCATATCGACCGAGTGACTTCAAAGATCTAGGCATTTGACTCTTCAGGGTCTTGCTCATTTGCATATGCCCTTCGAATATGTAAATAACACAAATCAGACCTACCATACAAACGGCCCACACATCTCAAAACCATACTAATATACCCTTAATCAGATCCACACAATAGTACGATAAACCTTCCTAAACTCAATTCAAATCCTTTTTCCGTATCCGCATTTTGCATTTTTTAAACAACATTTTGTTATCTATGACAACGATCAAGATTTACCAAATCAATATGATTTATGAATTAAGTCAACCTGCATATGCCAAATTAATGATAAATTACATTAAAATAATCAAAATATCCTATAATAATAATAAACTGGTATTTATTGATACGTTGCTGGAAATCATAGTCCGTTTCGTTAGTTACATAGCCTACAAATTTACCACAAAATCTAACAGCAAACCCCAATTGGACGATCTGGGTACCAAACTGTGCAGAATCGCAAGCCTAGCAATAACATGTAAGGACATAGATCTAAAGTTTATAACAATAAGGATTTTGAGCGCTTTATAAACCTAGGTCGGATTCTGTCTGTTGTTTTGTAGGTATCTTCTTTTCTTGGAATAACCTCTAATGAGGTCTTACTTCCGAGAATAACCCGGTATGAGGTTTTACTTTTGAAAGTAAGACCTGAACCTAAGGTTTTTTTTAAAGTAAGACCTGGAAATGCATTTAGAATAATTTTTCAGACTTGCAACCCAATAGCCAACAAGCCGCAATTATTATCGAAAAATATACACAGTTAAAAATTTCCAAGTTGAAATAGCTGGATTCGAACCTGGCACCCTTGGCTCTCTAAACTGGCGCCTTAGACCGCTCGGCTATGCAGACCGAGATGATGAGTGGAGTTGAATTACTCCATTTATAGTCATACCGTCTTTGCCTCGATATAACGCAACCGAGGGCGACATACCCTTTATAAAAACACGATTTGGGAATCAAAAATTATAAAATGTAAATTTTTACATTTGACGTTTATAAATAGGAAGAAAAAATTCCTCCTTCGTCTTCTGCTTTTAAAATGGTCTAAGCGGAGGAATTAGGCCCTTTGAGCGTCCGAAACTATAACTCGTAAATGTTGATAGTTGACGGTTTATAAGCTAGAGAAAACACTCCTCCTCGGTCTTCTGCTCTGAGAATAACCTCAAGGTCGGGATAGCCCCTCGGGCTAACGCCCTCGGGGCTTTATCCCTCCCTTCAGGTTATTCTCAGAGCAGAAGACCTCGGAGTCATGTTTTCTCCTTAACATATATACATCTTCTAACGTAGACGATACAAGTCGTAGTCTAAGTAAACAACACTTCCTATTACTTCGCCTTGTTGCCGAGTCGCCATTTTGCTTGGCGATTTGTTGACCATTCCGTTGATTTGTGGTCCGTTTTCCAAAATGTCTCTTTCAAGCGATTTGTCGTCCGTTAACGAGGATAAGAAGTTAGTTTTAGAGGATATGAATTTTGTTTAAGAGGATATGATTTCAGTTTTCGAGGATTTGAATTTAGTTCAAGAGGATATGAATTCAATTTTCGAGGATTTGAATTCAGTTTTCGAGAATTTGAATTCAGTTTGAGAAGATTTGTCGTACTATTGTGTGGATTTGTGTTATGATTCAGGGTATATTAATACAGTTTTGAAGATTTGTGTGCCGTTTGTATGGTTGGCCTGCAAATGAAACATCTGAAATGTCTATGATTTGATCTTCTTTATTAATAACATGTTTATGATCAATAGTTTTCACAAAATCAAATAGCATATTTCGAGGAAAACATATTAAGCGAGAAAACGTTTATCTTAGTATACGTTTATTTTATCATTATGACGTGTCATTTGCAAATGCACCTTCTACAACGGCGTCTCTGATTGCACGTCTACATTCAATTGCAACCAACACTCCATTTCTGCCCTCGATTTCAAGCGATGTAGAACACGGGTTAGGATCGGAAATTTCACTAAATGAAAACTGTGAAACGTCAGCGTTAACCTGTTTTATCTTACCAACTAGCATACTAAAAAGATAATCGTTTAAAAGAATATGACTGACTTCGTGACACATATACTTGTGCGAGAGCTGTTTACGCCATTGCCATTCTGATTCAAGGGTGCCGTTGGCGTTGTCAGTAAATATGTTTTCATGTCAAATGTCACTGTTATAAACCATGCTTAAGAATATATTTATGTCTACATCTTTTTCACTCTAACGTCAGTTTCGGGGCAATTAAGTGTAAACATTAATGTTTATCTTCAACTAAACGTCGTCTGATGTATGTCTTAGAGCAATAAATAGAGAACACTAAACGACGTTCAGTTTAAAAAACATATTTATGAAACGAGTGAGTGGTTTGTATTTAACGAGCGAAAGTTTCATAAATATGTTATTGACACGAGTTGAGTAGTTTATTTATAACTCACTGATTTAAATGCCAATTAATTCCACAAACTCGTCCATAAATGGGACACACTCCATTGCGACCGCGGCGCTGATATTGTGTCGTCATATTTTGGCCATTATGACGTCACGTCAATCGAAAGCACGCGATGTTATTACACTAAGTGTAAAAACACGTTAGATTTATTAAACTGCGATATCTTCAACGGGTGAGTAATAATATGATCATAAGAAAGAGATATGGCTGGAGATGTCAACCCTGTCACATCTCATAATGCTTCTCATTCTTTTCTTATACAAAAGCGATATTTTCTCTTTCAATGCCCAAATTGATATTGGAACGTCTGAACTCTGAAAATGGAAACAAATCAAGAACAGTTATTCGTCTTCATGAAACCTACTGACAGTTTTGGCAGTTTTTTAAAGTGACCAGGGGTCAATCTTGAAAAATGCAGTTTTTATTTTCTTCTTTGAAATATTCAGTAAGTGATCAACTGGGTCTAACATGCACCATACATTTGCTCTGAAACCTATGCAATGTATTTGTGATGAAATTGTTCTGATTGAGTCAATATGGAAACTTTTATTCGGAATGTGTGAACATAAATATAGAAGAAGAAGAAGAAGAAGAAGTTTATTCGTACATAAGGCATCATGGCCAAAAGTACAGATTTGTATATATAAAATGTTAGTGCATATATACACATCGAAGTGGTTTTTATACAGGTAAATTGAATTTACACAGAATACGTAGTAAATCTCTGTTCGAGTTAAGTTTTAAAATGTAAAGCTCTGGCTCCAGTACACTCTTGTAGGCACAATACTCATGGAGATATGATGATGAATTTAATTTACTTTGCCATAATTGAAAATTAATGTCTTTACATCTCTGTTTAAAACATTGTATAAAATATGATACGTCACCACAGTCTTGAGAGATCCATACATATGAAAACCCCGTCTCCATTAACAAAGTACGAACATGTGACACCCAGCTGACACCGCCATGGTCGTCATATGACTTAAGCATTAAGTAACAAGCCTTTGGATGGCGATCCATGCTTATTAGCCTCGAGCTCGCCCACTATTTGATACATCTTTGAAAGTAGTTTATACGAAGTTTATATCTACCAACTTCACCAAGTATAGCTGTATTCGCTACAAATTTACCAACACCAACATACCTTTTAAAGAACGAACTTTGTACCTTTTCAATGTCATCTCTCATAGTATATCCCCATACTTCAGACCCATACAACAATATTGGAGCTATTTTCGTGTAAAAAATATGGGTAATGATATTTAGTGGGATATGAGTGTATTTGTTCAAGAGTTGAACTATTGGAAAGCAAGCTTTTTTAGCTTGAATCGCTAGCGACTCACATGCCTTAGACCATATTAGTCATGATGAAAACAGTATACCCAGGTATTTATAGTATGATGCAACGTTAACGTTTTGTCCATCATACGTCCATTTCTCGGTCTTTTTAAGGTAACGTCCATTCCTTAATATAACAATAAATGATTTATCCAGGTTTACCTGTAGACCCCATTTATCACAATATGTTTTTAACAAATCAAGCTTTCTCTGCAGACCAATTACAGTATCATCTAATAAAGTTACATCGTCGGCAAACAAAATTAATTGGATATCTTCAGTTCCATCCCTCACAAAGACACCTCGTAGTCCAAAGGTCTTAAATTCTTCAATAAGCTCATTAATGAAAGATATAAACAGAACGGGACTAAGAATGCAAATATAGTTACCGACTTAATTACGATTAAACAAGGTAATGGTTTATGTCTTTTAATGTATCATTTAAAAGTACATGCCGTTTAACGGCTGCATGTCACACTACTATGGCTTCACATTGTTTGCTGGATTGTTGCCGAGGGTTTCAGCTTCGCTCACGATTTCATCAGTTATTTTGAGCAGTGAAGACAAGACATCAACAACTGCTGATTCGGCTGAAACACATGAAAAACTGTTTAAAAATGTGTAATTTCCAGGTTGATCTTAGTGTTGAACTAACGACAATTTAACACAAAGGAATAAACACATAAATACACACAAAGGACTTGTCCCACAGCTGACATAAATGACAACAGCAGATAGTAGGTCATTATATATATATTTCCAATCATGATATTTTCAATTACATTGAAATGGATACATGTATAGAATAGAGAAAGTTCGATAATCACTTTGTAAAGTACCTATATCAATTAATCTAGCCTGCTAAGCCCTGCTTTTAAGGTGGATATCTGAAAATATTTTATCCATCTTCCCACGCAAGTCTTAACTAGGGCCAGTCTCCAACTGGCTAATTTGGAGACAGGCGCTAGTTAGGCCTTGCATGGGAAGATGTATTTCATCATGACTTATACAGAGATTTTGAAATTGGTCTATTGCATAATGGATAAGAAAATCAGTAAAGGGAATTGAATCAACGTTTCACCTTTTTTGTTATCATGCTCAGCCAGAATCTGAGGATACTTTGTCTTGATGTCGTTGAGGAAATGCACGGAGTCTGGGTTGGGAGAAGGATTCTTGTGGACGTCAGTGATCATAGTTGTCGGGAAATTGGTTGTGTCGGCCTTCATCAATAATCTTAATAAACCTTGATAGTCTATTGGTTCGTTGTCGAGCATTTTCATTCCCTGCTTTCCTATTACGTAATTATCGGCAATTGCGTAGGCAAGTTTGAGGACATTCTGGTAGGCAAAGTTGGATACTTCTGAAACCGTGTACTTGTCGTTCTTCAGTTTGATCAGGTTGTCATCGATCTTTCTGCCGGCAACGATTTCCACGACTTTGTGTAAAGCAGCATGATTAGTATATCCTCCTGCGTCCATGATAGCTTGCATTGCTAGCCATTTAGGGTTATGGTTAACTATAACGTTCATTGCATTTTCAATGTTTTCTGACTTTGTTGTGACCACTTTGAAGACGTCGGCCAAGCTCGGAATTTTGCCATTCACGATTGTGTTCAAAACATTTATCGCTGGATTTGTCTTGGCTGCTTGTCGAACCATGGCTTGAAACAGAGGACTGAAGCTGACAATGTCTTGAATCTCATTCAATCCTGTTCGCAATAAGGGACCCATATTAAAAAGGTCCTTGACTGTGATATGTCCCTGTAAAATGTTCAAGAAGCTGGTAAGACTGGAAGCCTGATCCCGTCCTCCACCTGATACAACGGAAGTGGATGCATCACTGGACAATATGCACGAAGTGACTGAAACAAACAAGGCAAAACAGCCTTTTAAAAGGCATTGTTGGAGGCATCTTGATAACTTTAAAATATTATATAAAAGATGTGTATGCCATATGTAGACATACATATAGCAAAATCAAGACGGCATTAGAGTCATTTTGGGATAAAAGCTTTGATTATTCAAGCAGTTATTTATTCAATTTAAATGTCTCAAATCAGAGACCATAAAACCAGAAATTATGATATCCGATGAAATTAAGGACATTTTACTTCGATTGTTTTGATACTAATTTATATAGATTTCTAATAATAAATGAACATCTATTGTATAATTATCAATTTTAGAAATGCTTGCAGCGCGCGAATAATGTTTGGATGTGAAGATTTTTGGATTTTCAGAAACTGCAGTTGAAATTATGCACTGAATTTGTACTTGTCTCCTCATTCAGGTGTAAAATTGTTTTGAATTAAAAAAATAACACAACGCTCGTTTCAATTTTAAATGCTTAAGAACAATCTCTTTTCGCTGTAAAAGCTGACAATTATTTCTGATTACCCACATGGTCACGTGGTTAAACATTTGTTACAGCTGTTTTCATTGGTCATATAGTTTTCCAAAAATAGCAAAGCATGATTGGTTGAAAGTTTATTTCGAATATTCCAAAAGTAATACAGAGTGAAATTCCAACACTGTATGAGGTTGGAGGCGATTGCGCTCTAACCAATAAAACACCTTCGAGAGTCATGGAAAGAACAAGTCTGATGAACTGAACGATGCCCCATGCTTAATTGGAGACCCTCCTGAACTGGCTGCATAACTGGAAGCTATGTAAATGACTCGAACATTATAGATAATTCATTTGGTTTAAACATATTTTTATTCATGAAAAAGATACATTTCATGAATGGATAGGCCAACAAGCTCCTAGGAGCTTATTTAAAGGCCGCTCAAATGCAATTCCATCAGGATAAATAAATAAATAAAAAAGATGAGATAATGCATTTACTTGGCCTTTTCGTTTCATTCTCATGAAGGAGAGGCAATATTTCTCATTCCACTACTTACTCACTACACTCCTTGTTATGATTTGATTACATCAGACAAATATTTTACACAAACGGTTTTGACATATATACTATTCTTAAAGGAAATAAATGTTAAAAAAAATCTGTCCATAAATTTTTCAAAATTCAATAGGTCATTTTAATCATCCTAAACCCCTATACAGCACATGTTTTTGTAGATTTGTCCAAATTACTGTTCGCTATTTGCCTTTGTTGAACTATTGGATCACTGATTTTGTACATTGATCATGATTATTGATTGTATTTTGTTATGTTTAGTGAAGCTGCACTTATATAAGCCAATGGCATGTTGTGCCAATCCATATTCATGTAAACTATTTCATGATTAAAATATTTTTAAATAAAGAAAAGAAAAAGAAGGAGTGTCTTAGTTCTGAGAAGACATTTACTTCATTATGACGCCAAATTTTGCTAATCAATGTTTAAAACGTTACGTCAGCTTTATAGTATAAGTGTCAAATGTTATGAAAAGCCATAGCAGATTGCGATGAAACATTACCAATTCATTTACTATTTAAACTGTTTCGTAAATGAAATGTTTGACAAATAAATCTATTTTATAAAAAATCTAGATTGAAATAAAATTGTACACATACACGACCTTATTTCGAATGATTTCTTTTATTGTTTATTTATAAATACATATTATTTCGATAGTTGTAATTTCATGTTTCTTTCTTGACACAATAAAGGAGTTTGGTAGCAGTTAACACGCTACTATGTTATGAACATTATAAAAACAAATTCTCAACTCATTTTCCTTTCCAATAATCCTTATGTGAGCATTTTGACTGTGTTGGCATGTGACCTACTAACTATAATGAATGTGCACTATAAAATACAAAGGTAAAATTAGGATGTATTTGCAAAATTTATAAAGGAAGAGAGTCTGTGAACTAACTTCCTTAGATGGCTTGCTTGCCGAATATAGAATGCAATGTCACAGAAGAAAATTAATGTGACTTCACTTCATTGTTTATGAAAGGCAAAGTGATAATATGCCTAAACTATGATATGAACAGCAAGCAATTTTGCTAAATTAGGTATAATTAATCTTAAGTAACGTTCGTAAAAATAGCAAAAATTTTTTAGTTTAAATTTTAAGAAAGCAAACATATACAAACAAGCTTAAGAGTATTTACCTGTAAGTGCGATTAGCAATGTCAGGCGTCCCATAACTACGTATATTCAAAGTGAGGTTACAAATAAGTTTATTCGAATTTATCATTTTTTTATATAGAGGTCGGTGAGTGTCGTCTGGATTTTTATCAGATAAAATATATATAGGTCTTGATTAGATGTGACCATTTGGAAGTTCACAAGCATCAAAAGTACAAACACGAAATCATAAATAATTCTCACCTGTTTTATATGACAGTTGTAAAGTTGTGAAGTTTTTATGTATATGTTTGTTCTAAATAATTAAAACATGTGTACAAAATCTATTAAAAACATTAACAAATAGCAGTTAAAATCGGAATTGAAACCAGAGCGCTGACTTTGAGGCAATGTATTCAAAGCTTTATTATCATATAATGCCAATCATTCATAACGTGTTCCACCAGTTGTAAGGTCACGGCATTGTTATTCTGGGGTCGCATGGTGTAATATTAATTGATCATTTGAAGAAGAGTTACACAATTAATAGCGTGTATTACGCAAATGAAAGAAAACATCTAAGAGAAACGAAGTGGTAAACTGGGCAGATGAATATGGCTGTTTCAGGACAATGGTCCTGTGGACACCACCCAGGTTTCAGCCAGTGCGGCACAGGACTGTGGGCTCAGGATTCTTTCCCACCCAGGTCTATTCTGCAAAACAAGCCCCCTCGGACTTTTCTCTCTTCCCCTGACTGAAAACTGAACTCTTCAGCCATACACTTGAGACCAACGCGAACATTATAACGCCAGTAGAGGATTATTTTAGGGTCACGTGAACATAAGTGGTTTTCAGATGGGTTGAAGATGTTAGAAAAACGCTGTACCAAAAGCATTGAGGCCGGGGGAGTTAATAAGCAACATACGCCATGAAAGTTTCTTCAGTTTTCATGTTCAGGCAAGAAAGTTTTGGGCAATCCCTCATATAAACTAGCGTCCAAAAGAAACGCTACAAAGTATTTTTCTTGTCTTAATCAAAACCAAAAAAATTCATGGGAGCACTAAATGTTTAGTCACATAAACAATCATTAAACTAAAATGTATAATGAACATCAACAACAAAACATTGCACATTTTGATCAGATGATACTTGATACACAAATTGCAAGATAACAGATAACATGCAAGTTGTGTTCAGGATATGAGTTCTTGATTGTTGTCGAATAGGTTGACAATAATTTGATAAATGTACACACATTTTTAGTTTTGTAGCGTTTCTTTTGGACGCTAGTCTATTGCAGTGACGTCCACATTTATGGTGAAGATCAATTATTCGGGACAACTTTACATTTTGAAATTCCTGCGAGCTTATGGCCTATGCAGCCACTTGACGCAGTGTTAATATGTTTTATCGGATATTCCCTTTGATATCCGCCATGTTGTATTTGTGTTTAACAATGTTAAGTTAAAATAATAAACGTTTTGCTGTCTTTGGGGAATCTCAAAACTTGTCCACTCACGTTTACTCATGTTTCTCCTAATACCACAGCCTGGCTAGACTACTGAGACGTTCAACCTGTAGGCCAGAGAATCTTCACAAATATTAAGGGACACGACGGATCGGAATATATATATTCATTGGAAAACATGTAATTTTCTTTTAGATCATATGGACTCGTTACAAATCGTCAATGAGTGGACAAATAAAAAAAGTTCCACGATCACAAAGATTTTGTCTGGAAGCGGGATTCCATCAAATCGTAGTCTAATCGTGACCTAGTGTAAACATAGCATACTATGTGGTCTATGCTTCGTTTACAAAACAGATGAACCCTGTCTCTTTATCAAGAATATCCAACATGAATATCGATCGCAGGTTTCTTCTTTGCCCAGTTCATTTTGTTGTTTTATGAATAGCTTCTTTTCAGAATAACTTCTTTTGACGTTTATTGTAAGGAATACCTAGTTAGAGGATTTACATTTGAAATAGGACCTGAGAGAAGATTGACAATTCCTAGACCAATGAAACATGCATGCCAATTTTAATAACAACAAAACAAATCGAAAGGTATCATTCGAACTTGCATTCCTTCACTCTATTAACCGGACTCTGAGGGTGACATACACTTTAAAACTCAAAGTCGGAAAAAAACCCAGGCCTAAAGCCCTCGGGGTACTTCAATGCCTTTAGATTTCGTACACACAGAAGGCCTAACAGTCATGCTTTCTCATTAACATCAGTTCCGAGTATTTTACTGTGTATATTGTAAGACAAGTTTACAAAAGATACAAAACATAGTTTTAAAAAAATCAAAGACATGGTAGTGTGTATTGATAGCATTTAAAGTTTGAATGGAAAACAAATGTCACAGCCACGAGTGAAATATCAACATTACTTTTAACAACATAAAATATCGGCGCTATACTGGCTATATGCCACTGATACAAACATTGTACTTTATATAAAAAAATGTGTTATCATAACTATGATTTGAAAATAGAACACGGAATAAAGTACATATGTTCGAGAGAAAACAAACCAAGATCAATGAAGTGATAATATTTCTGGGTCAAATTGGCAACTTGAATCATTCTCAGAAGTCACGTGATATCAAATCTGAGAGAATGATCTGATCTCATAAAGACCCCACCGTTTGTCTTAATGATGTATATATAAATAAATAACAAACTTTTAACTGTTTTGGTTATGCTATACACTAAGTTACATAATACTTAGTTAAATGTATGCCCATTGTTTGTTATTCTTCTCAACACTGTGTATAACCGTACATCGGAACTAGCGAGGTGTCCGTCGGAAAAATATTCCTAACGAGGAGACCAGATCGAAAGTAGGGTTATATTTTACTTCCATACTCTAAAATAACTCATAATTTGTCGATTATCTAAGCACCCATGCTTAGTAAAATGTCTTGTTTATTTATTCTGTATACATGGGGAGTCAGCGGAGTTTGCTCATTCAACGGTTAATTGGTGATCTGCTTGTGTTTACATCTAAAATCCAGCAATTTAGTGAATGCATTGCATTAGTAATTTGCATTATTTCGTTTCCCATATTTTGCCAAATGTATACATAACAGAAAGTATTAATGAAAAGCTTCGATGTATCAGTAAAGGGCCTTTCCCCGTATATGGATGGTGTACGGTCGTTAGATGCATGAAGTAAGTTACTGTACCGTTGCTAGGTTCCTTACGTACAGTGTACTAGCTGGACGTGTATCAGGATAAGGTAGATTATCTAGTCATTTTGAATACATCAATTAATTCTTGTCGTCAGGGAATGTATCTATATAATCATTTGTAATCGGAATAATATTTCTTTACAACTCTATATTGTGTGTATAATATTTATTTATTTATGTTTATGTATTTGCATTAATTAACACGTAACGTTTCAAAGTAAACCATATCTCGCACAATTGCTATTTCTTCTAAAGAATAACACCCTAAAACAAGAAATAAGCTATGTTACATGGGGAAAGAGCAATTTTAATAATTTGAGAAAAGAAATATGTTTATTGATTTAACCATGAAACCATGTCTCAAGTACACTTGGTAATATTGTCTGAAGCTCTTGTCTTGTTCACAACACTTTCATAACACTCTTTTTCATAAACGAACGTGCTTATTTTACTTAAAAAACTATTGATTCGTGCAATGTTTCCTTTTTACTTAGCCCATGCTCTTAACTTATGACATGGCTTAGCATCCGGCGTCCGCCATCCGTCTGTAATTGTAATCTTACTCTAATTAGCTAACGACCCTTTCCTTCCCATATTGTAGATTTTGGTGACTCAAAGGCCAGAGCATCTCTATTGAGAACCACGCCCTACTCTGTGTCACCTGACAGTGACATTGAGTTGGATGTTTGAGTAATATGTCAAATAGTGACAATGGTGTTATGTTATCGAGAATTGCTGAGTGCTTCAGAAATTCACTATTTTAATGATTATCGGTTCGCTGAAGTGGCGATATAAAAGTCGTGTTTTGATCAAAATCTGGACTATGTAGCCACTTAGCATTGTAGACTTAGTGTACACTTTCAGTAACAGTGTTTGTCATGCACATTAGAAACTTAAATAACTGTCGAGAAATTTTATAATGAAATCAGTTTATTACAATTCTGGAATATAGTATGTGTTTTATGATAAAGTGAAATAGTTTTGTTATTTTGCTCTATAATCTAATTTAAGGGGAAACGATCGTGCATATTGAGTAAGAGTTATCTCCCTTGCAACTGAAAATTGACAATTTATCACGGGTTTTTAAAAAAAATTATTATTTAAGTTAGCCTGGATACATATGCTTTTTGGGGGGTTAATTTTATTGTACATTTGTAGTTCTATCAAACAGTGATTTTTTTCCAGCAAATCTTGAGATTAATTGACATAAATATCAATGTTTAACAGAAAACAATACAAATTTGTAAAAATTAAATTTTAGGTAAGAAGCAACAAAATAACAATAAAATTGCAATTTCGTCTTGCATAAACGTGTAAACATAACACTTTTATTAAAATAAGGCAATCATAATGAAATATGTGTCTTGTTTTATCATGATGATAGTGTGAAATGATAGCGAATAATTTAAATTTTTTGCGCACCTCAGCTACATTGGAAGCTCATGTTTGAAAAAACGAGCACGGTGACTATTTTTATAACAGAAATGCATTGAGCATGTTTTCCCATGTACATACTAATATATAAGCAATTTATTGAGATTTTAAAAATTGGTAAAGAAATCTCCTTAAAGCCCTTTTTCGATTTTCATTGGAAACAGTACTGTTAATGTTCATACTTTTGGCAATTGGGGATGAATATGTTAGCCGAGTGAGCTAATCCGAAGTTACATCAGGACATATAGTATCAAAAGCAAATGAGACTTTATGAAACATGATTTATGTCTATCTATCTATATCATTGGTTTGTGCAAGAAACCGTACACAACATTACTAGAAGCAGTACAGTTCACAAAATGCATGGCCCATGTTAAGATGTCTTTACTGCTCAAACATGATGTATGAATCACAATTAGGGGCAATTTAAAGTTTCATTATATATCAAATAACCCTTCAGAGTTCAGTTTGTACTTATGAAACAAATTTAACCGCTAAAAAGACGTAGAAAACAGGCAACATGTGATGAAATACCTCTTGACACGTTGAGAGCAATATTGTTTTGAGGACTACATCTGCTGTCAATACCAATGACAATAATCTTAATTTCAATAATAATGTATCAGAATGTAATTTATGTTCTACTCACGTTGAAATAAGTTGACTGAAGAGTAAAAAACGCGATAAAAATGACCCCGTTGGTCATTACGCTCCTCCCTAGGAACATTGCACAGTGAGCAAGTGATCAATCAAAAAAACAACCCAAGTTACGTGACAGAGACTCTTATAGATAGGGTCCTTACATTGTATAAGTTTCATTGCTGAATGGCAATTTGCCCAAACCGTTCTCCAACCGACATCTTTCTCCCGCGTGTGTGACCCTTTTCTTGTGGTTTACCAATTACCCTTCTCCCGCTTGAATATTTTGCAAACCTATTGTAAAGTATTTACACAATCTCAAGGCAAGCATGTCATGTAAGGATTCATTGATGTGTGTTCAAGACATGCGAAGTAATAACAAGTAGACACCTATCTTAGTATAGATTTGGAAAACAATTAAGTATTTTCTCACATTAAACACGTGAAGTAGTAGTAGTCACAGTAGAAGTAGTTGTAATAGTAAAAATAGTGGCAGTAGTAGTAGTAGTAGTAGTAGTAGCAATATCAGTAAAAGTAGTAGTATCATCAGAAGTAGTATTAGTTGTAGTAATGGGAGTAGTCGCAGCAGCAGTAGTAATAGTGGAAGCAGCAGTCATAGTAGTAGAAATATTTAATGTTTTAAAATCATATTATGGTCAATATGTGTTCCCAATATGTAGACAATCTACAACCTCTTTTCTAGAATAGCGCAGACTGAGTGCACGCAGCAGCAGTAGGAATAATGGTAGTAGTAGTATCAGCAGTAGCAGTAGAAACAGAGTAGTAGTAGTAATAGTAGCAACCGTAGTGGCAGCAGCAAGAGTAGTAGCAACAGCAATAGTAGAAGCCGTAGTAGTAACAGCAATAGAGTAATAGTAGCGACAGTAGTACTAGAAGCAGCAGCAATAGTAGCAGCACTAGTAGCAGAGTAGTAGTAGTGGTAGTAGTAGTAGTGGTAGTAGTAGTAGTAGTAGTGGTAGTAGTAGTAGTAGTGGTAGTAGTAGTAGTGGTAGTAGTAGTAATAGTAGTAGTGGTAGTAGTAGTAGTGGTAGTAGTAGTAGTAGTAGTAGTGGTAGTAGTAGTAGTAGTGGTAGTAGTAGTAGTAGTAGTGGTAGTAGTGGTAGTAGTAGTGTGGCAGAGTGTAATATATTGTATTTTATATGTTTTAATTGTAAATATCCATGTACTAATGTTTCATTTAATTGCAGGTATTATAATTGTAGCAGCCCAAAGTGTTAGTTTAGATCTTGTACATTGCAAGCCTGTAATCATATATCATGCTGTCCCTCTATTGTTCTACACTCTGACCTCCTAGCCACTTCAGCTTTCTATCCTTTGTTCTCTATTGTTAGGTAAGCTTATTTCTCACTTTGCATGCTCTTAGAATCTATAAAGGTAACCTGCACTATTAACTCAGTGCACTACATTCCTACACTTTGTATGAATAGCACGACCTTTTGACAGAAGACACTTTGACTGTGACAGACTGTCTACTTTCTTCGTCTTCAAACTATTGAACACAGGTTAGTTAAATAATTAGTATTTCACATAAATATTATTATCATTAAGGCAATATTCTTTATCTATTATATTAATAGGGAATAGGGCTAGGCTACGGTGTGTGTGGTTGTATGAATGTATCTTATTGTAGTTTATGCATTGCTAAATGTTAAGGTTATTATCAATTATCTATAATGTGGCACACGTAACTATTGTATCAGTTATATTTCATTTTATACACATCAAGCAATTATGATGTGAAGGTTTTAACTTAGGTATTACACAAAGGTGTAATGTTACATATTTTATTATATTTGTATATATCATAAATGCACAGGTACGTGCAGCTATATCTATAGTATGGCATAAATGCTAAACTATGTGCATAACTATATGATAGTGTAACTTCTATCATATGAGTAATCATAGGTTATCATATATTATTTATTATCTACAGGCTATTAATATACAAGGTAATTACTATTCTATGATTAGTCTTTGCCAGTATTTTATTCCCTTTTTGTATATATTTCACGTATGCATTTCTATAAGTAGAAATGTGGTTATCATTACCCAATCATTTTAGTTTACCTTTCTTGTATATATTATTGAAATAGTACATGTAATTATGTGCTATGGCATGTTATACTAAATACTCTTTCTGCAGTATTGTATTATGGCATTCTTGTATATATTTTACTGATATTGTATATCAGTTGGTTTATATCATCCAAGGTATGTTTATCTATCAATCATATGTATTGTGACAATACTTATGTAACTGGTAATCTTATTATACTATTAATAATTATAGGCATTTGGTAGGTTAAACTTAATTAGTCAATTATGGTTAGTTTATTATAATTCCAGGACTGCAATGATGGCCTAGACTGGTACTCCGTCACCTACCTTAGGCTCACCTGAGTACCATATACTTGGTAGGTAATGGTTATATTAATAATTATATTTACTTATCCATGTATAATATTCATGTATTACTTCCATTATCATCGTGTGTAATTATCATGTTGATGTATGTAAAGTAATGTAATATACTTATATCATATCATGCATAGTATTGCATATTATGTTGTAATGCATATGTTTTGTATTGAATGAAATATCTTTATTCTAAAGTATAACATATTCTGTAAACATGCATTGGTATATTTCATGAATATGCATTTACATAATGTAAGCAATTGTGATGTGTGTATTATACCAAATCTATGTAATCCTGCAATGATGTTTTATTAATCACGTGTTTTATTATTATTCAAATGAACTTATTATTTTATGTATTGTTGCAGGGTAGAAAAACACCTTTATGTTTACATGTCCTCATACATGTCTTGGGAATAAAAGTCACCGAACCACGCCCAGCAGACTTGGTTATTCTTTAACCCTACACCTGCTACAAAATGGAGCCCCCAGTGAGGAGTGACTGATCGAACAGAGGAGTGACACCAGACGGCCATCATCATCTAAGACGCCAACAACTCTCGAGAGATCCGGATTCAAGAATGTGACCCTGAACTGACTGTGAACTGTGTTGAGTACCATCCAATCCATACTGACATTTTTTTCCTGAGCTCATATAACCATGGTTAAGTAATACTTAGTTAGTTGCCGGCTTTAGTTTAGTTTAGTTTAGTTTAATTTGTTAACTTTGTCATTGATCATGTAATAACTTTAGTTAAATATAAGTTACTAACTTTAGTTAAGATTAGTTGATTAGTATCATTGTTTCATCATCTACTAAATGCCATAACATGCCATAGTTAGGTATTTTACTCATCTTAGCATTCCATAAGCCTACCCTTATCATAGCATTATTATTTCTTTTCAATATAGCATAAGTATGTAGCTTTTGGTGTGAGTTGCGTGAGAGAGTGTTGAGAGTGATTGAGCTTAACTAGGTATTACCATAAACTTAATATAATATGTAGGGATAGGTATAACCTGTGTTTTCTTTCATCTGCTCTGTTGACACACGGACGGTGACTGATTGACAAATATATTCACACCATGCAATGCACTATGCCACCATAATGTTGCCCTAATATTTCTTCATTTTCCAGGTTTAAGTTTCTAGCACTAATATTCCTTAATTCATATTCATATTTCCTATGTTCCTTCTCTACTCTTCATTCTAAATATTTCCATTGTATTATTTCATGTGTACAGTATTATCACCATGTAAAACTTAATTTTGCTTTCAATTTCAGGTTTTGTTAGTTATATAACTTTGCCATACATTCATTTTCATTTTGCTTGTATGTTAGTATGTTTAATGCATATCATGTAGCTAATTAACTTCTTTATTTCAGGGTAGTTAGTGTTATTTTGTTGTATAAATTACATGTATTGATCAAACTAATCCCAATACTGCCGAAGCGGCGTTAAACAATAACTCACTCACTCACTCACTCAAACTAATCATATCTTTGTTTCAGATTGTCTAATCATGTAAATTAATTTCAGCCTGTGCTCATTCACTCTTAGAGAGACGCTATTCCCTCTCTGGATTGGATAAAAACTATTGGATTTATACTCACTAGGATTATACTCACATTGGATTACCCTCTTGTTGGATAACATGTGTTAGTGCTCACTGGATATGTGAATATGTGAGAAGTGTTTGTGATTGTGGTCATTCATATACGGATCTATACCTACTTGTGTATTCTGTGATTGTGTTCTCTGACCTACACCATGGAATTCACTGATGATGAAGTGCGGAATATGTTGGAAGTGTTCAGGAGACAGAGAGAGAGACCTAACGCAAACTCACCTGAGGATTTTGAGGCGTGGCTCAACCACTACACTATGGACCATTACTTAGAGGATCAGACCAAGCCTAAGGACACTAAAGTGAGGATAGTGACTAGAGACTCTGTGACACATAAGGACACTCAGCCTAGCACAGTAGTGTACCAGCACTCACCCAGGATACCTTCCTTTAGTGGTAACAGACAGGGCAAGGATACCCCATACGATGTCTGGAAGTACCATGTTGAAGCTCTTATGGATTCATCTTCCTATACTCAGGACACAAAGGAGCAAGCTATCCGGGACTCGCTCAAGGGAGAAGCAGCCAAGATCGCTGTCAACATGAGGCCTGGAAGTGACATCAGCGATCTTCTGAGGAAGATGAGGATTGTGTTTGGCCTAGCTGAGAGAAAGGAGACAAGGATGGCACAGTTCTATAGCGCCAAGCAACGAGATTATGAGGACGTGTCTCAGTGGGGATGTAGACTGGAGGAACTGCTATCCCATGCCATACAGGACAGCCCACAGATGTGCCATGATACTGAGGAGATGCTCAGGAGTATGCTCTGGACAGGACTCAGGCCAGCCCTCAAGAACATCTCAGGCCACAAGTTCGATGCCATCCAGGACTTCGATGGACTCATGGAATCTCTGAGGGAGATTGAGAGTGACCAGATGGGCCAGGCAACAGCGAGAGCCAAGACTCAAGCAACAGCCAAGATGACCACCCCACCTGAACCTGAATGGAAGAAGGAGATGTCTGAAGTCAAAGCCATGATTAACAAGTTGACTACAGAGATGTCCAACATGAAGATGTCAGCAAGTGCCTCTCAGTCACCAAGACAACCTGCCCAAGGAGTTGCACCCACAGACCAAGGATATCAAGGACATGTTCAAGGTCAAGGTCGAGGCCGAGGATACCAAGGACAAGGGTATGGACAAGGTCAAGGTCAAGGTCAAGGCCGAGGATACCAAGGACAAGGGTATGGACAAGGTCGAGGTCAAGGTTTCCAACCCCAGTGGAATGACCAAGCTCACTTTGGACATGGCTATGACGAGGGAGCATATGCCATGGGACCCACATGCTGGAGATGTGGACAAGTTGGACACATGCGATATTCTTGCACAGTGCGCCTGGACCATTCAAGGAGAGGCAAGGCTTTAAACTCCAGGGGACCTATGGGAAGGGGCCATTCATAGGTCAACATCATCAGCGCTCCAAAGGCAAGAGACAGATCCCAGACGGATTAGTTGGATCCTCCAATGAGGTCAAGGTCAACATTGAAGGAGTAGAGACAACAGCGCTTTTGGATACTGGAGCAACAGTATCAGTGATCTCGCAGTCCTTTTATGACCAGCATCTATCGCACATTGCCATCGAACCACTGGAGGATATGCTTCATATCGAATGTGCAGGAGGAGAGTCCTTACCTTACTCGGGATACATTGTTGCTCACATGAAAACTTACGGGATTGCCAAGGCTCAAGGAACACCATGTATATTTCTTGTTTCTCCGGACACTCACTACAACTCCAAAGTGCCAGTGCTGATTGGAACCAACATCTTGGAACATCTACTAGATGGATGCAAAAACAATCACGGAACAAGGTTTTTACAGAAGGCAGCCCTCCATACACCATGGTATCTCGCATTTAGGACAATGGTCATAAGGGAAAAGGAACTCTTACGGAACAAGGGAAAGGTTGGACTCGTCAAGTGTTGCGAGACAAGCAATGTAATTATACCAGCCAACAGCCAAGTTGTCATCAAGGGACAAGTCATCCAGCCAATCAACTTTCCAAGAGCATGTGCCTATCTACAGCCAACAAGTGATGCCACGATACACCAGGATTTGGATATTGCCCCTACCATCATGGACTTTGATTGGGAAAATCCAGGATTAGTGGACGTCCATCTCTCCAATGTTACAACACAGACCATTGTGGTAAAGCCCAAGGCACTTGTATGTGAGCTACAACCTGTTCTATTCCAAGGAATGTCTCCACAACCAACTGAGGATGAACAGAAACTCTTGGAGCAAGTTGACATTCACCAGGAGAATCTGACACAGGAGGAATTCGAACTTGGAGTCAAGGTCATTCTAAAGTTCAAGGATATCTTCTCCAAGGGTGATGAGGACTTAGGCCACAGCACTGCAGTACGACATAGGATAGATTTACTCAGTGATATCCCCTTCAAGCAGCGCCATCGCCGAATACCTCCATCCATGCTTGATGAAGTACACAGTCATCTTCGACAACTATTGTCAGCTGGGATCATTCGTCCATCACATAGTCCCTGGTCATCAAACGTTGTCCTTGTACGCAAGCGAGATGGGAAACTGCGCATGTGCGTGGATTATCGCCAGATGAACAACCAGACGTTAAAGGACAACTATGCGCTTCCCAGGATTGACGAACTACTGGATTATCTCGGCGGAATGAAGTATTTCTCGGTGTTAGACATGAAGTCAGGCTATCACCAGGTAGAACTCCTAGAGGAACATAAAGAACGAACAGCCTTTACAGTTGGACCGCTAGGATTCTGGGAATTTAACCGCATGCCATTCGGATTGTGTAATGCTCCCGCAACGTATCAACGCCTCATGGAACAGTGTCTTGCTGGTTTGCATCTGAAAGTATGTCTCATCTACTTGGACGATGTCATCATTTTCTCCAGGACATATGAGGAACATCTGGAAAGACTTGAGCTCGTTCTCCAACGCCTCAGGGAATCTGGACTCAAGTTAGCTCCAAAAAAGTGCAAGTTCTTCAAGAACAAAGTTCGATATGTTGGATACATAGTTTCAGAAGATGGAATCAAGGCAGATCCGGACAAAGAGGAAAAGATTTCTGACTGGCCTACTCCCAAAACACCGGAAGAAGTTAGGAAATTCTTAGGCTTCGCAGGCTACTACCGGAAGTTCGTCAAGGATTTTTCAAAGATAGCTCGACCTCTCAGTGACCTTATGCCCAAGAGCAACAAGAGATCTAAAATCAAGCACAAAGTAGAGTGGATATGGGGACCTGCACAGGAATCTGCATTCCAGAAAATCAAGGAACACCTAACTTCACCGCCTGTACTAGGATATGTTGATTACTCCCAGCCTTTCGAGCTCCACACGGATGCAAGTACACATGGATTAGGCGCTGTACTCTATCAGTACCAGGAAGGACAACCTCAGGTTATAGCCTACGCCAGTCGAGGAATTATTCTGCGCACAAATTGGAATTCTTATGTTTGAAATGGGCAGTAACAGAAAAATTCCATGATTACCTCTATGGACATCAATGCAATGTGCTAACGGATAACAACCCTCTCACCTATGTACTCACCACTGCCAAACTGGATGCAACGGGACACAGATGGCTAGCCGCCCTATCAGCATATGATTTCACCATATCATACAGGCCTGGAAAGTCAAACACAGATGCCGACACACTATCAAGACTGCCAGAGACAAGGGAGGAATCACCAAGTTATCTGTCATCAGAGTCAATTACAGCCATCTGTAACATGGTGTCAGTCCCAAGCCTATTGGAAACAGTCTCAACAACAACAGACATGGTTGAGGATGAGGAACTTGACATCACTGAGGACAAGTGTGAAATCAATGCCCGTGATTGGAGGAAAGCCCAGGCTAAAGACCCAGCATTGGATTCCATCATATCACATCTCAGGAATGGAACTAGACCACACCTCTTGAATTACAGTTCTGATCCAGAGATGACAGGCCTAGTGAAGAACTTCTCATCGCTGAAGTTGCAAAGAGGAGTCCTTTACAGATTGACCACAGTGGATGGGGAGAGGACAGAGCAACTCGTGCTGCCAACGAGATGTCGCCACTCTGTTCTAAGATGTCTCCACGATCATGTAGGCCATCCAGGACGTGACAGGACTCACTCTTTGATTCGAGACAGATTCTTCTGGCCAGGGATGTCACGAGATATAGAAGCCCATGTCAAGAACTGTGAAAGATGTATCAAGAGAAAGACCTCAACAGAGACAAGAGCACCACTAGTCAGTATCAAGACCACTCAACCACTGGAATTGGTATGCATGGACTTTCTCACTCTAGAACCTTCAAAGGGAGGACAACAGCATATTCTCGTAGTAACTGATCACTTTACTCGATATGCCCAAGCTTACCCTACGAAGAATATGACGGCAAAGACCACAGCTGATGTGTTTTTCAAGAATTTTGCTGTTCATTATGGACTCCCAAAGAGAATACACTCAGACCAAGGTGCAAATTTCGAAGGAAATCTCATGAAGGAAATCTGTAACATCACAGGGATGACAAAGTCGAGGACCACTCCTTATCATCCCATGGGAAATGGAATCACTGAGAGATTCAACCGCACACTGCTAAACATGCTTGGAACACTGGAATCAAATGAGAAGAAGGATTGGAAGGCACATGTCGGTCCACTTGTACATGCGTACAACTCTACTAAACATGAAACTACAGGATTTTCACCCTTCTATCTCATGTATGGCAGACACCCAAGACTTCCAGTGGACTTAGCATTTGGACTGGACATAGAACCAACAAAGTCGAGAACTATCCTAGAATACACCAAGTCTCTGAAGGAACGCCTCAAACATGCTTATGATCTTGCAACAGAAACAGCCAGGAAAAATCAAGCAAGACAGAAGCAAACCTATGACCACAAAGCAAGAGCTGCCACACTGGAACCTGGGGACAGAGTACTTGTCAAGATTGTCGCCTTCGACGGGAAGCACAAGATTGCCAACAAGTGGGAAGATGACATCTACACTGTGCTAAGACAACCTAACCCAGCGATTCCAGTGTACTGTGTGAGAAAAGAATCAGGAGAAGGGAAAGTCAGGACACTACATAGGAACTTACTCCTTCCTATTGGATTTCTTCCTGCTCCCGAACCTCCAGTACCCAAACCACGTTCCAGGAAATCTAGAACTTCAGCACCACCAACTCCAATGGATTTGACAGATGACGCTGAGAGCCAGGAACCAGAAGATGAGGACAGATGGATTCCTGTCATGGACCCAGGACCTCCAGTTTCAGATGCTGATACATCTGATAGGCCAGCTGGAGAAGAAGAGGCTGAAGTTGTGACTGATGCTGACCTGGAGGAAGTGATAGAAGCTGCCGGAGATGAGGATGGTCAAACAGATGATGATGCTGTTCCTGCTCAAGAGCCTGAGCAGGATGAAGACATCAATGTAGACGAGGAGGAGGAGGGTGCTGTTGGAGGGCAGGACTTGCCAGTTCCATCACCTGCAAGGATGGAGGACAGACAAGGAGCCGTGCCATTGCCAAGGAGATCAGCACGAGAGAGGACCAGACCTAAGTGGCAGACAACAGGAGACTATGCCATGGCAGCTCATGGGAAACCGGATTGGAAGATGCGGGCTGAGTACCTCAGCTCATTACTTTCATCTGGAGTTGTTGCGGGCATCAGCAACAAGGCCACAGAAGCACTTGTGGATCTCGTCACCGGCAAGAACACATGACGAGGACGTCATTTTGTCGGAGGGGGGAAGTGTGTGGCAGAGTGTAATATATTGTATTTTATATGTTTTAATTGTAAATATCCATGTACTAATGTTTCATTTAATTGCAGGTATTATAATTGTAGCAGCCCAAAGTGTTAGTTTAGATCTTGTACATTGCAAGCCTGTAATCATATATCATGCTGTCCCTCTATTGTTCTACACTCTGACCTCCTAGCCACTTCAGCTTTCTATCCTTTGTTCTCTATTGTTAGGTAAGCTTATTTCTCACTTTGCATGCTCTTAGAATCTATAAAGGTAACCTGCACTATTAACTCAGTGCACTACATTCCTACACTTTGTATGAATAGCACGACCTTTTGACAGAAGACACTTTGACTGTGACAGACTGTCTACTTTCTTCGTCTTCAAACTATTGAACACAGGTTAGTTAAATAATTAGTATTTCACATAAATATTATTATCATTAAGGCAATATTCTTTATCTATTATATTAATAGGGAATAGGGCTAGGCTACGGTGTGTGTGGTTGTATGAATGTATCTTATTGTAGTTTATGCATTGCTAAATGTTAAGGTTATTATCAATTATCTATAATGTGGCACACGTAACTATTGTATCAGTTATATTTCATTTTATACACATCAAGCAATTATGATGTGAAGGTTTTAACTTAGGTATTACACAAAGGTGTAATGTTACATATTTTATTATATTTGTATATATCATAAATGCACAGGTACGTGCAGCTATATCTATAGTATGGCATAAATGCTAAACTATGTGCATAACTATATGATAGTGTAACTTCTATCATATGAGTAATCATAGGTTATCATATATTATTTATTATCTACAGGCTATTAATATACAAGGTAATTACTATTCTATGATTAGTCTTTGCCAGTATTTTATTCCCTTTTTGTATATATTTCACGTATGCATTTCTATAAGTAGAAATGTGGTTATCATTACCCAATCATTTTAGTTTACCTTTCTTGTATATATTATTGAAATAGTACATGTAATTATGTGCTATGGCATGTTATACTAAATACTCTTTCTGCAGTATTGTATTATGGCATTCTTGTATATATTTTACTGATATTGTATATCAGTTGGTTTATATCATCCAAGGTATGTTTATCTATCAATCATATGTATTGTGACAATACTTATGTAACTGGTAATCTTATTATACTATTAATAATTATAGGCATTTGGTAGGTTAAACTTAATTAGTCAATTATGGTTAGTTTATTATAATTCTAGGACTGCAATGATGGCCTAGACTGGTACTCCGTCACCTACCTTAGGCTCACCTGAGTACCATATACTTGGTAGGTAATGGTTATATTAATAATTATATTTACTTATCCATGTATAATATTCATGTATTACTTCCATTATCATCGTGTGTAATTATCATGTTGATGTATGTAAAGTAATGTAATATACTTATATCATATCATGCATAGTATTGCATATTATGTTGTAATGCATATGTTTTGTATTGAATGAAATATCTTTATTCTAAAGTATAACATATTCTGTAAACATGCATTGGTATATTTCATGAATATGCATTTACATAATGTAAGCAATTGTGATGTGTGTATTATACCAAATCTATGTAATCCTGCAATGATGTTTTATTAATCACGTGTTTTATTATTATTCAAATGAACTTTGTTGTATGTATTGTTGCAGGGTAGAAAAACACCTTTATGTTTACATGTCCTCATACATGTCTTGGGAATAAAAGTCA
Source organism: Gibbula magus (assembly GCA_936450465.1). Taxonomy (NCBI): domain Eukaryota; kingdom Metazoa; phylum Mollusca; class Gastropoda; order Trochida; family Trochidae; genus Gibbula; species Gibbula magus. Next base: position 59,085,494 of record OW388292.1, on the reverse strand, counting down.
CCGAACCACGCCCAGCAGACTTGGTTATTCTTTAACCCTACACCTGCTACAGTAGTAGTAGTAGTAACCACAACAGCAGAGTAGTATCGGCAGCAGTAGTCGTATCATCGGTAGTAGTAGTAGCAGTAGTAGTAAAACAACAGCAGAATAGTATTAATAACATTAGTAGTAGTAGCAGTAGCAGCAGCAGCAGCAGTAGTAGTAGAAGTAGTAGTAGTAGTAGTAGTAGTAGCAGCAGAAAATGAAAATAACGTTTATTCAATATCTTGCTACGGTATCGGTATGCAAACTATTGTGTCATACATGTACCGGTATTGCACTTGTTTGATATTGCCGTATACAAATTACACTGTAGTATCTTACATGAGGGCTTAAAATGCAATATATCGCAATAGAAATGTGGTGCAGTGTTCCGCCCTGTACCAGTTATTATTGATTGTGATCAACACACTAATCTATGAACCATTAAATTCGTCGAGTTTGTGATTGTTCCTTCACTGGTAATTTCAAAAAAGGTGAATGAAGTTATAAGTGTCGTGGGTAATTATTCTGATCAGTAGCAGCATGCTAATGAGGAAGCTTTATTTATATATATATCTTGCAGATAAATTGTTTAACAACTTGTCAGCATTATACAGATGAAGGTGCCTCTTCTTACACTTCGGCTATGGAACACTCATGTATAATGCACATTGTATTAAAGGGACATTACCTATGCTGTTGGAGTCACATTATTTCAATTGGCGATATTGTATCGATAAGTACTGACTGCTCAGTTCATTTCACGCATGTTCATTATTGATAAGAAAACCTTGTTTCATTATTGAGTGGGAAAACGTGATGATTTTATCAAGATTATTAGTAATGGATGTGTACACAAAGCATAGTTGATGAAGCGTATCACAAAATTCAGTCCAGTGGTTATACCTAACTGTAGGTGCTTAGTTACATCCGCTTACCCAATAATAGAATATGGGCAACCTGGTTCCCGGGCCTCGTTCCGCTTGCGCTCACTGTAGCGCAAGCGGAACGAGGCCCGGGAACCAGGTTGGAATATGGGTAGAATATCGTTGAGTATGAAAATTTTTCGAAGAGTTCATGGATAATGAACCTTGAAATTGTGATCACATGACCAACGTTCGAGAATTCGTGTAAACTTCAAAGTAAGAAAGTATTTATATTTAAACGATTTGTTCATCATGAAGAAAATGTTACTGAAAAAAGAGCGCAAGTAGAAAACTATTTCAGATGCGCGCATTCTGAAGGTGTGAGAAAGTTTATGAATGGTGTATGAGTACAATTTATATTTCAAAGTCTAATCTTAGATCGTAATGTCGCGTCTTTTTTTCGATATTTACTCATTAAATTTATCTTGGATAAGAAAAATAACAACTCACTCCTTCGGAACAACGAATTATCTCTCCCTCGTGAATTATCATGTCAAACACCTCGCTAAAGCTCCGAGTTTATCACAATAATTAACTCGGGACAAATAATCCGTAATTCCTCACAACTCGTTGATTATTCTTATAGTACACGAACGTGTTCTCTTTCATTGAATCATCTTCTAGAAACCCTTTCATAAATGTCAAACATATACCTGTTTCTTAATTTCTTAATTTGTTAGCAATATTGAACATGCTAAAATGTTTTAAACAATGTTAAAATGTGTAAATAAAAAAGGCTCGTAAACTCGTAAATCTAGTGAACATGCTGGAATACCCTCCAGAGAAAACTGGAGAACATATAAATCGTAATGGTTACAAAACATGCTTATCACAGTGGAGATAATAGGAGTGACAACATAGATAAACAGCTTATGGAAATTATCAATCTGTCAATATGTCAGCATTATGTAGATTACTGTGTCTCTTCCATCTAGGCTATGCAAGTCTCATTTTATGGCACACACGGCATTAAAATGTTTGAACTCCACATTTTGAGTAAGAGAAATATGCACTGTGATGCATGTATTATACATATAACATTTGGTTGATTCGTTGAGACATATAGGCAAGCCTGGATGAAACAGCGAGCACCACGGTCTGCTGTCAGACACTTTGTACATGTACTTGACCATTTTGTCAGGCACATGGTTTTGGGAGTCATGTTTAAAGGGGCAGAAGCACGTTTTTTTTTCAAATTTTATTTTTTCATATTTCCTATTTATATTGTCATTTATATTAACTTTAGATCTTATTAACATCTTATTACACAAACCAATTATCCGTAGTGGTAATAACTGTGTTGCGTGTAAAGCAAAAATTGCATGGCAGCCATTTTATTGTGAACACAATTTAATCATTTCGCATTACAAAGACGATTCCCATGGCATTATCGAACCATGTACAATCATTTTTAACCTGATTTTCCGAAGAGAGAATAGTCTTTTACTATTGGTGACATTATTTTTCAAATACATTTCATCGATTTATTTGAGCGAAAAAACGTGCTACTGCCCCTTTAAGTACTCAGTGTATTAACAAGTAATAACTCCACATTTTGATTACCGAAGTAAGAGAAATATGCAATGTGGTGCATGTATAGCACATCACAGTGTTTCTATCATTAGGAATACTAGAACTAGAGTTGACAGATAGGTAAACCTCGGAATCAAAGCATCAATTAACAACATAGTCTGCTGTCAGTGGCTAAACATGCTTGTGACTATTGTTAACAGTAAAAGGTGATAAAGTCACCGCGGACGAATGTCATATTTGCTAATTATGTACAGCTAATCCTCATCTTTCTTCTTTCTTTCTATACCACACCCAGAAGGCTTAAATTCATTTCCCGGTTTCAGACAGTTTAGTTGCGTGTGTGAAAAGGGTACCAAGGTATAATAAGGGACAATTTATAACATTTTAGTGTGGAACTGAACTATGGTTAAAATGATTCAAAACCAGGACATATGTTTGGTGTTTGACAATGCCATTTGAGTCCAAAAGACCCAAAATGCAAGATGGGCTTATAAGCACAGACTGTCGTCCATTCACATATGACACTTTCGACTTCTCAAGAACCGCAAAATTCCAAAAACTTATTTTTTTTTAGGAGGAACCTTGCAAAAACAACCCTTTTCTCTCTCTATATTTGGTCTAAATGATTTGGATTTAATCTCGATTTAGATCCCCCAAACAAATTTCAGACAGTGAAAAAGTAGATTTTTTTCTCGGAGCAGCTGTTCGTTGTCCTCTGGAAATCCTCTGTCAAAACCACCCCTGCATCGCTGGGTCTACGCCAATCTGACTCACGTGACCTTGTTACCCATAAAATCATTTACGTAGCGGTCTCATCGGCGGCGGTCAAGTTGGGATGACACCTTTTTGACTAGACCTTGAGGCTTTGAAAAAACATATCATTGTTATTACCCGATCGATTTTTATGTTTGATTCCTCATTTTAGGGCAACATGTATTGGTTTCGACATGGTATAACATCGAATGATAATATGATGACACATCACCACTCCCAGCAGTCGAGGTGACAACAGCGCTAGCTCATTAGCGCTCCGGCCTAATTGAACCTACTCTCTGAGGATGCAACCCAGCACACTCACCGGACCTCTACCCAGGCAGCTACTGGAGGAACATTCGCTCTCACCTACGTTCATGGTTGATCACTACACTGTCAAGAACACTGTGGACGGAGAAGAAGTACTTCACAGGAGGAAAGGACTGGGGAAGAAGGACAAGGCTCAACCTTCCTCCGGCGCCCCGCCACTTACCTCCAAACCTCGTGCCACAGTCAGCCCAGACACCCTCAACAGCTCCGCCTTCCAGGGTTGATCCAACCCCCTCGGTCAACAAGACAGTCCAGACCCCTTCCAGCAGGACCTAACAAGATAAGCAACCAAGGCCGGCAGACTCAACCATCAACTCTACTCCAGATTCCAGCGGGATGACAGCCTCCACCAGAAGCAGCATGAACACCTCTCCCGGGAAGTCAATCTCACTGACTGAGGAATACCTTGCAGCCATCGAGAGACGCTGTGAAGAGGATCGCACCACATTGAGCCTCTCCTCAACACCAACAGGTACGGGACCCGAAACGGAGAGTTCCGCTCTCTCTTGGCGCTCCTGTAACCGCCCTGGGTAGAAGTTCCTAGCAGCAGATGAGAAACACCAGGCATATTCAGCAATCTTCGTCCTCTCAGTCGACAAGAAACACAACCTGACTATCTTCTCCACCAGCCAGCTCGAGGGCTGCGGCAAGGCACCTGATGAACCAATGGAACTTTACCCTCTAGTAATCCAGCTTTAGGACGAGCGTGCCCCTAACACCCCTACGAGCTCAACAAAGAAGAAGTCACTAACATCATAACCTCCGACTCCTACAAGACTCAAGAAAACTCCTTCACCCTCAACCAACACCAGCTCAACCACCTCCTGGTAGTCACCGAGGATACGGAGAGACAAACACCAAGATCACCAAACTCCTTCCTCACGATTGAAAGCTGCCAGCCTCCACCTGATCCACGGCTTCCCACTTAATTTAACTTAGGCTATTCCAAATCCCCATTAAACTGTTGTCTGGCGTTTATTTTTGGCAACCAATTGGGAAAACAGCTCCTATGAAACCGCTCGTTAAATTTCCATGGCATCAATCAATCTATGTTGACAACATTCTGAAATAAATTCAAACGGATATGGGATGTCGAACTCGTTACATCCCTTTAGGGGCTGGATCGTCGACTCCATATGCTTTCTAATCGCTAGTTTTGTTTTGTAGTTTTATATTCTTCTTTGAATTTATTTACATATAAAGATTGTTTCTGATTTCAGATGTTTGACTCCAAACATCTTACTGATAGACCTTTTCTCACTAATTCCCCATCCGTAAAACGTTCTTTACAAATATCTAGCACTCTTAACTATCTAGACATTTCCAGACAGGTAGTTTCGGTTTGAGTAGACACTTTTCCAAGATAATATCCATTTTGCAGCCAATTTAAAATAAACCCTAAAATTTATTTTCCTGATTTTTCTGATAGTACTTAGAGAAAATCATTTTCCAGGTATTGCATTAGTCGTAAAAATGCAGGCTAATTTTATAGTGTGACAGGAACTAACCCTTTACGAAAAGTATAAAGCTTTTACCCTTGATATGCTTATTTCATACCAACTATTGGAATAATACTCAGGCTCAGGACAGTGCATTGTATTACATGTACCTCCCAACAGAATCTCTATTTATCTTCAAAATAACAGTTTGATCTGGTGATATTTTAGATTATTGGTTGAAAAAAACATTATATTTTCTGATTATTTGATCGATTTTTATTTTGTCCCTCTCCAAATTATCGGAAAAGACTGTTTCACAGAGTGGAAGCATTTCTACATATTTATGTCAAATGCTATTGAAAACGAATAACCTGTGAAATATGGTGTATATTTTACTAGACTTTAAAACTACAGCACATACAAATAGTTACTGAACATCTTGTAACAGGTTAACATTAATAGAGTAACATAACACTCTATTAAGGTAGTGATTTATGTTTAATAATTTACAAAGTAAAAGTACGTAAACGTTTGCATATCACATCACTATGGCTTCACATTGTTTGCTGGATTGTTGCCAAGGGTTTCAGCTTCGGTCAAGACTTCATCAGTTACTTTGAGCAGAGAAGAGAAGGCATCAGCGACTGCTGTTTCGGCTGAAATAAAGGATAAAAAGACCATTACCCAAGGGTCCTTCCGTTCCATTTACATCAAACATTATAAAATAAAATAAAAATGGTATTAAGCGAGGAAATTATTATAATTTGTAGATTTGTTGGACCTAAAACTTTCATCGTCTTCTTCACTTCGAAAACCCTAGTAGGATCAAATCGTGTGTACTGACTCTGCCAATGGTAATTAGAAATTGTAGATTCTGTGACCTCGTCACCATTATTAAGGGTCACAACCTAAACATTGTTTGTTTAACAGCCACTCCAGCGTGAAGATCTGTAGACAGCTGAAGTCCTAAGCTCAAAGTTTTGATAAGCGCAAATGACTTCTTTGTCACATAGATTATCATCATGACATATCTATTTTTTAATCAAATAAACCCTGCGTTCCAAGTGGTAACATGCATGTGGAAGAACTTTAAACATTAATATGGAAGTAGACAGGAGCAATTGAATCGACGTTTCACCTTTTTTGTTATCATGCTCAGCCAGGATCTGAGGATACTTTGTCTTGATATCGTTGAGTAAATGCACGGAGTCTGGGTTGGGAGAAGGATTCTTGCTGACGTCAGTGATCATAGTTGTCGGGAAATTAGTTGTGTCGGCCTTCATCAATAATTTTAACACACCTTGATAGTCAATTGGTTCTTTGTTTAGCAAATGCATTGCCTGTTTTCCTATTATGTAATTATCGCCAAAGGCATAGGCAAGTTTGAGGACATTCTGGTAGGCAAAGTTGGATACTTCTGAAACTGTGTACTTGTCGTTCTTCAGTTTGACCATGTTTTCATCGATTTTTCTGCCGGCAACGATTTCCACGACTTTCTGTAAAGCGGCATGATTAGTATATCCGCCTGCTTGCATGATAGCTTCCATGGCTAACCACTTAGGATTATGGTGTAAAATTATGTTTACTGCCTTTTCAATGTTATCTGACTTTGTTGTGGCCATTTTGAAGACGTCGGCCAAGCCCGGAATTTTGCCATTCAAGATTGTGTTCACAACCTTTATCGCTGGATTTGTCTTGGCTGCTTGTCGAATCATGGCTTGAAAAAGAGGACTGAAACTGATAATGTCCTGAATCTCATTAAATCCTGTGCGCAATAAGGAACCCATTTTAAAAAGGTCCTTGACTGTGAACTGTCCATGTAAGATGTTCAAGAAGCTGGTAAGACTGGAAGTGTTATCTTGTCCTGTACCTGACACAACGGAAGTGGATGCATCACTGGACAATATGCACAAAGTGACTGAAACAAACAAGATGAACACCCTCTTGAGTAACAAGAAAAAATTCTGAATATATATGAGGTTCTCAAGTTTCCATTTGGTACATAGCTGTATATGATTAACGATGCATCCATTGTGATTCATAACATTTTATTTGGTTTAAATACGTGCCAACATACGATATGTGCTGTAAAAAATTCACTCAACTTGCATATCCATCCCCAATCGCCAAACATATGATAATTAGTAGTTACCAATTACAATCGAGCATCATCATTATACATGTACATGTGCAGAAACCTAAACTACACGCCCAATTTAGATACACAGTAGGTATAAGACCTATTAAACGTTATCAACTTAAAGTTTTAAATAAGTTTCCAGAATTACATTTGACCAATTGACGCACGCCACACGTGGCATAATGTCCGGTTTTCGATCAGAAATCGCTACTTTTACCTTTATATTATCGGTATACCGAGTCGACTGTCATCAAAATGACAATTTTCGGCAACAGACAGTACTTCTCGATAAAACAAGAAAAAAGTGAGCATGGCTCACATACCCCCGCCATCCGCTATCCGTCCATTGAGAATTATAGATGTGAAGGGTACTACGTTCAAAAAACAGCTTCAAGCATCATAATATTGTCCAAAATAATTTCTGGAACTGCCTTTGTTATTTCAAAATTTCATTCACCAAGATGTAATATTTTTCAGGTAATTTAATGTTCCCATTAGAGCATCACACCGGTAATTTATACAAAGTTCAATTACAGAATCAATATTTCAATTGATTAATATTTCGGAAATGGATTTTAAACTCGATGACGAGTATCATCTGGACTACCTACATGTTAAATTTCACCTAGATGTAATAGTTGCGGAGAAAACTTGTCCCAATTGGAGCATGAAAGCTCTTTTGGTACTAAGTTCAATTTCGGATTCAAGGGCCATAACTCCGTAAAATATAATATTTCGGAAATGGTTTTCGAGCTCGATAAAAAGAATGATCATGGGTACTCACAACCAAAATTTCATTCATCTAGGTTGAACAGTATCCGAGAAAACTTGTCCCCATTGAACACAATAAAACTAAGTCCAAAAAGTGACCTTTCCGTGGAAATTTAAATGAAAATTGTCTGTGCGCGATCGGAAGTCCATGGTTAACAACTGTACAAAGTTTGGTTGATTTACCTTTGACGGTTTTTGAGAAACTTGACCGGACGGACGGGCGGAACGGACGGACGGACGGAATGACTGCTATATATCCCCGGGGGTATAATGACACAATTTATAACATTTAGCAAATGTGACCCAAAACAACACAATGGATGTACCTTTTAAACTGAGCAATGCCATCCCCTCCCCCAAGCTTAATTTGGGATTCTGCGAATGTGGATGCATAAGAGCAAACTATGAAAAATGACCGAACGATTTATACTTATATGACTTGTACGTGGAAGATACTACAGTTTAAAATTTATACGACAGCATTAAACCAGTGTAATATCGCTGCAAGTATGACGTCACAATATTGTACAGTTGTGATCTAACAATGTTGGTCCAACCATCACAATGGTACATGCCCCGTGGCATGGTAGTTTCAGCTCGCAGTCGGCCATTTCGCTTGATTTATGTGGGCTACGAATAAGACGAATACTTAACTACACGTACCTTCCATTCAATGCCATTTTTATCAAACTCGTGAATGATTTCGCTCATTTAATATGAAATCTTCACTCGTTTAGTTTAGTATCCTCTATAGATGATATATAGTGCCTTGTTTATCATTCATGAGAAGGCATTAACTTAACACTATTTGAATCCAAGTGGCGAAGATCACATACATTTGACACACATTTTGCTGACAAAGGTGTATAGTGTGTTTCCTCCATTCCTGACAGATAATAGGTCAGCGTCAGAGTATAAGGGGATCAATTTTCGTTTCTAATTTCTAACTGTTAACCAATTTCGATAAAAAAAATACGGATATATAGGTTTTCATTGAACTGGTACTATCTTAACAATTTATGATTTATTTGAATTAAAAAAATAGTTAACAAATAAATGTATTTTTTCGATTGCAGTCTAAATTAAAATGAAATCGTACTCATGCACGAATATCAACACCTGCTATCTTTTATTGTTTGGAAATTTATAAACGCATATATTCAACTTTAGTATCTTGACACATAAATGAGTTTTGTAACAGTTTACATACTGTGCTATGTTATAAACATTGTTAACACGTGTATCAACTCATTTCCCTTTCCAATAAATCTTCCACGAGCATGTTTAATGTGTTTACAACAGATACTATTAACTAACATGGGGAAATGTAATATAAAATACATTGGTCAATGAGATATATAGGAAAGACGTAATTCAAGTTGGAGGTATCTACTACAAATCTGAAAATATTCTACCCAATATGGTAGCCTAAAGAACGCAACATCATATAAGAAACATAACATCATTCTATTGTTTATGAAATAATGTCATAATGACAAAATGATACTTTGTCTAAGGCTATCGCATGAAAACCTGGAAATCAAGTTAGTTTGCTGTCGTAGGTAAATAAATAAATAGTTACGTTCGCAAACAATGGGCCATATTGTTAAGTTTGAAAAGAAGGAAATAAAAGACAAACGTAGAAATAGAAAGGAAAACATTTACCTGCAAGTGCGAAGACCAATGTCAACCGTCCCATGACTACTCAAAGAAAGCTGACAAATACGAATCTTCGAACTTGTCACTTGGCTTTAAAGAAGAGCAGGTAGTAATTTGACCTGGATTTTGTTATCAGGTTTATAATCTATCAATATATATATATATATCACCTGTTTTTTATGAGACGCTACACGATGTGGTTTTTGATTTAATTGTTTATTCTTAATAATTGCAGAATTAGTCTTTTAAAAAAAAGGAATGAGAGTCAGAATAAAAAAGTGGACTGTATTATAAGCTTTTTGGCGCTGTATCCATTGCATTATAATCATATGATGCAAAGTTAGTATGTTATAGCACATTAATGAAAAGGGATTCGGAAATTTATAGTTTAAATCACATCATTCAAGACTTCTTTGATTGGCTGTATGAACAAACGATAGGCATCTGAATATTGGTGCCGTTCGACTGAGAGACCTCGGTCCAAAGTTCTTAGCCAATTTAGGAAGATGGACTTACTGATGATGATATTAACACTCATTCTTAATGGCGAGTTCGGGACACATGGACTACGCCCTTTTGCTTTCTCATGCATTCTTTATGACTTGAACATCCCGTATCAAGTAACTTTATATTGCCGAGACGCCCACATCTATTGACAATATCAATCATTTGTGAACACTTCACATTTTGAAATTACTGAGAGCTTATAACCGATGTAGCCACTAAACACTGTGTTGATATGATTATTATGCAACTGTTGTATTCGCACAGTCCCTTTAATATCCACCATGTTGAATTGGTATTTAACAATGTTAAGTTAAAAATTGATATACATTCTCTAGTCCTGGAGGGAAAGTTGAGAAAAACTAGTCCACACCATGTTTACTCGAGTTTCTCCAAGACATGAGACTAGTTAGACTACCAAGACTTTTTACTGGTCTTCAAGTATATAGCTTTTCACATGTAACATCCATCATGAGGTATCATCATCATTGTGGTAACATATTAAACATGCTGACTACTTAACCAGGACTATGCCCCTTTATTAAATATAGTTTCAGAAAGTAGCACTAGGTTGTTATAGCACAGATCTTGTTTGAATGTATGACTGTGCAAGGGAGCACACCAGAGCGTTGATCATAATACACAGCGCTTAAAGGTACATCCATTGTGTTTCATAAAATTTTATTTGGTTTTAATACGCTCCAACTCACCACATGTGCTGTCTACAATACAAATTAATTCACTCAGCTTGCATATTTATCCAAAATCACCAATTATATCATAATTACTAGTTTCCAATTAAAATTGAGTAACATCATTATGCATGTGTAGAAACCGAAACTACACGTCCCATTGACATGCACAGTAGTTATATGACCCATTAAACATTATCACACCAAATTTGTCATTTTGTCTGTTATAAATAAGATTCTAAAATTACGTTTGACTCATTGACGCGCGCCACACGCTCTGCATTGTCCGGTTTTCGATCAGAAATCACTACTTTTACCTTCATATCGTCAATACGTTAAATTTACCATCATTACAATAGTGGTTTTCGGTAAAAGTCGGTACTTCTCGATAAAGTAACACCATTTATAACGTTTGCAATATGTGACCCCAACAAAACAATGGATGTACCTTTAAGATAGACGTCTCTTCCTTTCTGCTAAGCGGAGCCACAAGAAGTGATAACATGTCAAATATGCCTCCTTTCTATGCACACATTGTGTTAAAACGGCCTTCTATGTATGAAAGCTCCATAGTCCCAATTCTTGTTAATTGGAAAGGAACCAAACATATCGTCAGATAATCTTCGCAAATCTAATGGACTCTTTTTCTTTTTAAAAATTCAAAGACATGTTATGCTATAGTGATGGCAAGTGAAGTTTGAAACCAAACGTGTAACACACATAGTACCCTCAAATGTAAAATGAACGTCTCCACAGTCCACACAAAGTAAAAGATATTTCAAACCACGAGGGATCAATGACTGAAACTGAGTTACATCATGTCTTCAGAAGTCAACTAAACTAAATTTGAAATTATCTGTTGACATTTCCGAGAAACATACGTTTTAAGAATGGTCGTTTTCGAAACTCCTCAACAAGATGGGATAGGATAGTCCAAAAACTATTTTGACTTATGATTAGCTCAAGTAAACAGCAAATCGAAGTCAAAGCAGGTTATTTATGTCGATAACATATTTTATTAATTAAATTTCAAATTTAATACATTTTTAGCTTAAATACCAAACAATTTCACTACCCCATGCTACATAAAAATTAAAATATCATACGCTGATGTATGAAATTGTTAGTGTTAATTTACTCCATCCTATACATTAAAAATGTACTTTTTTCCGACAGCAGGTGTTATACTCTCTGTAAAATAAGGGACGTTTTCAACGTTAACATAGCACTTTACAACATAAAATATTGTCACTATGTAGCATTTCAGACAGTTGAGTTCACTGATACATTCGTTGTTCTTCATATAATAAAGTGTGTTATCTTAACCTATCTTTGAAAACAGAACATGGAATAAAGTACATGTATGTGAAAAAACCCAACCCAAAATCAATGAAATGATAACATTTTGGGGTCAAATTGGCAGCTGGAACCATTCTCAGAACGCACGTGAGATAAATTCAAAGAAGAGTGCTCTGTCAGTACAACAGTCCCCGCCGTTTGTCTTGTTAATGCGCAATTTATTATCTACATAAGCAATTCAAATATTAAGAGAACTTCAAAAGATCAGATCTTATAATTTAAATCAGCATTTAAATAGCCATGTATAGTATTTATGTGTTTCAAATACAACATATTTTTGGAAAATATACCTATGATATCAAACGCTAGAAACATAGTTTATCTATAACATGACATGATATGACATGACAATAGAATCTGACGTCATATAAACAGAATTCACTTTGTTTCATAAAACGTACTACACAGCAACAAGCGTTTCGAGGTACAGTCTTGACAAGTATACAAGTCGCCATAGCAAGCAACCCACGCTTTTCTCCTGCAAATTATTCTTTTCCCACATTACTGAGTGTAACGATTGCTTTATCATTTTGATACTAAAAAATCCGATGAATAAAACAATTATTGACATTTTAAATGTTAAATGATATTTGTATTGGGATAATACCACAAAAATATGACAAATATTTAGAGAATAACCAACGAGGTACGAGTGGTTACGGGAAATATGCACTCCTCGAAATGATGTTCAGTCGCTCGCCAAGGCTCGCGACTGTGAGTCCCGTAATCACTCGTACCTCGTTGGTTATTCATGTGTTACCCATTACATTCAATTAAATACACATTTACGAACGACAAACGTTTCTTTTTTTTAGACTGTAGTAAGTGACATTAATCAGCTGATTTGTATTCATGCGGTGTGACACCGAACATTGGTCAAACACTATACAAAATCATTCTTTAATAAAACGACGAGAAACTAATATATTATTAGTCTGTTTGTATTATCCAAAACAAAGTTGTCATATATGACCCACATTTACATTATAAATACGTGTACGATACAACCTGAACTTAATTTAATAAGCACATCATGATGCCATAGTACCCACAGTATGAATGACTACAACGTGTGTGAGTGACTGAACAGCATAGCATTGCAGCGAAAATTGAAAAAAACCTGTCAATTTTTTAAAACGACAACGGTTAAAAGTAGTAATGCCCACAAGAAGAATCTACAACGAATGCATAGAATCAAATTTGTATACCAAGAGGGTTAACCAGTCTGAAGTTTGATCAATATTTCGTCTCGGGTATGTGGATTCGTTCACGTCATGTCGGCCGTAGATCCACAACAAAGAACGATAACTCTAATCGGACGTTTACTGACGGTGAATTCGATGGAGATTACGATAACAACAACAAAACATTGGACCCAGCAAGTGTGTACCTAGGGAAATATTTATTGTAATGGATGCCGAATGCAGATACACTGCGTGCAAAGGGACGCCCTTGTGAAAGATTCTTTCGATCGTGGCGTGATTGAACTTCAGACTGCAGTCCCGATGTCAAACGACAGGTTTGATCTCATTCTGCACGCTTGTTCTGATTCCGAAACAATGATAATAGTGCATAGATTGTCCAATATTTTCTGATGTTGTCTCCCGTTGATGGTTAGGTAGTACTCATATTTATGGATTGAACATTCTCGTGTACGGAACTGTTCATGTTTTACTCTGTTGGCAGCAATTTTGGTTTACAAACAACGACAACGCTAAGCCGTTGAAATCATTAATAATTATCGTCAATAACGTTTCAATTAAAGTAGTAATGTAGATATGTAGATAAATATTAAATATATTATAATTTCGAATACAGAACATGTAATAAACTAAATATTGTTATATTCTTGATCTCAGTTTTTATTTTTAAAATCGAGATGTGTGGCCGAGTTCGGCGCGTTCTATTTATCAATGAAACAAGAAAGTAGTACCATCAACCAATCGTCGTGTCATTCTCTGTCTACTGACCAATCAGCGTCGAGAATCACTAAAGAGCAAATGTGCAAATATCACACAAATAATCACCTGTGTATCCTAACCCGTATTGGTAATATATTATGTTTATATTCTCATTGATTATGAAATTTAAGTAAATTATTACTATAAAATATATATATATATATTTAGAGGTTATAACATGTCATTTTTCATACCATACCTCATATCAGCCCGAGACCCCCATATCAGCCCGAGGGCCGCAGGCCAGAGGGCTGATATGGTCGAGGGCTGTTATGGGGTGTGGTATGAAAAAGACATGTTGTAACCTTTTTATCATATATCATACTTTTTTCTGAAAATGACAAAATATTTACATAAATATTGAGAATTTGATGTTTCCATGCGAAAATTTATAATTTGGGGGTGAGAAGATGAAATACCATCTATACCTCCATTATGTTTTTTTTTAAAATTATGTTAGCCGTGCCTCTTAGTCAACTTTCAAATTTATAGTATTTTTAATTAAATAAGTGAAAAGCGTCAACAACATCCTTGTTTGGAGGCTACTCTGAAATGAACTAGTTATTCTGACTGTTTCGCTTGTGACGTTACTCTGTGTTAGCGTGTCTGTCAGCAAAGGGAGATCACTCTGACCTAACGTTACCCGGGTTGATATTGATATGGATTTGCGGACCGGGCTGATATGGCTGATATGGATTTTCGGACCGGGCAGCGATATGGGTGCGGTGTCCTAACCTCTATCGCACATGCAAAACATCCCATATCTTTGATAGATATATGATAAATATATATATATATATATATATATATATATATATCGATTTATTTAAGTATTAATACACTTTATTTGCCCTTCGTGTATGTGTTTACAGTGTGTGAATTAGACCACAATGCTTTGCATTTGAAAATAATAGACTTGATCTATATTTGGCCTTGAAAACAACTTTACTTATTCGTTTGATTTCTCTGCTAATGCTGTGTTGAACAAATCTGCAAAAACTCAAGCATATATATGTCACTGAGATAGATGTTTTTGCAATTTCCTGGTATGTTTATCCACCATACTCGATGGCTCTTTAACATGTGATGGCATTTGATCAACTTATTAAATAACCTGTATGATCTGACCATATATGACAATAGATACACATGTCAAATCGTGTATCACAGATCTATCAGAAATTATGGCGTGATTAATACATGGTTAATTGTGACAAGACTCCCCCTATGCGTTTATAGGGCCCTTTGAACATAAATACAGTTACTGATAAAATAAATAAAATTCTGACAAGGTAATGGTTAAGGTCTTTTAATTTATCAATTAAACGTTCATGCTGTTAAACGTTTGCATATCACATGGAGCTACGGCTTCACATTGTTTGCTGGATTGTTGCCGAAGGTTTCAGCTTCGGTGAAGACTTCATCAGTTACTTTGAGCAGAGAAGAGAAGGCATCAGCGACTGCTGATGCGGCTGAAATAAAGGATAAAAGAGATCATTTACCAAGTGTGTTTCCGTATCATAAATATCATATATTTGGAATATAAATGGTATTGCAAAACACAACGGCACAATGTACATTTTAGTTGTGAACTGCTTCGACATAACAGCAAATTAAGTATTCTAAAAAACATAACCTTTTAACATAATATCGACAACAGATTCCGCGTATTGGTTAATCAGTTCATAATTAAAAGTCGTAAATCACTTGGTTACGTAGAAAGGAAGTAAGTCTAGTTGTAAACTTTTGAAAAAACTGTATCGCTAGGCTCAACCGGCTTGCTGAATACCAGTATCTCTCAGACTAAATGGTAATTTGGTGATAGGGTTGTTTCCTTTTTTATGTCACTACATACCATAGATGTACTTTAAATGTCTGTTCATCACTTAAAAATCTTATAAATAGTTATTTTGATCTGTACTAGATGGTAGACAACAAGTTAAGGTGCTGCATGTTGTTGATCAATTGTGCTTTGAAGTATTGTTTGATTTTGAAAACATTATTACCATGATAAGAGGAAATAAAGAGCCACAGAAAATAGTGGGTCATCAAAAAGTATTCATATATGTTCAGATCAATTCTATAGAATATAGAGTACTTGATAATCAATGAGGCAACGACCAAACTCAAAGTAATTTACAATAATGCGGTTTCCTGATTTCAAACAACTTCCCAATGCAAGGCATAACTCTTGCCAGTCTCCATTACTGGCTGATTTAGGCCTTGCAGTATTTCCTTAAGAAATATGTGTTTAGAAATCCAGGCCCGCTATGCATTTCCAGTGCAGCGATTCACTGCCTCGACACAAGAAAGCAAGGGGAATACCGCAAGGGTTAAATCAGCCAGTAATGCAGACTGGCAAGAGTTATGCCTTGCGTTTGGAAGTTGGATTTCAAAGGGGTGACATTCAATACTTTTTTTTACCATGACCATGAAATTTTGGTTGACAGATATTTCAACAACATCATGGATATATCGAAAATCGGTAAAGGAAATTGAATCAACGTTTCACCTTTTCTGTTATCATGCTCAGCCAGAATCTGCGGATACTTTGTCTTGATGTCGTTGAGGAAATGCACGGAGTCAGGGTTGGGGGACGGACTCTTGTGGATGTCAGTGATCATAGTTGTCGGGAAATTGGTTGTGTCGGCCTTCATGATTAACGTTAATATACCTTGATAGTCAACTGGTTCCTGGTCAAGCATTTTCTTAGCCTGTTTTAGTATTTTTTGATTATCGCCAAAAGTGTAAGCAAGTTTGAGGACATTCTGGTAGGCAAAGTTGGATACTTCTGAAACTGTGTACTTGTCGTTCTTTAGTTTGATCAGGTTTCCATCGATTTTTCTGCCGGCAAAGATTTCCATGGCTTTCTGTAAAGCGGCATGATTAGTATATCCTCCTGTTTTCAAAATAGCTTCCATTGCCATCCACTTAGGATTATTGTTTATAATTATGTTCAATGCTTTTTCAATGTTTTCTGACTTTGTTGTGACCATTTTGAAGACATCGGTCAAGCTCGGAATTTTGCCAGCCACTATTGTACTCAAAACCTTAATCTCTGGATTTGTCTTGGCTGCTTGTCGAATCATAGCTTTAAAAAAAGGACTGAAGTTGACAATGTCCCGCATCTCATTCAATCCTGTACGCAAAAAAGGACCCATGTTAAAAACGTCTTTGACTGTGATATGTCCCTGTAAGATGTTCAAGAAGCTGGTTAGACTTGAAGTGGTATCTTGTCCTGTACCTGACACAACGGAAGTGGATGCATCACTGGGCAATATGCACAGAGTGACTGAAACAAACAAAATAAACACCCTCTACAGTCATCAAAGTCCCTATAATCAAGTGTATGTGTAAATTTCATGTTTCGTTTTTTCGTTTGACAAAAAATAAACATTTCACATACGAATGTTTCGATGTTATGAACATTAAAGGGACTGTAGCACGTTTTTGCCAATTTAAAAATATAATTTCCCATTCATAATGATAGTTTGTATCATTTATATTAACTTTAGAGGGTAAAACATCTTATTACACAAACCAATTATCCGTAGTGGTAATAACGGTGTTGAATAAAGCAAAAATTGCATGGCGGCCATTTCAATTTTATTATTTGAAAGTGAAAGTGAAGGGTGTTTTACTGTTGTTATTTTTATAAAATTAATAATTTCATCGAATTATTTGAGCGAAAAAACTTCCCTTTAAGGGACTTCCGGTATGTGGTTATTCGCTAAATTTCAGGATTCCTATAATCTACCTCAAACGTTACTGAAAAACAATGTGTAACATCATCCGATCCACACGATTGGAACAGAAAATAAGGGAAATACATGTATGTTTTTCTTACAACAGATCTGTACAAAATTCAAAATGTGCCTTAACTGTAAATATTGACCGTTTAAATTTCAGTACATTCCTTTTTCATAAAACTAACTTATTTAGATGGTGTATTTGGTATATACTAATTGCCCACAACGTGTCAAGAGATAGCTCATACATGTAACCACTGTCTCTATGTATTTGAAGCTATTCAATCCCTTTGGTAAGTAGAAACTGAACCCTGAAGTGTTCTTTTGGATGTAGTGAAACTATATATTGTACCAAACTGTGATTCAAATATCGTGTTACAGCAATAAACACGTGTAAAGATGGATCATGCATGTTGTGCACTGCTGCTCGCAGCTAGCAACCGTACATCATCCATCTAAAGAAAAACGTCCATTACCGATAAATTGAAGAACTTAATTCATGCTTTCCGGGGCGGGATAGCGCAGTGGTTAGCGCGTTCGGCCTCGGATCAAGAGGTCCGGGGTTCGAATCCCGCCAGCGGCACGGCAACATTGTCTGCAGTAGAGAACTTATAAGGCTTGGGTGCAATGCTACACTGAATTTCAGCGCGGTTCGCTAGTTCCAGCATGCATCCAGCAGGTAATAATAACGTCAAAGCTTAACACAATGAAGGTCAGTGACGTACCACCTTTTCTAATTGTTTAGGGGGCGGGATAGCGCAGTGGTCAGCGTTCGGCTTCGGATCAAGAGGTCCGGGGTTCGAATCCCGCCAGGGGCACGGCAACTTTGTCTGCAGTAGAGAACTGTTCTACACGCAGTAAGGTTTGGGTGCAATGTTACACTGAATTTCAGCGTAGTACCACCCATGGTTCGCTAGTTCCAGCCGATGCATAGCCACATGGCGTTGCGGACTTTATCCCTGCCATAATACTAGCAGCCACGATATAAGTGAAATACTCTTGAAAGCGGCGTTAAGCCCCAACTCACTCACTCACTCCGTTATGAATAGCATTACGAAAAGCACAATATGCAAAACAATCCACATTAATAATGCAATATATTCACAATATTTCTTTATATTTCTATATAAACAAGAGCACAGCACCGACCGTAACGAAGATGAGATATGTATAATCCCTTGTGTCTTCATTATGTTATGGTTCACCTGACAACCAGTTAACATGTTTTACATGCCTGCCAGTACAGAACAGTCAAATAGAGCACCTTTCAGAGTGACTTACAAATTACGTTAAAGGAAATATTGATTTGTAATGAAAATAATTTTGTTGTTAGGATTCAATAGTAAAGGATAAATTGAAAATAATTCTTACAACAAAATATATTCTTTCCAGATGCAATTTTAAGAAAATCAAATCAAATCTGAAACCTTTTCAACATGAAATACTTACATGTATATATTATCAAACAGCCAAATTGATAAAATACAGCAATCTTCCTAGCAATAGATAATTGATTGATAGATAATTGCAAAACGGAAGAGTCTGTGTAAACCAATCTGCAAATATTCCTCTTTAAATGTACGATTGCCAAATATAGAACGCACCGCCATAGAAAAAACGTGACGTAATTGCGTGACGTCACAATGACAAAGTGGTACTATACATAGGATTCTATGCTATGAAAACCAAGCAGAAATTTGTCGTCCTCTGTTTAATATTCCTTAGGTAAAGTTCGCAAACAATAGCAAATAATATTTAGTTTGAGAAAAAGGCAAACCAATATGAAGAAGACCATTTACCTGCAAGAACAATGCACAATGTCAGACGTCCCATGACAACGCAAAGAGAGCTTACAAATAAATTTCTCAGAACATTTCACTTGATTTTTATAGAGGAACAGGTGGTATTTTGGTCTGGTTATTTATCAGATAAGTTCGGGATACAAAGGTAACGCCCCTTTGCTATGTTAAAGCAGGGACATTATATACAGGGACAAGCAACTTCTGCTCGTTACATGATCATTTCTACTGAGCGATCCAATTAGACCTCTCCTCGTCGCGCTTCAACGCACAAGCGACTTGTTGCTTGCGTTAGCGCTTGTTTGTTATCGCACTGTATTGTTGTAACCAGTTGGTGTTTCCGAGTCTTGCCGACTCGCCCGTGCATCAATCGGCAATCTTCGTAAAGTCAAGAAACATAAAAGTAACTCCCTTTGAAACTGTAACAACATCGGAAGTGTCTATCTCCAAGCAGATGAATGATTACGTGAATCAAATGAAATAGAATTGGTAATAAAGAAATTATTATACTCAAAGGTGTGCTATATATGATTGTTACAAAATTACGAAAATGCACATTTTTTTGTAAATGTGATATGACATAGAATATATATACAATGTTAGGTTACCTAGTGCTTTGGAATACTTGATGTTATACACATGTATTATTCTATTATTTTTTAAGTTGATTACTGTTTATTGATCTTAAGAAAAAAATAAATAAAACATGAACTTATATAAAAAAAAGAAGTAATTATTTATTATTTATGCTGATGCTACAACATGACAGAAAGGCCATTCATCAAGGAGTTCGTTTCAAATTTATTTTCCCCTTCGAACCGGTACATTCTACATGAATGTAGGAAAGACAGTACAAGGGGAACAGAAACATATCCTCCATGTTCTGTGCAGACAAGATGGCGAACTGACTCGCTATTTTAACTACAAAGTACGAGCGTATTACATGCTGACTACATTCCCCTAAAATAACAGTTTGACACAAACGCATAAAAAAAAACCATTCATCTTTCGCAAAATTGATATTTTAGAATTTATCCCCTTAGGTAAAAGTAAAAGTTTTCATTTTTCCTCGAACCATTCTAAATATCATATCTCATCTGTTCAGACAAGATGGCGGACTGACTCGCCATTTTAACTGCAAAGTACGAGCGTATTACATGCTGGCTTCTTTCCCCTAAAATACCAGCTTGACGCAGATACATCAGAAAACTATTCATCTTTCGCTAACTTAATATTTAAGAATTTATTGTCTTAGGTAAAAGTAAAAGTTTTGGACTCCCCTCGAACCATTACACATATCATTGACGCTCCTTACAGACAAGATGGCGGACTGACTCGCTATTTCAACTGCAAAGTACGAGCGTATTACATGCTGGCTTCTTTCCCCTAAAATACCAGCTTGACGCAGTTACATCCGAAAACTATTCATCTTTCGCTAACTTAATATTTCAGAATTTATTGTCTTAGGTAAAAGTTTTGGACTCCCCTTGAACCATTACCAATATCATTGACGCTCCTTACAAACAAGATGGCGGACTGACTCGCTATTTTAACTGCAAAGTACGAGCGTATTACATGTTGGCTTCTTTCCCCTAAAATACCAGCTTGACGCAGTTACATCCGAAAACTATTCATCTTTCGCTAACTTAATATTTTAGAATCTATTGTCTTAGGTAAAAGTAAAAGTTTTGGACTCCCCTCGAACCATTACACATATCATTGACGCTCCTTACAGACGAGATTGCGGACTGACTCGCTATTTCAACTGCAAAGTACGAGCGTATTACATGCTGGCTTCTTTCCCCTAAAATACCAGCTTGACGCAGTTACATCCGAAAACTATTCATCTTTCGCTAACTTAATATTTCAGAATTTATTGTCTTAGGTAAAAGTTTTGGACTCCCCTTGAACCATTACCAATATCATTGACGCTCCTTACAAACAAGATGGCGGACTGACTCGCTATTTTAACTGCAAAGTACGAGCGTATTACATGTTGGCTTCTTTCCCCTAAAATACCAGCTTGACGCAGTTACATCCGAAAACTATTCATCTTTCGCTAACTTAATATTTTAGAATCTATTGTCTTAGGTAAAAGTAAAAGTTTTGGACTCCCCTCGAACCATTACACATATCATTGACGCTCCTTACAGACGAGATTGCGGACTGACTCGCTATTTCAACTGCAAAGTACGAGCGTATTACATGCTGGCTTCTTTCCCCTAAAATACCAGCTTGACGCAGTTACATCCGAAAACTATTCATCTTTCGCTAACTTAATATTTTAGAATCTATTGTCTTAGGTAAAAGTAAAAGTTTTGGATTCCGCTTGTCTTGAACTGTCAACTGTCACTATTGTTTATATAGTGATTAACTGGATATACTAGTGTGCTACGCCAGTTATTAGCGCAATGCAGGCGCCAAGTCAAGATGTGCGTTGGACCATGACGAGGTGAGCTCCGCGAGCTAATTGCTTAGTTGCTAGTCCCTCTATATAAGGTCCTTGGTTAAAGGGGCAGTAGCACGTTTTTTTGCAAAAAATAGTTTTTCAAAATTCCCTTTTATAATGATAGTTAATGTCATTTATATTTATTTTAGAGGGTAAAACATCGATATCTTATTACACAGACCAATTATTTGTAGTGGTAAAACTATATTGCGTATAAAGCAAAAATTGCATGGCGGTCATTTTATTGTGAACACAATTTATTATTTTGTATTACAAAAACGATTCCCATGGCATTATCGAAACATGTACACTCATTTTAAACTTGATTCTCAGAAGAGAGAAAGATGTTTTACTATTGGTGAAATTATTTTTCAACTACATTTCATCAACTTATTTGAGCGAAAAAACGTGCTACTGCCCCTTTAAGCTACATGAGGCGAACATGCAGTGCACTGTCGATTGGCCAGGGTTCATTTATATTGTCAAGATGCCCACATTTATTTAAAAGTTCAAGTATTTGTGAAAACTTCACATTTTGAAATTCGCGAGAGCTTATAACCTATGTAGCCACTAGACGGGAGTTAATATGTTTATTATGTAACTGTATTCGGATATTCCCTTTGATATCCGCCATGTTGTATTTATATTTAACAATGTTTAGTTAAAATAGTCCCTAGTCTTGGGGAGAAACTCGAGAAAACTTGTCCACTACATGTTTACTCGAGTTTCTCCTGATACTACAGACAAGACAAGAGACTAACTACACTATCAATACTTTCTATCTGCACTTCCTTCAAGTCATATGTATAACGCCTTTCACGTGTAACATCCACCGAGGGGTAACCTCATGGTAACAGATGCTATATATAGTGTTGTATTTAGGATTTGTCTCTTTGACAACAGTGGGCCACTAGTTCTCCTACAGTAGGTCGTTATTTGTGTTCCTATTAACATCACAGGCATATCCCGATTTGTCATATAGGTCTACTTTATGGAGGTAATGTTAAAAACTATTTGATGCTGATATATACATTAGCAATCACTTACTTTTTCGTCCATTTACATTTTGAGGATGATATGATTCTACTTATAAACTACTAGGCAAAAGAAAGTACAATCGGGCAAAAGAAAGTACACTCGGTTGGTTTCAATTAACCAAATATGTTAAAGAAATAAGATGCATTTGCTTATGGCACGACAAACTAACACTATCTGCAGTAGTGAAGTAATGTGTGACTGGTTAATTCTGAGTTACAATGTCGACTTACAGTTGTGGTTTATCCAACTTATTTTTGGAAGAATTTTGAAATTAATTATTTCATTTTAAAAAAAACAACAAAACAAACAAAACAAACAAAACATGAAGAAGTATTCTTTGTCTGATAACTAAACGCCTGCACTTTTCAGTTGTAGAGTACGATGTCGAAAACTTCGTACATAAGATAAAATCAACACAGGTGGATACTTTCTATTTCTATAAATAGTATTTTGGGATTTGGTAGAGACGGGACAAAGAGAACGTTGATAGCAGGAATGATTTAATGACAGTATTCGTTCACTGCGGGTAGGAGTGGGAGCTAACCATGTTCGATCTGAGAAAGTTTTTTTTATTTCAGTTTATTTCAACCATTTCATCTAAATCAATATCAACATGTTTGCCAAGAAGAGTAAAATAGAAATAAAAATTCCATTATTTGCACATCTTATATCGCATCTCTTTTTAAATCTATCAAAAGTGTCGTTTTATACGTTGACCACAATCCTGTAAAAGGGGCAAATATCTAAAGTATAAACAAATAAAGTGTAAACAAAAGAACCACCCGGACAACAAAACTTGAAACTTCTTGAGGCTATGAACATCCAAAGGATATGTCCCTATCTCAACAGGGACGAACGGTATTTCATTCCCAGTGCCAACCACCATTTGTTAAAGTAATTCTTACGTTATTATATTTATTATCATTTTATCATATTATTCTCTACTATTCTATACTGGCAACCAATCAATTTTCTCCATCTTGTACATAAGCTTTGTTCATCGATCATATTTATTGTATAAACAACTCATGTAAATGTAGATTTAATTCATCCAAATGTCTTCCTACATAGAATAAATACGTTGTTATCAATAGCACGTGTACTCATTTTCCTTTCAATTCACTGACATATTCAATATTTTTTATATAACAAAATGTGTTATCTGAACCTTGATATCATTTTTGGGTCAAATTGGCAGATGGCACCATTCTCATGACTCATATAAGATCAAAACAAACAATCAGAAACAGATGAAACTACAATACAATATCAATTTCTTCTTAAGATATGCACACCTCATAGAATCAAATTGAAAATCTCATATTTTATAAGTGACGTTAGTATGAATCTTCAAAATGTAAAAGTTTACAAGCATTCTACAACTGTATCGGCATTTTCCTTTACTTAGAAATCATTGTGATTTTAGTTATATCTTAAAAAGAGCCTAGTTTATTCTTGTGCGTCTGTAAGGTACTTCAGTTAAAGTAAGAAACTGCAGTAACTGCATTTTGGTATATTTAAACATCTGGTACAGAGACGTAGTAACAAGTAAATCGTCCATAATAATAATAATTGCATACTTATAATTTCCACACCCTAAGGTATGCTCAAAGCGCTACAATTATTACCCTGAAGGAATTGTACTTTCAGAGCTGCTACTAAGCGCTTCATCAGTACTTCCCGTATTCAGGTACCCATTTGTACAGCTGGGTAGGCTGAGTGCAATGTGGATTAAGTGCCTAGCCCAAGGACATCTTGGAATCTTATTTGATAAGTTGAGTTGATAATGCTTAATAGGTCATATAACTACTGTGCATGTAAAAGTGGACGTGCAGTTTCGGTTTCTGCACATACATAATGATGTTACTCAATTTTAATTGGAAACTAGTAATTATGATATATTTGACGATTGGGGATAAATATGCAAGTTGAGTGAAATTATTTGTATTGTAGACAGCACATATGGTTAGTTGGAACGTACTAAAGCCAAATACAATTTTATGAAACACAATGGATGCACCTTTAAATATTTCCCTACAATTTGACATTGATACGTGCCAAGACACCATTCAACTCATCTCACTCGACCTGCATATTAATCCAAAAATGCCAAAAATAGGGTAATTAAATTGTTTCCTGTCGGCTTTATCGAAGATTAAAATAATACAAATTGGTAAAACGAGGGAGGCCAAAATGGCTCTATTGAAATTGTAAACAAACAATACAGTTGATTTGAGGAGAGGCCAATGGTTGCTGTGGGTGAAGATGTTGAGTGGTGATTGGAACTGAAAGATGTTCATTGGTTGAGACTCCTCGGATAATTTGCTCCGACAGGAGTGGATCGATTGTGGGGATACTTGGATTTGGTTTGGTGTCTCTCGGATTATTTCCTCCGATAGGAGATAGAAGTTCTTGATAAGTGAATCCCAAGAACACGATAGGAAGATGCCTTGATCGTGGTTTATTGCAAAGCTGTTCCCTTCGAATGTCAATCGCTTCTGCAGTGCTTGTTCCTCTGCAGTTGGCTTTAAGTAGTTGCTTGAGGGGCTTGCTGCTGGTGATTATTACATCTATGCTGGCTTTGTTCTTGATGAGGCGGGTGATATTGTGGCTGAGGGAGCTGATGTAGGGAATTGTGACCCGGATTGACGATGGCTCTGGCTTGTGGGTGTTATCTCCGATGGTGAGGGTTATATTGTTAGTCTTGATGACAAGGCCTGCAGGATATCCTCTGTGGTTGGTGCAGTTTGTTGATGAAGCTGTCTTTGGTTGAGCGATTCAGTGGAAGGTGCAGTTTGTTGATGAAGCTGTCTGTCGTTGAACCCCTCTGTGGTTGGTGCAGTCTGTTCATGACGCTGTCTGTGGTTGAACCCATCTGTGGTTGGTGCAGTTTGATGATGACGCTGTCTGTCGTTGAACCCCTCTGTGGATGATCCAGGTTGATGATGAAGATGTCTGTGCATGAACGTCTCTGTGCATGAACGCCTCTGTGCATGAACATCTCTGTGCATGAACGTCTCTGTGCATGAACGTCTCTGTGCATGAACGTCTCTGTGCATAAACGTCTCTGTGCATGAACGTCTCTGTGCATGAACGCCTCTGTGCATGAACGTCTCTGTGCATGAACGTCTCTGTGCATGAACGTCTCTGTGTATGAACCTCTCTGTGCATGAACGTCTTTTCCATGAACGTCTCTCTCCATGAACGTCTCTGTGCATGGTGCAATGATGAAGAACTGTTTGACGTTGATTCTGGACCTTAAACAAACTCATGTGTAAAAGAAACGCCGCTGTACACAATACACGATATTCAATCTGCGAACGATACTACGACTGATACCGAGTTATATAATGTCTTTAGAGGCCAACTAAATAAAATTTACACTTCAAAACGCCATTTGTTCATATTTCCGAGAAACAGGCGTTTTAAGAAATCGTCGTAATTGAATCTCTAGATTTAAACTAGAAAAGGGCTTCTTGGTAGTAATGATGCGTCATCAAATTTAAGTCCAAGTATGTAATCTTTGTCGAAAACATCATTTATGTATTACATTCCTACATCTAATGAACGCTTAACTTATAGACACACATTCTGGTCACATACCACTTTAAAAAAGCGATTTCAGCACCTTAAGTGTATTTGAATTGACATAAAGATAAAATGATTATATTCTGATGTATGAAATTGTGCGTACTTATTTACTAAACATTACCTTATAGAATACATTTACTATCTGCTTTCTCAGACATAAGCATTTCATAAAAATGTGAAGACGTTCCTACTGCACGTGAGAATATTTCCAATAACACCGAAAGTATTTTTCAATTGATACATGCATCTGTTTGATAATTGATTTACATGTATGTAAATGATGCTTATGTATCGTTGTTAATTACTTTAGAGAAACATACTTAAACATATAAGAATAACAAAATGTCGAAATACCACCAAAGCAAAGAAACATGACCATTAACACGTGCTTTATTGCTGATATGTGATAGATAAACATCTAGAACAAACTATAGGATATAGTGACCCGAGTGCTATCTACAGCTGAGTACAGAAAGTTTGTTAACCTGCATGTTCTAGTGTACTTCAGTGAAAATATCATGTAATTTGACATGTCTTTGAAACATCATATTAACGTGAAAACTAGACCGATCTGTTTGCATTTATTGCATTATAAGAACACAGATGAGTGTTCCATAACATACTCCGATTTGATATCTCATAGTCACAGTTAAATTTTTTTGCAGCTCTTTGAAGTGACCAGGGGTCCATCTTTTCAAAACTTCAGTTTTTATTTTCTTCTGTAAACTATTTTAAAAATGATCAACTGGGTCTGACATACATAATCTATCTCCGTTTGTACTCATTCAATGTATCTGTGATGAATTTGTTTTTATAAAGTCAATAAACTTTTATTCGAAAATGAATTAATTGATTTTTCCAAATTAGACCCCTTCAGTCTACTTTTGCATGCCAACTTTTACAAACATGCACCACTGCCATGACGATCACAGGATACGTTTTGTTGTTTTTCTCATATATGATGATTCATTGACATTGTATGTAATGTAATTTTATTAACGTTACAATGAACGGCAGTTTAGATGATATTTACACTAAGATACGCATGTAGGTGAAACACACTTTCGATACGCAGGTGTACATGTACTTGTCATGAATATTGACAGATTGGACATTTTTCGGACATCAAAAATACATCTATTTTATATTCCTATTAAATGCAATGGTAGATCCATTATTCGATACTATGTGCATTTAATGAATGTATAAACCACCAAGATACACGAGCATGTAACAAAGTTGAATAAAAACAACTAAATACAATTTCAAATGCCATTAGGATGTATTGCATTGCAGTTTGAAAACAGAACTTGGTTGGCAACATGAGTAGCAAGAGCTGTTTTTGTAATCATTACTGTTAATGTTTTAGCGTGAGATGTACAGTTTCAAATTTTGTGAATGATTTAGGTTGATGTTGTTTTGCAGCGTATTCTATGAATGAAATGTGCGCACATGTAACAAATAATTTATTGCCAATGGTTTCCTTCCAAAACGTGAATGTGTGTGTGCAGTTTGAATTATGAAATAAATAGTTGAGTTTTTTTCATTTCGGTATTCATCGTTGTTCACATTAATTAAGTTTGAAACCGACGGCGTTAGCTAGAAGTTTTAAACGTTCCAATGTGCTGGTGTTGAATAACGATGAATAAACCACAACAGTGACGTCACCCTATTGTCTCCAAAGTCGATTCTCCACCAGGAATGAATAATAGTTACGAATGATCTGCGGGTAATTTTGTTAAAATTCTCTATTTGAACATTGGTTAAAAATCAGCATGATCAAAAGTTGTGCACATCATAACTGCCAGGCAAAAGAAAGCACACACCTCAGATGATTTATCATATGTATGATTTTGAATTGCAAATATCTCAAGGTTTCGATATCGTAATCTAAATCTGAAAAGTACAGGTGTTTAGTCAGCAGTCAAAGAATATTTCCAATTATTGTTATTATTAATTTTTTAATTTTAAATTTTAAATTCCTTAAAAAATATTTTTGTTGATATACAACTGTTCATCGACATATAAGACATATTCTGTGTCAAAATCATTTTTTTGCCTGATTCTGTACACATTTGCAACTTTTTTCAACATCGTATGGGTCATATTGGTGTAAATTACATTTCTGACCCCCGTTTCCATTAAACGAAGATATTTTAACTAAAATTTTACCGCAGTCACCAATTAATTCATTCAAACTACTGCAGATACATATTATTGTATCGTGCCATAGTCGATCGAGAGAGAGATCGAGAGAGAGATCGAGAGAGAGAGAGAGAGAGAGAGAGAGAGAGAGAGAGAGAGAGAGAGAGAGAGAGAGAGAGAGAGAGAGAGAGAGAGAGAGAGAGAGAGAGAGAGAGAGAGAGAGAGAGAGAGGAGAGAGAGAGAGAGAGAGAGAGAGAGAGAGAGAGAGAGAGAGAGAGAGAGAGAGAGAGAGAGAGAAAGAGAGAGAGAGAGATTCTTTATTTCCTCCAGTTTACACCGAAGATCACAATTATACAAATACATTAATAGTTGAAATTGTACAATTTACATATTGGAGGATATACATATATTTACAAAACTGTTAGACAAGAGTAGTCGCTATTGGACACTCAACATGTAATATTTACTTAAATCAAACATTTGATATATTTGATATCAGAAGGCACGAGGATTAATTTATTATCATAATGCAATGTGCGAGCCAGGTTTGAATGATACATAATAACATGATGTATTTCGTTAAAATGAAGTCTAAATTCTGAAGAATTAAAACATTAACAATATATCTGACTCGCACTTATCTAGAATCAAGATTTTACTACGTAGAAGAAAATTACGATATGACCATATTATGTATGCTGTCAGTATTTAAACATGAACGTCAGATGTCACTTAAGCTTTGTTGGACAGGTAACAGGTTCTGGACAGGTAACAGGTAACAAACTTCTAAGTGACAAACATATAAAGGATTAATTATTTTATATGGGAGAATGGTCCCATATAAAACGACTCTGGTAATATTGTGAATATAAATTGGACGATTACCAGGTACGTGCCACCATTTCTCTATCTTTAGTGAGGGAATTTCAGCTATTTCAGCCGTAGTGATCTGCAGTCAAATCGAATTTTCATTTTATCAATAGTTTACGGCATTGTCTGTAACTAACTATCTATATCGTTAAAACAGAGTTATGTAAAGACTCAGGTAGTTTCGTTATCGTAGGTGAGCCAAGTCTCAAAAAGTATACTAATTTATAAAATCTCCAAGAAGAGAGCCCGAGACATTGAATGCTCTGGAACACGGCCGCCTGAATCCCGAGAAAGTGGTATGATATACACCGCTGAAATACGTGAAAACAAACGATATGTGCTCCTTTCAGTTAACAAAACTACACTTAACTTGCATATTCATAACCCAAATATATCATAATTACGAGTATCTTATTAAAATCAAGCAACACCATTATACATTTGCAGAAACCGAAATTACAGGTCCCTTTTACATTCACAGTAGTTTCAAGACCTATTAAACATTATCAACTCAAGGTTGTCTGTTTGTCTGCTGTAAATAAGTTTCTAAAATAACGTTCCACTTATTGACGCGCGCCACACGGTTCTGTGTCCGGTTTTCGATCAGAAATAGATACTTTTACCTTTATATGGTCGGTATACTGAGTCGACCATCATCAAAATGGCAATTTTCGAGAACAGTCACTACTTATGGAAAGATTAATATCATTTATAACGTTGGACATTACAACCCACAATAACACAATGGATGTACCTTTAACAACACAAAAATGTCACAACGTGGACATGTTGTGCAGACACCTAGTCTGATTAAAATCGACGGTTTTCCGTGGAATAAAAAATAAAAATTGCAAAATAGTGCATCTACCGGGATACGAAATCATATCAGTCGTAGTTTCCACGCCAAACCTTGTGGCGAGGAATCTACAGAACCTGTTCGTATCCCGGAAGATATATTATTTTGCAAATTTTATTCCTCGGAACAAGGTCGATTTTTATCAGACTTTTCAGAGACCGATATAGAAGCTAGTACAAACGTTATGGCGACGTCAGGTAGCAGGTAAAAAAACATAGCAAAGGTAAAAAAACTAGACTTCATATATCCTGATTGATTAAGCCGTAAACTGCATAGAATACACCAGAAGAAAGAAAGTTGCTTTTTTAAAAACTATAATGAATATCCATGATTAAAACATAATTTAGAAATTAAAGCAATGGTATGGATGTACATATCCCCATTCAATTAATATAATTTGAAAAAAGGAAACGTATGAACTGAGAATTTAAAAAGACCCCCAATAACTGCATTGTTTTTCAGACAAAAACACAAATTTGGGATTGTAATGTTTAATAAGTCGTATAATTACTGTTTGGAAATGGAACGTTTAGTTCCGTTATCTGCACTTATATAATGATGTTGCTCGGTTTTCATTGGAAACTATTAATTATGATATGTTTGGCGGTTTTGGCTCAGTTAAGTGAATTTTTAACTGACTCTGTACGTATGGTATTTTAACACGTAATAAGGCCAAATAAAATAGTATGAAATACTATGGATGCATCTTGAAGCGAGAAGACGACATGAATCATATTCAGCGTGAAAAACTAATAGCCCGTGTTGGGTAATGGGCGGGAGAGTGCAGTAGTTAGCGCGTTCGGCTTCGGATCAAGATCCCCGTGGTTCGAATCCCGCCAGGGGCACGGCAACTTTGTCTGCAGTAGATAACTATTCTACACGCAGGCTTGGCTGCAATACTGCACTGAATTTCAGCGTAATATCACCCATGGTTCGTTAGTTCCGGCCGTTGCTTGCAGGTTTCACTGCAATGCATAGCCACACGGTGTTGCAGGATTTTCCCCTGCAATAATACTAGCAGCCGTGATATAAGTGAAATACTCTTGAAAGAGGTGTTAATGTCTTACCCGAACCATATACATTCATTTTAGAACTCTTTTTTATTGATTCGGGAGTATCATTTAGCCATTGGTAGCATTTACTTACAATTTTGTGAGATCACTGTATTTAAGTAAGGCTATCTGAAGTGTGTTTAGTAAAGCACCAGTATCTCTCCTCGAGTGACCCATTAAAGGATCTGTCTAACAATTGTAAAAGTGACATTATCTCATTTGTAATATTTTCACAGTGATGAGGAAAGGGATATCGCACTGCAGTAATGATACACACATTCTTGTATCCTACTGCAGTGCTATATCTCCACCGAGGTTACTCCACTCTGATCTTCCTTGTAAGGATCGATTAATTGAGTAGAGGAACGTCTTTGGGAAGAGACTGTAGTGTTGAAAATACCTGTCTTCCACATCCCCAAAACAATAGATCGTCAATTCCATATAAACTCACGGGCAAAAGAAAGTATAGGTGCAACAACGCAAGATATTTTAATCAACGAGTGATGAATACGATTGAAACATAGTTACACCATGTCTCTAAAAGCAAACTAACTTTTTCTGTAAATGTTGAAACATTATCTGTTCATAATTCTGAAAAACGCTATTTTTAAAAATCGTCATTATATAATCTCCTTAATCAGGCGAGATAGGGGGTGAAACATGGCTTTCTGGCTTGTTTTTTGACGTCCTACAGCAACGATGCGACATTGATTTAAAGTCAAAGGAAGTGCATTATGTCCATACCTTGTATATCTTGTAATAACATAGCTTTCATATTTAATAAAATTTTACCTCAAATACCTATAATTATTTCCCAAAATACCTTTTGAAATTGCTATTTCAGCACCCTATGTGTGCTTGAACAGGTATAAAATATTAAGTATCATTCTCTCATGAATTAAATTGTGTATATCTCTTAACATCTCCTCATCACAAACATTCAAAACCGAGTTTATCCGGCAGAAATATTTTGTGTTTGACTCTGTTGAAAAGAAGATATACTTCTTTTGCCCGTACCTCAAAAGCACTGTAGCACGTTTTTGGCATATCAACTTTTCTCTTTAGCCCTTTATTATGCAATAATGTTTGCCTTAGGGGATAAAACATATTAAACTCACGTACAAAAGAAACGTCCCCACATTTTGAAAACAGTATAAAATGAAATATTGATGTCGGAGAAAGTAGATTTTGAATGTATTTGGTAGCCACATGTTTTGTATAGAAGTATTCACAATTTAATACATCAGAGTATGCTTCTTTTATTTTTACATCTGTTCAAATACACATGGGGTGCTAAAATCGTTTTAAAGATGTTTTTGGCCCACAATATTTGGTATTTAAGTTTAAAACATTGAACAAGTAGAAATTTAATTAATTAAAGATATCCTCGACATAAATAACCTTCTTTGATTTAAATTTGTTGACGTGTCATTACTGTAGGCCGTCACAAAACAAGCCAAAACTGGCTTTTTGAGGCTTCTATCTCGATTCCAAAACGACCATTTCTTAAAATCTGTGTTTCTCAGAGTTATGAATAGATAATGTTTTGAAAATTCATATTTAGTATTGTTGGGTTCTGAAGACATGATGTAACGCTGTTTCAGTCGCATTTATCGCCCGTCGATTGAAATATCTTGTTTTTTGTATGGGGACGTTTCTTTTGGACGTGAGTTTATTAAACGACCAAATAAGCCGTATCCATAGAACACGGTTATCCGTATTGGAAGAAAATCGTGTTTTGTATAAAGTGATATTGTTGTGGAACTATTCTTTGTGTGTCTGTTTGAGAAGCATATTTGTTGGTCTCATGCGATTTTGAGAATCAGACAACAAGATGTACTCGTTATAAGACCTATTAAACGCTATAGAAGCAATTCTTTCTTCCCATCTACCTTATTAAAGTTTCCAAAAGTACGTTTGACTAAATGGCTGCAGCAAGCCAAGGTCCGTTGTCCGGTTTTCGATCATGACCACGACTTTGAATTGTTGTATTTTCGTTATACTAAACTGATTGACCTTAAACTGGTTCTTTTTGGTATAAGTTTCAATTAAACAATTAAACAAACAAATAATAACATTGGACATATATGTGAACTCACCATTATGTCCCTTTAAGCTGAACATTAAAAAAAGAGAATATGAAAATCACCCCACTTGTCGCGTGTTAGTATGTTTTTTCGCGACGTTCGCACACTTGATTAAACATACCATACTGAGAGAACACCTGCATAGTATTTTCCCTTTACTATTAAATATTAGTCTATTGTGAGTGCAATCTAAATAAATTAAGATCAACAGGTATATAAGGCTATACTGTATATACATGATATAGGACAGTCGATCTAAATTTATTTAGATTGTTGTGAGTGCATCTTCACTGAGCAAATGTTTCACTTGATTGTTTTGAGTGCATCTTCACTGAGCAAATGTTTTACTTGATTGTTGTGAGTGCATCTTCACTGAGCAAATGTTTCACTTGATTGTTTTGAGTGCATCTTCACTGAGCAAATGTTTCACTTGATTGTTGTGAGTGTTCTTCGCTGAGCAAATGTTTCACTTGATTGTTATTAGTGCATCTTCACTGAGCAAATGTTTCACTTGATTGTTTTGAGTGCATCTTCACGGAGCAAATGTTTCACTTGATTGTTGTGAGTGCATCTTCACTGAGCAAATGTTTCACTTGATTGTTTTGAGTGCATCTTCACTGGGCAAATGTTTCACTTTATTGTTGTGAGTGTTCTTCGCTGAGCAAATGTTTCACTTGATTGTTATTAGTGCATCTTCACTGAGCAAATGTTTCACTTGATTGTTTTGAGTGCATCTTCACTGAGCAAATGTTTCACTTGATTGTTGTGAGTGCATCTTCACTGAGCAAATGTTTCACTTGATTGTTTTGAGTGCATCTTCACTGAGCAAATGTTTCACTTGATTGTTGTGAGTGTTCTTCGCTGAGCAAATGTTTCACTTGATTGTTATTAGTGCATCTTCACTGAGCAAATGTTTCACTTGATTGTTTTGAGTGCATCTTCACTGAGCAAATGTTTCACTTGATTGTTGTGAGAGAGCATCTTCACTGAGCAAATGTTTCACTTGATTGTTTTGAGTGCATCTTCACTGAGCAAATGTTTCACTTTATTGTTGTGAGTGTTCTTCGCTGAGCAAATGTTTCACTTGATTGTTATTAGTGCATCTTCACTGAGCAAATGTTTCACTTGATTGTTGTGAGTGCATCTTCACTGAGCAAATGTTTCACTTGGTTGTTTTGAGTGCATCTTCACTGAGCAAATGTTTCACTTGATGGTTTTGAGTGCATCTTCACTGAGCAAATGTTTCACTTGATTGTTGTGAGTGCATCTTCACTGAGCAAATGTTGCACTTGATTGTTATTAGTGCATCTTCACTGAGAAATGTTTCACTTGATTGTTGTGAGTGCATCTTCACTGAGAAAATTTTTCACTATGATTGCATTGACATTATCCTCCAATGACAGTACGTTTCTTCCCGTAATTCTTTTAATATCTTATCTTATCCAAAATGTCATTTTAACTGTCATCGATACACTGTAAAAGCGAAGTCTAAACCAACCCGGTTTCGCTTTATGAACGATGAAGTATGTATGCCTACTGGCTATATCATCATATAATATGTCATCTAATGGTCTGATTTCAATTACAGAAACATGGTTCCGTTTTCTATATTGGTCTTCTTCGCCATCCTATGTGCCTGTGCATGTCAAAAATGTAACCATGGTAACAACGTAAACTACAGACACAGTGGTTATGACACAAACGACAGAAACGGAGGTTACAACGGTTATAACGGATACAATGGTGGGGACAGAAACGGCGGTTACCCCAGAAACGGGGGTTACAACGGTTATAACAGATACAATGGTGGGGACAGAAACGGCGGTTACCCCAGAAACGGGGGTTACAACGGTTATAACGGATACAATGGTGGGGACAGAAACGGCGGTTACCCCAGAAACGGGGGTTACAACGGTTATAACGGATACAATGGTGGGGACAGAAACGGCGGTTACCCCAGAAACGGGGGTTACAACGGTTATAACGGAAACAATGGTGGGGACAGAAACGAGGGTCACAACGGATATAACAACAATCAGGTACCGTATTACAACAACGATCGGCAAGCAAATGGTAACGGAGATCAACCTGGGATTAATAACGGTAACGGGAATGGTAACGGAAATGGTACCAATAGTACTATTGAAATTACTACAGATGCCCCGCCAGAGATAGTATTTGATGTCAACGGAAACGGTAACGGAACCAATGGCAATGGAGGCAATGGCAACGGCAATGGAAACAACGGCAACGGAAACCCTGGAAACGGAGGCAACGGCAACGGAAACCCTGGTAATGGAGGCAACGGCAACGGAAACCCTGGCAATGGAGGCAACGGCAACGGTAACACTGGAAATGGCAATGGCAACGGTAACACTGGCAATGGCAATGGTAACGCTCAAAGGAATGGAATTGGCTTGCCGCCTGGTAAATATAACATAACAATAGTTTATGAATGAAGTATAAGCTTAAATCTGATACACGAATGAGTGAAATAGATGCTATCGGTCGACGCAAAACATCAATATTCAATTCATGAGGGCAAATCAATTTGACTTCAGCTTATATTCAAAACAAAATGTACAAATAACCAAGCCTCACCAAAAGACAAACAACAATAAGCACACAACATGTAGATTAAACTTCATTAGCACTTTTAGTTAAATATTGGCATGATATTTCTGTGAAACGATGCCCTGTCAATGGTAAATTATGTTTTAACTTATCAAATTTCATGACGTTTTCCATTCATGTACAGGTTGGTTTGACGAGTGGTGATCTCCCGGAGCAACCGAATCCTTCAAATGGTGATGGAAGAATTATTTACAATAAAAATACATTTATCATTATGCTTTATGGTTTTTCTTTTGACAACATGTCATATTTATTCACTTATGAACTGTTAATAATTCCACCATTGGTTTGGTCCTATATTTGGGTACATGGAATCCATGAAATGTTCCTGTTCATCATAAATTCAGGACACAATATTCGCAGATCCATCTTACGCTTTGTGATCTAACTGTGCAATCGTTGGTCAATCTTAAAGGCGCTGTAGCACGTTTTTTCGCTCAAATAAGTTGATGAAATGTATTTGAAAAATAATTTCACCAATAGTAAAACCTCCTTTTCTCCTCGGAAAATAAAGTTTAAAATGAGTGTACATGTTTTGGTTAAGCCATGGGAATCGTTTTTGTAATACAAAATAATAAATTGTGTTCACAATAAAATGGCCGCCATGCAATGTTTGCTTTATACGCAACATAGTTTTTACAACTACAGATAATTTGTTTGTGTAATAAGATGTTTTACCCTCTAAAGGTAATTTAAATGACATAAACTATCATTATAAATGGAAAATTTGAAAAAATAAATTTTGCAAAAAACGTGCTACAGCGCCTTTAAAGGTACATTTTTTTAAATACTTCGGATATATTAATATTTACCTTCGTATTCCTATGTATGCAAACTGGGGTCAGCAATTCATTACTATGTCTTTGTAATCGAGATTAACTAGGTTGAATAGAATTATTGAGTTATTGCATTTTTATAAGAAAACTTAACCACATAACGGGCAACATATTAAGTTGTATGCTTCTTTCGAGGGCAATACGGTGTCGTCCTCTATCTTTGTACCAATGTCTCCCGGGCGTTCAGGCGAGGGATGAGACTGATACAAATATGGTACATGAAACTGTATTACCCGAGGGAGAAGC
Source organism: Gibbula magus (assembly GCA_936450465.1). Taxonomy (NCBI): domain Eukaryota; kingdom Metazoa; phylum Mollusca; class Gastropoda; order Trochida; family Trochidae; genus Gibbula; species Gibbula magus. The sequence goes on along the minus strand of OW388292.1, from coordinate 59,048,054 downwards.
ATATACAACTTATGTATATTTCAGTAATGTTATTATAATAAAATTAGCAGTATTGTATTAATTGTTGGCCGATGACTAATTAGCTGATATGTTTTACACGACCTTGACCCTAACGTTAACAAAATGGCGTCATCCGTCTCGAATGAAATGTTGAAAGTCGTGTAACGTATGACTACAAGCTTTTATCTGCATTTAAACGAGTTAATCGTAGTTTAATTATGTATGCAAGCAATGCAATATGGAATGTGTTTCCAAACATAGCAGCAAATAAGGGGAAAACAAGTTAAATAACAGTCATTATATAAACATCTGACATATGAGAGATATTACTACGGCAGTAGGGCAGATGAAATTTGTATACCGTGAGACTGACGGGGTACATGTGGAAATGTGTATCGATCGTTAGCCAATCAAAAATGAGTATTTTACTGTAAGTAAATATACTGGTTGATGTAATTAAACTACTGTTTGGGGCAACACATGATTACACTTTTATCTGTAAGATGAGGAGAAATGAGATTGATGAGAGTCTAACGAGACTTTCAAGAGTATTTCACTTATTTCACGGCTACAACAAACATACTTAAAAGTAGGAGATGTTATTGTAGTCCCCTCCACCTCAAAGTAGTGGGGATATATTGCGCTCAGCCTGTCCGTCCGTCTGTTCGTCCGGTGTCCGGCCGTCAGCAACAATATCGGTGGCGATCCGCATCGGTGACCCGTGCCATGGGTGATAATGTGAAGAGTGATTCCTTGACCTACACTTTGACATGAAAGATTTGTGTAAAAGGTGTCGATCTTTTCACCAAGAAGTATAAATGGGTACCAGGGCCCCGTTCCATAACAGCGAGCGCTTATAATCGCTCATTGATCGCTCATTCTCTCCTGAACAACACGGTGCGATTCCTCGAAGTTTGCTCGCCTTGCTACGTAGCGCTACATTGAGCAATCGCGTTGCGCGATTACTTTGAAACCTCTCTTGAACATGGCCCTGGTGAAGATTGTGTTTGGGATTACCTAGTGCATTAAATGACAGATTGCGTTAGTAGATTCCTTCTACATACAGACAGGGATAATGAGACGCCTGAAACAATATTTATGGTTAGCTAAAACCCTTACTGCTACTAGTTGCGTGTTCTGGATAGCAACTCCTTAATGTGAACATACACGACGTTTCGGAATCAGGGTATTGTAGTAGCTTAAAGAATACGAATACAGGATGCAGGATGCCATCAACATTGAGTTACCATCAGCATGCAATGTTTACAGGAGCAGAATATACATATTCCAAGAACGTTACAATATTATTTATATAAAAAGTAGTGTATAATTAAAAACTCGATTGGAAATTTCCATTGGAAATAGAAAATTCTATTGGAGTTTTTTTGTTCAAAAATTGAAAACAAGATTTTTAAATGTCCAAAGTATTTTGTATTTTTGGCATGAATGAAATTTATTTGTTAAAGAAGTTTGTCCCGACGTTTTGTTGCTGCGACTAACTTACGACTAGACTCATCGTCTGGATTTCCAAAGAAAAACCGGAGACTATTCAAGGATTTTCGAAAAAAAAACCAACCGGATATACATTTGTACCGCTGAGATAGTGTTATTGACGTGTCTCACCTTTGGTCAGAGTTTGCAGTTAATAGTCAACGAGAAGCTTTGCAGAACTATTTGTCTATTGTCTATTGGTCCTATAAAGTCTAACACTTAGACTCTGAAAAAATAATTTTTATATCTGAAACAAATATTGAACAAAATATATTGAAAAGGAGCCTTTTCCATTTCTTACAGTCTCCTTTTCAATATTTAATCAATTGGTGATATTTTCAGAATAAATATTTTTTTCAGAGTCTGAGTGTAAAACTATGGTCATATACTGTAGCTGTGAATGAATTATTTCAACATGACCACAGGGGCATTGAGAATGGACACTTTTCTCAACCATGAACTCTATTGCGTGTCCCTGCTATAACACTGCCGGATGGGAGACGTGAGATGTCTGAGGCGTGTTCAGAACCGCGAGTACTCGCTTGGCGTGTACGCACGTTCCCGCGAACGGCTCCTGAACGGAAACCAGAGGTCGCGAGTACTTTTGAAGGTAATTTCAGAATATCATCACCATTTTGAATTTTTTCTTTTTAGCTGCCATGCACTTAGCAATTGACCAAATTTCAATTGAGGAGGTAATAGAAGAAATTTTGTGACACGTGACTCCATCTTGGATCGTAAATGCTGGGCGAGAATGCTCCAAAGTGTTCACGCGTGAACTTGGTGTCGTTCTGTACACCTCTCGGGTATTTAAAGACACGTCGTTCTTACAGATATCAAGTGCTATCACGTAGAGGTAAATAAGTGTTGCAATGGCTAAATTATAATTCACAATCAATACATAAGAAGTTCTAAAAACTATGTCCATGGTTCGGTTAAGCCATGCAGGTCAATATCCTTTCGAGTGGCCATTTTAAGGTAGTTCAAGTAGCCATACTTAAACGACACTCAGAGTAGAGATTTAGACCATCTTTTTCAAAACATATATGTCTAACAATGACCAGTTCTACAATGTATGGATGCGGCTTATCAGACCGTGTAATGATATGTTTTACTCTCTAACGTATATACTATATAGAGGATATCTGTCTTTCCTTGAAAAATACCATGTTTACCTCAATGAGTGAGGTAGAAAAGTAGGTATTTCACTTGTGGCGCAGCCACGAGTGAAATATATTAACTTTTCTACCTCACGAGATGAGATAAACATGGTATTTGTCAAGGAAAAACAGATATTATATTTATTATATCATTATTTCTGTCTTTTACGTTGAGTTGTAGTGATTTCAACGGCAAACGAACAGTCTTCGCAAGCTGATAATATGACGTCATAACATTGTCCCGATGACGTCCCCCGAGTGGTGATAAAGTTTATCGTCACTCAGTAGAGTGGTGATAAAGGTTCTCACCACTGTTGCTTGATAGAGGATTTATTTCACTGATAGAACCGAGTATCTCACTCCAAATTATGTAATAAAATGTATAAACTTAAATAATAAATGGAAAATTTTAGAAATAATATGCAAAAAACGTGCTACAGTGCCTTTAATGCTATACCTTGTCATGTCATCTCCTGGTTTCATCATGACAAACCCTGGACCGCCTACACGTTATCACTAACTTTCCCAGTCCTCGCCTTGAGACTAGATTATTCAGTCACAATTTGAAAGAATCAGACATCGCTATAGTACACTGTACAGAAGAACATGGACAAGGTAGAATAGACACTTCGATGACTTTAATGCCAGTGACAGAGTTGTATTCCTTGAGAAAAAGATAGATTAGCGTAATATTCTGGCTGAAATGTGTCCAGAGCAACAGAAGGCAAAACATATTCTGGGTTCAATTCATCTCTATTGTCACCCCTCACACGAAGAGTCGCTAACGTACAGATTGATGCATCGGACCAAATCCACCGTCACCATAATATTAGTGTAAATCCCAGGTCCATGACACACGGTGGTTGTGCTGGTCAGTCAAATTCGGGTGTTGCGTGCTTTAAAACCTCAATAATCTACTGAATTTACCATATTATTAAGGTACATTCTTCTGGTGTGCCATCTGTCTCAAAAACATACTCCCTGTTTTATGAAGCCTGACACTGACCTTCCGGGCTTCCAATCATCATTACATACATTTATCTAAATGGGAAGAAATACAGATACGACCTCCCATAACCTGGATGTACACATGTACCGAAGGTGATACATGAACATGCTTATACTAGTAATACAATGATTATAAAAAAGGTCGTGAGTCATTGACAAGGGATCTGCAATACATATCACGTTGAACGATGTAGTCAAAGCTGACTGATAATAAACTGGAAGCTATAACAATGCACCCCCACTCTTGTCACGAACCCGCCTACCACGGTTGTATGTCAAGTATCAATTCCAAAACTACAAATTATATAATTAAATGAAAGAGTTTATGATTATTCAGCCCTCGGTGTTAAATTTGCAGTCCTTGTTTGAAATAAGGTATCCGAAAATGCCCAGGTAATTTAAGTTCATGAGAAAACATGAACTGTCCTCGTTTCGATGCCAACTAAGGAAAACAATAATTCATCTGGTAAAAAACTACGCTGAGTTGTACTCAGTGTAGTAGAAGAGTCCACTTTGACATCATAGGGGTGGTGTTTTTTAAAATTTTTTTATAAGTAATCAACAGACCATGACATGTTGTTTTAAGAATGTAGGCGAATCGGGGTGTAGGCGAATAACAATTGAACATATAAAGTAACCCTCGATCAAAAGAATTGTCTTAAAATCAAGCCGACGTGATAAAAAACGAATATACGACATAAAGTCCAACTTGTTAAGTTAAGTTAAGTTATTAAACTATATTAATATTTAAGGCCTAATGCCACATTCAATCATCAACTGATGTGGTGGCGATCTTTAATTCAACTAATCTTATCCGTGACAAGATGAAAAGTTAATTGAAAGCTTAGAAATCAAGCACAAGTTTCAGTGTATCCGACATGGGACAAATCTAAAATATAAACATCTTTTGACTTTGACTTCGACATTGACAAATCTTAAATATGTGACAGTCATTTCTGTTGATGGAATCAAACTCCTTTTGCTAGACAGTGACTGCTGACTGATGTTGCATGTTTCCTTAGCAACAATCCTGTCTTGTGATCGAAAACCATATGACCTTTAGGAACAGAACGATTTTCTGGGTAACAATGTCTTTAATTGAAAATATTGGACTTTTCGGAGTAACATCTGTCACATTCCACCTGATGAAGGAGTGATTATATACTCCGAAACGTCGTTTTTTTCACAGAAGTCGTTATCCAGAAATTCTCCGGTTCTTATGTATGCCCTTCTAAATGTCCTTCAAAGACATATGACCTTTGAGTGCTAACATTTGGCATGACTTCTAGATTGAACTCTTCTGTTGGAGTGCTGACCTACTCTCAACGTTACGAGGTTTTTCGTTGTTTTTGTTACATTATCGTAAGATAAATACGAAATTCGGTAAGATATCAAAGTTATAACATCACATCACGAGGAAAAAAACAATTATCCGCTTCGGCTCGTTGGATAAAACTAAACTAAACTCGATGTACTAAAATTACTCGCCCGGCCGGCGTGACGAAGTCAGTAACCAAAGAAAATGCTCAATAGGATAAGACGGAAAAGGTCAAGGGAGATAACCGGTGACGGATAGCTAACAAAATGACCTCGCGTGCTTTGCAACGAAGTGATATGACTTGTCATTTGCTCGCAGGTACAAGCTGCGTAGCAATTTGATTGGCTCACGCCGGCAAAGGGCGGTTAATTTTAGTAAAGATTTCTCTGATAGAGTTTCCCATGGGTGATCTAGTGGAGAGTAACGGAGCATATATAAAACCCCTTGGTAGGATGAGCACTGATAGTCATCCTGGAAAATGTCGATAACTGGCGAAATCCGATTCTAGTTAGTGCCTTCAAAACTGTGCGCCGTACCAGTATGCAGTGTTCCAGTCAACAAAACAGTGTTACATACCCACATCCGGGATGAACATAGTCATTACGTATACGTAACCGGCGTTAATGACATTTTAATGAATTCTCTGCCATCAATTTGCAAGCAAGTAATGTTTTACACTACCGTTCCATCCCCACAGAGGGGACCTAACTCTTTCCAGCCTTTCTAGCGATGTGAATTTGTAACATGGATAATGTCATTATTTCAAATTCAAATATCGTCTTACATTGTCGAATGTCGCCTGTCATGTAAGAAATAAATGCGCACAACACTAAACAGGAAACTGTGGTAGTCTTTACGAGAACAGACCGCCTTGACGCTGATAATGATTGCACAAAACTCTTCACTTGTAACAGGAAACATGAGCTGATTAACCACTGTAAGGAGAGAATGTGTTAGCTGGTCCTTTCAGGCTGTAACTTCATATAAACGATTTTGGAAACGCTAGCGTCACTTGTTTCCTGTTTAGACAATGTGAGCCGTTTTTGGTTATCTGTTATATCCAGTTTGTGCGTTGCATTTGACAACGGTGCGAGATTTCCTATTTCGAAAAATGTTACACCAATGTGAAAAATAAGCAAAACTACCAACATTAAAGATTCATAATGAAGTTGTTCAATGAAAACACAACAGCAAGTTGTTATAAATTGTTTTATTCCTTTTTATCCATTACCCCCAAAGCAATCTTTGAGCTGATCCACGGCTGGTATCTATCGAAATAAAACATATTTGTAAGTACGAGTTGTTAGGAAAACACATTAGAAGTATTTTTAACATTATAATTTTCCCAATGGAATGCTTTAGACCTTTTTCGAGAATCTAAGACTGTAAGAATCTTTACTTGGTTTCATGTCTGCTTCTATTTGTCAATGGGTACACGCAAAGGGGGCATTTGTTTTGTTATCTAAACGCTTTTGGTCAATGGTAAAACGAAACAATTGGCTTGAAGTGAGCCAGGTTAATTTAAAAATTATAAGAAATCTCTGGTTTATGTATTGAGAGGTATTGTCTACAGTCACGTATGGTCATGATATAGTAGATGTCCTTTAGCATCGAAACCGTAATTGATATTTACCACAAACCCCGTAAACACTTACGTCAGATACGTCGCCTCACTGAGGATAGCCGTTGATACGGTTGCCATTGCCGTTTCCGTTTCCGTTTCCGTTTCCATTGCCGTTTCCATTGCTACCATTGTCTGGGTAAACATAGATTTCATTGTTGTCGGGATAATCTGGGTACCCATTGCCATTGCCATTACTGCCGTTTCCGTTACCATTACCATTACTGCCATTGCCATTGTTACCTGGGTATGCATTTCTATTACCATTACCATTGCCATTGTTATTACCATTGCCAGGGTATCCATTGTTATTGCCATTGCCATTGCCATTGCCATTGCCATTGTTGTTTCCTGGATATCCATTGTTATTACCATTGCCGTTGTTATTACCATTGCCGTTACCAGGGTATCCATTTCCATTGCCATTTCCATTGCCATTGCCAGTGTTGTTGCCATTGCCAGTGTTGTTACCATTGCCGTTACCAGGGTATCCATTTCCGTTGCCATTGCCATTGTTGTTGCCAGGGTATCCATTGTTATTGCCATTGCCGTTACCAGGGTATCCATTTCCATTGCCATTGCCGTTACCAGGGTATCCATTTCCATTGCCATTGTTGTTGCCAGGGTATCCATTGTTATTGCCATTGCCATTGTTACCTGGGTAATTTCTATTACCATTTCCATTGTTATTGCCATTGCCGTTACCAGGGTATCCATTGTTATTGCCATTGCCATTGCCATTACCATTGCCGTTACCAGGGTATCCATTGTTATTGCCATTGCCATTGCCATTGTTATTACCATTGCCGTTTTCAGGGTATCCATTGCCATTGTTGTTGCCGTTATTGCCATTGCCATTGCCGTTACTGGGGTATGTATTGCCATTGCCATTGCCGTTGCCTGGGTATGTGCCATGATTGCCTCTATCAAACAACACTTCCCAAACACCTTCATATCCATTTCTGTCCCCATTTCCGTTGCCATTTCCGTTGCCATTTCCGTAGCCATTGTCGTAGCCATTACCGTAACCATTTCTGTCCCCATTTCCGTTGCCATTTCCGTTGCCATTTCCGTAGCCATTGTCGTAGCCATTTCCGTAACCATTTCTGTCCCCATTTCCGTTGCCATTTCCGTAGCCATTGTCGTAGCCATTTCCGTAACCATTTCTGTCCCCATTTCCGTTGCCATTTCCGTTGCCATTTCCGTAGCCATTGTCGTAGCCATTTCCGTTGCTATTTCCGTAACCGTTACGATCGTTATGGCTACAACTTCCCTGGCCATTAGGATACTGAGAGGAGCACAGTCCCCACATGAGGGCCAACACGGTTGCAGTTTTCAGAAACATCTTTCTGAAAATAAAAAAAAATCTGAATCGCAATCGTTCTGCATTCTATTTTCTAAAGATAGAGCAATCGTCTCTGCAGCTCATCGGCTATAACATGGTCAGTCGTTTATTGTAATGCAACACATTGTAATGTGTTACTTACAGTTTAGTTAAAAATTTCCATTTAGTATGAAATGAAAGCAACGCATTGTTCTTACATGATCTAATTTTTTAAACTTTCAAACATGCTGGACAATATTAACAAAATATTCAATGGATAATTTATTATGCTTTATGCTGGAGATGATTTTTTGCAAATAGCACAATAAGCTAATGATCTAGCTGAGCTGTTGCAGAAGGGGGTATCAAGATCAGAGATGAGAAAATCATAATCTATAACATGATAATTCATTAAATGTTCAGTTTTTCTTCCAAATTCATGTACATGATTACACTTTATGAAAGGAAAATAGAAAGAGCTGATATTTGTATATATTATTTTCATTTGCAACAGTTTTCTTCTAGTGCTTTGACGGTTATGCTAGTGACTGAAGGATAATAAGACAACATGTACATTAGGATTCAATGGTGGTGTAGCGTAGCGCGACACCTGGGCTGGGCTCTTGGCTCATCCATAACAGCGAGCGCTTAATAATCGCTTATTGAGCGCTACATTAAACCTCTCTTGAACGCGATTGCTCAATGTAGCGCTACGTAGCAAGGCGAGCAAACTTCGAGGAATTTGCACTGTATCTTTCAAGAGAGAGTGAGCTCTACTTGAGCGCTACTTGAGCGCTACATTAAGCTATCAATGAGCAATTTAAGCGCTCGCTGTTATTGAACGGAACCCTGGCCTTTAGCCGTGCAATATTACTAACTGTTGTGATATAAATATATTGGTTGTGAAAGCTGCATGTAAACCTTAATACCTCACCTTCCATTCATAAATAGCACAGTTGAAATTAAAGGTACATGTACCTAACAAAATAATAAATTTCAAAAGTTCATAATCTAAACCATATAATCATTGCATATCCAACAGTGCGGTGGTTCTCAGTATAGTTATAGATGGGCTGTGAACAAGAGAAGTCTTTACCTGGTGTAGTCGGCTCGCAATGGGTAGCAAATGGTGACAACTCATTGGAATGGTTCACTTTATATAGGAAACGTGTTCCGTTTAACTAACTGATAGACTGACTTTAAATGTATCTAAACGTCAAGTGACGAACACGTGTGAGTAAAACAGAGGGAAGAGCGTGCTTTATTGTTTACATTTAGTACACAATTCGTTTTAATGTACGTGTAATAAACGTCGCAAGCTTTGACATTATACATTTTTAAAACTTTAAATTCATATTGTTCATGTTTGTCGTGATTAAATGTCATGGAAACTATGTTTCATTCCTTTCTTTTTGAAATTACCCATTCTGCCACACCGGAAGATACAGTAGGCAAAACACAGCCTGGGTTCAGTGAAGCTATGTTGTCTCTTCTCAAATACAGATTGTACCTTGTTTTATCGGACAAATCTCCGTCGTAATAATTCTAGCGTTAAAGGCGCTGTATCACGCCGTTCTAATTGAAATAAATTGCTCTCACAAACAGGTAAATAAGTGTTGTCAATGGCTGAATAATACTCTCTAATTTATACGTTTTTAGTAGATTAAGAGTTGTTAGATATTGGCTAAAGCTGTTAAAGATGGATTATTATAGATACCCTAGACAAAGTTACCTTTTTCAAAAATTGCAGGATGATATGGGGAAAAGAAATTGGGCCTCGGAGGTTAGGGAATTACTTTTTTCGACAGGATTTTCTCATGTTTGGATTTCCCAACAGGTTGGGAATGACAATATATTTTTATCAGTTTTACAACAACGTCTTCTTGATATCTCTGTACAAGAATGGTCTATTTCCATAAATAACTCTCAATATCTAAATTATTACTCAAAGCATAAATCTTTACTAGTGCCAGAGTTTTATATTTTGAACTTGAACGATAAGGCGCTAATACGGGTATTTTGTAAGTTTCGAATTGGTTTCCATGATTTTAAAGTTAATGCTTTGCGTAGAAATAAGGACATTCCTACTGATTTTTGTGAATATATATGTAAACATTGTAATTCTGGTCATATTGAAGACGAATTCCATGTATTGTTTGAATGCTCAAAACATGTACATCTGCGTAATAAATACTTAGCATTTGTATCGTTTCCTGTAAAAGATAAACAAATATTGTCCAATCTTTTAAATTCCAAAAATATTGATGTTATCAAAGCTATAGCAATGTATTTAAAACATGTTTTCATCTATCGAAATGTTACCACGTGATATAAACTATTATCTGCATCTGTACTTGTACTATAGGCCTTATGGCCCGAACTACTGAATAAACTGAATCTGAAATCTAATACTCTCTTGAATCAATATAAAGAGTTCTTAAACGTGTGTACATGGTTCAGTTAAGCCATTCGAGCCCATGTCCCATCAAGCGGCCATGTGTATTCAAGTGAAAGTAGTTCAAGTGATCTGACTGACATAGCGATACCTAAACACTCAGAGTAGAGATTTAAATATAGTACAATGATGGAATGGTCAACCTTCTTGCTGTCTGAATTTTCGAATTCTCTTAAGACCTACACATCTACATCCCATTTGCGGCTTATTGGGTCGTATAATGAGATCTTTTACCCATTAACATACCAATATATTGTATAAACTTTGGTAATAAATGGCATATTTAATAAAACATAATGTGCAAAAAACGTGCTACAGCGCATTTAAAGTTTCCCTTTTGAGCTGTTTGTTCTTCTGATAAAGATGAAAATTAATATCGCAAATTAAAAAGATTACGAGATATTCTTCCAACTGATATCGACTTCCGATACAGAGGTCCTGGTTTCGGATAATTTCGCTACTTTTCTGCGATAGAAAACTGTTATACATATATCAAAGTTTGGGTGCAAGACTAAATGTGCACTGAGATTCAGTGCACTGTCACCCTTGCTTCGCTGGTTCAAGCCAACACTCGCAAGTTTAGCGACCGTGACACTTTGGGATTCGCACCTGATATAAATGAAGTGGTTGTGAAAGCGGCGTTTAAACCTTAATACATCACCTTCATTAAAACACAGTCCAAATTAAAACTGCATATACTAAACAAAATGAGTTAAACATGTTCTGAATCAATAGTTCATATTCTAAACCATATGTCTTTGCATATAGAATATTTCGGTGGTCCTCAACTTTTGTTGTTGAATATATAGTTATAGATGGACTGCTAACGAAATGGACACTTAAATGTGTTTATGAATCATAAAATGCCATGATTATTATATATTGACTATGAACAATAACATCGCTTCTGAATTTTACAACAGTTGCCTTTAATTTGAAGTATTTTGTAAATTGTTATGGGTAAATTCAAGCTGAAGTCATCGTTCGTTATTACCGGTAAGTTGACTATCACACATCAACAATCCTTTATTTTGCAACTATTATCAAACATTCTATAATCATGATTTTTTTTCAAAATGCATTTTAGATTCTTCCGAGTTCAACACTTTTATTAATCGCTTCTCTTTTTTTAGAGAGCTAATTACAAATAACTGTGACCAGAATTTGTCAGTAGGCCACTTTTTAAAAAGAAGTCTTTTTTAAAAAAATATGTGATGTTGAATGTTTCATAGTGCTGTGACTTCTGGATTATGACTAAAAGGCAGATACTAAAGTTTGACAAGTTGACCAAAGAATGGAATTACTTACATAATCCAAAATTCACTTTAATTTCACAGTATAACATAACATGTTTTTGGAACCCAAAATGTTAAATAATGTTAAATGCAAAATTTAATATACAGCATGAACAACCATTTTTCGTGTTTGTACAAGATGTAAACAAATTGTAAGCAGGCTCTGTATCGCCCTTTTAATTAACGGCTCTACATTTTTCACAAGCAAAGAATTATACTGAATAACAACTAAATCTATTTTTTTTTCTGCCAACTTGAATTGATGAGAATGAATATGCTCATATACAAGTATGTCATTATTTCGTTGGTAAAGTATTCATCTAAACCAAAAGTTTCTTATTTTAATATACTGAATCTCGTTGTCATAGCTTTTATCCTACACTTTGAAATTTATCCAATTTACAATCAATTACACGCTTTGATGAATGAATTCGTTCTACACTGATCAGTATTGATGGATTAATGACTCATAGCACGTAATCGATCTCCTCTCGGCGGGACATTACCAAACTATTAGTTACTTACATCATGTCTCCAAATGTCAACTAACTTAATTTGTAAATTTTGAAACATTATCTGCTCATATTAAAAAAGAAAGAGCTCTTAAGAAATCGTCGTTATAGAATATCCTTAACCAGGCGAGATAGGAGAGTGATATTATACATTTATAGACTGGTGATGAGGTATTGACCGAATCACCAGTCCATAATTGTTTTATTGTATATTTGACACAGAATGGAAAAGAAAACGAAAAAATATAGTCAAAAATGTAATTTGGTTTGAACAGCTGAAACTGCGATCAGATGACGTCATGGTTACAATAGCATGACGTCATGCAACAATCGTTTGACGTTATGCAACATTCGTTTGACGTCACTCAAGTCAATATTGCTTTTGGTCGGACTCGGGCTGGAGTCAAGATGCTTTTCTGTCGACGGTCACGATGGCCTCTCGACCAATCAGATCGCTTGAAAAATATGCTCACATAATAAATGGCTTTCTGGCTTGATTTATGACATCCTACAGCAAAAGTACAATAAGGTACATCATAATGAAAACATCTTGTACTAACATAATTTTCATATTTCATAACATGTTACCTTAAAAACCAAACATTATGTAAAAAAAACATTCAGCACCACATGTGTCTTTTAACAGGTATACGTTATCATGTAAGTATCTTATCTATGAATGAACTCGTGTATATCTCTTTACGAGAAATATCCTCATCACAGACATTCACAATCGACTTTATCTAGCAAAAATAGTTTAATTTGTGTTTGTGTTTGTTGAGACATTTTGTACTTTCTTTTGCCTGTGAGTGTATATACAAGATAGCACCCAATACGTTGAACCTTTTTATTGTTATTTTTCCCTTTTTTGAAAATTTCATTGAAAATAAAATACGATGAACAGAACACATGACATATACATATATATAAAAACAAAGAAAACAACAAATTTCCCTCGCCGTTCCGACTAATTTGACGCCTTTTCGACCTACTCGCTTTCTCCGTTTTGGAATGTTGCCACCAGAGCATGGATTTCTACTAGTGGAATATTTACGAGGAAATCATGTTTATCAGAGTGTACAAAGTTGACATTTGAATGTTTAAAAATGTTCTCATGTATCTCCAATTGATTGAACTGATTTGATTCACTTCATGATTTTCATGTATTGGGTAAATATGCATTTGCAAATGATGTAGTGTAGACGAATATATTAGGCCATCTTCAAAACGTCAGAGGCGTAACGCAAAGATTTCCATATCGTCTCCTTCCGCCCTCAACCTCAACCATGGCATTTTCAGTGCTAAGATTTAACGTACTGCAGGCTAATCGGATAAGCCAATCAGGAGACAGTTGTATTGCCTCTGTGACTGTGTCGATCGTCGCTTATTTTGAATTGGTTCCGAATATAAACGGCGATTTCATTGGTTGTATGTTAGCAGATGGTAAGGGACATAACTCGTGATCACAATAGGTGTCGCTGATTCGTTTCACCACTTCTGGCTAGGTTGAAGGCAAGGTAAAACATGGAGAGATCTCGATACATTTTCACCTTGACGTGGGAAGATGATATAAGGCAAACATTTATTTTACTTGCGTATTTCAGCTTTTCTTTTGTGTATCATACGCAGCTTATATCGAGCTCTGATTATATGTTTTGTTGTCAAGAAAATACTGTTTTTTTGTGTTTAGTATATGATTTTATCACGATTTCGTCGTAAAACTGGCCCTTTTTTCGTTTAGTCCCGATTATGTCAGAGCTTTGTTCGATGACGTCAGGGCATTTGTATTATCAGTGACTACTGTCTGACAACATGTGTCATTGCTATTTGTCTTGTGACTGGAAAAACGGTAACATTTTCATAGATGAATCCGGTTAATTCGCCATTATTTATGTAACAATTTTAGTTATATGCTGAACCAGCATGATCATTATCTAACAACATATCGTGACACTGTTGACTTTGATATCTGAAACAATATGACGTGTAATTGTTCTTTAGCGTGTACTTTAACGTCACTCTTGTCAGTTTATTGGCGTTAACCATGTATATAACTGACATTAACTAGCTGCTATGTAGCACTCCTCTGTGTCATTCCATTATCATAGAGAAAATGACTGTGAGTCAGATTTTTTTTTAAACAATAATTATTGTACATTTCATAAGCACATTCATTTTGAGGGTTACACTTACAGTACATTTATATAAATTCTATCATGTCAAATTTAAAACTTCAAACTCTTCCTTTTATTAATAGCATTTAGTTTTTAATGTTTAAAATACTTTCCTACTGAAATTCTGTTCTTACAGTTTTACAGTTACATCTGTGCATGTTGAATTATTTTTTTTAACATTTTGTTATTTGTTTTACCAATTTACCACCGATAGTGGAGTCATGTTCAAGTGATGTGAAGTTACCAAATATCCGAAAGCCACTCAACTTCGGCCAACCAGGTCTGCTTTATATGTAGACATTATTCTTTTATGGTTGGTGCTAGCATATTCTTAAACATAATATACTCACGGAATACAAAGCTATTGATTTTAATTTCGTACCAATATTTTTATTTTCATATTCCCAAGATCATAGACACATGCCTATATATCATAAGTGATACATTTTGACTAGAGAGTATATGAGAGTGTGGTCGGATCGGAAACAATCAGTTATGATCACTGAATAGTCACTGTCTTGTGAGCGTATATATATATATATCTGTAATTGCAATTCTTTACCATATAAAAAAAACAAAGACACTACCGATGCTTCCTAAACATGTGTCGATGTTATAAATGTATTTCTTGTATACTTACTTTACTGTTTGAAATGGCGAAGGACAAATATTGAGCCTCAATAGTTTTGAATATTTGACCCGTATGATAATTGCATTCCTGTGTTGTTTAAATACTATGCAACCCTGTAACATATGTTCTCAATGTCTATAGTTTATGAAATAATTAATCATTAAAACATAAAAGACAATTCTCAAATAAACCTTTTTTTATCAAATTTAAAATTAATAACTAATTTTGAATTCCTAAGACGACAACGGAAGTTGTGTAACTACTAAATTATTCAAGAAATGCCGAGTGTAGGTCACAACACCAGGCTTTGAATTTCAATTTGAGCTGATACGGTTTTGGTGGACACATAGATAGTTCTACTGCTTAATGCATACCAGGAATATAATTCTTATGTTACTGTTTAATATGATGGAATCTAACTTGTGTAAATAGCAAATACATCACTAAGTTAAAATATTGTTTTGATAAGTGTTTTGAACTAGTGTAACCTGACTTGTGTAACAAGAGAATAGCAAGTGAGCAAATACATCACTTAGTGAAAACTGTTTTGTTGTTGTTTTTTTAATGATTAGATAAAATTTGGGTGGGTTTTGTCCTAGGTGGCATTTGTTCGGGTGGCTTTTGTCCGGGTGGGTTATGTCCTAGACCCAAATAATAATGAGGGGAGATTATGTGATGCTAGTTACTGTATTTGTTATCTGTGTAACATTATATCTTTTGGATTGATAAAAATGTCTTGCATTCTCAAAAGATTTGTGATGTTATTATTATATTGGCATTATTAATTTAGATTCCAGTAAATCGTTCTTATAACTGGATCTTCAAACATTACGAAGACTACACGTGATGTTAAAGAGAAACCAACACATTCTCCATTCTTTCTGGATGCCTCGTAGGATCAAACTGATGTATCCTAAAATGATAATCATAAATTAAAATTTTAAATTGTATGTGTGCAAATAGGAAGCACACTAACACATTAGTTTAATTGTGATGTCAATTGTATTATTGGCCGATAACCTACATACAAGAAATGAACAACGACTGCAGTATTTTATTTCGGAACCCGCATTTGAATGTAACAGAACATTTCGAAATCGATCGGATCCTAAAATGCAAATGTGTCGAACTTTGCTCATTTACCCTGACGTTGTAACTATTACACCATGTATATATAGCATTTGAGAGTATTATATATATAACACTAGTCATCTGCAAAGGCTTGAATGAGATCTAGACTGTTGATTGTATTGATGATATCATTAGTAAACAAATTAAAAAACCCTGTTTCAGTCCTGAATATACAGAGAAACAATCAGTCAAATATATTCCCGTTTAAGAGACATTGTTTTATATTCCTGTAGATTACAAGTGCATATAAATTATGTAGGTGAGGGTTAACTAAAGTACACTTTTTCAGATGTAAAGTCCCAGGGTGATATATTGAAAGTATCGGAACAATAAGCCCTCGGTCACCGATAATAAAAGTCATTGTGACGTCAAGCATTCTGACGGAAGAGTGTCTCGTCTACATGATATAATTGTATGGTGTGAGAGTTTGGTGAAACGTAGTACCCTTTACGATCTAGATTAATTGTTTCGTGGAAAGGTAACACCTTCTATTGTAACACAAGTTTTTCAAATCTGGATTCTGATGAGTTGATTTGATATGAAAGCACGCACTGGGACTGATAGTGATATTTCCATCATTTTGGCCAAATCAGTTGTTTTCTTTTTTTCTTTCTCTTAGTATTCCCGGTTTCACATGTAAACCTTTGTCATGAGACATTGCAAACCCGCAAATTTAAGCGTTAAAAATCCCCGGCTTATTTAGCCTAAATTTTAATGACGATCAAAACCGGAAATGTTGCAAACGCAGCTACTTATTTTATAATTATGGGCCGCGTTCAAGAGAGGTTTAGAAGTACTTTTAAACCTCTCCTGAACGCGATTGCTCAATGTAGCGCTACGTAGCAAAGCGAGCGAACTTTGAAGTTTTGCACCGTGTCGTTCAGGAAAGAATGAGCGCTACATTGAGCGCTACATTCAGCGATCAATAAGCGATTATAAGCGCTCGTTGTTATGGAACGGAGCCCTGGAGTATTCGTAAAATAGTAGCATAGTACCATAGTAGATACAGGCTGTCAATTTATGGGTTGTGTATTCAGTTTACCGTAACCATGGTAACATCGCTTCGCCAATCTTCGATCGTCCTCGAGCTGCAACCCAATCTTTTCCCCTGAGGTTACTCGTGTTACGTGAGAAAAATGACTTCACTAACCTCTGTGGGGAGAGAATGGTCATTCTCTTCCCACAGGGGTTACTTCCTTCAGATTTCCGATCCTAACCTCTGTTGTTTTACGCTTGAAATCAATGGCAGAAAGGGAGTGTCCTGATTGTTTGCAATTGAATCAAGTTGTGCAATCAGCGACGCCGTTGTAAAATTGACATTTGCCAATGACACGTCATAATGATAAAATAAACGTAAGACAAACGTTTTCTCGTTTAATGTGTTTTCCGCGAAATATGCTATTTGATTTTGTGAAAACTATTTATCGTAAACATGCTTATAAATACAGAAGACCAAATCTGAGACAAATACCAAAATTAGTTCACTTGACTTATTTACATCAGACATATTCGAAGGACATATGCTAATGAGCAAGACCCTTACGAGTAAAATGCCTAGATCTTTGAAGTCCCTCGGTCTACATGGCCACTGAAAGATGAGTTTTCATTAGTTAAGAAGCAAGGATACAGTATGAAATTCCGCTTTCCTCCGTTAGGGGATTTTACTTCTGCTTTCGATTTAAAGCGTAAAACAACATAGGTAAGGATCGGAAATATGAAGGGAGTAACCTGTGTGGGAGGAGAACGGAGAATGGTATGACCCATCCAAATAAGGAAGCTGTTTGTGTTCACGCAATAAAAAAAGGTCCTTACACTTGACACAAAGCTTGAAGTTGCATTGAGCATAGGGGCGGGATAGCGCAGTGGTTAGCGCGTTCGGCTTCGGATCAAGAGGTCCGGGTTTCGAATCCCGCCAGGGGCACGGCAACTTTGTCTGGAGTAGAGAACTGTTCTACACGCAGTAAGGTTTGGGTGCAATGCTACACTGAAATTCAGAGTAGTACCACCCATGGTTCGCTAGTTCCAGCCGCTGCTCGCAGGTTTCACCGCAGTGCATAGCCACATGGCGTTGCGGGCTTTCTCCCTGCCATAATACTAGCAGCCGCGATACAAGTGAAATACTCTTGAAAGCGGCGTTAAACCCCAACTCACTGACTCACTCACTCGTTTAGCATACATGCTTAGAGGTAACGTTATCTAGACAACTAGATTGATGTCAATAGACCCGAACCTATAACTTTATTGTACTAATGTAGAATATATAGACAACTATTTAGAACTCACACTGGTTCTTGGGGATACAAGTCTCCACGAAAGTAAATACAAATCTATATATGTCAGAATGTTCATTTAACGTGTTCCTTAATTTGCATAGAAACGTGCACGATTCAAAGATATTTCATCCTCGGTAAACCAACGCGTACGGTTTTATATATGTTCCAAAACTCCCAATTGTATCACCCCTATTTTTTTCATCAGGGAAATCTGTACTCAAATTACCCGCCCTTGGCTGCTGTGACGAAATCAACAACAAATGAAAAAGCTGGACAGGATAAGACGGAAATAGATATGGGCGATAAATTATATCCGCCATTTTTAATGTATTACCGAAGTAATCTTAAGGGAATTTTCATTGGCTCGCACCAACCAAGGTTGGGTAATCTGAGGATGCGATCTCTTTACTCGATTATCATGCAAACGTATAAACGTGTTGATCAATCGATTGTGCGATGGTAATAGCAAATACGCCGTATACAGACAGCATAAAAAGGAAAGAACAACATATGGGTGCTAATATTTATTCAAGGCGTGTATGTTCATATTCTGCGCTTCTCTGCTCACTGAAAGTACTCCTCCTCCAGCTGCCTCTCAATATCACCTGCGTTGGTTAAGGAATTTATGTTACGAGGTAATATCTTTTTTCAAAATATAAAATAATGTTACGTCACAGTCCACCTGATGAAGGAGCTTGAGTGAGTATATGCTCCGAAACGATGCGTAATTCACATTAAAGAAGTTGTTATCCAGAATATATTCCTGTTCTTATGTTTGGCACTTCAAATGCCCTGGAAAGACATGTGGCGTTAGGCCATGGAAACTATATATCCCTAAAAGGCTACTCGCTCATATAACCTCTATAGTATCATGCCAATTTTTTTCTAAATTTGAACCTCAAATGTTAACACTGATAAATTTTGTAATTACTGAATCCTTTCTTTGATCAAGTGTTGGCAATACTGATAACGTTTTATATGAGATATAAGTGTGCATCTCCAGACAATGATATAAACGTAATGTTACAGGGTAATAGTGGAAATAATACTTTGGTAATCTCAGTGCAAAAAGGGTTAAACTTGAAGGTGTTTCATCAGCCTTGTTAACGGCCCGTTTGCGAGGCGCGGAAACCAGGTGGGATGTTTTAATAGCCTGACGCTAGTTCAAATATTCTAGGTAGCGAACAATAGCTTTTGAACTCGTATTCAATAATTCAATCGGTATGCAATTTCGTATAATAACATTACATATATATATATGATTAATTTTTAAAAGGGGCTTCTTTATCGTAACATTCGCTAAGATTGATAGTTAGGAAAAGGCCTTTATATTCAAAGAAATGTCATGTATCATATTTCTTGTTTATAAATAAGGATACGCCTTCCGAGATAAAATCTTCGGCCTCTGTCTTTTGCCCATCTGTAAATTTTCCTCACATACGGTTTTGCAACTCTCCACACTTTCCTCAGTCTGATAGGAGGACGGCTATATAAATATCGCTCCTCCCTTTCTTCCTCCTCATTGCTTCCTGTGATTAGTTGCACAATAAGTAGCACAGCGAGGACGATTATCAGCTTGTTCATTGTGATCTGAAAGATAGAAAGGAGATATTATACGGGCGCTTCCGTCATACTATGTCTAAAACACGAGTGCCCAAATTTGCTAAATTGTCCATTATCGAATTTATCAAGAAACATGTGCCAAAATATTTGTTTAAACAAATACATTCTGCTAATAATTTCCGTATGTCGAAAGAGATGTCTGAAAAGATATGTGACGTATTAATTCATGACGTCACTAACATTGACTGATATTGTTCATGCACCGTATGCTTCAATGAAGACATATTTTCCTCTGTGGTAACCATTACCTACAAATATACAGCACTAAACCCTCATTTAAATCGTAGATCCAATGATTATTCAAGTCGTAGACTGTATCACTTCGTCAATACAGATAGAACAGGATATCTTGACAAACAGAAGCCTCAAAACTTCCAACAACTTTATCAGTTGTCAAATCTGTTTTTTTATTATGATTTCGAGGGAAACAAACTATTTTGCATAGGCGAAGGAACAGTTCAAAGGTTGGGTTATACATGTATATCGGTCCAATATATAAGGAATTTAAGGTTTTAGCATTGAATATTACTATAGTTTCAATATATTAGTTTGGCAAATGATTTAAAACCTGGTCTTATTTTTGTTGTTTGACAATACCATTTCAGCCCAATACATCCCCTACACATCCCCCAAGCTGACATTTTTGGGAGCTACTTTGCACCTAGGGGATAAAACATGTTCTCTCTATATAATGATATACAATGTATACACAAAAGTATATGGGGTAAAAAGAAATTGGATTTGCGTTTAAGTCTCGATTTTGTGAAAAGTGCCTCCGGTTCCTACGCCTATGCTTTAATGGAAATATAATGTGGTGTTTCTTTTGGAATTTTAGTTAAAATATAATACATCAACACTGTAGCTTAAATCCAAATTAAAGACACTAGTCCAAGAAAATCACTAAATTTCAACTCTACCTACAAAGATAAACTATTTTCTTCGTTCATTTCCCTTCAGCGTACAGGACATCTTGCCTACAGACTAATCAAAACAACTTTATGTAGCAGTGGGGTTTGCACACGAGTCGTCATTTACCGGCTACCCCCTCTTTCTGCTTAAATGGATTCATGATAATGAGTTATTCCAAGGTAAACAATTGTTTTCGATGATGAAATGGAACCTACATTATTGAAACCTACAAATACAAACCTATAAGTTTATTTCGTCACAGGATCACACTTGTCCCAACCTATGAACCTTTCAGGAATGGTTTTTGAGGGGTGAAGTAAAAACTACAGATCTTTGCGTCTAGAGGGACAGTAGCACGTTTTTTCGCTTAGTCGATGAAATGTATTTGAAAAATATTGTCACCAATAGTAAAACATCATTCTCTCTTCGGAAAATCAAGTTAAAAATGAGGGTACATGGTTCGGTAAAGCCATGGGGATCGTTTTTTGTAATTTTCTTTATACGCAACACCATTATTACCACTGCGGATTATTGGTTTGTGTACATGTAATAAGATGTTTTACCCTCTAAAGTAAAAAAAAGACATAAACTATCATTATAAATTGGGATTTTTTTGGCAAAAAACGTGCTAAAGCCCCTTCAGCTATAAAAGACGAATTTTTGCCATTGATGAACATGAAAATTTCCAAGTTTTCAATTTTAAAGAATTATTTGACACATCAATATTTGAAGTGAGTATCTTAAATACAAAACATAACAACAAAGAAACCACTATGCAGATAGAATAGTCATACGTAATTCATAAACACATTGTAAGGTGACCATTGATTGTTTAAGTAAAGTCATGTTATTATACTGTAGTAATCCATCAATGATTGTATGTAAATGTTGTTACTACTTAAATTCTCAACACGAACAACCTCCCAAAATAGAGAATAAAGTTTAACTATGAAAATACAACAACAAAAAACCCATAGCAAACTATTATTGCTAAATCCTACACTCTACATTATTAACATCGTTGGTCTATTCGATTCCAGTGCTAAGGGTGCATGACTATGGCTGTAGGCAAACTACCACCCACACTGTGGGCAAAGTCACACTAAATGGACTGTAGGTAAAATGCACTGGAGTCAGAAGTAGACCTAAACCTGTCGTGTGAAGCTATTGTGAATTGGTCACGTGACCTGCTTTGATAAATCAGGAAATATTGAAGCTCCCGTATATATAAATGAAGACAGACTTCCAATATAAATGCTTGCTTGGTTTTTAGGCCTAACATCAAGAAGAACATCAATTTCCGAACGCTAGGCATAACTTTTTGTCTCAATCACTGGCTGATTTAAAGCTTGCAGTATTTCCCTTGCTTTTCCGTGCTAAGATGCACCTGAAATACAGAGTGGGCTATGATTTCCTAGCACGGAACCATTTAAGAAATGCAACAAGACTTAATGCAGCCAGTAATGAAGACTGGTAACAATAATGCCTTGCGTAGGGAGTTGGAATAATATAAACATAATATGGTATCTGGACTGCAATGTATATTAATTGTTTAAAAATATGTTACAAAGTTTCCTTTCAAAACATAACGGTTAGGCGTTCATTATGTATACGGTTGCTTTGTTTTCTACAATATGGATTCTTTCTGATTGAGGTTACATTATTTTATGTTTTGAAAAGTTTCAGGTAAGAACTTGTTCACTGTAAATTGAAACACTCTTTGCAAGTCTTATAAAGTTACCCTAATAAACCAATGCGCTATTTCACTCTCTGTGTCCATAATACAATTAGACGTGACTAACTTCAGAGGGTCCTCATTCGATAGGTCTTTACTCCGGAAATGATATAAACAACTTAACTTTGATAAACAAAAATCACCATCACACTCGTACGTGAACGTGCAACTTAATTAATATTTACTGCCTAATGGACGGAGTCATACTTAGAATTAAGTGACATACCCAGGGTGACACCACAAGTCTCACACCTTCCCTGGGTACCTGGTATTATACGACGCTCGCCTGAAATTAACGTTTAAGCGGTTAACAAACGATTGGTCGTATTCCCCTCTGTGTTTTGTACTCGTCTACCTCGAGATAATGTGTTAGTGCTTTGAGCATGCACTATGCATGGATACATACGCTATATACATATGGTATTTATATCATTATTACTTTTACAAAAATAATTCAAATGTGTGTATATTGTATAATCTTGGCTTTAACTGTTTACATTCGTTTAGTCTTATAGCACACCGACTCGTGTAATAATTAGGGCTGTGCAATATTATCGATATACCGGTATATATCGGTACACAGTGTGTATTGCAATAATTGCATTATGATTTGTGATTTCGCAATATATCACACCAATGCATTTCAAGTAAATTTAAGTTTAAAATCTTGCTTTGAGGCACAGACACATGGTTTAATTCTCCAAAAAATGTTTCATGTGCAGAAATATGTGTTGGACAAATGATGGGAGACATTTTTTTTATGTAAATATCATTAGAATTTGCTTACATATTTACATTAATAACTTGTTGTATATAGTTTGTAAGATCTGAAAGGCATTTTATCAAATATTTCATGTTTAAATCGCATAACGATGTATAAATGCTCAATGTAGAAGTCATTCAATATATCGCAGTATTAATGGATATGTATGCTGTTTATCGCAATATATCGCAGAATGAATTTTGCCACAAGATCCAGCCTTACGTAGTAATAATCTCTAGGTTTGAAAGTGTGACACCAAAACATTAGGATTAACATATTTCCTGATTTATCAAAGCAGGTCACGTGACGAGTTTATAATATGATAGCCACTATTTCTAATGTTTACATGCTATAAATTTCACGTTATTGATACGTTCGTTTACCGGAGAATATAAACGGTTTGAAAGCGATAGTATTTACACAAATTTAGTTTTACCGAAAATGTTGACTTTTTAGAATGAGCACACGTAAGGATATTTTTCAAATATTACTTAAAGGGGCTGTAGCTCGTTTTTGCACCCATTTTTAACTTGGTTGTCCGAAGTGAGAAGAGTGTTTACTATTGGTGACATATTTTTTCAAATACAATTCATCAATTTATTTGAGAAAAAAACGTGCTACTGCCCCTTTAAGGTTGTACTTTAGTTTACAAAATGTCACGTACCTGTTTGCCACAGCCTTTGAGTGATGTTTCGAAAAACGTTGGTAGTTTAAATACATTATTGGTGTTGTCCAATTAGCGTATTTCCTTGTATGTTTATCACACCTGCTTGATAGAACAGGAAGATGATTACCGACATCACACTTTAATCAGTACTTGTGCTCAGGGATATTCCAGGTGTTACCCAATTACTGTATGTCCATGTGTATTTAACACACCTATCTTGATAGAAGAACAAGGCGTATATCCGTCTCACACTTTGTAAATATGGCAATTCAGCAATATGTTGATATATTAGGGTGCCGAATTTTGTTCATGTACAAACGTCATTATTTATAATGATCCAAGCTGTTACAATACATGATTACAAGCGAAAGGATGCCAAACTATTAATATTACTTGATCATAAGTTTTGATATTTTCATGTACGAGTTTGTAAACTCAATGCAATCCACACTCTTTTGTTAAAATGGTAACTGAATACTTATATCAACCGCATTTCAATATGTCAAATTTCTTGAGTTTTTCACATGATTAATGATTATGAACATAATATTGTAGGTATCTCGCCTGTTATATGAAATCAACTATTCACTTCCTTACTAAGATTACAATAAAATATTTTGATTTTGATTTGTGTGTACAGACTGGTTATTCATATTCTATACTCTGCGCTAAAGTGAGGACATCATTATATGCCTCCA
This sequence comes from Gibbula magus, assembly GCA_936450465.1. NCBI lineage: Eukaryota > Metazoa > Mollusca > Gastropoda > Trochida > Trochidae > Gibbula > Gibbula magus. The sequence goes on along the minus strand of OW388292.1, from coordinate 59,023,266 downwards.
ACTAAAATTATGAGGTTGGCCTTATTGCCATTTTCGGAACTTGCAGGTGATCTTTGACATATGAGCCGTCCACTCAGTAATCAACTGTACTTTTGTTAAACAAAGGCAAAGTTTGAATTGAATTAAATGATAACCACACTGATAAAACATGTTAGTGACAAACTCTTCATATCAAATAATACCGTAACGTCATGCATACTCGTATGAAATCACACATACTTATAGGGAACTGTGAGTGTTTGTCTTCACCATCACATACACCTGTTTGGAACTGGGATAGTTTTATTGGGAACTTTGATAGTGTCACATATACTCGTAGGAAACTGTCATTGGGTTGTCGTCACTGTCATATATACTTAAAGGAAACTGAGCGGTTTTTCTTCACTATCACATACACAAAGAAACTGAGCGTTTTTTTCTTCACTATCACATACTCACACACACACACACACACACGCATATATAAGATATATATAGGGAACTGTGATAGTTTGTCGTCACTGTCATATATATTGTGATAGTTTGTCTTCACCGACACAAACGTTATGATGGGGAACTGTGGTAGTTTGTCAACACTGCCACTCGTACTGTACAAACGTCGTCTCAAGTATGATCACGTGACTCAACGCAAGGCAAAATCAAAATTTAATTATAACTGTTTGACGTACGTCACTATAAAAGTGTTACTTCACTTATTACATGTTTCAGTGAAAGCTGAATAACTCTCCCATATGAACGTTTATTTTCATATCTGATCTTTGTTATGTCGCAATATCAACTTCGAAACAATATATACTATATAAATTACGCCACAATAAACAATTATTCGCTAGTTTTGATAATTAATTACCAATGAAAGTCAATCTTGGAGAAGAAGTTAGGAAATGTCAAAATGTCAACCTTTCTTACAGTCTTTGTTCCGGCGTTTTATTGCACGATCTGCTTATGAAATATGTTTTACAAAACACAGTCCGATTGTTAGAAAGACAGCGGAACTCTGCTATTGGTTCACTACCTGTATTTATTGTGGCATTTAAAACAATATCCTGGACGTAACTGTACTAATACGTGATGAAGAAACGTGACGTTTTGGTTATTGAAGTCACGTTAGCGATTGTGCAAACCTCGTAAACACAACACATACCTTGATGTGAACGGACAAGGATTATTGTTGCATTTAAATACAATTAAAGGTAAGTCTTTTTCCAATAGACAAAATTAATTTTAACGCCACAAACCCTAGTTTCGATTTCGAAACGTTAATATAGTTGCTGTCATATACAACTCGACAAGCTGAAGAGAGAACTTAAACCTATGGATCTATCTAATCATTTTAAAAATGTTAAATGTTATTTAAGTCATTGTCCCCTATCATATTGTATTATTAAATATAAATAAACGCTGAGTAATAAAAACAAACTACTAGAGAATGTTATATATTCAAATTTAATGTATCAACAATTAAGGTTGCATATACCTGAATACAGTTAATTTACATAATATGTTATGAGTGTCCATGTCATACTATTCCTACGACACCGGTGCCCAAATGTTGGTATTTCCCGAGCGAGAGCGAGTCATAATAGACATATTTGTACACATTACAACAATACCTTCGTTCTTGCAGATTATAGAATGAATTAGTTCTTTTGGTGATCATTGAATTGCTAATGATCATTACATAATACATCACAGACGAGTAAAATATATAGAAAAACGTTCTTTTCGAGTTGCAAAATCCCACGAGGATTTTATCCTCCTATTTGGCCATGTCGAATTTTGTATGCCCTAAATATTCATTTGCTAAAACTATGTTCACTGATTTTTCTTATTTTTGCAAAATGATATCATTTAGTATTGTTTTTCCACAGGAAATGGTGTCAGTAACTGCCGCTGCATTGATACTGTCTGCCATATGTGTCTGTTCGTCGGCAAGGTATTACGGAACCGGAAGTGGAATTAATCTCGGGCGGCGGAGAGGCAACGACGACGACGACAAAGACTGTCCAGATCCGAAACCTCATCCGGGTCCAGTTCCAGTGTCACATAATGCAGACAGACCTCCAGTAAGACATAGACCTTTCAATAACCCGAGGGGGTCAACCATTGACTCGAATAATCGACCAAGTGCTGGAAGTGCTTCTCATGGGCCACCCGGCTCTGCAACAGCGTTCTACCACAGGAAGTTAACTTCAAGTTCTTGATGACAGAGGGCTTCATTGCTTTGCTTTGATGTATAAAACCAAGGGACTAAGGATGATTATTTCATGCATAAACTCCTCGAGTATAATGCAACCGGTTGTCTGTTTTAACTGGCTAGAGAACGTAGGCGGATTTTTTTCCTGATCAACTCCTTGGGGAGTAAATAATCTGAATTGTTTTATCATTCATACAATGCTGTCAACAGTATAGCCGCATTAAAAAATGACAAAGTGTCTTATGTCACGACATTCACATGTGAGAAGCATAAAAAGAGTTAATTGCTTTCCTGGTTTGGTCCGTTCTGCTATGCTGATGTACAAAATAAATGTTCCGAAATTGTCAAAGATGACAAGAAATTCGTTAGGTATTTGTATATCGCTGGAATAAAAAAGTATGTATATGATATTATTTGTGTTGATGAGTGCTTTTATAAGTTGACTGAAATGTGGTTTTGAATGGAATGAGTCCTTTTGCAGACGGTCATAACTTATTGGCTGAATCAGGAAGAGGAGGGTGGTTTTGAGAACAATTACTATAAATGTGAACATGTTTCTAGAAGCAGTATTTGGTAACAAGCAAATCTCCGTACACAATGTATATACTGCCAAGAAATGAATCCTCACCCCTCCATCCTCACCATGTATAGTCGTGGACTCAGTTTTCAGGCTTTTGTTCTTATATCATACTACGTCAAATGGTAACATATCAAATTTACTTAAAGCTATCAACAGTAAAACATGCGTAACTCTGTTACCCTTAAACTTCCGGATAAACTTCTGAGGAAAGAGGGATATACAATTTGGAAATAGAACATTTAGTTATTCAATTTAAACATAGTAAATGTACCTTCTGGAGAGTAAATAATCTGCATCAGCGAATTTTCGGAAGTCTGACAAGTATATGCTGATTTTAACGACACCGTAAGTACATATTTTTTTGGACAGTAGGCTATAAAAGTATGATGATGCAGGGGAAGAAAGGAAAACGAATAAGTAATGGTATTGTTGAATGTGTCAATTTTAATACCAACATTATTTTTTTTTATACACAAACATCCATAAACATTGAGTTAATTTGAATAAAATACCCTTCATATGATAACATGATTCTGAATGACCGCCAGATATGTCATCTTCTAGCGGATTGTGCCTACGAAAGCGAGGCAACCCCATAGCGAGAGAAGATATAAGTTACATACAACACTATACAAGGCTTAGATGATCTGCTGCAAACATAAAGTCATTACAATATTACCCCAAATATATAGAATAATACACGAATGATAATGTGATAACGACGAACGAAAGTAAGTTTGTAGAACACATTAACACATTCCTTATAGAATATTTGATACCAAAATATGTCCAATACTTCTGTAGGGATCTGAAATATAGGGATTAAGGCAGTATGAAATTAATGCATTAGAACAAGTTCACCTCTATGTATTCAAAAAGTGTTTTGGTGTAAAACCAAGCACAGGTAATACAGTAACTATGGTTTATAGAGAATTAGGTAGATTCCCGTTGTTTACATATTCATCCATTAATGCGATAAAGTATTGGATAAAGTTATTAAATATGTCATGCCATAGACTTTCGAAAATGTTATGAATGGTGGTACTGTATGACCAAAATGGGAAAAAAGAAATTGATTGACTGATATTAGAGAATTGTTGTACAAAACCAGTTACGGCTATGTTTGGTTGGATCAGAACATTCCATGCTATGCTAATAAGTTTATATCATCATTTACACAAAGAATGAAAGATATGTATTAACAATCATGGTCGGAATCTCTACTTTTGTCAACTAAATGTTTCGAAGAGTATCTATAGCAAAAGTTGACGTAAAAAACGTTTCGTATATATTTCACCCAATTTCGTTGCTCTTCCCTTGAATTATATTTATCGAACCTGGCTGATATCTACATGTAGGTATACCAAGAGAACAGAGACAATGTAAAAAATGTGACGATACTACTATAGAGAATGAATTACATTTCCTTCCCATGTGTCATGTGTATAACACTTTACGAACAAAGTACCTAAAACCATACTTTTATAAATACCAACGTGAAAGAACATTAATATCACTGTTAACAGATACTAACACATTATCACAACAGAATCTTGCAATGTACTCATATTTCCCAATGCATTCAAGAAAATAAATTTTAATAAATAAGAACCTGTTATGACTTACTACTTATATGTACTGTAAATGTACAACAGGCATGTGGCCTTTCCAGTACTGATTGCTTGAATTAAAATCAAGTTTATCAGTCGAACGGAAAAAAACCCTTTGGTTTGTGGTTGGTTGCTGCTGGGTGGTTGCAGATTGATTGGTGATGATTCTCGGATTTACCTCTGACAGGAACAATGTTTCGTGTGTGGTTGTGTGTGTGAAGATACCTTGTAGATCTTGAGTTCTCTCATGTAGGCTGTACTTGTGCTTGCGTTTTAAAAGTGCAGTAGCACGTTTTTTTAGCTCAAATAAGTCGATGAAATGTATTTGAAAAATAAGGTCACCAATAGTAAAACTCTCTTCTCTCTTCGGAAAATCAAGTTAAAAATGTACATGGTATGGTAAAGCCATGGGAATCGTTTTTGTCATTCGAAATAATAAAATGTGTTCACAATAAAATGACCGCCATGCAATTTTTGCTTTATGTTTCGTTTGTTTAATAAGATGTGTTAACCTCTAAAGTAAATATAAATGGCATTAACTATAACTATAAATGGGAAATTTGAAAAAATAAAATTTGGAAAAAGCGTGCTACTGTCCCTTTAAATTTCAAATGTTATTTAAGTTATTGTTCCTTATGATATGTATGGTTAATGAGGTATAATCAAACGTTGAGCTGTAACAATCACTGCATCTTCATACATTAGTGTCCGTGATAAAAAAAGATTTAAATTAAGTATACATATTTTAACAATTAGAAACTATTTAAACAAATTATGTTTGGTGTTCCCAATTGGTACTTTTGACATTATTGTGTTAACAGACAGTGATTTAAACAAATTATGCAACCATGCAATTCACAGACGCAATGATTGTAGTTGGTTTTATAAAGTAAAAACCTGAATACAATAGACTTCGTTGTTTTCCCAATAATTATGACAAATATCAATGAATATGGAATATTGTTATTGATAAAAAAAAATTCGCACAATAACACCAAGGAGTCAAATCCGGGATGTAACTCCATGCTTCAGGCAAACAAAGATAGTGTTTTGACAAATGACTTCCTAAAATCTGTGAAAACACGCCAACACTCAAACCGTATATAAGCGCCATGATAATAATTGCTTGTTATCGGTCTTCGGAAGTCTAACAGTTGTAAGTACTTGTTATTTTTTAAAACCTTCATACAGTTGCAAGGAAGTTATCATCTTCTATCGTGTTCGCTAATCATTTTACTTTTTAACCACATGTCATGGCTTTGCAGTATACTCATTGATATTAATTATAATTGATATTGTATATTATTGAGAATTATTAGTAATATTATTTTGAAAAGTGTCCATGTGCATTGCTCAGTGAAGTTGGTGAACCGCTTGATCATTGCTGTAATGTCTGCTCTGGATTCGAACCCGTCAGCGTGAGATGACCCAGCGTTACTAATGACGCCTAATTGTCGTACTTTTAAGTCTATCACAACTGTACCCATCAATCATTTCATTTCAAAGTTTGGCTTTAATATGTTCATACGCAAATGATACATTGTCATGCTGGATCATCAAATTTCACGCGGGCGATATGTTGGTGATGTCTACCCATAGAGGAGTTACGGTAAAATTAGTTCAGTAATTTTATGGCATTTTTTTTATGAATCTTAAATACTTTTTCCACGAACTCATTATAGGAATATTTCACATAAACGTTTTGTTTTTTTTGTGGGTTTTTAATTTCGATAATCCCACCAAGGTTGATTCATTCAGATTTCCGATTGTAACTTATCTTCTATTAGGGCTACATTCTCTGCTTAAAATACAGAATCCTGATTGGTTGCATAAACAGATTTGCGACGCCGTTGTAAAGGTGTCATTGCCAATGACACGTCAGAATGTTATTTTTCAAAACTTAAACGTAGGATAAAAGTTTTCTTGTCTAATGTGTTTCCCGCGATGTATGATATTTGAATTTGTGAACACAATTGAACATGACCATGCTGGTAAATTTTATTGCTTAGTCTTTCTGGAATGGCGTCACACGTGAGGCATTAGTTCCGTTTTGATGCACTCTCACCCTGCGATTAAGAATTGTTTGTCGTAAACAAGTATGTCTTGCAGCAGTGACCACAGACTGACCAGCGTGCGGTCTGATTAAAATCGACGGTTTTCCGAGGAATAAAAAATGCAAAATAGTGCATCTACCGGGATACGAACTCATATCGTTCAGAAGTTTCCTCGCAAAACCGTCTGATAACAGCCCGTAGTTAACAAACCACAAGACGTCCAACAAAAGCTTTCGGTGCGAGAAGCTAGGGGCAGATAACTCCAAACAGCTACCCTTTCGTCTGTTCCGAATGCTTTCAAAACAGCGACCGTTTGCAAACTATGATGTGATTGGTCATCCATTTGACTAATCTTTGGCTGCGCTAAACTGGTTCGGAATACGCGCCTATACGGGGTGTTCTCAGACCTTTTGGCGAGGAATCTACAGGACCTGTTCGTATCCAGGTAGATGCATTATTTTATTCCTCGGAACAAGGTCGATTTTAATCAGACTGGAACAGCGTTGAGCCTCCCCTAGCGCGCTGACGTTCTACATTAGAAAGACGCGCCATTTAAAAAAAAAGATCAAAATAAAAAAGTAATTTTGTTTTTCCAATACACGTTCAGTTTAGCGTTCAGCTTTTGATCAAGAGTTTCAGGGTTCGAATCCCGCCAAAGGCATGCCAACTTTGTCTGCTGCGGAGAACTGCTCTACATGCAGTAAGGTTTGGATTAATGCTACACTGAATTTCAGTGCAATACGAACCATGATTCGCTAGTCCTGAGGAAAAAAATTGGTTGAATCCGCTTGCCGGATCCTTCCGGATTCTTCCGGATTCTTTGGGAAATTTGGGAGAATCCGGAAGGATCCGGCAAATGAATTCCACCACTTTTCGTCCTGTGGTTCAAGCCGATACTCGCAGGTTTCGCCGCAATGCAAAGCCACTATGGCGTTGCGGGCGTTCTCCATGCCATAATACTAGCAGCCGTGATATAACTGAATAATCTTAAAAGCGGCGTTAAACTCACCTGTCCTTACCTCAAGTTTAATTTGCTTGTTCACTGTTAACATGACCTCTTGTGTCTTTATGTTTTCATGCTTTTCATCTTATATCTTAAAATCAAGGAATACACGTGAATTTCGAAAATGTAAGGATTCGAACAGTTTATTATTGCTAAAAATACTTATAAATGTATTTACTCAAACATAACCAAAAAATCTAAATTAATCAGTGTCAAGTTTTCAGTTTTTGCTCAGGACGTGTACTATATATGTATATCTTTCAATGAGACAAACTTATTTTGTTGTCAAATATGTTATAGTTCTATCAACACATTAAATCGCCCTTTAATTGCGCTTAGGTTCTATATTTGCCATGGAGATGAACACCAATACAAGTAACACGTGTCATTCTTCCAGAGTAATAATGTTAGCAGACAGTGTGACCTGAATTAAGACACTATATAATACTATGTAATACATCTTTTATGAAAGGGTGAGAAATTGTGTATTACTTTAGCGATAGCGAGTGCTATAGTGGATTATCATGAATTTCGCACATGTCGCACTGTTTTAGTGTACTAGCTTCTTAAAGGGGCAGTAGCACGTTTTTTGCAAATTTTATTTTTTCAAATTTCCCATTTATAATGATAGTTTATGATATTTATATTTACTTTAGAGGGTAAATCATCTTGTTACACAAACCAATTATCCGTAGTGGTAATAACGGTGTTGCTTATAAAGCAAACATTGCATGGCGGCCATTTTTTTGTGAACACAATTTAATATTTCGAAAGACAAAAACGATTCCCATGGCTTTACGGAATCATGTATACTCATTTTTTAACTTGATTTTCCGAAGAGAGGATGGTATTTACCATTGCTGACATTAGTTTTCAAAATACATTTCATCGACTTATGTTAGTGAAAAAACCTGCTACTGCCCCTTTAAAATAAATGTTATAATCTGAAATGATTTGTACAGGTTTGTCCAAGATGAAACAACTTATCTTCCTCATCTCGGCGCTTCTCCTCCTTCAACTCGTCACTTCACGATTTGTGGAGCAAGAACTGGAAGAAGATGAGAGGAAGGCTTTGGAGAAGAGGAGATGGGTTAGACCAGCTGCTAAATACGCCTCCAAGTGGGCTAAAGAAGCTGTGAAGGCAGGGTTGCAATCCGAGGCGTACAACTACGCTAAGAACAAAGCAAAGCAAGCTTACAACTGGGGCAGGGACAAAGTGCGCAAGTGGGGGCGCAAACGTATCCTTTTATTATTGTTTTAGTGCAACTGTCGAAATCTCGTGATATGATACTTTACTCTTATATATATACTTCCACCTATACTGTAATAATTCCTGTGTTTTGTCTCATTTGTCTTCCTGCGACGGGACGTCAGGGTATCAGGGTATACCACTAGTGTTTCAGGTCGTTTGCCAATACCCAGCATCCCCCCTCCTAATATTAAGGTGATATTAATGTTTAAATAGTGTTTAGATATATATAAAATGCTTCCTACAACTGAGTAACATATTAATGTTCTTAATGACCCATAATATTATTAAATTAATTCTGCATCCAGCGGGTAAAACTATCATAATGTTATTACATATCTTTTGTAATTTGTCTGTTGAATTTCTATTAATGATTGGCATAATGAATATTCGCAGTAACATATAATCAGTTAGTTAGATTTAATGAGTAATAGAAAGCGTTCTAAATATTTAATACACCATAATAATGTGTATATAATAACTTAATTATACCATAATAACTATTATTATTCAATTTTTCAAAGCCTCTATAATTTGCAATCAATGTTCTTTAACATAGCACAGGATATATCGGTGATCTTGATGAACTGAATGATGTGGAGCTTGCCGACCTCTTCAAGTCCCAACTTCAGTAAACTGACCGGCACTTATACAGAAGTTTCAGTTGAAAGTAATAAATACTATCTCTCTGCAATATGCTTTACTCTTGTAAGTGAAAGAAGGGGCTTGTGGGTGATGTAAGATTTAACATTGCGTTTATTTTAAGATGTGTTCGATGGACCCATCCTCGGTTATCTAGGGTTTTATATATGCTTCGTTACTCTCCACTATATCACCCCTGGGAAACACTGTCAGAGATAGAGTTTCCCAGGGGTGATATAGTGGAGAGGAATATATATGTGTATATGAGGAATTTCTCGGCTAAAATTGAAGATTCCTAATTGACAGCAGTTCTATCTAGTTATGCAATCAGCGACGCCGTTGTAAAAGTGACATTTGCCAATGACACGTCAGAATGTTGTTTTTCAAACAGAAATGTAACATTAACGTTTCCTCGTTTAATGTATTTTCTTCGAAATTCGAAGGACAATATATTATGCTAATTAACAAGACACCTTACAGTCAAAAGGTATGGATATGATATGTAGTTTTTGCATTTTGCCTCTAGGATCCTGCTAGAAACGAGAAATACTTCGCACTAGAGGTTAGGATCGGAAATCTATACGGTGTAAACTCTGTGGTATGAGAATGGTGAACTATGTAATATACTGAATCCCAGCCAGCGTTTAAATATTATACGGGCGCTTCATGTGTTGTTAACGGCATCCATGATTACATGCGACACAAATATGCTTTACCAGGGCTCCGTTCCATAACAGCGAGCGCTTATAATCGTTCATTGATCGCTCAATGTAGCGCTCAAGTAGCGCACATTCTTTCTTGAACGACACGGTGCAAATTCCTCGAAGTTTGCTCGCCTTGCTACGTAGCGCTACATTGAGCAATCGCGTTCAAGAGAGGTTTAAAAGTAATCTCTAATTGAGCGATTACTTTGAAACCTCTCTTGAACACGGCCCATGTTTACGGCATTCTCTTCCCACAGAGCTTACTCCCTTCAGATTTCCGATCCTACCCTCTGTTGTTTTACGCTTGAACCACTTTCTCATTTTGGCTGCAGCTCCTTTCTCACTAGAATTTGATAGTTTTAAAAACATATCATACATGACCAACCTGTTTTCGTTGGTCTTAATGTATCATGTATATTCAATATTTACAATTTCGGAAAATATGATGTCTTCAGATATTTCACCATCACTGATATTAACAAATCCGGGAGTCGGTAAAAGTTACCGACTGAGATCGAGGTGCTCAAGATGGACGAAACTTGCATACTTTAATCATGAACGCCGAGGCCATAAGGCCGAAGTATTAATTTTTCACGTGCGAGAGGGTTGAACCCGAGGTCGAACTATTTTACACACTGGCTCAACACTACATTAAACCACATACAACATGAAACACTTTAGTCCTAATTTTAGGGTTAGTTTTTTTCACATTTTAGGGTAAAGGGGAAAATTGATCTTGTCAGAAAAAACATTGTCTGTATGAGGTCCTTACACAAGCCAGAGCGAGACGTGATAACATTGTTAAGTTAGTATTTGTTAACACTAGTTATGTTTATCATAAACAGGTTTCACTTAAACATTTATTTTATTTATCCCTGTCAGAAAACGCAAAGAATGACGATAAGCAAGACAACAACGAACAATGTTTCATACTTCAAGAACTTATGGTAAACGTGAACGAAATCAATGAAGAAAGAAAGCAAATCAATTTTATTTGTTCACTTATTTCGTTCACATGTAAAGGGACTTTAGCACGTTTTTTGCAAAATATATTTTTTCAAATTTCCCATTTAAAATGATAGTTTCAGTCATTTATTTGTACTAAAGAGGGTTAACATCTTGTCACACAAACCAATTATCCGTAGTGGTAATACCGGGCATGTAGTTCAGTTGGTACAGCGTCCGCTCATCACCCGGAAGGTCGGGGTTCGATTCCCGGCTGCGCCATACCAAAAGACGTTACACGATGGGACTTATAAGGATAGAACAACGCTTGAACTGGCGCTGTACTGTGGCTGTCGGGTGCCAAAGGCACAACAAGAATTTACAATGTACTTTGATTTGGAGACAATAAAGTGTTTATTATTATTATTATAATAACGGTGTAATAACAGTGTTGCGTATAAAGCACAAATTGCAAGGCGGTCATTTTAATGTGAACACTTTTAATTATTTTGAATTGAAAAAACGATTTCCATGTGTTTACTGAACCATGTACACTCATTTTTAACTTGATTTTCCGAAGAGAGAAGGGTGTTTTATTTTTCGTGACATTATTTTTCAAATACATTTCATCAACTTATTTGAGCGAAAAAACGTGCTACTGCCCCTTTAAAGTAGATTTAATCATAAACTGTAACATAATATATAATTTCTAAATATTTTTTAAACCTATACATACAAGAGAGATTCGAGCCCCTGGACTGAACACCTCAAGGTATTACAATTTCCCCCACTTTAATGATGTCAAATGTGGAGGTTAATTGACAACTTCAAATTATAACATTCAATTAAACATTGCACCGATTAGTTTAATGAGTACGACATGTACCATGTGAACACACTAACTATTAGAGGTTGTAACACGTGACAATAACGTGTATGGAAAACTCGTTGAGATCTGTCCTCATTATACTATAGCACCATGGAGTCAAATCCGGGACATAACACGCAATGTGACAGGCTTCAGGAAGTACAATAGTGACAATTTTCTCTACAATAGGTGAAATCGCGACCACACTCAAACGGTTCGTAAGCGCCATGTGTTTGTGATCAGTCTGATAGTTTTAAAGTGCAGATAGACCAACCCGACAATTTTTTTTAACAACATGAATGAAGGATCACTAATTATTCTTGAAAAGTGGCTTAGACAGAAATCTTGTTCTAATAAAATAAATAAATACCGGTAGTCCATTTGTAATGCGCAATGCCTCCATGTTAAAATATGCTCGTAGCGCATGAATAGAAAGCCTGGTTGAACAGATGCGTTTTTAACAGTTTTTAAAAAAAAACACCCCAGTGTTGTGGCTGTCTTTATCTTTATCTAATGGTCTTTTCTATCTATAGTTTCGGTTCTGATCTAGAGAGATGGCATTATAATCTGATGGTAACATAGCTCCGTGATTGATAAGGAATATTAATTTATCACACAACCCCTTACATGCATGAGAATGACGCCAAAATTCACTAATTGCAAAATATCAAATATGTCGATGAACCTGTGCAAGCCAAAGCAAGATAGTAAGGTTTGACGTCAGAACATTCCCTATATTCAAACTGTGACACATCCTCGGTTACCCATGGTTTATATATGCCCCGTTACTCTCCACTATATCACCCATGGGAAATTTCATCAGAGAAATCTGTACTCAAATTACCCGCCCTTGGCCGGCGTGAGCCAATCAAACCGCTACGCAGCTTAGACCTGCAAGCCAATGACAATTCATATCACTTCGTTGCAAAGCACGCGAGGTCATTTTGTTAGCCATCCGTCACCGGTTATCTCCCTTGACCATTTCCGTCTTATCGTATTGAGGACTTTCTTTGGTTACTGACTTCGTCACGCCGGCCAAGGGCGCGTAATTTTAGTACAGATTTCGCTGACAGAGTTTCCCATGCGTGATATAGTGGAGAGTAACGGAGCATATATAAAACCATGGGTAACCGAGGATGACTGTGACAAAGATAATGGTGACTTTGGCGGGCATTCATTGACACTGATATTCTTAGAGTCGTTGGCTGGTCATTGTAATGTTGATAAACACCCAGGCATATATTGCTACCAGTACCATGAGCTTCTCTTGTTAATGTGGTACACACATAGTGTCCGTGGATGATGTTTGAACATTTTTATTACTGCCAAAATAAAATACCTTCATCCCTATGTACAGTCTCTACTCACAGTCTTCTGAATCTTGATTTTTATTTCAAACTTCATCAAATGCTAAACATATAAGATTAACTTAACAGGCGTCTAAATATTTAACTATTTTGTGATTGGCTCTGTTACCGTTACTGAAAGTTAGAAATATATAACATTGTTGAATTTAAACAGTGAAATTGTTACGAATATTCCAAAGAGTAAACTATCTGCATCAAAGCTTTGGTCAAATTTGATGTCTTTTGGCAATTGGCTCATTCTCACAGTTTCAATCATTGTTCCAGGCTCAATTGATATGTATGTACTGTTGCACATTCTACACACTTCATTTGATTCTATTATTGAAATATGCATTTAAAATATATCTTAGTTTTCTTGTAGGATGTCATTTATCTTTTATGACAGATTTCGTTCAAGCGTGTTAAAGTGGACATGAGGAGAATGTCATTTTTAGTTTTTAGAACTTCATTTTTTTCTCGAAAATCCGCAAACAGTGGTGTTAAAACATCTGTATTCAAGGAAGTCATTATGAACAGGATAAACCCAGGCGACATCTGTTTAACGGTCTGATGAGCTCGTCGGTTCTGATAACTATCAACGAGGAAGCTGAACAATCACCATCTGTTGAACATTAATAATTAGTGTCAGTGATATAAATGATTTTTTTTTAAATCTCAAGCGATGATAAACATTTTCAGTCAACAATTGTCAATTTTTTAATATTTTGATATAATTATATTTCATATATCAGTTTGATGCATTAATCAATAAAAGTAAGCTACATCACTGATCGATATGCTTCTAATACTTCAATAAGTTTTGATAAACAATTTGATAAACACGCTTTTCGATTGTTTAAACATTATTCGTAAGAAGTGATTCGAATATATCAAAACGTTTATGTTATTGGTTTCCACATCTCAAAGATTGCAATAAACCCAGATGTAATTAGTTTGCATGTAAAGGTAAACAAGAGTCATCTGAAGATGACATATCCCACCGGTCCCACATCTTTGACATTTAAATATATATAAAGTAAGTTTAAGAATAGTTTAAGTTTTGATATTTAAGCAAAGCAGCAACACAATCAAATTCAAGTCAGGAAAATGATCCAGGACAATGAAATAAGTTTGAGGGGCAGTTAGAGGAACAAGTCATAATTTGAATTATAAAGAAACTAATTCAATGCCCCTAGCTGACCGTAGACAAATAAACAAATTATCATTATTATACAAAATGATGCATTACATGGCACCAGATTATTTATCTCATCTTTTACCTGAAAGAGTATCACTGTTGAGTGAATATAGACTTAGAAACAGTAATAACATCCGGACCTTCCGATGTCGTAGTGATTTAAATAATAATTCATTCCTACCTGATGCAATAAGACAATGGAATAATTTACCTAATAATACTTCGAATGCTATAAGCAATTTCAAAAGCCTCCTGATATCAACAATATGCAATATGATCATATTTGACCTTACATTTGGTACACGGTTTTGCCAAATTGCTCATTCACGCCCCAGACTTGGCTGCAGTGATTTGAATGCACACATGTTTGAACGGCATATATATCTCCAGATCAATCCTGTTCATGTGGTCACCCCTATGAAGACACTTTACATTATCTCTTTATTTGTCGAAATCATGCCGCAATAAGAAATGAAATGTATTTTTACAAGTACGGCTACAATTTGAACACAGTATTGAATAAAATTTCTAATAAAAGCAAGTTAACAAACTCTTTGATACTTAAATCTGTCCATACTTTCATTATAAAATCGCATAGGTTTGATAAATGAATTATTGTTATATACACAGGTTGCTTGCTCTCATTTCTTGTTCATCATGCTGTTTATTAATAATGTTTGTTGTATCTATATATAAATGTAATGGCGCGGTATCTACATGTACCATGTCCATCAGTGACTTATTACAGCTTTGCTGCATTTCGTTAAACTTTCTGTGCTTTCTACGCTACCGCAGAAGACTTAATGAAATACAGCAAGGCTTAAATTATCCAGTGAATGGGACTACGATTTGTGACTTGCGAGGGATGTTGAGACACCCTGATCAATGGTTTACAGATGTGTCAACGATGAAACAACTAATCTTCCTTATATCGGCGCTTCTCCTCCTTCAACTCGTCACTACACGATTTGTGGAGGAAGAATTAGAAGAAGAAGAAAGGAAGGATTTGGAGAAGAAGAGAATCCCTCCACGCGTGCTGAAACCAGTTGTTAAATACGTCAAAAAGTGGGGTAAACAGGCCTACAAGTGGGGTAAAGAGGCCGTAAAAGATGGTTTGCTATACGAAACGTACGAGGCTGCTAAGAACGGAGTAAAACAAGGTTATGACTGGGGGAGAGAAAAAGTTCGACAAGGTTCTGACTGGGTGAGGAACCATTGGGGGCGCAAACGTATCCTTTATTAAGCTTATCTTGTATCACAATTTGAGTAGAATTGTTGATATTAAGATGCCCTTTCAACGTTCTTCCACTTCATTAATCGTATACTGTCCGTGTTCGTCTCCCTCTCTTCACCAGATGGGACTTTCGGTTATTAGTTAAATTAATTTGCTAAATAGTTTTTGTAAGATGATGTATGAAATGCTTTCTACAACTTGGTAATATGGTACTATTCTCAATTCTCTATTATTATGTCAATGTTGTTACATATCTTTTGTAATGGGTATGTTTAACTTATGCAAATGGATTGGATATGCATATTTGCAGTATAGTTAGTTAGATTTAAGAAAGGGTCAAACTATACACCTTCGTAATGTAACAGTTTAATAACATCATAAGAATTCGTTTTTATTTTATTTTAAAAACCTTAATAATTTGCACTGAATGTTCCTTAATATAGCAAAGGATACATCGATGATCTTGATGAACTTGATGACGTCGAGCTAGCGGACTTCTACGAGTCACAACTTCAGTAAACGGACCCGGCAATGTCACAAACGTGTCAATTGAAGTCAATAAAGACTTGCTCTGCAATATGTGTTACTCTTGTAAATGATAGAAAGAGTTTGTAAGATGATGTTAGATCCCTTAAACTTTACTTTTATATTTAATATGTGATATGTGATGTGTGATATGTGATATATGATATGTGATGTGTGATATGTGATATGTGATATATGATATATGATATGTGATATGTGATATGTGATGTGTGATGTGTGATATGTGATATGTGATGTGTAATGTGTGATGTGTGATGTGTGATGTGTGATATGTGATGTGTGATGTGTGATGTGTGATGTGTGATGTGTGATATGTGATATGTGATAGATCAATGGGCGGGAAGTGGGATGAACCTGCAATGCATTCGTTCACACATTGTTTGTCGAGGATATCCTGCATTTAACATTGAAACTCTGGAGTTTAACATATTCCAGGATTTTGATTCGCCGAGAACATGGTCATGTGATTTGTATTAAGTGGTTTATTTTGGGTGAACTCTTCAAACTAATTCAAATGTAAGTGAACCATGTAACATATCTCATTCTCTGTACAGATATTATACGAACACTTCATGTGTTGTTTACGACATGCATGATTTTGACACTAATGCTTTACGGCAACATGTACAAAACCTGATGACGTCATCACTTGTCTGATGACAAAACGTAACAAACCTTTTCAGAGTAATGTGAACGTTTTGTAAAGCATTCATACTTTGCTAGTGAAAGCATCGTAAACTAAGCGCATAAACATACAGCTACTATTTTATTTTTTAAATAATAAATAACTAACAAAATGACTATTTTAAGTGTGGACGTGGTTTCTTAAAGGCGCTGTAATACGCCGTTCTGATTGAAATAAAGTGCTCTTACAAAAAGGTAAATAAATGTTGGCCAATGGCTAAATGATACTCTCGAATCATTGAAAAGAGCTCTTAAACGAATGCACATGGTTCGGTTAAGTTCAGTCCATTTCCCAACAAACAGCCATTGTTTAGGTGTTCACACTGTAATGACCATTCGAAGGTAGTTGAAGTGATCTGACTAACGTTAGCGACATCTAAACACTCACAGTTGATTTTTAAATATGGAATAGTCAACCATCTTGTTCTCTGAAGTCTTAAAATCGCATGGAACTTAAAATCTTCCTCTCATGCTGGAGAGTTCAGTAGTGTTTATTACGTCACATTTATCTTCCAAAATGGACAACCGAAATTTAAAAAAGTGAACGCCGAGGCCGTTAGGTGATTGGGTTGAACCCGAGGTTGAACTATTTACACACTGACTCAACACTACATTAAACCACATACAGAATGAAAACACTAAATTTCAGGTTTTTTTAAAGAAAAACTTTGTCTATATCAAGCACGTGCAACACACTGAAAAGTCAATACATTAGACCGCAAAGTTCATTATGTTGTAAAAGATTTGCACTCCAGTTAGAACTTAACAGCCTATAACTTGTACAAAAACTTATAACAATTTTAAATCATAGCATATTAAAGAACCCAATTTAACTGGTCATGTAAATGTACATGTCCCTCTCATGTTATCCAGTGTCCTTGTGTAATTGTTATTCATTTGACAGGATGCAGGTTCGATCCCACATGTCGTCAAAGTATTTGCCATAGGCTTGTGATCAACATTTTACGAATTATTTTCGCTTCGATATGAACAATGTAAAAACTTATATTAAGCAATCATAAACTTTAAAATAAAAAAAATATGCTCATATCAGTAATTAACTACATGTAGTATTACTAAACAGCTTTCATAACACACTGTATGCATAACTGACACCTCTGTGTGTGCACATTTACTAGACACTTTAAGTTGGTAGGGCAAGAATGGACACCCGAATAAAACAAAGGAGCCAGTGTGTAAGCAGCGATAGAAAGTTAACAATTGAAAACAAACAATAAGTGACAATATCAACGATACAAACATTTAGCTAGTATTTGATAGCGTTATGTTTGTAATACTTTGATTTCACAAAACCATTTTAATGTATTCATTCCTAATTGAAAATGCAACTAATGATGATAAGCAATACAACAACTAACAATGTTTCTAATACTTCAAGAATTTATGATCAACGTATATCTCAAACGTGGAACGAAATAAATGAAGAAAGAAAGATTTTCAATATTTTAAAATTATCAAAAATGGTATTTGTTCACTTATTTCGTTCACATTTAAAGAAGATTTTATCATAGAGTAAAACATTATATAAATTGCAAAAGTTCATTTTTAAATGTGTACTTTAACGTGGATTTCGAAACCTTTATCTCAACAAGTCAAGGTAGTACCGTTTCCTCCGACTCAATGACGTCAGATTTGGACGTTTATTTACAAGTTTATATGCAAATTCATTTAAACATTGCACCAGAACTTTAAATGAGCACAACAGAGCCACATGAACGCATTAAGTGATAAAAGTTGTGCAATGTGAACATTGCATATATGGAAAACTCGGTGACATCTGTTCTTTGAAAAACTTGATGACACGTTGATAGGACTATATCAGCATGGAGTCAAATCCGGGACATAACACGGAATGTAACAGACTGCATTGTTATTGTGACGATTTTCTCGCCTATATGCGAAATCACACAGACGGCATGGAACCGCCATGTATTTTTCCTTTGTTATCAGTCTGAAGTTTGTAAGTGTAGTTTATTTTCCAAATTTGTTTTCCTAAACAACATGTATAGGCATTGCATTTAATACATCGAGGATATCAACCTTTTATGAATGACAGACAAACACACATTTATTTCGTAAAAAGAACACATGCCCATAATTTCAGGTTATTACAAATACTGTTCTGCATGCATTTAAATTTAAGTTTCTGGAAATGATGTCAGAAAATATACTTAAGATATAGTTAGGGTATGATGTGTAGCCTCCTTGAAGTATATGGTTTTAATGAGTGTTGGTAGACATTTTCTCATTATTTGAGAGTATTTTGACATTTCAAAAGCACATGGTATTAATGTTCCTCATTTATTACATTGTTCTCTGAACAGCAATAACAGTATCTTTCTTCATGGAGTTGTATCATTATTGTTTTTCCAGTTTTATCTGAAGGATATAATTCTGAATATTGATAATAATAATAATAATAATGACAATTTTAACGCCTAATATCCAGCGCAATGCTGTTCAGTGGCAGTACATTATTACCATGAATGAATTGTACTTTCGGTTCTGCTACTAAGCGCTCAGCGCGACCATATAGGTCCGTACTCCCCCTGTTCAGGTACCCATTTAGACAGCTGGGTGGACTGAGTGCAATGTGCATGAAGTGCCTTGCCCAAGGACACAACACAGGATGAGACCCAGGTCACACATTTTTGGTGTCGCCATCGGATTCGAACCCGGGTCTTTGTAGTGAGAGGCAAGCACGCTAACCACTACACCACTGTGCTCCACAGTGGTGTAGTGGTTAGTTTAGATATAAACTATTTTAAATATTGTGGAATGTCATTCCATATACATGAGTCAACACTGGCATATATGGTATAGATTATGATGTTCAATGAAGGATCTATAACAATTTATTCTTGAAAAGTGGTTCAGACAGTGAGTTTTCTCTGATGGTATCTTGATGTTTATAGTTTGGGCTCTGATCTACACAGGTGGCCTAATAGTCTGGTACTAAAATAGTCCAATGATAAACAGTGATAACTGTTGTGTTAAACCCTTAATGAGTATAACGACACAATTTGATAATTTTAAAAACAGTATTTGCTAAAAGTAACTTTTGGATCCTCAATTATAAAAGATGTCGAGGGGTCTGTACAAACCAAGCATGATAGAACAATTTGACGTCACACCATTCCCTATGTTAAAACTGATGAGGAAAAGGGTGACATTGGCGGCAATTCGTTGACACATATTCTGATCATTCATTAAAGCTATATTACGTTGATGGGCATTATCATGTTGATTAAACGCCCAGGTGTAGAGTGCTACTGTACTATACAATCTTGGAAGAACAATTATCTTAAGATTTGGCCAATACTATATTCCAAGATGGTATAACAAATCTTAAAATATGTACGGAAATCTTAAGATATGATCAAAACCTGAAACCTCCTGTTCAATCTTGGAATATTTAAATATCTTAATATTCTTTTGTTCAATCTTGAGATATTGTAATAACATGACTTTGAAAATTGTTTACATAAATCTATTTTAATGAAAAAATGACTTTTATGGGAAAAATGTCTTTGATAAAAAAAAAGTGACTTTGGTGAAAAAATGACTTTGATGAAAAAAGATGACTTTGATGAAAAAATGACTTTGATGGAAATATTGACTTTGATTAAAAAATATTGACTTTGGTGAAAAAATGACTTTGTTGGAAAAATGATTTGATGAAAAAAATGATTTGATGGGAGGAAAATGACTTTGACAAAATCTTTCCTTTAATGGAAAAAATGACTTTGGTGAAAAAAATGACTTTAATTGAAAAAAAAATACTTTGATGAGAATGACTTTGGTGAAAAAACGATTTAATGAAAATATTGACATTGATTAAAATTTTAATTGAATGAAGAAAATTACCTTAAATACAAACTGTGACCTTAATTTAAATACATTACTTTGATGAACTGAAAATTTGAATTTAACAGACATAAAGATGAAGATATTGCTATATATACATAAGTTCTTTTCCCATTTACTTACAAATTGTCAAGATGTTTATATGTCGATATCTCTTAACAGTGTCTCATAAGAGAAACAATGGCGGGTTGTTAGCATAATTAAATTATTCCATGTCATATTTACATTCATTTCAATCATAATTTGTGACACTTCTGACAGTTCTGTCTGTTAATCGTAAAGGATTCTGTTATTTCATTTATGTGTCAGATAGAACAAGAGAAGGAAACGAACTTATTTATGAGAAGATTAGACCACTGACGACAGATATATACTTCATATGTTATATACAGTGTAAGAATACCTTAAGAGTTGATATAAGTATCCTATTTGAATATGACACCATTTGCGACAAATATTCCCTGGATATTCCAAGATTGTATAGGTCATTTCTTGGAGGGAGGTTTGTTTACATAAAAAATAGGTCATATACAAGGTTTTGATCTTAAAATACATATTCAAAATATGTTATATACAGTGTAAGAATATCTTAAGAGTTGATATAAGTATCCCATTTGAATATGACACAATTTGCGACAAATATTCACTTGATATTCCAAGATTGTATAGGTCATTTCTTGGAGGGAGGTTTGTTTACATAAAAAATAGGTCATATACAAGGTTTTGATCTTAAAATACATATTCAAAATATGTTATATACAGTGTAGGAATATCTTAATAGTTAATATAAGTATCCTATTTGAATATGACACCATTTGCGACAAATATCCACTGGATATTCCAAGATTGTATAGATCATTTCTTGGATGGATGTTTGATTATATAAGAAATAGGTCATATACTAGTTTGTGATCTTAACATACATAATCAAAATATGTTATATACAGTGTAAGAATATCTTAAGAGTTGATATAAGTATCTTATTTGAATATGACAAAATTTGCCACAGATGTTCACTGGATATTCCAAGATTGTATAGGTCATGTCTTGGAGGGAGGTTTGTTCACATAACACAGAGTTCACATACTAGGTTGTGATCTTAACATACATATTCAAAATATGTTATATACAGTGTAAGAATATCTTAAGAGTTGATATACGTATCTTATTTGAATATGACACAATTTGCGACAGATATTCACTGGATATTCCAAGATTGTATAGGTCATGTCTTGGAGGGAGGTTTGTTCACATAACACAGAGTTCACATACTAGGTTATGATCTTAACATACATATTCAAAATATGTTGTATACAGTGTAAGAATATCTTAAGAGTTGATATAAGTATCCCATTTGAATATGACACAATTTGCGATAAATATTCACTGGATATTCCAAGATTGTATAGGTCATTTCTTGGAGGGAGGTTTGTTTACATAAGAAATAGGTCATATACTAGGTTGTGATCTTAACATTCATATTCAAAATATGTTATACAAATGAACACATATTTATTAAACTTTTGCATCCTACTGATAATTATACCTCTCTGTAGTTTGCCTAATTTAACAAACATTGTATGCATAGGAAATAATTCATGTCCTGCCTCATACTCATTCACTCATGTACACGTTATTTATCTATTAATGTAATGTAGATGAGTGGTTTACGTCTGAAAAAATTCTGATTTGTTCTAATAATTTACTGGTGTTCATTTTTCGCAGGTCAGTTCCACTATAACTGCAACCGAAAGTTAATCCGTAAAGACAACACATTATAACAACAAACTACGTCAAAAGTATTTTACCGATTCTATTTCCGGAATGACACCATCTCCATTGTGCTATGTGTTTTAAAGCATTAATCTCAAATACAAGTAACATGTATAGAACAGACATGTAAACATCATGAAGATATCATAGGGGACCATAAAGGAGGGGCAACTATAATTAAATTTGTTCAAGTTTTATATATTTATTAATTCTATGTACATATGATGAGACGTTAATAAACAATCTGTCTGTATGTCTCTCTGTCTGCGATTAGCTGTTCAACTAGCTTGTAATACAAATTATGGTAAGTAGTAGGTATTTCTGTCTGAATGATCTCTTCACTTGATCCCAAGCTTGGTTCATCCGTGTGATAAAGTGATAAATTCGAAATGTCATTGTGTGTTATAATTACGGTAATATGGCATGCACTCTCGATGAAATTGAAATCAGCAGTATTAGCGGTTGAGAGATTCAATTATTAAATGGTGCCGTAATGTTCATTTATATGTTCCTTCTAACGCTTAAGGAACCTTTAAAGCACGGTGGCTTGCGTCTAACTTTTCTTCATATTAGATAAATTGCGAAGTATTTTTACTCTCCCGTACGTAGTGTAATGTGACAAAAAGCTGCGAAAAAGTTCATTATCACACTGTACATGCTAACATGAAGAACGAAAGCTTCATAACCGAAATACCATATACCGTTGACACAGCGCAGTGCACAGAGCGCGCCGAGGAATAGTCCAAGGCTAAGACCACCGTACCGAGATAAAGACGAGACGCATGACGATTGATTCATTATCCCACTTGATTGAAATTCTAAAAACGCTATACACGACAGCCTCTGCACACCGATGGGTGCTACAGCAAAATTCAGATTTGCCATCACGGTAATTATCAATAGTAATGCTATACCTACACAGTGCAGTGTGAAAACCAACCATGAGGCTTATTAGACAGCTTAGAGCCGTACATATCTTAAGATTTGCTATACTATCTTGGAATATAAATATATTTCAAGATGGTAAAGGCCAAATCGTAAGATATTTTTTCTTCGAAGATTGTATAGAACACTACCAGTACCACCTTCTCTTGTTAAATTGGTTCACACATAGTGTACTTACAAGCAGAACTCCGTAGTTGCCGTTTGAGCATTTATTTTGCTGCCAAAATAAAATATCAACTATATTCTCGCAGTTTTCTGGTTTATCCTATTTCAAACGGCACCAAATACTTTAAATACTAATACTTCAATAAGTTTTGATAAAAAACTTGAATACTATTTCTTTGGATAAACAAGATTTAAGCAAATAAAGAAACTATCTTAAACATTATTTTGTTCCTCAAATTGCGTTATCACAAAATGGTTTCTCTTAAACCATTTTTGTGTAAGCAGTGATTCGAATGAAATAAAAGGTTACTCATAAATTTCCACAACTCGATTGCAAAAACCGATGTAATTAATTTGGTCAATTTGATGTGAATAGATAATAAACATATTGTTATGAAGTATTTGAAATCAAATCATTGAAGGAGTAAACAGACAATAAGCACTGATAATAACAATTTTAACAGGAAAACATGATTTTGAATTTTTAAAATTTAACTTTAATGTTATTCAAAGACTCAATGTTTTGAAGGTTCGCAAACTGAACAATATGAACAAGAAACCTGAATATGTAAGTCTAATAAATCTCGTTAATACTCATGACAAAATATGGAATAATCTTGCTGATAAGACAATGTACGTACAATAACACCTTGGAGATAAATCAGGGAGGTAACAGGTGCATAGATAGCCTCCAGGAAGTACAGAGTTTGTTTTGACACATGCTTTTCTAAAATCTGTGAATTCATGCCAACACTAAAACTGTATAAAGCGCCATGTTAATAATTACTTGTTATCAGTCTTCGGAGGTCAGACAGTTGGTAAGTACAAGCTTTTTCAAAAAGGTTTCATGATTTCAACATGGAGGACCATATGAATGTCCTACCACGTCCCCTTATACTTGGGATGGTCTTATCTAATGTTATGACATTGATTTCAAGATTTCATTGTTATATCAATAACATTTTGTCAAGTGGTCATATGCATTGCTCAGTGAAGTTCAGTTACAATGGGTCAGCCGAATCATCAAACTTCTCAAAACGCTTTTAGGACTATCTCTCCTCTGGATTCAAACCCGATTGACCAAGGGTTACCAATGACACCTTGTCATTCTTGTACAATGTATCACAACTGTACCCACCTTTGTTAGGCAGATACCATTTCCAAAATATTGTGATAATATTTTCTTATACAAATGTTGGAACTTATTCCACGTTTCACACATATATGTTCACGCTGTCTACCCTCAGTGAAGATAAAATGACTTCAGTACCATTCTGGCAAATTTATGAATGTTAATTAAACCGTTTCACAATCTCTGTATAGGCATAATTTAGATAAAGAAACGATGTAGTGCTCCAAATTGCAATAATTGCTCCAAATTGTAATACCTGATCCAAATTGTAATAAAAACTGTTCCAAATTGTAATACCTGCTCCAAATTGTAATAAAAACTGCTCCAAATTGTAATACCCTAATTTTCGAAAAACGTACTGTCAAGCTGCTCCAAATTGTAATAAAAAGTGCTCAAAACTGTAATAACTGCTCCAAATTGTAATAACACAGATCAAGGCGATGTATGCTTAAATATCTTTAGAGCACAGTCAAATGCTTTCGTCCAATCATATGAGTGTATTGTGGTCACGTGGCGTACATTTATATCCCGATAGATGTACGGTTGTCTGGTTGCGTTCGGGTATCATGCCCATAACTTGTTCACAGACTTTCATAAAAACAACAAACAATGTCAACTGATTGTTTTATTTATGGAGATAATACACAATTAAACACTTATTACATTGACAAATGACCTCCTGTGTTCCCCTTCTGAAAGGAAAATAGTCGCTTCCGTTTATGGGGGTCTTCTATATTAAGGAGCTTGATATTCCTAAAAGAACAATAAAAGCATTTAAATAAAGCAAGTAATGTGAGGTCAATTGGGATTTTTCAAGTGTATTTCATTTATATCACGAGTAAGTGAAACAATGACAAGCATCAAACCATGTTACCAATGGTTTATATATTTTCAACCACGATATAAACAATAATATAAAAAGTTATATAGAACGACATAAAAATGAGAAATAAGAAAGTGATATAAAATTACCTTCTTGGAGTGTTAGAGGATGGAGACTGCATTGTCGTCTCACTGAAACTCCTGTATCCTCACACAGCGTCCGAGCGATGTCCAGTACGACGTTACATTCTTTCCTACAGACAGTTCGAGTTCCTTTGCTGCAGTAACCTGAAATAATGTATATGCACTATAGACGGGATGCACACTAGCATATGCAACAATAGATATAACAACTCGCATATTGATAAATACAGCTCAACTAACAACTTAACGTGTTGGTAAACAAATTTAAAAAAATATAAAAATATCTGAAACCAGTTTAATGAAAATTAGTTTGAATTTTAAAATTACAGAGTTTGAAAAGTAAGGAGTAAAAAAGTAAAGTTACCTTTCCTGAATTAATACTGTACTTGTCCTTGGACTGTCCATGATGAAGCCATTGTGTGAACTGATTCATTCCACAAACCACTCAGTCTTTATAGGCAATGAAATGTATTACTGCTCAATGTTGCTGTATAAAAACGTGCTTAAATCATGCATGTGCGTGATTCAAGCACGACGCTTATGCTGTAGCACGACTCGTACGCTTTATATAAAATGTACACCTCATGCACCTCGGACAATTTCAGAAATTCAGTGCTCACAGTGCCGAAGATGACGTCAATGTCCCTAACATTTGCATATGAAAATGAGAGACTCGCAGCAGTACATTATCGGGATATAAATGTACGGGTTTGAGAGGGTTAGGCTCGGCTGACGCCTCGCCCAACCCTCTCAAACCCGTACATTTATATCCCGATAATGTACTGCTACTCGTCCTCTATCTATTACTTAGTTCTGATTATTTGACGATTTTTGTTTTATGGTGATCATTGATTTGGTGTTCGTTTTGATAATGGTAATTACAATGTTTATGAAGATTGTTATTATCCCCCGCCTCAACGAACTCGTCAAGGACCTCCGTCCGTCCGCCCGTCCGTCCATCCATGCATCAAGGTTTCGTTTCGGACCAGAACTAAAAAACCGTAAGGCCTTTCTCAATGAAACTAGGTATGTGGAATAGTTATCACGTGTAGATGTGTCTTTTTTTACTTTTGTTTTGATAGAAATTTTGTTTCCGGAACAAAACTAGAAAACTAAAAGGGTTGTCAACTTCTTTGGGATTTTATTTTTTCAGCCGTTACCAAAGAAACATAACTAAACATTTTGTTTCCAAACCAGAACTTAAACGTTGTAAGGCCTAGTTAAGTGAGCTTGATGTGTGAAGCAATCATCATATCAAGATGTACATTTTGGGGTTTGCCAAGTTGATGACCGAATGGTGTTTTTATATCATTTAAATGTAAAACAAGAACTCATTTTAGTCGCTGTAGATCTGTATTTCTTTGTGCAAAACGAAATGCTGTAGTTATAAAAAAAAACTCTATTAATATCATATGTACCATTGTGACTATCATCATCATAATACTGCAACCAAATTTTGGGTATTTACACTCTTTAGTGCAATTTGGAGCTGTTATTACAATTTGGAGCAGTTAATACAATTTGGAGCAGTTATTACAATTTGGAGTAATGACTTGCCACAAATTGTAATAACTGTTCCAAATTGTAATAATGCTCATCAATCTAATATTATGTGACAAAAATATCCAAACAGACACAATTCGTAATAAGATCTATTTGACTTTCATATCATTATTTGAAAATTAATGACATTACCAGGTTGATGACCGTACAATTTAGAGCAGTTATTACAATTTGGAGCAAAAGCTTTGTGACACCAATGTGACTGTCATCATGAAAATTTTTTAACTAGTTTTCAGATATTTACACTTGTTTAATCATCTACATCTTCGCATAATCTTTTTTATATAACTCATGTCAACTCATATATACATCTACATTTGTACATTATATCTTATATCAATATCTATGTCAACTCCTTTATCTACATTTGAGCATTCTAAATCTTTATCAGCTCTTATATCTACCTCACATCAACACTTACATCTACATCTACATCTACCTCAACTCTAACTTCTACATCTACATAAACTCTTACATCTTCATCTACATCAACTCTTACATCGTCATCTACATCAACTCTTACATCTACACCTACATCAACTCTTACATCTACATCAACTCTTACATCTACATCTACATCAACTCTTACATCTACACCTACACCAACTCTTACATCTACACCTACACCAACTCTTACATCTTCATCTACATCAACTCTTTACATCTACACCTACATCAACTCTTACATCTACACCTACACAAACTCTTACATATACACCTACATCAACTCTTACATTTACACCTACACCAACCCTTACATATACACCTACATCAACTCTTTCATCTACACCTACAACATCTCTTACATCTTCATCTATATCAACTCTTACATCTACACCTACACCAACTCTTACATCTTCATCTACATCAACTCCTACATCTTCATCTACATCAACATCAACTCTTACATCTATTAGTTATTATTATTTATTTATAAATACATTTTTTTTGCTATGAAAATGAGTAAGGGTACTCCGCAGGTATTCCTCCAAAGCCTCACCTGTTTTTATGTTGAATAATACCATTCTCTATGAATTGTTATTTCTTATTGTTTGGACCAGTCCATTAGTTGGGAAAGGTATCAGTGTAGTCAACTTCAGTGCAACCAACCATAACTGATGTTGTTTTAACGCATCTGTTTATGGGCCGTCTTCGTTATGGGAGGTTACCGAGACAAGAACTGTCAAACTTGCACTGTTGTTTTGACAAGAGACTATGTCTCTGTTCATCCAGCAATCTAAGTAGGTACCTTGTTTTAGGGTGAATGGCATTGTGAAAGCAAACCATCTTACGTCCTAAAGAGTCATTCATTGAATGAGTTACTCTTTCTATAACAGAATTATTTCTTTCAACGCATACAAATAATACCAATCGCTAGAGAAATCTGTTATCTGCAACATGACATATGGGAAATAATTTCACATCACGACACTGTTTTTAGACCATAATGCTTTGTCTCGATCTATATTTAAACTCGGGATTACTTCAAATTTTGGGTTGAACATTCCATGAGATAATTTGTTGTCAATTCTCCTTTGTTGTTATTAACATACTCAATGACTCTTTCATTGGCAGCTTGCGTCCTCCTCAGTGATATTTAAATTAAAAATGAGTGACACATGTCATTCTTCCAGGGCACTTTTATTAGTACACTAAATAAATACCCATCATCATTGTAATATTTTAAAAATAATTAATCAGTTAAAATTCTAACGATATGTGTTTATATTGTTCTCTTCAGTCTTTTAAAGGCACAAGTGCCAGCTTTTCGTGCTCAAGTTAGCTATTCTAGGTCGCGCCCACGGTATCTTCCTATCGATGCAATAAAATACTGAAACATCTTTAGAAATTAACCTACAATCGATAATGAAATCACTGAAAGGTCTCTATTTCGCTTGGGTTATTTGGGTCATGGGAAATCTAGTGTGTTGAAAACGACTGCATCTAGCTGTTACTCTAGCACACAAAAATAACGAAATGCAGCAAGGCTTGAATTAGCCAGTGATTGAGACTGACATTTGTAACTGACTTTGTAAGCGAGCGATGTTGTCTGACGCCCTGATCAATGGTTTACAGATTTATCCACGATGAAACAACTACTCTTCCTTATATCTGCACTTCTCCTCCTTCAACTCATCACTTCACGATTTGTGGAGGAAGAACTAGAGGCAGAAGAGAGGAAGGATTTGGAGAAGAAGATAATCCCTACCCCCTGGGTTAAACCAGCTGTTAAATACGCCTACAAGTGGGGTAAAGAGGCCGTAAAGGCAGGTTTGCAATCCGAAGCGTACGAGGCTGCTTAGGACGGAGTAAAAAAAAATTATGACTGGGGGAGGAAAAAAGTTCGACAAGGTTCTGACTGGGTGAGGAAAAAAGTTCGACAAGGTTCTGACTGGGTGAGGAAAAAAGTTCGACAAGGTTCTGACTTGGTGAGGAACCGTTGGGGGCGCAAGCGTATCCTTTTATTTAGGTTATGTTGTATCACAATTTGAGTAGAATTGTTGTTATTAAGATGCCCTTTCAACTTTCTTCCACTTCATACTCGTATACTGTCCCAGTTCGTCTCTCAGTCTTCACCAGATCGGATTTCCGGTTATTAGTTTAATTTCATACGTCCACACCACGACTGCTTCAGCAAGTTAGACGCGAGGATTGAATTTCCTGTAATCCCACGTTAAAGCGTTGTCAATTTGCTAAATAGTTTTTGTAAGATGATGTATGAAATGCTTTCTACAACTTGGAAATATGGTTCTATTCTCAATGAACGATAGTATTATGTCAATGTTGTTACATATCTTTTGTAATGGGTATGTTTAACTTATGCAAATGGATTCGATATGAATATTTGCAGTAAAGTTAGTTAGATTTACTGAGTAGAAGAAAGGGTCCAACTAACTGTATATACACCTTCGTAATGTAACAGTTTAATAATATCATAAGAATTCGTGTTTATTTAATTTTAAAAACCTTTATACTTTGCAATGAATGTTCCTTAATATAGCATAGGATACATCGATGATCTTGATGAACTTGATGACGTCAAGCTAGCGGACTTCTACGAGTCCCAACTTCAGTAAACGGACCCGGCAATGTCACAAACGTGTCAATTGAAGTCAATAAAGACTTGCTCTGCAATATGTGTTACTCTTGTAAATGATAGAAAGAGTTTGTAAGATGATTTTAGATCGCTTAAACATAACTTGTGATATGTGATGTGTGATGTGTGATGTGTGATGTGTGATATGTGATGTGTTATATGTGATGTGTGATATGAGATGTGTGATATGTGGTGTGTGATGTGTGATGTGTGATGTGTGATGTGTGATGTGCGATGTGTGATATGTGATAGATCAATGGCGGGAAGTGGGATGAACCTGCATTGCATTCATTCACATATTGTTTGTCGAGGATATCCTGCATTTAACATTGAAACTCTGGAGTTTAACATAATTCAGGATTTTGATTCGCCGAGAACATGGTCATGTGATTTGTATTAAGTGGTTTATTTCGTGTGAACTCTTCAAAATAATTCAAATGTAAGTGAACCATGTAACATATCTCATTCTCTGTACAGATATTATACGAACACTTCATGTTTTGTTTACGACAAGCATGTTTTTGACACTAATGCTTTACGGCAACATGTACAAAACCTGATGACGCCATTACTTGTCTGATGACAAAACGTAACAAACCTTTTCAGAGTAATGTGAACGTTTTGTAAAGCAACCATACTTTGCTCGTGAAAGCATTGTAAACTAAGCGCATAAACATATAGCTACTATTTTATTTTTTAAATAGTAAATAACTAACAAAATGACTATTTTAAGTCAGGACGTGGTTTCTTAAAGGCGCTGTAATACGCCGTTCTGATTGAAATAAAGTGCTCTTACAAAAAGGTAAATATATTGTAAATGTTGGTCAATGGCTTATTGATACTCCTGAATCATTGAAAAGAGTTCTTAAACGAATGCACGAATGGTTCGGTTTAACCATGAAGTCCTTTTCCCAACAAACAGCTATGTTAAAGGTGTTCACACTGATGTGACCATTCGAAGGTATTTCAAGTGATCTGACTAATGTAGCGACACCTTAACACTCAGAGTAGAGTTTAAATATGGAATAGTCAACCATCATGCTCTCTGAAGTCTTAAAATCGCATGAAACCTTCAAATCTTCCGCTCATGCTGGAGAGTTCAGAAGTGTTTATTACGTCACATTAATTCTTCCAAAACGAACAACCGAAATTTAAAAAATGAACGCCGAGGCCGTTAGGCCGAGATATTCATTTTCACGTGCACGGGTGGAGCCCGAGCAACTATTTTACACACTGGCTCAACACTACATTAAACCACATACAGAAGGAAAACTCTTTTAGTCTAAAGTTCAGGGTTTTTTTTCTCTAAAAAAAACTTTGTCTTTATCAAGCACGTGCAAGACTGAAAAGTCAATACATTAGACGCATAGCCAGTTGGAATATCAATTCCATTATGTTGTAAAAGATTTGCACTCCAGTTAGAGCTTAAAAACCTATAACTTGTACAAAAACTTAAAACAATTTTAAATCATAGCAAATTTAAGAACCCAATTCAACTGGTCATGTAAATGTCACAGAACAAAAAGTGGTCGAATCCGATTGCCGGATCCTTCCGGATTCTTCCGGATTCCTAAGGACCCGCCAAAATTTGGGAGAATCCGGAAGGATCCGGCAAATGGATTCCACCAATTTTTGTTCTGTGTGTCCCTCTCATGCTATCCAGTGTCCTTATGTAATCGTTATTCATTTGATGCAGGTTCGATCCCACATGTCATCAAAGTATTTGCGATAGGCTTGTGATCAACATTTTACGAATTATCTTCGCTTCGATACGAACGATTTAAAAACTTATATTAAGCAAACATAGACTTTAAAATAAAAAATAATGCTCATATCAGTCATCAACTACATGTAGTCCTACTAAACAGCTTTCATAACACACTGTATGCATAATTGACACCCCTGTGAGTGCAATTTTGCTAGACACTTTAAAGGGGCAGTAGCACGTTTTTTCGCTGAAATAAGTCGATGAAATGTAAATTTATTTGAAAAAAATGTCGCCAATAGTAAGACACCCTTCTCTCTTCGGAAAATCAAGTTTAAAAATGAGTGTACATGGTTCCGCAAAGCCATGGGAATCGTTTTTGTCCTTCGAATTAATAAAATGTGTTCACAATTAAATGGCCGCCATTAATGTTTTGCTTTATACGCAACACCGTTATTACCACTACGAATAATTGGCTTGTGTAATAAGATGTTTTACCCTCTAGAGTAAATATGTATGACATAAACTTTCATAATAAATGGGAAATTTGAAAAAATTTAAATTTACAAAAATCGTGCCACTTCCCCCCATAAGTTGGCAGGGCAAAAATGGACAACCGAATAAAACAAAGGAGCCAGTGTGTAAGCAGCGATAGAAAGCTAACAATTGAAAACAAACAATAAGTGACTTCCATATCAACGATACAAATATTTCAGCTAGTATTTGATAATGTTATGTTTGTAATAATTTGATTTCACAAAACCATTTTAATGTTTTCATTTCCAATTAAAAATGCAATTAATGATAATAAGCAATACAACAACTGACAATGTTTCTAATACTTCAAGAATTTATGATCAACGTATATCTCAAACGTGAATGAAATAAATGAAGAAAGAAAGATTTTCAATATTTTACAATTATCAAACATTGTATTTGTTCACTTTTTTCGTTCACATTTAAAGAAGATTATATCATAAAATATAACAAAATGTAAATTACCAAAGTTCTTTTTTAAATGTGTACTTTAAAGGGGCAGTAGCACGTTTTTTGCCAATTTTATTGTTTCAAATTTCCCATTTAAAATGATAGTTTATGTCATTTATATTTACTTTAAAGTGTAAAACATCTTATTACACAAACCAATTATCTGTAGTGACAGTAACAGTGTTGCGCATAAAGCAAAAATTGCATGGCGGTCATTTTATTGGGAACACATTTTATTATTTTGAATGACAAAAATGATTCCTATAGCTTTACGGAACCACGTACACTGATTTTTAACTTGATTTTCGGAAGAGAGAAGGGTGTTTTACGATTGGTGAAATTATTTTTCAAATACATTTAATCAACTTATTTGAGAAAAAAAACGTGCTACTGCCCCTTTAACGTGAATTTCGAAACCATTATCTCAACAAGTCAAGGTAGTACCGTTTCCTCCGACTCAATGACGTCAGATTTGGACGTTTATTTACAAGTTCAAAATTATGCAAATTCATTTAAACATTGCACCAGAACTTTAAATGAGCACAACAAAACCACATGAACGCATTAAGTGATAAAAGTTGTACAAAGTAAAAATTGCATATATTGAAAACTCGGTGATATCTGTCCTTTGAAAAACTTGATGAAACGTTGATAGGACTATATCAGCATGGAGTCAAATCCGGGACATAACACGGAATGTGACAGACTGCATTGTTATAGTGACGTTTTCTCGCCTATATGCGAAATCACACATACGGCATGGAGGCGCCGTGTACTTTTTCTTTGGTATCAGTATGATAGTTTGTAAGTGTAGTTTATTTTCCAAATTTGTTTTCCTAAACAACATGTAAAGCCATTGTATTAATACATGGAGGATATCAACCCTTTCTGACATGTTCAACAGTATCTGTCACATGTAGAATGACAGACAAACATACACATTTATCCCGTAAAATGGACACATGCCCATAATTTCAGATAATTACAAATACTGTTCTGCATGCATTTAAATTTCGATTTCTGGAATTTTATGATACTTAAGATATGGTAAGAGTATGATGTGGAGCCTCCTTGAAGAATATGGATTTAATGAGTGTTGGTAGATATTTTCTTCTTAGATGAGAGTATGTTGACATTTCTAAAGCACATATCATTTCATATACATGAGTCACAGTAGTGGCTTATATAGATGATGACGTTCAATGAAGGATCTAAAAACATTTATTCTTGAAAAGAGGCTCAGACAGTGAGTTTGCTCTAATGGTCTTTACTATCTATAGTGTGGGTTCAGATCTAAAGAGATGGCACTGTAGTCCGGTAGTAAAATAGCCCAATGATTGGCAGTGGTAAATTATTTATCACATATACCCTTAATGAGTATGACGCATACTTTAATAATTGCTCAACCGTCTTTGCTATAAGTAACTATTGGATCACGTGATTATGAAATATGTTTATGGGCCTGTGCAAACCCAGCATTACAGTAAAGTTTGACGTCAGAACATTCCCTATGTTAAAACTGATGAGGAAAAGGGTGACATTGGCGTCAACTCTTTTACACAGATATTCTGATCATTCATTAAAGCTGCAGCGCTTTGATGGACATTATCATGTTAATGAACATCCAGACACAGTGTGCTACCAATACAATGAACTTATCTTGTTATATTTGTACACACATAGGGTACATACAAGCAAAACTCCGTCGTTGATGTTTGAGCGTTTTCCTGCCAAAATGAAATATCAACTCCATTACTTTTATGTTTAGTCGTCTACTCGCAGTTTTCTGGTTTGTCCTATTTCAAACCATACCAAATGCTAAAGTGTCAAATTATGTTTTGGCATGTACACAATAAAACATGTGTGGCTTGCCCCTGTTACCCCTCAAACAGACCGATGAATGCTGTAGAGGGATATCCAGAAATTATGAAAAATATAATATTCTTGAATTTAAAAAGTGTAAAATGTCACGAAAATTCTGAAGAGTAAATAATCTGAATCAACGATTTTTCGGAAGATTGACACTTGATAAGAACAGGTTATTTCCTAAAACTTTGAATTTAATGACGCTTTATGATAATGGATTACATTTTTGCATTTTTGCATTTTTGCAAGGGGTCATGTGTATTAAGAAATCAGCGAAATTAAGCTTTGTAGGGTCGGCTCCAAATAATGTATTTTGGCGATCAGTTGTTTTTTAAAGTTTTAATTACCGTTTCACATATATTCTACACGCTTCATTTGATCCTATTGTGGAGATATGTATTAAAAACTTTAATTCTAGTGTCTTACATGTTCTTAGTTATCATTTATGAGAGAATTTCGTTTGAGAAGGCATTGTTCAAACGACACGTGGATACATTTCAATGTTAACTATATATATCTCATTTATCACACCTTGATGTTAGAACATCTGTATTTAAGGAAGTCATTATCTACGGGATAAACACAGGCGACATCTGTTTTACGGACGAATGAGTTTGTCAGTTTCGAGGAAGATGAACAATCAGCATCTATTGAATATTAATGATTAGTGATAGCGATATATATAAAGGATATGTATTTGAAAAAATAATCTCGAGATGATAAAAAGATTCAATCAACAAGTGACAACATTTGAATATTTTGTAATTATCAAGTTTCATTTATCAGTTTCAGGCATTCACCAATAGAAATAAGCTACATCACTGATGAATGTGTTTCTAATACTTCAATAAACATGATTTTAGATAAACATGACTTAAGCAATTAGAAACTAAATATTTGTTCTTAAATGTTATTCAAATTGATTTATTTAGAATGTAATGTAACCAATTCATGAGAAACTATAGATAGTATTCTCATAATATGGTGACTCTTAAAGGCGATGTAGCACATTTTCTTACTGAAATAAACTGATATCAAGAAAAGGTCAATAAGTGCTAACAATGGCTAAATACTAGTACTCCTTAAACAATAAAACAGAGTTCTAAAACGAATGTACATTGTTCGGGTAAGCCATGCGAGTCCATTTCCCTTCGAGCAGCAATTTTAACGTGTTCCCATTAAAATGTCCGTTCGAAGGTAGCTCAAGTGATTTGGTTGATGTAGCTGAGTTTTAAATATGGTACCATGATAGAAAAGTCAACCATCTTGCTATCGGTATTCTGAAATTCGCATGAGACCTACAAATTTACCTCTGATGCTGAAGAGCTCAACGCCACTGCTGCTTTATACGACGCACCATTGTCTTTATTATAGGGATAACCGTTTTATGTGGATGCGACTTATCTGGTCGTGTAATGAGATGTTTTATCCTCTTTAATACATTGCAATATATTGTATAAACAGCAAAAGCAAAATTGAGAAAAACCAAAAATGAAAAAAAACTGCTACAGCGCCTTTAAAAAACCACTGTACGTTGTAATTAGTTTCCACAACTCGATTGCAAAATCCGATGCAATTAATTTGGTCGTAAAGAGAGTACAACATGATAAAAAATAAATTTAGAATTTTGTTGTTGAGGTTTTGAGGTTTGTTATGAAATATTTGAAACCAAATAATTGAATGAGTATATATGCAATACACACTAAAAGTATCAATGTTTATCGGAATTTGGAAACAAGATTTTATATTCCACTTTTTATGTCATTCAAAAACCCAACGTTTGAGGGTTTTGCAAACTGAAAAACATAAAAAAAGACGGAGATGTAAGCAAATACAAGAAACGATGTTATGAAAAGTATGGAATAGTCCCTGTCAGTGTATGAAATAGTTTTAAAATGCAACAAGTCAACAGGGCTTGTTAACTCAAAAGTGTTCAGAAGGTAGTCATACATGGGTATAACTCAAATTCAAACCTGTTATGACTGGTAACCCACAAGGATCAGTTTTAGTACATTTATTATTATTAATATATATTAATGACCTTGATGCTGACATTGATTGTAACATGCGTCTTTTTGCTGATTGTATGTAATACTTGAAGATCTGGTTTTATCAGCAAACAGTCTGAACGAAGATTTATACACAAAAAATAATGTGGGTAAATATATGGCAGGTGAGGTTTACCCCCCAAAACCCGGAACTATATATTCAATTAACTAAAAAGTCCAAAACCTCAGTTATATATGCAATAATGCAAGAGACTCCCGTAACTGAAGTTGAAGAACATAAACATATAAGGTGTTATATTTCAAAAGGATGCTAACTGGGCTGCTCACGTAAATAGTGTTGTAGATAATAGTTACTCCCATGGTCAATTTCTTAAGAATTTTGAAACATCGATTATACCGCTTTTTGACTATTGTAGTCATGTTTGGAATAAATGTATTCGGGCTCAAAAATGCGAATCTGGACGATTTACAATTAGAGGACAATATGTGGGGCAACATGAGGCACAAGTCATAATAAACTATATGCTGAAAAACATTTCATATCCTTTTTTTAAAGAAGATGTGTACAAAAATAAACTATTTTTCATAAAATGATAAACAACAAAGCACTCGAATTACAAAACATTATGATAAACTATCTTCTTATCCAGACTCGTTTTATATAGTACAGTTGACCTTTGGAATGCATTTCTAAACGACATCAAAATGATACAACACAAAGATGAATAAAGACCCAAAGATTATTTATCGAAAAAGTAACTCCCCAGTTAGGGTACTTATTTGGATTTGATCTAAATTGTGGAAGCCGTTTTTGTGAAATTACTAATTGTAGGCTCAATTTATGTGATTTAAACTATTATAAATAATACATATCTCAAATGATCAGTCGTGTTTTTGCGGGTCACATCGTAAAGACACTTCACATTATCTACTTTCTGTACAAACTACTCCTTTTTACAAAATGATGCATTATACTCCAAAAATGGTCATAGTCTGAAAACAATTTTGTATAGAAACCGTGAAATACCTGAAATTGAAAACTTAGCTAGCATTTTTACAATCTGTTTTCCTCTCCAATATCGCTTCAACAGATGTTGGCTTTAGGTACATTGGTATGTAATATATATTTATTGATAATTGATCATGTTTTGATTGTACGTTAGTTTATGATTTGTCATAATAATACTTTCACTGAATGTAAATTGTTGAATCCACCTTTAGAGCGGCATTTACAAAAGCTCTCAGCTTGTTTGCCACTCCATTGCAATGATTAATAAAATATGTTTAAACGAACAAGCGCATTAAGTTTCAAATTCTTACAACCCTGGACAAACGAACC
This sequence comes from Gibbula magus, assembly GCA_936450465.1. NCBI lineage: Eukaryota > Metazoa > Mollusca > Gastropoda > Trochida > Trochidae > Gibbula > Gibbula magus. The sequence goes on along the minus strand of OW388292.1, from coordinate 58,984,971 downwards.
TTTCTTGTATTTCTCATAGAATGCTGTAGGTATTCTAATAGTTACCGAGCAATAAGGCAGCGCTACTGAGAAGCTTGTGTGACAAAATCTAGTTTTAGAACAAGGAAGGAAATGTTCCAACTCCCCACCCCTAAACAGAAAGATTCCATAGTTACAATTTAAAATTAATATTGTAAATTTCTAATATGTTTTTTATCACTCAAGTCTTGAAAATCATTTATAGATAAGCTCAAAAATCCAACAAGCCAGTCGGGCTTGCTTGTAATATTTTCTACAAACCCGATCGGAAAGCAACCAGCAATTGGCAGGCGGGCAGGCAGCTATTTCGAACGCTGGACTCCCTGTTGATAAAACAATGTACCAACGACAACACCTTGGAGATAAATCCGGGACGTAACACTTCACTAATAGGCTTCAGGAAGTACAGAGTGTATTTTGACACATGTTTTTCTAAAGTCTGTGAATTCACGCCAACACTCAAACTGTATATAAGCGTCATGATAATAATATCTTGTTATCTGTTTTTGGAAGTCTGAGAGTTGGTAAGTACAAGCTTGTTCCTAAAACTTTCATGATTTTAACATTGAGGACCATACGACTGCCCTACCATATCCCTTAACACTTTGTATTTTCTAATCTAATGTCATGGCATTATTTCTTGTAAATAGTTTGACAAGTGTTCATATGCATTGCTCAGTGACGTTCAGTTACAATTGTCGACCCGCTTTCTCACACTTCCCACAGTGTTGTAACGTCTCTCTGTGCTCTTGATTCCAACCCGATAGCAAACTTCTGGATAGCAATTCTTGTTTTTTACAGATTTTGTTACCCGAACAAGGGCGCTTTATATTTTATGAAACAAGTGGCATTAGTTTATTGACATCGTGTATTACCCGAACGATAGCGAATGCTATGATAAATTATCACGACTTTTGTGAGTCATATAATCGTTTGAGTGTACTCACTTTTTAATTACCCATGTAATAATAGGCCACCAAACTTCGCCCGCAAGTCACAACCCGCGCCCGTCTCCATCAATGGCAAATTTGAGCTTTGCTGCTTTTCATTAAATTTTCTGTGCACAAGAAAACTACACAATTCAGCAAAGTTTAAATGGGAAACCCTGATACGAAACTGGTCATTGGTGGCGCTGCGGAATTTCCGACCTTGTTGATAGCTCTGTATGTTGCTATTTTCCGTCAAAATCCTTGACCGACAGCGACGTGTTGCATGATTCAGCCAAATACTTTGTCAATGAAAGAATTTAAACTGAAAATTGCAGTTGTATATCGGTTCAAAAAGATAACTAAGTAATTGGTTTCAATAGAATAGAAGTATATTTACAATGAATACGTTTGTCGTTAGTTATTTCAAATCGCGGGCACGAATGTTCAGAACCCGGAAGTAAATTCCTGTACGTTTGCATTGACTGTCAGTCATCTTCGATGCGGTGAAGTTGTTATAATTTAACTGTTTCTTATTTATAATTTTGGAATACTAAAATTGCCACTTTACGGTTGTGAAATTTAAGCAGACTTTGGAAAAGGATATATACGGTACATGGTAATTACTAATATTGATACTCATATTGATATTCTATCCGTACGTGTGTTTACTAAATCTTAATTTCTGGTCTCCTTTTACTTGAAACTTAATGTAGATCGCAATTTCTTTATAATAACATTATTATATTTAAAATATTAAACTCACGGGCAAAAGAAAGTATATCTTCTTTTCAACAGAGTCAAACACAAAATATTTCTGCCGGATAAACTCGTTAAGAGTTATATACAATTTAATTAATGAGAGAATGATACTTAATTTGTCATACATGTTCAAGCACACATAGGGTGCTGAAATGGCTATTTCAAAATTTATTTTGTGAAATAATTTTGGGTATTTAAGGTAAAATTTATGAAATATGGAAATTATGTTAGTACAAGATAGTATGGACATAATGCACTTCCTTTGACTTTAAATCAATGACGCATCATTGCTGTAGGACGTCAAAAAACAAGCCAGAAAGCAATATTTCACTCCCCTATCTCGCCTGGTTAAGGAGATTCTATAACGATGATTTTTTAAAAAGTCGTGTTTTTCAGAATGATGATTAGATAATGTTTCAAAATTTACAGAAAACGTTAGTCTGCTTTTAGAGACATGGTGTAACTATGTTTCAATAGTATTCATTACTCGTTGATTAAAATATCTTGCGTTGTTGTACCTATGCTTTCTTTTGCCCATGAGTTTATTTACTGCACAACTATTTCGAGTGTTTAAATGTAGACCGATTATAAACATAAAATATATAATCATTATTATTAACGTACTAGCTATGAACTTATTTTTTGGACCAAATTAATTTATACTGCTTATTCAATTACCTTCATTTAAATGTTTTAATATTCATATAAATGCAATATATATATATATATATATATATATATATATATATATATATATATATATTTATGTTTTTAACCCAAAACTAACAAATAAATAAATTAATTTTAAATTCCTAGGTCAAATTTAGGTGCAGTAAAAATATGTAAATTAAGCAAACGATTTTTAAAATGTGAAACTAATTCATTTTCCTCCATCAGATAATGTCATTTTAAAAGCTAATTTGGCTAATAATGCAAACAATTATTATAACAATTTATACAGGACAGCCATGGTATGCCAGCCAATTTTTCGGTTGAAAGATTGAAAATTATTTATCAAACCCTAATGTTGGTGTTTCCAAATATATTGTGAGATATGAGTTTGTCATTGCAAATTTCAATCCTACCCTGAGAACTGCAAAGTTTAAGATTAATTTAATTTAATTGGGATTGAAGAGTTGGCTGTAATTGAAATGTTGTAGTGATTCTAGAATTTATTCAGCTTTGTGTTTTATAATCATATGAACCTTATAGTTCTCTTATGGCCTACACACAATATTAAATCTTAATTGTAGAGACTTTGTGAGTTTGACCATATCTACATCGTGTTAAACATGCATAACACAAGACAATGAAATATATTCTTGGCCTCTAATTTTCATTGTGTTGTGTTAAAGTCCCCATGATTTGAACTGGTGATGTAAGGTAACAACACAACATGTGAATAATTCTAAAGGCTAGTCAAAGTTAGATACATTGATAAACTGTTGCAAAATAACATTAGGCAGATCATTTGAATGATTATTTAAAATTATTTGACTACAACGTGGCCAAGTTTTTAATTCAAACTGATTGATTTAAAATCAAGTCATATGATTAAAATATATAAACAAGTTTGAATGTATGCTTTTGAAATAACACTGGAGTGGAACAAACAATACTATAGTATGTTATGGATAATATGAATATCCTTCTAATTGGAAAAATAGTGAATGACACCACACCAACATTTATTGTTATTAGTTAACTTTATTGTGAAACAAATGTTACAGTTGATTAAGATAAATTAATTTCCATTTTTTATGGTATCATTTTGTTCAATACAAAGAGAGATTATGTACAATAATACAAAGACATTGTGTTATTTGATTTTATTATCTGCAAGTCATAATTCACAAGTGTGATCTTTGTTTCTCTCCATATTCTGCTGCTACATGAAGCTGTCTGTAGATTGAAATTGGATCTGAAACAAAAGACAATTATGTGTACTACCTGTTGTTTCTTTAGGGGAAGAAAAGTACATGCCACATCTATACAAAAGAATGAAAAACTTATTTGAAATTCAAATAACACTCAGATAATTTAAGTTTCCCCAAAATAATTAAACTCATTTCAATATTAAAATTTACAAATTTTAAAATTTGTTACAAAGTGTATATTATTTTTGTCTTGAGTGAAAGTTCATATAAAAACCCCACTGATAAATATTACCTGACAGACAGAACTGGAAAAAATTCATAATGGTAGTCCTAATAATCTCCTACAAAACGTCTACTTTATAGTATCAAACAGGCTAAGATTCAGAAAACAAATACCTTCTAAACTAGTTAATGACAGATAAGGATGGATAATTAACAAATTTAACAAGCAAAGTGCTTGTTGAAGTGGTTTATCACCCTGCATTTATATGTAGTTACAATGCAGCAGATACACACAAAAAATGAGTTAGATATGTTATTTGATAAAAGTTTGAAGAGAAAACTTTCACAGAATATTGTCAAAACATCTGTATTAAATATTTTTAAGAAGTTCAAGAAAATATTCCATTGCTGTAAAAATATTCATTGCTATGGTTTAAAAATTATTATCAATGAAAAATAAAATTATGGCCCCTTTTGTATGTAAATGTAATTGCTTATTTAGAATAAATTATCTATACTGAACTTCTGTTTACATTTACAACAGCTTCTATTAATTAGAAAAGTGGAAATTTGTTGACATTTTACTTTTAAAGGGATATACAATTGTAATAATTCCAGTAACATTTTCTACAGACATTTAACTGTTTGTGAACAATGGTTTGAACTTCAAATAGACACATTCATGTTTGCCAATTATAATTTGATTAATCAGTTTTGAAATAAAATATAATTTTGAGCAAAAAAGGGAATTTCTACTATGAGGCTGTGATCAAAATATATAGATTTTAAATATTAACAAAAGACGTAGTTGATTTCTAGTGTATAATACTGGTTTTCACATAAATACACATAAATGTATAATTCACGTTAATGTTCTATGATTTTTTAATATTTATTATTATCATTATTAATTTAGGATATTATACAGGATTTGATGTCGACTGTCATACAAATGCTATTTGATACGTGGTATTTTCATCCGTTACTAGCGTACTAGACAACAGTCAACAGCACTTCTGACGAGTTTCCCTGCATTTCGATATCGTTCCGTTTTTCTACACTTCGAACATGATTGCTTGATAGTTTTACATAAGTAACGTACATATTTAGTCACCATACCTGATATCGTTGTCATATCTTTTATTTCTCCCGAACCCTTGTTATTCTTGTATTTTCGCCTGTCAAAACTTCGCTCACGCCACCTGACGGATTAGTACTCACGGTTCCCCATTAACCAGTTATGACTTGCGACACCTTCTTCAATCGTACACAGGTTTGTCCACGATGAAACAAATAATCTTCCTCATATCGGCGCTTCTCCTCCTTCAACTCGTCACTTCACGCATTGTGGAGGAAGAACTGGAAGCAGAAGAGCGGAAAGATTTGGAGAAGAAGAGAATCCCTTCCCGCTGGGTTAAACCAGCTGCTAAATACGTCTACAAGTGGGGTAAAGAGGCTTTAAAGCAAGGTGTGGCACAAGAGGCGTTCAACTACGCTAAGAACAAAGCAAAACAAGCCTACAACTGGGGCAGAGACAAAGTGCGCAAGTGGGGGCGCAAACGTATCCTTTTATCAAGTTTATGTTTTAGCCTATTTGCCCAGAAATCTTGATATGTATACAGTACCCCTACACATTTCCTTCCCTCCATTATGTTATACTGCCCGTGTTCGTCTCCCTGTCGGGACGTTTGGATGTAATGGATCAAAACCGTGTCAGAGGCTTTGTTTGTGGAGTATGCCCGCGGGGGAGGGAAAGGGGACGGGCCGATCGGCCCGCCCCCCTTTCCCGACCCCAAGGGCATACTCCACAAACAAAGCCGAGGACGAGGTTTTGATCTTACTTATGAACCGACAAAAATTATGATTTAGATATAATTTCAATATTTTGTCTTCACGTGGCTTCATTGGTATATACTGACGCGAATCGCTAAATACGCGGGAAGCATATCCGCACAAAACGCACGTGCTGCATGCGCTATCTGCCTCGTGGAGTTCACATGATTGTCACTGTGTAAAATACATCATTGTTCTGTCGGCCTGTATAGCCGAGTTGTCAAAGGCGCCAGTTTAGTAACCGGGTGGTGCAGGGTTCGAAACCAGGAATTCAAAGCTAATGTTTGTGATTTGTGATTTGACAAAAAAGTGATATTTTGTGATGGTATTTATTCGAAGAAGGACTTTGAATCAAAGTATTTCAAAACGTGTATAATTCCCAATCAAAATGAATTTCCGATAGATTCTAGAGTAAGCCCCGGGCATTCCTAGAGAATGCCCCGGGCATTCTTGGAGAACGCCCGGCAAACTGACAATAGAGGTTTACCCGGTAAAAGAAGAACCTAATAGAACAATAGAGTGACGTCACTAGAGGTTTATAAATCAGTGTAAACGGCATACGTACATACAGCAGTCACTAGAGTTGCAACAATAAAGATGACAGACTTTCCCCGAATCCCGTGTTATGGCGTTGTAAACGTTTGATTGTCACCTTTCTAAATATTTTAAGATAGATTATTTAGGTAACATATAACATGCATCCTACTTATTTGGTATTATAGTACTCATTCTCAATTATCCATAATTTATCATAAATCATTCTAAGTAGACGAATAACTTACCACTGCCATACTGTTTTGTTTCATATCTTTCGTAATTGTTATGTTGACATTCTGCAAATTAATTATTCCATAATGCATATTCGCAGTAAAATAGAATTAGAATGGTACATTTACTTAATAGAAGAAAGGGTCCTAAATATTTGAATACACCTTCATATCCATATTAACAGCTTAATTACATTATAAAGCCTTTTTAAAAATATTTTTAAAAAGCCTTTATAGATAGCAAATTTTCCTTAATGTAGCAAAGGATATATAGATGAACTTGATGACGCCGAGCTGGAAGAATTCTTCGAGTCCCAACTTCAGTAAACGGATCGATCAATGATACAAAAGTGTTGATGTATTGACAGCAATAAAGCAAGGTACCTGCAAGTTTGTTTTGTGACTTTTGTAAATGATAGAGCGTGTTTGTAGGTAATGTCCGATCCTGTAAACGTTACTGTTATAGTAAGATATTTAAAGGTCAATGGATGGAATTTTCAAAATGAAATATTGATTCTTTGTGACGTGCCAAATATTGAACAACATTGTGAACTCAAAACGTTTAACAAACTTCGTTTTACACGCCTATGATTGTAACTAGATGACTCGAACCTGACTTGTGTTCACACATACGTTTACGATAGCCATTTTTCATTGTTTGTTTTTATCATTACGAGTTCGTTTGAGTTCGTGAAGGTCGAAATGTTTTGTTACTGAATTATTATATTTCTATACACTAGACATTCAATTGTTTCATAATGGGCACACTATCAGTCTCACGTGAAGATCATGCACTGGAATGTACATGTACATTTCTTGGATGTAAAAGGAAAGATTGCAGGTGCAACTAAACCAGTATGGGTCGACTCAACTGCCCTACATTGTATGATCAGTAAAGCGAGATTTTCTGGGATATTTGCGTATGTTCGCGAATACTCAATGTTGCAGCCATGGGTTCAGTTTCTTGACAGAAATTACCAAGAACAAGTTGTTACCGAAAGCAAAACTGGCGACATACACTTACACGTGAAGTGATGTTTTTACTCCTGCTACGAAGTAGCTTGGTGTAATATCAGTCATCTTATTCGTCCAGTCCGTCCGTCTGTCACTGTGAAAGTTGACACACATACTCACACTAATGTGTACATATCACTGTGATCGTTTCGGATTCTCATTTGCAAAATGTTTTAGTTTTAGACTCATTCACAGGACAAAAGAGGATGGACTTTGCTTGTCGAATCTTTCTTGATACGTCCCAAATTGGGCGGACCCAGCAAGGCAGAGTCGACCCCTTTTTGTTTTGTGATTTTCTTGCAAATAAAGCTCTAAAAAAATGTTGCTTTTGATGTGACTCAATGAGGAAGTCATGTTGTCGAGTGCAAAAAATATCGTAAACGTATGTTTCTTTCACTAAACTTGAGAAACGTGTCAATTTTGATTCCTTGATCAACATACACGAATAATATTTTCACGGTTTTCACGAAACACGTGTTAAAAAGTAATTATACGAGGAGTTATCGTGCTCGGAACACATCTAGCAAACTATGCATGCTATCGCAATGAAACTTGATAAACATGTTAACCATTATTCCCAGGTGTTAACCTTTATCTGAGTTTTACATTTTGCCGTTGTCATTAAACATGATATTAAATGTGACTCGATAAAGAAGTCGCTATATCTGGAACATATCTCCCAAACTAGAAACTTGATACACATTCGAACGACGATATCTAGATATGCTTTTTGTATATTTAATCACACAGGACCAAAACTAGTTGAATCTCCCATATCCCGAAACCGTCTGGTTTCTTCCTGAAAATTTTCCGGAAGGCATGTTTTGGAGAATACTGAGATCCGGACAGGATATCTTATCCTGATACCCCCCTATTAGTAGGAATAGGCAAGTCATTGAAACAATAAAAATATTACCTTCTTATGTTGATACAATGGTTCAATATTTAATAATGATAATAATAAGTTATTACTATGTCATGTTGTTACAATGACGCATATCGCCAAAAAGCGCTCACCGTGGTGAAGAGCAGTGTTGTTTGCATAACGTACATATGCATGTAATGAGTCAGTGTGTAAAATAGTTATACCTCAGATTCAAGTCAGCTCAACCATCTCACACGTGAAACATGAATACCTCGGCCTAAGGGCCTCAGCGTTCAACTGTTCATTATTCAAATTCCAAGTTTCCTTCGTCTTGAACACTTTGTGGGTAACTGTTACTGACTACCGGTGTTGTTTGTGAGCGCTCACCAACACTCAATGTGTCTCTGTCTAAGTGAGTATATCAGCCCGAGTGAGTCAGGGTTCATGAGCCGGTGTCTGTTAGGGTGAGGCAGTGTGTCAGGGTGACCCTAAGCCTGTGTGTTTGTTAGTATGAATTAATGTTACTAATGTAAATTGGGATGAATTAATGTATCAAGTGGGTGAGTCGGTATATGTTGGTCTGAATGGAAATATGTATGGGGGAGTTTCAGATTGTTTGTTAGTATGTTTGGGAGAGTTTATTATGAGTCTGTGTATCAAGATCGCTGAGTCAGTTTTTCTGTGTTGGCGAGTCAGTGTACATCTTTCAGGGTGAATCTATGTGACAGTCTGTATGAGTCAATGCATCATGTTGAGTGAGTCGGGTGAAAGGTATGCAAGAAGTATTGGCCTTTATGTATGTATATGCATATAATAGTTTAATTGTTCACTGAGTCGAGCAAAACAATAATGCCATTTTCTCAAAGCATGGCTCTCGTCGAGTGATCCATTTTTCACATTGGGTCATACTATATAAAACTGTTGGTCTAAATTTATTTAGATTGTGCGTGACTCCTCTTTGTTTAAAACCTTTATCATTGATTAGTGTCTTCTATTTCAGAACACATTTTTTGATATATGGAAAATAAATTTAGCTAAAATAGATCCAGTATTCGCCTACACTTCGAAAAGGAAATCATGGAATAAAAGACAAATATCCAAATTCAAATCCAAATTACAATGTAGTAGAAATTACTAACTTCAAAATACAAATCAGTAGCCATGAGTTAGTGATGATCATAAATGTATATGCATATATATAATTGATCCCATCCATGAAGAACTGGCGAAAACTTATTTACCATTAAAGTTACAGGTCTGCTACTTTAGCACAAAACACAAAACTGATGAACACAACAAAGTAAATTTCTCTGAACTTTTTATGATATTCTAATTCAAAGAGGTGTAACATTTCTTTTGGCGTTCAGTTTATATACGATCTGTAACTGAAAAATACAGTTTAGATAAAATTGCATATGTTATTAATTAATGTCTGAATTTTCCATTTTGATCAGATATATATATACTTGACAAAATATAGTCTGGTAATTATTATGTAACGTTTGAAATAAATAATAATGATCTTTTTATTCCAATAAAATATCAGAAATTCCATTTCTCTTACTTAACTCTTGGTAACCTACATTACATAACATATATATTATAGTTCCCAAATTACAAAATATTAAAATACATGCATACACTATTGTCTATGGAAACCGTGAAATGATTGAAATTGAAAACTTAGCAATTTTACAATCTGTTTTCCTCTCCACCATCGCTTCAACAGATGTTGGCTTTAGGTACATTGGTATGTAATATATATTTATTGATAATTGATCATGTTGTGATTGTACATTAGTTTGTGATTTGTCATAAGAATACTTTCACTGAATGTAAATTGTTGAATTCACCTTTAGAGCGGCATTTACAAAAGCTCTCAGCTTGTTTGCCCCTCCATTGCAATGATTAATAAAATATGTTTAAACAAGCGCATTCAGTTTCAAATTCTTACAACCCTGGACAAACGAACATTTCTTGTATTTCTCATAGACTGCTGAAGGTATCCGAATAGTTACCGAGAAATAAGGCAGCGCTACTGAGAAGCTTGTGTGACAAAATCTATTTTTAGAACAAGGAAGGAAATGTTCCAACTCCCGACCCATAAACAGAAAGATTCCATAGTTAAAATTGAAAATGAATATTGTAAATTTCTAATATGTTTTTTATCACTCAAGTCTTGAAAATCGTTTATAAATAAGCTCAAAAATCCAACAAGCCAGTCGGGCCTGCTTGTAATATTTTCTACAAGGCCGATCGGAAAGCAACCAGCAATTGGCAGGCGGGCAGGCAGCTATTACGAACGCTGGACCCCTGTTGATAAAACTATTTACGTACAACAACACCTTGGAGATAAATCCGGGACGTAACACTTCACTAATAGGCTTCATGAAGTACAGAGTGTATTTTGACACATGTTTTTCTAAAGTCAATGAATTCACGCCAACACTCCAACTGTATATAAGCGTCATGATACTAATAACTTGTTATCTTCTTTTGGAAGCCTGAGAGTTGGTAAGTACAAGCTTGTTCCTAAAACTTTCATGATTTTAACATTGAGGACCATACGACTGACCTACCATATCCCTTAACACTTTGTATTTTCTAATCTAATGTCATGGCATTATTTCTTGTAAATAGTTTTGTTCATATGCATTGCTCATTGACGTTCAGTTACAATTGGCGAAGAAATTCCTCCACTTCTCACAGTGTTGTAACGTCTCTCTGTGCTCTGGATTCGAACCCGATAGCAAACTTTATGTATAGTAATTCCTGCTTTTTCCAGATTTCGTTACCCGAACAAGGGCGCCGTATATTTTATGAAACAAGTGGCATTAGCCTATTGGCATAATGTATTACCCGAGCGATAGCGAATGCTACGATCAATTATTTCGAGTTTTGTGAGTCATATAATAGTTTGAGTGTTCTCACTTTTTAATTACCCATGTAATAATAGGCCACCAAACTTCGCCCGTAAGTCATAACTCGTTCCCGTCTCCATCAATGGCAAATTAGAGCCGTGCTGCTTTTCATTAAACTTTCAATGCACATGAAAACAACGCAATGTTTAAATTAGCCAGTTATGACTTTCGACACCTTCTTCAATCGTATACAGGTTTGTCCACGATGAAACAACTTATCTTCCTCATCTCGGCGCTTCTCCTCCTTCAACTTGTCACTTCACGCTTTGTGGAGGAAGAACTGGAAGAAGATAAGAAGAAGGCTTTGGAGAAGAGGGGATGGGTTAGACCACTTGCTAAGTATGGCTACAAGCGGGGTAAAGAGGCCGTAAAGGCAGGATTGCAATCTGAGGCGTCCAACTACGCTAAGAACAAAGCAAAACAAGCCTACAACTGGAACAAATTGCGCATTTGGGGCCGCAAACGTATCCTTTTATTAAGTTTATGTTTAAGCCTATTTTGCCAGAATTCTTGATATTTATACAGTACCCCTACACATTTCCTTCCCTCCATTATGTTAAACTGCCCGTGTTCGTCTCCCTGTCGGCACGTTTGGATATCAGTGTAAACGGCATACTACATACAGTAGTCACTAGATTTGCAACAATAACGATGACAGACTTTCCCCGAATCCCGTGTTAAGGTGTTGTAAACGTTTGATTGTCACTTTTAAAAAATATTTTAAGATATATTACTTGGGTAATGTATAACATGCTTCCTACTTATTTGGTATTATAGTACTCACTCTCAATTATCCATAATTTATCATAATTCTGAGTAGAAGAATAACTTACCACCGTCATAATGTTTTGTTTCATATCTTTCATATCTAATTGTTATGTTGACATTCTGCAACTTAATTATTCCATAATGCATATTCGCAGTAAAATAGAATTAGAATGGTAGATTTACTTAATAGAAGAAATGGTCCTAAATATTTAAATACACCTTCATATCCATATTAACAGCTTAATTACATTATACAGCCTTTTAAAAAATATTTTCAAAGCCTGTATACATGTAGATAGCAAATTTTCCTTAATGAAGCAAAGGATATATCGATGAACTTGATGGCGCCGAGCTGGAAGAATTCTTCGAATCCCAACTTCAGTAAACGGATCTTCAATGTTACAAAAGTGTTAATGTATTGACAGCAATAAAGCAAGGTACCTGCATGGTTGTTTTTTTACTCTTGTAAATGATAGAGCGTGTTTGTAGGTAAAGTCCGATCCTGTAAACGTTACTGTTATAGTAAGATATTTAAAGGTCAATGGATGGAATTTTCAAAATGAAATATTGATTCTTTGTGACGTGCCAAATATTGAACAACATTGTGAACTCAAAACGTTTAACAAACTTCGTTTTACACGCCTATGATTGTAACTAGATGACTCGAACCTGACTTGTGTTCACACATACGTTTACGATAGCCATTTTTCATTGTTTGTTGTATCATTACGTGTTCGTTTGAGTTCGTGAAGGTCGAAATTTTTTGTTACTGAAATATTATATTATTATACACTAGACATTCAATTGTTTAATAATTGGCACAATATCAGTCTCACGTGAAGATCATGCACTGGAATGTACATGTACATTTCTTGGATGTAAAAGGAAAGATTGCAGGTGCAACTAAACCAGTATGGGTCGACTCAACTGCCCTACATTGTATGATCAGTAAAGCGAGATTTTCTGGGATATTTGCGTATGTTCGCGAATACTCAATGTTGCAGCCATGGGTTCAGTGACGTGTTGTTTGCTGGAATTATCCTGACAGAAATTACCAAGAACAAGTTGTTACTGAAAGCAAAACTGGCGACATACACTTACACGTGAAGTGATGTTTTTACTCCTGCTACGAAGTAGCTTGGTGTACATGTAATATCAGTCATCTTATTCCTCCGGTCCGTCCGTCAGGTGTTAGTTTGTGTAGGATTTGAATTCTTCGAAAGTTGACACACGTACTCACACTAATGTGTAAATATGACTGTGATACCTTTCAGATTCTCATTTGCAAAATGTCTTAGTTTTAGACTCATTCACAGGACAAAAAAGGATGGACTTTGCTTGTCGAACCTTTCTGGATATGCCCCAAATTGGGCGGACCCGGCAAGGCACAGTCGATCCCTTTTTGTTTTGTGATTTTTTTGCAAATGAAGCTCTCATAAAATGTTGCGTTTTATGTGACTCAATGAGGAAGTCATGTTGTCGAGTGCAAGAAATATCGCAAACGTCTGCTACTTTCACTAAACTTGAGAAACGTGTCATATATGATTCCTAGATCAATATACACGAATAATATTTACACGGTTTTCACGAAAAATGTCTTAACAAATAATTCTACAAGGAAGTTATTGTGTTCGGAACACATCAAGCAAACTATACATGCTATCGCAGTGAAACTTGATAAACGTGTTAACCATTATTCCCAGGTGTTAACCTTTATCTGAGTTTTACATTTTGCCGTTGTCATTAAACATGATATTAAACGTGACTCGATAAAGAAGTCACTATATCTGGAACATATCTCTCAAACTAGAAACTTGATACACATTCGAACAACAATATCACACAGGACCAAAACTAGTGGAATCTCCCATATCCCACATCCATCTGTATTCTTCCTGAAATTTTTCCCCGCAGGCATGTTTTGGAGAATACTTAGATCCGGACAGGATATCTTATCCGGATACCCCCCTATTAGTAGGAATAGGCAAGTCATTGAAACAATACAAAATATTACCTTCTTATTTGATACAATGGTTCAATATTTAATAATGATAATAATAACAATAAAGATAATAATAATTTATTACTATGTCATGTTGTTACAATAAACTATATATACAGCCTTTCAGTACACATTTAACAACCTAGAGCCTAAAATACCTTTACTTTTTTGAACAAAAAATGAATATATAAATTAAAATAGTACGTTTTTGATTAAACGTAATTATTTATACTTACCTGTTGACTAGACCTACTTTGCTTTACCTCCTATAGGTTATGCTATTTCAACCTTAACATAGACGAACTTGAAGAGTGGAGAAGGGGTGCGTAAAATCCCTTATCCAAGGGCTGGTAAGTCTAGGTGGTCTTGTGACGTCACTACCTGTTCAGATCACTCTCCGAAAGTCCCAAAAGTCAAGACAGACCAAGTGGGGAGGATGGGAGGGCCTAGAGCGTAGGTCTAGTCAACAGGTAAGTATAAATAATTACGTTTAATCAAAAACGTACTATTATTTAAATACCTATCTGTTTACTAGATCTACTTTGCCTAGAATCCCACCGCATGGAGGCAGGTCAGTAGATACGTGGTAGTGACGAGACCAGCGACTAGCCCTGAGTGTAAGCTAACCTACGAGTCCTCCACCCTGTGGTGAGGACAAGGCACAGCCCGGGAGATACCATCTCTACCGCTTAGCAGATCGAAGAGACAACCCTGCCACTCAACTTCCGATCAACACACTGCCCCCCAAACCCCAACAGGGAGGGGGGTGTTAAAACGAAGCTTAAGAAAAAATAACAGACAAGAGAGCTAGCAATGTAAACAAGGTTTATTTACAATGAGCCTTAAAGCTCCTAAGAGGGTTGACCCCTTCTTGGTCTGGTTGGGGGGACCACCTTCGTCTGAGCGAAGATCTGTGGACCCAGCCTAGAGATGCCTTCAAGATCCGCTGTGGAGACATCTCGTAGGTAATGGTTGGCGAAAACCTCTGATGAACGCCAAAAACACCCTGCCATGACATCCGAAACCGCGATGTTGCAGTGATAAGCCATCGTGGCTGATACTGCGCGGATCTCATGAGGGTTTGAACGCGAAGGCGGAGGCAAGTCAGCGGCCTTGTACGCATCAATGACCGTCGACCTTAGATACACCCCCAACGAGGCAAGAACAGACGACGCCTGCCATCTCTCAGCCTGTGGGTACGCTTCGTGTACACCCTCAAAGCCCTCACCGGACACAGAGAGAGATCCACCTCTCCTGAGTCAGAACCCAGAGCCGGGATAGAGAACGTACGGCCAGCTTCATCAGCTGCCTGGTTCTTACAGACAAAGTCGTGAGCCAACCCAAGAGAGGCCGATCCCCCCTCCCTAACCTCAAAACGTAGAAGGTCCGCCTGCAACGCATGGCTTTCCGAAATCCGCGTTGCGGAAGCCATGGCCACCAGAAAAATGACCTTGATGGTGAGAGGGAGAAGGGGTACGTCGGAGAGCGGTTCCAACGTATCGGAGCGAAGGTAGTTGAGCACAATGGCTAAGTCCCACTCAGGCGGACGAAGCCTGGACCTGCCGTCAACCGAACGGAAGGTTTTAATGAGGTCCTTGAGGACCGACACATCCAACCCTGGCGATCTCTTCCTGAGCACCGACAGGATAGCCGACATGTTGGTGTTGCGTAGGTACACCAAGTACTCCGCGACCTGAGGAACTGAGGCCTCCACCGGGATGAAATCCCTCTGAGCACAGAATGAGGCGAAGGCCTGCAACTGGAAATCGTAGAGTTTCCTAGTGGTCTTCCTATGAGAGGTAGCTATGGCATTGGCGACGCACTTTGAGTACCCACTGCTCCTTAGCCCTCTCTTAATACAAGCCAAGCGTGAAGGGAGAACACCTGAGGGTTCTCGTGCAATCTTCCGCTTGGCCTGCTGATGAGCAGATCTCTCCGTGTCTGAATCGGAACCGGTTCCCGATGACAGAGCCGTCGGAGAGGAACGAACCACGGTCGGGGTGGCCACCAAGGGGCGACCAGAAGGAGATGAAGAACCCGAGTTGCTCCTATCTTGGCTACAACTTGGGAGAGGATGGCCGGCGGTGGAAAAGCGTAAGGCGTCCATCCGCTCCCACTCTAACGAGAGCGCGTCTAAGCCCATTGCTAGTGGGTCTGGCACTGGAGAGACATAGGTTGGCAATTGGTGGTTGAGACACGTCGCGAACAGATCTATCAGAGGGATGCCGAACTGGAGACACAACCCCCTGAACACCACCGGATTCAGTTGCCACTCCGTCGGGGGAGGGGCATCTGGTCGCGACAACGCGTCTGCCAAGATGTTCTTGGCACCTGGAATGTGGACTGCTCGAATGTCCAGGTCCAACTCGTCCACCAACTCGAAGAGCTGGACTGACAAGCGTAGCAGAGACTCGGCCTTGGTGGACCCCTGCTTGTTTATCGACAAAGCAGCTGCTGAACTGTCCGTGTGGACTAGCAGACACTGGCCTCGCAAGAGGGACTGCCAGTGCTGAATGGCAAGACGTACTGCGTCCAACTCGAGGACGTTGATGTGTTGGTTCCGATCTGGTGGGGACCAGACTCCCGCCACCTGCTCGTGACCCATATGCGCCCCCCCCCCCCCCACCCTTGAGTGGAGGCGTCTACAAACAGGTGAGCTGAGGGGGGACGAGGACGAAGTGGGACACCGGCGAACACACTCTCGTCCACCCGCCACCAAGCTAGGAACCGATGGAGGTCTGGGGTCAAAACTATGTTGTGACGGCAACGCGTCTCCCTGATGTGGGGATTCAGGAACACCTGTAACGGGCGAAGGAACAACCTCCCCCTGCGGGTCAGGTCCTGAGCTGATGTTAGTAACCCCAACACTCTTTGCCACTGATGTAGGGAGAGCGATGCGTCGAGCGCGCGATCCATTAGGCGATCGTAACGAGCCATCCGCTCCCTTGTGATGAACCCGCGGAACAGCTGAGTGTCTAGGATAGCCCCTAGGAACTTCAGACGAGTCGCCGGAACCAAGTCCGATTTCTCGAAGTTCACTAACCACCCTAAACGACGGAAAAGGTCTATTATGAACCTGAGTTGCGCCAAATACATTAGGAACTGAATGTCGCATTGGTGCAGGAATTGGACAATTGGACGTGTGAAAAGCCAGGGGACGGACGAGATCGCGAACGGGAGCACGCACCATTGAAAGTGTCTCCTGTCCAGAATGAAACGGAGGTACCTGCGATCCCGATAATGAATCGGAACGTGCCTGTACGCATCCTGGAGGTCGAGAGACACCATGCAGTCTGAGCGCTCCAAGGATCGCATCACAGAAGGAAGAGTCAAGAGTCGAAAATATGGCGGCCGAACGAGGTTGAATACCTTCAAGTCGTGAATGAGCCGCCATTTTTTCGAACTCCTTTTGGGTATGACGAACACTGGGGAGTAAAACCCCGGAGTTAGATGCGTGGTCAGGACCTCCTGCACCGCCCCTTTGGAGATTAAGATCTCCACCTGATCCAAGGTCAATTGGAGCCGGTCCCCTGTCAAGGGACGCTCCATTGGAGCACAGGTGAGAGGTGGAGGTGACGAGACCCCTGACCCAGAATCCGACAAACGTTAGGGTCTAACCCTAACTATACCCAGTTCCTGACAATATCTTGGAGTCGACCCCCCCACCGAACCCTCCGACACCGGAACGAGTGGAGGGGGAAGCAGAGGGGGTGACCAAGAGTCACTTCCTTCGCTTCCCCTTCTGAGGGGTACGACCTCCGCCGCCGGGACGGGGGGACTTCGGGGACTGACCCGTGGATCCGCGGCCACGACCTCCCCGCCGAAAGTCCGTTTTCGCTTTTTTCGGGGAAGGTTGGCCTCTGCCCTGACCTTGGCCCTAACGAAAATTAGTATGAGGACGCTTTGGTGTCGTTTCCTGTCTCGCTCTTAAAACCTCGGGGATACGACCCCCAAACAGAGATTCAGAGTGGACAGGGGCCTGACGCAGAAAAAATTTCTGATCAGGGTTGAGACCTGACCGGTAAAGGAAATTGTCTCTACGTAGTACCGTGACCCCCGATGAAATCCGAGAAGCAGATAACATGATCTGCGCCAGGTCCGCAGCCACATTGCCGAATGCCTTAAACAACACCGGGTCACCCGACTCCATGCCCGCCTGCTTGGCACAGGCAAGCATCGCCTGACAGGTGAAGGCCACGTTGTTGCCCAAGCCTAACACTGTGCGAGCCTCTCTGTCGAGATGTGTAAGCTGCGCATCAGTAACGCGATGAGGCTGGTCGGGGCAATCAACCGAGACTAACCCTGATCTAGAGTGGGCGGAACGAGTTGGAAAGGAACCGGATACAAAGGCAGTTGCCGTCTGCGCCTGTCCGACACCACTAAGGGCGGAAGCAGACGGTTGGGATCCGCAGCCGAGATGACCTTCTCCATATCATCAGATATTCGAATATCAATTAAGCTTTATTTGTGAAAAAAGCGATCACCGCAGTAAAGAGCAGTATTGTTTACATAACGTGGCTGTTACATTTGAAAACATTGTTGAGTAGTGAACTACTGATGTGGATATATTTTTCAGTTGTACATTTGTGTTTATTCAAATTTGTATCACAAGTCAATCGCAAATCCTTTTGTGAACAAGTGGAATTGAACACAAGTTAACCGGATAACATTTGAGGGACATTTTCATGACCAGTTTGTGTGTCAGTTATAGATTGAGTGCACAATGTTTACAACAGAATTCAATTGTACATTGTAGTAAATGAGTTGTTATTTGGGGAAACTTGCGATGTTGACAGTGGCAATCCGGTCTAATGCATTGACTTGTACATTTCTGCATGTTTCACATGCAGCACGACTTGCTCTGGCTTGTGTAGGCTGTCTTATATAGACAACGTTTTTCTGACAAGGACAGTGACCCAAATGTGTACACAAACGTGAACCCTGCAGTGTTGAGTCAGTGTGTAAAATAGTTAGACCTCGGGTTCAAGTCAGCTCAACCATCTCACACGTGAAACATGAATACTTCGTCCTAAGGGCCTCGGCGTATATCATTTAAATTTCAAGTTTCCTTCGTCTTGAACACTTTGGTTTCAGTGGGTAACTGTTACTGACTCCCGGGTTGTTTGTGAGCGCTCACCAACACTCAATGTGTCTCTGTCTAAGTGAGTATATCAGCCCGAGTGAGTCAAGTGTCACTGTCAGGGTTGATGAGCCGGTGTTTGTTAGGGTGAGTCAGTTAATTAATTAATTAATTTCCCACTTTTTCTTTTGTAAAATGTGAATGTGTGCACGACTCAATCTAAATAAATCTAGATCAACAGTTTTTACATTGGGTCATACTATATGAAACTGTTGGTCTAAATGTATTTAGATTGTGCTTGACTCCTCTTTGTTTAAAACCTTTATCATTGATTAGTGTCTTCTATTTCAGGACACATTTTTTAATATATGGAAAATCAGTTTAGCTAAAATAGATCCAGTGTTAGCCTACAATTTGAAAAGGGAATCATGGAATAAAAAACAAATATCAAAATTCAAATCCAAATTACAATGTAGTAGCAATAATAACTTAAAACATACAAATCAGTAGCCATAAGTTAGTGATCATAGATGTATATGCATATATGTAATTGACCCCACCCATGAAGAACTGGCGATAACCTATTTATCATTAACGTTACAGGTCGGCTATTTTAGCACAAAACACTAAACTGATGGAGTGTTACAACACAACAAAGCAAATTTCTCTGAACACGTAACTTTTTATGATACTCAAATTCAAAGAGGTGTAACATTTCTTTTGGCGTTCAGTTTATATACGATCTGTAACTGGTAAATACAGGTTAAATAAAATTGCATATGTAATTAATTAATGTCTGAATTTTCCATTTGATCTGATATATATACTTGAAAAAATATAGTCTGGTAATTATTTTGTGAAGTTTGAAATAAATAATAATGATCCTTTTATTCCAAAAAAATATAAGTCAGAAAAATTCCATTCCTCTTACTTATTTTATCCACTAAAATACATGTCAGTTAAATACACTATTTTCATTCTTTTCGTAACCTACATTACATAGCATATACATTATAGTCCCCAAATTACAAAAAAATAAACTACATGCATACACTATTAATGTTGCAAAACACATAAGTTTGCCAGTTATGTCATCACTGAAACACGCATGATTCAACTGTTCGATTTAATTATATATCTCAAACGTGAACGAAATCAATGAAGATTCAAAGTTTGACGTATCAATCAATTGCATTTGTTCACTTATTTCGTTCACATTTTTAAAGTAGATTTGATCATACGATATAACAAAACGCAAAAGTTGTTTAGGTTTATTCTTAAACTAGAATTTCGAAATAATTATCTCATCAAGTCAAGGTTGTAACATTTCAATGACGTCAAATTTGGACGTTTATTGACAAGTTCAAAATGATCGAAATTGTTAATTGTTGACGTGTACAATATGTACAAAGTTAAACTTACATATATGGAAAACTCGGTGACATCTGTTCTATGAAACACTTGATGAAATGCTGACCGTACTATAGCAACATGGCGACAAATCCGGGATATAACATGACAAGTAATAGGCTTCTGGAAGTACTGTGACAATTCTCTCGCCTTTATGCAAAATCACACTAAGAAGGTAGGGAAACGCAGTATTTTTTATTTGTTGTCTGATAGTTTGTAAGTGGTGGTTATTTTCACCAAAATAATTCATTAACAGCATGGAAAAGATTTATAGTAAATATTGTTTGTAAAATTAGAGCAAGATAACTAGTATCCATTAAGTATATCAATTTGAATATATGAAGTTTATGCTTGCTGGGTAGTCCTTGAAGCGAGTTGGTAGACATTTTCTTCTTGAGATGAGAGTATGTTTGACATTTCGAAAGCACATGGTATTCTTTTCTTCAGTTGTTTCTTCATATTGTTCTATGAACAGCAACATTATCTTTCTTCATGTTGTTGTGTTATTGTCTTTTCCAGTTTCAAATGAAGTCTAAAATTGTTACATCTGAATATATAAACAATAAAAGATACAATTTGTTCTTGAAAAATGGTTCAGACAGTGAGTTTGCTCTGATGGTCTTTAAAATTGGTACTATATTTTGGACGAATATAGCCGAATGGTTGATAGTGGTTAATGATTTATCACATATACCCTTAATGAGTATGACGCATAATTTAATAATTGCTCAACCGTCTTTAATTTGCTATAAGTAACTATTGGATCACGTACATGCATGAGAATGACGCCCAAATTCACTAATTGCAAAAATATCAAATATGTCTAAGGGCCTGTGCAAACCCAGCTTGACAGTAAAGGTTGACGTCAGAACATTCCCTATGTTAAAACTGATGAGGAAAAGGGTAACATTGGCGGCAATTCATTGACACAGATATTCTGATCATTCATTAAAGCTGCAGCGCTTTTATGGACATTCTCGTGTTGATGAACACCCATATATAGTGTGCTACCAATACAATGAGTTTCTCTTGTTATATTTGTACATACATAGGGTACATACAAGCAAAACTCCGTCGTTGATGTTTGAGCATTTTCCTGCCAAAAAAAATTTCAACTCCATTACTATAATGTTTAGTCTTCTACTCGCAATTTTCTGGTTTGTCCTATTTCAAACCACGCCAAATGGTAAAGTATCATATTATCTTTTGGCATGTACACTGTAAAATGTTAGTGACTTGCCTCTGTTTCCCTCTCAAACTTCCTGATTCACTGCTGAAGAACGAGGGATATCTAGAAATTATGAAAAATATAATACTCTGAAAGTTCTGAATTCTGAATTCTACACGTTTCATTTGATCCTATTATGGAAATATGGATGCATTAAACAACTTTAATTTCATTTTAGTTTCTTAATGACAGATTTTTATTCGAGGGGGACATTGTTCAAAGGCGTTGAAGAGAGACATGTGGATACATTCATTTCAATGTTAACTACTTTAGGGAAGTCATTACAATATAATTTCTTACTTTGAAGTTTACACGGATTCCCGAACGTTGGTTGGTTGAGAGCACGGTCATGTGATCAAAAATTCAAAGTTCATTATAAATGAACTCTTGGAAAATCGTTCATACTCGTGTGAACGCTTTCAGGTCGTGTGAACGTTCGACGGTATTGTAGCGTTCTTTCCTGATTGAGTATGATTCTGTTAGCCAATTTCAAACGGTTACCATTTACCGACTGAAAAACGTAATCTCAATATCATACTACCTTCTTAATTGTTAAAATAAATAAACATTTCAATAAAATATCGCGCCTAAGTGTATGTTGTTGAACTCAGCGAGTCACAAGGCCTCTTCTAGAACTGAAAGACATACACGATCGCTGGCTGAATACAAATTAGGCAATCTAGATAAGCAAATACTCACAATCTAACCATTATGAACTAAAGGGATTCGGATTTGAGCAGTCGTGGTAATGACATATTTCTTTTCCGACTGTTGTTTACATAATATTGACGAGGATACAACAACAAATAGCGGCCTCCATGCCATGACGTCATTCAAAGGACGGATAACTCTGATCTCGTGTCCCTGACATTTTAGATTTTATTACGCTTCACTCAGCATGATGAGTGTCACAGGTTTCATCAAAGCGGTAATGACGAAAAAAACGTAAGAAATTAAGAATTGAATGTCAGTTTGTGTGTTTGCACTGGAAAATGAACGATGTCAAAGCGGTATTCAAACTCTCACGTGAACATCCTCGCAAGCTCGCCTCGTTCACGGGAGTTTGAATCCCGCTTTGACATCGTTCATTTTCCAGTGCAAACACACAAACTGACATTCAATTCTTAAGTATCTACAGGATAAATACAATCATCATATGTTTAACAGACTAATGAGTTTGTCAGTTCTGATAATTATCAACGAGGAAGATGAACAGTCCA
Source organism: Gibbula magus (assembly GCA_936450465.1). Lineage (NCBI taxonomy): Eukaryota > Metazoa > Mollusca > Gastropoda > Trochida > Trochidae > Gibbula > Gibbula magus. Next base: position 58,962,058 of record OW388292.1, on the reverse strand, counting down.
TCTATTGAACATTAATAATTAATAAACCTGATATAATGATATATATTTATTTGTCACATAATCTCAAGCGATGATAAAATGATTCAGTCAACAAGTGAGAACATTTGAATGTTTTGTAATAATTATAGATTTCATTTATCAGGTTCAGGCATTCATCAATAGAAATAAGCTACATCACTGATGAATGTGTTTCTCATACTTCAATAAGTGTTGATAAACGCGACTTTGGCAATTAGAAACATATCTTTAAAAACAAATTCTTAAATCTTCTTCAAATCAAATATTTAGTTTGACTGTAACAAACAATTCATGAACAGTTATACATAGAATTGTCACAAAAAGGAAACTCTTAAAACGGTACTGTGTAATTATATGCACTGGTTCGAAATAATTAAACTATATAAGTTGTAATTAGTTTCCACAACTAGGCTCGATTGCAAACGAACGATGCAATTAGTTTGGTTCTAAAATCAAATCATTGAAGGAATAAATACACAAAACAGTGATAATATCCATTTTAATACGAAAACAAAATTTTGAATGTTTTAAATTTAACTTCAAATGTCATTCAAAGATTCAAAGTTTTGTTTTGCAAACTGGAAATATCAAAAAGAAACATGAATATGTAAGTGCAAGAAATGTCATTGTTTTCCCGATAATTATGAAAAGTATGGAATAGTTCTGTTGAAAAAAAACAATCTACATACAACAACACATTGGAGATACATGTACATCCGGGAAGTATCACTTCACTTGTAGCATTCCGGAAGTACAGACTGTTCTGACACTTGCTTTTCTAAAATCTGTGAAATCACGGCAGCACACAAGCTGTATATAAGCGCCAAGATAATAATAACTTGTTATCGGTCATCGGAGGTCTGACAGTTGGTAAGTACAAGTTGTTTCCTAAAAGTTTCATGATTTTAACATTAAGGACCATATGAGTGTCCTACCATATACCCTCATACTTTGTATTTTCTAATCTAATGCCATGGCATAGTTTCTTATTAATTTTCAAATACTATTTTGTAAGTGATCATGTGTATTGCTCAGGGACGTTCAGTTACAATTGTCGAACCGCTTCATCACACAGTGTTGTAACGGCTCTGTGCTCTGGATTCGAACCTGTTAGGTCGAGATGAACCAGGGTTACCAATGACATGTCGTACTTGTATAGACTATCACAACTGTACTAATCTTGGTTAGGTAACCATGCCTTTTTATAATCAAGTATGGTTACACAAGTTTCATGTTCAATGATTAATTAATATATAGACTGGTATGTTCGCGCTCTCTACCCATAGTGTATTTACGATAAACCATAGATCAGTACCATCTTGTGGCCATATTTATGAAGGTTAGCTAAGTTTTAACAATAATTACATAGGAATGAAATGGTATTTGTTTTCAAGCGAAACACCTACAAAAACACTTAATTACATATGGTGCAACTACAATGCTTATACGTGTCTCACTTTTCCCTTTTTTCACAACGATAATTCGACATAACGTAAGGTTTTGTGCACGTCTTTTTGCGCGGTGTGTTGTATTATTGCGTGCTCATATCACAATTAAATGTTTATAATGGTTCTTTGAATATACTTTTCTAGTCATGTGTGTACTAAATATCATATAAAGTTTTGGTGTTGAATATTGAAAGTATTCTAACTCAATACGTGACTAAATCTAAAGTTTAAAATATCTCGCTGGAACATTTTCCATATTCGACAACCACTCGTTTTGTAATCTCTATACCTACGTTAACACATTTACTTTATTAAGTGCCCAACTTGCTTTTTTTTCGTTTTTGTCATTCAAAATAATAAATTGTGTTCACAATAAAATGGCCGCCATGTAATTCTTGCTGTATACCCAACACCGTTATTACCACTATGGATAATTGGTTTGTGTAATAAGATTTTGTACTGTCTAAAGTAAATATAAATGACATAAACTATCATTATTAATGGGAAATTTGAAAAAATAAAATTTGCAAAAAACGTGCTACTGCCCCTGATGACACTTTTAATTTGATTGCAACTCTAAAATCTACAGTAAAACACTTTCTGTATAGTATTTTTTTTCTTAATACGCATTAGAACTTTTATAAAACGAGTGAGAAATTGCGTATTCCTCGAGCAATAGCGAGTGTTATACTGCACTCGTTCGAGTGTACTTCCTTCTAAATGAATACCCATGTTATACTCTGAAATTATTTGTACAGATCTATCTACGATGAAACAACTTATCTTCCTCATCTCGGCGCTTCTCCTCCTTCAACTCGTCACTTCACGCTTTGTGGAGGAGGAACAAGAAGATGAGGATTTAGAGAAAAAGAGATGGGTTAGACCAGCTGGTAAATACGTCTCCAAGTGGGTTAAAGAGGGTGTAAAGGCAGGTTTGCAATCTGAGGCGTATAACTACGTTAAAAACAAAGCAAAACAAGCCTACAACTGGGGCAGGAACAAAGTGCGCCATTGGGGGCGTAAACGTATCCTTTTATTATTTTTTTTAGCGCAATTGACTAGAATTCTTGATATTTATGTATCACCCCTCATTCTATAATACTGTCCGGGTTCGCCTCCCTAACGTTTGGTACACTAGCGCTTCAGTAAGAAATATGGCAGGCAAGCAGATATAACCTGTTTGCATTGAATATTTGTAGAGTTTTCCAAATAATTTCAAACCAGGTCATATCATTGGTGTTTGCCAATGCCGTTTTACTCCAAAAGGCCCAAAATACCAGATGGGCTTATGTAGCACATGCCGGCGCCCGTCACATAAGACACTCTCGCCTTCTCAGAAACCGCTACATCCCCAAAACTGACATTTTGGGGGAAGTACCTTGCAAAATCCAAGTTTTTCTCTCTGTCTTTAATCTTAAATATCTGGATTTGCGTTGAAATCTCGAATCCCCCCCCCCCCCCCCCCCCCCCCCCCCCCCCCCCCCCCACAACAAAAACATTCCTACGCCTATACAAATAAATGCCATGGTAAGGTGTCATAACGTTTGATTGTCATTTTCAGAGTATTGTTCAGATGATGTGCATAAACATTTCTGCAACTTGACCCATGTACTATGATACCAATTCTGCATCCACTAAGTGAAACTAATGATGAATTACCATCACCATACTGTCGTTATTATTATGTCTTATGAATTAATTGTCATGTTGAAATTCTGCAAATTAATTTCACAATACGCAGTTAAATATAGAAGAAAGGACCACAATGTTTAAATGCAATTAATAATTAATGCAGTTAATATTGTTTCAAAGCCTTCATTTTCTGCAATAGTGTTTCCTTAACATAGCACAGGAGATATCGATGATCTTAATGACGCCGAGCTTGAGGAGTTCTTTGAGTCCCAACTTCAGTAAACGGATCGTCAATGATACAAAAGTGTTGATGTATTGAAAGCAATAAAGAGCATTTTCTGCAGACTGTTTTGTGTGTGACTCTGTTAAATGATAAAACGTGTTTGTTGGTAATGTGGGAACCCTAGAGGCGCTGTTGCACGTTTTTTGCATATTATCTTTTCTCAAAGTTGACGGTTACTATTGAAGTTTATACAATATTTTTTTTTATTTTAATGGGTAAAGCATCTCATTACACGACCCAATAATAGAAAAACGAAATAGAAAAAACCTGCTACCCGTATTCGAACAAAATGGTATATAAGCGATTGGTGTGGAACTCTTCATTGTGAAAGGTAGATTTGTGGGTTTCATGAGAATTTGAGAGTTCAGACAGTACGATGGTTGACCATTCCATCTTTGTACCATATTTAAAACTCTACTCTGAGTGCTTAGGTATCGCTACATCAGCCAGAACACTTGAACTACCTTCGAGGGGCCATTTTAATGTGAACACCTTAAAATGGCCATTCGATGGGAAATTGTCTCACATGGCGTAATCGAACCATGTACATTCGTTTAGAACTCTTTTTCTTTTATTGATTTAGGTCTATTATTTAGCCTTTGGTAAGATTTATTTTATGTGAGAGCAGTAAGAACATCGTGCTACAGCGCCTTTAAACGTTACTGTTATTGTAAGATATTTGAAGAGTAATTTTGTTTAACCTGACTGATAAAGCAAAACGTTTACCAAACGTCTTTACGCACCTATGAGTGTGAAGGTCGAGGTTTCATGTTACTGAATGTGTAACTTGGCATTTAAAGGGGCAGTAGCACGTTTTTTTTCAAATTTTATTTTTTCAAATTTTCCATTTATAATGATAGTTTATGTCATTTATATTAACTTTAGTAGGTAAAACATCTTACTGCATGAACCAATTATCCGTAGTAGTAATAACGGTGTTGCGTATAAAGCAAAAATTGCATGGCGGCCATTTTGTTGTGAACACATTTTATTATTTCTAGTGACAAAAACGATTCCAGTGGCATAACTGAGCCATGTACACTCATTTTAAACTATATTTTCCGAAGAGAGAAGGGTGTTTTACCATTAGTGAAATTATTTTTCAAATACATTTCATCGACTTATTTGAGCGAAAAAACGTGCTACTCCCCCTTTAATTGTTTAATAATGGACACTAGACGTGTCTCATGTGACGACCCATGCACTCGAATGTGTATATCGCAGTCATTAAGATTTCTTGAATGTTAAAGGAAAAATTGCACATGCAACTAAAGAAGTCTTGGTCGAGCCAAGTACCCATGTTCAGTAACAAGAGATTTTCTGGGATGTTCGCGTACGTTCGCGAATACTCAGTGTTACAGCCATGGGTTCAGTGGCGCATTGTTTAACGCATCTATCCTGGAAACTTCCGGGCTACCGAACAATGGGACAGAAACTACCATGAACAATGTGTTACTGAAAGCAAACCTGGTGAGTCGTGACATACACTTGCACATGGAGTGGTAGTTTCACTCCTGCTACGAAGTAGTTTGGCGTGGATAGAGGTCATCTTATCCGTCCGTCCGTCCGTCACGTTTTTGTTTCTTTATCATTTGAATTCTTCGAAAGTTGACACACGTACTCACACTAATGTGTGGCTGTGCCTTTAATACGTTTCGGACTCTCATTAGCAGAATGTCTTTGTTTTAGACTCTCTTTCTTGCACGTGAAGCTCTCATAAAATGTCGCTTTATATGTGGCCCAATGAAGAAGTCATGTTGTCGAGTGCAAAAGGTATTCTTGAAAACCTTTGAAACGTGTCAATTATCATTCCATGATCAATTATCGCGAAATGCATGTTCACCGTTTTCACGAAAACATGTCCTAAACAGTAATTCTACGAGGACCACATTAATCAACCTTTACATGCTAGCACCATGAAACTTGATAAACAATTAAACATGTTAACCATTATCCCCAGGTGCAATGTTTGTGGCTTAACTTACATCTGAGTTACACATTTTACCGTTTCCATTATATATAATGATTCGATAAGGAAGTCAATATATCTAGAGCATATCTCCCAAACGAAACTAGAAACTTTATACACATTCGAACCACACTATCTAGATGTGATATTTGTGTGTTAGATCAATATCTGAATTTAATTATTTGAAGTTACCATGGAAACAGAACTTGAACACTTAGTATTTTAGGAAATAATTTTGACTGTTGCATATCTCCCTCAAATTACATATCTGTTGGACAAAACGTGCTGCGCATACATGTATGAACCATGATACCTAAATGTACTTGGTATTGTATTGTAGCTCACCGGAAGACCAGGGTCGATTCCGGATCATGTTGTACACAAACACGTTAAAAGATGGTAGTTATTGCTTCCTTGCTTGACACTCATTATAAAAACAGAACAACGTTTGAACATCCGTTGCAAAGAGGTGCAAAATGCACACAAACACTTTCCAATGTACAATGTATTAGGGACAATAAAGAGTTATTATTATTATGACGCAGTACAATATATGTATAATTCTGATTCTCTGCAACCTTAACATTTCACTTCATCTATTTACAGTGACATGTTACATCAATAGCCGATATTGAACCTTTTTTATTTCTTCGTTGGCCAATATGGAGCACTTCTACACGTGTAGAGGGCAGGATAGCGCAGTGATTAGCGCGTTCGGTTTCGGGTCAAGAGATCCAGGGTTCGAATCCCGCCAGGGGCACGGGAACTTTGTCTGCAGTAGAGAACTGTTCTACACGCAGCAAGTTTAGTACCCATGGTTCGCTAGTTTCAGCCGATGCTCGCAGGTTTCACCGCAATGCATAGCCACATGGCGTTGCGGGCTTTCTCCCTGACATAATACTAGCATAATACAGTATGAGTAACCTGTGCTCATTAATGTTTTTTTACACGTGTGCACATTTAACAGAGCTATACAGGTTGCACTGGATATGTCTCACTATTTAGAAAATAGAAATCGTTCATAAATCATTTTATTGGTTTGAGTAATCTCACAGTTAACAAAACAAAATAGTTCAAAATTTGCGCTTCTGAACAAAGACACACTACATTATATGATAAGTTATCAGTCTGATTAATATATTCGATTTCCGAGGAATTAAAGTTGAAAAATAGTGCATCTACCAGGATACAAACTCATATCTTTTGAACTATAAAACCAGTTCGTAACCCGATATGCACGATTTTATTCCTCGGAACAGGGTCGATTTTAATCAAACTTGATGAATTATATTTTACTAATTATTTTACACAAAATGCAATGTCATTGGGTTTAACGCAACGACCAACCGAATTTCACTTCTATTCCGGTGTTTGGATAACATTGCAGGAAGAAAGTCTACATATTATTAAGCACGCTATGTATGTATTGTGGTGAAACCTGCGAGCATAGCTGTAGCTTGGCACCAAAGAACCATAGATAAAAGTAGATTTCTAAAGCTCACCAAGTACACGTACACGTACATTATTTACGGAGGTTCCACACACTAAGTAAAATCCACTATAAATGCATGAAAATTTGTTATAATATACACTATTCTTACTCATGGTGAGGTCATTATGTGAAATACAAGGACTCGAGACCTGACTCCCGAGGAGGTCTGACGTGACCGAGACCGCAGACCGCGTATCCTTGTATTTCACATAATGACCTCACCATGAGTAATAAAGTGTTTTATTATACCGAAATTCGTTCTTTCTTCTTCAGGATCTAGTATGTTTTTCTTATTTGTCAAATCAGGGAACCCATCAGCTGACGCCATCTTGGAAGCAAACGTAAAAACAAACAGTCACGTGAATCGCTGGAATCGCGGGTCAATGTACAACATTATTTTTTGATCACGTGCTGTGAACTTGCCAATGATGTTCCTACACTTTAATAGAGGTATAATAAGATAGATTGAATACCGACTCTTACAAAAAAACCTGAAAAAGGATACCTCAACATTGAAACTGTTCTACTGGGTGGTGCCGCAAGCTGATAGGGATCCCATAATTGTCATGCTTTTCGTCTCTGTCTTACACAATCCAAATTTTCAAAATATGCAATATTTGTTTCTTATTTTGATCTAAATTAAAGAGTAAAAAATATGAGGACAGTTACAATGAAAAAGGCTTTTCCATGTTGATTAATACTGTTTATAAACAAAAAGTAAAACGTATGAAGAAATTTTCTCAAAATTTATAGTATTTTAGGGGAAAAGAGGTTTGTAAATTCTAAACTCACTACAATGGCCCCAAAATTTAAAGAACCATAGAATTTAATATTTAAATCAATATAATGAAAGAAAAAGGGAGGTCATCAAACTATTTTTAATAATATTTAAAAATAAAAACTAAGATATTGTCACAATTTTGTCCAAGGGAGATAACTCCAAAGCTTGACTGAGTCCTTCTTAATATAAAAAAAACCCCATATTTGAAGTGAAAAATGTTAATATTTATATTAAGAGGTTAAGTGTACTAACGCCTACAGGGAATAACGCCTACGGGGAATAACAGCTACAGTTTGTGTTGCGACAGCGATACGCTTACCTTCACACTAGTGAACTGTTCCAAATAGCGTGCACTAATGCCTACATGAGAACAGTAATAACACAAGCTGAGATAGACAGACAGGTGATTTTATTCCTGTCTCTCGTAAATTCATAATGTACTAACATCAAAGTCTATGGGTCATTCTCCAGAAATGAAATTTTTTCAGATCCTTGAAATTACAAAAGTCAATCTTGAGAAGTAGGTTTTTATTAAATCCAACATACAATACAAATGTTCAGGTTTGACATTCAATCAAAAGTAAACCTTAAAACATAATAAAAGCTTTCCTTAACAATGTGTGTACAACATACAACAAACAAGTCCCTCCTATTACCATATAACGAATTACTTTTTTTTTTTTAAATTTCTTTTGAAAATTTTCATTTCATTGAGACATATTTACTTAAATTATCATATTCTTTTGGAGTAGTTTCTACTGACTAACCGTATTCAACTATACCTATCAGAACAAAATATTTTTACTTAGCCCACCATTCTCTTCCCACAAAGGTTACTCCCTTCAGATTTCCGGCCTAACTCTTCCCACAGAGGTTACCGCCTTCAGATTTCCGATCCTAACCTCTGTTCTTTTTCGCTTGAAATCGAGAGCAAAAGCAAGATGCCCTAGCGGTGGAAATCGGAATCTCATACTGTATCCCTGCTTCTCAACCAATGAAAACTCATCTTTCAGTGGCCCGTCGACTGAGTGATTTCAAAGATCTAGGCATTTACGCTTAAGGGTCTTGCTCATTAGCATATGTCCTTCGAATATGTCTGATTTAAATAACACAAATGAACTGTTTTGGGTATTTGTCTCTGATTTGGTCATCATTATTTATAAGCATGTTTATGATCAATAGTTTTCACAAAATCAAATAGCATATTTCGAGGAAAACACATTAAACAAGAAAACATTGGTCCTATGTTTATTTTATCATTATGACGTGTCATTGGTAAATGTTACTTTCACAACGACGTCGTTGATTGCACAACAAGATTCAATTGCAACCAATCAGGATACTCCCTTTCTGCCCTCGTTATCAAGCGTAAAACAACTGATGTTAGGATCGGAAATCTGAAGGGAGTTACCTCTCTGTGAAGAGAATGTTAGCCCACATGAGTTTAAGATATTTTCAACAGGTAAGCCATGAATAGGAGTGATTATTTATGACGTTATCAAATACCATAACACTGCACATTACTGAGTGTCATTTAAAACATAAGATAGAGGTGTGTTGAGTGTATTCCAATTATTTCTTTTAGATACATGAATACTTTTAGATACATGAATCTTCCAAATTCACCGTACAACATACAATTCGCTGTTGACATTCTAAGACCTGAGGCTAATTTGAGAAACTTGGTATGTATATATCTGTAGTATAGCCCCAAAATTCCAAAAAGGATATTCACGTAAAACGCTTTAACAACACAGTCAAGAGGTAGATCGTTGTTTCTTGCCATTGTCAGTAACAAATAAATGTACATTTTATACAAAAAATATAACGACCAGTCGCTTAGTGTTTTATCAGAGACATGCAATATGACGTGACGCCAGCTGTTTAGTGTACTTAGACCAAGATAGGTGATTTGATGCACTGTTAAGCAATGGTAGTTTGAAGGAGTCGGCTTTATAAAGTCATGTTTCTGTTTTTTAAAGTTTTCCACTCTTTTCATAAACTATGTTTGTTTCTCTGTTTAGACACACTTTGGGGTGATCTGAACATTGTGTTAATTCATTTATTTGTTTCTGCAAATCGCTATCTGTTATAGAACATAGTATCATCAGCAAAAAGAAACAAAAACAGTTGCACTGTATCTGGGTGTACCTGTGTTGCATATTTGCTGTGCTGTTTCATTTATAAAGAAACTCTATGTTCTTATTCACTGTAGGCATTAGTGCAAAATGTATTGGGTCGTTCCACTTTTTATGAAAGGTTGAAGGCTGTTAAATTCAAAACCACTGGTGCATAAAGTTGTTTGTTTAAGACTGTAGACGTTAGTAACGGAATATAAATGTTACACAACCTCTTATTTAAATCAAAGAAGGAACATTATGCCGACAACATCATATACTAACATAATTTCCATATTTCATAACGTTTTACCTTAGATACCAAATAATATGTTACGAATTTTTGAAAATAGCAATTTCAGCACCCCATGTGTGTTTGAACAGATATAAAATAGTGATTATAATAATCGAAGGGGTTAGAGTAAGCTCGGGGTTAACTGCCGTTTTAAAATTTCATAGTAAACAAAGCGTTTTTACATTTTTTTAAAATTTATTTTTCTTTCGCCTTTCCATAGACATAGTATTAATAGCAATCTTTTAAATAACATCCTGATCTCATGAATGGAATTTTGTGTCATATCCCCATCACAAACATTCAAAATCGACTTTTTGGTAATGTGTGACAGCAGGGCAAAAACGGTTGAGAAGAGTGAGTTTTACATGGTGTAGCGATGTGTGGAATTGACAAGCCTGCAATTGTACATGCCTAGGCAACGCTCGCTCTGTAGTACATTGAATGCAAAAATGGGGAATCTGCTTATACGGCGTCAGATTCTATTGACGAACGTTAATCAAACGTGTACTTGTCTCTGAAACCAAATTTCATGGGATTGTCGAAATATGAACATTATTTAACATATCTCATGTTGTAGATCAGATATTTATCTAGCGGTTGATAAAAAAATTGTTTTTATTGTGACACGCGACATACTTGATGTGTCTTTAAAGGAAATGAATGTTTCCACCGCTGACGCTGTTTTACTATCACGCTGTCCACGACTTAAAGAGACGAAATCATGTTGGTGAGGTCACATAAATATGTCCAACGTTACAATTTGTGTTATTTAATTGAGAATTATCAACTTTAACCGAAAATAACGAATTTAAGGTTAATCAGTTCAGTATAACGGAAATACAACCATTCAAAGTGGTGGTCATGAACGAAAACCGGACAATGGACCTTGGCTTGCTGCAGCCATTAAGTCAAACGTACTTTTGGAAAACTTTAATAAAGTAGATAGGAAATTAGATGTGCTTCTACAGCGTTTACTAGATCTTATAACGAGTACATAGCTTTACATAGAGCTATAGTTGTATACATGTATGAGACCGTTCCTTGGTTTTCATACATACATGTAAATATATTTTGGGGCGAGGATATAACCTAAACCAGCAATTATTGTAATACGGTACATTTTAGAACAAAAAAAACTATCATGCAAACTGATCATGCATCTTTAACAATGGGGAGAGAATTCGGTCTGCAACGTTTCGCCGCCAGGATATGAACTAACGCCTACAGTATATGTAACAGAGATTACGATAGAAAATATGAATGGAGTAACCTCTTTCGGAAGAGAATGCCGTCTCCTTTGTGTCAAGTAATCTCTGCAGTGTCATTGATTTTATACTGCCAATCGAATAGATAGCGGCACTGTGTAAGCCCGAATTACACAGTGCTAATTACACATGACTACACATTCACGTGGAGACGGGATTGGCTCTGGTGTACAGAGTGATTGTGTTCACTGAGGGTGCTGTCTTTCCTGCAGCAGGTTTTAAGTCGCTGCGCCAGAGAAGGAGTTTTCATCTGAAATTGATGTGTTTTTATCAAGAACAAAGGCGTTTCAAGAAATTTGATTTCCTGATCTGATAACATGTAAGTTGTCGTGATCATCAAACTCTAATGCATAGGACATTGCTAATATCTATGCGTATGTGCATAATTCTTCAATCACAAGATAATGGGAACTTTCACTAAATGCACTGGTCCGACGTGTAATGATGCTATAACACAAATCAAAAGTTAACTCCACGTCCAGTGATGCTGCAACATCCATCAACAGATACTTCCACGTCTGCTTGCTCTTCAAAGGCCTGATTACGCAGGGGTCATACCACAGGAGATCGATGCTGATGTGTTGTACCATCGTACCGTCATCCTTGTCATTCTTCTCAACACGCTTGATAAAACAACCGAAAGAAGAACGATTTTAATCTGTCGTATCAGATGGATATCTTCATCGTACTGGACTTCATCATTTCTCTGGCAGTTATTCTAAGTAACAGCATAGTCATCATTGTCATTGGCAAATCAAGTCAACTCCATCTGCCAACATTGTGGAACATTGTCGTCATGGCTGCATGTGATTGGCTCAATGGCCTCTATTTCCTTGTGTTTCTTCTCCCGTCTAAAATGCTCGGTCACTTCGCTTACCCTAACTACATGATGAGACCCGCCTCGGTCCTGATAACAATCATCTTTGGACAGAACAACCTCAACGTGCTTCTCTCTCTCGTAGACCGATACATTTCAGTCTGCTGGCCGCTACATTACCCTCGTCTCATGTCCAAGAAGAGATTCGTCCTTGCAATGCTATCCATGCATTTCATAACACTTATCAGACTGGCACTCATCGCCTCCTCAACCCAAACCGTGGAGTATATAGTGCCTATTGGCGTGTGCTTGGTCGACTATGATACCATCAGGTCAAGATTCGCCTCAGTTGGAGTGACATTTCTAACTTCTATCATCATTGTAATACTTCTAGTGATGATCACTTTGGAGTTAAAGAGATCAGAAAGGAAGGTGTTCTCAACATCGACTAAGGGTAAGAAAATCGCATTCACCTACACCATGTGTATTTCGGCAGTTGTCTTCATCTTGTGTTACCTACCAATGTGTGTTGCCTTCATATGGTCATTCATCAATGGTAAGGTAAATACGCCTCACCTTATTGTGAAGATCAGTCTCACGTCATTCCTGTCTAACAGTTTTTGGAATGTGATCATTTACGCTTCGACCTACAAGCCGTTCAAAGATGCCTTTCTGCAACTATTTTGTCCCAAACTGTTCCGGGAGAGAGCCCGACATGATGCTCGTGCGGTCTATAGACAGACCAAGATATTTGCCATCACCAAAGAACTGAATAGTGTAATGCAGTAATGTAAGCATGTTTTTCTGTACTGTATGATTATTAACATACTGAATTGAAAAATTTAATGAACTAATGAAATGGAACACGATTATGATGTTAAACGTGGTAGTATGTAGACTTGTGCATAGCTCGATCACCGTCATCATTGAATTTCAGACACAATGAGCACGACTCGCTTCATGGTTGGGTGACCCACTTCATAGATGGGCGATTTCTTGTCTCACACTGAGAAACGAGCTGAGAGACTCCACGCTTTAGAAGTTAGTTGCTATTATTATGATCTTTAAGAAAAAAGTATAATGAAACAGAAAAGTCATGGAGGACAGGGTATGCTCATTCTCTTCCTACAGAGGTTGCTCCCGTCAAATTTCCGATCCTAACATTTGTTCTACATCGACTAAATCCGAGTGCAGAAATTGAGTGCCCTGATTGGTTGCAATTTAATCTAGTTGTGCAATCAGCGACGATGTTGTAAAAGTGACATTTGCAAATGACAAGTCATAAGCCTTAAAAAACGTAACAATAACGTTTTCTCGTTTACTGTACATGTTTCTTGACTTTATGAAAACAATAGATCATAAACTTGCTGATAAATAAAGAAGACCAAATCAGAGGCAAATACCCAAAACAGTTCATTTGTGTTATTTACATCAGACATATTCGAAGGACATATAGTAATTAGCAAGACCCTTAAGAGTCAAATGCTCAGATCTTTGAAGTCAGTCGGTCGACATAGCCGCTGAAAGAAGATATTTCATTGGCTTAGAAGCATGGATACGGTATGATGGTCCCCTTTTCCCCGCTAGGGGATTTCGCTGGAACATTGAAATTCAGGCGATCTAGAACAGAGGTTAGGATCGGAAATCTGAAGGGAGTAACCTCAGTGGGAAGAAGAATGGGGTATGCTAAACATAAGCCTTAACTCCTGTGACATCAGTGTTGCCAGTGATTTATTTGGATTTCCATATTTGATTGCTGCCGTTAATATGTAGTAATGCATTATATGATGTTTCTCTCGGTTGAATGCATTGTGAATTAGAGAGAAAATACTTTCTCCGTAGTGGTATGCAATGTTAAAGGGAGGTAACCCGACCTGGTGAATTAAGGGTATAAATAAGGGGGCGTGACTGTATGTCACCTCTCTCGCTAATCACCACGGCAGTAACACTTATCATTAAAACATGTGTGTATGTTTTGCCCCTATGAATTATACTAATGTATCTTTCTACTTTCAGATTGTGTTCTTGATTGTTATTCGGTGATATTGTTTATCACCGACTGGATGTTCCCTTCTCGGGAGTGGCTGTTGAGTAGCCATATGCTTGAATTTATTTTTCATTCAAGAAGTGAGACTGTTGAGTCTAAGTTTATCACTTTTGACGATTTGGCTGTCGAACCCTGATAATACGGGATCATTCTGATATGTAATACAGTATTTTATTCAGATTGTGTATCAATTGAATTGCTATATATAATAGTGTTATTTTGTGTGTTAGCTGATGAGTCTTGATAATACATGTAGTTCTTTTTGAACGTGAATGTATTATATTCTCCAATTATGGAATGTTGATTACATCAATGGTTAACTGTAAACTCCCCAGTAAGGGTCCGTTGAATTCGTTGGGAGAACACGGTCCAGAGTAATTTTCTCTTAAATGTAGTTTTTGACCTGTGGTTTATATGTCGGGCAACGATTCCGCACGGTTCCGGATGATATAAGTGTTTTTGGGGTGTACAGGTATATGAGATGGTTTTGTGTGTTTTATTCTGTGTAAATAAACTGCCGTGTGTCGACACTGCGACCGGGCCAATATTCGGTTGTTTTGTGTTATTTGTGTATAGATATGTGTGTACAAATGTGAGGTTATCATTGCATGGTGTGTGCAAGAGAATAATATATACATTGTCTAAAATATTGACATCATCATAGCTGTATGTTTACCTTTTGTGTTTGCAGAAGTTTTAAAGGCGCTGTAGCTCTCTGTTCATACTGATTTCACGAAAAGGTAAATACGGTTTATCAATGGCTGAATACTATTCCTCAATCAATAAAAAGAGTTCCAAAACGAATGTACATGGTTCGTTAATGTCATGGGAGTCCATTTAAACAATTACGTTTACTATTAGAAGTGTTCATCACCATGGATATTTCAAATATATCCACTCTAAATTCCCTTCTTCAGCAATTAAGCGCTATTCATTGGTTGTCTATTTTCCTGGAATTTTTATGCCAGTAATTATCTAAATAAAGTCCTGCACATTTCTATAATGTACGTTACCAGCATATTCAGAAACTCGTTGTTGATAATGGTTTAGATGAATACGATGATATCCAATGTAACGTACAGTCAGACCATGTGACACTAGCGGCAGCGTGACAGTATTGATATGAATGATACTTCCGCAAATCTTGAGTTCAAATGGTGTCTGTAAAATTAATTCTGTATCATTTCATATCAAATGAATACATTTTAATATTTTTAGATAAGCTGTTGAATAAGTAGTGCATTTGGTGTATGAGCTTGTTGAAGTAAACACACTCGTTGATAAGAAATCCACAGTACAATCTCATTAAAATCATATCGAACATAACACTACCTCGCTTCATTCTTCATCTGTGTACTGCCCGACAGGGGTATTGTCTATACATGACTGCTTGTTTTATTCGTAATTTGCTACAAATTAGGTCATCTCACATCATCCCACTAGAAAACAATCCACAAGCTAAAGGTTAATCAAATGAACAGAATAATTTTGTCATTACGTTAAAATGGTTCAAAATGAAAATAAATATTAAAAAAATTAATTTCTTTTAGAATATTAAGAAATTGCATTTTAAAAATACGTTATACCTGCAATACAAATAAAGTTATAACTTCCAAACACATGTAATTGTATGTATGATTGTATGACACCTCCTTATGAAAAATAATGTATTTTATGTTTGAATTTTAAATTAAAAGTACATGACTCCAGGGTCTACATTTCCGAAGCTCGCCCTCAGTCGTACAAGGTCTTAGTACTAAGAGAGATTCGAACATATCGGTCTAGCCTCATACACAGTTGGTTATGGACATTTCTTGTATGGTCAAACGTTAGCTTCTTTTGATTAGAAATAACTCAATCTCGGTGTCATCCTTTCAGATGCTTGCGACGGGGCGGGATAGCGCAGTGGTTAGCTCGTTCGGCTTCGGATCAAGAGGTCCGGGGTTCGAATCCCGCCAGGGGCACGGCAACTTTGTCTGCAGTAGAGAACTGTTCTGTTTGGGTGCAATGCTACACTGAATTTCAGCGTAGTACCACCCATGGTTCGCTAGTTCCAGCCGATGCCTGAATGTTTCAACGCAATGCATAGCCACATGGCGTTGCGGGCTTTCTCCCTGTCATATTACTAACAGCCGCGATATAAGAGAAATGCTCTTGAAAGCGGCGTTAAACCCCAAATCAACTCAACTCAAGATGCTTGTTTCAAGGGTGAGCTTGAGCTAAATAAAACCGCGCTTGCATAACCATATTTGATTCATAGTGATATACGTAACTCTAGACACCGTGGACTTAGCTGTAAAATACTGTTCTGTAATAACGATAATAATTACACTTGATGCTGATATCACACATCAATGAGATTTGATTAGTCACTTTCATGAAGGGATTGCATAATTGTGTCAGCTGACGGCGTTCAGTGTATCTGTCTCTGTATTATACTCGACGTGTCAACACAAGGGCCGGACGTGTTGTATCAATCTGCACGCTTCGTTACAAGGTGACAGTTCATCAATAGATGCTTGACGCTATACTGCGTCCCGCTGATGATTGAACAGTTTGATAATAACAAATATCATGGTAAACAGATTTTAATCAAGGTTTCAGACGTTTACGTAACAGTATCTGTCTGTACCCTCACTTTGAAATGTGATAAATCAACGGTTATTTGAAGCCATGCTAAGTCACACCCATATTTGGTACTTGATGACACCAAATTTGGTTAATTAATTTGGTTTTATGATAATATGAATTCATTACGGAGAAAGCGAGTTCAATGAATGACGATAAGCAATACATATACAGGGCAGTGAACCCCCCCCCCCCCCCCCCCCCCTAAAAAAAACGATTAAAAAACAGAAGAATTTGTTTCTGGTTTCCGCCCGCATCAGTTTCGAACCCACGCCTCGGGTCTTTTTTCTAGGTTTTCAAAAGTTAGGGGCAGGTAACTGTAATTGTTTAGCTTCAGAAAACATTGGTCATTGAAAATGTCACTTGTTTCTGTTGAGATGGAGCGTAGGGGTGAGATTATTGACTATTTGAAATAGTACTAGTAACACATATTAAGAGGGTTTGTGCTTTATTTATATAAATAATTGTATACATTTTGTTAACTCTTCATTACCAAAAAAAAATCATTTTTGTCAGCCTGTAAAGACAATAATTTGTTTTTAAAGGCCTAATGATAAATTATTAACCATTGAATATTGTGACATTAACCACAATAAATATTTGTTGTTGTCATTTTGAAGATACAATTTTTCACAATAACCTATAATTCTTCAGAGTTGCTTCGAACGTTATTTTTTTTTTACAAAGTTCCATGTTATACGAACTGCATTTGATTAAATAATTAAAATGAATAAGTGATGAAAGTGATATATGAGCTGTCCAGAAGTTTCAAGTGAACACCTTTATAGTTTATTTAAGCGGCCTAATGCAAGATTGTTTCACAGACGTCATGTGTAGAATATTTGAGATTGTGAGAAGAAAAATTCTGTACCAAACCTTGCTGTTAAATTGGCAGTAAAACATATATTTTCAGGGAAGTCATTATGTGCAGGAAATGTTCCTGGTAACTAAACTAAGCTCATGTTCTAGAACTCCAAAATCATTCGAACATAGGTAACATATGCCCCACGGTTGGGTGATTTTGTCACTTACAAGTGTTAGGAGGAAGAAGGTACATCGGTTTGCCTATGTCGCTAATGACAACTAACCATATGTGATTGTCATGGCACATATACAGTTACATATTGTAGCAAGAATTGATAAAAGGATTTAATTCGTATTTGTTAGTTTTGTAACAATCATATTTCAGACGTATTATAATAGTAAATGCAATAAAATATGAAAACTGTTCTGATAACTGGTACCTATTTAAACAATACAGCCAAAATCGGATATCTAACGAGCTTCCCCTTTCAAATCAAGTTTATGTTCGGAGTGAAATTATATTTAACTTTGTCTCTAGTAGCCTTTCAGGGACATACACTATATATTATGGGGGGAACACGTTATGCATTATTTATACCTACTTGTATTTCATACGATTTATTGTGTTTTAAAACATTTCTGTTGACCCTTTAAAGGAACGGAACAGCGGAGTAATATCAACCCCGTCACAACATCAGAGTTAATATTATTGCCACATTTGATATTCACACTTTAAACCCAGATAAAACCATTCTACAATTCGTCAGGTTCAATATGGCGAAACCAGTTTCACTTATTCTAGTCATTCTGAATGAAATGTACGCAATGTAAAACCTCCTTGGTCTAAGACGGGAGATGTGAGTTATCCGTTCCTTGAGTGACGTCATGGCATGGCGGCCGCCATTGGCATGTTCCTCAAAATATGTAGACAAGTTAAAACAACCTCCTTAATTTTAAGATAAGGTGAGTATCTTTCTTTTTGATTGTTTCTGCCCAGTGAGTATAACTGTACTTTGTTCTCTGTGGATTAAATTGAATGTTCACCAAGAAACTGAGAATGGCGTTTCGTTGTCATTTCAAACAGTTGTAGTGAGAGATTGAAATTGCTTCATTCTCAACCTTGTCCTTATTAGCTCTGCTCTAGTCATGATATATTTGTTTATTTTCATTAAATCAATCATTGTGTTAAGAACGATTTCGTCAATTAGCTGAAGAATGAGATAACTGATTTAGCGTGGTTGTAATTTCATGAATGAATTCACGTTCGTTTTGTGAATGAATGAATAGTCAAGGCAGTGTCAAAGTTCAGTGTTAGCCAATCAAATTACATGAAGGTGTTATGACACATATGTGTCGTTACAGATTGTTATGCAACCCCTTTTCGAGGAACCACGATGATAATAACTAGTCATGTAATACTTCAATAAGTTATCATAAACTTATAATTAAGTCAAGCTCGAACGAAATCGGTGACGAAAACGTTATGGCATAATTTTGAAATGAACTAAAAAGGTGTTTCTTCACCAATTACGTTCAACTTTGATGTTATGTTATTGTTACATATAAAGTAATAATCCATTGCAAAACATCTCTCAAACACTACCAGTACAAATGATGCAAATCCAGTATCTACATAAATATCATTTACCCCACCTCAAAGTTTCACGTAAACTGACACATTCATTTTAAACTTTGCAACAAAACGTTAACATGGTACGTGGTTTCATGTACCGCGCACTAATACTACACATTTTTAGATTTAGATTTTTTTGGGAACTTCAATGACATGTGATGCAGTGGTCACACCATGGAGTCAAATCCGGGACGTAACACCAAATCTATCATGCTTCAGGCAGAACATATAGTCTTTTATCACATTTTCCCTACATCATCTGACATCACGTCAACACTTAATGTGTATATAAGTATAATGATAATACTCACTTGTTATCAGTCTTCGAAAGCCTGAGAGTTGGTAAGTACTTAAACTTTCATAAGTTAACGAGGAGAAACACCTATCACACTTTGTATCACACGTCACACGTGGTTTATATGAATACATTAATGCTATTAAAGGGGCAGAAGCACGTTTCTTTTGCAAAATTTATTTTTTCAAATTTCCTTTCACTATTTCGACCTTTCGAAACGACCTTTCTAACCGTATCACTCGGTACGAGGGAATTTCGAAAGTGCGTCTCGAACCAGTTTCAGTATGACTTGTGTTTCGCGGGCTCACGCTTTAGCCTACTGCGCCAACGAGGCACATGGAAGACAAAGGTATAAAAGCAACTTACTTATCGTGGCTGTAATAGGGCTTTCAGGCTGTAAACAGGGAATTTATGGACGATGTAACGCGATAACAAAGCATCATTTAGACTTAATAATGGTTGATAATATAGGGAAACCATTTAACCTCGGATTGTAAGGTTGTAAGACCCTGGAAGTCAGGAAAAACCCTCCAAAGCTTCGCATCCTCGGGATTTCCTTCATATCAGGGTCAATAACTTTACCATATCCTCGGTAACATGGTTTCTCCTATAATATTATATGGTATATGATAATACGCATACATGTAGCTAAGCTTTATATACAACGGTACAATTTGGTCTCCATTGTGAAAAACTTTCTTCTTTTAATTTTCTTAATTACGATAATTCTTTTTTAGTTAAATTTTATTGCAGATAATAATTTCAAATTGGATGAACGTATATATCAACAACTTATTATACTATTATTATTCATGCACCTATAGTTGAAAATCCCTAATTTTTATTATTAAAACCGCCTCTCTTTTCGAAACGTGTAATAACTTTTGAATCGCTAGAGCGAGAGTTATACAAGTATTAACACGAGTTTCGTTAATCATATCGCACACTGTCGAATATAATAATTGATTTATTATCCATGTTGTTTTCGGTTGTAAAGCAGTTTGATCTGGTGTCTTTAGTTTTTTATGACATCACAAATGACGACACAATGATTGTAAGGCAAAAGTAATAATGTGTTTTTGTACAAATGTGGAAACATAATATGATATGTTTTCCCGTATGGTTGACAAGTAACATTTTGTATTCTGTGTATCTGAATGATATCTGAATGATATCTGAGTGATATCTGAGTGATATCTGAGTGATATCTGAGTGATATCTGAGTCTGATGTACAGATTTGTCCAAGATGAAACAACTTATCTTCATCATATCTGCGCTTCTCCTCCTACAACTCGCCACTTCACACTTTGTTGAGGAAGAACTGGAAGAAGAGGGGAAAGATTTGAAGAAGAGAAACGTTAACCCGAATCACGGATCATTTGGTCGATATTGGCCGAGGCGCCGTTGGGGCCGTATCCTTTTATCAACCATTAAGTTGAGCGAAATTGAGTAGAATTACTGATAGTATTATACTATTACATCCTTTCCTCCATTGCGAGATGATTAGAATACTGCCTCCCTTCGTCCCCCGGTCTTCACTCGACGGCACGTTTGAATATGAGATACAGCTACATGCGAACAAAGAATAAGTGTTGCAAGTTAGATGATAGATAATTATGTTCATGTCAAGGTGTTGTCAATTTTGTATTCCTACATGTACCTTTCTGCACATGTTTAAAATATGATGTTAACGTGTATCCGACAAACTGGTAATGTGTCACTTATCTTCACATCTCTCTTTATTATTTCGATCTTAAGCCTTCATCTAAAGAGGTAAGTGATGTTTCATATACTTCCGTCACATGATAGCTACACCTCTTCCTTATCATAATGTTGATTTTCTGAAACTGTGATCCATTATACATATTGAGTGTAAACTATAATGAGATGACTAGATTGACTCAGTGCAAACCTGGACCCATATTTTCGAAGCTCTCTTAACGCTAAGACAGTCGTAAGTCAATGTTAATGTATGGCATTTACGACTATCTTAGCGCTAAGAGAGCTTCGAAAATATGGGTCCTGGACGTATATAAACTATCCAGTACACCTTCAGCTTCAAGTTTACTTCATATAGCTCTTATACAGGGAAATTATATCGTAGAGACTCCTTTTAATTAATTTAAATGAATTGTCAAAATCTTTATTTTCTGCAAAAGTGTTTCCTTAACATAACAAAGGAGCCATCGATGATCCTGATGAACTTGATGACGCTGAGCTTGAAGACTACATCGAGTAACTTCAGTACACGGACCGATCAATGATACAAAAGTGTTAATGTATTGACAGCAATAAAGCAAGGTACCTGCAAGGTTGTTTTGTGACTCTTGTTAATGATAGAACTGTTTGTTGATAATGTCTGATAAAAGTGGCTGCTATTTGAAGATATTTGAAGGTCAATGGATCAGGTTTTCAAAATGAAATATTGATACATTTTTGTATTTTGTGACAGGCAAAATATTCAACATCAATGATACATCAATGATAATTTTGCGCACATATGAATGTGACATTTTGCAGTTATTCATTTCATTCACCAGACGGCGCACAGCAAGAAAGACGAGATGAGATGAACCTGCGTTCAGAAATTATTATGTTTCATTCTTCCTTTTTAACATTGGGTGTTCGCCTATACTCATGAAGATCCTGAAAAGTTTCGTGTTACTGAAAGTATAACTGAACATTTAATTGTTTTATAATGAGCACGTCATATAATACACATATGTATGTACTTGTGCAGATTCAAATTTATTGAATGGAAGAGGAAAAAAAAGCAACTAGAGAGTATTCGCTTAACCCGCAGTCACTCAACTATGTTCAGTAACACGAGCTGTTTCGGTATGTTCGCGTTTGATCCGAATACTCAGTTTTACAACCATGGCTCTGTTCCATAACATCCTTAACAGCGAGCGCTTATAATCGCTCATTGAGCGCTACATTAAAACTCTCTTGAACGCGGTTGATCAATGTAGCGCTACGTAGCAAAGCGAGCAAACCTCGAGGAATTGCACCATGTTGTTCAGGAGAGAATGCGCTACATTGAGCGCTAATTGAGCGATCAGTAAACGATTATAACGGAGCCATGTGTTCAAGGGCGCATTGTTCACTGTAGATCCCTGGGAAATATCGAAGTACTGAACAATGGCAAAGATACTGCCACAAACAATGTGTTATTGAACGCTTAACTTGTGACACGCACTTGCACGTTAAGGGATGATTTTACCCCCGCTACGAAGTAGCATGGGGTACATAGCGGTCAGCTTATTCGCCAGTCAGTCCGTCACCTGTTTTCTCATTATTAACGCTGAAACGCTTTTCATTAAAATATGGCTATATGACAGTTATTCTATGAGGATGGATATTTGTCTGGAATACATCTACCAAATTAAACATGCTAGCGCCATGACACTTGAGAAAAATGTTATTACCCTTATAACTCGATGTGATTCTTGTGGGGTTAACTTATACATGAATTTCATATTTTGCCGTTTCAGTTAAACATGACATAAATGGTGACTCGATAAGATAGTCAAAGTGTCTGAAACATGTATCCCAAACGAAACTTGATACAAATGATAATCATGACGTCTAGATAATTTTTGAGTGTGTAAGTCTAATATCTGAATTTAATTATTTGCGGTTTCCTTAACTTGAAATTTAATCTATGAGGATATCATTTTGACTGAAGCATAATACATATCTTCTTCATAAAACGATATAACGTATACGATCCCTGTGTTTTCTTCAGTCTCATTAAAATTAGATAATAATTAGTTGCACTACCTTGCAAAATTTGTATGTAGAATAACGTAGTGAAGCGCAATTACGATCTGATTTTAAAGAGATTGACTGTTGTTTCTGTCAGCTATATCTGAATATAAGATACCCACGGCAATAAAACACAGGCCGTTAATGGGACCGACAGCGTGCTTTATTAGACAATAAAACATGCTCATGATTTTAACCGTCTGTTAGAGCGTTGCTTAGCAAATGACGTCATATGTTATGTCACTTCGATTGTTCAATGCTAGTGAATGTGTTCTACGACGGGAGGCATTAATATTTTCAAAATAAATTTTATACAAACAACATAATATCTCCACAGTTTTTATATAAAAGCGAGAAACTATTTAAAGGCATCTCATATAAACATTGGAAGACTCGTTGTCGTGATTTATCGTAGAATAAAACATAGCAAAGAGTTTAAAACACTCAGGGCTGCGCCCTTCGTGTTTTATGCTCCCTGCTATGTTTTTATCAACGATAAAGCATCCCAACTCGTCTTCTATTTCTTAAATAATGTATTTGCGGTTTTAGTGTTATAATGACTTTGTGCAATTTGTGGAGGATTGTTAAATGTTCCTGCCTGCAGTGGCATGTCATATCAATGCACATGTGTTTTGGTTATTTTGAAGCTTCATTGAAGTGGGAAGTGCTTCCACACTTTTAGCAGGGGTATATGTAACTTTTGCTCATGAAATTTCTTGTTGTACGTGAGCACATTTGAAATATGTTTACTTGTTATGTCTCACTATATGGAAAATAAAAATAGTTATCATTGAATTGATTTCAATATCGTCAGGAGACAAAATATGTTGATGTAAAAAGAATTCATTATAAATAATGACCCAACGCATGGCTTATATGTCAGTTACAATGCCGCTCGATTACCGATGGATTCACAGACATTTAATCTGTAAGTTAATTTATATTAAGTAAGATGTCGATTATCATATATTTGCTTATTTATACAGGGATTGTGCATGTATCATATACCCATCCCCAAGCAAACTGTATCAGCCCGGAGAGAGATTACCTGTATCAACCCGTAGTCAAAGGTTCTTGAACGTCGAATCCTAGGTAACGTACGAGACAAATAGATCGAAGTCACGATGAATTTAGAGTTGTCTCCCTTTTTACTGGGTCGGGATAGCGCAGTGGTTAGCGTGTTCGGCTTCGGATCAAGAGGTCCGAAGTTAGAATCCCGCCAGAGGGTCGGCCACTTTGTCTGCAGTAGGGAACTGTTGTAAACTCAGTACACTGAGTTGCAGTGCAGTACCACCTATGAGTCACTACTTCCGGTCGATGCCCGCAGGCTTAATAGCAATACATAGCCACCATGGTGTTGTGGGCTTTCTCCCGGAAGTAATACTAGCAGCTGTGATATAAGTGAAATGCTCTTGAACATTGCATTAAACTCCTACTTACTTCACCTCACCTTTTTACTGCATACGTACAATATGCTGTGGTCAATTGCAAATAACATTTGGGTCAGGGGATTGCATAAATCACACAATATTTGCAAAAAATTCTGCGTATAACTTTTAAGGTGAATTTTTTAATGGAATTCTTGGCCCTTCATGATAATGGAACAAGTGCACATATCTTATCATGACAACTCCAGGGTACTGTTCTACTAACCGATCTTAGCTCTAACATCAATCTTGGCAAATGATATTGGAAGCGCTTACGATGGATATTTTGGCGAGGATCGTTTAGTGGAGTCTCATTATCTGTGTTGCTGATATTAGATAAATAGAATTCAATTAGTCAGGACATAAAGTTTACTTGTGCTGTTCAGTAAGATTATTTGATAAACAAAGTAAATGTATGATATTGGTGTTTTCATTTCACACACTGTTTCAGCCCTCAACCAATATCAGCCCTTGAGCTATTCCAAAACAATCAATATTTACATATTGGGTGTCACAGGACAAAATGGGGTGGAATCAGATTTCCGGATCAAATTTCAAATGGTGTCTGTAAAATTATTTCTGTATCATTTCATATCAAATGAATACATTATATTTTTTTCTTAGATAAGCTGTTGAATAAATAGTGCATTTGGTGTATGAGCTTGTTGAAGTAAATACACTCGTCGATATGTAATCCACAGTGCAATCTCATTAAAATCATATCGAACTTTATCTGTGTACTGCCCGACAGGGGTATTGTCTATACATGACTGCTTGTTGTATACATAATTTGCTACAAATTAGGTCATCTCACATCATCCCACTCGAAAACAATCTACAAGCTAAAGGTTAAAGAAATGAACAGAATAATTGTGTCAATAAGATTAAATGGTTCAAAATGAAAAAATATATTTAAACAATTAAATTATGTTTTCTGAAATTGCATTTTAAAAATATGTTATACCTGCAATACAATATAAAGTTATAACTTCGAAACACATGTTATTGTATGTGGGAAGACACCTCCGTATGAAAAATAACGTATTTTATATTTAAATTTTAAATCAGTAAATGACTCCAGGGTCTACATTTCCGAAGCTCGCCCTCGGTCGTACAAGTTCTTAGTACTAAAAGAGATTCGAACATCTCGGTCTAGCCTCATACACAGTTAGTTATGACATCTCTTGTATGGTCAAAAGTTAGCTTATTTTAATTTGAAATAACTCAATCTCGGTGACATTTTCCTGATGCTTGTTTCAAGGGTTAGCTTGAGAAAGATTAAACCGCGCTTGCTTAACCATATTTGATTAGTGATGACTCTGGACACTGTGGACTTAGATCCAGCTGTAAAAGACTGTTCGGTAATAACGATAATACTTACACTTGATGCTGATATAACATAACAACACAAGTGTCAACACAAGGGTCGGGCGTGTTGTATCAATCTGTACGCTTCGTTACAAGGTGATAGTCCATCAATATATGTTTGACGCTATACTGCGTCCCGCTGATGATTGAACAGCTTGATAATAACAAAGTATCATGGTACACCGATTTTAATCAAGGTATCAGACTGTACACACACTGTGAAATGTGATAAATCAACGGCTATTTGAAGCCATGCTATGTCACACCTATTTGGTACTTGATGACACCAAATTTGGTAAATTAATTTGATTTTATGATAATATGAATTCATTACGGAGAAAGCGAGTTCAATGAATGACGATAATCAATACATACAGGGCAGTGGATCTAATAATGATTCTAATACTTTAAATGTTAAATGTTGTGCAGAACAGGGAAAAACAAAACGTGGACAAAATGTCAAATAATGATAAATTAACCATTGAATATTGTGACATTAACCACCATAAATATCCTGATAAACTACAAATGTGTTCTGTTAATTTTGAAGATAAAGTTGTTCACAATAATCTAATTCTACAAAGTTGCTTCGAACGTTATTTTACAAAGTTGCATATATACGAACTTCATTTGATTAAATAATAAAAATAAGTAAGTGGTGAAAGTGGTATATGAGCTGTCCAGTAGTTTCCAGTGAACACCTTTATATTTTATTTAAGCGGCCTAATGCAAGATTGTTTCACAGACGTCATGTGTAGAATATTTGAAAAAATGTATACCAAACCTTGCTGTTAAAGTGGCAGTAAAACATATATTTTCAGGGATGTCATTATATGCAAGGAAATGTCCTGGTAACTAAACTAAGCTCATGTTCTAGAACTCCAAAATCATTCAAACATAGGTAACATATGCCCAACGGTTTGGTGATTTTGTCACTAAGAAGTGTTAGGAGGAAGAAGGTACATCGGTTTGCCTATGTCGCTAATGACAACTAACAAAATGTGATTGTCATGCAACATATAAAGTTACATAGTGTAGCAAAGAATTGACAAAAGGATTTAGTTCGTATTTGTTAGTTTTGTAACAAGCATATTTCAGACGTATTATAATAGTAAATGCAATGAAATATGATAACTGTTCTGATAACTGGTACCTATTTAAACAATACAGCCAAAATCATAGGATATCTAACGAGCTTCCCCTTTCAAATCAAGTTTATGTTCGGAGTGAAATTATATTTAACTTTGTCTCTAGCCTTTCAGGGACATACACTATATATGATGGGGGAACACGTTATGCATTATTTATTACCTACTTTTATTTCATACGATTTATTGTGTTTTAAAACATGTTTGTTGTCACTTTAAAGGAACGGAACACCGAAGTAATATCAACCCCGTCACAACATCTGAGTTAATTATATTGCCACATTTTATATTCAAACCTAAAACCAATATAAACCGTTCTACAATTCGTCAGTTTCAATATGGCAAACCAGTTTCACTTATTCTAGTCATTCTGAATGAATGTACGCAATGTAAAACCTCCTTGGTCGAGGACGGGAGCTGTGAGTTATCCGTTCCTTGAGTGACCTCAAAATATGTAGACAAGTTAAAACAAGCTCCTTAATTTTAAGTTTTACAATGGATAGCTTTCTTTTTGATTGTTTCTGTCCAGTGAGTATAACTTTACTTTGTTCTCTATGGATTAAATTGAATGTTCACCAAGAAACTGAGAATGGCGTTTCGTTGTATTTTCAAACAGTTGGAGTGAGATATTGAAATTGCTTAATTCTCAACCTTGTCCTTACTAGCTCTGCTCTTGTCACGATATTTTGTTTATTTTTCATTAAAATCAATCATTGTGTTAAGAAGGATTTCGTGAATTAGCTGAAGACTGATTTAGCGTGGTTGTAATTTCATGAAAGAATTCATGTTCGTTTTGTTAATGAATAAATAGTCAAGGCAGTGTCAAAGTTCATTGTTAGCCAATCTATTTACATGAATGTGTTATTACACATTTGTGTCGTTACAGATTGTTATGCAGCCCCTTTACGATGAACCTCGATGATTATAACTAGTCTTGTAATACTTAAATAAGTTATCATAAACTTATAATTAAGTCAAGTTAAGTTAAGTTTCTTCTTCAATTACGTTCAACTTTGATGGTATGTTATTGTTACATATAAAGTAATAATCCATGTCAAAACATCTCTTAAACACTACCTGTACAAATGATGCAAATCCAGTATCTACATAAATAGCATTTACTCTACCTCAAAGTTTCACTTAAACTGACACATTCATTTAAAACATTTCAGCAAAACCTTAAAATGGTACGGGGTTTCATGTACCGCGCACAAATACTGCACATTTTTCAATTTAGACTTTTTTGAGAACTTAAATGACATGTGATGCAGTGGTCACACCATGGAGTCAAATCCGGGACGTAACACCAAAACTAACATGTTTGAGGAAGTACATATCGTGTTTTATCACATTTTCCCTACATTATCTGATATCACGTCAACACTTAATGTGTATATAAGTATAATGATAATTATCGCTTGTTATCAGTCTTCGAAAGCCTAAACGATTGGTAAGTACTACAACTTTCATAAGTTAACGAGAAGGAACACCTATAATAACAATTTGTATTATATGATTGCAGGTGAAATACCGGGATCTATTAATGAAAATAAACCATGTTATCAGTCACTTGTGAAAATAACAATAGAACGTGTTATCAATCACTTGTGACTGATATAACAATGACCTGACGTCATAAAACAATGCTCCGACGTCATGACACGTTCATCCTGTTGCTGAGGCGACAGGCTCAGTCTGGCGCCGACTCAACGTAAATGCAAGTATATTTCGGTGGATATGCAAAGATTTGGTCATATAATAAATAGAAAATTTGTCTTTTCTTGACAAATACCTCTCGTGAGGTAGAAAAGTTATATATTTTCACTCGTTGCTGCGCCACTCGTGAAAATATAACCTTTCTACCTCACTCGATGAGATAAACATGGTATTAGTCAAGAAAAGACATATATCCTCAATGTATCACACCTCACACGTTGTTTATATGAATACATTAATGCTATTAAACCATGGTACGGAGGATATCAGAGTCTACAAACCTTACCATATTCGTGGTTGAATGGTTTCTCTATATTATCAACCGTTCAAAGGGCGTGTTGCGTTACATTGAAGATTCCTGTCTTATAAAATCATTGTTTACGACTGCGCAACGCTATATAAGTTGCTTTTATGCGATTGCATTCACGTGCCTCAGTAGCGTAGTCGGCTAAAGCGTTAACTCACGTTTCACACGTGATAGTGGATACGGGTTCTAGACACACTTTCGTTATTTCGACCTTTCGAAACGACCTTTCTAACCGTATCAACCGGTACGAGGGAATTTCAACATTGTAAGTCCCTCCAGGAAGGTTTACAGAGACAAGTGTTAACTCGATAAGGAGGAATTACAATGATTGTAAACCCTGATATATTTTCTAAGATGACAATGTAAAATAAAAGATGTGAAGAAACTATCTGAGATTGATTTTCAAAAAATATATATATCAAAATATGAACCGCAAATGCTTTAACGAAAGTGCGTCTCGAACCAGTATCAGTCAGACTTGTGTTTCGTGCCCACTGCGCCAACGAGGCATATGGAAGACAAAGGTATAAAAGCAACTTACTTATCGTGGCTGTAATATGGATTTCAGGCGGTAAACAGGGATTTTATGGACGGTGTAACGCGATAACAAAACATCATTTAGACTTAATAATGGTTGATAATATAGGGAACCATTCAACCTCGGATATGGTAAGGTTGTAACACCCTGAAAGTCAGGAAAAACCCTCCAATGCTTCGCATCCTCGGGTTTTCCTTCATATCAGGGTCAATAACCTTACCATATCCTCGGTAACACTGTTTCTCCTATAATATTATACAATATATGATAACATGCATAGCTAAGCTTTATATACAACAGTACTAGTTGGTCTCCATTGTGAAAAAACCTGCTTTTCTGAATTATCTTAATTACGATAATTCTATTTTAGATAAATTACATGTAATTGCAGATAATAATTTCAAATTGGATGAATGTATATATCAACAACTTATTATAATATTATTATTCATGCACCTATAGTCCTAATTTTTATTATTAAAACCGTCTCTCTTTTCGAAACGTGTAATCACTTTTATGTATGTATGTGTTTTAACACGAGTTTTAACCATATCGCACACTTTCGAATAATTTATTTATTATCCATGTTGTTTTCGGTTGCAATGCAGTTTGATCTTGTGTCTTTTTTATGACATCACACATGACAACACACTGATTGTATGGCAAAAGTGATATGTGTTTATGTACACACGTGGCTAACATAATATGATATGTTTTCCCGTATGGTTGTTAAGTTACATTTTGTATTCTGTGTATCTGAATGATATCTGAATGATATCTGAGTGATATCTGAGTGATATCTGAGTCTGATGTACAGATTTGTCCACGATGAAACAAATTATATTCCTCATCTCGGCGCTTCTCTTCCTTCAACTCGTCACTTCACGCTTTGCGGAGGAAGAACTGGAAGAAGAGAGGAAAGATTTGAAGGGGAATATCATGTATTGGCCACCACATCGCCATCACGGATCATGGGGAAGGCACCCTTGGAGCCGTATCCTTATAAGTTTATAAGTTGAGCGAAATTGAGTAGAATTACTGATCATGATAACACTATTACATCCTTTTCTCCATTGCGAGATGATAAGAACACTGCCTTCCTTTGTGCCCCGGTCTTCACTCGACGGCACGTTTGAATATGAGATACAGCCACATGCGAACGAAGCGAAAGTGTTGCAAGTTTGATGATAGATAATTATGTTCATGTCAAGGTGTTGTCAATTTTGTAGTGCTACATGTACCTTTCTGCACCTGTTTAAAATATGATGTTAACGTGTATCCGACAAACTGGTAATGTGTCACTTATCTTCACATCTCTCTTTATGAATTCGATCTTAAGCCTTCATCTAAAGAGGTAAGTGATGTTTCATATACTTCCGTCATATGGTAGCTACACCTCTTCCTTATCGTAATGTTGATTTTCTGAAACTGTGATCCATTATACATATTGAATGTAAACTATAAAGAAATGACTAAATTGACTCAGTACAAACCTGGATCCATATTTTCGAAGCTCTCTTAGCACTAAGATAGTCGTCAGTGCCATACATTAACAATGACTTACGATTATCCTAGCACTAAGACAGCTTCGAAAATATGGGCCCTGGACGTATATAAGCTATCCAGTACACCTTCAGCTTCAAGTTTACTTCATATAGCTCTTATACAGGGAAATTATATCACAGAGACTCCTTTATATTTGAATTGTCAAATCTTTATTTTCTGCAATAGTGTTTCCTTAACATAACAAATGAGACATCGATGATGTTGATGAACTTGATGACGCTGAGCTTGAAGACTACTTCGAGTCCCACTGACTTGAGTAAACAGATCGACCAATGATACAAAAGTGTTAAAGGTGCACTCCAGCATATTTTCCACTTTTAAACTAGAAGGTTTTCCTTCAATTTTCTAACATGGGTTTGTTCATTTATATAATCTAGGCACTTCCACGAAAAATGGCAAAAATTTGTCGAGGAGTTTTCGAGAAAATCACCACTAAAATCTGTCATCTTAATTATGGAAACGTTTCCATAAATATGGCGGCTAAACCGGAAATGATTGACTCGCGTGTACACCACTTCCACCACCAACTCCTCACAGTGCAGTAAACAAACGTGTAGCGAAAGCACCGACGACAATCCGACGGAGCCTTCAGACAATCGACAGTCATATTAATAAAAGATCTACAGCGAGCAACCATGAAAGACACGAATATTTCCACGTTGCCGTAGGACCAACTTGAAGGACGGTCATTTTCTCCCAAACCTCGACGCATGTCAACTGTCACAGTGTCAGAGCACCGGTACTGTCGAGATACGCGACTGGAGTCGAGCAGCTGTCGAGAGGTGAGTGGGATGCTTTCACACTTTATTATTTTATCATAACTTGTAGATAATCAAATATATTTAGGTTTTGAAATGTGCACGTCAAGCCTCAGGTTTGTAGGAACACGTAAAGGTAAATAGTTTCAAATATATATATTCTTCTGTCCCAAATTCCATTGTCATTGAACTGAACAACGTCGCCTCATGCGGCTGGCAGTGTTTACTTTTTCTCCGGTAATAAATATTCTTCAGACCAGATCGCAACTAAGTTTTGGTTTGCGCAAGTAGGCCTACAAATAAATCTAGGCCTAATTTACGCCTTGTAGACGTTTGAATCTATAGTAATTGTTAGTTTCAGGTCCCAATTTTCACTCTCAGCTCTCAACCTGGTTCCCTGGGCCAGTTACGCTGCGCTATGCTACGCTACAGTGTAACAGCGTAACTGGCCCAGGGAACCAGGTTGTCTCAGCTCTCTGAGTCTCTCACTTCCGGAATAAGAATTTGTTTGGTCAATATTCTGTTTGCCAGTCAGTCTGTTAATTGAAAGAAAAAATTAATCTTGTAGATTTGTTTAATCCTCTTGTATTATGACCGTGAATAAAATCACTGTTTCATATTTGGAATGCAGTAAATTCCTGTAATGTAATTTAAACTATTTGCATGATTTCATTACTTGTCATTTGGCCTACTTCAACAACAAAAATAGATCATCTACCCTATTTCATATGATAGTAAAGTGTACTATCGTTATTATGTTACATGTTTTAGAATTCATCAACTTGAATGTAATTCGGTTAGGTTTACATATTGCTTATAGTTGTCCACTGGTAACTATATATAAATAAATTTTTATAAAATGTGATGAACAAATAATTTCTGCTACTGAATAGACTGTACACCAAGGATGAATAGAATAGAGTGAGAGAAAAAAATATATAAATGAACACATAAAATGATTAAAATTGAAATGTCCATGTCCATGTTAATTTTCCTGTTATGCTTATGCTGGAATTATTTTTGAAAAGGAAATAGCCATTAGTTTATTTACAAATGCTAACTGTAACCTGATTATTATTGAAGGCAGGCGATTATTTATTTAAAAAAGGGCTTAGACTCAGCAATAATTCAAGGCAGGTGATTATTCAAGGATTAATGGTACCTTGAATGTTTGTTTTTAATTAATTTAATTCATACACAATTCCCTCTTCCTAGGCCCTTTGTGTCAAACATAATTACTTCTGTTTGTGTTATATTTTGTCAATGACAAATACCAAATTATTAATAATAAACAGTTCTGAACCATAATTTTGTTGATTGATTAAAATATGAGAAATATGTGTAGTACCAATGGAAAAAGCATGAAGATTTTAAATAGTGATTGAATGTCAAATTAAATAATAGTCAAATTCAATTACACTTCTTTGCTTTAAAGATTTTATACATTAATAATTGCATGCTGATTGTTTTTATTTCAGTGTGAAGCTGACTACTGCAGATGAGGCTATGAAAGCAGAAAATTCCAACTGCTTTTCAAAACTAGTGTGTACATGCAGAATGAGAAAAGAATTAGATATCTGGAACAAACCCATCATTCTGTAAGTACCGGTATTTATTTTTCAGTAATTATTATTAGGTATGTAGAAACCCAAAAACTGGAGTAAACAGGTGATAAATTTTACTGATAATTTGAAATATACCATATTTCCTCTAATAAGTGCTGGGTCTCCAATAAGCGCCGGGCCTCTAATAAGCGCTGGGGGGGTCAATGGTAGTTGAGAAAATAAGTGCCGGGCCTCCAATAAGCGCCGGGTCTAAACCATTAGATTAATGCATCCTTAGTAAACTTCAATATTCTATTAAAGAAATAAGCGCCTGGTCTCTAATAAGCGCCGGGGGGTGGGGGGGGGGGGGGGGGGGGGGTCAAGGAGTGCTCACTAACCCAAAATAAAAAAAACACTAGCCCCAGTGCATCATGCCATGCCATAAGCCCATCGGGCCTTTCAGGCCTGATGAGCTAAAAATTAATGTATAGTCATGTTTTTGATATGCACTGACAATTTAAAGGCTAGGGGTTGTGCATTATATTGAGAACAATCATCAAACAATATAATCCCTGATGAGCAACAGAGCCCATGGCCCTATTTTCTTACTTCCTCTCCAGAACCAGTGACTCAAGAGAGCTGACTTTTATATGTACAGACTCTTTGGCCAATGAGGCTCTAGTTAGAGCTGATGCTTGCAGGTTTCAGCGCAATGCATAGCCACCATGGCGTTGCAGGCTTTCTCCCTGCAATAATACTAGTATCCATGATAAAAGTGAAATATTCTTGAAAGCGGTGTTAACACCCAAATCAATTCTAAATTTTGAAGTTAGTTTACTTTATTATGACCCCACCAACTGTATCTTTTTTTTTTTAATTAGAAAACTAGTTTATATTCTGTTTAAGATTCCAAATATGTTCTATAACATTGGACATATTATTCAGCAAAGTAAAACAGTATGCCAGTTGCAGGGTATACCCCAACTTCCAAACGCAAGGCATAACTCTTGCCAGTCTGCATTACTGGCTGATTTAAGCCTTGCGGTATTTCCCTTGCTTTGTTTTGCCTAGATAGTGAATCGCTGCACCAGAAATGCATAGTGGACCTGGATTTCTAAGCACAGATTTCTTAAGGAAATAGTGCAAGGCCTAAATCAGCCAGTAATGGAGACTGGCAAGAATTATGCCTTGCATTGGGAAGTTGGGTATACCCGGGATAATGGGATATGTCTTAACCGTGATGGTTGCTTGTTAATAATTGACATAATGAACATTTAGAACTGAATTGTACAATATTGATGTTTAAATCTTTTCTTATGTTTCAGTTATCCATGGATGAAGCACCAGTAACTTGGCATCTTACATTGATCTGCAATCCATTCTAAGAATATTATCAACATCAGAAGCTCCTAGTCAATGATGGCTTCATAAATAATAATAATATGATCCGATACTTCTACCGGCTGAACTCACTAAGGGACATGCTCATACTGCACACACATTATTACCCTGATGTAAAGACCAACATTGTTCTTTTTTCAACCTCAGGTCACTGAAAGTCAATTTTTCCTGAAGTCACTGGCTAATTTAAATTGCTTCAGTTTGTTAATTTTTCTGTGCTAGTGTAGGAGCATACATAGAAAAGTTGATAAAATGCAGCATGACTTAAAATTTGTCAATGATAGACTTGGAAGTTGACTTGGAGCATGCAACCTAGCTGCCAATTAAAGTGCTTGAACTTATGTTACATTGCCTTAACTTTCATACCAGGTACCCAATTGTACTGCTGGGTGAATAAACCATTGTTCCAGCTCATGAATATCAGTGTGTTTTATAAATGTACAAGCTTGATGTGTGGGGTCTAGAAATGGACACCACATTATGACACTTTGCTTTCATTCAACACCAAATTGCAGAGGGGATGATTTTTATGGAGTTCTGTCCCTTTAATCTATTATTTAACATCAGTCATAATTCCAGCTTTTTACACTGCTAACAGCAGTTTCTGGGAAACTGATAGGCATGCATGCTCACTTTTGTCAACACCACTAACATATTAATCCAGTGAATAAAAAAAACATCACTTCAATCATAATATTTATTTGTTATTGTTAATACAAAATTCTCAACCTCTCCACATCATCAGCCTCTTACAGCCAAATGTCTTCACCTGCCCTTTTCTAGTCAACTGCTGTAACAAGCTGGACCCGCCCCTCTATTCATTGCTCCTTCCGGGGTGTCTTTCTCTGCTTCCTTCTGCAAAATCAATTTTAACTTTATTTTTAACAAGTCATTAAAAAATACATGACTTCATTGATGCAAGCATTTAATATAAAAGTATGTTTTCATTGAATCTAGTCAATAGCAAATGACAGATTATCAGATAGTATATCACAACATAATACTTGCACCAATTTAAATAAAATTTTGCTTTTAGTTAATAATTATTAAGTTTTATCCCTTTGGTAGCCTATCTAATTAAGGATTCAGCATTTATGCTGAATCCTTATTGTTATTGGCGTGTTTTTTTTTATTATTATTTGCACCGATTTTGTCTCCACCACTTTGGCAAGAAGGAATGCAGCTATTGCAACCAAACTTTACAGGCTGATAACCCTTACTATGTAGTTGTGCCGCGAAGCTTTTGGGCCCAATCAGTTCACCCATTAAAGGTCCAGTTCGAATCCAAATTCCGATTTTTAACATGGGAAAAATTTTCAAAATGCACTTAGAGACTTGGAACTTTTTTTAAAAGATGCGCATTGACAATGCGAGCTAAAAAGTAAATCGCGGTGAAATCGTAAGTCACGTGGTTTAGTCGCCATCTTGGATTTTTTAACTTTTTCAAATTTTCGGACCCTATGTACCTTTGCGGAAACACCACTCCGAAGATACATTCACCAAAGAGATGAAACTTAATTTATATATAGCTGACACATTGGGGAATAACAAGTTTGTTCTTGTTTGTGCGAATTCCTAATACTTTTTTCACAGTGACCTTTCAAAGTCAGGCAACTTTTGAAAACCGCGAACTTTCAGGGGCGATTATTCAAAAACCTGACAATCGAATTGAACGATTTTTTCAGGAGAGTGAGACAGTACTATGGTCTTTATGAATCAATAATATAATCGCTCGCGTACAGTCATTTCCGGTCATAATAAATTGACATAGGATTATTTTTTTTAATGTATTTAGAGACTCTAAACTTTTTGCAAAAGAAGCGCCAGAACAATACAAGCAAAAAAGTAAATCATCACAAATTCGTAGGTCACCTGGTTTAGCCGCCATTTTGATTTTCTTTAAATTCGTCTGATTTTGACATGTTAAAGTTCGCTCTAAATAATCCCAGTGACACACTAGAGACTCGCAACTTGTTTTAAAAGATGCTTAATAACTATACAAGCAACATGTTTTAACCCTGTGCATTTTTGCGGAAACACCACGCCGAAGACATTAGCATCTGAGAGCTGAAACTTAGATGTATAAGCAGCTGTAGCATTGGGGAACAACAAGTTTCATATCTTATTAGCGAAATCCTATTATTGTTTTCACAATTACCTTTCAAAGTATGATAACTTTTAATATTTACCTAGGTTCTTAAAAAAACTAATTTTCTTATTTCTCCAAAGATATACACTTTACTGAGCAATAAGTTATTCCAGTTCGAGTTAAAATCTATTCTACGCGTAATGTGAGGTAAAACCTGTTCGAAATTCATATGATATTTATACAATAGTCGATAAAGAATCATGCTAAGACACGAATAACCGGACAACAGTCTCAACACTGTCTGGTTCATCGTGGCCTTACTGGAATTCTTTAAAATTCTTATTTCTCCAAAGATACACATGCTATTAAGCTTTAAGTCATGCCAGTTCGAGTGGAAATGTGTTCTACGCGAACTGAGATATACATACTGGAAGGAATTCATATGATATTTACACACTAGTTGAATTAGATGATTTTCAAGTGAAAAGACTCTTACTTAAACTCGAATAACCGGACAACAGTGTCGACAATGTCCGGTTCATCGTGGGAGGGAAACTTTAAAATTCCAATTTCTCCACATATATACATGCTACTATGTACTCAATCATACCAGTTCGAGTGAAAAGCTATTCTGCGCGAACTGAGAGATACATCCTGGAAAAAACTCATACGATATTTACACTGTAGTCGATTTAGATGCACCAAGTCACAAGTCAATCTCAGAAACCGGCTCCAGATCCGACCTTTTCGGTTAAGCTAAACTGTGACGTCAGTTATACGGCTCGAAACATCACAGTTTTCCTTAAGTGAAATTGGTGGTTTTGGATCCGCTTTTTGAGTTTTTTTCCATGTTTCAGTTGAAGCCGTCAGGCCTTCTGTTTGGGGTATACCCCCACCCCCTAGTCCCCACCCCGACCCCCCAAGCCATGTCGCTTCGCTTCGTATCTTTACTATCATTTAATATTCAAAAATTCTTGCTGTCTTTTGGACTTAAACATTTAATTTACTCACCACCTTTTTTATATTTTATTATGGAGGTGTACTTACACTTTGAAATTATCTGTTTTTATGTTTTATAGCTTTCAGCTTAAGTACAACTTCCCAATGCAAGGCATAACTCTTGCCGGTCTCCATTACTGGCTGATTTAGGCCTTGCAGTATTTCCTTAAGAAATCTGTGTTTAGAAATTCAGGCCCGCTATGCATTTCTGGTGCAGCTATTCACTGTCTTGACACAACAAAGCGAGGGAAATACCGCAAGGGTTAAATCAGACAGTAATGCAGACTGGCAAGAGTTAGGCCTTGCGTTTGGAAGTTGAAGTAAGTATAACTTCCCGTCGGCGAAATCACCAATGGTGGAAGCAGACGTTAAACTCCTATCCAACAGCGTTTTTGTACCCTACACATTGTCAATGGGGGTGGTTCCCGATGGCAGGTGGGATGAGGATGTAGTGTCTTCATGTACACGTTGGTCTATGTCTTCCAAGTCAGACTTCGTAAGCCAAATGGATTTGTCTGTACTGGTTGAGTGCATGGTACATTCCATACGGGTAGTTGTTGTTCACTCTAAATGGGAGAATCATAATTATTACGCTAATAGGCCTATACTTAAACAAATCGTTACACCACTTTGAAGATATTTGCATCTAAGCGATACAACTTAGATTTATCTGCAGCTGAAGCATTGGGGAATAACAAGCAACATTAAATAACTCCTGATGTTGACGTTGAACAAGTTGGATATGATAACGATTTTATTGAAGCGTCATGTGGAAGAGTTGCTTCCCCTTGACCATCCTACGATGCTGTGACAACACTATCTCATCAGAGAGATGCAATATCAATTGGGAAAAGTGCCATTAGCACGATAATTTATATCACTAATGAGTTTTAAATATAAGTTCATCAAATTGACTTTCATTTTGATGTGTGAACAGGAAATTCACACTTTCGTTTTGGCTTACATTGCGTTGTTGGGGGTCAGGCCTGTAATATATGGTGCTATTGTATCGAGAAGTACTGAATGTTGCCGAACATAACCAATTTGAAGACAGTCGACTCAGTATAGTTACGATATATATGTAAAAGTAGTTCTGCTCGAAAACCGCACACTGCATCACGATTAACCCACATCTATCAGCCAAGGAAAAAGACAAATCTAGGTTGATTATGCTTGAAAGATCGATCTGTGCATGTAAATCGGACTGTAGTTTCGGTTCTTCAAATATTGTATATGATTCACATTGGGTGTAATGCACACAGACATTGGTATGCAATTTGTTATCTTTACATAATACAGAATTATTAAGGAACGTAGCACGAGTCAACGAATTAACACTTCATTCATCCATAAACAAGATTTTACTATTGTCATAGTACGCTAATTCCATATAAGGCAAGGTGGTTTTTTCATCCGCCAAAAGAGTTCCTTGTCCATCATTCATAAATTACGCATGTGGCAATTGATTAACAAACTTATCAATGAAACTACGCTCGTTTTAAGCAAGTCTTTCACACAGTATACCTATTGTACCCATTCAATGCGTATTCTAAAACCAGCTAAGAGTAACGGATTTGAGACATCATTAGCTCGTATCAACATACATTTATTCTGCCGTTTCTCACACTTTAAAGTCCTGTTCTACATCTTCATTGTCCTTGCATTTCTAAACTATTTCAATTCTATTCCTTCTCTTTTCGTTTTAGTCAAACATTATTATTGAATCATATTTTACCTAACCAGTACACCAATTGCTCCCTTTTGAAAATAGGTCTGAAACAACCACTTCCGGTCTATTTATTTACGTAAGTACACGCTCAAACCATTGTATAAAGACACACAATGGTTCGATTTTAACATGTAAAAAAATACGCAGCAACCTAGGACAGATGTCTTTATTAAAACAATTGAAACGCTGAATCCGCCTTTTCGTCGCTTGCGACTATATTTGGATTTATTTTCAGTATTTCCAAAGAAAAGAGAAACGTAGTTATTAATCAGGATTGTGCTGGTAATCAAAACAAAGGAACAGTTATTACCGTAAATCCTTGAATAATCGGGTATATTTTTAGTTGTAAATATATTGTAAATAAAGCTCTTGCCGTGAGGTTGAAAGTCACACAAATATGCCGGAATTATTTCTGAAAAGGAGACTAAAGCCGGAGACTACCATGCTCTAGTTTGTTTACATTTGCTAAATTTAACTCGGCATGCAATTATGTATATCAACGAGGAATTTATCATATAGACCGGGCGATTATTCAAGGATTTACGGTATTCGGTTGACAAGGTGGCGAAGTGGAAGAGACTTCGTAGATCAATAATAAATTTTGCATTCATTTTACACGACGAAGACTCGTACCGGTAGTGTGATGGTACAATTTTACCTTACCGATGTCTTACATAAACTCAAAATAGTATTGTCTTGTAAAAGTCATTGTTCAACGAATCAACAGCTGATTCAGCGATTGCGATTCGTAATGCCCGGAACAGTGAACTACAGATGACCGAACTTCGAACTTGAATTATTATTACGAACATACATATTCTCAACATGACATATTTGAAATGTTCAATGCGTATTCACTTGTACATCAATCAATATATACACCACATGTACCCATGGAAAACAATATTACGTCCACATACCATGAAAGTTTTCTCAGTCGCTTGAGTGGCCATACCGACCTCCATGATCCATCGTGTTGTCGTGTTACACGCGAGTACCGGAAGTCACGTGACGACTTACTGTTATTGCGTACCACTAAACTTCACACAAAAAACGTTTTTCAAATATAACTTAAAATTAAATTTTTTATTATTTCTTAAATTTTAACCAATAGGTAATGTATATTGTTAACGTTTCAGAACAGTTAAGAGTGAAAAAGGTCAAAAATTTGCCGGAGTGCACCTTTAATGTATTGACAGCAATAAAGCAAGGTACCTGCAAGGTTGTTTTGTGACTCTTGTTTGTTGGTAATGTCGGATAAAAGTGACTGCTATTGGAAGTTATTTGAAGGTCAATGGATCAGTTTTTAAAAATGAAATATTGATACATTTTTGTATTTTGTGACAGGCAAAATATTCACCATCACTGATACATCAATGATACATTTGCGCACATAAGAGTGTGACATTTTGCAGTTATTCATTTCATTCACCAGATAGCACACAGCAAGAAAAACAAGATGAGGTGAACCTGCGTTCAGAAATTGTTTTTCATTCTTCCTTTTTAACATTGGGTGTTCGCCTATACTCATGAAGATCCTGAAAAGTTTCGTGTTACTGAAAGTATAACTGGACATTTAATTGTTTTATAATGAGCACATCATATAAGCACATGGCGCCATTCAATCACATGGGTATCTCGTGCAGATTCAAATGTATTG
Source organism: Gibbula magus (assembly GCA_936450465.1). Classification (NCBI taxonomy): domain Eukaryota; kingdom Metazoa; phylum Mollusca; class Gastropoda; order Trochida; family Trochidae; genus Gibbula; species Gibbula magus. The sequence goes on along the minus strand of OW388292.1, from coordinate 58,920,515 downwards.
AATGGAAAAGGAAAAAAAGCAACTTGGGAGTATTCGCTTAACTCGCTGTCAGTCAACTATGTTCAGTAACGCGAGCTGTTTCGGTATGTTCGCGTACGATCGGAATACTCAGTGTTACAACCATGGCTCTGTTCCATAACATCCATAACAGTGAGAGCTTATAATCGCTCATTGAGCGCTACATTAAACCTCTCTTGAACGCGATTGCTCAATGTAGCGCTACGTAGCAAAGCGAGCAAACCTTGAGGAATCGCACCATGTTGTTCAGGAGAGAATGCGCTACATTGAGTGCTAATTGAGCGCAACATTGAGCGATCAGTGTGTGATTATAAGCGCTCGCTGTTATGGAACGGAGCCATGTGTTCAACGGCGCATTGTTCACTGTAGATATCATGGGAAATATCGGAGTACTGAACAATGGCACAGATACTGCCACAAACAATGTGTTATTGAACGCTTAACTTGTGACACACACTTGCAGGTTAAGGGATGATTTTACCCCCGCTTCGAAGTAGCATGGGGTATATAGCCGTCAGCTTATCCGCTGACGTCACATGTTTTCCGATTATTAACGCTGACACTTATCTTTTGAATGTACCGATACTCGACACATATAATCACTTTGATGTATCGATAGTCGTTTTTTTTCTATGTTTCAGACGTACATTTTCAAAATATCCTTTGCAATTATTTTAAGTTTAATACGCGTTTTTTTGTAACTGAAGCACCCGTAAAATATTTCCACGCGTTGTCTAGTGCAAAACGTTATATGATCGATTCACCAACTTGACAAACGTGTCATCTATGATTCCCAGATGAATTATACATGATTTTGTTTTTAACGCTTTTCATGAAAATATGACTATATGACAATACTTATGTGAGAAAGGATTTTTGTCTGGACTACATCTACCAAATTAAACATACTAGTTCCATGACACTTGAGAAAAATATTATTACCATTGTAACTCGGTGTGACTCTTATGGGGTTAACTTATACATGAATTTCGTATTTTGCCGTTTCAATTTAACATGACATAAATGGGGACTCGATAAGATAGTCAATATGTCTGAAATATATATCCAAAACGAAACTTGATACACATAATAATCACGACCTTTAGATCATTTTGGTGTATTTTATCCTAATATCTGAATTTAATTATTTGCGGTTTCCTTGGACACATAACTTGAAATTTAATCTCTAAGGATATCATTTTGATTGAAGCATATCTTCACCATAATACATATCTTCTTCATAAAACATGATATTATGTATATGATATAATTGATTTCAATATTCTCAAAGGAGACAAAATATGTTGATGTAAAAAGAATTCATTATAAATAATAAAACATCGCATGGCCTGTATGTCAATTACAAATGTTCCATTTCTATAAGCCACTACATAACGGATGCATTCACAGTATGGACATTTAATCTGTTAGTTAATTTATATTAAGAAAGATGTCGATTATCATATATTTGCTTATAAATACAGAGATTGTGCATGTATCATAGACCAATCCCCAAGCAAACTGTATCAGCCCGGAGAGAGATTACCTGTATCAATCCGTAGTCAAGGGCAAACACCTGTATCTATCCGTCGTCAAAGGTTCTTGAACGTCGAATCCTAGGTAAAGTACGAGACAAATAGATCGAAGTCACGATGAATTTAGAGTTGTCTACCCTTTTACTGGGGGCGGGATAGAGCAGTGGTTAGTGTGTTCGGCTTCGGATCAAGGGGTCCGAAGTTAGAATCTCGCCAGGGGCTCGGCCGCTTTGCCTGCAGTAGGAAACTGTTGTACACTCAGTACACTGAGTTTCAGTGCAGTACCACCAATGAGTCACTAGTTCCAGCCGATGCCCCAGGTTTTACTGCAATACATAGCCACCATGGTGCCAATATATTTATAACCGTTAACTATATTAATGACATTGAACACCATCTGACTTTAGAACTTTAAGCACAGCCCTCCGAAATAAGGTTATTATGATATATGTCTTATCTAAAGTTACTGAATATACAGATGATTTCAAATCTTAAGTTTATTTATATAATCATTATATACTGTATTCAACTGATTTTGTAAACCGATAACAATGTTCGAAAGTAAATAACATCATCTGCAGAAGGCATAATGATTTCATTGATATCAGGTCACATCTGTTCACAACACTTGATGTTACCTTCAATGTAATAACATACATGTACAATGTAGCTGAAAACTGAGAATAGTAGAGGGCATAATATACAACCCTAACGTAAATCGGATGGAAAATATAAAAAGTCAGTCACACCATAATCGCTAATACACAGCACATATTGCTTTCATACTTTGATGTTAATATGATACACATAGTCAAGTATTTCATATACAGGACTACACGCAGAAGTTTATAAATGCACGTTGCATAGCAATACGAAATTCCGTTGATAACATGATAAAAAGCATACACACTGATGATATAATATCTTAGCCTTTCAGTAGTAGTTATATCAATAATATATTTTAGGGTTGACATTTTGTCAGCATTCCCTTAAAAAATTGAGACTGTAGGAATCACACGTTTCAACAAAAATCAGGTGTTAAAAGATCTGTCTTCAGGGAAACCATTATCTGTAGTAATCCATGGTCACGACCTCACTCTACAGTTGATTAATATGTAGAGGGTAATGTCCGAGTAACTCTCGATTCCTTAAAAATAATGGAGGCGAGGCTCCGAAGGGTGTCACATAAATGAAATAATTTATTGTGTAAAATGTCTAAAGACTAATCACATATGCATGTTTCTTGACGTTATACATGCATTAAGATGGAGAATGCATTCGAAGCAGTGGATTCGTTAAAAATAGTCAATAGTTATCTTAATAAAAATGTACATCAAAAGTAAACGTACATCTATCGTATAAATGAATCACGGACGGACAGGGGACATCTGTCCAAGGACGTGGTGAAATCGTCAAAATCTGCCAACTGTCAGTACTCACAGATCCTCCAATATTTCAATTGTTAAACATCGTGCGCCTCCATTGCGTTTTTAAAATGTCGGATAAAAGACGGTGAAGGAACAGGGGTAAACGGAAAGTGAAAACTATCATATTCTAAAAGGTTAAACATTGAAAATGGTGTCTTAAACACGATAAAGGTCCTAATAAGTAAATAAAGTAAAGAGTGTTGTGGTCTTTTTGAAGAGGAAATGTTTTGACTTAATCACTTAAATATTCAGTTTCAAGAGTTACTTCACACGTATATACGGTGCATTTTTATACGCACTTCAATTGCTGATATACTGTTGAAAATTATATATGAGCTGTCTTTTAGTTTGTTGCATTATCAGAATTATATTTTTATTTAGGACTCTTTTGCAAGAGTGCCTTAAAAACAATTAATACATTAATTCAGTATTTGAGATTGTGAGAAGTAACTTGTTATATCCAGGCCTACGTACGAATTATATATACAAAACAGTCAAACATCAGGGAGAAAAAAAGGTGACCGTAAAACACCTGTTTTCAGGGAAGTCAGGTGCAGGAAATGTTCCTGTCAACTGAACTAGACTCATTATCTAGAATTTCAAAATGAGACGAACATAAGTGACATCTGGTTTACGGTTTGGTGATTGTGTCAGTTATAGGTGTTAGGAGGAAGGATGTACACCTATTTGACTATTCCGCTAATGACAACTGACACTAAGTGATTGGCTGATCGCCATGAACAAAATGAAGTTAAATATTGTAGCACGCAATAATACAAATAATTTAGTTACTGATAGTTATTTGTTAGTTTCGCATTTCATTTCGCATAGGCGTTTGTGGTATTCATTGAAGGGTGATAACTGTTCTGATAAAAGATAAATGTTTAAGCAATACATAGTTTCTAATACTTCCTTAAGTTATTAAAAACATCTCAAACTTGAACCAACTCGGCGAAGAAAACTCTATTGTATAAATTTAGAAATGATCTTCGCAAAGTTCGTAAAACTTTGATGTTATGTCATATAATATAACCACATTAATAATTGCATAATATATTTCAAACACTTCAAGTGCAAATGATTCTAATCCACGATCTAAACATGTCAATAAGGGAATATTATTTACCCCACCTCAAGGGCTTTAAATGTTGATGAAGATCGACAAATTAATTAAAAACTTTGCACCACCACCTTAAATAGGTACAGGTTTTCATGTAGAGTAGAGGTGTAACACTATCTAGACAATAGTATATCGTGGTACAGGTATCGAGAGGCTTGGTAATACATCGATGTATCGCCATTTATGAGGATATATCCAAATAACGTTTCATTTTCGAACTACTAATCATGAATTCTCTTTCAAAATGTATTGGACAACATCCATTAAATGTCTCCTTACAGAGTTGAATAACTTAAAATGTCAAGTTGTTGGGTTTCTTTTCATTGATAATAGTAGCACATACATGAACTGTGTTAGGTGTTACATGTACCTTGTGGTGACTTCACTTGTAACCCATAGTAATGAAGTAATAGGTAGAGTGCTTTCCCGGTACTTTGTACCAAATGTTCAAACAAAAGAGAAAGCCAGTATATGCATGTCCCGTATTTAACATAAATGACACCATTTACGAAATAAATAAATATTATATTTCAATAACAAAAAAGTAAAATAACAATATAGTCATAAGTGACGATAAAATGATTCAATCGCACTTGTGATTCATTCATTGTTTAATGCAGTTTTTTCAGCTATCATTCCTGAATGTTTCATAGAATATTTACATAAACTAAAGTTACAAAAGAAACTTTAAACCTCAGTTGATTTCGATTAATTCAATATTTTAAAAGAAATGAGATGCATTTGACAAAGGCACTATACAATAACATTTTTCAGCAGTAGTTTGAATGAATGACATTGGTGACTAGTTACTGTTTAGTTGGAAATGTTTTTAATGTAGACAGGGGAAAGAAAAGAAATTTACATCAACATGACCCCTACCATGTTTTTAATAATGCAAATGTATGCAGAATGAGCCTAATATATTTATTTCCACATAGGGGATGTATTATATACCGATGAACAGTCGTGTTTTTTGTCCAAATTAATCTTGGAAGAATTTACAATTTTAAAATTACCTTTTTTACGGTATACCAAAAACTTTTAAAAACACATAAGTATTCCTTGGCTGCCTCCACTTTTCAGTTTTAGAGTACGACGTAGAAAACATAAAATATTTGTAATTGAAAATCAAACTTTTGATAAAACCAACTGCGGTGTAGTTTCTTTTGTACTTTTAGAAACACAAAGGTGAAATAAAACTATGAAACAATTGTTCTTATGTCGTACAGTTTTCCACACTCGCAGCGCCGGAAATTGGTTTCAGTTCCCATTGTTTTTATTTTTCAACAAATGTATGCTTGTTTTTATCAAGTTCTGAAAAATTAAGTCATCAAATATTACCTTCATTGATAAATTCAATTTGACTGTGTTTTAATCATGTATTAATAGAATATTCTCTCGAACTTCCTTTCCACAAAATACCTCGATAGAACCCTCCTTTTAAGCTACTCGTGGAGTATAAAGGAGTAATAGGAGTTACATGAGCAAGGTGCGCTCAACACATTTACGGTAATCTCTTTTCATAGCAATGATCAGATTGACACTCTCCCGGCAATACTGTGAAAGAGCCTATTTTACGCTTTACCGGCACTATCTAAACTCAAAATTACGCTTTCACCGGGTCGACAACTCGCCTACATCTTGACTCATCGACAGTCTTAAAACAACATTTCATGGTCTTATCACCACTGATAAAGCAGTGATAAACTAGCGTCAGTGGTGTGAAAGTGTTTTCGTCCAGTAAAACTAAAAAATACTTTGAAGGAAAATTATTTTTCATGGAAATAATTATTTGATGAAAGTTCAACTTTGAAATGAATTATTGATAATAAAAAGGACTAATATAAGAAACATCAAACTTGATAAGAGATACATGTATAAGTTGATGAAAAATTTACCGTTACACATTTGACTTTAATAATCAATGCAATAAAATCGTCACCCATCAGCTCGATAATAATCGTCTCGCATGTTAGACATCAATACTTACTCTACATATCGTATAACTACAAATCTCATCCTCATTGACATCTGTCACAGTGATCGTACCATAACACCATGGAGTCAAATCCGGGACATAACACGAAAACTATTGTGCATGCAGGATGTAAATACACATTGTGTTTGGTTCACATGCTTTTTTCTTCTAAAATCTGTGAAATCGCGTTCACCATTTTAACACTTAAACTGTATATAAGCATCATGATAATACTTGCTTGTTATCGGTCTTCTGAAGTCTGACAGTTGGTAAGTAGAGATTATTTTCTCATAATTTAACACGTAGGATCATATGAGTGTCCTATCATACTTGGTATGCGTTACAAGTGTCTAGATCTGAGTATTGTTTCGAGAGATACGCCATTATCTTGCACCAATCAAGCATAAATGACCTACCCGGTTTCGTTGCGATTAGAACGACATTCCCGAGTGATATTTCCCCTTGGTATTGAACATTAAAACGCGCTGATCAGCTCTTGCAGTTTATACCAGATACAGACGAGAAATCTCTGAAACTCTGAAACAATGGTTGCTAGGCGATATGTATTTATTTCAGGGAGAAAACACAAGGGTGGGGTTTTGCCTTTGGTAAACATTTAAAACACCTGAGGGTGGCTGGGATTATTCCGCCACCAGAAGATTTTGAAATGTCTACTAAAACCCCACTCGAGGGTTTTCTCTGACGTATATACCGTCATACGTTTTAAATACAAGATGAAAGCAATCGTGTAAATGTTTCAAGCCTTCGTGATCTAAGTTTGAGGCGCACATAAAATATATCAATGTTGGGAACGGAGTAGAATAGACATCAACAAACAATCGTCTGATGATCATCAATCCTCTGTGGTCTAGTGGGATAATCGTGGGCTACTAATCGGAGGGTTGCAGGTTCGGGTCCCGCTATGTCAACTATGCAAACTTTAAACTTGGAAATTTTTGAGAACCTAAGTGAACAGGAGATTGACGTTATTTGGAGTTAGGTATTACAATTATACTGTAAAACTTCAGGTCTTACTAAATGTTGAAAATTAACCTGCTATGAGGTTAACTTTCGACGGTTGGTAAAACCTTAAAAGTCGTGGTTAAACCTGCTCAAAGGTTATTACAAGCAATGCAGTTACCTCTCAATGTACAGAGATAACCTGAGATAGGTTTATACGTACAATGTACACACGTGGAAAACATGATACCGCTTATGTTTCACCTTGTTGTTGATAAGTTACATTTTGTTCTTTGTCTATCCCAGTTTTTTTTGTCTATTCCTCAGATTTATCCACGATGAAACAACTCATCTTCCTCATCTCGGCGCTCCTGCTCCTTCAGTTGGTTACTTCACGATTCATGGAGACCTAGAAGAAGAGAGGAAGGATTTGGAGAAGAAGAGAATCCCTTACCGGTGGGTGAGACCAGCTGCTAAATACGCCTACAAGCTGGCTAGAAAGTGGGTGAACCGCAAGTTTCACGGCAAACGTATCCTTTCTTCAAGTATCAAATACCATTTCATGATCTCTGGTATAAATATTAGCGCAATTGAGTTGAGTTCTTGATATGTGTAATCCTTTACTTTAGGTGATTGAAGGTTGGCATACTGCCTTCATTCGTCTCCCTATTTTCACGCGATGGCACTTTTGAATATGAGTTTAAGTTGCATTGGTTCCTACGTGAGTGTCAAGCATAGACGACAGGCTTGGGTTTCTTTTACCCTTCATGTTAAGGCGTCGTAAAGTTTGATCGTCATCTTTCTGTTATGAGATGATGTTTATCTACGTCCTACAAATTGCTAATGTACGTGAGTGTTAAGCATAGACGACAGGTTTTCTGCTACCCTGCACTAAATGTCAAAGTGGAAAAGTTTGATTGTCATCTTTCTGAACCTGTTATGAGATGATGTTTTTCTGCTTCCTACAAATTGGTAAAGTGTGAATTTTTAGGTCTCTGATGTCAATTAGTTGAATGTATACTCACGCAGGAGGAACAACATCCGTATTTGTATGAAAGAGGACAAATATAACATTTTAGCATTTGAGGTTCCTACACCTTTAGTGTCGTGTTTATACAATCACCTTATAACGAAAGTTTTGTTTAAATTATCATTACCTTTATACATCTGTCGTGAGATGATAGTAAACTGCCTGCTACATAATGGTAATGTGTCAACAGGGACCATAAAATACATGTTACACTCTCTAGCGTCAATTAGATGTATTCTCACTTATCTTTATGAATGTGGTTTGTAAGTCTGAAATTACTTCGAGGTAAGTGAAATTTCATATACTTCAATTATAGGGTAACTACAACTCTTTTTAATATTTATGTTAATGTTCTGAAACTGATATCCATTATGGATATTGACTGTAATTAGAAAACTAGATTAGGCCTACTTCTGCCTTCAGTGCACTTTGCCTACGGTCAATATAGTGTGACGTTGCCTATATTAGGGATGGCAGTTTCCCTTCAGTCTAGACTAGTCTGTGACTATCGATGTTAATAATGTGGAGTGCAGGATTTTAGCAATGAGAGAGTATTTTTGTTATAGTATTTTCATAGGTAATCTTTATTCTCTCTTCTGGAAAATTGTTGATATTGAGCATTTGAACATGCAATCTATTTACAACCATTGTGGGATTACTATTGTATAATATTATGAAAATAGTATAATGTGACTTTACTTGAATATATCATTTTTCTGATATGCGAGAAGGCCATGCATATATCAATATTAAGCTTAACTATTTGTCTTGCAAATCATACATATCACACAGAAACGTATGAAACAGTTTCTTTTGTTAATATATAATAATATAATCATCCACGTCTCACTGCTCAAACTCTATCCTGTCCAATCGATCACCTGGACCCATATTTTCGAAGCTCTCTTAGCGCTAAGATAGTCGTAAGTGCCATACATTAACATTGACTTATGACTGTCTTAGCGCTAAGAGAGCTTCGAAAATATGGGTCCTGTATTCTGTCCTTCTACATCTCCTGTATCCTATCTTACCACCATCTTTAAAATCCTGATATATGATATTATAACTTATAATTTCTCAGTGATGTTACTTATTTCATGATAACATCACTGACGGTAACATCAGTTTCAATATTTTTTAAAAATGTTCAATGAATTAAGTTAGCGCGTTCGGCTTCGGATCAAGAGGTCTGGGGTTCGAATCCCGCCAGGGGCACGGCAACATTGTCTGCAGTAGAGAACTGTTCTACACGCAGTCAGGTTTGGGTGCAATGCTACACTGAATTTCAGTGCAGTACCACCCATGGTTCGCAGGTTTAACCGCAAAGCATAGCCACATGGCGTTGCGGGCTTTCTCCCTGCCATAATACTAGCAGCCGCGATATAAGTGAAATACTCTTGAAAGCGGCGTTAAACACCAACTCACTCACTCACTCACTCAATGAATTAAATAACGAACTGCTGTCATGCTTCATCCTAGACATTTCATTTTCTTTCATGGTAAGCTATACATTTATAGATGCAAATAATGACCAATGGCGTTGTTTACATGTGTAGTTACTAACACCATTTTAATATTCAAAGATATGATAAAACTAGATTTACTAAGTAGAAATCCCGACCGTATACATATAAAGTTATATAAGTTTATTCTACATGTATATACTGTAATAGCAAAATCACATCATAAAGAAAAAAATTACTTAAATTAGTTTGTTAATTATTTGCAATGAATTTTCCTTAATGAAGCAAAGGGGATCTGAATGAACTTGATGACGCCGACCTTGCGGATTTCTTTGAGTCACAACTTCAGTAAACGGACGGGACCGTCACTGATACAAAAGTGTTAATGTATTGAAAGAAATAAAGGCATATTATCAACAGGATTGTATTTTGTAAATGATAAAAAGGGTTGGTTGGAATGACCTGATCCTTTAAAGGTTACATTCATTGGAACATGTTTGAAGATGGGATAGAATGTCTACCTATCTATATGACATTGTAAAGAAGGTGGGACGCAGTTGGCCATCTTGGATCAGACCAAAGTACGGGAAATTAACTGAAACTTATGATGGTGTGTTGGCACAAATAAGTTTTGTAAACTTTTGGGACTGGTCAAAGTTTCCATTTTCGGTCCAATGGCAGGACCCAACGTGTCCCACCTGCTTTATGTGTAATATGAATAGGTAGATATACGTAAATTAATATTTAGGATCTAGCGCCAATGGTCTGCACAACTTAAGAAGAGTTTCTTTAAAACCGTTTGTTAGCACATTTAGCACAGCACTTGACACGAGACTTGTGGACCTTCACATGTATTGTAATGAAACGGAATAAATTATGTAGACCATGCATTTTCGAAAGTTTCATAAATTACGCTTGTGACGTCACCCTGGTGTTCTCATGTTCAAATGTATTTTACTCATTTGAAATTTGCACATTACATACTTTATACACAATTTGTTAAATAAGCAATAGTTTCAGTGTAATGTAGGTAGAACAATGTCTTCGTCCCTATCCATTCATTACTAATTATCGGCCTCTTCTCCTTCATTTTGATGAATTGAGAGTTATCATGACATATGGTTCTATCCTTTTTAAACAAAGGATAATTACGAAAATATAAACGTATACTGAAAAAATGAAAGTGCAATCAATTGAGACTGGGGATTGTTCGTATTATTGACAATGCTCCACCCACCCTGCATACAGTGACACAAGATGTTCCGGGATTTTAGCCTAAACTTTAAAATCAGCTACACATTATACGAAACGGGTCCTGCCAATGGTACCTGAACGAGTGAAAGCGAGGTCGGATACCATAGGAAGGTCATGAGTTTCATATAATTAGTATCTAATTATACTGAGTTTGGTATTTTATTTATTGCAATCGATGAACAGAATCAATCGACCTGTTATGACTGTAGACTCAAATATTATGGTAGAGAACAGTCGGATAGTGACGGTGTCGACTTAAGGGCAAGATCATCACATAGTGAATGTGTTTGACTTTGGCTTAATTCGAAAAAAAAATTACATTTTAAAACAAACAATTCTTGCATGGTGACAAAATCCTAGAATTTGTTATTGGAAACCCTTTGACAACTGAAGAGGTGTGAGATACAATCTAGTTATAAAAAGCTGTAATGTCATACGTCCCCAAAATCCGTCATTAATGACGTATAACATATCAACTAGTTTTAACAAGATTGACTCGAAGTAGATATGTCTTCGCCGACAGTAACAGCTATTTTCGATATCCATGTTGTATACTGGTCAAATTTGAAACTTTCTAAAGCATTCATTTTGACAAACTCTGTTAACGTATACATGAATATCTAGCATATAAAGTTGTTAAAATGAAATGTAACGTGGTTGTTTTGAATTCGAACGTTTTGTTTTTAATATATAGTTTTTTATGTTGCAATTTACATGAGTTCCGCATACACTATGCATACATGGACATAGAACATTTATCAGTAGATCATCTAAAAAGCAGGTGACAACTTGACCAGAACTTATTAAACATAAACTCACGGGCAAAAGAAAGTATATCTTCTTTTCAACAGAGTCAAATACAACATATTTCTGCCGGATAAACTTATGTTTGTGATGAGGATATATCTCGTTAAGAGATATACACTATTAATTCATGAGAGTATTATACTTAATATTGTATACCTGTTCAAGCACACATAGGGTGCTGAAATAGCTATTTCAAAAGGGTTTTTTGGAAATAATTTTTGGTATTTAACGTAAAATTGTATGAAATATGGAAATTATGTTAGTACAAGATGGTATGGACATAATGCACTTCCTTTGACTTTAAATCAATGACCCATCGTTGCTGTAGGACGTAAAAAAAGAAGCCTAAAAGCCATATTTCACTCCCCTATCTCGCGGAGATTCTATAACGACGATTTATAAAAAGCCGTGTTTTTCAGAATTATGAACAGAAAATGATTCAAAATTTACAGATAAAGTTAGTTTGCTTTGAGAGACATGGTGTAACTATGTTTCAATCGTATTCATCACTCGTTGATTAAAATATCCTGCGCTGTTGTATATATATATATATATATATATATATATATATATATATATAATGTCCTCGTATGTTGCATTATTGATCGAACAAATGTTCTGCTGAGTTAAGCCACTGTTGAATAGGATCAACTATCAGTACTGAATAGCCACCTAGTTTCACATTTCAGCCACTTAGACTCCTTTCAAATTTCATTTTTCAAAATTATTTTTGGATAAACTTTGAATTATCATTTATATCTAACTGTAAGAATTAAAATTTTGCATTTATTTTTTAAAAAATCATAAAATTTTGCTGAAAAAATGGAATTGTCGATTTTCAGGCTTTTCAATAACAAAATGACAATTTTTGACACATTTTTACTCGAAAACGAGCATGGTGACCCCCATTCTTTATTTGTTTTTAGAAATCAGCACACTCAATTGTACATATGTGTCAATTTCCAGAAAAATCTAAATATTTGTATTTCTGGGTAGGGTATGTCCTTAAGCCCTGTTCAAGCCCGGCGAGCATTTCCATATGAGTAAATCAGTACACATATACAACTGTTATAAGGTAAATAAGGTAGTAAAGACTTAGTGTCCCTATCTATTAACGTCTGATAGCATACGAACAGTGGTGACATATGCCCAACGGTTGCGTGATTTTATCAGTTATACTGTCATATAAAAATAAAGAATACAAAAATGCTGACACTGTATAAGTTATGATAAACATATATTTCAAACATGTACGGAAGAGACAAAGACAAACATTATATAAAAACGTTTTTCTTCAACAGTATCGTTCACAGAATATCTAGATTATAACATATATAATAAATAATGCAAATAAAATTCCAAACAATCTAGTACAGATTATTTTAATACATTGTCCACTTTAGAATAGCAAAATTTCCCTCACCTCAATATCGTCAAATTTGGACGTACATGTAAGTTAATTCATTTCTTACCGATATGGTTGAAAATAACCACGTTAATATTATTGATATGAGCACATGTGTCATAACAGTCATTTGACACACTTCCTCGGGTAATGTTCTCTATTTACAACTTTGAACCAACATGTAAAGAGGGACAGGTATATTATTTACCACCCACTAATAGTAAAAATTGTAAGGGGTTGAATACTGAAATTCATCATTTGGAAACCTTCAAACATCTGACACAGTTATCGCACTATAACACCATGGAGTCAAATCCGGGACATAACACGAAAACTAACAGACTACAGGAAGTACAGATTGTATTGTGACAACTTTGTCTACAAAGTTGTGAAATAAAGTAACACTCAAACTGCATATAAACGAAAGTTTGATAATTGCTTGTTATCTTTCTGCGGGAGTCTGACAGTTGGTAAGTACTGGTTATTTTCTAAACCTGTGAATGCGTAGATGATAATATATGAATATCCTATCAAACTTTGTATTGTTAGTTATATATACATTGTATTTTTATGGGCAAAATAATTGCAATCTCTCAAAGATATACATTGTATCAGATATATCAGTTACAGAATACATATTAAATTGACAGACAACTATATCTTACGTATATCTTGAACAACAACCAAGAAGGATGGGACGTTCGCGTAAAAATCCCCACAGCTTTACAGAACACAACAACGGCAAAATACTTATATTTCACGTTTGGGAGCTCTCATAACAATCACCCTTAAAGGTGCATTCATTGTGTTTCATAAAACATTATTTGGCTTTAATATGCTCCAACTCACCATATGTGTTGTTAACAATACAAACACATTCACTCGGCTTTAATATTCTTTCCCAATCTTCCCCTAATATATCATAATTACTAGTTTCCAATTAAAATCGAGAAACATAATTTTGCATGTGCAGAATCCGAAACTATACGTTTCATTTACATTCACAGTAGTTATATGACCCATTCTACATTATCAACCCAAACTTGTTATTTTGTCTGTTTTAAATAAGATTCCAAAATTACGTTTGACTTATTGGCGCGCGCCACACGCGGTGCATTGTCCGATTTTCGATCAGAAATCACTGCGTTTACCTTCATATCGTCAATATACTAAGTCGAGTATCATCAAAATGGTAGTTTTCGGTAACAGTCGATACTTCTCGATAAAGTAATACCATTTATAACGTTTGGAATATGTGACCCCCACCAACACAATGGATGTAGGCTACCTGACTGACGTTGAATCGGGAATCAATGATAACAAATTATACTTTTAATTTACATGGTAGGTTCTGCAGGTTGTCATATTTAGGTCGACATTGATATCCAGTAGATTGCACTGCTCCATGATCTGACATAAGTATTGATTTAGTGCATTTTGATCCACAATACAATCAAGTTAAATAATACAGTTGATTATCACGTGATATTAACGTTTGGAAAGAAATACATTTCTAAAAAATATGGCTACATTTTAAAGACGTCTGTCATTGTTAGTACATAGATGTGGAAAAATATATACGCACTATGGTTTGATAGAGATTTATGAAGAGTTAAATATTTGAGAGATATGCATACTTTGAAGAGTGTATCGCATGATACCCTACGCTATTTCCCGTGGGGCCCTTACGAGGCGCAAGTGGGGCCCTTACGATACACGAGGAAAACTATGGGTATATCTGTCTTATATCCCACTTGTCCCGAGTGTAAACGGATACTTTATCATAATATTTCTAAACAAATACAGCTGTTAACAAGCTTGTGTATAAAACGCACAAACCAAATGGGGCCTCATCTGTGACAACGATGCTGCGAAGCTGCGATGTATGGTTACCCATGTTTGGGGCTCGAAATCTGATTAAGGCGACCCGATTGTATTATGGAAACCCGAGATTTCATAACTGACACACAAGAATAACATAAGTGAGAAGTTCAAATTCTATCAAAAACCTAATTTTATACTTTAACTAAGATATTGACGAAACTTCAAAATTCCAGCTTTTTAGTGAACCATGGGTGGTACTGCACTGAACTCAGTGTAACATTGCACCCAAACCTTTCTGCATGTAGATCAGTTCTCTACTGCAGACAAAGTTGCCATGCCCCTGGCGGGATTCGCACTCAGACCAGTTGATCCGAGCCGAACGCGCTAACCACTGCGCTATCCCACCCCCTGGAGTGATATAAACTTCTGACGATGTATTGGGTGGATATGCGTCTAATTGTGTTGTTTGCTATCATAGAAATATGAACTCCCTTAAGGCTATTTTAATGCACTGTAGTACGCCACTTGTTGTAATATATACATAATGCACTGATAATGCATAAGTCTTGATTTTACAAAAGATCTGCCCTCAGGTTTTATACCATGTAAGTTATCTGGAATATGTATTTACGTATTAAAGTAATTTTTAAAAGACCGGAAGTATTAACTGCAACGTTGCATTAATGAGCTTGAAGACTTCTTCGAGTCCCAACTTCAGTGAACGGATCATATTATCCGTGACTGCCTAAAGTGATGGAATTTATAAAATAATGTCAACCTTTCCTGAATACTAACATGTAAATTGCCGTAATTCCTTATTTCCTGATTACACAGATTTATTCACTATGAAACAACTAATCTTCCTCATCTCGACGCTTCTCCTCCTTCAACTCGTCATCGCACGATTTGTGGAGGAAGAACAAGAAGAAGAGCGGACAGATTTGGAGAAGAGAAACCCCCATCGCTACCCATGGGGACCACGTCACAGGTTTGGTAGAAAACATTGGAAGCGCAGAGGGTCATGGGGACGGAGGCGGAAGCACAAGTGGGGGCGTATCCTTTTAACAACCATCAAATTGAGCACAACTTGAGTAGAATTATAGATAGAGAATACTAAACGACGTTCCGGTTAATAGCATATTTATGAAACGAGTGAGTGGTTTGGTATTTGACGAGCGAAAGCGAGTTAGATACCGATACCATTCATGAGTTTATTAAATATGTTATTAAACGGAACCGAGTTTAGTATTTTATTTATTATTCAGTGATTTAAATCCCACTTAATTCCAGGAACTCTTCGATAAATGAGACACTCTCCATTGCGACCGCAGCGCTAATATATTGACGTCGCGTTTATGCCATTATGACGTCACGTAAATCGGCAGTACGCGATGTTAGTACACAATGTGTAATACACAATTACACAATGTAGATTTATTAAACAGCGATATCTTCAACGGGCAAGTAATACATAAGTTTATCCTTTTCTTCCATTGCGTGAAGATTAATATAATGAATGAAAATTAAATTTTGAAATTTCCCTAAATTAATTTGATAAAACACAACTGTTCATTGACATATAACACATACTCTGTGTGAAAATCAATAATTGTGCCTCGTCTTGCACACATTTAGAACATTTTGAAGATGGTAGGGGTCATGTTGGTGTAACTTTAATTTCTTACCTCTGTCTTCTTTAAATAATGATATTTCATCTAAAAAATAAAACAGTCACCAATTAAGTCATTCAAACTACTGCCGAAAGGTATTATTGTATCGTGCCAAAATCAAATGCATCTCATTTCCTTAACATATTGAATTAATCGAAAAAAAGTGTTATACTTTCTTTTGCCCGTCGGTTTATTACATCATAAAGGCCTTTTTTATTTGAATTGCTAAAATATCCTGCAATGAATTTTCCTTAATGAAGCAAAGGTGATATCGATGATCTTGATGAACTTGATGGAGCTGAGCTTGAAGACTACTTCGAGTCCCAACTTCAGTAAACGGATCGTCATAGTTACACAAGTGTTGATGTATTGACACCAATAAAGACACTTTCCTGCAAGGTTGTTTTGTGACTATTGTTAATGATAGAAATGGTTGGTTGTGATACCGGATCCTTAAACAGTTACAGTCACTGTAATTAAGAATTGACTTCAAAATTTATTAAGTTCATGGATGTATAAACTTAAAAAGCGCTGTGCAAACTGTGTAAATCAGCGAAGCGGACTTACTCCAAGTTTGCACAGCGTCTTTGTAGTTTATACCTCCATGAACTTAATAAATTTTGAAGTCAATTCTTATAAATAAATATACTCGTACCTGATGTTTTGAGAAGGTTTCATTGCTCCAAATATTCAAATTTGCAACAATTAGACCTGTACTATTTATGCGTATGAGGACACAAAATGTCAAATCGAAACGTCATGTGATATTAGCCCCGCCTACAACGCGTTCATCAGTCAATGAAAACCCATAACGAAACTAGCCATGAACCTCACGTCATGGGGGCGTGGCTAAATGTTCTGTGACGTCACGAAATTAAGTGTATGCAGGTATGAACTGAATCTTTATTACAGTGTTCAGCGAATCAGGTCCGCGCAATGCAATTGCTATTTATTTATTGTATTTGAAGGTAAATATCTTAGGATCGGCGTTTCGAATCAGTGATTGAATTCTCCTGTGACATGTCCAATATTTTCCGCAATTGAAACTTGCACATTCCAGACATAAATCTGTAGAAGTTTCAGTTTTAGGTTCTAAGTAAATTTGTTAAACAAGCAATCGGTTGAATGTAATTAAATTAAGAAGAATAATGTCTTCGTAACTATCCATTTCCTCGTCTCCATCTTGTTAAGGAAATGAGAGTTATAAGAACATTAACCTATAAATAATAGGCCTCGGCCCTTTGCTCCGTTATTTTCAAGGAATGGACAGTTACGATGAAAATAACTTTTACGTAATGTTGACAACTCCATTAAACACAAATTGCAAGTGCACTTCCTTGAGTCCGGCTAGTGGTCGTGCTGCGGACAATGTTACATCCGACCAGTGTTAAGTAACTCGAGATTTCCCGGGAACTCAACAGGCTCCCCAACTATCACGATAAAATTAGCCCTGCGTTCAGTAACTCATTGTGTTCGATGGGTATATTCTGCTTTAACATTAAATGTTCGCAAACAACCCGGGAGTTTTCAGGCTACTGAAGGCAGGTGTTTTGGGTAATGTTACACTGGTTATGTCTCACTATTTGGAATGTTACAATCGTTTTTCTACAATTGGTTCCAGTAATATCAAAGGATGGGAACTACACAATTCGATTTTGATATATTGCTCTGCTCTGGTAAATATAAAGACAATAAATGACCATTTTCATGTATAAAATACCATTAACAATGCTTGTATGTTATCGTTTCCAAATACATGTAGTTTAAATTAGAAGGTGTTCTCCCACATTCCAGCTGTTTTCAGTACACGCCCAGGAGGTCACGTGTCGATTCAACACGTCTTCTATCCTGAAACAATATGAAGCTTTTGTCACTGACAATCATTTCGAGTCATGGCCGATCTTTACTGTATTTATCGATTAATAAGGACAGCTTAAAGGGGCAGTAGCACGTTTTTTCGCTCAAGTAAGTCAATGAAATGTTTTTTAAAAATAATTTCACAAATCATAAAACACCCTTCTGTCTTTGGAAAAGCAAGTTAAAAATTGGTGTACATGTACATGGATCCATAAAGCAATGGGGATCGTTTTTGTCATTAATAATACATTCACAATAAAATGGCCGCCATGCAGTTTTTGCTTTATGCGCAACACCGTTATCACTACTACGGATACTTGGTTTGTGTAATAGGATGATTTACCCTCTAAAGTAAATTTAAATGGCACAAACTATCATTATAAATAGGAAATTTGAAAAAATAAATTTTGCAAAAAAATTGCTACTGCCCCTTTAACAACGACGATATACATTATATGGGATCATACTCTCTGCAATAGTACAAGTTATTGTAAAGTTTTTAGATGACAAGTCCATTGAATGATTCAAATGCAAATCATTGGTCCGGGACAATCTGTAAGTACTTCACAATTCAGCCAATGAGACCCCTTTAGTTAAAATCCCTTTGGAAACGTCACTTGTATCCATTACAAGATTAGAATCTTCAAACTTAGTTGATCTTTATCTAAAGGGCATTCTTTCTTCCACTTAACTTTTATATAGTAAGAAGTAGTCGTGGTGGCTGAATGGTCAGTTGTCACTGCTGGAGATAGATGTACACTCAACCGCATAAAAACGTCATAATACAAAACTCAAGATCATTAATTTAACGTGTGATAAACACGACTGAAACAGAGTTACATGTCTTCAGAAGCACACTCATCTAAATTTGAAATTTTGAAACATTATCTGTTCATATCTCTGAGAAACACATGTTTTAAGAATTCTCAAAATCGTTTTCGAATCTGATTAACCAGACATGACAGTCAAATGGGCTTTTTGCCTTCTTTTAAGGCGTCCTGCACTTAAGACGCGTCAACAAATTTAAGTTTATGTCCACGAAGGTTATTGACTGATTGATGTCGACATCATCATTTATTAATCAAATTTCTACATTTTATTAATTTTTAATATCGATGAAAAACATTCTGGCCAAAAACATATTTCAAAAAGTGATTTCAACACTCAAGTGTACTTGAAAAGACCCACACATAAAATCCTTATAGCGGTTACCTCTGACAATGAGAGAAATTATATAACAAGTTTTTTCTTCACTAATATCGATTAAAAAGCTAAATTATAACTTATATCAGAATAGATAATGCAAACGAATTTCCAAAATACCTCTAGTACACAATTATGATTCTACTTCACCGCTTTCAAAAAATAAAATATTCCAAACCTCAATTAAGTTAATTTTTAACGTAAAGTAACAAACTCATTTAAAACTTTGCACCAAAATTATACCCAAAATGGGTATAGGTTCATCATGTATCACCCAAAACAAGTAAACATTGTTTGATGTAGTGAAAAAGGGAATTGATCGTTTGGAAACCTTACTAACATCTGTCACCATTATCGTCCATACGACGATGGAGTCAAATCCGGGACGTAACACGAACACTAATGGACTTCATTGAGATCAAAATAATGACGTGACAACTTTTCTACAGTAGTGTGAAATTACATTAACACTCAAACTGTATATAAGCGAAAGTTTAATAAAGACTTCTTATCGGTCTTCGGAAGTCTGCCAGTTGGTAAGTACAGGCTATTTCTTAAAACTTCGTTGTTTAAAGGCGCTGCAGCACGTTTTTTGCATATTTTGTTTTTTAAAGCATTCTATTTGTCACTAAAGTTTATACAGTATATTGTTTTGTTAGAGGGTAAAACATCTCATTACACGACCCGATAAACCATTTCCATAGAAAACAGTTTTCCGGTTATCTGTCTTCACAACGTCACTAGCGTAACGAAAATATTTCCAAATCTTCTCTCACCGCCCTTAACTTCAATCCTCGCATTTTCTGTGCCAATATTTTAACATACTGCAAACTAATCGGATAGGCCAATCAGAAGAGAGCTCGCAAAATTAACTTCCGATGTCAACAACAAAGGCGTTTGCAATGATACATTGCCACATACATGTAGGCATACTAAACGAAAACAGATTTTAAATGAAAAATAGGTGCAAGCATTTATAAATAGTTTACAGTCTCAAATCTTGTGTTACAATCCCCATCATAATGAAATTGTCCGAGTAGACCACAAATTGAATGCTTTACGCTTGAATGTAATAGATTTGATCTACATGTATAATTAGATTGGAAAACACCTTTTCTAATTCGGGCAATAATCCGCTAATTTTGGGTCGCAAACGGTAGCACACTTTTTGACAGTCCAGGACTTGTGTAAGCTTTCAATTGAAGCAATAACATATTTATAAACCTATATTTCATAAACCTGTAATCGATAATCAAAATGTCGAAGCGGACAGCTTCAAAAGCGTTGAAGTTGTCACATATGGAGTGGACGCACTGTTATGATGACTGCCAAAATGGATACATTCATAAATTCCGTGTATCATTTTACGCATAGTATCACGTATCCTTTGTTAATTTCACAATATTCCGATAGAAGTACGTTGAGTGATTCAATTTAGTTGGTTCTCATAGTTTTTAAAATGTCATATAAGCAGTAAAATAACGAGCACTTGTTTTTATCAATTTATAAAAATCGCTCCGAAATCGAAGAAATCATAAGTTGAGTTTGAATGAAACTATCATTAATGATTTCACAATATATTTGTTTATAAAATCCCACATAACTCGTCTGGCATCATGGTATTTCGATTAAACATTCTCAATTATTTAATACTGATCGACAAGCCGAAAATACAAGCTGTATAACGTTATAAACACAATATTGCCATTGTTATTTTATTTCTTGTTTGATAAACTGTGCCTTTCTCTTACTAACTCTTATATAAATGTTCCAATTTCAAATTAGCATGTAATTCTAATTTAAATATTTTTGAATACGATTTGTATTCAAATCTTTTAACAATGTTTGAACGTGGGCATTTCTCATTTGCATATGAACTACAAATGTATCTATTATAAATTCAACAATCAACTAATAGCACATTTGGTCTTCGTTCTTAATAAGCGTGTTTATGATTATATATTTTCATAGATCTAAATACTAATCTATACGACGAGTATTGCAATGTAGATGAAGAAACGTTTACCCAACGTATGTTTAAAAAAATAGCAAAAAATAGTCTGTAAGCAGCTGGTAAGGTGCGTACCTCGTGATCACAATAGATGCCGCTGCTTCGTTGCACAGCTTTCTATACCGTTGAGGGCAAGGTAAACAAGGGTAGAATTTATTTAGATACGTTTTCAAGATGCGTAGACATTGGTGTGGAACACTTCAGTGTGAGAGTAAGATTGGTAGGTCTCATGCGAATTTGAGACTTCAGACAGCCAGATGATTGGCCATTTAATCATGGTACTATATTTAAAACTCTACTCTGAGTGTTTAGGTAACTACCCTCGAACGGCCATTTTAATGTAAACACATCAAAATGGCCGCTCGAAGGGAAATGTACTCGCATGGCTTAACCGAAGAATGTACATTCAGATTAAGGGCAAGGTAGATAGGTAGGTAAGTAGGTAGGTAGGTACATGTAAATGTAGGTACCTTATTTTACTATTAATTGTTATCATCCCCAAGATGTTTTCTGGTTCCTCCAACAATATTAAAAAATTCATTTTTAGAATAGTGTTGCTGAAAGAACAAAATTTATTTAGTACAGTGCATGGGGATCGTATAGCCTAAAGTCCAATCAAGTAAAAAAAATATTTAGTATATTTGTATTTACGATAATTACTTACTCTAAACTTGTGTATAAAAGTCTGAATTTACAAAATGATCTCTTATGATATGTCAGTTAACTGAAGAATATAGCTTTCAGACTCTAAAAGATAAATAATAGTTCTTTAATTCCTTAAAAACTAAAAACTTTGAATACCTGCATGCCAATTTTGAAGGTATATATTTTTCAAAGGTTTAAAGGAAAAACTAAAAACGAAGTATTGCCAATATCTTAGCTTATCGATACAAATCACATGTGAATAATAACATTCTTAAATCAGCCCAAAACTACAGTTTTCGCTTTAATCTATTCCTTTTAACATTAAGAAAAGATGGTTGTTCATTCTAATTAACTTGTAATAATCAAATGTTGGAAAACACGCAGTACACCACTAATCATAACAAACCATCAAACGTCACCTAAAAAGCTTTATTACAAGCGATGGTCCCAACTCTCCAAAATCATTTGAAATGTTTGTTTATTATACAATTAAATTTATGTTACGAACGTTTTGTGAATTAAGATTCACGTCCTACAATTTGTAGAAAAGAAAATTAAGGTACAACTTGTATGTTCTAATTGCACTTTGAATTTGTCAGAAGAGTACCATTTTTAATATTTATTTGCCTATATTATACATGTAACCATTTAATTGAATTTAATCCACAATAGAATAATTCATTTGCTTTAATGGGAAAATTAACATCGTGCAACCCTGCAGAAAATCTGGACATATATTTGAAAAGATCCTACCAACAAAATGATTGTAAAATGTCTCATGCGTCAATAATCACACCCTATAATACGCACGTTGGAAAATGAAGGCACTCGTTGCCGAGGAAGACATTGGCGTGCTACTGAAGGCAAATGTCCGACACTCAATGGATGTGACATTTTGAAATTAGATATAAGTCTATACTTATTGTTAAACTAAAAACAGTTATAATCTTCATCGATGTTTCAAATGTTCAGTTAGATGGCATAACGCATAACATTGTTGAAGGGAATGTTTTAAGCCTGTATTTTAACATATAATATCATTATCATATAACAGATGTCGGTTTTTAAGTACATAATTAGGAAATGTTATTCATTATGAAAAGGGAGGGATTGCTATATGATATACTTTTCAGAGTGTTTGAATATTTGTTGGGATTCAGTCAAACATATCCCTGCAACATATGTCCCGATAAATGTCGTGATGAAAAATGTATTTATCACACCAATGTGCTGTGTCAAAAATGTTACGGAGGCTGCCTGCACTAAAAACTCCTAGCAACGGAAGGCATATTTTCCCTTCTGTATTGAAAGACATATAGCCTTCCGTATCCTATTCATCTACACACTTCGGATAAAACAACGTCCGATTGTGTTGTTAGATGTTCAATGATAGTCAAAATGAAATAACTGATTCTTTAATGCTTACCCTTTAGTTCGCAATGTATTTTATTCATCTATTTTAATTATATTAGAATCAAACAAAATGTGCAGTTACTTAGTCATAAAAACGTCAAAGTATCACTTTACTCTTGATATACTCCACATCTGATGAATTATTCATATAATAACTTACAGCTTATTGGAAACAATACCTTTATGGACAAAATCCTGAAATTTTCTCAGCAATTTTCCATGTAGAGATTCTTACATTTAGTGTTAATGAGCTATCATTCTGCACATGGGTGGACATTTGCCTTCCGTAGCGCGCCATTGATTTCCGTAGCTACGAGTGCCTTCATTTCTCAACGGTGCGTATTATCGGGTGTGATAATTGATTTGAACTTCGTTTGTATTTGTTTACAAGCGCTTTTCATAGGGAGCACTTATCACTTAAATGAAATTGTTTTTTCAACTGAATTCTGATGTAATGTAAAACAAAAACGGTGCAATTTAACAGAAGGAAATATAGCTGGTTTAAGTGTGAATGTGTGTTTTTTATTGAAAATATTACGGATAGGAATCATTGTAGGAATCAATTTGTCATTATATATTTTCTTAAATTTGACATTTATTATTAAAGTTTATACAATATATTCTTGAGTTCTACGGTAAAACATCTCATTACACGGCCTGATAATTCGTATCCACAGAAAACTGTTATTGGGATTTGTAGAAAATGGTGCGACATATCAAGTTTTGGAACTCTTCAGTGTGAGAGGTATATTTTAACGGGTGATTTTGGGAGTTGAAACAGCAATATGGTTGACTATTCCACCATGGTGTCTTATGTATACCACTTCTAAATGCCCTTCAAAGACCTGACGATACAGAGGTTATGCTTGGGATTGTAAAACCCGAGGTAAGAAAGCTGACCGGGAAGTAAGACCGAAAGCGAAGCTTGAGGTCTTACTTCCCCAAAGCTTTCTTAACGAGGGTTTTCAATCCCAAGCATAACCGAGGTAGAGTGTTTTATCTAACTTAGGTACCGTAAAACATAAATGTGAGCGCTTATCGTATATTGAGGTTTTCTTACAGCAGAAGAATGAGGGGTAGTGTTTTTTTTAAATTTTATAACTGTCAAATGTAAAAATCCCGGACTAGCGTTATATAGAGGCAGATACCGTGTGACTGTAAATAGAGGAAATCCACACAGTTCTTTCGGCTTCCTCGGTAGCATGGAGGTAGAGCTTCCGGTTTAAAAAGCAATGGGTATCGAGTTCGATTCCCGCCATCTACACTCTGAAAAAGTTATCTTTGTATACTTTTCGATAATAATTGTTATGAATTGAGTTATGAAAAAAATCTTCGTCTCATTTAAGGTCTTACTATCAAAAGTAAAAACTTACTTTCACAATTAAAACCTCATACGTGGTTATTATCAGAAGAAATACCGACTGAAATAATAATGAAGGGTTATTACGAGAAAACAAGATACCTACGAAACAATAGACAAAATCCCTGATAGGTTTCTAAATATTTATACCAGTTTCGTTAACTGTATCACAAGCTTCCGAGTATAGTTATTCATTTATAACCCATGTCGAGTTTGGTTGTGAAGTCTGGGAAAGCAGTTTAATTGGGATCTCTTTATCGCCCTAAAACAATTATTGCTAGGAAAAAGGTATGTATTTATATGCAATGGACAAATGGGGAAAATATGATACCGTTTATGTGTACCTTACATTACTTACATTTGCATTACAACTTACATTTTGTACTCTGTTTATCTGAGTTATTCTGTCTGTTGTACAGATTTATCCACGATGAAACAACTCATCTTCCTCATCTCGTCGCTTCTCCTCCTTCAGTTGGTAATTTCACGACTTGTGGAGGAAGAACTAGAAGCAGACAGTAAGGATTTGAAGAAGAAGACGGTGCTCCCAATCCCTCCTCACTTGGTGAAACCACTTGTTGGGGTTGTCGTAAGAAAGGTTGGCCGGTGGGTGAGGCGCAAGTTGAGGCGCAGGCGGGGGCGCAAGTGGGGGCGCAGGCGGGGGCGCAAGTGGGGGCGTATCCTTTTATTAAATGAAAGTATAAATATTAGCTCAACTGAATAGATTTCGTGATGTGCGTTATCCTTCCCTGGGTAGCTTGAACATATGGATACTGTCCATCTTTCATCTCCCTTTTTTCACGCAATGGAACTTTTGAATGTGAGTTTAAGTTGCATTGGTCCATACATTGCATACGTGAGTGTTACAGGCCTAGGGTTTCTTTTACCCTGCAATCCATGTTAAGGCGTCGTAAAGTTTGATTGTCATCTTTCTGAACCTGTTATGAGATGATGTTTATCTGCTTCCTACAAATTGGTAAAGTGTGAATTTCATGGTCTCTGATGCCAATTAGTTGAATGTATACTTACATCTCATTATGAGGATGAGTAACACTACCTGCGTTTGTATGAACAAGGACAGATTTAACATTTTAGCATTTTAGATTCCTACCCTTATTCGGACACGCCTTTAGTATATTCCTTTATTTAGAGTTTATTATATGGAGTCACATTATAAACACTAATTGTATTGACTTATCATGTGTTTTTCTGGATTTTCCTTAACGAAGCAAAGGCGATATCGATGAACTTGATGAACTTGATGACGCTGAGCTTGAAGACTACTTCGAGTCCCAAACTCAGTAAACGGATCGATCAATGATACAGAAGTGTTGATGTATTGAAGGCAATAAAGAAATTTGCCCGGCAAGGTTATTGGTTTATTCTTGTTAGTGATAGAAAGGGTTGGTTGTGATACCGGATACGTTAAATGTTACGTTCATTGTATATATTTGAAGGTCATTATCTTAGCATGGATGTTTCAGATCAATTCTTGTGTTTGATGCATCATATAAAGGCAAATCTTTTTCACAAAGTTACATGGGTTAATGATCTTAATGATTGTAAATATATCATGCACTAAACACGAGTTGATGTGGACCTTCAAATGTAATGCAATAAAACAGGATAAATCGTCATACATATTGATCATGAATTAACGAAAGTTTCTTAACTCACACTTGTGATGTTACCCTCTTATTGTCTCATATAAATATTTTTCAGTTATTGAAAATTGCAAATTACAAATATTGAAAATCTGGAATTTTCAGTTGTAAATATTTAAAGTGAATTGTTAAAAAAAGTTTGAGATTAATTTAAGAAGGTTAATGTTCTCGTAACTCTCAATTCCTTAAAAAGTATCGGCTTCCCTCCAATATTATTCAGGAATGGAAAGTTACCAGGTCATTAATCTATAATTAAACGTTAATGACGTCACTTTACAGTGTTAACAGTGGATTATCTAAAGAAACTCACTGCTAATTGACTGTCCTAGTTTTGAGGGTGTCAGGATTTGCAGATTTCAGTAATATATGGCTTACCAAAGTACATCTTTCAAGAATAATATATTTTTCTTGGTGTATCTGAATAGGATCTTAAAATATATCAAATAGGACAACATTACTAATAAAGCACCATGAACCCTGCGTTCATGCATCAAAACGAAATTCACATGATCTTAGCAATTTCTCGCAACACTCAACATTAAAATTCAGCAACTCACTGTTCCCAGGAGGTATATCCTGCTTGAAACATTGAATGTTCGCAAGACGTCGCAAACACCCCGGGGGTATTCAGGCTACTGAAGGCAGAAGCGGACACCACCGAGAATATGATATACGTTACACTGATTATGTTACAATTGTTTGCTACAAATCGTACAAATAATACCCAAGGAGAAAAAAGACATTTTAATATATTTTTATCAGTTCTGATAAAAATTCAAGACATCATTTATGACTACTTACATGTATAATCGTAAACAGCGCTTGATTAGTATAATCAGTTTCAAAATATCATTATAGAAAAAGTACAAAATGTATTATCCTATTTAATACCAATGCAATGAACATTAACAAAAACGCTCAATCTTACAAATATAGTATGTTTTTGTTTAAACATCATTATTTATACTCACCGTTGATAGTTAACAATATGCCCAATTATCCTAATCTGTCTAATCCCGACAATCTTTACACAGCTTAAAGACAGAGTTATCGCTCAAGTGAACTGCACTCACCACTCACCGGCAGGTGGCCTACCTTATATGGCCATTGCTTCTTCTGATGGACAGACACGAAGCCGAACGCGACCGAGGGGAGGCCGGGAGGGAACTTACGATTGTTAACTATCAACGGTGAGTATAAATAATGATGTTTAAACAAAAACATACTATTATTTAATATACTCTCCGTGATAGTTAACAATATGCCCGATTGCCACAGAGGTGGAGGGGAGCGAGAGGCCCCTAAGAGGGATAGCTCTGTCTTAACAAGAGTCAAGTTGGTGAACCAATACAGCGTAACCAGCCTGAACCCCGATGGGGTTCATCTGTCAACCGGAGGGTTAAGCTTGACCCAACTCGTAACCGGAGGGACTCTCACCCGCGTGGTCACCAACTAAAGAAAAGACAACAAACGCATCACTAAAATCATCGAGACTATGTTTATTGCATACTCTAGACTGGCCCAAGGAGCAGCCGAATTAACGAGGGGGGGGGGGTAGGCCTCTTCGGTACGAGGCCGACGGAACTCGTTGCTGGGCGTACACCTGTGCGCCCAACCGATGGATCCCCTCCATGTCCTCGTTGGATACGTCTCTAAGATAGTGATTGGCGAACACCAGGCCCGACTTCCAGAAACAGCCGGCCATGATGTCCGCCACTGCCATGTTACTGTGAAGAGCCATCGTAGCCGAGATGGCTCTGATCTCGTGTGGATTGGCCTTCGCTGGCGGGTCGAGGCCCGCGGCCTTGTAGGCGTCCAACACTGCCGAGCGGAGATAGACGCTGAGTTGACGCTTGTCTAACTCCCGAACACTAGTCTGGGAGTGCGGAAGAAAAAGTTTCCTTCTCCCTTGACGTAGTGTCTTGGTCTTTTCGGTGTAGATCCGCAGGGCTCTCACCGGACAAAGGAGCCGATCCTCGTCCGTCGGATCTATGCTACCGGAAAGAGACGGTAACGAAAAGGTTCTACCCCTTTCGTCTGCGGCTTGGTTCTTGCAGATGAACTCAGGGGCTAACCCCAGTGACGCCGACCCACCGTCTCTCACCTCAAAACGCAAGAGGTCCGCCTGGAGAGCGTGAAGCTCTGAAATCCTGGCTGCGGACCCCATCGCAACCAAAAAGGCTGTTTTGATGGTGAGACGGAGAAGAGTCGTCTCTGTCAATGGCTCATAGTGGTCCGACTTGAGATGGTTGAGCACCACTGTCAGGTCCCACTCCGGAGGCCTGAGCTTCCTCCGCCCGTCCTCATTCCGGTAGGTCTTAATAAGTTCTTTAAGGACCGAGATGTCAACCTGGGGCTCACGCTTCCTAAGGACTGACATGACCGCCGCCAGGTTGGTGTTAATTGAGGAAGCTTTGAGCTTCCTCACCTCTCGTAGGTACACCAGGTACTCAGCTACCTGCGGGACCGTTACCGCCTGGATAGCATACCCCTCCTTCGCGCAGAAGGCGGCGAAGGCACCCCACTGGGCGTCATAGAGATTCCTCGTGGAGGGTCTCTGCGAAGATGCGACCGCTTCGGCGACGGACTTGGAAAACCCCGCCCCTGTCAACCCCCTTTGGAGACAAACCAGGCGTGAAGGTGGAGCGCCTGGGGGTTCTCGTGAACCCTCCCGCTTGGTTTGCTCGTCAATAGGTCCCATCTCAGAGGGAGGGGGACAGGGTCTTGGCGGCACATCCTCCTCAGGGGAACGTACCAGGCCCTGGCTGGCCACAACGGAGCTATGAGTAGGAGTTGAAGTACTCGTGTCTCCTGTACCTTCGCCACCACGTGACTCAGGATGGCGTGAGGGGGATAGGCGTAGGCGACCATCCCCTCCCATCCTAACGCGAGCGCATCGAGAGCCCACGCGGCCGGGTCCGGTACGGGGGACACGTACGTCGGCAACTGGTGGTTGAGCCGAGTCGCAAAGAGGTCTATGTGAGGTTTGCCGAACCTCAAACACAGACTCTCGAACACCCTCGGGTGCAACATCCACTCCGTCGAAGGAGGTTTGTCCGGCCGAGACAAGGCGTCCGCCAGGACGTTCTTGGCTCCTGGGATGTGCACCGCCCTGAGAGAGAGTCCGAGACTGTCCACTAGGTGAAACAGCTCCGCCACCAGTTGAAGTAGAGAGTCTGCCTTGGTTGACCCCTGCTTGTTTATGGCCCAGGCCGCCGCTGAGCTGTCCGTGTGAACACACAGGACCTGCCCCCGCAGGTGACCTGACCAATGGCTGATCGCCAGCCTTATGGCGTCCAGTTCGAGGACGTTGATGTGGCGTCGTGATTGCGCTGACGACCACACCCCCGCCGTTTGGTCTGAATCTAGGTGGGCTCCCCACCCCTGGGTGGAGGCATCCACGTATAGCTGAGACGTCGCTGGGGGCTGCCTGAGGGGCACTCCCCCCAGCACGTTGGACTCCTGCTGCCACCAGGAGAGGTGGTGTCTCAACTCGGTTGGAATCGGGAAGACATGACGGCAAGTCTTCTCCCTGACGTGCGTGTTTACGAAAATCTGCAGGGGCCTGAGCTGCAACCGACCCCTTCGAGTGAAGTGTTGGGTTGCGCTCAAGAACCCCAACAGCCTCTGCCACTTGCGGAGTGACAGCGGCTCCCGGAGTGCTAATTCCAGGAGATCTTTGTAGCGCCCCATCCGTTCTGTAGTGACGAAAGCTCTGTAGGTCACGGTATCCAGGCGAGCTCCCAGAAAGACCAGCGACGTCGTTGGCTCCAGGTCTGACTTGTCTAGGTTGACTAGCCATCCCAGCCGCCTGAACAACGTTATCACAAAGTCTCGTTGCGCCTCCAGAACAGATGGGGATCTGTTGTGAGTGAACCCGTCGTCCAGATACATCGCGAACTGCACGTCCACTCGATGAAGGTATTGGACGATGGGCTGGGTCACGCGAGTGAAAAGCCATGGAGCCGACGATATCCCGAACGGTAGAACGTTCCACTGAAAGTGGCGACCCGCCAGGACAAAACGGAGGTATCTGCGATCGCCATGGTAGATGGGAATGTGCAGATACGCGTCCTGCAGATCGAGGGATATCATCGAATCCAAGGGCTCCAGCAACCGCATCACTGATGGTACGGTCAAGAGACGAAAATATGGCGGCCGCTCTAGGAAGGAGAGGTTGAACTCCTTCAAGTCGTGGATCAGCCGCCACTTTTTCGGGTCTCGCTTCGGTCGCACGAAGACCGGAGAGTAGTATCCTGGAGTGAGGTTTTGGGGCAGGAGTTCCTCCACCGCCCGTTTGGAGATGAGTGTCTCCACCTGTTCCAGCGTCAGTGCGAGCCGATCTCGTTCTAGCGGCCTCTCTGTTGGAAAACAGGTTAGCGGGGGGCGGTGTGCCACGGGAATACGAAACCCCCGCTCCAAAACCTTGCAGACGAAAGGATCGAGCCCCAATTGCGCCCAGTTGGCCACAAACCGAGAGAGTCGACCTCCCACTGGCCCTTCCCACGCCGGGACAACCTGTGGAGGCAGCTCGGGGGCCACCCACGAGTCACTGCTTCCTCGGGGTACCTCCATATGCGCGGCCCCTGCCACGCTGACTTCCCTTCTTGGGGGTGTGCTTGGGAGAGGGGCCGGCATTGAAGTCACGACTTCTGTCCTGCCGACCCCCAAACCGAAAGCGGGAGCGGCCCGCAAGCGGTTCCGGAGCTCCGCCGGAAGGTTTGTCCGGGCAAGGAAACCATCTCTCCTGAGATTTGTGACCCCCGCCGAAATGCGGGAGGCGCACAACATCATCTGAGCGATGTTCCCCGCCACGGCGCCGAAACCGCGGTAAAGAGCCTTCGCCCCTCCCTCCATCCCCGCCTCCTTCGCAAAGGATGCCATACCCTGACAGGCATGCGCCACGTGATTGGCCAACCCCAGGATGCTCCTAGCCTCCTTGTCAAGATGGCTCAAGTGAGCGTCCGACACCTGGTGAGGTACGGAGGGGACGGCCACCCGGCGAATATCGTCGTCCAGGACAGGGGGACAGAGGGGGAAAGAAGACTGTGCTACTGGGAGGGAAGCGCGCTGCTTCTCACCCAGAACCAGGGGGGGCAGGAGACGGCCTGGCGCCGCCGCGGCGACATTGGCGTCGTAATCCCTGCCCGCCGCCTGAAGGATTCTGTGTGGCGGCAGCGCCACGAGGCGTTGGGTAGGCGCCTCTTCCTCGGTGCAGAATGTCTCCATTCTGGCCAGCTTGGTCGAGGAGGGTTCATCCTCAACCTCAACTAAGTCCACTTGACACCAGTCGGCGATAGCCGCCAGGCGTTCCTTGAGGTCAGGGGCATCCACTTGAGGCGTCTCCACAATGGTCAACTCGGGAGAAGATCTCCCTGAAGTGGACATCCCACCCTCCTGGGAAGCCACCTCCGGGGCCGACTTGTCTGGATCTGAGGAGGTGCCGGCAGGTGAAACAACCACCACCCTCCTCCTCTTGGGCGTGGACGGCGGGGAGGTCGAGGGCGAAGTAACCCCTTCCTCAACCCTAGTCTGCGCCGGCAGTCGTCTGTCCAGCATGGAGGAAACCATGTCCTTGACTGAGGACAGAATATCCTCAGTCAATCTCCTTGTATCAAAGGGAGGAGGAGAAAGAGGCCTCAACCTCCTCTTCTTGGACTTGTGTTTCCTCTTCCTCCTAGGCGAAAGTCGCCGGTCTGGAAAGGACTCGGCGTCAGGGGAGGATCTCTCACCCCCACTACCCTGTGAAGAGACGTAAGTGTCCTTGGCGGCCGCCTCTCGACCCGATCCCGCCCCTGCCTCTGGCAAATCGAATTCCGCCGTGTCCTCCGAGATCACCAGGTCTGAAGCCGGCGACCTGGGATCGGACATGGCGGTGCCGGCGCTAGCGGTAGCGGTGGCGGTAGCGGACGGAGAGGGCCGCCTGGACGCCCTCAGCTTAGACTGACTCTCACTCTTCTTAACGGAGTTGCGATACTCGCGATGCTCCTCCACCGAGAGGTCAGCACATTCCTCACACCTGTCCGCGTCCGGACAAAGGTTGCGGCACAGGCGGCAAAGGGTGTGGGGGTCAAATCGCGCTGACTTCCTATAGCCACACGCCCCACAGAACGCCGAGTATGGCGAAGTCATACTCAGCAAGCAAAAAGAGAGAACGCGCGAGCGGCCGGCGCTATCCCCGCGCAAGCGGCAAGCGCTAAACAAACGCAGGCGGCAGCGCAATCCAACCCAGGCGACAAGCGCTGTCCAACCCAGGCGACAACCTACCAAGAGGAGGCGGCAGGCGCTATCCACGCGCAAGCGGCAAGCGCTAAACAAACGCAGGCGGCAGCGCAATCCAACCCAGGCGACAAGCGCTGTCCAACCCAGGCGACAACCTATCAAGAGGAGGCGTCAGGCGCTATCCACGCGCAAGCGGCAAGAGCAACCAAGCGCAGGCGGCAAGCGCCAACCGCTACAGCAGAAAACAGAAGGGCAAGCGGTATGACCCCCGCGCCAAGCGCAAGGGACAGGCGGCACGCGCAAGCGGCCCCGAGATCACCGACCTGCACGGACTGCACGTGCAGAACGAGCACCCCGAAATCAACAACAGTTGACACGTCAACTGCAGTCAACAACCACTAAACCTGTCTAAAGGAGAGAGACTACTTCGCGAAAGGCAGTCTAACCACCCTCAGACAGAAAAAACACAACTGAGAAGGAGAACAAAGTCGAGACAATAATCTTATTACTATCGAATTAGAGAGCTATCAAAACACAACATGCTTCGATGGCCGACAGAAAAGCAATGGCCATATAAGGTAGGCCACCTGCCGGTGAGTGGTGAGTGCAGTTCACTTGAGCGATAACTCTGTCTTTAAGCTGTGTAAAGATTGTCGGGATTAGACAGATTAGGATAATTGGGCATATTGTTAACTATCACGGAGAGTATATTAAATAATAATAATTATTTCTTTGAGAACTAAATCTCGAGCTCATCCGCTAGATGTACATTGCTGTTCTAATGCGAGTTGTATATACACTGACGGGTACAGAAGAAAGTATATCACTCAGTTGTATTTATCATATGTACAATTTTCAAAGACAAATATCTCAAGTTTTCGACGTCGTATTCAAAAACTGACTTGTTTGGGAAATTAGTCCAAAACGTTAAATCAATCAAAGAATACCTCTGCGCGATTTAAATTTTTTTTTTATCAAAATTTGAAAATTAAATTTTGAAATACCCACAAATTAATTTTTATAAAACACAACTGTTCATTGACATTACATACTCTGTGTGAAAATCAATAAATGTGCCTCGTCCTGCACACTTTGCAACATTTTGAACAAGGTAGGGGTCATGTTGGTGTAACTTTAATTTATCACCCCTGTCTTCTTTAAATAATGATATTTCATCTAAAAATAAAACAGTCACCAATTAAGCCATTCAAACTACTGCCGAAAGGTATTATTGTATCGTGCCAAAATCAAATGCATCTCATTTCCTTAACATATTGAATTAATCGAAAAAAATGGAGTGTTATACTTTCTTTTGCCCGTCGGTTTATGTATAATGTACCTCGTATAGTGCAGTTTGATTAAATAAACGTTCAGTTCAGTTAGGTCATTATTGCAAATACATCTTATTCGTGATAATCATCCACTACACTACAAAAACTTGTGGACTTTATAATCCGCATCTTCTCCACCACGTTAAATCATATTACATTATGGTAGGTCGTTATGTCGTGGCTATACAATTTCATTTATCGAGATGAATTAAATTCCAAATACTCGTCGATAACACTGTCTAGTTATTGTATAACAATAACTTGCTTTTGATTAAAACTAAACAACTGGGTGTCACATTTGTATTCAATGTTTAACAACGACAATAGGCATGTGGCATTTTTGTGATGACCCTTTTTGCTTTCTGCAATAGTACCAATTCTTTTAATTTCTTAAAATGACAAGTCCATTGTAGGATTCAGATCCTGTTTTTGAAATCCCTTTACAAACGCCGATTGTGTTTCAAGCTTTCTATGCCAGCTGTTCACTTAACATAGTATCTAAATGGAATTTGGATTCTAATACTTTCCATTTTCAGCATTGTCAAGCAATTTTGAACTTATACTTAGACTATTTACATACATACATACATACATATAAACATTTGTATAGCGCCAATATCCAGCTAAGCTGCTCAAAGGCGCTCTGTTTGCCCCCGATCATTGGATGTCACTGTTTAACGACACTCTTTGTCAATCTCAGCTCCATTTGGAGTATGCAACTTTTGCAGCCACTAGGCGCACCAAGTTAAATCACCATGCTCATCCTTACGAGGTACCCATTCATAGCTGGGTGAACTAGGACACATAGTCACAGTATTTTGTCCAAGGATACTGCACGTTGCTGTACCTGCAACTAGGTGTCTGCACGTATTCATGTGGCCACCATTTACCGATAATAGTATAACTATGCGTCCTTTTGAATCAAGTCGTGATGGTTGAGTGGTTAACTGTTCATTCAACATTCAGTGCTGGGCATGTGGGGTCGAAATCGAAATGGACTTGTCTCGAAAAAATACAACACGACATTTTTTTTTTTTACAATTTTAGATGTCTTCATTACGTGTGTACAATGTACATGTACATAACAACAAATTCGATATAAGCTCCTCGTATGTGAGGAATAGGTTCTTCAACGTGTTGAAAAGAGTGAGGGACAGTCTGAATAAAATCGACGGTTTTCCGTGGAATAAAAATAACAAAATAGTGCATCTACCGGGATACGAACTCATATCGGTAGTAGGTACCACGGCAAACCGTCTGAAAACAACCCGTAGACTCGCGTGTTCAAGCGCAATTCAGATAGTCAATCAAAAGACGCCGCACACATGCTTTCGGTGCGAGAAGCTAGGGGCAGATAACTCCAAACAGCTATCCTTTGGTCTGCTCCGAATGCTTTCAAAACAGTGACCGTTTAAAACTACGTTGTGATTGGTCAGCTATTTGACTGGGCTTTGGCTGTGCTAAACTGGTTCGGAACATGCGCCTATACGGGGTGTTCTCAGACTGTGTGGAGAGGAATCTACAGAACCTGTTCGTATCCTGGTGGATGCATAATTTTGCAAATTTTATTCCTCGGAACAAGGTCGATTTTAA
Source organism: Gibbula magus (assembly GCA_936450465.1). Taxonomy (NCBI): domain Eukaryota; kingdom Metazoa; phylum Mollusca; class Gastropoda; order Trochida; family Trochidae; genus Gibbula; species Gibbula magus. The sequence goes on along the minus strand of OW388292.1, from coordinate 58,884,725 downwards.
TCAGACTGGAGTGATGGAGGATGCGTATTCAGAGGGTATACAGCTGTGTGTCTGGTGTGAGTAGATCAACGTCCCAATATGCTGACCGTTGTCCCTAGACCCGTGTCAGCATCGTCTCTCTGACTGATCTTCTTAGAGCGACGTAGTTTCTGTAACTTCTGATATCTGCGTTTCTTGGAGTGCATGCATGTCTGCAAAGTAGAGGAAACTGAATTGAATTGATGTCATCTTAGCGATCCTCATCTTCAGTAACTTCTCCCGCTAATCATAATTCGCGTCGGGTTCAATAACTGGCTAATTCAAGCTTTGCTGCGTTTCGCTAACTTGTTACGTGCTAGCGTAGCTACGCACAACAGTGGCGGATCCAGGATCTATGAAGTTTAGATGCACCGCACTTTAACAACTATATATAACAAATAAGTTCAATAAAAGGGTGTATTTTCAGCATCTAAAATAGGTTACTGAATTTCCAGTTTGCTACATACCTAATACCCTGATGAGCAAGCGGTAGTACTTACGTCTCTACAAAAGTTAATTTCCTCCGAAAAGCAGACATGGAATTGACATTGGAAGTTTATTTTGTCGTATCCTTGGAAAGTGAAAGCTTCAAACAGCTCACTCTGCCACTTGGTGAGGATTGTGGAGTTGAAGACGACCTGGGAATCCTCGGGGGTACATCTGCAGGTGAAGAGGGTATTTTGTATCTTCATATTGTATTCAAAGTGTATATTGATATTATATGAGTTTCTGTGTCATAATATTTCCCGACACGAGTGCCTATATGTTGATAATTCATGAGTTCGTTGTATCCAGGTTCTACTTTAAAGGGGCAGCAGCACGGTATTTCGCTGAAATAAGTTGATGAAATGTATTTAAAAATAATTTCAGCAATAGTAAAACACCCTTTTCTCTTCACAAAACCAAGTTAAATGAGTGTATATGGTTCTGTAAAGCCATGGGAATCGTTTTTACGCATTCGAAATAATAAAATGTGTTCACAATAAAATGGCCGCCATGCAAGTTATGCTTTATACGCAACAAGTAAATATAAATGACATAAACTGTCATTATCAATGGGAAATTTGAAAGAATAGAGATTGCCAAAAAACGTCCTACTGCCCCTTTAAATAATTTTAACTTAACACTTTCTCAAGTATAACGAATATTTAATTATTGTGAAAAAGAGCAAATTAATTAGTCAGCACAGGTCATCGTATACCAAGAAGTGGTACAAGTGGCTTCAGATGTTGCCCTTAGTCAAAATTTCGTCAAAAACTGAAAAGTCTAAATAAGTCTTACTACAAATTTACACCAAGGAACAACGGTTGATATGACAGATTCCATGAAACTAACATCTATCTTTGGGGACACTCACAGAGTCACTGTTTAAGTCATGATACCTATAAAATCCGGAAAAAATAACATGCAAATACCGCTCTTACCCACAATAGGCGCAAATATCGATCATGATTGACATGTGTATAAAGTGTAGTAACACTGAAATGTTCTCGACAAAACGGCTTCATCACAGAGTAATTTTAAACATTTTACGAATGCTTCATTTACATTAAAAGTTATAGAACTAAGAAAATATGCACGAACAATGTGGGTACATGGCAGAAAGGCAAATCTGCTCATCAAAGTGTTAACATGTGCCATACTTCGTAATTTTTAAAACTCTCAGTATTTTTCAAACTCTCAGTGGCAATGTTATAATGGGTAAAAACTGTAATGGACACGTTTCAGACTATATCGTAGAGCGTAAACTGACCCATTTTCATCTTTAAAGACGACTCTATGGACGCCGTCCAACGTTGATACTGAACAGTTGTAAGGGGATATGACAGTTACTCCAAAATCTGAAAGTCAAAAACTTATAATTATATATAAGAAAAATGTCACTAAAATATGTGTATCAGGTGGAAAATACATATACATGTATGGTGTACAATGCCCGAAATATAATTTTTATTGACAGGTGCTGACATAACACTCCATTTCAGACTACATGAACATATTTAAAGACTTGATTCTCTTTATTTATTTTCACAAATATGTATGGCGGGTGTATGTTAGTTTTTTATTTTATATGTATGGTGGTATTTTGAAATAACTTTTTGTTAATAAATCGTTCATGCTCTTTTTTAAATGATACAGGTTTCATTTTCCTGAGCGTAACAAATAATGTAGCATGCCTCATTCAGTACATGTTCCCACAGAGGTTACTTATGTCAATATCTTTTAGATTAATAAATCTATTTGAAAATGGACGGATTTTAAGGTCACATTTACCAATGATATACATTCTTAATGCTATTTTCGGAAACAGAAACGTTGGATAAAGGTTTTCTCAATTCATGTCGATGCATCATATTTGAATTTGTGAAAACAGTGAAAGTAGTGAAAACATTCATTTTCATATTTCAAATTAATATCAGACAAATACAAAAGAAAATACTCCTATTAGAAATGTCCTTTACAGTCAAAAGGTTGATGTAGTGAATGTAGGACGTGATAACAGTAGTGTGATAATTTGTAATACTACTCTAGCCTTTAGGGGATTTTACTTTAACGGAGAAATATTGGCCATTTGGACCAGAACTTACGTGGGAAGACATGACTTGAGTGAAACATTGGACATAGACAATTTTGTAGCCTCAGAAAACATTGGACATAGAAAATGTCACTCGTTTCTTTTGAGATGGAGTGTAGGGGTGAGATTTTTTACCATTACACGTATTTAAGAGGGTTTGTGCTTTATTTATATACATAATTGTATAAAAAAAAATTTGTTTAACTCCAAAAATTCGTAAAAATAATTAAAAAGTCGTGTCATCGGATCATTTTTGTCAGCATGTAAAGACCAGAAACATTTTTTAGGGCCTAAAAGTCATGTTCAAATAACCTTTAGTTTATTGTAATTTGTCAGTAGTTTTGTAATTTATTAATATCTATATTATTATCACCATCTCCATTGTTGAGTTTGAGCTGTAGTTTGACCTGTTGGCCCAGTTTGACAGTGGTCAGCGGTTGGTCACTGAATGGGTCAATCACGTCCAGACTGACCGATACTTTGGTCTCCGTCAGAGTAGTGGTAATGTTGGAGGATCTGCAATTGAATGTTTATTTATTATGAATAAGAAAACCCCACATTGTACTAGTATAGCAAGTAGTGGATATCATATGAGTGGCCATGTCACACCATGTTTTCTACACGAGTGCTTCATATGTTGTGTTATCGAAGCGAGAGCGAGGCAACTATTAGAAACGTGTATAGCAACGTAGTATTATATTGGCACATCTATAAATTCATAGAATAAACGTGACGTCATTTTTCATTACGTCACCTCACCATGACAGCGATATTTTGCCCAAATGGTATAGTATCACATTTTATACCCCCTATGGTATCCTTTGTAGGTAATAAATCAATTTATTACCCATATGGTTGAAAATAACCGAGTTAATATTATTGATATGAGCACATGTGCACATATTACGTTTGCTTAGCAACCATTGTTTCACCGCGACTCCCCATCTGTGACGTCATAAAACGATTGTTCCTGACGTCACTGTAGCTTGCCCTCGCAAGAGAAGTGGGTCGTTTCCTGACTAATTTTACGCGAATCAAATGGAATACAATGGGTAATAAAGAAATTATTACACTCGAAAGTGTGTCATATGGCTTTTACGAAACTCGTGCAAATTTATGTATAACCCTCGCTCTCGCTCGGGCAATACAAAAATTCACACTCGTTTCGTAAAAGTTATATGACACACTTCCTCGGGTAATAATCTATATTTACAATACTATTATTTACTATTTGAATTGTAGTGCAAAAGTGGCATAACGGCTTTTGCAACGTTGAACTATATATCATATTGCTTGTCCGTTATTTTCCGCTTTTGAACATATGGTGCATGTCGCCTCCATCAGGAATAGCGTATCAAACAATAGTTTGTGTTTTCAGCGTAATACCATTCAACTTTCATCTTCTGACAGAGAGAAGCATAACTTTGAACTTTGCACTCTCTCATGAAGATATTGACCTTACCCGGTCACTCACTGATAGTGAAAACACCTGAAAACACAAACTGTTCGTGTTTGAAAAGAGGGTTATGATTATTGTTACATATGTAAAACAAACTCACTTTTCACTGTTTGAAGTCACTAGTCTTGTCAAAGTGTCTGCCTTTTGAAAGTCGCACTCGACTTCAAACAAAATGTCGTAAGCTGATGACGTCATAGGGAACTCCTGGAATTTGATTTTCCACGACACGAGATCATCAGAAATCTGTGAAAGTAAAGGTAAAATAGTTCATGTATATGTACATGTATATTAGTTGGTGTTTTAAGAGCCCCTGGGGTTTACTTTATATATGCATTAACATTGAGGTCAGGTGGGTCGTGATGGATTGGGATGGTATAAAATGATGGATATAAAGGTGCATCCATTGTGTTGGTGGAGGTCGCATATACACAACTTTATAAATGGTGTTACTTTATCGAGAAATACTGACTGTTGTCGAAAATTACCATTTAGATGACAGTAGACTCAGTATAGTGACGATATCAAGGTAAAAGAAGTGATTTCTGATCGAAAACCGGACAATGCGCCTCGATTTACGCATGTCTAACGCAACTTTAGAAACCTATTTACAAAAAAATGACAAATTTGGGTTTTATAATTTTTTAAGGTTCGATAGGTTCTATAACTAAAGACATGTAATTGGAACATGTTGTTTCGCTATCTGTACGTGTTGATAATCTTGCTCGAATTTCATTGAGAACTGGTCAATATGACATATTTGGAGATTGGTGATATGCAAGTTAAGTGAAATAATTTCAAATGAAATTAGCACATATGGTATTTGGCACGTATAAAAAGCAAATTAAATATTATGAAACACAACAGAAGCATCCTTAACCTGAACCTGTTACAAAGCGGATCAGCAGCATGAAATGTACATTTTGTAGGTGACGGTATAGTTCATACTTGGTTCTCCCCACAGGACGGTTGGAAGACTCCGTTTTTCTGAGTGACTTTCAGGGTTGCCATGCCACCGATTTCAAAATGATTAAAGTGAGTTGTGTTGCATCCTGGTGATTCAGTACCATCCTTGTTGTAAGCTGTCACAGTTCTGTATCTGGTTCCTCTCTGGTTCACACGCAGCATCAACGTGTTCTGCTTCCTGATCTTGAAGCAGTAGAATTTGGCTGTAAACAGTTACACACGTTTTCTATCAAATATAAAGTGTTGACACTCTATTATGTATATTGTATTGTAGCAAGTGCCAAAACGGCACCTCAACCAAGACCGAAAAACGGGATCAAGACAGGTAACCTGGGTCAATATCAGACAGACCCACATGAAGTTTGCACCAATGATTACACCATGCCTTGGGATACTAATGTAAAGAAATCACAATGATGTCATAAGTTGGATGACGTCATAATATTATAACGTCACAACATGGTATAATGGTAGAACAAACTTTCATTTTTTCTTAATATTTGGTCTCGGCTAATGATAGACTATTATTCTCGCGTTTTTTCAAAATCGTAGAAATAGAGAACCAATAAAAACACAAACCTTCAGGTCGTAGCTTCTCTGAAACGTAAACGTAAACGAGAGTTAATTTAGTACACAGGGATTCATTGTTAAGTTATGCGTTAATAATACTAACGTTAAGGAGAGTTATGAGGTGAATTGCGACTAAATTGAAAGGTATATCGAGGCGGGGAATCTACGAAGTGTATACTACAATTAAGTTAATATGCCTTACCTTGACTACAGGATTCACCTGTCCAGCCCAGCTGACAACCGCCGGTACACATTCCCGTTGTGGAGTTACACAGTGGACCCCTGCAGTGACATTCCTCTGTACAGTTGGTACCAAACCGACCAGAGATACATTCTAAACAGGAACAGAAACAGGGAACAATAATTCAACCAGAATGTACGTGTGGTAAAAATTTAGCAGATGGTAAATTGCAGGATTAATTAATTCTTACATATAGCATTCCTTTTTTGGGTAGGTACTTTACTAGATATGCTTTCTAAAAGAAACAGAGCATGCTAAAACCTTTGACCTATATTTGGTTTCAAAGGGTTATCAAATCTAGTCTGTACACAACATTTAAGCTTTGTAGAGCGTTTCATTCGGGAGAATCTGAACATGAAAATAGGTTTTAAGGCCATGGTGCCTTTACCCACATCTGGGATCATAGGGTCACCATATCTACAATTCAGAATTCCCATTTGCTAAGGAGTCTGTACACATAAACTATAAAAATATAAGTTCAGCTTTCTAGAGCTGTTCATTCTGGAGAAGATGATTTTTAGACTATGACCCCTATGACCCAAATTTGGGGTTAAAGGGCGACCGAATCTACAAATTAGAATCCAATCTAGTAAAGGAGTCTGCACACAAATCTGCAGCTTCTGGAGAAGTCGAGAACAAGCGAAAAGTTTACGGATAGACGGCCAGACGCCGGATGCTATCCCATAAGACCAGCAGGCTTTACAGGCCTGATGCAAATCTTGATTGATCATGTTGCTGAATACGATTTACGATCAGTGTGTAGGCTTGTTGTTGACGAACCTGGGTTCTGTTGACAGATGAACAAACGGGCATTTCGGCTACACTTATCTGAAACCCAATTTGTATTGGAGGAATGCCACAGCAGGCAAAGTTTCTTTGCTTCAGCACTTATGCCTGGGCTGTATGTGATTTCCTGTGGAAGAGAGACATTGCGTAAACAAACAACAGCACGTTATGATTGACACAGTTTAATGATAAATTAATATAATCATCATCATCATCATGCAGACAACTCAAATGGTCATGTTGATGACTCTTCCTCTCTTTCAATCACTTTAACGAAGATGATGAAAAAACCGTCAAAAGTAACTGACATTTACTATTTTGAATTAAATATGATTTTGTCAAAGGACACTTTACCTTTTTAACACCATTTTCCACAAAAGACCACTGGGAATTCCGGTTGTCCTTTGTTATGCCAAGCCAAAAATATTCTCCCGAAGTTGAAACTGAAAAATAATGCACCTGAGGCTATTTCAGTGCACTTGTTCGAACGCTTTGTTTAGATCTACCCAAAGCGTTTAGATCTACCCGGTGACATTTCCAACTAGAATTGGTTGCTTGGAACCCATGACATTCTACCAATCACACTACAACCAATGCTCGTGTACAACCACTCTTCATTAACAATAACTTCTCAGTCATGTGATTTAATTGTTATCATCATGCGTATTATCTACATGTGTTTCTTACGCCAAGTTTGTTTCACATCGCTCAAGACGACAAATAACAAAGTTCCTACTTATCCGTGTTGGTGATGCCAAGAATTTAGCTTCTTTTGGACCTTCTTTAAAGGTTAAATGAGATCGAAGATCGTCATACTATATGTAAACGGGCATGAAATACACATGTTGCTTTAAAACAAGTATATGAAATAGATAGATTGAAGAACTCATTTACCTTTCTTTATGCTATAAAATTGCCATGTACATGTTTTATATGGATTAGTACCGTACACAATGTCTGACCAGTAAGTTCTTGAGTTTATATAATACAATACAATATTTTAATACTTTACTAATGATATTTCTCTCGATTCCTAAGTTGGATAAAATACTCAGAATAAGTATTAACAGAAATATAAAACATTAATCTATAGGCATACATACCGACTTGTGTGGCTCAGGTAGATTTTTACACAAGGCCTATACGTTCTTAAAGCTCCCTTAACCCCTAAGCAATACTTTATCACCTAACCTTAGTGAGGTTCATTTAGCTAGGTTCCTTGTATTCGTGCTTTACTGCAAGTGAATCAATTTTACCATTTACAACACCTAATCGTTATTTGCACCGACTACTTGTGATTTTGCACCTGCTTTTTGGTCCGCTAGAGGCAGTGATCAACATACACAAAATTAATCAAATGAGACTTTTCTGCCTTCTTTTTTTCGAATATTTATATAAATTTGTGAGCAAGGTATTACCCGAGAAGAGTTGATTTTCTTCCTCGTTTTTGATGACTCGAAGTCTTGACCCCCATGATTCGCACTGTGCTCTTGCTTGATAGAAAGTCATCGGATTGGTGCCCCATCGATAGCACGATGCTAGCTTCAGCAGCCAACCCTCTGGGCATTTTATTCCATCTAAACAGTATGAAAATGGATTCTTCTTGACATCAATAGATACGATTTGGTGAGATATTATAGAAATAGGAAGCAAAAATGTGTATCACTACAAATGTGTTCATGTGGTTGAAGTAATACGTTAATTATTGAAATACCTATCTGTTTATTAGACTAATGCCTTGGCTCCTCAGGCGTGGTGCTTATCCAACCTTAACATAGACGAAACTTCAAAAGAAGTGCCAGGGAAGGTAAATTCCCCCGCGGTCTCGTGCGATCACTTGCAAAGTTGCCAAGCCGTACAGACCCTGCGTGTATTGGTCTTTCGTATTGGTATTGGTATTTCGCTGCTTTTCCTAACCCTAGTGTCATACTGATTACAGTAGAGGTACTTTCTGTCTATTCCTATTTTGTAATCTCTGCAGTTTACCCTCGGTTCAACAGTTGGTTGGCTGGGGCGACATTTTCTAGGCTTGGCCTACTTTCTCAAGCCGCACGTAGATGGCCTTGTTGCGTTTGCGTCCAATGGCAGACAAGGCAAGCACATTATAAATTATATTGATTGTTTCTTTACCTAGGTAATCTTTTAGATAGTTTGTATCTCACAGGTCACAGCGCGAAGGTTTATTTTGGGCCTGCATCCAGGGTTAATAAGTGGAGCGGACCATATAGGTTTTACCCTGATACAGGATGTCGATTGAACCACAGGGGCTTGTTTTATTGAAAAACTAGCGATCAGAAAGCAAATACGTCGACGATCCAGCTCTTATACTATACAAGGGTAAAGGGATGTAACGAGGTCAACATCTCATGTCCGATTGAAATTATATTTCAGAATGTTGTATTCATATTATCATCCAATATTATAGACCACGTCAAAGCCAATAGATTTTTCTTTAAAATAAGCCATATATGTTTATAAACATAAAAAATCAAACAGGTAATAACAAACGTATGATTTTTCAAAGAACGATAGGACAGAGGGACGGAAGGAATGACCGTGATACACAGACACACTACTAATAAGAATTAATTTACAACATTTTGATAGAGAGAACAGCAAATTTAGCAATTTCTTTAAATTTCGGTATTTTGTATTCTTGTTCTTTAAAAAAAAAAAGGTCTGATGAAACAACTTTGCAGGCGAATAAGAACTGTGAATGTAATTGTTGCTCTTGCTAATGGTAAGATTTTATAAAGTCTGAAAGTGATAATAAGTTAATTATTGATACTTAGACAAACATATACAATTTTAAAACTCGGTTTCCAAATAATGGCAGCTTGTGATGTAATGGTGTAGTGTTGCATTGAAATTAAATAACAACCGCAAAATTATGTAAACATTTTTTACACGCGCAACAGAGGTCTCATCAGATCACAAAATGTCACCTTTCAAATGTCATACATGTTATACATGCATATCAAATTACTGACGGTTGAAGGGCAGGTATGAACATGGTTAACAAACTGAGATCAGGGATCAAACGCATATCAAAATACACGGAAAAAGAAACTAGTGACGCACAATGTAGTTTTAACAATGCATGGTTATCCGATACTGACACAACCTGTTTAAATGAGCCGATGAAAACATTGTACAGTATGTCAACCAAACCTCATCGATCATATTCTAGAGACTGTACATTAAAGGGACAGAAGAACGTTTTTTCGTTCAAATAAGTTGATGAAATGTATTTGAAAAATAATTTAACCGATAGTAAAACATCCTTCTCTTTTCGGAAAATAAAGTTTAAAATGAGTGTACATGCATGTTTCGGTAAAGCCATGGGAATCGTTTTTGTAATACAAAATAATAAATTGTGTTCACAATAAAATGGCCGCCATGCAATTTTTGCTTTATACGCAACATTGTTTTTACCACTTCAGATAATTGGTTTGTGTAATAAGATATTTTACCCTCTAAAATTAATTTAAATGACATAAACTATCATTATAAATGGGTAATTTGAAAAATAAATTTTGCAAAAAATGTGCTACTGCCCCTTTAAGTAATATTAATTTCCAATTTATATAAGCCAATTCATGTTGATGAATAATATTGCCATATACCATGTTATATGTATAAACATGCAGTCGGGCTTGCGGACTGTTTCAAAAATAAGATATTGCCGACGTAAGTAGGTCGCTGATATGTATGACATTTTTTTCGGAAACATGATAAGATATCAGATAATATTTAAAAAAATGAAGCTTGGCTTTTGGACACTTCCATTCTCTTCCGAAAGAGGTTTCTTGTTTCAGGTTTTCGAGTCTAACCCAGGTTTTACCAGGGCTGGATTTCGCGGCTCCAGCAAAATTCCCTAGCGGGGAGAGCGGAAACTCATACTGTACATTGTAACACCTGCTTCTAAACTAATGAAAACTCATTTTTCAGCGGCCTGTCGACTGAGTGACTTTAAAGATCTTAGCATTTGACTCTAAAGGGTCTTGCTAATTAGCATATGTCTGATGTAACTAACACAAAGGAACTATTTTCGGTATTTGTTTCTGATTTGGTCTTCTTTATTCATCAATATGTTTATGATCAATTGTTTTGATAAAATCAAAGAGCATATTTCGAGGGATACACATTAAACGAGAAATCGATTACCTTAGCAGTTTTATTTATTTTCAAAATATTTTTTTATTTCAGCATTATGACGTGTCATTGGCAAATGTCACTTTTAAAACTAGATTCAAATGCAACCAATCAGATGCTCCTTTTCTGCCAGCGAATTCAGGCCTAATAAAATAGAGGTTAGGATAGGAAATCTGAAGGGTGTAACCTCTGTGGGAAGAGAATGGAACACATCATGTACTATTTCAGTCGTATTTATTCGTGAATATTGATTTATTTTGCAATTTTGTTTTATTCAACAATCACCAAACATTTGCTAAATAAGACCCCTTTTCTGAATGCTCAAACAATGTACTGGTATATCCTACTTTCGAGACAGCCAAAATGTTTTGTGATAACACCAATATTTTCTAACATTGCCATTGGTAACTTTGTCAACTGAGTGGATTGTATTGCAGTTTATCCACGGTTTGCACGTGCAGGCCGCAACTTAGCCCTGGAGCCACTGGAGGCACGTAATATTGATACCCACTGTGAAGATTTATCACACGGTCTTTTACAATGAGCATAACTCATTTCGCATTTATTTGTGCAATATCACCTCACGTCCATAACTAATTTCCTTTCCACGAGATGCACGTGTGATTTAAAGGTTTTAAAATGCAAAACGTGCGCGTTTGCATGGTCTGCATGTGCAGTCTACCCTGTTTTATCTCACCCAAGGAAGAGGGTTACCACATTGATTGCTTTGCAAACTTGAAACAATAACGAAAGTATTACATTCACAAGCGGGTACTACTACTCTTACAAACTCGTGCAAACTAATGTATCTCATCGCTCTCACTCGAGCAATATGGAAGTCCACACTCGTTTCGTAAAAGTTGTTACACACTTGGTTGTGTAATATAATCTCTGTATCTTCTAAGAGTGAGTAATGATAATGGAAACTGTTAAACAAAAACTATATGACTACAATAGTGTCACTTTAACAGTAAGATATAAGATGTTTAGAACAGCAACTATATAAAAGTGAACCAATAAATGAGACAAAGAGAACCAAAGGCAATTTTGATGATCTTAATGATTATTTAAGTTCTAACCTGAAGATATGGCTGCGTCAATGGGTCCACTGAAAGTTGTTAAAATCAGAATAATCTTCAAAAGAGTAGCCATTTCACTGTCTAGACTCCTCAACAATCTGTTCTGAATGAGGGACTCGCCAAGGTTGCTATTCAGGGCGTCAATCATTAGTCACCGAGGAGGGTCGTGAAGGTGTTGAACGTTTTCGACCTAATGACATGGATTTTTGGCATGGAAACGAATACGCTTAAAATGAGGTCTATACTTTTATGTTACCGATGCCTAATGACATTTCATGTGCATTCTTCAGGTCGTTATCTTGGTGAGCATTCACTGCAAAGACGCTAGTATCAGAGTATCGCCCTGAATTGTGTTTTCCACAATAAATGCCCAAGTCTCTATTTTAGAATTGTTGTTTGGATAACTGCTTGTCTCCTCTGACGTGTGGTTTGAGATTAGCTTATGGTTTTGAAGTGTGAACTCTGCATGTATTGTCACTCAATTCTCGATCCAGACATAGCCATGTGACTTTGTTTATCAACAACAGTGAATGATGGACAGTTCGACAAAAAAATATCAACGTACATGTTAATTTTATCATATGAGGACGCACTATGGCACAATTAGTATAAAATACATAGTTTCAGCTGATATATCTAACAAATCATATTATTAATATACTGGCTATTCCTAAAATGTGACACCAAACTTTCAACATACATTTATTTCCAATATGACAGAAGTAATCGTGTATGACTATTCTTAGTCGTGAGTAATGAAACCTATATTTATTGACGGAGAAGGAGAAGGCACATTTTTACTCTTAAACGTTGTGCCTTTCACTTAACTAAATCATTGCGAAACATTTCGGTACTTATATTTCTAGTGTCGGGAGCATATGATGCGGTTCTCTTGGCGTTCAATTTGTCTAATGGATCTAAACATGCCCAGGTGAGCAGTCAAACTAAAATATCGCCGACGATTTTACAAATTTGCACTTAAAACAAATTGGAATATGCTATCAACAGCATTCTATTGTAGTGAGTGCATTCTATTGTAGTGAGTGCATTCTATTGTAGTGAGTGCATTCTATTGTAGTGAGCGCATTCTATTGTAGTGAGCGCATTCTATTGTAGTGAGCGCATTCTATTGTAGTGAGTGCTGCGCCACTCGTGAACATATCCCTTTCTCACTCCACTCGATGAGATAGAAATGATATTCGGCAAAAACAATGAAATAGTCTCTATATATTCGCAAGATCTGATTATGTTTACTTTAGATCTAAGTCCGTTTGTAGTTCTTTATACGTCCATATTAAACAGAACGTCAATGTTGCAATAATGGAAACACATTTTACTCTTTAGAATTGTAATCCTCTAAAAGAAAATCATGAAGTTATGAAATCGTAATGCGGCTGTGTGTATAAAAAATGGTTCCACTTTCAATGGAGAACAAGGATACTGCATGTATGACTATGCATACTATGATTATGAAGTGAACTAGCTGATCCCGACAACAATAATGTTTTTTGATTGTCCAGCATTTAACTCAAGGATCAGTGTCTGTCAGGAGCAACATTTCTTTTATTACTTCAAGATGTTAACTGTGGCTCCCGGTTTGAAGAGTTCTACATCTTCCCAAATATATTTCCTGGGACGACGTCGACGACGTAATTTCCGGTTTCTTCGTTTCGTAGAGTAGGCACACGTCTGAAATAATATTGAAAGTATTACTGGTATCAGTAAGTTTAATCAAAACCACATAACTGTTATTTGGGATTTCAACGAAATTCCAAATGTTGGACAAATCAAATGCGTTCTTAAAAGCAACATCTGCTATGTGTCGAAGCTCCTTTAGCACTGTACTGATAATCAGAAATGATATGTTTATACATTAGGAGATTCCATCCTGGTACATCTGTCTGTTTCGCTTCGCGTCATCTAGTTTTATATTGATATGCGAAGCAAGTAACAAAACAGTTCACATAACCAAGAGAAGAAGGATAGGATTTATGTTTTTGCTTTTGTCCAATAGCCATGTTGTGTTGCGTTGTAAAAACAGAAGGCTGGGTCCGTGGGATAAAAGTCAGCAAATCAGATATGTAAAAGTACTCAGCAAAAACGACCTAGCCAAAGGAAAAAAAGAGGTCTCAACAACGTTGGCACAACTAAAGGCTGACTGATCAAATGACCAAAACTATTGCGTAATAAAAAATAAATATAGTGGAGAGTGATATGACACATAAAGTTTAAGTGCTATAGTATAATGGTACAATGCATTTCGCATCTGCTCACGAAAGTAGCGATACATTGTTGTATATGTGCTTATAAATGTATATTAAAATAACACGTTTGTATTAAATATGGGTCTAATGCCTTCGTATAGGATATAAACACCTCAAGTACTTACGTCTCGGCAAAACTTGTAGTGTTCAGAAAAACAGACATGAAATTGACATTGGAAGTTTATTTTGTCGTATCCTTGGAAAGTGAAAGCTTCAAACAGCTCACTCTGCCACTTGGTGAGAATTGTGGAGTTGAAGACGACCTGGGAATCCTCGGGGGTACATCTGCAGGTGAAGAGGGTATTCTTTAACATTCAAATGAATCCGTAATCCGTAGTCAACATATATTGAAACATGTAAATGGTAACATTAAAAGGGGCAGTAGCACGTTTTTTACAAATTTATAATGATAGTTTATGTCATTTACATTTACTTTAGAGGGTTAAACATCTTATTACACAAACCAATTTTCCGTAGTTGTAAAAACGGTCTTGCGTATAAAGCTAAAAATGCATGGCGGCCATTTTATTGTGAACACATTTTATTATTTCGAATGACAAAAACGATTATCATCGCTTTACGGAATCATGTACACTCATATTTCAAATTGATTTCCTAAGAGGGAAGGGTGTTTTACTGTTGTTGGTGACATTATTTTTCAAATCCATTTCACCGAAAAAACGTGCTACTGCCCCTTTAAAAGAAAATGGAATAAAGTAATCATTCAATGGTGACGTCAAGTTAAGAGCTAAAATATCCTTCTCTCCCGGTAGCACCGGTCAGCGTTGTAAAAGTAGGTGCACAGATGTCAACACGACCTACCCATTATCATCTATGAAGACGACACTGTGAGCGTCATCCAGTGTTGATACTGAGCAGCTGTAGGGGGCAATAGCAGTTACTCCGTAATCTGAAATCAATATTTCAATGATCCAGTCATAAATGAAAACATGTTCACGTTGTTATTTTGAGACAAACTAGTCTCAAAAGTAAAATTTCATCGAAAGGGCAAATCGTTTATATGGGTAACCATTGAAACATGGATTTAAGTTCATCTGCTATAGAGGTAACATCATTAGTACATGTAGTTTTAGATTTGTTACAACACAGGGTACAATTTCACTCAACAATATTTACACCAATATCAGTCATAAGCCGAAAGGTATCATGGGCTAACATTGAACTTCAGGCTCATATAGTAAATAGATTTGAATCGGAAATTTATAAAACATATCTCCTCTGGGACCCACTGACATTTTATTATTGCAACATCATAATGTGTTGTGACAATTTATTCTGAGGGCCATTCTCTAAACCCCAACGAATAATCACATTTAGTTTTTAAAAATTCTGTAAAATGCTCTCTTTAACCATAAAAAATAAAATAATAATAATCACATTAAACATATTTTTTGTTTATGGATTTGGATTTTTAAATCATATATTCGATCAGAAATTGCAATGTTATAATTGCCATTTCCATTGTTGAGTTTGAGCTGCAGTTTGACCTGTTGACCAAGTTTGACAGTGGTCAGTGGTTGATCACGGAAAGGGTCAATCACATCAAGACTGACCGACACTTTGGTCTCTGAGAGGGTCGTAGTCTCGTTGGAGGACCTGGAAATTGAGGAATACGAAAGAAAAGAAATATTCCCACATGTCAACGGATTTTCTAGACAGTAAAACATGACGAGACTACAACCGGATCTAGTAAAGATAATTTTAAATCTAGGATTTTCCTACTCCCATTTGACGTCATTCTCTTCTCACAGTTAACTCAAGTCGTTTCTTCCCTAGTAACCTATTTACCAGTTGGCAGTACTTCTACTTCTAGCAGATTGCCCTAGGATTGTGATCTTGTAACACAATAACCTCTTTATCTCGTTCCTAAACACATTTCGAACAGTTTTCTGTCTTTCCAAACTGATGAAGGAACTCAAGTGGTTACGAGACAAAAAAAAGTGGAAATGGTGTAGAAAATTCTATGATAGATAACCTTTCAACAGAGAGTGAAATTACAGATATACATATACATGACCATACTTTTCACTGTTTGAAGTCACTAGTCTTGTCAAAGTGTCAGCTTTCTTAAAGTCACATGTGACTTCGAACAAGACGTCATACACTGATGACGTCAAAGGGAACTCCTTAAGGATGAACTTCCACGTCACGAGGTCATCGGACACCTTAAAAACAATACCCTTGAATGAGTTTCTATTAAAGTGTGATACATTCCACCTTTATTTCACCGCAATTTACAACTGTAACAAGTATTACGAGTTTTCTATCCCCGTACATACATCGTAACTATGATAGACATGAGGACAAAACATGGTAATTGTGTAATGCTTGTTCAGCATGTTCAGAAGATTGTTCACACCTTTTCTTCTCCACACGCTGGTGTGAAATCTTTGTTTTTCTTCTGAGTGACTTTCAGGGTTGCCATGCCACCGATTTCAAAATGATTAAAGTGAGTTTTGTTGCAACCTGGTGATTCAGTACCATCCTTGTTGTAAGCTGTCACAGTTCTGTATCTGGTTCCTCTCTGGTTCACACGCAACACCAACGTGTTCTGCTTCCTGATCTTGAAGCAGTAGAATTTGGCTGTAAATATGAATAAGATAAGGTGTATGAACGATTTACTTGGCTGATTTTACATGTTAGTTCAACACGGACTTAAGTTATTATATTTAACTGTACATAATTTAACTGCAACAAAATATGGTTGTCCCTACGCACATGATAACACTGTGTTGGTAACGTTGTATCGGTTTGTGAATTGTATATCCTCTTAACAGGATTGATTTAATCAGACTTATTCAAAATGCAATACACAAGCGGGAGTATATTCTAAAATTACCTCTCTACAAAAACCAAAAGCCATACTAACCTTTTAGATTTTAAAAATAAATTTTTGCTTTTTCTTTTGATTGTATTGGGCAACTTGTGTTACCTCCTCATTAAACTATCAATATAAAGTTATCGAAATATAAAAGACAGAAAACTGTCGGGAGATGTTAAATTACAAATCAGATTCAACACTGTTTAACTCACCCTCGGCTCTGTGTTTTGCTGGAACAGTAAATATATTTTATTTTAATTGGAAATATTTTTTTTTTTAAAAACAGGGAAACTGATGTAAGAATAACACATTTTGAGGTTGTATTCAATGCATTGACGTGTTTTTTTGGTTTTTGCTTGTGTTAGATGTTAGCTAGGACCTTGTATCTTTAAACCAATTTGTTATTCAAGTTAGATTTTCGTACAATATTTCGAGATCAATCAAAATGTTCAGTAACGTTATACATGCTCACCGTGAATGGTAAACACATATGTACTGGTGTAGTAACTTTAATATTGCTGTTGAATGTGGCAGGTATATTCATATTGAATATAAAGGAAGAATATGTCCTTTCTGTAATCTTACATGTCAAGTTTATATAGAAAATTAGTTTGATTTGAATATTATTTATCTATAAAATTATGATAAACTTAGAGCTAAATATCTACAAAAGTTGCTATCCATGTATATGCCTGTATTATGGGCCTAAGGCCTCACTACTGAATAAAATCTACATGTCTGTCTGTCTGTATATACTTGTGATCAAGTGATGAGCGAAGTCTTAAGGTCAATCAATGAATAGGAGAACAAGAAAAGACGCATTTTTAAAAGCCCTCCTTCACGACATTATTCAAAGTGTTCCAACATGTTCAATCAATTCAATGTACTGTCTATTCACACTTCAAAACACATTACTGTTTGAATTTCAAATTAAAATGACTAGTGGCACATTTACCAATATAATCGTTTTATATGCCTAATTGTAGTTATTCTGTGTATTAGTGTATTACCTTCACTACACGTTGGCCCTGTCCACCCCAGCTGACAACCACTGGTACACATTCCCGTTGTGAAGTTACACAGTGGACCCCTGCAGTGACATTCCTCTGTACAGTTGATGCCAAACCGACCAGAGATACATTCTAAACACGAACAGAAATAATAACCATTTATGCAACCACGAAATGTGTAATGTTATGAAAGATTAGCTTAGCCTAGCTCATTGTAAGGTCAATAAAAATACATCAAATGCAATGACAATGGAAATTTTTTGTCAAGGGAAAAATCCTTTGTCATATTATAATTTACATACCATAATGGCACATTGTACATTCAACTTTTTTTCTTGTAGGATACAGTGTAGTATACATTCGGATATTAGTGTAGGACCTTCACTACACGTTGGTCCTGTCCATCCCAGCTGACAGCCACTGGTACACATTCCCGTCTTTGAGTTACAGGCTAGGCCCTTGCAGTGACATTCCTCTGTACAGTTGATGCCAAACCGACCAGAGATGCATTCTAAACATGAACAGAAATAATGAACACTAACACATCAAGTTAGATATTAGTGATTAAAGATTAGAGTATAAAATAGTTTCGATATGAAATGGGAAATGATCGTTATAATCATGTTCCCTACAACGTCATCATGGTGGTGTTAAATTCGGTTCATCTGTTGTGTCTTGGTCATAGTTTAATACACAATGGTACCTGATGACATATTTTATCAAATAGTTTATTGGACGAGGAAATTTGAACCCAGCATTTCTTTCTGTACATGAGTAAATGATTGACGTTGTACATTCCAGATAACATTGGCGTACATTGTAATCATTTGGATGACCATTGGAGGTGTGAATTGTATGATTTTTTGCTCAACTCTTCCATTAAGATTGATGGGATCGATTGCACAATTTGTCAATTTTATCATCTAAGTCTGAATATCTTCAAAACAGAGCCATCGTTTATGTAGCTCAACGGGACTGCATCGTTTATTTTCTTAGGTCGAAGAACAAAAAATGTTTTCTCCAGTAATACATTATACATTTTGAAAGAAAGGGCTTCAGAAATAGAACCTTTTGTGTCTCATATTTATTGCTATATCTATTTTTGATTTAAACATATTTATTCAAAAGAAAGGATTGGGTACAAGTTATCCAACTTAATGAAATAGATATAGCCAAAGTTGACCAACCTGAATAACTGATCATATTTCAATAATTTGAGATATCTCGCTTCGTCTAGTTAGGGGAGAAGTTGTTTAAATAGTTTAGGGTTGACATACAACCATGTCCATATTGATCAGGAACAAACTGTAGTCTTCATGTAATACAGAATTATGTTATTCTGAAAATTTCCTATGTGAATATTTGCTATGAAGAAGAATTCATTCAAACGCTTTAGGTAAAATGCCTGCCACGCCCATTTTTGTCGTAAGGTATGTCAGCTTCAGGAGTTCTGGAGAAGAAGTCGAATATGTGAAAAATACATGGATAACGGACCAAAACCGAGCTGTGGCCAATAGAATAAAAGTCAATGTAACGTACAGCCCTTGTGAGTTGAAATGTATAATCTAGTATGAGAATGCTAGTATGTGACACATGAGTTTCAAATAGGCTTTACACTTCAATCCACTGCACAACTTGAAGTCATTTGCGTAAGACGTTTGTCATAAAAACAGGTTCATTTGATAAGATAAGATTAGGTCTTTGAAGGGCATTTAGAAGTGGTATATATAAGAACAGGAAGATTTCCTGGATAACAACTTCTTAAATGTGAAAATACACGACGTTTCGGAGAACATACTCACTCCTTCATCAGGTGGAATGTTTATCCAGAAAATCTTCCTGTTCTTAAGATAAGATTTGATAATATGTTCTCTGACCTGGATCTTTCTGACAGATAAATAAACGAGCATTTTCGTTACAGGGATCTGAAACCCACTCAGTATCCGAGGCATGCCACATTAGACACAGTTCTTCTGAGTCGGCACTGATGACTGGGCTGTATGTTATTTCCTGTTTAAGAAAAGAAGTTAAACTTTAATTTAATTTAAATGATGGTGGTGATGAATACTAATACAAACAGACAGAGCCCGCTATATCACCCGCAATGTTGGACCGCAATATATATATATTGTAAAATGATTATGGGGCTTTATTGTTTAATAAATCCTTAATAACTCCCATTTGTGTGTGTGTGAAGATTGTGTATAAACAATTCAAATCATTAGCAATACAGTCACACTACACAAGAGTATTGTTGTACTTCCCATGTTGTATTTTTCTCAGCTTTAAGGTTTTCAAGATCTGTTTTTGAACGAAATTGAACATTGTGTTTCAATGGAAATAGAAAACTAGAAAAGGTTAAACAAAAACAAAATCACTTCAACAATCGCTTGGAAACGGCCACAAATAGAAGTTAAAAACCAAAAATGGTACATATAACTGATTGTTCTATATATCAAATTTCATTGAGCTACGCGAAAAGTCGGGCGAACGTCATTTTAAAAAATTATCCCCTCAAACTTCATTGTGGTTGGGGATAATAATGTTAATGATAATGAAAATGATAATAAGGGTGATGAGCGATCACAGACATTTTCAAAACGTGACCCACCTTCTTAACACCCTTTTCCATAAACGACCACTGTGAATATGGAGTGTCCTTCGTAATACCAAGCCAGAATAATTCCTCCGATGATGAAACTGAAGAAAGTTAATTTTGAATGCCCTTTACTTCCATAGATTGATAAACACAATTAATGTTGAATGCAGATGTTGGTTCAAACAGATTAGAATAATAGCAGTTGTCATAAAACAGGCTTTGGGATATAACCTTCCAATGGAATTCATCCACGATGGCCTCTGATACTCCTACTGATTTCATATAGAGGGTATAGTTTTGTGAGTGAATACAATCAGTGTACTTACTAAGGTAGAACAGTATCCTACTTAAAGGGGCAGTAGCACGTTGACATAATTCGATGAAATGTATTTGAAAAATAAATATTACCAATTGTAAAACACCCTTCTATCTTAGGAAAATTAAGTTAAAGAGGAGTGTACATGGTTGCGTAACTCCATGGGAATCGTTTTTGTCATTCAAAATAATCAAATGTGTTCACAATAAAATGACTGCTATGCAATTTTTCTTTTATACGCATCACTGTTATGACCACTAAGGATAATTGGTTTATGTAATGAGATGTTTTACCCTCAAAAGTAAATATACATGACATAAACTAGGAGTAAAACTGGGAAATTTGAAAAAGTAAAAATTTGCAAACAATGTGCTATTGCCCCTTTAAGGTGGAGTAAGCGAGGTTTGTTCAGTATAGTTCCTTTTCAGTTTAAGAACCATCGAGTATTTACAATTTCAAATACAAACATTCTTATGATATCAATTGCTAGGTTTTATCTACAGCATGACATATGATAAATAATGTTCTTAGCATGACAATTAACATTCTCTTCCCATCACATTTCCGATTTTAACCTCTGTTATATTAGGCTATATATTATCAGTAACAGCAACATCCCGGGTGATATTGCGGGGAAAAGGGGTAACTCATACTGTATACTGTAAACACAGCTTTCATCGGCTTGGTCGAATGTATGACTTCACAGATCTTAGCAATTAAAACAAATGTAAATTAATTGTAAAGGGTCTTACTAAAATATAATTAACACATGTCCTTCAAATATGTTTGATATAAATATCTTACATAAACTAATTTCAGATTTTGTCTATGATTTGGTCTTCTTTATTTAGCAGCATGTTTATGATAAACTGTTTTCTCAAAATTAAATTGTGTATTAAAGCACATACAATATTTTTGTTTCCAAAAAAGGCATGATGACATGTCTGTGGGAAATGTCACTTTGACAACGGCGTCCGTGACTGCACAACTAGAATCAATTTTATTTAATTATTCTGATTCAAATGCAACCAATCACGACGCTGTGGGAAGAGAATGGCCAATCCAATGCACTCTGTTTCAAAGACAAGTACACTTCGTTAATGTCAATAGAATCTGACGTCATGTAAACATAATTCCCTTTCTTGCATAAGACGTACTGAACAGCAACAAGCATTTCCGAGGCACTCAGATTCGTCAATTTCACAAGTCGCCATAGCAACCCACGTGAAACTCGCTCCTCTACTGCAAAGTACCCTTGAACGTTGCTAATTGAAACGATTGTTATATTAACAACATTTGCTTGAAACTAAAAGACATGATCTACATTAACAATAAACACACCTGTCAACACATTAAGTGTGATGAGGATAGTTTTTATCTAGATTGGAATATTCACTAAATTGAACGATCAAATCAGCTTAACGAGGTTCACACCTTGTTGGGGTGCTTGAAACCATCCGTGATTCTCTTGTGTCTTTCTCCTTTTCTTAAACGTTGTACCTGAATGGGGAGATATTTAGGTTTATTTTTGTAGAATTTCAATAACAATGTTCAGGATATTTCAGGAAAATTGTAAAAAATGTTAAATACAGCCGAATTTTGAATAATCATTTTAAGTTTAGACAAGTTCAACTGTATAAGTATAGAAAAATAAATGTACTTCGCCTAACAAACTTTTTCCTCTGTCAAGATGTATACTGTCTGTCATTATGTTTAATGTTTGTGGAATAGTGAACTTGTTCTAACTTGACTTCAAAATCTTAGCTGACATGCTCAATACAATGTAACAACATGTCGATATATCACTTATAGTCGAATCGTATTGCAATGGGTGTTATAATCTACATCTGTAGCCATTTAACTATATTACCCCAGGCATGAGAAAACTATTCTAAAAGAATAACTGCATTTGGATCAAATCTCACTGTCTTGTTTCACTGTTTACCTCAACTTCCTCATAATTTGTGAGGAAGGAATTACCCGAGAAGAGTTGATTGTCTTCCTCGTTTTTGATGACTCGAAGTCTTGACCCCCAGGATTCGCACTGTGCTCTTGCTTGAGAGAAAGTCATCGGATCGGTGCCCCATCGATAGCACGATGCTAGCTGCAGCAGCCAGCCCTCTGAGCATTTCATTCCATCTAAATAGTATGAAAATGGATTCTCCTTGACATAATAAGATTAAAACTGATGAATAAAAAAGCAAAACAAAAACATACATGACTAATTTGATAACTGAGTGGAAGGTTGGCGTGTTAATTGACCGCTAATATTATCCCTTTGTAGATGCTTGCGTTGCGTGGATAACGTTTTCATGTAAACTGGAGTTCGAAATTATGCACTGACTTGGTATACAAGTCTGCTCGTTCATGTGTAATATTTTTCAAATTTGAATTGAAAATTAATATGTTTCCTAACGTTGAGACCCCAAATAACACAATGCTAGTTTCATTTGAGAAATTTAGACAAAATCTATTGTCGCAGTAAACGGGAACAACATTTCGGATTACCCACATGGCCAACCGGTTAAAATGTTGCTGTGTTCATTTGTCATATAGTTTCCTATAATAGGAAGAGGCCAAGCATGATTGGTTGAAAGTCGATTTTGAATATTCAACCTGTAATATGGGATAAATCCCAACAGTGTATGAAGATAGAGGATTTTGCGCCTCACACCAATAACTCTGTGAATATTGGCCTTTGAACTCTTATCAAAACCCTTGTCATGATTATCCACACTGACAATTTCATTCATTGGAGCATTGCGAAGTCATGCAGTCAAGAACAATTACTATGTGAAACGAAAATTTCGGAACTTGCTTTCGAACTTCGAACATCATGTTTACCTGCAAGCTAAATTTAAGTCCACTAGATGTAATAGTTTTTGAAAAAGCTTATCCACATTGGAGCAGTTATTCATTCAAGTTCAATTTCAGATTCAAAGGCCTTAGCTCCGTAAGGGAAACTTCCAGAACTTGATTTCGGGCTCGATCAGTCAGGTGTACTCCCAACCATAGTTCATTCATTCATTACTATGCTGGTAGCATATACATCAGCTGGCTAAACGTACCATGTTGTACACATAGTTCACATAGACACCAAAGATAATCCGATTCAATTCAAAGTATCGCCCTCTTGCTAAGCCTCGTTAACAACTCAAATTGGCTATATGTTTACATAACACAATTATCGTGAGCCAGATCAGCTATGTGCTTTGTGACCTAAATCGACTTCACATACCTTACACACTAGATAGGTATTGCACCACCTTTGACCATAGCTATTTTAAGACTGGGAATTCCCATGCGTCATCCCGACTCGTGAGGGTTGATGACAATTTTACCATACTTTTCCTATATCCGTCACTGTCCCCGGACGCCCAGTTTTTCTACTACTCATTGGGTTTAATAGTTTCTGAGAAAACCTGTCCCCATTGAACCCTATAAAACGTTTCCATGGAAACAATGATTTTTGGAAATATCAGAAAACTGCATATCGATCACGTTAATTATTTATATTTATTATACTTTGCATATTAACTTATCTCAAATTGTTCATTTTTTATTTAAGTTTATACATCATATTTTTACATTAGAGGATAAAACATCTCATCACACGATCTGATAAGCTGTATACATAGAAAACGGTTATCGGTATTGTAGAAAATGGCGGGACGTATAGTTTTGTCGAACTTCCTTATTTAAAACTCTACTTTCAGTGTTAAGGTATCAGTCAGATCACTTGAATTACCTCTTAGCGGCCGCTCTTTTTTTTATTGATACAGGAGATTTATTTAGTTGGTAACACTTATTTGCCTTTTTGAGAGTACTTTATAACAGTCAGCAGAACGTCCTACAGTGCCTTTATCTTTTCTATTTTTTCATTTATAATGACAGTTTATGTCATTTATATTTACTTTAGAGGGTAAAATATATTATTACACAAACCGATTATCCGTTGTGGTAATAACGGTGTTGCGTAGAAAGCAAAAATTGCATTCGGCCATTTTATTGTGAACAAATTTAAATGCTTCGAATGACAAAAACGATTCCCATGGCTTTACCGAACCATATAGACTAATTTTTAAATTTCATTTTCAGAAGAGAGAAGGGTGGTTTACTATTGGTGACATTATTTTTCAAATACATTTCATCGACTAATTTCATTTAAAAACGTGCTACTGCCCCTTTAAGACAGACAAACACTTATCTAAAAAAATCGGTTGCAAAGTCGCGATAGTTTGTTACGCGAATGTGTGGTTTTGTAAGGAAAACGACAGGAAACCACATATGCAAGGAAAGTTATCATTTACGGTCAGATTGCACTAGATCACTAAATGTCACTTTTCCAGCGTCATACATGTTATACGTGCACATCCATATCAAGTTACTGACGGTTGGAAGTCAGGTATGAGCATGGGAAACCAACTGAGGTGAGGGGTCAATCGCATATCAAAATACAAGGAAAAAGAAACAGGCTACAAACAATGCTTTAACAATGCATGGTTACCCCATACTGACATAACTTGTTTAAATGAACCCACGATACATACACAATGCCAGCGTATCACAAATGTGTTCGTCAACTTTTACTTAAGTGTAAATATCACGCATATGTAATTCCTTGGGAGTCTGATACAATGTGTGACAACCATTTTTATATTTGAAACGTGTTATTACACTGACAGAATTAGGTATTGTTTTAATACTCAACACACGTAAAAAACATGAAAATCCTGTAAAAAGGCATGGATGGAGCCATCTTGTTAAGGCTAAAAAATAGTATAAAAATAATATGTATGTCAAATATACATATAGCAAATTGGAGAATGCATTGAGGCCATTTTGGGGATAAATGCTTTGATAACTAATCAAACAATTATATTTGTTCAATTTTAATGTCTCAAATAAGATAATTGTACCTCGATCGTTTAAGATGTGTGACATAGGTATATACTGTATTAACAATTTACAAACATTATTTATTCATACATAAAATGTTATTATATATAATCTATCATTTGAAAATAAATGTCACATATTGAATCAGACACCCTGGTTTCCTGTGGCTGCATGAGTTTCATTTTAAAATTAAATAGCGTTTGATGCACGTGCGATTACAACGTTTTTAAAACTGCAAAACGTTCGTGTTTGGATGATCTGCATGTGCAATCTTGCCCATTTCATCTCTCCCACGGAAAAAGGTTATCGCATTGATTGTTTTACACAACGATATTAAAACATTCACAAGCATTTAAAACTAGTTTTATGAAGTCCATGCAAACTTCTGTGTACCATCGCTCTCGCTCGGGCAAAATGAAAGTTCACACTCGTTTCGTAAAAGTCTTATGACACACATGGTCATATAATGATATCTATATATCTTCAACGAGTGGATAAGGATAATAGAATGTTATGCAATAAATGTGTCAATAAACAAATATATTCAACGGATATTTAGCAAAATTACCAGATGCATAACTTCATCAGTAAGATATTATACATAGTAGTAAAGATATAAATAGGATAGGATGCAAATAATAAATGAGAAATTCAGTTTCAGAGCATCAATTCAGTCTTGAAAAAATAAATGCTAACCTGAAGAGTTTGTTGCGTCGATTGGTTGACTTAACGTTGTTAAGATCATAATAATCTTCAAAAGAGCAGCCATTTCACTGTCTAGACTCCTCAACAATCTGTTCTGAAATAGGGACCCGCCAAGGTTGCTGCACAGTACCTCAATCATTAGATTAGTCACTGAGGATGGTTGTGGACTCGATGAACCTTTTGGACAGAACGATATGGACTTGTTCGTGGAAACAAAATACGTCTGTGCATTTGTGTGATGTCTGATAAAATTCAAACATTGTTGAGGATGGTATGTGAATGTGAATTCACTGCATGATTGCAGAAACGATAGTCAACTCAGATCTCTTTTTTCAGAAAAAATAGCTCAGTCTTTTTTCAAAATATTGTCAGGACAACTGCTTGTCTCGTCTGACGTGTAGTTTTGAGATTAGCTTATTGTTGTGAAATGTGATCTCTGCAGGTATTTTCACTCACTCACACGACCCATAAACGCCATGTGAACATGTGAGTGACATTATGCTATCAACAATTTCGACAACCAAAATCAACGAAAATGTTGACATTGTCATACAAGGACGCAATGTGAAGCCATAACAATATGCATATTACGCTTTTTTCTGTTCTTTACCAGTAAAAGTTGTTTGACAAAAAAGTAGACAATGTATCAGGAAAGTCAACTGTGTAATGTGCCAAAATCAGTAATTACAAGTTTAACGAAACAAGTTTCATTCAGATAACGTTTCACAACTTTGTGATACTTACATTCATAAAATATATTGGTGTTCAGGAACACGCATTGTTACACTGAAAATCGAAAGTCAGCATTGGTTGCTTTAATGTAAGTTATTCCATTATTTCAAGTGAACTGATTAGCCTTTATTAACTCGTTAAAGTAGTATGAAATTTCAAAATTAGATTGTTTGGAAAAAGACAAATTTGAACAAAGTTACTTATTGACAATATTATAATAATAACATCTTTAAAACACAGATATATGTTTGGTTAACGAATCAAACTCATCAAGTTCTCAGAATAATTAAACAAGAGTCATCAGAAGATGACATATCCCACCGGTTCCACAAAATTTGTAAAACACATCTTTTACAGATACTTGTGTATCTACTACCGTACTTCAGTTAGTGGGTATTACAGAGTTTCAGGAATGTTAAGGGTTTTAGACTTCTGCTCCAGAAGCAGTCAAAATCAGCAACAACCAACATCCCTCTCATGTTTCTATGGAAACAGAAGAAAGAAAAAAATTCAGACAAAATCTGATAATATGAAAAGGCACCACTTCAGTCAATGGGTAATACACATGCAAAGTTTCAGGAAGATATGATGAACGGTTTTGGAGCTGTGCTCCGGAAACGAACCTGTCTCTGAACAAAGTCCAAATTCAACAAGTTTCTATGGAAACGAAACAAAATAAAAAATTGAGAAATCTGAAAATATCAAAAGGCACCACTTCAGTTAGTGGGTAATACACATGCAAAGTTTCAGGAAGATATGATGAACGGTTTTGGAGCTGTGCTTCGGAAACGAACCTGTCTCTGAACAAAGTCCAACTTCAACATGTTTCTATGGAAACGAAAAAAAAATTTTTTTTTCAGAGATCTGAAAATATCAAAAGGCACCACTTCAGTTAGTGGGTAATACACATGCAAAGTTTCAGGAAGATATGATGAACCGCTTTGGAGCTGTGCTCCGGAAACGAACCTGTCTCTGAACAAAGTCCAACTTCAAGATGTTTCTATGGAAACGAAAAAAAATAAAAAAAATTCAGAAATCTGAAAATATCAAAAGGCACCACTTCAGTTGGTGGGTAATACACATGCAAAGTTTCAGAAAGATATCATGAATGGTTTTTCGAGTTCTGCTCCGGAAACGAAATGATTACGGACAGACGGACGGACGGACGGACGGACGGACAGACGGACGGGGCGATGACTATATCCCACGGTATTACATACCGGTGGGATAAAAAAAAACTTTGATTATGATCTTTTTCGTGTCACTAATTGTCAAAATTTGTTGAAAATGGGGATGGAATTTTAAGACCCAGTTATTTCTATTTTTTGCTTGATAAAATGTTTTGACATTTTTGTTTTCCTCCTCTGAAACCTAATGTTTATCGCATAGCTTCGGCACATGAACAATACCCATTTGTGTAAAAAAAAACAAGTACCATTGCAAAGTCGTAATTTCTTTAAATGTCAACATGAATATTTTTAAAACAAATTAATCGTTAACTATTCTACCATTATGCCTTTAGTGTTTAATCTAATACAAATATCCTCGGATGACATTGGCACGGCATTACATTTTACGTATGAATTTAAGGGGTGAAACACTTTTTTAGCTATCTGCAGATAGAAATAACACAACACAGGCATGCGATTATAAGACTTCTTAAAGGGCCACTAGTATGATGTCACATCATGTCATACGTTACAAATTGTGTTAGTTTATCGAGAAGTGCTGACTATTGCGGAAAGTTATTAATTTGATGCTAGATTATTCAGTATAATGACAATATATAGGTGAAGGTATTGATTTATGATCAAAAGCTGGGGATTGATCATGACGCACGTCAAGTGGTCAAACAGACAAAAAGATAGATATAAGTTGGTAATCCTTAACAGGTCAAATAACTACGGTTTCTGCACATGTAATAGGCTGTTTCTCTGTTGTCATTGGATACAAATAATATGTGTATATATATATATATATATATATATATATATATATATATATATATATATATATATATATATATATATATATAGAAAAGAGTAAACATCAGATGGGTTTGACTGGATCAATCTTCTTTAATACGATGAGCTCATTTCGACCAGTATATCGGTCTTTTCAAGTATGTTTAGACAAGTGGAAGATCGCATATATATATACATGAACAAGAACAATAAATAATTACAACATCAATATCCTTACATGGCAGTAGGACATGGTCATTGTTTGATAATCACGCACGTCATAATTGCCTTGAGCACACTAATTGGGTGTGACTCTAGAACAATGCAGCCTTGTGAGGATCAATGAGTCTGCCTCATTAATCACTAGGTAGACACAAGCAATAATTTACAGGTAATCACTTCCTTCTGTGAACTAACTGTTAAGTGAGGGGCAGTATTTTTTTTATAAAAAATGCTTCTTTGGTTTCTAAAGTTAAGCTTGAATTGTCTGATTTGGAAAATACTTTATAGAACGGGAAGATGATAAATTGTCCATTGTTGCAATCTGCTATATGTTTGCTTATCTTTAGGTGACGGAGATTAGGGTCATTTATTTGTTGTTTGTGGACCCTTACTCTAGCTTGAAGATTGCTTGTTTGGCCAATATAAGTGAGATTACATTTGGGACAGAGGATTGCATATATTACATTTTTAGATTTGCAACTCATTTGGTGTTTAACTTTAAACGTTTGTCCATTTTCATGATTATCGCGTGATTATCAAACAATGACCATGTCCTACTGCCATGTAAGGATATTGATGTTGTAATTATTTATTGTTCTTGTTCATATATATATATATGCGATCTTCCACTTGTCTAAACATACTTGAAAAGACCGATATACTGGTCGAAATGAGCTCATCGTATTAAAGAAGATTGATCCAGTCAAACCCATCTGATGTTTACTCTTTTCTATATATAACCTTACTTCACGTGAGAAACGACTCATTTTTATTTTTATATATATATATATATATATATAGGGTATATAGGCGATAGGGTATGAATATGAAAGTCACGTTAAATTATTTGAACACGGGTAGACACATATGCAAAATGCCAAATGATATGTTATGAAAAATATCAATGGCACTTCAGAGTTATAAGTAATGGAATCTACATTAAATGATGAAGAAACAGAAAGCACAATGCCGTGCTTTTCATGTAACGAAGTCATTAAGAAAATTTGCTTCACTAATATTTCTATTGCCGGTTCCGATTGTGCGATTGTTCCCACCGTCTTAATTATGTTCATATAAGTTGTCAATTGTAAGATATCCCCGAAGAACCTTTTCATTTTACACATCTTCATTGTTTTAAATAAAAACTTTGAATATGCCATCAACAACATTTTATTGATATTAATTTACACGAGTATCATTTGACAATTCACAGGCATTCCATAATATTGTATCATTACATGTGTTTCTAGTAACCTATATATATTTACCAAATGTAATTATATTTACTATCATAGGTCTATGTACGTATGCAGTTTTTCAAACGTCTTAATGGAAATCCATATTAAACAGAAAACCAAAAAATATGATAATACAAACACATAGCTACTCTGAATTTGCATCCTCAAGAATAAAATCATGAAAGGATCACATCGTAATGCGGCTGTTGGAATAAAATAATACTTTCCATTGCTAATTGAAAATAACGACATTACCTGTTTGACAATGCATTCTATGATTATGAGGCAAAATGATATTGACAAGGATGACTGTTTTGGGTTATGCAGCTGCCACTCAAGGTTCGGTGTATGTTAGGAGTAACAGCCTTAAGGACAATCTACGCCATCACGTTGACTGTGGTTCCCAATTCTTTAGGTTCTTCGTGGTTCTGAATGTTCTTCCTGAGACGACGTCGACGGCGTATTTTCCGGCTTCTTCGTTTCTTAGAATGGGCACATGTCTGCAATAATATTCAGTATTTCTTATCAAAATCACAGTTGTATTACTTGCAAAATCACGATGTTTCCAAATGTTGGACAAATCAAATTCGTTCTTAAAAGCATTATGCACCTACTATCAAATTGATGAAGCTATTTTAGCACTAAGACAATTATAAGGGATATGATTTTACAATCGGCTACAACATATCACCTTGTTTCAACAGATTACATAGGAAGCCAGGATGGGCTAGTTGTTAGGCCCTGGTACGATAGGTTAGTTATACTTAAATGTTAAACAAAATGTCAGCCAGTCTGATGTAAAAGGGCACTCTGCAAAATCACCATGAGCCAAAAGAAACAAGAAGGTTTAATCACGTTGAAGTGAATAAAGGCGGATTTTCTATCAACTGATACTGGATATCAGTAATATAACACATATTGTGGATATATATATATATATATATATTGATACTTGACTTTAATTGATTTAATAATCATTTGGGAGAATTTTATTGATATCCTTTGAAACTTGTTAGTTATGTTACAATGATACAATGTATGTTGTGCATCTGTTCATTAAAGTAACAATATATATGTGCATATATAATACACTAACACTTTTGCATTGTTTGTTGATCTGAGACTTTCCTGCTGGAAATAAACACATAACTTTACTTGACGTTCAAATACTTACGTCTTGACAAAACTTGTGTTCCTCCGAAAAGCAAACATGGAATTGACATTGGAAGTTTATTTTGTCGTATCCTTGGAAAGTGAAAGCTTCAAACAGTTCACTCTGCCACTTGGTGAGAATTGTGGAGTTGAAGACGATCTGGGAATCCTCGGGAGTACATCTGCAGTAGAAGAGGGTATTTTTGTATCTTAGGAATCCATATTAATTCGTTGTCAGTTCTCATTGTCAAACTATATGGAATCATGTAAGTGAGTGTTCAGAATTAACCATTAATTAGAGAATGGAATAAAATAATCGTTCAGTGGTGGCATCATGTTAAAGGCAAGACTTTCCTTCACTCCCAGTAGCACATGTCAGTGTTTGTGTATATACAGTAAAGGTAAGTCAACAAGACCTACCCATTATCATCTCTGAATACGACACTGTGAGCGCCATCCAGGGTTGATGCCGAGCAGTTGTAGGGAGCAATAGCTGTTACTCCGAAATCTGAAATTAATATTTCAATGATCCTGTTATATATGATAATATTTTATATTGAGACATATCTGTCTCAAAGGTTCAAGTTTAGCTCGAGGGCAAATCTTCATGATTTGATTTGATCATTCATTTAAACTAATCTTCTATAATTGAAATATCACAAGCTGTGTTTCATTAGTTTTAACGCTGTTCAAACTTTCTGTGAGTTAAATTTTACCAATCAATCTTAATATCAAGATCAATCATAAGCTACTATTTTATAATTGGCTAAGATTTAATTTCAGACAAATATCGGTTAGGGGATTAGGAAAATGAAAATATATCTCCTCTACATCAGAGTTACATGATATCATTATAACATCATAATATGCTGTTTATTCTGAAGGGCCTATCTAAAAAGAACAATCATGTTAAACATGATATGTTTTTTTATAGATTTGTATTTGAATCATATTTGGTCAGTATTTATAATGTTACCATCTCCATTGTTGAGTTTGAGCTGCAGTTTGACCTGTTGACCAAGTTTGACAGTGGTCAGTGGTTGATTCCCGAAAGGGTCAATCACATCCAGACTGACCGACACTTTGGTCTCTGAGAGGGTCGTTGTCTTGTTAGAGGATCTGACATTGAGGAACACAAAGGTCAAATATATGTTTCCACATGTAAATTTATTTTGTATACACAGATTAAAGACAAAGACTAACACATGGCGAGACAACAACCAGATTTTGAAAAGATGGGTTAAAATCTGAGATGTGCCAACTACATGTTGAACACATTCTCCTGGCACAGAGTTAACTCAAGTCCTTTCTTTCAAAGCAATTTGTGTTTTAAGTAGAACATACTTCTCGCTTCTAGAGGTGCAATTCAGTCTCATTAAGATTAACGGTTTTCCGAGGAATAAAATTTGAAAAATATTGTATCTACCAGTATATGAACTAATATCATTCAAAGGTTACTACGCCAAACCGTCTGATAACAGCCCGTAGACTTTCGTGTTCTGACGCAATTCAGCTAACCAATCACAAGACGTCTAACAAAAGCTGTCGGTGCCAGAAGCTAGGGGCAGATAACTCCAAACAGCTCTCCTTTCCGTCTGTTTCAAATGCTTTCAAAACGGCAACAGTTTAAAAACTATAATCTGATTGGCCAGAAATTTGACTGGGCTCTTGCTGGGCTAAACCGGTTCGGAACACGCGCCTATAGGGTGTGTTCTCAGACCTTGTGGCGAGGAATCTACAGAACCTGTTCGTATCCCGGTAGATGCATTAATTTGCAAATATTCTTCCTCGAAACAGTGTCAATTTTAATCAGACTGAGGTGCAATTTTGAATTACAGTTATCGTCCTTATTTCCAAACAAACAACACACTTGTCACACAACTGTTTTCACGCAAGTGAAGGAACACTAGTACTTCCTGCAGATATAGAAACAGACCATATGCTGAGATGGAAACAACGTCGCTGTTTGCACAACGTTGATTGTAACCAATTATGATCACCTAGTCACTCCATTTGTCACAGACGTTGAGTAAGAGGAAATGACTTTAGTAACCTCTGTGGAACGAGAATGTGTTAATGTAAGCAACCTTCCTAAAATGTATATTTCGACATGTTAACACATTTGAGTAATATCTATTAAGCTACACATGTATGTAAAATAATAACTGATTGGAATGTTAACTTTACCAGCAAGGTTACAAATGTCTACCTTTATTCGTATTAAGCAATTGGAAATGATGTAGGCATTTGTCCAATGGTGATAATGTTTCAGAACAATGTGAGCAAACATATAGATAACGATACTTTTCACTGTTTGAAGTGACTAATCTTGTCAAAGTATCGGCATTCTTGAAGTCACACGTAACTTCGAACAAGACATCATAAACTGATGACGTCATAGGAAACTCCTGGAACTTGAACTTCCACGTCACAACGTCATCAGACACCTTCAAGAAAAAACACCTTGAATTATTTAAAAAACAATTATTGTCATACGTTGCACTCTTATTTCACCAACTGAACTGATTATGAATGACATAGAGGCAGAAGGGTTCTAAGCAATGGAAATAAATTCAGATTGACAAATTTGTATAATGTTATATTGTCAATCCAACGCATCGAGCTGTCGCGATGAACTTTGATCTTAAGCCGTTTAGCCAATCAGCAACGATCGGTCATATCGCTAGAGCTCATTCTAGACTCCAAGCATCATTATGTTGTTTCGCCGTGCATGGAGTATATAGCTTCATTCTGAGTGTATCGTCCGAATTTGCAAATGGTCGACTTCACGTGTGATGTGCTATTTGTAAGGGGAGATAATCCTTCATTGGGAAGTTGATCCCGAGTCAACTTTTAATGTTTATCTCAGGTTATACAAATGTAGATAATAGAGCCAATATTGTTTTTTCATAAAAGAAAAATCATTATATACAATCATAATACTATTTTCGTTCTTAATCAGGAACTAAAAATCATTTGATTTTTCAAAAAAGGTGTATGTCGACCCCCTGTTTATGAAAAAATGTACAAAAGTTTATGCAAGTCGCAAATACAATGCGAAAAGGCATTTGAAGGCCCTGTTTGTGACTCCAATCACGATTGGTCAATTCCAAATTCCCTCTTTTGTACACGAAAGTTCAACGGATCAATCTCTCATATAGTCAAGAAGAAGACAAATATTTATGGATGATCAACTTCTTTATTAACAATAGCGACGTTTCGGTATAGATCCTTATACCGTTATCAAGCATATGGGAGAGATGATAAAATCAGAGGTTATATACATGAAACATTTTTGGTATGATAATGGGATAACAAAGACAACAAGATGAGATAACAATAAGATGAAAGCTGTAACTAGCAGGTAGTGATAACATGGATACCAGTGGAAGGTAAGTTAATTAAGTTGGGATGGGGATACAATGCAGCAGTGAGGGTGAGCAATCAGTGGAGGATAATGATGGAAGCCAGAGTGAGTAGAGTGGATTAATTATTTGTGGATTAAGTGGTTGTAAGCTGATGGGATGAAATAGCCTTGATCTCTATTCAAAGAGGGGTTATGTCTCAAAATTTGTAAAGCTTCAGATAAACGGCGGTGAGTGTAATCATGTTTGTTGTTTGTGAGAGTTTTGACAGCGTCCCAATTGATGTTGTGTTGTGGAAATTTGGTGATGTGTTCTGAAATGGCTGATTTGTTGTCTGCCTTGATTGTGGATGTTTTGTGTTCTTTGATGCGTATGTTGAGTGGTCTTGATGTTTCCCCAATGTAGTTACTGCCACAGTTGCAGCTGATGTTGTAAACTACGCCTTTATGTTGTTGTTTAGCTGTTGAGTGTTTCCTACCATTAGCCCTAATGATGGTTTTGAGTGGGGTGGCCGTGGAGAAGTATGTGTCTATGCCTACTTGCTGCTTGAGTAGGCGGCTGATGTGATGTGAAGTTTTACCAATATAGGGTAGTGGGATGCGAAATCCAGCACCTAAACCTACTACTACCAAGCCTACCCCTGCCCCCATTCGCATCCCACTACCATATATTGGTAAAACTTCACATCACATCAGCCGCCTACTCAAGCGGCAAGTAGGCATAGACACATACTTCTCCACGGCCACCCCACTCAAAACCATCATTAGGGCTAATGGTAGGAAACACTCCACAGCTAAACAACAACCTAAAGGCGTAGTTTACAACATCAGCTGCAACTGTGGCAGTAACTACATTGGGGAAACATCCAGACCACTCAACATACGCATCAAAGAACACAAAACATCCACAATCAAGGCAGACAACAAATCAGCCATTTCAGAACACATCACCAAATTTCCACAACACAACATCAATTGGGACGCTGTCAAAACACTCACAAACAACAAACATGATTACACTCACCGCCGTTTATCTGAAGCTTTACAAATTTTGAGACATAACCCCTCTTTGAATAGAGATCAAGGCTATTTCATCCCATCAGCTTACAACCACTTAATCCACAAATAATTAATCCACTCTACTCACTCTGGCTTCCATCATTATCCTCCACTGATTGCTCACCCTCACTGCTGCATTGTATCCCCATCCCAACTTAATTAACTTACCTTCCACTGGTATCCATGTTATCACTACCTGCTTGTTACAGCTTTCATCTTATTGTTATCTCATCTTGTTGTCTTTGTTATCCCATTATCATACCAAAAATGTTTCATGTATATAACCTCTGATTTTATCATCTCTCCCATATGCTTGATAACGGTATAAGGATCTATACCGAAACGTCGCTATTGTTAATAAAGAAGTTGATCATCCATAAATATTTGTCTTCTTCATCACACCAACTTCTAGAATGCCTCTCAAACAGTTTCTCATATAGTCGACTGTATAAGTATAATATAAGAGAGTCGATTTCAATTTATTTATATTGGGTTCTAAACAAGCCATTCTAAAAGGCTTTTTCAGCACTTAATGACATTGGAGCAGTTCGACTGTTAGTGTTTTGTTCCCACCTTTTCTTCTCCACATGTTGGTGTGAAATCTTTGTCTTTCTGCTGGGCGACTTTCAGGGTTGCCATGCCACCGATTTCAAAATGAATGAAGTGAGTTTTGTTGCAACCTGGTGATTCAGTACCATCCTTGTTGTAAGCTGTCACAGTTCTGTATCTGGTTCCTCTCTGGTTCACACGCAGCATCAACGTGTTCTGCTTCCTGATCTTGAAGCAGTAGAATTTGGCTGAAAATGTTAATAAGATGTGACTAATGAACTAGAAATGTCTAAAAGCATGGAAAGTCAGGACAAACAAAGGTGATTTTATACATTTATATCCCTATATATTTTAATATAAGGATAAAAATTGGTTTTAAAAGCATGTGTCGTCCATAGAATTGTGAATTGCTTATGTTTGACTACCAGTAATATCTCCAGTATCAAGTTCTGCACCTACATTGTAAACAATATTTTTGACAGAAAACTCTGAAAAGTGTTCTTTTGGAGGATTAACTTGAGGAACTAGCCAACTCCGTTAAAACTGTGCTCGTTTTTCAAGAGCCTAACACACCGGACACACGTCATTGAATTAAATAAAATTCCTCTCATCGTTAAGTTTTATTCGGTTCATTCCAACATTCTGCTCCATTATTATACTTTAGTATGTCTGTTTCTTTTGATTAAATACATGACTGATTCAGATAAGCGCACGACTTGGTATCCTGACGATTTTCACCTGTAACCAAATCGTGAGGATAAACGGGGTCTGACTTTATTTGTATCGGCTTCCTTCTGCAATAATTTGCTTCCCTTAGGCCTCTCGCTTTGCTGTAGGCTTGATATTCATCACTTATTAGCATAGCATGTAATTGTTGCAGTCAATGACATGTCATAGGTTGAAGTGGATGATCGTTGTCGGACCTCTCATCCGGGTACTGTCTCTTTTGAAGTAGTATGAAGAATGGGGGTTCTCGACCAATGCCACTGAACTGATATTTGATACCATATCAACCTTTTTACTATACTAGGTGTTTTAACAATGTAAATTTTGTAACCCAGGATTCAGCAATTTTCAGTGCTTGATTACCTTATATCATTATAGGAAGTTATTTTATTGGCTGTTTACTTATAGCTATAGCTGATCGAATAGACTGATGGAGCAGGATGGGATTCAAACTGTATCACAAATCTGTGATGACTCGAAATTACAATTTTGGATTTACACTCACCTTCGGCTCTTTGTTTTGCTGAAACCAAAATAGCACGTCTTATAATAACAATATAATTATAATACCTACATATCCATGCTCAATGCATGCTCAAGCTGCTACACAATTATAAACCAGAGGGAATCGTACTTTCGATGCCGCCTATTAAGCGCTCCCCACGACTGTATATTTCAATACACAAAATCCTCATTGATGCTATACAATGCAAGGCAATTATAGACTGTGTTTTATGGAGCGAGAAACAAAGACCGCCGACGGACAAATGAGCTTAACAATTCCGTTTCATTGAATATAACCATTGATAATGTTGTTTAAGTCTTTAACAAACTTGTAGCCCAAGACTAGACTTAGTTCGTGACATTTTAAGTGTTCAAAATCTCAAAAAAGACCTCAAACATGAGCCACAAAATGACCCACGTTTAGAAATTTAATAAATGTTAAGTTGACTTTTTAAAGACTTGTTTTGCTGAATAATACAAGGTCATTGGTAATTTAGATAATAATCATAACGGCACATTTTGTCTTGAAGGAAACAGCACGTATATATTCGAATAATCACCTATACTACACGTTGGTCCTGTCCATCCCAGATGACACCCACTGGCACACATTCCTGTTGTGGAGTTACATGCTGGGCCCTTGCAGTGACATTCCTCCGTACAGTTGGTGCCAAACCGACCCGAGATACACTCTAAACGGAAATAGTGAACAATAATTCAACCAGATTGTGTTTCAAGAATAGCTCAACGATGATAAATTGCAGGTTTGAATATGACATATATATTATTACTGTTCTATGATATTCTTTAAGTATGGTGTGTAAAAACCAATTCAATCAATCTACATTTTTTACTCAAAATCCTCAGGAACATAATATATTATACAGCTGCATAACAAAAGTTGGTTAACAGACTTGTGTATCAAAGTGCAAATGCTAGTAATTCGGAATGTCTAGACCAATCATTTTGCATATTATCTTTAATAGAAGACAGTTGCAGTTGGTGCCAAACCGACCAGAGATACACTCTTAACAGGAACAGAGTTACTGAACACTAATCCACCCAAGAAAGTTATGAAAGATAAACAGATTGTAAATTGCAGTGTTGATACACACACATAGATTACTACATATTATGGGGACGTTGATCACAGAACCTGCAGGTTCAACACTTAAATAAAATCAAATAGTTTATTATTTATGAACTACCATTAATGGAACTTGTAACAACAGTCCTTGAACATTTAATTGGGTTATTAAGAAAAACACATGAAGAAAGACATTTTACCCGGATCTTGCTGACACATGAATGAGTAGGAATTAGAACCGCACTGAGCAACAGACCAGGCTCCTGAAGAAGAGTCCCACAAGAGACAGTCATAATTGTAGTGGGCTGAAATGGGCTTCGGCGTGTACGTAATTACCTGGTGGGAAGTATCAAATGAAGAAAATAGTCCAAAACGATATATGTTGAAAGCGGGTTCAAAAAGACATACACTGTAAGGCAATTCAAATATAAGACAAAAGAATGTTTCCCTGGTCAGAGTGCAGGCGGATTGGTTTACCATCCGTACTCTCCCTCTATAAGCTGATTTAGTTATGATATGGACGACATGTGGACAGGCATGTGGACCTTAAACAGCATCTCGACTGTACTTAATACTAGCTGTGCCTGCGAGACGGGAAAGTCAAAATGAACTTAAAGATCCGCAAATCATGTAGATAAATTCATAACATCTTACCTTACGAACTCCTTGGTCTAAATATGTCCATGCACCATTTGTTCTTGTAATACCAAGCCAAAAAGTTGTGCTTGATGGGGCTAGAAGGTAAGAAATAAGTTTGTTATGATTCAGTGATGAAGCACTATATATAATCTTTAATTGGAAGGTTATTTGAGTGTCAGGAGAATATCTTCATTTCTTAATGTTCGTTCTTATGGTTGCAACATCCGTATTTCTTTAACTGAACTGATATTACTCTAAACTTAACTTCACATCTCATTAACGCCTATAGTGTACTTGACTTTACAGTTTCAACCTGGCAAGTATTTCTAAGTACACATATTCCTGCTTAGTGTTGAGCATCTTCAAGTAGATGTTTGTGTTTTCTCATGTTGTTAATTAATATATATTTGAAGTGTGCTCATGATTCTTTAACTGCACATCCGGAAATCTGTTGCAACAAGGGCTCAGGGACCTGATCCACTAACCGATCTTAGCCCTACGATCGGTTAGTGGATGGGACCTCTGGTGCAAGACTTTCCCTGTATTCGCAGTCCCTTACAAATGTAAAATGTGTAATCAAATTAAAAGTTAAAGGTGGTGATTTCTTCCTATTTGGGCTATTTGTTCGATGGTTTGGATAATGGCTCTTTCGTTGGTCAAAATCAGATAATGAATTTTGGATGTTTTGTTTCCGTTTTGGATGTGATCGTGTACGGTTTTGAAAATGAAAAACGACCCTTAAAAATTGAATTAAGAAATGTCCTACATCAGAGGAAGACGTATCATTCGACTCTTCTTCATGTCTGTCAGAATGGTAATATTCGTCAGTGATTACGTATTCCCTTTGCACATGCCACAATGCACTGATCGAATAATTTGTTATTCTGGTCTGTGGTATTCGATGTCCTGGACCCATATTCGACTACATGTGAGTCTTTGGTCCATACAAAGATCACATCAGACACAACGTTCCCGAACAAGGTGCGTGGTTTCTGGGTTTCACGTGAGAATTTTTTCATGAACCGAACCTTTGAACCTGTGAACCTTTTCATTTGAGTAAAGATTTGTAAAGCAATCATAGTTCGCAAAATCTATATTTAAAGGGTCCTGATAAAACCAATGTAACACAGCATAAGTCAAGTGGGTTTTTCTAAAAAGAAATGAAAAGTTAACCTGTGGTTGTGTATTTGTTTAAAAATCCATTGACATTGGCGTCTTAACAGGTGAGTGAAATTTTACATTAGACTGTGTCCACTCATACAAAACTCATAGTCATACCATACCCTTACAGCTCTTACCGGAACCAGATTATCCTCCTTCATCTCCTCTGATGACATTATCTCTCTAAAACTCACCTTTGCAAGTATGACTAACCTAATATGTTGACATAACTCTGATTATACTAATGCACTTTATGAATTTTTCACCTCATATCCGATATGACCTTACTTTCGTGACTGACCTCTGAACAGATTATTTTCTTCCTCGCTCCTAATGACCCTCAAATGTGACCCCCACGCATCGCATTGTGACCAGGCGTTGGAGTAAGAACTC
Source organism: Gibbula magus (assembly GCA_936450465.1). Taxonomy (NCBI): domain Eukaryota; kingdom Metazoa; phylum Mollusca; class Gastropoda; order Trochida; family Trochidae; genus Gibbula; species Gibbula magus. Next base: position 58,843,454 of record OW388292.1, on the reverse strand, counting down.
CGGGAGGTACTCCACTTATAGCAGGAGGCTAGCTGCAGGATCCACCCATCGGGGCATTGCATTCTCTCTAAAACAATTGGTAAATGACATAGTATTCATGAAATGGGACTAGGGGATTGTTTTTTTTAAATAGTGAATTGATCCACATATAGAAGGATATTGATAGCTGCAGGATCTACTCTCATTAGTTGTCCTATCTGGGAGTTGGCAAACATATTTTATAACAATTCTCATCTTCAACTGTTTCGTACTCTCCTTACGACAGTTTTTTTTAATTAAAAGTTTATTGTTCTTAGAGGCGCTGTAGCAAACCGGTCCTGGTGAATAAAGTGTTTTCACAAAAAGGTAACTAAGTGTTACCAATGGCTACATTGTAAATCTGATTGAATAAAAATATTCTAAAAGGATTTGGCTAAGCCATGCGAATCCATGTCCCATCGAGCAGCCATTTTATGTTATTTACATTAAAATGGCCACTCGAAGGTTGTTCAAGTGATCAGACGGATGTAGCGATACCTAAGCACTGAGAGTAGAATTGTTTAAATATTGTATAATGATGGAATGGCCAACCCTCATTCTGTCTGAACTCGCATGAGACCTACAAATTTACCTATCACACTGAAGAATTCCTCACAATTGTTGCTCTATTTTCTTACATTACGGATTACCGATTTCTATTGGTACGGCTTATCAGGTCATGTAATGAGATGCTTTACCGTCTAACGTAACACTATTATAAAAATAATCAACGAATTGCTAGGAATTACCGATTACTGTCCCGAGTTAATTATTGTGATAAACTCCGAGCTTTAGGGAGGACATAATAACGGGGAAGAGATAATTCGTAATTTTGAGCAAGGAGTTGATTAATTTTTTTTCTTACCCAAGTTCATTTTAATGCGTAGAAATCGAAAAACAAGACGTGACTTCACGATATCAGATTACACTGTAAAATACAAACTGTATATTCATACAACATTCATAAACTTTCTCACATCTTCAAGATGCGCACATCTTAATAGTTTGCTACTCACTTCCTTTTTCAGGAAGATTCTGGTGTAATTGTTGAACTTTCTTCCCAAAAAGAAATTCGGACATATTAAAGAACTCATGTAAATTGTAAATTTTATCGCAGAATGAGAGAAACTTAGTCTAACGTGAACTAGCAATCACTCAGTTGCATTGCAAAATAGGAATATAATTACGTCACTAAATGACACCATGGTTAGTGACGTCACAAAGCCTTGACGTCACGAGAGTTCAGCCGGCGACTCTTGCATGTCTTGCAAATTTATTACTGTAACTATGGCCTCGGAAACATAGAATCAACATGATTTTCTATTTTATATGTTTTACTGTCGTGTTCCTTGAAATATGTATGCTAAACATTGTTCATCTACGTGATTTAGCTAAAACAGGGCAGGTAAGCAATTCATGAATGGGCGTAAAATAGTTCCGTCAACCCATCAAAATGCAAGTTATATTTAGAAAAACTGTTATTCCCATGATCATTATGGAAACTTTAATACCCGGCATATTTTTACCCTTTTGGGTAAGAAATTATGTAAATTTTAATAATAAATGGCAAATTTTAGAAAAGATAATGTGCAAAAACGTACCACAGCGCCTTTAAAAATATAACCTATTAATGTGATGTAAATAAGAAACGTTCATGGTATTATATTAGCAATATAATGGTTAGTTGTAATGGTGGCGGAAAGGTGTTATAAAGAAGTCATAATTATATTAATTTTATGATATTTCATTATATACGTATTGTAATTGTACAGTTTACTCAAGAACATTACGTTTTTTACTTAGATAATTACATTTGACTTATTCTGTGTACTTTCATATGAAACAAAGATAAAAAGTGACCAGAAAAAATGAAAAAGACGTATTGTTCAGTAATTCCGTTTACAAAAATGTCGTGGGTTTCACAGTCACAAAATCATTAACAAAATAATGTCATGGAAGTAGTACATGTCCTATCGGTGGAATCTACCAAAATGTCTCACTTTACAGGAGACGGTTGACTAATGTGAAGATGGGACGACCACAACCGCATCCCATGATCATGAAACGCCCCATGTTAATGAAAGTCTAACAGTATTTAAAGAACAAATCAATTAACCTTCTTTTCAGTGCACAAAGTAAATCAACATTCTATTCTATGTTAAAAAATAACCAGAATTTTTTTTGAGAAGGCCAATTTACAGCGACGTCACGTACAACTGTTACATGACGTCACATACGACGCAATACGGGAACTCGTGACGAAACAATGTGCACATATGACAAATATTACATCTATAATGTTTTATCGTATAAGAGTCCTTAAGTTTATTATTTAACATCAAATTTGCATAAACTAAGAAATCGTCACATCAGATAATGAAGATAATGTCTATCTAGCTCTTAACCAAAGCAGTAAGGATAACAATGCAACAATTACTGTCAATGTCCAACAACATGATATAGACTTATGAATACGTGGGCTACTAGCTACATGTAACTAGATAATGATACTCATATATCAGTTGTTTCTAAATACTGACGTGAACTAACGTGCTAAGCTTAACAGATAATACCGAACAGGGAAGTTGAAAGTGTACATTAGGATATCATACACCTTTATGCTAACTATGTCGTTCAGATAAAGACACTATGTGACACACTGACATATAATCAGAATGTATTTACTTAGCATAGTCAAACATACATGTTACAAGTTAATAAATCATTAAGTACGTTATCGTTACGTTGACGTAGCGCTACATACATGAATATATTTGTTCTAGAAGTTCTATTGAGTAACATTGCATAGAGTGTGCTTGTGGTGGTCAATGTATGTATGTATCTATTTACTAATAGTTGTAGTCACATACGCATATAAACCGTTGTGAGATGAGGTGATTTGTTTTACTGTGTTTCAGGTACTATATTTTGCATAAGAGTGATAACGATTGTAAAATTGCAGAGGGCGGTTAGCAATAACCGGGGATGAAGCTCAGTTGGTAAAGTGTCCGCTCATCACCCGAAAGACAGGGGTTCGATTCCCGGTCGCGTCATACCAAAAGATGTTAAAATATGGGAGTTGTTGCTTACTTGCTTGACACTCAGCATTATAAGGACAGAATAACGCTTGAACTGGCGCTGCACTGTGGCTGCCGGGTGCGAAATGCACACAAACAATTTCCGATTTACAATAAAGTGCTACTATTATATACCTGTGTCTAAGCTTTGCAGTGAAACATAACAGCGTCGGCTAGAACTGTTACCACCAAACCATGAATAATACTTTACTGATATGTAGCATTACTAGATACAAAGTTGTAAGTCCCTTGAAAGATTCAACTACGGGCTATGTCACCAGTCCACCCCTAATAATAATGTCTCTGATCTTTGTCAACGTCTTCTGGTTTTAGATCACCGGAACCCTTACATCTTTTGAACGTGGAGAGCGGATGTACTTAGTCTAGGATGAAATCGTGTGTAATTTACTTGTAGGTGTCAGTAGTTCAAGGCCTCAGCTGTCATAATGTAAATAAACATAATAAAACGATGTAATAAACAATTCACCTGATGCCACATTTGCCCCACATGATCCACCATACACTGCAAAGAACAGGAATAGAACAAGAACAACCGCCATGTCCTGTATCTGGTGTCCAACGTTCAATGCGGTCATATCAATTACATTAAGACTAGACTGTCACGTGATATCACTAGTAATGCAATACTCGATTAGATTCATGTTGTTAACACGTACGGCCGTAAGTCAACGCGTTATTTGATAAAATGTCTTCAATAATTTACTTTGGCATTAATCGTGCAAATCACCCATTTTCATATGTTTGACTGAAATACCTATAAAGACCTTTGAGAAGTTGTATAGGTAATACATCTTGACATATACTATTTGATGTGATGCATATGTGAGTCAATAGCATTTACATTTTGTTTTAGAAGGTAATGCTTTCTGGCATTGTATGAAAGGAAGTTCTGAAGTGTTTTGTGGTGTGTTGCATGTCGGGAGTTTAGACAACGTTACCGTTTCTATAACAACAGTGGTTAGCGCGTTCGGTTTCGGATCAAGAGGTACGAGGTTCGAATCCCGCCAGGGGCACGGCAATTTTGTCTGCAGTAGAGAACTGTTCTACACGCAGTAAGGTTTGGGTGCAATGCTACACTGAATTTCAGAGTAGTACCACCCATGGTTCGCTAGTTCCAGCCGTTGCTCGCAGGTTTTACCGCTTTCTCCCTTCTATAATACTAGCAGGCGCGATATAAGTGAAATACTCTTGAAAGCGGCGTTAAACTCCAAATCACTCACTCACTCTATAACAACACTATAAGTACAACAACATTTATAACAGAAGAATGAAAATTACAGGAATAAAAATTAAGTATACAATTTTTGTTGTCGATACTGTACATGTAGTTGATCTTGTCAATGTTGTGTTTAATGTTGTTAATGATTTCGTTGATTTTGATGTAGATATGGTTTAAGTTTGACGGTGTTTTATTATCATGATTTATATGTGTACCTTCTGCTGGTACAGTTCTCCAGTTTTCTCGTAATTTGCTTGAATAGGCAATAGTCGAAGTACATCAGTATTCAACTGCAATGAATACAGAGCTAAGTACAAAAGCTTCCGACATTTCAAAATATGCAATTAAATCATTCAGTCTGATTAAAATCGAGCTTGTTCCGAGGAATAAAATTTGCAGAATGATGCATCTACCGGGATACGAACTGTTTCTGTAGATTCCATCAACTCACCGAGTCGGACACAACTTGGAGAGAGTGTCCACGACAGGGTTTTGATGAGGACCCTGTAGTGTACTCCAAGTTGTGAGTGTAACACAGACTCGGTAATCCACGTAAACAAAGAGAAATGGTCGACCAACCAAACAACAAAATTCGTCAGTCGTCTATTCAATTCATCGCCGTATTCATCATTCCCTCGACGAAGTTCCCTAGCCGTTCATAATACTATCATCCTGAGATAAGGAAAGGTACCAATGTCGATGACAAAGGGTTTGTTCCAATGCCTACCGCTCACTCTAACAACAATACTGGCGTGTGTCCCCTCATCTGTCAGGTTGCGGCTTCTCTGGGAGAAGCAAATTAACTCTCCAGTGTCCTAGTAGCAACTCTGGAGTGTACAGGTAGTGAAACCAGCTATGCTGACTATGACGAAAACCATCTTCATTTTCACGCTTTCTATAAAGTCACTTATGGAGGATTACATCATTACCTGAAATAATGAGTTGGCTGAAATACACTAAGGTTATCAAACAACGTGTGAAAGTGTGATCATCATCAGAAATATTAATAACCTGGTATCTTAAGAAACACGATACTATGCAGGTGTTCATGCTTGTTATTCAAACATCACAATGTAATGAGTATCTACTTCATGTATAAAGGGGATGTTAGTACCGCTTCATCGTAGTTTTGTTTTTACACATTTATGTCTTTATTGTACATATTTATGTATACATTCTAAACGGAGTCCAGCTATATGAATGAATTCATGCTAAGTAGTTAGATGTTTTACCATTTCATCGTTGTTTCATTCTTAGATCACATCAAGATTGAAGGGACATTTTTTGTTGACAAGAACGAGTAAAAGGCATATACAGCATAGGACCAAGACCATTATACTACATAGAGGTAAAGGTTACGAGGTGAACACCCAATGTCCGTTTGAAATTTAATTTGAACATATTTTCTTATAATTGTTGTTCAAGCTTATATTCTACTTTAAAATCAATACATCTTCCTTCAAAATAAATTACCAATATATGTTTTCAAAGACGTGATTTTTCAAAGCTTGGGATATTTACATTTTATTTTTCTCTAAACAGAACCATCTACCTAATCTATTATGTCAATAGCAAGTATACATTATACATTGAAAATCGCTGAAGATCTTCCAGCAGCTAAAAGTGAACCATTTGCAAAGCGTATCCTATCGTGCAAGAATCATCCCTGTGGTCGAAATAAATATCACCTACATGTAGACACGGTACAAAACATACTTCACACCTCAGTTTGTTTCAATTAATTCAACATTTTAAAAGAAGTTAAACGTATTGATTACGGCACGTTTACAATAATACATATCTGCAGTAGGTTGAATGAAGTAATCGCTGACTGCTTTTGTCTATAAATTATTTGTTAAATGTAGACAGGGGTAGGAAATTTACATCAACATGTTTGAAACAATATAAATATGTGCAGAATCAGGTAGGCCTACAGTTATTGATTTTCAGCTAGAATAGGTCGTATATGCCGATGAATAGTAATGTTCTATCCAAATTAATTTTGGGAGAATGTATAAATTTAACATTTAATTTTGTAAATAATTAGAAAACAAGGTAGAAGAATTCTTTGACTGATGACTTAACTTTACGACGTCGAAAATATTAATTATTTGGAATTGAAAATCATACATATGATAAAACCAGCTGAGGTGTGTACTTTCTCTTGCACTTCAGCTGAAGTGTATGTGCCGGATAAACCATGATACAGAGGTTTTGCTTGGGATTGTAAAACCCGAAAGCTCTAACTCTATACAAATGTACCGTAAAAATATAAATGCTAGTGCTTCTGAGGCTATCATCATAGCAGAAGATCGAGAGATAGCATTTTCTTTAATTTATAAACCGTCAAATGTCAAAGGTATCCCATTATCGGTTAAGTTTTAGTCAGATAAACTATGACAGAAGGAATAGGGGATATCGACTCTGTTCTTTCACCTTTCTTGGTAGCATAAAGGTAAAACGTACTGCTTAAACAGCAAAGGTTTTCGAGTTTGATTCCCATCAGATCTGTTTCGTACTCAAGGAACTATTAAGCTCGTACCTTCCAAAGGACGTGCTTACTTGTCGAACATTGAATTTAACCTTGGAACAACACCCGTCAAAAAAAACAATATACCGAAACTCAGTGACCTCAAAATGAGTATGTGCCATATCTCCTTTACTTGTGTTATGAATATCACTGTACCTGATATTTGTACCTGTATATTTAGATAGTTAAACGAGACTTACCTTGGGAAGTTGAAGTTTGACTGTAGTTCTATCAGCTAATCTATAGTAATGGAGGGATTACATGAGATTGCAATGCGCATGCGCCAGTCAGAGTTTAAAGTTATAGTTCGAGTGTGTATCAGAACCCAAGATTATGTAATACCGTTTTTTGGGTGGGATTTACTTATGGGAGGGCATGTAATCCCTCCATTACTATAGATTAGCTGATAGAACTACAGTCAAACTTCAACTTCCCAAGGTAAGTCTCGTTTAACTATCTAATTCTATCAGCTAATCTCGTAATGTTCGAGATTCCATGAGATTTTAAAGCCTGATATACACTCGACATATCCAGAGTCACCTTTGGGTTCCATCATAGCAAAACAAGAACATGTTTATGAAACCAAAGTTTAATTATTTCAAGCATGTTGTAAGGCACTTAGATGTATATGTCAAATCTGGAATATTTCAGAGTTACTGTGTCAACACAGCATTGTCAAAGTGGGCACTCGTCTCAATGAGAGGTTTCTGATAAAACCTTGCAAATGTCTTGTGCGAGGTCCAGTCCGCTTTATCCAGTATATCCGCAACTGGTACACATGCCTTAGAAGCAGCAGACGTTGAAGCTGCTCTAACACTGTGAGGTTTAAACACACTGACATCAATACCCGATCTAGATAAACCAGCCTTGATCCATCTGGACACAGTATCCCTACACACTGGTTGGTGTGGTCTAATGTAGGCTATCAAGAGTTTGGTAACAGTTCCTCTTCGATTCCTAGTCCCTTGATATAAGCTCTCAGAGTCCTTACCACACATAAACACTTGTCATGAGGATATGTCCTAAGAGTCATTGGTTTAGGCAGTCGACCAGGACGCGACTGTTTCAAAAGTTGGTCAAACTGAAAAGTGTATTCTGTCTTTGCAGAATCATGATGCATGTTTGATAAATCTAATAAATGAATTGTCTGTCCTCTCTGGGCTGTGACTAGAGAAAGTAATAAAACAAGTTTAATTGACAAATCTTTCAAAGAAAGAAACTTGTGTGGAAAAAGTTTTCCAATGAAAGATAACACAGATTTCACACTCCAAATCTCAGAGTAACGTGGTTTTGGTGGTTTCAACTGAAAAATACCTTTCAGAAATCTACAGACCACTGGGTGGGATCCACATGGCTGATTATCCAAGAACACAAACGTAGACAGAGCACATCTTGCTGTGTGTATAGAATTATAACCCAGGTTCATGTTCATTAAATGCACAAAGAAATCCAACACCTGTCCTAGATGCGGTCGATATAAATCAATCAATCAGTCTTTCACGACAAAACAACTTCCACTTCCGGACGTAAGAAGCATACTGTTTCCTTGTTGTCTTACGCCAGGAACTGATGATAACACTGGTTGCCTCAGCAGAAATTCCTCTGTCCGAGTAGGATTTCCTGATAGTCGGAAGGCTGCAGGTTCAGCCGTCTGGTCAGCAAGTGCGGTCTCCCGTCTGGGGAAGTTACCAACTTCGGAGTTTTCTCCAACAGGACTGGCCTACAACAAATGAGATTAATTAGTTGTGAAAACCAAGATTGTGTAGGCCATAAAGGCGCTATTACTAGAGCCTCGACTTGATCTGTCATGATTTTCTTTAAGCATTTAGACAGTAGGCAAAATGGGGGAAAACAGTAACACAATTCCCCGGTCCACAACAAATTAAAAGCATCTATAGCCTCAGCTTCTGGTTCTGGCTTCCAACTTACAAACCGAGGAAGCTTTTTGTTCAATCTAGATGCAAACATGTCAAAAGATGGCAAAAATTTAAAATGTTCTGTTAAAGATTGAAAAACTGACATGTCTAGAGACCATTCAGTTCTGTCAGAAAACTTTCGAGAGGCTTTATCTGCTTCAACATTGTCTCCTCCTGGCACATGAGATATAGTTAACCAAATATCTCTGTCTCTGCACCACAACCAAATTCGTTTTGTGAGGTCATTACAAGCTTGAGATTTTGATCCTCCCATAGCTTGCAAATACACAACAGCAGTTGTGTTGTCACAAAAAACATGAATGTTTTTGTTAAGGAAAGATTCGGTTAACGAAAATGCCTGCAAAGAGAGATATATGGCCTTCAGTTCAAGAACATTAATGTGAAGTTCTCTTTCTTGAGGTGACCAGCGACCACCTATAGACTGACCATTCATATGTCCGCCCCAGCCATCAAGGCTAGCATCAGTATTCATCTGAAAATATGTAGTTCTGTCATTTTTCATGGATTTTTCTGATCTTAAAATATTTTGTTTCCACCAGTAGATTTCCTCCTTAGCTTTCTCTGACAATATCATAACTGCATCAAAGTCTCCATAATTGACCTGAAGAGCTTTCGATTTTTCACTTTCCAACTGTCTATAGAATAATGGACCAAATGGAACAGCATGAACACTCGATACAATGAGTCCCAAAAGTTGAGCAACTGATCGTATTGTATGCTCCTTCTTAGCTAGTAAGGAATTACACTTATCCAAAAGCACATGTCCTTTATCATCAGGTAATGAAACTGTCATGTTTTCAGAGTCCACATAAAACCCAAGAAACTTAATTTTTGTAGATGGTATCAGGACTGACTTTTCCAAATTAATAGAAAAACCCAATGACTTGAAAACTTTTGTCATGTATGTCAGAGAAATACTACATGCTTCACTTGTCTGTCCTTGAACAAACGAGTCATCAATATACCCGAGACAAGAATGACCTACACATCTAAAATGTGCATATACTGGTTTGAGAATCTTTGTAAATACACGAGGTGCAGAAGCTAAGCCGTTTGGCATGCATGTAAATTGGTACAGGGTACCCTTCCACCTAAACCTGAGATACTTCCTATGAGAAGCATGTACACTGACTGAGTAGTATGCATCAGATAGATCAACTGATCCCATAAATACATTTTGAGAGATCATAGTTTGAACATTCTGAAAACTTTCCATTTTGAAATGGTGATATTGAACATATTCATTTAATTTCTTTAAGTTCAGTATGAGTCTGTATTTTCCACTGCTCTTTTTCCTAATAAAGATGTTGGACACAAACTGTCCTTCACTATCATTTGTCTGTTCAATCACATTTTGTGATAAAAGATCTTGAACCTTCTCACTAATGATTTCACCCTCTTCATAATTACATCTTATTTCATGTGGTTCAGATATTTGTTTCGGTTTTCCGTTGAATTCAATATGAAAACCTTTTACTGTGTCTAAAATGAAAGGGTCAGATGTAATTTTCTGCCACTCATGTATACACAAAGATATACCACCAGCAATGAAGACATTGTTATCAGAGAATAAATGATACTGACCTACCTGGCCGTTGCTTGTAGCCGGGTCAGATGCACTCACTTCCTCCCCCCTCGTCTTTCGGAGGTCGACTTGTTCCAGTTCCCGCGACCTCTGCCGCCTAAAAAATTCCCATAGTGGTCGTATAGGGGCAACATTGCTCTTCCAAGACCTCGACCCCTGCTCCGGAAGCGAAACCCAGAGTGGTATGGATTGAATCTGCGAAAGCGAGAGGGAAAACCACGCCCCCTATCAGTGATGGGGCCTGTCACTTTGTTACCCAGCCGGGTTGCCATAGAAATGTCCTGTAGACTTTTAGAAATGTCATCTCCAAAGATAAATTCCGAACTGACAGCAGCACTTGGAGCACACATAGCTTTGTATTCCTCATTCAGATTAGGCCTTATCAGTTCTTTCCGTCTCAGGTTCATGTTTCGGTTACTGTAAGCAGACAATGTCAGAGAGTCACTCAAGTTCGAAACTATTTGTGTAAACAAATCATCCGGAATTTCCTGCTTTTTTGTGGAAAGAATGTTCAGAGTAGCCACCACTGATGTCGTAGATTTGATCAGTCCATTTTGTGCCTTTTGCATTCTAACGTCCATGGAACGAGTGTCTGGCGAAAGTGTGTTCCACATTAATTTGTTGACATGTGGCGTGTTCAAGTCGGGACAATTTTCCGGTCTTTTAATGTCTTTCATCTTCTGAATAACTTCAGTGTCATCAAAGTTAGAGTCAAACATTCTCTTGACAAGGCCTGTCAGTTTAGGGTTTATTTTGTCTCCATCTTCGCATGGCAATGGAAGATTTTCTTTTATCAGATCTATCACACAGTCTGCACCGGAAATATTCCCTGTCTCGTCAGCATGCGCAGATGGCATATCCGTTTCGTTCGCCTGTTTCAACAGTTCGTTAGCGACGAAATTCATTTGATTTGGGACACTTGTATCCTTTGAACGAGAAAAAGGCATTTGGCTTGGTTCAATATAATCCTCAGGATCATAATCAAATTCTTGATAATCCTGGAATTGACCCGCATCATGTGGGAAGTCATCGAGTCGCTGCTCGAATTTTGACATTCGATCTTCCATGTCGCCTCGCATTTTGCGAAGTTCTTCAATGACCATGGAATTAGACGTTTCGTCTGGTTTACTGCTTGTACTCGGTTTTTGAGAGGAACTTTTCCCCGATTTTTTACTGCTTTTAGTGGGTTTAGTACTCCCCGATATTTCTTCACCGTCTTTGCAAGGGCTTGTCAATGCCGCCTCGGCCATGCTTGATTTTGAACCACGCACGTGGTGATAATTATTTTGATTAAATTATTGATTTTTAACGTAGGCCTGGACCTTATTATTATGAAATTAGTCAATTAAAGTGTAATTATACACTATGAAACGTAATTGTACTTTTGTATAGTTCAATTATGAACAAATATGTCTCGAAATTGAGAAATGAATTTGTGAGGAATTATCCACACGTCTGACTTCGCTGAAAGCGTCGTTTGCACTGACTGGCGCATGCGCATTGCAATCTCATGGAATCCTGAACATTACGAGATTAGCTGATAGAATACCTGTCTAACACTCAGAACATCACAACTTCAGAATGCAAAATAAAATCTTCTACACTCGCGGCCAAAATAAAGTATAGGTACGACAACGCAATACATTATATTAAACGAGTGACGAACACGACTGAAACATAGTAACACCATGTATCTTAAGGCAAACTAATTTTGTCTGTAATTTTGGAAACATTATCTGTTAATGATTCTGAAAGCACGGCTTTTTAAAAATCGTCGTTATAGAAAGAGGCGAGATAGTAGAGTGAAATATGGATATCTGGCTTGTTTTATGATATCCTACAGCAATGATGCGTCATTGATCCAAGAAGGTACATTATGCTGAAATCATCTTCTATTGACATAATGTCCTTATGTCATAAACTTTCCCCTTAAATACCAAACATTATTTCCCAAAAATACCCTTTGAAATAGCTATTTCACCACCCTATGTGGTTTTGAACAGATACAAAATATAAAATATCATACTCTCATGAAAGTGTATGTGAATGTGAAATATTGTGTATTTCTTAACGAGATATATCCTCATCACAAACATTTTAAATCGACTGTATCCGGCAGAAATATTACGTGTTTGACTGTGTTGAAAAGAAGGTATACTTTCTTTTGCCCTTGAGTGTATTTACATAACACTAAAAATAATAACAACATATTCAGATTCCTTTTGCTTCAAACTTTTATTCTTCACATATATGAAGTAGTTAAAAGTTTGCCTCTGCTATATGAACAAACCAAGATGGGCTCCGGCCTCTCGAATAACGTCGACGTTATTTTTAAGAAATTTGTTTTTGTTTCCTTTGACATGTCCTGTTTTCTTCTTTTGTTTCTTTGAAGGGCTACAGATCTGAAAAATAGTGAGATAATTAATATAAAACATCGATTTTAACAACGTCCGTGGTTCACAGTTGTGGTAAAGCAAAATAGCCACAATAAAATGTCTTATATTTATAGAGCACTGCTTTGTGAAAGAAGCTGTATCGAGATAAATACTCTATCATTCAGAACAATAGATCTATCCCGCTATTGTGGTAGAAGCGTAGGGGTACAAGGCATGAATATTGTACATGCACATGCAGATATAAGTATTGCAGATTCATATATCACAAATCATTTAATGATCAATAACATATATGTTAAGACGACTTTTTCATATATTGACGTTTAAAAAGTGTTCCCATTAAACCTATATATCTATCTTTGAGGCAAGAGATAAAATACCTACAAATAAAGTCACACTTTAAGATTTAATTCATTACTGTTGTTTCCTTTAAATTACCTCCCTTTAAAGAGCACATAAAATCTCTAGATGAAATAGCTTTTCAGGTCATGAAGCTGTGACCCATATAATTGGGGTCGCAGGATTGACAAAGGAGTCTGTACACAACTTTTCAGCTCTCTAGACCTTTTGGTACTTGAGCTACATGGAACAGTCGAAGCACACTTTTAGCAAAAACGTTTTCTTAGAATCGTATGGTTGTGTTTAGAATAGAAAAATAACAAATCTCAATATTTCCAGTATTTCCAAAAACAAGTAATTTCCCTTTTTAAAAAGTGCATTGATTATCAAAGAACACAAAGTCAGTAAAACGTAAGTAAAGGAAGTCAGACAAACCATTTTTACAATGTTCCCTTCAATTATTGCATGATCGGAAATAGGACAATTGACCCAACCCATGAAGAACTGGCGATAACTTATATTTATTTACCATTAAAGTTACAGGTCTGCTATTTTAGCACAAAACTCTAAAATGATGGAGTGTTACAACACAAAGAAAGCATTTTCCTCTGAAGCGTAACTTTTTATGATATTCAAATTCAAAGAGGTTTCTTATTCATCCCCAATCGCCAAATATATAATAATTACTAGTTTCCAATTAAAATCGAGCAACATCATTATACAAGTGCAGAAACAGAAACTGCACGTCCCGTTTACAGACGTTGTAAGACCTATTAAACATTTTCAACCGAAAGTTGTCTATTTGTCTGTTGTAAATAATTTTCCAAAACTACGTTTGACTAATTGACGAGCGCCACACGCGGTGCATTGTCCGGTTTTCAGTCAGAAAACAATACGTTTATCTTTATAACGTCACTATACTCAGCCATATCCTAAAATTGGTAATTATCGGCAACAGTCAGTACTTAACTTACTTAACAGTACTTAAAAATAACACCATTTATAATGTTTGGCATATGTGACCTCCAATAACACAATGGATGACTTTTAGTACCTTTAATGTGTACATTATAGAGTTGTGACGACAAACTTCAGGGCGATATAATTCGATACTATATGCTGTGTAAATGACTTTGCTTCAAACTAGCAATAATGGCAATAGTAATTAGCAACTCTATTTAAACTGTCAGGAAAGTACACACGTCCGTTCGTTTCGATTAATTCAATATCTAAAAGACATCTGATGCATTTTACTGTGGCACAATACAATAATACTTATCTGCAGTAGTTTGAATGAATTAATTGGCACTGTGGTTAAATGTTAGTGAAACTATCTTTGTTTAATGAAGACAGGGGTAAGAACTGAAATTTACACCAACATGGCCCCTACCATGTTTAAAATGTTGTTAATGTGTGCAGAATCAGAATCAGAATTATTAATTTTCACAAATAATGTTTTATATGCAAAGGAAAAGATGAGTTTCATCAACAATATTGTTCAAGAAATTTAAAATCTAAAATTTCATATTGTTTTTATTAAACATGTAGAAGTATTCTTTGACTGCTGACTAAACACATGTACTTTTCAGTTTTAGATTATGACATGGAAACCTAAGATATTTGCAATTGAAAATGAACACTTTCATGTACTTTCTTTTGCCTGGCAGTTTATATTGGCATAATCTTTACTGGTTCAAGTTTTCACCATAATATCACAATTCATCCATACACTCGTTCATTCATTCATACATTCATTCAAAGAGACCATTCATCATAACCCTTTTCTCATGTTAAAACAATACGCCAACATGATATTGTTTCTTATAGAAAGCAGTGTAGCTTACCCCTTGGCAGTCCGTCTCCCCTGAGAAACACACGCGATAGCTACATCGAAAGTTGACTTTGTGGTGGTTGGGGAATGTGAACGCCTCAAACGTCGCACTGTGCACCCTGTTGGATTCACTCGGATTAAAGAGTATCCGAGATCCATTCGGCATGCATCTAAACAAATAGAGACAACGCAGAACAATACATCAATGACATGGATTATCAGTTGGATAAAAATACAGACTAACTATATGTTTGATTAGGGCTAGCATAATTTAGAAGAGACAACGAAATAGATGATTTGAGATCATATAATAAACATTTATCTGCAAGACGCTCGACATAATGACATGTGATGTATATGATATGGTATTGTGTTTTATACGCGTTTCAGAATTCATGTATAACCTGCCTCACGTTATTTAACAGGGAGGTGTTTACAGGGGGTAATTCATGCTAAACCGGAAGTTGGCACTCGTCAACAACCATTTTCTCGACAGACAGTAGTTTTTCGACTGAGGTGGGTCACATGAATGGACGGTGCTGGTTTGACTCTTATTTCACAAGTTGGAAACCTCTACGAGTTGTTCAATCGATGATAATTCTTATGAATTTAACAATCACAATATAAAACTTTGCATGCAACGATCAAATCGTTGTATGATAATTTGGCCCAGCCAAAGTTTTGAAAATGTATGGCCTTGACCTTGGAGCTAACGATTTACCCTACTGCGCCACCGAGGCACACACAGATTCTCAGCAACTTACATAGCGTGACAGTAAACAACTTTAACGATGATTTTATGAATGACCTTACCACAGATCATCTCTGTAAAGCGATATTCAAACATAGTGTCTTTTCGACTTAAAAACGGTTGGTAATATGGAAAAAACATCCAACATTGGACATGGGTAGGTTGTAAGGAAAAACTTCGCATTCTCGGTTTTTCTTTCCTATCTATGGTTTACAACCGTACCATATCCAAGGTTTAACAGTTTCTTCTTATATTATATAGTACCCGTTTTCATCCTTGAATACCATCCTGTGAATACCATCAGACGTTGACACAGCACAGTTGTAAGGCCAGATACCACTGACACCAAGATCTGTAATTAACAGGAAAAAACATATTTCCTTGAAATAGAACGACCTTAAAGGGGCAGTAGCACGTTTTTCACTCAAATAAGTCGATGAAATGTATTTGAAAAAATAATGTCACCAATAGTAAAACACCCTTGTCTCTTTGGAAAATCAAGTTAATAAACGAGTTTACATGGTTCGGTAAAGCCATGGGAAAAGTTTTGTAATTCGAAATAATAAATGGTGTTCACAATAAAATGGCCACCATGCAATTTTTGCTTTATATGCAACATCGTTATTACCACTACGGATAATTGGTTTGTGTAATAAGCTGTTTTATCCTCTAAAGTAAATATAAATTACATAAACTGTCATTATTAATGGGAAATTTGCAAAAAAACGTGCTACAGCCCCTTTAAATCAACACAATCATGAATACATCTGCCCTTCCTTCTTCTTCATATAAAGTCATGTGCAGCTATGGTGTAACCATTCACTTATCCCATAACATCGTTAGTACTATAATTGCTATAAAGTACATTCTTTAAACAGTTCCTTCGTATCATAAGCAATAACGTCATGGACACAACCTGCACACAATAAGGAAAGAGGCAAACAACATCTACGTAATTTGCCAAATAGACATATGTTTCGTTACTTCTCTATACTGTGATTCCAAAGTATACCCAACATCTTTTTCAGACATTGTGGAAAAATAATGTTGATATTTAAGAATGTATATATATATAGAATACTAAACGATGTCCCTTTTTATAACATGTTTATTAAACGAGTGAATGGTTTGGTATTTTAACGAGCGAAAGCGAGTTAAATACCTATGCCATTCACGTGTTTCATAAACATGTTATCAAACGGGACCGAGTTTAGTATTTTATTTATTACTCAATGATGTAAATAGCGCTAAATTGCAAGAAAATCGTTTTTAGCGACGCTAACTTGCAAATAGGTCACCCGCTATTGCAGTCACGCGAAAAACATTGTGACGTCAATCAAAAACGTCACGCGTCGATTATGACAGTACGACAGCACGCGGTGGTATCACACATGTGTGTAACCAACTCATTGTTATCTAATGAGTGATCTCACCACGGTTGAGTAATAAACAAATATATTTCATCGTTAGTTTTACCATCTCCATCCTTGCGATTCAGTTTCATCTGCAACTTGACCTCAGATCCGAGCTTGACCTTGGTAAGTGGCCCCTCCGTGGAGGGGTCAACTATGTTGAAACTGACCGATACCTTGCTCTCTTCGACCTTCACTCGTCGTGTTGGAGGGCTGTGATAAAATGGTTAATTGTGGACAATGACTCTGAGTGATATTGTGTGGATGACACTACCACAGTACATGGTCAACACCAGTCATCATTAGAGAAATCCCCATAGAGTTAAATGATATTTAACCTATGGAATCTTGAGTAGAAGCAATGTTATTCTCAGGTCGCATACAGCCAGGACATCATTTACTCTATAAGTACATATAACCATTCGCCTGTCCTTCGATTAGTTATAGAATTGCATTTAATTAAACGAGATATGTACAGCTTTATCGTCAGATATCGCCATTTTAAATCTGGTACGAATGGTGTATATTTTTTGTTAAAATAGCTGCAGTTTTCTTAATTATCATCTAACAATTGAAAGTTTAAATGATGAGGTTTACTTATTCACTTTCGAGATTATAAAAGCGCATAGAACGGGGATTGTTTCACAATCGTTCAGAGAGGAATCATTGCACATATTTATCGAATCAGTTGGAAAAGAGTTAATATATTACAAAGCACTGTCTTACAGCAGAACCAACAAGTTTTCAGAACACTCTAATCAGGCAGTCTTTGACTTTGCAATGCATGTTCAATGCCATCAACGGGGATATTGTGATTTTCAAAACATGTTAAATGGATAATTCTTATACACTTTAAAATGTAAATGTCAGAGATAAACTTACATGTCGATTGCAGAGGTCTCCAGTCTCGTCAAACTCTCGGCTGTTTTAAAGTGACACGTGACCTCAAACAGAACATCTGCGAATGATGACATCGCGGGGAACTCCCGGAACTTGAACCTCCAGGTCACCACTTCATCCTTCTCCTGGAAGAATCAGGTCACACATAAGTGACAACAATGCACTATTATAAAGGGATCTGACTATATCTTTGAATTTGAACATCCTTTGAACAAATTAACTCTGGAAATCAGCCTATTTCCTTTGTGTCCATCAACCACTTCTATAGATTCAAAGGATATATCGTATTTTTTCTTATCTTTTTGGGGTGCTGTTAATTGCCTAAACGTTTCTTCTAATTATTCTCTCGTAAGTAAGGTTATGCAACAAATTGACTTGATTTCCATCACCATTACTTAAAAATTGAATGTCAGTTAGTGTGTTTGCACTGGAAAATGAACGATGTCGTTACATTCTATTCAAATGCATAATGTATTCATCTGATGATTTAGTCTGAAAGATGTTACATGCAGGGATATATTAAATGTAATATATAATAAAAAGGAAAGATCCAGTATTAACTCAAAACTTCTAAAATGCCAACAGACATAGAACGGTTGAAAGATTCATGTTAAATGCTTTATTTGTTAATTGTTTTGTTCCCTCAAATTCGCAACTATCTTGGGTAGAAGATTATTTATTTAGTTGAAGATACTAAAACAGGTTTTGTTTTCCACATGGCTAATTGCAGACTATTGCTATCATAGAATGAAAGACTAGTTAAACAAATAAGAAATAAGAGTGACGGTATAGTTCATACTTGGTTCTCCCCACAGGACGGTTGGAAGACCCCATGTTTCTGAATTACTTTGAGGGTTGCCATGCCACCGATTTCAAAATGATTAAAGTGAGTTTTGTTGCATCCTGGTGATTCAGTACCATCCTTGTTGTAAGCTGTCACAGTTCTGTATCTGGTTCCTCTCTGGTTCACGCGTAGCATCAACGTGTTCTGCTTCCTGATCTTGAAGCAGTAGAATTTGGCTGTAAGGCAATGCGAGGTAAGCAATTAATTGACACAAGCATTTGACAACCGAAATTTAATTATCAATAGCATGTATATGTAATTGCACGTGTATTTTTAATGAAGAAATAACATTAACATTCAAAATTCACCTTTCTGAAATGCAAACTTTCAAGCTATTGCAATCTTAAGAAATAAACACACCGAAACAGCAAATAGACACACACTATTACACAGGTGTAAAGACTAGCATCGCTTCTTTTTTCATTATAAAAAAACAAACAAAATGAGGCACTTTGAAAGGTTTCAAGACAGGTACCAAATTGTACTAATGGGTGAACAGAGGCAAAGTCACTTGCCTAAGGTAACATCACACGTTCACAAACCATGTTTATAATGTTTACAACCCATGTTTCTAATGTTCACAACCCATGTTTCTAACGTAGGACAGGGAATCAACCCTTCAAACTGTCACATTATCAGGTCATGTTGTTGGCCACCAATACGGCGAGCCGCGCTCTTTGTTGCTAAACTTAATCATCTCGGTTTACAGCTGATCATACCTTCGGCTTTTCTCTTCTCTGAAATATGAAAAATATGATATGGTTATTCACATTTATTCCCGACAAAGCTTGCAAGGCCGAAACCAAAGCAATGAGTTTGCCTAGTCGTCGCCTTGGGATCTTACGACTCTTGTTGGATTTAACGTTTAATACATTATTCAAACTTAATGGAATTGCGAGAGATGTCAACATACGTCTGAGTAGAATTATTCACATAAGGCGATTACAGATGTATTGGGGATGAAGGGGCGAGATCAAGTAAGGATATTTCCTGTTCCAAATAGTATTTCACGGGGGAGATTGCATTATCTTCCAATAAACCAATTAAACCATTTTCTTCAACATGTAAGTAAATAATTCATTGAAGTCATTTTGTTCATTAAACTTATTTTTTGCTTAATTTTTCTCTCAAAAGTTATGTTATCCAATCTTATCCCAGCTACAGACAGCGATTGATCCACGCTTGGGATAGCCAAGGGAGCTATTCGAAATAAATTGGTATTTGGGATACACCAGGTATTATTACTGAAACTTACATCTCTGCACATTGCTCTAAGGGGACTCACCAATGCCGCAGGTTGACCCAGACCAACCCAGCTGACACCCCCGGGCGCACAGCCCTGTGTACATGTCACAAGGCTTTTGTCCCTTGCATTGACACTTCCTCGCACAATCGTTACCGAATCGACCAGGGGGACATTTGGAAGCTTAAACAGAGAAGTTAGAATATATGTTTACACAACTATACGAACATGATAGATCATCACGTTGGTTTTTAATCGTTAAGCTTATTGGGTCATCCTTTATCTTAATGTGATTTCTAAACAGTTTGAAGATATTTTCAATCGGACATATATCATATCCACCAACACTGTTGAATGCTCTAATTAGCTAATAAATAATAACATTTTCTTGCTAAAATCACAAGAAAGAAATTATCAAGGATTTAAGGATGTGTAAATGTATCAGAAGGTATATGTAGACTGTAAGAGTTTTAGATGATGTAGTTTTCAAACAAGGAAGATGTTTTAGATTCAAATATGCTAAAAACTGCAACTAACACGGATAAACTTTGGTGAAAATAGAAGGTATTCAAATACTCAGAGTAAGCTGAACTTTTGACAAATTTTCAAAAGTTTTGGACATGTTCCAATCATTTAGGCATGTAATGAATGGAACCATGAATTTGAAAAATGCAGTAAGACGTTTCAGCGTGCATTTTAACAATGAAATTATAATTCTGAAATGAACCGTACCCATTCTGCTCCTGGAAGAGTATAGATATTAACTTATGTAAGTACCTGGTGCTTTCTGGCATATAAAGAGATGAGGTGATGAAATGCAATCAGCAGGTATCCATTTCAAGTTTGATGAGTCCCACAGCATGCAGTTGCGATCTCCCCCGTGTCCGAAGCCAAAGAAAGATCTACTGTGATGGTTGTATGTAACAACCTGAAATTAATATTTGATAAGAAACCATTTGAAAATAATAATTCAGATATGGTAAAATAATTGTCATAAATAAAATTAAGTCACTATTTTAGATGTTTACCATACCAACAACAATCCCACAGCATACATGTTAATCAATAGACACTTTTCTATTATGATAATTTAGATAGAATGCAAATGAAGCAAATACTTTTAATGGAAATGAAAGTGAAAAGAACACTTCAACTGTTTAAGGACACACTTGCATGCAGCTTTTCTCGTGAAAACCTAAGTTTCAAGCAGTTACTCGATAACTGTGTCTCAATAATTCCTGCATACGGATGAAAAGCGTTAAGTTTGACATCCAATGAAACATATCCTGTGACTTACTACGTCAGTCCCATTCTGTTCCATTTTCCAAGTTAAACCTTTCTTCTCAATGCCCAACCAGTACAACTCGCCCTTCCTAGAATGTCCTTGTCCTTAAAAAACAAATTGTCAGTGAATACATCGAATATGTAATAGTATCGACTGAGACCGAGGTGTTCAAGTTAGATGAACCCACATATACAAGGGGCATTCAATAAAAATTTCAAATTTTCTTTACCGCAAGAAGTATAAATTTCAATGTGATAATGTAGCATGTCTCCATAGGACAAGTGATGTCTCAAACTTTTGAAATATTCATTATTTCTGTCAGCACGGGTCTAAGAGTAGAGTAAGGTGTAAAAATGGAGGCTGTTGAGTACAGAGCGGTTATCAGTTTTTTTATTCTTGAAGGGTCGTACACAAAGGGGACTTTTGATGAAAGAAACTTATGGAGAAGATGCCCCACTGTCAAAGACTGGCATCGTCAGTTCAAGTGTGGTCGGACCTCCGTGGAAACAGCTTCAATTCCAGGTCGACCCCAGTCAGCCATTGATGATGACTTTATCCGGCAAGTGGAAGCTACAATTTTGGAAGATCGCCGAATAACTGTCCGTCAACTTGCCAAAGATGTCAAGATAAATGTGGGATCTGTGGAGGAAATCATTCATGACCATTTGCACATGCGGAAGTTGTCAGCTCGGCGGATACCCCAACTGCTCACACCTTTCCAAAAAACAGGAACGAGTCGACTGCTCAAAAGCCTTTTTATCAATGTGCCAAGAAAACCAACTTTTTAGCCAGAGTAGGATGAAACATTGGTCCATCACTATGACCCTGAAAGTAAAATCCAGTCAAAGCAGCTGAAGCATCTTCAGTCACCACCCGAAAAAAGGCACGGGTCCAGCCCTAGGCAGGCATGGTTATGCTCACCTTATTTGGGGATCAGTATGGTGTAATTATGATGGAATTTTTGGAAAGAGGTACCATAATTACTGGGGCATACTACGCTAGTTTGCTGCAAACATTGCGTAAAACTATCAAAACCGATAGACAATGCTCCTTTCCACAACCCTTTTGTAGCTCAGACGGAAGTGCAGACCTGCGGCTATGAAATATTTCCTCACCATACCATATTCTCCTGACCTTGCAGCATCTGATTTCTTCCTCTCCCCAAACATGAAATCATTTTTGAAAGGCACTCGTTTCCCTGATGATGAAACCCTCATTAATGAGGTCAAGTCCTGGCGTTTGACAAGGATCTGATGCCTTTTACAAGAAAGGCCCAGAAGGTTGCATCAAGCGATGGGAGAAATGTGTCACACTGTGTGGTGCCTGTGTAGAGAAAGACTAATTACTGTACCAAGTTTCATTTCTTTCAGTAAAGTAGAAGTTGGTAAGGGGAAACTTTTATTGAACGCCCCTCGTAATCGTGAACGCCGAGGCCGTTAGTCTCAGTCTGTGGTACTTATCCCACCGGCACAATTCGAAAACCGTTCATGCAATTTTTCTGAAACTTGATAACCCACTAGCATGACTTTTGATATTTTCCTATAACATTGGCGACTTAAATAACCCTATAAATCCATAAGGCATATGCTCTAAGCGCTAGCAATAGTAAAACTGAAAGAGGTGTGTCTTAAAATTAGTCTGGATTTGGAGAGAGTTCCACAGACAACAGCAGAATGTTCAAAAGTTCTATCTCCATAAGATTTAGGTTTTAGGTACAGTAAGAAGTTGTTGATCTTGAGAACGTAGTTTTCTGGTTCCGCCTGTACTCTGTGATGAGGTCTTTTAGATAAGATGGGGCTAGCTGGTTTAAGCACTTGTAAGTTATTGATAATATCTTAAAGTCAATTCTAGCGGATATATGCAACGAATGTAAGGATTTCAGGAATGGAGTGATGGACTGGTGTTTAGTTGTGAGAGAGATGATTTTTGCAGCTGTATTTTGAATTCTTTGTTATAGAACCGCGTTGATTTGGACTTTGTTCATAGATAGTTTCGGAGCAGAACGTGAAAACCCTTCATCATGTCATCGTGAAATTTGTGTATTTCCCACTAACTGAAGTGGTGTCTTGATAATTTCAGACTTATGAAAATTTAACTGTTTTCGTGTCCATAGAAACGCGTTGGATGTTGTATTTTGTTCAGAAATAGGTTCGTTTGTGCAATAGAACTTCAAAACCTTTGATATATCCATGTAACCCTGATTGTGTATTACTCACATACTGAAGTGGTATCTTGAAGATATAAGTATCTTTCAAAGATGTGTTTCAGATTATGTGGGACCGGTGGGATATTTCATCTTCTGATGACTAATGTCATGTTTGACGTGCGCTAGCGTTCATATAACTAGAACACCTCGGTCTCATTTGATAGTGATTTACACATTTGTTAAAGTAATGCATCTAAACATTTACTGAATGAAAACACATGAAATACATGGTAGCAGCTGGTTTCATTGGTCTAATGGTTTGTGTTCTTGGTAAGAAACCAGCAGTTCCATGTCCATTTGGTGGAAACCAGGAATAGGTGAGTATTAACGCCCATTGGCGAAGTGGGGCACTGGGGAGGCTCCTGCAATTTAAACCTATTATTCCACGAACTGCCCCTTTTTATTCAAAGGAAAACGTTCTATTTTGATCGCAATGGAGAAGATAATTATCGTTATAAACCCCCTCTCCTATTGCTTTTTGTGGAAACCAGAAATGATAACAAATATAATAGAACAAATAAAATAATAACTTTTGTCAGTATTGAAACGTTCCTTATTGATTTATCTTAAATCTAAATTCCATTTGTTCGTCCATTCTGTGCTGGTTTTTAAATGAGTTTCAATATTGAGCCAGGCTCTATAAAACAATTTGCATTGTTTATAATTGTTTATTGTACAATAACAATAATAATATATTATTATGAAATTCTCGCATTCACCAGTGTTAAGTCATAAGATAGATCACTGTTCCAACCGGCGTTCAAATTTTACGGACATCAAGACATCCATAACAACAACCTAAACAATACAACGCATCAAAGGGTTTTTGGATCGATACAAAGGTAAGACTCCGATAAAACATATACTTCAACTACTTGTAGATTACAAGCACCTCCAGCTCTGAAGACTTCGTTTTCTTTGTCGTTGGTGATGACCCTCAGATGAGAGCCCCAGGTGTTACACAGCGATTTGGCCTGCTGGAATGGCATCTGAGATGGTCCCCATCGATAACACGAGCCCTGCTTCAGCAGCCATTCCTTCGAACACGTCAATGAAGCTGAAGAGAGATATATAAATACCATGCTACAAATACTATCAGTGAAATAAACTGTCTGTCAAGCTACAGTGAAATTAACTTATATTTTCACTGCGACCAGTGATATAATTTGACGTCATAAAACAATGGTCTCACGCGGCGAATAGGCTTATGACGTCACAGTGTTACTGTGGTGATGGCGAGAAAACGACCCTTTTCTGACGTAATTACCAGGATAACATCATATAATAAATAGAATATCCGTCAATTCTTGACAAATACCATGTTTATCTCGTGAGGTAGAAAAGTGATGTATTTTCACTTTTTCATATATAACCTTTCTACCTCACTCGATGAGATAAACATGGTATTTGTCAAGAAAAGACAGATGTCCTCTATATACTATACCAGATCTTCAACAGTTAAAGACAAACTACCACAACAGTCGTATTGTCTGTGTAAAGAAGTATACAGGATGTCATTCATGATGTATGATATTTCAAAATGATTTCCTGACCATACTGTTTTGAAATTAAGTTAAAAAGTATGAAATACGGGTATATAAATTAATGAAATCTGTTGTCGAAATAAATGTAAATAAAAGTCATAAAATAAGCACAATGGTCATTTTGCCACTCTCCTATCACGCCTACTTACAGATTCAAAAACGACGATTTGTAAAAGAAAGATGTGTTTTTCAGAAGCATTAATAGATAATGTTTCAAAACCAACATTTAGGTTAGTTGCTTTCTTAAGACATGGTTTATACGTACATATGACTTTTTAGTCGTGTTATTCGATCACTCGTTGATTAGAATATATATTTTGCATTGTTGTGGCTATATATTTCTTGTGCCTCTTTGTTTGGTTAGTTTTCAAGGATTATTTGTAATAGTAGCAACGTTCATGTTCTCTCCCCATTACCTTTACATTGCGTTTTCAAGCATAGTTTAACCATAAAGGAGTTTTAAACGTATACACTAGGCGGTGATACTTGGTTTTCTCAGTCATCACTGAGTCGATACCACAGTGGGGATGACGTAAAATACACCTTCACTTTGACAACAATTGCAATGTTGTCAACAGTGCTAAGTGACAGTTTTTGCATATTATTCTTTATCAAATTTGACATTTTGTATTAAAGATTATGCAATATATTGTTAGGTTAGAGGGTAAAACATCAAATTATTCAACCCAATAAGCGGTATTTATAGACAATGTTTATCCGTATTGGAAGAAAATGGTGCGACGTATATTTATAGGGCAATTTTGTTGAACACCATTGTGAGAGGTAGATGTGTAGGTCTCATGCGAAATTTTAAGTTCAGATAATAAGATCATTGATCTGTCCATCATTGTACCATAGTTAAAACTCTACTCTTGATTGAGTAGGTATCGTTACATCAGATCACGTGAACTTCTTTCGAGAGGACATTTAACGTGAAATCCTTAAAATGGCCGCTCGAAGGGAAATGGACTTGCATGGCTTAACCAAACCATGGAGTATTATTAAGCCATCAGTAACACTAATTTACCTTATTGTGAGGCCACTTTATTTCAGTAAGAAAGGCGTGCTACAGCGCCATTCACCTTAGGATAGTAATAAATATAATACGTATCTCGTCGGCTTGCATCCTCGGTTACCCAGGGTTTTATATATGCTCCGTTTCTCTCCACTATATCACCCATGGGAAACTCTGTCAGCGAAATCTGTACTTAAATTACCCGCCCTTCGCCGGCGTGACGAAGTCAGTAACCAAAGAAAATACTCAATACGATTAGACGGAAATGGTCAAGGGAGATAACCGGTGATAGATGGCTAACAAAATGACCACGCATGCTTTGCAACGAAGTGATATGAATTGTTATTGGCTCGCAGGTCCAAGCTGCGTAGCGGTTTGATTGGCTCACGCCGGCCAAGGGCGGGTAATTTGAGTACAGATTTCTCTGATGAAATTTCCCATGGGTAATATAGTGGAGAGTAACGGAGCATATATAAAACCCTGGGTAACCGAGGATGCAAGCCAA
Organism: Gibbula magus; assembly: GCA_936450465.1. Taxonomy (NCBI): domain Eukaryota; kingdom Metazoa; phylum Mollusca; class Gastropoda; order Trochida; family Trochidae; genus Gibbula; species Gibbula magus. The sequence continues at coordinate 58,816,796 of OW388292.1, read as the reverse complement.
CGAGGATGGATGGCTTGTAATTCCTTTCTTTTAAAAAAAATTGATTTAATTTCAAACATTTTCTATCGCTTGATACCACAAAATCCATAAAATCGATTGCTATAAACAATATTACACGGGAGGGGTTTAGTTTTCATTACGCGCATGCATAGTTAGTTCACTATTTCAATATAAAGTGAATTAAACTTACCCGTCACTAGTGGACAACTCACGGCTGCTAACAACGACAATGTTAGTAGCCACATTCCCGACATCTTAACTTCCCAAGACTCACTGAGTAATATTGAACATGCATTGTATAACTTATATATACCCGTGTTAAAAATCCAGAACAATGGGTCAAGTAAATATTAATCCTTGGAGCAAGAACTTGTTTATTACACATAGGTTTGTACTTACCAGTTATGATATCAAAATGTGACATTTCATATAATTCAACAATAGGGTTGCACTAAATATCCATGACAGAATATATTAAATTATTATTTATATGTGTGTCAGAAAGTTAGTACTAAAAAAAGTTCGACATAACATGTTATCAATACTTAGTCGATTGTTAGTTCAAGTTTACATTTTTACCTGACCTGAGCAGTAAAACCGGGCTATTGACTGTAGAAATCACATTTGAAAAAAGAAAATGGAATGTTTCCTTGAATTTCAATTCATTCTGCTATAGACAGATGAAATGTTTTCTGTATTTAGACATGCTTTGAAAATGTGTTTATTAATCGCCATGAGCATACTATTAGCTACATGTGAGAGATATACCCATACTTTTCTGAGTGCATCGAATGATACCCTACACTTTTCCCGGTGGGGCTCTTAAGAGGCTAATACACCTACAGTTGTAACAAAGGGAACCATAGCAACGAGACCGGAAGTGGGGTATAATATAATGTAACATGCATGTAGGACGGACTATGAAAATAAAGAATTTCAATGACGTGAATTATCTGTCAATGCATCCTTTCGAGGGGAAGATTATTATATAACATGAACAAGATGCGATTGATGAAATATCTAATTATTGCGTTAAACTTCAATTTACCTCTTGCGAACGACTTCCTATAATAATTTTCACCACAAATACAATGTAGAGTGCATTACACAAACGACGTCATTTACCAAAGTTTAATGACTGTAGTTTCCTAACGTTCTGAATAACACTCTTTACTCATCAATAACATAACATTATTCTTAAGTGACATCAAGTTCGATTACTTTACATGTCAAAACGATCAAATACTTTAAACTCGTGGTAGGTACGCAGAAGTGATATTACCACATGTGCACATTTGTCAAATTGACACTGAGTATGCTTTATAATACTAATAACCGAACAATTCATGGAAGACTGTATTAAAAATATCCAGTGTGCAACGATTAAAGTGTGAATTCATGATAATAATAATAATAATATTATTATGTTATTTACTAATCATTTGAAGCATTTTGTTTAGGGATTATTCTCACAGTACGATTTGTAGTTTTACTGTAATTTAGTGTGAAGGGTCAAATTGAGAATGTTACATGCAAGTTTTATATATAAACATGGAAGACGACATTACACCTTTCGATCACGTATAAGACAGACGGGGAAGGCGTGAATTAAAGTGTTCGAACTATTGGTAGGCAAAAGGTTAATCAAGGGTATTTAATACAATATTTACTCTACTTTACTTCCCCAACGTGATTGTATAGTTTGGTATGTCTTTCAATCGAAGGTTTTAATCTAGACTTGCTGAACGACTAGATTTTGTTAAATCGTTATCTATTACATAATCATGGATCACAAGTAAGCAGTCTGCTTTTATACATACATGTATATTAACATTTGAATTCTTATATAAATACACTCAGTTGAGATCAGACAATGTCTAGTGTTACGTAATGTTCATGATTTGTGTTACTTAAACAGCCTTCCTCGAAGTAGTGGGCATCAACATAACCTTCAATTACTTATTCATGGGTCGGGATAGTGCAGTGGTTAGCGCGGTCGGCTTCGGATCCGGGGTTCGAATCGTGTCGGGGGCTCGTCAATTTTGCCTGCTGTGGAGAACTGTTCTACATGTACTTGAATTAACGTTTGGGTGAATTTCAGCGCAGTACCGTCCATTGTTCGCTAGTTCATCGCAATGCACAGTCATCGTGGCGTTGCGGGCTTTATCTATGCTATAATATTAGCAGCCGTGATACAAGTGAGATACCCTTGGCAGTTAAAATCAACTCATTTCCCCTCGCCTTACGTATACATTTCAGCAAATCGACATAAACTAAGCAGTGATATGGTAAGGTGAAAGAGGACGAGTTCAGTACCGACATGTTCTTTTGATATCTACATGTATGAAATCAACGATTACGTTATTAGTATTGGATAAACAAAACTGCCTTGCAGAGACTTGCTCCCCGATAAGCGCGGAAACTGTGCGCATGACCTCCGTTGATAGTGGCCGGGTGGGAATTGAATGGCGTCGGTTTATAGTCAACCCAACGGGCGTTCATTTTAGCAGGTAAATTGCATTTAACATGCTACCTGTAGCAATACCATTGTAATGCTTTAAACTATATTGGTGACATATTTGACAGAAAATAGACGCCGTATATATGTAGGTATAATCGTATACTACACGTATCGTGAAAGTGTACTCTTATCGATCATATTGATCGATTCTGGCCAACTTCTATCAAAAATCGGGTTTCTGATCAATATCGCATATATCATCTCATAGGTAATACATAAATGTATTCATGTGATGTACGCTATTCTAGTCTTGTAGGATTAAATACATTATACATTTACATGCCTAAAATGTATACTATAAATTATAGTTAAAACCAATTATGTGAAAATTTTATTATCAAACGGTCGTCGATTCATTAGTCACCTCCCATGGTAACCACAGGGCGTCATGTCCAGACTGCCATGCCTTACGTCAGCTTTTGTAAAATGAATTTAAAAAGTACGAAATTTTGAAGATGACATAACCCCCTCGAAGGACGCAATGAAATGATACCATTATCATATCTTCCTTTCTTAATATCCTAATTTTATTAATCTTAAACTGGCAACCATGGTATATCGATGAGTTCTGTATGTCGTCGTCTGTCGTTTCTGGCGTCACTGTAGTGCGTAATGAGAAGAAGGCCAATTCCAAGGATAATTTACGTGAATCAAAATTAAAATAAAATATAGTGGTAACAGGTGAATGATTACACTGGAAAGTGTACAATGTGACTGGTGCAAATATTGTGTATAATCCTCGTTCTCTCAATGATAATACACAAACTCACACTCCTTTCGTCCGTTCGTAAAGACAAATGACAAAATTGCTCCAATCAATAATTTTTCCGCGAAGCAAATTTGCTTTCTGTAAAAAACAGCTTTACGAATGAGAGTTTAGGAAGTCATTTATGCGCCACATAAAATAACATTCGTATAGTACAGTTGATGTTAGGAATTATAGACACATGATACAATATCATGTTCTGTAAATTGACTATTTTTTAATTTTCATTTCAGAAATGAAATAACTACATGTAGTTGTGGATATCTACAGTAAACTAACTTCAAAGCGCCATGCCAAGCAAAACGTCAAAACAGAAAAAGAAGGGTGGAAAACCTCTTGACAAGGGTGTCGCTGATAAATCAAAGGGGATTCAAAATGCCACCTTGCAGTTTCTATACCGCTCGTATGTGAAAGTTCGAGACGACACGGGTAAGACCGATAGGTAACACATCAAAGTAAACTGCTGTGTCGTTTATTTATCATTATGTTCTACATATCAGTAGACTGAAGATCGGAACCTCATGTAAATACATAAACATTTTTGTTTATGTTTATTGTTTATATATATATATATATATATATTACAAATAGATGCATGCATGTGTGGAAATATGTCCCGTGTGCTAATTTGATTTTGTTTGATATGGATAGTACATGCATGTATGGTATTATATGGAATGATATTATTAAGCCCTTTAATATTAAAAGCAAACAATTGAAAATGTAAACACCAAAGGGACTAGAACCTAATAACACATACACATATACTTATAATTACTCTATCTATAACATGAAGATGAGACACGGTCGCCCATCTTGAACCCTCACATCTGCCCGAAATGTGCAACTTGTTTCCGGACTCAATTACGCTCTGTTACATTCATAGACTGATCCAAGTTTCCATTTTCGTGCACACGTGAGGATGTAAGATGGCCGACCATGCTCCACCTTCTTCATATGTGACATAGATATATAGGAAGACTTATATGTATATTTAGACCTGGCGCCTGTGCGCATTACATACTTTACAGATGGCGGCCGCCTGTGTCGTGTCGAACAAAGCGTCTATAGCACTTCTAGATGGGTCCGTGTACGATGGCTGTCTTCTGTAGGCGGAGATGAGTACCTCTTGGATGAAGATACGAGAGACAAGATTGACCCTGCGCGTATAGTGACCAAAATAAACATAACGGAAGTGGCACTGCAGAAACGTTTGAAAGGCCATAGATCGGAGACAGAGACTGTCTTGAAGGTTTCTGACGCAGCAATCACAGAGACGTTTCCTGCTGTTGGTAGTGACGGTAATATAATAATATAACGTTGTGAGATTATATTTTAAGCTGTTGAGTATAAGAGATATGGGAAATTTAGAAATATTTTAATATTATGTGATTATTAGATGTATTAGTTTATTAGATGTCTGTATGTTACCTGTTTTTTATAACGTCTGTTAATTACACATACCATTATCTATGACCGACATCGCTGTGGATGAGGGAGATAACTGTCAGTTTTGATGGATAAAAGATGAGAAGAAGTTTTTATCATGACATTGTTTTGTAATAAAATAAATTTGGGATAAGATAAATAATAAGGTTTACAGTTTAAGATAAAACAAATCCATTTCATTTGACTTCTTTAAGCGGCATTTAGAAGTTGGTGATTTGAAGAATAAACAATTATATGGATTTACAACTTCTTTATTGCAAAGATATGCGACGTTATCAAGCAAATGATACTGAACATTGTGGTATGGCATATATATATACATGGGATATTTGTTTTGCTTCATAACGGTGTTAGTATCTACACCGAAACGTCGCATATCTTTGCAATAAAGAAGTTGTAAATCCATATAATTGTTTATTCTTCAAATCCATTTCAGATTAAAGGGAGTGTCACATTGGATGAATATTGTTATAGAGGGAGTATGATAAAGGAACTTTTCAGGTCAAATAAATATGTCTACTTAATTTTGGATTGGAAGGATGTCGGTTTAGTAAGAGTACGATGTCCATTTGCTGATAATTACATTATTTACAACATGAGGAAAACTTTGAGTTAAATTTCAGCGTTTCCATAATCGCGTATAGTACATGGATCAGGTTTTAAGCGCTGTAGAATTTCTGAATTCTGAATGAACATGTGACTTGTAGAAAATACCTCCATGGAACCACCAAGCAAGAAGATGAAACTCAGCACGAAAACCGAACAAGTAAAAAAGAAAGGGAGACCAAACAACAAGAAAAGAACAGCACATGATGAATCGTCAAAAGGTATGTTTTGGAAAACAACATAAAACAATCTAAAATTAAATATGCTCATAACAGACAGACAGACATATTTTATCTAAGTACATTGTACCAGATATACATTTTAAGCATCCACGAATTAGGACACATACATCCCGTCATTAATTAGCTTATGAAACACTAAACAATAGGACATTATAATACATCGTAAACCGAGAATAATGTTTTTCTATCAAAGCGTTATAATATACAAATATGTCAAATGATTTACATTTTGGGACGGATCCAGCAAGCGGATTCCACCCCTTTTTGTCCAGTGAATATGGATGTGGATGAGATAGATATGAGATATATATTGATAGATTAAAATTAGTGTATGATATCAAACTGGAAATTATGAACACGGTTTTAATCTTTTCAAATAGCCTTTGACACATTAACTGTGAATATGTAGACTAAACACTCGAACTCGAATTGTCAGTGCCTTAACATTAACATTAATTCAATACACATTCTTCCTTCCAGCTGAAACCACAAAACGAAAAACGGCAAAAAAGAAAGACGATTTGTCATTCTATCCCAATCGAAAAGTGGCTGTCCACAAGGAAGATCCACTGTTTCAATCAAGGTGATATTTTTTTCTTTTCGTTTGACTTGTTTAAACGTTTTTTAACCTTATATTAACATGCAGTATGAATCTACGAGCACGGAACTACGATACAATAAGCCGCCTGTTCTTACCAACATATATATTTCCCAGCATAAAATCGACGTTAAATCGAGGTTGAGACAACGTCGTTTGTCGTCGCTGAAATGACGTTGAATAAAAAAATGCACATGGAATTTGCGTCTGGTTTTATCAAATTTCATTCAGAACTTCACCATACATATATCGTTTTATTTGCAATGAAATTTGAAAGGCATTTATACGCATTGACATTATCGATTACACTTTGAACTGAAATATTACATTTTAAAAATATTTTTCGCTGAAATAAATTTCATTTTCAATCACTGATCAACAGCGTCATACATTACTCATAAATTTCCTTTCATACTCATTCAAGGTAACTTTGTCGTTTTGATGAAATATTCCTCATTAAATCTATATGGAATTGAGAAATTGAAAATTCTTACTCCTTAGAATAATTATCTATCCAAATTTTAACGAGGTTCGAAAACTTGCACCATTAATCTGACGATCACACCATACGTTTGAGTATGATTACTGTACCCATGGACGAAGGATGGTCCTGGTTAGTGCCGTTGCACACATGCAATCGATATCCAAACGAAATCCAAATATTTGATATACACAAGTAGGTGTAAACAATTTTTTGGATACAGCTGTATTTTGTGCTGCATGTATGGCATGAATGAACTAAAATATATTGATTGTCTCACCATTGTGCACTTTGATTATGGAATAAATGCATAAATACAGTTATTACGCACCCGTTGAAAATACCCGTATTATTACACTTAGTGCAGTGGAGCACAGTTGTGTAGTGGTTAGCGTGCTGGCCTCTCACGCCAGAGACCCGGGTTCGAATCCCGGTGGTGACACCAAAAATTTGTGACACTGTGTTGTGCCCTTGGACAAGGCACTTCATCCACGCTGCACTCAGTCTACCCAGATGTTTAAATGGGTACCTGAACACGGGAAAGTACGGACCTATCCGTCGCGCGGAGCGCTTAGTAGCAGCCTGAAAGTACACTTCCCTCAGGGTAATAATATGTGTAGCGCTTAGAGCATGCTAAGCATGGAGTTAGCGCAATATAAATATGCATTTATTATTATTAGTGCTGCAGATTGACATGACGTCATAATGGTTAAAACATGACGTCACAATATCAGCGCCGCGATCGCAATGAAGTTTATCCCATTTATTGACGAGTTCGTGCAACTTAATCACCGCGTAATAAAATAAAATACTAAACTCGGTCCCATTTAATAACATATTTATGAAACTCGTGAATGATATTGGTATATAACTCGCTTTCGCTTGTTCAATACCAAACCACTGACTCGTTTCATAAACATGTTATTAACGGGTCGTCGTTTAGTATTGTCCATTTGTGTACTAAGTCTTGTATATTGCCATATTTCTTCAGCTGAGTCAATGAGCGTGAAATAAACATATGCTTCTCCGCCTCCAGGGAGCCTCTACCCTTCGTGTCGCAGTATTCCGACTCGAGACTTGTGTTCAGGGCAGTACATACGGGACAACACAAGCTGCTGAAGAAAATAATTAAAAAGGGGAACGTTAGAGAGGTGAGATAGAACCAAACGTTGATAGATTTATAGAATTGCAATTAATTGTGGTTTGCTGTTACACCTATATGATATATCTATACATCAGTCTGTATCCTCCCTACTCCTGGTGTAGAGGTGTCAATTAACATTAAAGGTACATCCATTGTGTTGTTGGGGGTCACATATTGCAAACGTTATAAAAGTTGTCACTTGATCGAGAAGTACCCACTGTTACCGAAAACTACCATTTTGATGATAGTCGACCTAGCAAATGGACGATATGAAGGTAAAAGTAGTGATTTCTGATCGAAAACCGGACAATGCACAGCGTGTGGCGCGCGTCAATGAGTCAAACGTAATTTAAGAATCTTATTTATAACAGACAAGAAGACAGATTTGAGTTGATAATGTTTAATAGGTCACATAACTACTGTGCATGTAAATTAGGCGTGCAGTTTTGGTTTCTGCACGTGAATAATGAGGTTACTCAATTTTAATTGGAAACTAGTAATTATGATATATTTGGCGATTGGGGATAAAAATACAAGCTGGGTGAATTTATTTGTATTGTAGACAGCACATGTGGTGATTTGGAACGTATTAAATCCAAATAAATTTTTATGAAACACAATGGATGCACCTTTAATGTTGCACGTATTACTTGAATTGCATACGTGTCGAATAGTCGTACTTCTAGAAGAACACTATTCATGATTTTTTCCATAATTTGACAGCAACAGCACACATGGAGCCAACCGAATGTTCTCAGTTCATTTGATTTGCTATCGCTATGTACAATTCGATCGCATATAATCAGAACAAATATTCGCCTAATTTTAATTTTCTGTTATATAGTACCTGTTGCAACGACGATAAACAGGACACAGTTGGGACTCTTGAAATATTTTATGGACGCTTCCATTCTGATATTTCAATAACGTTCATGTCAATAGTTTATTTTGTCGGTTTATAAGTAAGATAGCCTACAGCCTGTAGTCATATACGTATTAATAAATATGTTGCTGTATATTCCAGCTAAGCCACTGGCGAAGTGTAGCAGACCCGACAACAGCTCTTCATCATGCCATCTCAATGAAGCAAAAACAGTCCATTAAACTCTTGTACAAAGACTTTTACTCAACGGAAGCTAACGGGACAAGAAGCAAAAGGCTGAACAGGGTTATGGAGACTAAAGTCATTGTGAAACCATTGGAGACTGGAACGTAAGTGTTCTAGATATCCTCTTTTTTTATAACATAATTCATACCGGAGGCCAGGTTATTATTTCTATCGCTACGTTAACGGATATCCTGGAAGTTACGAGCTTGTTCCATCGAAACTGGAAATCGGTTGCTTAGAATTGCGAATAAAAACCTCCCGAAGCCAATTAGCCAACTACTTTCCAATGTAAGGCATAACTCTTGCCATTCTCCATTACTGGCTGATTTAGGCCTTAAGAAATCGGTGTTTAGAAATCCAGGCCCGCTATGCATTTCTAGTGCAGCGATTCACTATCTTGACACAGCAAAGCGAGGGAAATACCGCACGGGTTAAATCAGCCAGTAATGCAGACTGGCAAGAGTTATGCCTTGCGTTTGGAAGTTGATTAGCCTAAAAAATAAAAATAATATATAATATAATATGTATTGCATTCCTGTATGTAAACGTAGATGTTGAGATCAAAGAGAGACAATCATTTTATTGGTTGCAAATTATGCATCATCTCGCAAATGCCAGTAGAATTCCACAACATAAGCAAAAGCTCGAAAAAGTCTCTTGCACGAAAAACAGGGTGAAATGAACAAGCTAACTGATGCAGGGAATATACATTTCCCCGAGACGCACGTGCACCACACCTTTTTCCTGCTTCTATTTTGTATTGTCATAATAAAAAGCCAGCAAGATTAAGTAAACATTACATGTATGTGTTAGTCAATTAACTAGAAATGAAAACATGGTTAAGTATTGAACATATTTAAATGAATGTCATTGATACATATCAGATCTTTCGAATTTCGACCAATAACGGCAAGCCGCGGAGGAAAAGAAGGAAACAACGCGCTTTTAAAGGTACGTGCACAGATGTACTCCCATTATATTGTCGCCCTGATATTGAATAACAGCCAAATCATGTCTATCACGTTATAGAAAGCCTAGAAAGATTAATATACACGTAAGGAAAATGAACATATCAAAGAAGCTCAAGTTCACATATATTTAAAAAATGAAATGAATTTTCATTTTAGAAAGTTTAATCTTGCGCTCTGTGTTTTGTGTTTCTAATGTATAATATATGCATGGATATTTACAATAAAGCGTAGTCCAAAAAGTTGACATGACAAGTAAATAAATACAAAAATTGTGAATTATTACCTTTTTGAGCGAAACAACTGTTGTATCGATGTAAATTTAACTCTGCCAGCAGTCAATAAGTCAGTAATGAATAATATCTTTACCTAAGTATTAACAGAGAGACTACATACGTTTTACTTGGAATAGCAAGGCCGAGTCTGAGCGCCATAACCGTCTTATCAATCGAGTGAAACTTTCATTAAACATTAAAATGTTTAATTACGATCGCGAGCATTTAAAAGAAACGATCAACCAATTTCATAATCCCACTTGGTATCACCCCCAAAAATATTATACCATTGAACGTAATAAGGTTTTATCATACAATGGATGGATAAAGGCAACGGATATGTTCGGTATCCGTTGGGGTCATATACGGATAAAGATTCAAATTACAGAGGTCAAGTGACGGAACTTCTTTTGAAAATGACGTCACAAGCATTAACATTTCGAACGCCTGTAATAACCGAAACAGTTGTAATAGCGTAATAGCTTCATGTAAATAGACATACTTCAGTCTTCATTTCATATAGATCTACATTAATTTGAGAAATGACAAAACAAACATAGTGCAAAGTATATTACGGAAACAATTATTATGATCAAGCAGTGCAAAAACATGTTCATCGCGAGTCGAAAACTACAGAGTAAACACTTTATAAATACTCACAGGTAACAAAGGCAGTTTGAGTTACATATGCATTTATCGAATGTTAATCTTCACTCTTCCATAATGTGACTTTTGTAAAGGAGATTTTAAAATTCGCTGCCTAACATTCAGTTTAGCTCTCCGTGTGATGTGTGCGTCGCCATTTGCAACCGGGCGGAAGGGAAGCAACTCTCGCCCCTTCAAGATGGACTCCCCTACACTCATGATTACACGAAAGGACGCGAGTTCGAATTCGCTGTCCTCACCTTAATTATTTTTCATTTGAAAAAACGTATTTTAAAACGTATTAAAACATTGAAAATTAAGATCATGCCAGGCGTTATTTTGTGTCATTTTACTGTGAGAATAGCACGCAGTTCATTTGCATATATCAATACGCGTATTTACAGTAAAGTTCAACTTTGAAATAAATGTTGTCATGCTGTTTTGCACAAAATGAATGAAGAATGACATTGTATGATAAAGAAGTTATATATAAATTATCATGCTCGTGTGTTTTTGGATGGTAAATATCCTGCATTAGGAATAAACACAATGTATTTAGCTCGCCAAGGCTCGCAATATACAATGTTTATTCCTAATGCAGGATATTGACCATCCCAAAACACACTCTCATGATAACCTCTATATATCAAGTTCTAAAGTATAAAAGACCATTCTTAAATGATGAATATAGGACCTGGGCGACATGGAAGACCCGACAGATTACCATATCAAAGATTACACGGACCACATGCTGAAGGAAGGACTGGACTTCGAGACGATGAGGGAGATGATGGAAGATGAAGACTTCATGGCCTGTAGCTCGGTACTCAGGAGGTACAGTACCAACGATATGTACCCAGAGAGGTATAAGGATCCCAGCGTATTCTTCTACATTGTGAGTAATATGGTATTCGACGAGAAATGTCAAATGTTCTATTTATTAGATTTAAAAAATTATGCATAGTTCGTAAATGACGTTCATTTTATGAATCGAGCACCCATGGTCGCCTTACTTTATCGCGCTCTTCTTATGACGTCATCCTATTGTTACAATGACGTCATATGATTGAAAGTGTTATTTCACTGACTAGAATAACATTTTATTTCACTCAGTGAAAATACGACTTTTATTTTAACCGATAAATCCCGTATTTCACCACTGAAAATATAACAAAATGTTTCATTGTAATACTGACATTATTTTGAATTTAAACTTCTGTTTGAGTCGATCACTGGACCGTTCTGTCATTGTTCCGTGGCATCTGAAATAAATTATGACTTTGTCGGTGAGTCTGGGAAAGTAAATGGTTGGGTACACAAGGTGCTTGGAGGCAGATTTGGAGTAATGGACACTGTCAGGATTTGTTTTATAGAGAGGAAATTCGAGTTGGTACTTTTAGTTTGGAAAGGGAGCGAGGCCAGAGGCCTTTCAACCATCATTTTAATCTTCTGTAGCTTAGTGAATCAATTAGTAAGCGTACCTAATCGAGAACAATAGTAATAGTTTTGCGATTAGTTTTCTTATAGGTAGCGATTGAAGTCCTAATTGACATAACCATAACATTTATGTTGACAGATAAATATTTAAATGTTGAGTGTAATACGGCCAGGACACTTCTATGTTATAGTATTACAATGTACTGAAGAACATTGATCTGGCCTTGCGACAAGGACATTACGAGTTGGCGGGAAAACTACTGAGACATATGGCCGAGAACCCTAGGTTCAAAAGGAAAATACCGCCAATCTTCTTTGATGTAAGTGTTGATATGCAATAATACTCAACGTAACTAACGTCGAACGTTATGGTGATTATGTTTCTCTTACATGTGTCTTGTCAGATTATGCATCCATCATCAGTTAACTTTAAGCCCCTTCTCAGTGATGATGATGATAATGAGTACGGAGATTTTACGAGCGATGTTCAGCGTAGCTCACTCTCACTCTCACTCTCAGTGATCTGATTGTGTTGTATTTAGGTTCTACTGTCGACCTCTGATCTACCGTCCACATCTCTACGCCAGGCCACGCTTGTGATAAAACTTGCAAAACGTGTAAGTATCACGTGCAACACGATATAAACAATATTTGAGAATAGCACAGGACAACTTACATTGCATTGTTGATCAGTACCAGCAATGTTTGGCGTGGCTCACCGGAGGGTTTTTACCAACTTCCATGCTGGGTAATCTGATACATGTAGCTCATCTTAGGTGTGCTAACCTCGTGTGGAGATTAGACTATCCGCTTTGGTTAGACAGTTTCATAAGCGTCTGGATTAATTTGAGATGAAACGATTGTTTCCCAAGACCATTTAAGTCCACTGTCGGTTGAATATCATTTTTAAAAGTAGGTAATGCAAGTTTGAGCTGTAGCTCATTCGTCCAGTTTACTTATTACATTGTACCACGTATATTGAAAGAATTAAATACACCATTTTTCTACTCATCACTCACGTTCATTGTACGCATGAAATGTATTATATCAACCTTTAGAACCTCATTACACTGTGATGCATTATATATCATATTGATGAACTAGAATCGCGAGGCTCTCATCATGCACATTGTCTTCCCATAGAGGTTACTCCCTTCAGATTTAGGACCCTAACTCAATTATGCATGGCCTGAATTTGAAGGCTCCAGCAAAATCCCCTGACGGGGAAAGGGGAACCTCATACTGTATCCCTGCTTCGTAACCAATGAAAACTCATCTTTCAGCGGCAACGTCGACCGAATGACTTCAAAGATTTAGGCATTTTACTCTGAAGGGTCTTGCTAATAAGCATATGTCCTTCGAATATGTCTGATGTAAATAACACAAATGAACTATGTTGGTATTTGTCTCTGATTTGGTCTTCTTTATTTATCAGCATGTTTATGATCAATTGTTTTCACAGAATCTAAAAGCATATTTCGAGAAAAACACATTAAACGTGAAAACATTAACAACGGCGTCTCTGATTACACAACTAGATTCAATTGCAACCAATCAGGACACTCCATTTACTCTTCGGATTTAGGCCATGTAGAACAGAGGTTAGGGTCGGAAATGTGAAGGTAGTAAGCTCTGCGGGAAGAGAATGATCATTGCACTGTGCTCTGATTATGGTAATACTGAAATGTTCGTTTATATTATCATGCTTCTTCAGCTCACGATGTACTTGTTTGGGGTGAACTAACAATACATAATGGTACATGTATATATCCAGCTAACCCCCCTACACTTAGCTGCGTGCAACCCGGACATCCAACACCTGGAGAAACTGCTGAAGATCACAGACATCAACGTCAACCTGCCAGACGTCCAGGACAGGAGACCACTCCACTTTGCTGCTGCTTGTGGATCTACTGAACCAATGGCTCTTCTCATCAACAGGTTTATTTTGATTACACACTTGAGTTCAATAACAACACTTGCGACAGTTATTATAAAGAAAGCGTCTGAAATGCAGTAAACAATGAAGTATTTTGAATGGTTTGTGTTTTTTAAACAAATAAGACCCTTTTCAATGACAGAATTAGCTTGTTTCCAAATAGTAATGCTAACAAACAGGGGGAAATGCTCCAAAGAACAACTTTCACACTTACGACATGAAGAATTCTGTTTAGGAAATCTGCTAACATTGAAATTGCATAGTTGAAGTCTCGATGTGAAGGTTTTATATACAACTTTCACAGCTTATCACCACCATTCGAGATTTTATAGCGTGTTGAAACGGCGAGTACTTTTGCATATATGAATAACTCATTTCACATCTAGCTTTTTTGCAATCATCAGCATTTTTGTTACAGCACTGTAAGCAATAATGCACCTAATCATCGCCTGGTACACTATTATGAGTAAATGGCGATTTTGCTCACACCCTAATCAAAGCTCGCCTTAGGACACTCAGCAACTGTACAAGGGAGAAATTATATCAATTTAAACAATTTGAAAACCATTTTACTTATATTTATTAGGGAACACCTGTAAACGGATAACACATTTACTTGGTCACACATGAGTATGTATGTTCACAACCCTGAGTAAATTCTTCTACGTGCTAAGAAGGCTATAAATTAAGGCATTTTAGATATCTGTGACGTATTTGTTGTTGCAGTGGTGCCAACGTATTTCTCCGAGACCGACAAGGAGACATGCCTTTCCATTTTGCAGTGGGCGCCAACAGACTGGAGAACGTCAAGTTTCTTATTGAGGCTGCCTCTAAACAAAAGGAGAAATGCTACATAACAGCCGATGGTAAACCGTTTGATGTGTATGGTTTAGCATGGAAATAGGATTCGGAAGTTGGTATTCAACTTGAAACGCGCCCTCCTTAGCACATGAATGTATTAAATGGATTTATATATGCTCATGGCAAAAACCAACATATTGTTAACAAGAAAAAATAGAAGACTAACAGGAAAACATGCATTTTTAAATTATTATCTTAAATATCTAAAATATCTAAAATTTACAACGGCAATATGCTTTTACTCACAGATGTATGATTGTGATAATGTATATACACAAATATATACTTATAAATTAAAATAAAACGCGGCTATATAATGAGTACAATAGGTTATACCTCTATCCCTAACATGGTAATCTTATGCCTGTTAACTTAAAATAAGCTAATTATTAATATGATTAGTAATTATATTATATATATTCACCATTGCAGGACATGCGGATGGTGGCGAAGATGACGTCACTGATGTGCTCATTCACCATGCAAACAAACGTTCCTACAGACCTATTCATATTGCTGCTGAGCATGGGTACCCGGTAAGAACACTTAAACCATTCATGATGCACTACTATAAATAAATACTTACTTTTGTACACAGCAATGTCTCTATCTTCTTGTATTTTGCTCTCTTCCGATATTCAGAAAGTATACTTTTTTCTCCCTCCACGTAGAGAAATGTCTTTAGAGTAATAGTAAATAAAGTTGTTTTTTTTTAACTATTCAAAATATTCAACATAAACCCACTTGATCTATTTTGGTTTGTAAGAGAAGTATTATGCCATCATGATGCAACATGAACTTTTTCAGAACGATAATTTAGCACTTCAATGAAATTACAATCACATCTGTCTCATCTGCTTTTACACTTAACATAGTAAACGTGTCAAAATATATTTGTATTTATAAACGTCCATGTTATCATTTGATTCTTCAGGCAATGACGGAGCTGCTTCTGAAATACGGAGCTGATGCCAACTCAACATTAAAGTTGTCACTGTCCAAACTGACCCCTCTGATGCTGGCTGCCCAGTTCAGTTTCTACCATGCTGCCGTCCTTCTAGTGGAAAATGGAGCAACTGTACAGAAGAAAGGTGCAAATTGCGTTTGCATTAGTATAGATGTATTCCAACATCATCCAATCTTCATTAACCCAACTTCTAGACTGCCAGTAAAACAAAAATTATGATTGAATAAGATGGTTTATTTTATGGATTTAGATCGACTAGGGAGAAGTGCAGTGATCCACGCGGCCATGAACGGGAACACAAACGTGTTGTCCTATCTACTGAACATCGGCGCCAACCCCAATCTGTGTGACAACTCGGGCAACTCTCCTCTCCACTACGCAGCGGCTTACGGCTGGTTCTTCTGTGTCCAAACTCTTCTCCAAGCTGGGGCTGATGTCAACGTTGTCAACGATTGGAAGGTTGGTCATGTACATGATTTTCAAATTTGAGTAAGTGTACAGGAAAATAATTGATTGGAGGATGACTTGCATTTTTCTCGAATTACATACCTAAAAGAGTAAATGTGACCATTTACTGAACGTGGCTTCATGGCTATAATATATTTTGGGTGACGGCTATGATCTTAGATGATGAGACCATACTTGCATGACTTTAAAGGGACACTAAGTGTTTTTCATGAAATTTTAGTTAGCTTTGAGCCATACCAAAATATCAAATGTGCTGATGTACGTCCAAATCATCTCACTAGACTTGCAAGTTTATTACGTAATGTCAACTGTTGACAATAATTTGCTTTCTATAAACATCGAGCATAGCGTACTGTTTAACACATTATGAGAAGTGATGTTGTCTGCTACAGGTAAGTTTTCAAGAATTTGTTTGACAAATTGTCGCGCGCCAGCCTTGATGCATTTTCAGGGTTTCAATCACAATCACTACTACACTTCTTAATATTGTCACTATACTGAACAGATTGGTACTAAAAGGGTAATTTATGACAACAATCATAGCTCTCAATACTCATCTTTTGACATATGTGACTACAATGACACACTGTGTGTCCCTTTACAAGTAAGTAACCATCTCCCTCCCACCACCCCACCGCACCCCACTGCACCCCACACCAAACACCCGCCCATACATGTTGTTATAACATTGAGCCCAGAACAGCCATATGCGTGTGCTTTTTGGTGTAATAAGTGTGTAGAAAATTAGAAATTAGTTCCATGAATAATTTATTGTTCGGTAAAGGTTATATCATATGTCATTTCAGGTTTCTCCTCTAACGAGTGCCTACATGAAAACTCACACGGGCATTGTTACCTTGCTTCTGCAGCAAAAGAACCTGAACGTGAATTTTGCTGATGATGCCGGTAAAAAAAAACTGTTTCAAGTATATTTAGTTTGTTCATCAATTAAATAATTATGGGATGGACAAAACTTGCAATAAGATAAAAGTGCAAATCTAATCACATCTCAAATAGAAACAAACAGTTAGACATTCTTTGGCGAAAACAGAAAAGTAACAGAAATTGAGTAAAAATTATTCTCAGCAATCATTGATATTGTCTGTGCTAACCCGCTACATACATACATACATTATGATATATATATATATATATATATATATATATATACTTGAAAAGACCGATATACTGGTCGAAATGAGCTCCTCGTATTGTATTAAAGAAGATTGATCCAGTCAAACCCATCTGATGTTTACTTCTTTCTATATATATATATAGAACAAAAAACAAAGAAGTTAAATTTAAAATATTTCCTTTTTACAAAATATAAATGTAAAAATATAAAATACTAAAACCCAAACTTAATGTGTAATAATGTAATATATATATATATATATATATATATATATATATATATATATATGTATATATATATGATCTCGGATATCATATAAACATGTTATAACATTATTTATTGTTTGGCATAATGCACGTTTCTTACCTTGGTTCGTAAGGTCAATAATACTGATTCACCAGATGACATGATCAGTAACATTCGGAGGTGGTTTATGAAACCAGTAACCAGCCCAGTAACATTTCATTTTACATTACGAGGGGTGTTCCAAAAGTTTCTGACCTATCGGCCATTTGTTCATATTCAGCCCGGGAACTTTTCGGACACTCCTCTTAGTAGCAAGTTATTGAGCCTACCTTCTGGTACCTTTGCTATTTGGCGTTGTACCCCATATTGATTCAAGTTTTGCAAATAACAATCACCTACATATTTCGTTTTCGTTTCTGATTTATTGTACTGAAGGGTAATGTATTAGTTGTAATTTCAGGTAAGCTTCTGCTGACCACTGCAGTTTCCAGTGTTCTTTGTCCAGAACTGTTTGACCAAGTCAAGTACTTAGTCAAAGACAAGGGCGCCGTGTGTGAATACAGAGACAGTGAAGGATGTTCCCCGGTGAGATTCAGATCATATGATTTCGATGGTCTCTAAGCACTATACACATGTGATGCATATAAATTTACTACGATGACGGTCGGGCGTCGAACGATGGGTCATGACATAAGTACATTTTAACTTACATCTTTCTCTACTATTTCAATAAGGTTGAAAATCTAGAGCATCATTGGGGTTAAGTTGTTATTTTTTTAAATCAATTCTAAGATAGTAAAGTGAAAGCCCAGGAGATATAACTTGTACTAATAATGTTACAAATACCTTTTTGTCGATACTTACGGGAGAAAAAGATACACCCCAAAATATTTGATCTATTTCTAAATATCATATCATATAAATCACATATACCTTCTTGTGTACCACAAGATTTGTTTTCAAAAGTGAGAACTTTGGTAAAATCCCTTTTACATTTGTAGCATGGTTTGGTAGCTTTTAAATACTTTGAAATACATAGTTCAGAGGATTCGTAAATTCTTGTAAACTTAAGATCATCCTCATACAATGTACTTCTTTGAAAAAAAATATACACTCCAAAATACAAAATCCTAGATCTATGTCTAAATATATATTATATTACTCGACCCTCATGTGACTTTCGTGATTTTTTATGCATTTCAGTATCCAAATCATGGATATATAAATGATTGGTAATACATGTATAAATTCGTGAGAAAAGGTATTACGGCTTTGCCGTACATAATAAACTCAGAAGTCAAAGACTTCATATTGTATATTTAGTACGCATCATACTGTCACACCTTATCAACCCTTTGTAATATACGCGGGATGCACATTAACATGACATATTTTATATATATTCATAATTGTCTAATTGATATTTCAGCTGCACATTTTAGCGGCAAATGACACCATACTTGACGCCACTCTAAAGGTAAACTTTTCAATATTGATAAAGAAAAGTGGTTCAGTAATAATCGCAATGACGGTGAAAAGAAGGTTCCTAGTAAGAATAGGTGCTCGCACAGCTCTATTATCTATCTATCTAAGCATAATCTAATCTAATGTATCATAATCTAATTTGCGAAGTGTCTGTTTAAAACTCAATATTAATAACCCCAAAACATTTCTTGTTGAAATTGTTAGAATTGATTAAAATCTGTTGAACATCTTTTTTTTAATTAATGCCAATTCTTCTTTATTTTATATTCTTATTATCATACAACAATTATAATAATTCGTACTATTGTAAATAATGTGATCCAACAATTTTACAATTTACACCTAAACTGTATGGTTTCTTATTACATTCTTGAGCTTGCTAGTTAATAACAGAATTTTCTGGAGAAGAAATAAAGACTGGACACAAGTTTCCTTTAACAATGTCATGTCATATTGCTTAATCCATGGTCATGACGTCACTCTATTGTCTTATCAGTTGATTATTATTTAGGAATCTACTGGTCATTGACAGGAGGGGTGTTAGGTTTTATAGACATTATCAGTAATGTCTAATCAAATATTTTTTTCGAGACTGCTGTATTTTGTCCTGGTGTATCTGAATGAATCTAAAAATTTATCTCAACTAGACAAATTATTTTTCCATTGCATGAACCTGGATTCGAAAATGAAACCCCTTGCTTGGTAGTCAGCGCTTCTAGCTATTAGACCACAATACGCTGTTAGAAACCTTAGGATTGATTGTCAAGACTTTCTATTCAAGACTTTTAACGCACGTAAGGCATGGAAAGTCAGTTTCAGCTGTCGATCACATCGCTCCTCATGCATTCTCCATTACAGAACTAGAGTTGAGTAAAACACCTTTGTATTACCATATACCCATTGATGTGTCTCTCCCAATTTAAATTAATCTTTTATTCAAACTAACAAGTGTTTTCTGTTACAAATATGATTTTAAATTAAACATATTGCCATGTTTCTACAAATATTTGCAGTACAAAAGACCGAATGAAGAAGCTATGGATATAAGTGTTGAGATAGCCCGACTGTTATTGGAGCATGGCGCCGATATCCAGGCTGTCACCGACGAGATGAACACACCGGCCATGGAAGCAATGATCAAGGTAGGTACATGTATGAACATGTATAAACTCGGAGTAGACATTTGTAACATTAGCTATATTTCTAGAAACGTATTTGATTAACGTTTAGAATATCGGGTCAGTATTTTCGACTTTAAAATACAGTCAATCTAAATCAAACAATAAAAATACAGTTGATCTAAATTTATTTTGGTTGATAGAGTGTAGACTGGTCAAGTTGTTCAAATTAATAGAATTAATACACAAACGTAAATATAGCTTAAATTTTCGTACTCACAATATACCCTGGTCACACGTTGACTTTACAAGACTCTGCAAACTTTGTAATTGTAATGACATTGGTGATGAGTTTCATTATTTATTTATCTGTTCCCATTTTACAAATACAGGAATTAAATATCTAAAGCCCTATTTTTATACCAGACCAAATTTTTTTAAAATGAAGACATTATTTAACAATAAAAAGATAGGTACACTGAGAAGGCTAGCCTTGTTCTGTAACGTATTTATAAATGTTTTTAAAATATGTCGTTAATTGTAACCTCAATTATATTTTTTCAAGTTAAACATGTATCTTCTCATTCTTAATTTGTGTATATCATCATCATATATTACATCATTCCGTAACATTTTGTTTACCTGTATATATGACAGTTTAAGATCAAATGTAAATATGTGTATGTTTGTATGTATGTATATAATGTAAAAATGTATCCTCATGTGCCTCTGCCTGCGGCCTGAGTGTAAAGTTCAGTTCAGTTCAGTTCAGTTCAGTTCAGTTCAGTTCAGACATGTAAGGTTTTCCCTTTTGTTTCAGGGGAACATCAAGCTATTCAAGTTCCTGGTTGAAGCAGGGGGTAGGGTAATCCCGGAGCCAGACCCGAGCGGTCAGGACATCCTGTACTACCTGTGTACTATGTATATGGACTCTTACTGTGACTACCTGGGCATCATCAAATACGCAGCGTCACAGGTAGGATGATGATATGATGACATGACATGATGACATGACTGCTTACACATAATGATTAAAAGACATAAGTTTTCTATGGATCACGGATATTCCTTATATATATATATATATATATATATATATATATATATATATATATATATGTATATACGATCAAGCAACCTAGTTTCGTTGTGCTCCCAACTGCAGGGTACACATTCTCTCTCTCGTTTTTGTATTCAAAAGTTGTGTTCGACAGTGCTACTTATATTTAACATGCCGATAAGTGATTTTTATACCATTTTGCTCTTATTCCTTATTATCTTGTCCTTATTTAGGTGCATTATATTTTTTTATGAAAAATTTTCGTCACAGTCAATATTTGGGAAGATACACGACTTTTCACAAGGTATATCTAAAGTTGTTTCCAAGTGATGCTAAATTATAAAAATTCCAAATGGAAACATAATGTGAAAGTTTTGGAAGAAACATTATTTTGATATAATTTATTTTGCCCGTGAGATTAATATCATAGTTTATAAAAAAAAATCATAAACCATTTTTTTTAAAACTTTTAATATTTATCTGTTATTTCTTCTTCTCAATGACGCCACTTTTATTCAGGATGGCACGTCAGGAACTCAGAATCTGAGAAAGGATTTCCAAAAAATGGCCCGCGCATACAGCTACTGCGACAAAACAGGATTCACGCCTCTCCTGGTTGCTACCAGATGGTACCTCCGGTGTACGGTTCGTGTATATAGAATATTGGACATTGTGTCATCTCATGTAAAGTGCAGATGAAACAGATCATGTGCATTTAAAGATCATAAAATAGTGACCCTCCGCACGAGCGTAGAGTGATTCAAACTGTAAAATGTCAGGACTAACATATTGTTAATAAAATGTAAGCCTTCCAAGCAGTGATTCCATTCAAAATTTTACACTTCAAATCATATATTAATTCTTATTCTTGATCTTACTTTGTGAAGCTACCTGAGGACATATAGGTCCATGTCCAAATTCTCGATGCTGAATTTAACCATCATGCAAGGGCTTATATTGAAAATGAAATTAATGATGTTAATCCTCGTGGCAGGGATTGTATCCTATATATAACTACTTCGTTGAATTTACATTTTACTACCAGAGCTTATATTCGAAATATAAACCTTCCTACCCCAATGTAAAACTCACTGTCCAAGTGAAAAGTTTCCTAGTTGAATGAAAAGATTATCAGATTCCATGATTAACGAGTGTTGACACAAGATTTACATATTATCATGTTCTAACATGAATCGTCTGTTCTGAACTACTGTTACAAGACGACCCTTTAATATCACAATTTCAAAACTCAGATAAAATGCGAGGAAAACTCAACAGAGGAGGAGAAAGTGCTGCAGCGGTCTGTCTGGGAACGAGGGAGAGAGTTCATCAGAGTTCTTATAGACGAGTTTGAGTCTGATATTGATGCTCCTGTACTGGCAAGTAAAGACCTGACACCGTATGAGAACAGGGTAAACATGGGTATGGAAAGTGGTTTTATTTTCTTCATTTTAAAGATGGTTCCATTAGGGTATTTTTTGTGGAAACGAAATTCGTAATTTGCTGTAAATTGTGGTTCTGCAATTACCTGAAGCATTCGAACCATTTGTGCCGGTTGTGAGTGAGTCAGTATTCTTTGGGTGTTAATAATTACAATTCACATATAGCAAACTTTAAACATTCTCTTAGATACTAACAATTTGTGGTTAAGGTGATATGACATAAGATATGTTGAAACACTTTTAATTGAAAGTTCTTCACAGGACAAAAAGTGGTGAAATCCGCTTGCCGGATTCTTCCGGATTCTTCAGGATCCGCCAATATTTGGGAGAATCCGGAAGGATCCGGCAAATGGATTCCACCACTTTTTGTCCTGTGCTTAAAAAACTAAAAGCAGCCTTGTGTTTATTTCAGCTGGGTGGACTGCAGTACATACCCTTTCATCTCTGGACAACTGCGAGTACGGTGGACTGAGGGAGGAGCACGAGTCTGAGTGGCCAGGCCTCAGGATGTTACTGAGATACAAACCTGACGTGAACACCCGGGATGCAGACGGGTGTACACCTCTCATATGGGCTGTTGACGATCACAGGAAACCAGCTATACGCTTACTGGTGAGAAATCATCCTGTCTCAGAATAAAACGTATACGTTCCGCTCCACTTTAATACCCTGGGTTACATTTCCACTCAAAACTGAGCGATATGACCACAGATAACGTCACACAAATATATGTTTAATTGATGTTTCAGATGGAACCTAAACTATCAAGTTTTATTATAATATGACGGACGTATATCTCGTTGGTTATCTGACAGTTTCATGTTTGCTTGTTTACAGCTGACTGAAGGCAATGCAGATCCAAACTGTTTCAGTATCGATCCAGAAGATGAAAATTGCGCGAAAATTCCAGCGTCAATTTTTTCTGTTGAGTAAGTTGCGCTTAATATGAATTTTCAACCAAAGCGTTAACCACACCTTGCAATAGTACACTTGTCCTAATGACTAATATAGATTTTACAAACCCATACAATTACTATTATAATCTATACTTTCTTTCCAACTATTTTGTATAAGATCATGTCTTTAATAAAGAAGTTGTCAGTCACAATACATTGATCATTATCTAATCTTACGCCTGCAGTAGCGATGATGCTGATACCCTGAAGATGTTGATTGATGCTGGAACTGATGTTGATGCTGTAGATGAGAGGGACGGAGAATCCTTGCTCCATGCTGCAGTTCAGAGGGGTAAAGATGAGGAAGGTAAAGTGAATGTTTGTTTCAAATTACTACACAGTGAGTTTAGAGGATATTAGAGACATTTTACTTCATTTTAACTGCATGTTGGTGGTTGACAAAGAGTGTATATGTTCCATGCAATCTAGGAATCATCACAATCTGCAGATTGTGAGCTCACAATCTGCAGATTGTTCGAACAATCTGGGAATGTTTCACCATTTAAATAATCTGCAGATTGTGAGACGTGAACAATCTAAAAATGATCACAATCTCTACAAGGAAGTTTGCAAAATGTTGCAATCCAAAAAGTCAAGGAGAACCATTGCGTCGTGACGCGGTTCAGATTGAGTAAACGAGACAAATACATTAGTGAAACTGTGTCCCATGCTACACAGCAGCGGCAAAACAAGAAGAATATCATCTATTTAGAAATATTGCCCATGCACTGAAATTTGTAAACAAGAGGAAGGAGTTTGGCATTTGTCTCCAGCTGCAGTTCAACGAGTAAACAAGACGACGGTGTTCGGAAGACTTTGCTCGATGGTTAAGCCAAGAAGAAGAAGCTGCCCTATAAACTTTACATTCTTACATCGATTTATCATTATTTTGTTCCCATGTACAGAATTGAAATCCATGAACCAATAATAAATAATAATGAATTAATTAAAGTTTCAATTTGATTGTTTTAAAATATGTATTGCTCGAATTTATCAAGGTGATGCTAAACGTTGACGAGAAATAAAATAGTGTAATGATCATCCTGCTCGATGAGGGTAATTTGTATCCGTAATTAAGAAATATATTCCATAATGTGTTTGTTCACTGGCTATAAACGGCTTGAAAAGTGGAAGTTAAACCAAATAAATGCCGAGAGCTTGTCGACGGCATTTATACATTACAACATTTTAACTTATACTTTCACACCGTTTCATGCTTTCGTCAGTGGCTTAGCTCCATCTACAAAGGTACAAAATTACTCGCGTGTCACTACGTGCAAAACACAGGAAAAAAATGTATTACTACAAACAGAATTCTCATTTGAATGTTTTTCAAACCAAAATATATAGGAAAATAGTGATAGCATAATTGCACAGTATAACGGTGATAGGGTAGTCCTAAAAGTTATTTTGTATAATCCTCAAAGAATGAAGGTATATTGCAGGTTGCTGAAATATCAAAGTCTGAAGTTATAGCTCCTTAAAGAGGCAGTAGCACGTTTTGTCGCTCAAAAAAGTCGATGAAATGTATTTGAGAAATAATTTTACCAATAGTAAAACACCCTTCTCTCTTCGGAAAATCAAGTTAAAACTGAGTGTACATGGCTCAGTAAAGCCATGGGAATCTTTTTTGTCATTCTAAATAATAAAATGTGTTCACAATAAAATGGCCGCCATGCAATTTTGGCCTCACACGCATCACCATTATTACAACTATGGGTAATTGGTTTGTGTAATAAGATGTTTTACCTCCTAAAGTAAATTTAAATGACACAAACAATAATTATAAAAAGGAAATTTGAAACAATAAATTTTGCAAAAAACGTGCTACAGCTCCTTTAAAGCCTTACATGTACCAATACCCTCATGGAGAAGGATGTGTAATGATTGCAATCAATTTCAATAATACGTTTACATTTCACAAGTAATAGTTTAAATAAATTTGATTAATGGAGTACTTTTACTCTTTTTTTCTGTGCGTAGACATTTGATTATTATATTCAAGTATCCCTCATATTAAAAGTTTTCATCATGATTCTGTTTAAAGGCACATTTGCACACCACCCTAGCCTAGCGGAATAAAAACGGAAATTCTGCAAGATGATTGGGCAAATTTCAGTGTAGTGTACATTTCAATTCAATTTATTGTGATTATAGAATCAAATCTAAAATCAATTGATAAGAATTGATAGCCCACATGTTTCGATGCAGTGACATTGGAGATGGTCAAGCTGCTACTAGACAATGGCGCAAAGGTCAGCTGTGTTAGCAAACATCAGAGGACACCCCTCCACCTGGCTGTAGAGAATTGTAAGGGGAAGATGGACGACAGTTTTGACGTGATTATCACCCTCGTGGAGAGGGGAGGGGATCTCGCGGCACAGGACATACGGGGGAGGACCCCTCTCCACTACGTCTTTGTCAAGTTCAAGAAGTATGTTTCTTACTTTCGTTCGTGCTTAGTTGAGTAATGTGTTTTATTTGGATCTTGATATCTTGATATTTTTGATAATTTGGTATATTTTGTCTTTCTAGTTTCAATTTTTAAATTCGCTTACAAATGTTATTAAAACCGATTTACAGTCTCTCCATTAAGTGAACGACACACAGATATCTGTCAGTGTGTAACAAATTGTCTAAATTCTATAAAATAATCCAACATAAAATCAGCACGTTTATGACCCGTGATTGTTTAACAAATGTTGAAAATCAAGGAACACACTGACAACTTCTCACTGAGAGCTAAATTAGCGAATACTGATAAGCTCATTGGCTTGATAGCAGCGCCCTTAATAGTTAATGTTAAGAGCCTCTTTCAAATGTCAAATAACCAATAACGTGGCTGTCAGTCTCGCTTTGCTTGTTCCCAAAGAAAACAAACTAAAATTCAATTCGTCCTGTAAACTGTGAATATTATGATATAATATTTGAATAGCGGATGTGGAATTTGTAACATATTTTCGATCAGAATTCAGTTCTATAGGAAACACAGATAAAGACGTCAAACCTCTGCAGGAGCCTGCCTTTCGCAAACCATGCTTTAACAGTAACTAGATTTACATGTGTTACCCAGATAATGTTCCTATGTAATAGGGCAGATTACTGCATCCTTTGACACGGAAGAGGTATCCTACATCATTTAAACTTAAGGGAAAACAAGCTCGAATAGTAAACTGATATCCACAAGATCTTCTTCAGGAACAACGGCTTTTCCTTTGAATGTGTCACAAATGTTGTCCACAGACATACAGACAGCACTCAACAGGATCCAGTAGAACTGTTGAGGATCCTTGCCTCCAGAATGACCCCAGCGGAGCTGAACATCCAGGACAAGTTCGGTATGACAGCTCTCCATCGAGCAGCCTTCAGAGGAGCCAACATCTGCTGCATGTACCTACTGCAGGTCCGTCCTCGCTGTATCTCGCTGTGGTATTTAGTCCATTCTCTTCCCAAAGATATTACTCTTCTGTTCTCTTTCCTAGCAACATACCCTAGCGGCGAGAAAGATTACCACTATCATCAAATGAATCTCATTTTACATCGACAGAGATACTTCAAAGATTTTGTACTTTGACCTTAAACAGTCTGTCTAATTAGCATATGCCCTTCCAATATGTCTGATATACTACTACACATAAACTAATTTCAGTTTTTAACCACTGGGTTTAACCCAAGGTATTTTTTGTCGTGGCGAAGCCCGTCTGTCCGTCCGTCTGTTCGTCCGTCCGTCCCGAAAACTCCTCCCGCAGCTTTTGATCAATCCTTCTGAAACTTTATACATGTTTTGGATATACATTGGTGATACGCATGTGCTTTATAGGGACCGATCGAGTTCATGTTTAGAGAGTTATGGCCCTTGACATAGAACACTCAACTTTTCCGATTTCAGACTGACAGAACTTGTGTTCTGAAATCAACTCCTCCCACAGTGATCAACCTTTCTGAAACTGTACACATGCTTTGGATATACATGGGTTATAGGCATATGTGTTTTTACCAATCGGATTCATGTTTAGATAGTTTAGATATGTCTTTGGAACTTGATATATGTGGTTCCTTTTACATACATTGAATAAGATCTAATCTTTCGTAAATTACCCTTACATTTTAGCTAGAGGGTTATGGAACCCAGGGGTTCTTGTGCTCTCAGAGCACTCTTTGTTGTCTCTGATGTGGTCTTATCTATTTAATGTTCAGTTGTTTCACAAATTCCTACGTGCCTGTTTCCAAAAATAGCATTATGACGCTACATTAGTAATTGTTACCTTTCTAACTGTGTCGCTGATTGCACAACTAATTGCCAATCTAACCGGTAATTTAGCCCAAGAACAAATATTACAATAGGAAATCTGAAGGGAGTAACCATTGTGGGAAGAGCATGCATTTATAGTCGTGAACATGTAATTTCTCACAATGGCATTTGTATTGATGCTATTGTATTATCTGTAGCTGTGTCTCATATAAACTTACTCATATTTCTCCAGAAAGGAGCCGACATCACCATTAAGGATGAAGATGGAAACACTCCTCTAGCAATGGCTGTAATAGGACATGACGGGTAACATTGTTGACATTCTTAGACGTTGACGTTGACGTTGAAATGATATCTAAGCATTACTAGATGCGATCGGGAGAATTCGTATCTTATGTATGTATATCCGTATTCACAGTATTATATAATTTGCATGTTATTTCAAAAGGAAACATTACCCTTGTCTGTGAAACTGTTGGCGTCGGACGTAAGTCATTTTCATTACTTTCAGAATAATCATGCTATAATTATATTCCAGGTGTGCAACTATGCTGATACAGAAGGGGGCAAATCTGAAGATCTCAGTGGTACATGGAGAAGACGCAGGGAAGAAGAAAGAGACTGCTGAAGACGAGGGCGGACCCGCTTGGAAACTGATCGGTGACGAAAAAGAGGATGGGGAAAAGCAATCTCCTTGTGTAACACTGTTTGTGGTGAGATATCTTATGATTGTGAGTGGTTTTACCTGGTAGATGGTGGCAGGTCAATGACTATCGGGCGCATTATCTTAGAAACCTTGTCAAAACGTGTTGTTATGAAAGTAATATAGTAACATTTATTGGTACACTGACTTCTGGAAATATATATCATGTCATGTATAGCAAGACAAGATGCCAAACACGCTGACGAACCAGGCGTTCTCTTTCACTTTTCCACGAAAGAGCTCTTCATTTGTTTGGAGAATTATACTAATGTTAACATTTTCATTTTTTCATATATAATGAATCTGAAACTCTCAGCCTTTATCATCATTCCAGCACGCCCTGGAGAAGCAGCTACAAGGAGTGCTGTATATGATCATGGAGAAACCCTTTAAGGAGTCTGGTCTCACGTTTAATGATGCTCTTGAGGTAAGTTCATCTGTTTCATTGAATGGTGATTGAGAGACACCTGTACTCATATAATTTACTCTAAGTTATGTTTTGTTATTTGTTAATTTAATACAAGTAACATTAAATACACCAATGATGGTAAACACTTCAGAGGATTCAACATTATGCCTACATTCAGGGAGGGTAACATAAATGTCAACATATTTATTAAAATTTACTGAATGATTAACTGTGAGGAATAATGGAAACCATTTATCTTAGAATTTATCAATAATATCGTTTCTTCTGGAAATGATCTTATATATGAGTAGTAGTTATGTAAATACTCAGCCGACTTGGCAGCCCATGAAATGATGAATGTAACAGTGATATGCTCCTAATCTTTATAATCTTAAGGATTCTGTTTCACTTGACAAATATGCATGATTTACCTTATAGAGTATTGTTAATATTATATGATATCTTTGTCTTATGATGTCTCAAATCCGTGTTCTACAATCCTCACAATGTTTATCAAACAGAGTGGCCTGCAGTTGAAAATGTACAACGTTGTACTGCGTCTCCTGGCCACCACGGCAGATACCTCGTCGCTGAAGAAGAGTTTTAAACATGGAGGCAACCTCCTTCATGTACTCAGTCTCACTGCAACACCAGATGACAGCAATGTAAATGTAGAAAAGGTATGCTTATTTTGCATTGAGAAAGTTGTTAAAATTATATCTATGTTCTAATTCTCACCTCAATGATTGGTGGTGGCATTTTTTAAAAAGTGCGGTGTCTATTTCATTGGGAATATATAATATAATTTCAAAATGATCCATGTACTGACTATCACTGCGATATATGTAGCAATGTTGAAAGATATGCTGTCTTTTTCTTCGGAAAGGTCTCTAATTTTAAATATTTAGCATCCAAGTACTGTGTCTAACTACTGTCTCAGTTTAATGTTAACTTATACTAATTGAAGTGTTATGGAGTACATGTACTTCTTTTAATTTTAGGTCGCCACAGCTTTAATTGAAAATGGCGTTCCTCTGCAAAAACAAGATGCCTTCAAGTGTACACCCTTGCTATACGCCGCACTGAGACGAAATGTTACTTTAGGACGATTCTATTTAAGTAAGCAATTAATTCATATTTTTTTGCAGTTTTCACTCGTATAAAACATTAAACAGAGACTATCATGAACTTTTAAGAAACTTTTTCATGACATATCCCCCTTTTTAACATTAATTGCTAGCATAAATCTCTCTTACGACTGAATACATTGAAGAAAAAACAAATGACTAACGATTACTGCCCTGTTTCAGAATATCCCAAAGTCTATAATCCCCACTACACTGACAAGTTTGGACGGACCGTGCTGTCTGCATCAATCTGGAAAATATCAAAAGAACCTGATCCAAAACTCATGTAAGTGAAGAGTGACTTATGACAACATATATAAAACAAGGGGTAACGTTTGAAAATGTTTTCTTTCAAACGTTTTAAATACAAATATTGTTTTCATAAATGATGTTGCAGTAGTTGATACATTT
This sequence comes from Gibbula magus, assembly GCA_936450465.1. Lineage (NCBI taxonomy): Eukaryota > Metazoa > Mollusca > Gastropoda > Trochida > Trochidae > Gibbula > Gibbula magus. The sequence goes on along the minus strand of OW388292.1, from coordinate 58,785,977 downwards.
GTTTCTATTTTTTAAGAAGTATTTTTGAACTAATGGCTTATATTGTTGACTGCAGAGTGTGTTAAACTGATGTGAAATGTTAGGATAGCATGTAGACATATATAATTGATCATACAGTATTGTGTTAAAGGAATATACCGCCTTTGTAAGATCATATGCCATCTGTTTTGACTGTAAATTTTGCAAAATACCTTAGTTTTTATCAACTTTTAGACATCATGATGGTTTCACATAATCAAATCCATGATGTGACGTATACGTAAACCCCTAATGACATCAACAGCCTATGACGTGATTAACTTGATAATCTTTTCAAAGGTATGACATCAACGTAGTGGACGTCAATTGACAGTGCTTTATTCAGAGATTAGCATTTTTCATGAAAACATAATGGGTTATGGTTTTGGATTGTAAATAGAATCTCACCCTCGTTTCTTCGTATACCAAATTGAATATATAAACAATCGTTGATAAAAGTAGAAATATCATCGGCAATATTCGAATATGTATTACGTTTATCAACTCGACTTGATACAACTGAGTTTCTCTTACTATCACGAAAAGTGGAACCAAAATAGTATTTCGATAGATAGAAACGCCATTTTGAGAATACTGCCAATTGAAAATTTGAAAACGAACCATTAACCATTAACCGTATTAACAATGTGTGCATACAGCTGGTGATTAGAATCTATACCTCTCCGTTCTTTAAAGGGGCAGTAGCACGTTTTTTTCGCTGAAATAGGTTGATGAAATGTATTTGAAAAAAAATGTCACCGGTAATAAAACACCATTTTCTTTTCGGAAAATCAAGTTCGGTATTTAGTGTACATGGTTCCGTATAGCCATGGGAATAGTTTTTGTCATTCGAAATAATCACATGTGTCCACAATAAAATAGCCACCATGCAATTTTTGCTTTATACGCAACACCGTTTTTATCACTACGGATAATTGGTTTGTGAAATAAGATGTTTTACCCTCTACATTTACATAAACTATCATTATAAATGAGAAATTTGAAAAAATAAAATTTGCCAAAAACGTGGTACTGCCCCTTTAAAATTATTTGAAAGAAGCCAGAAAATACACTCATCTAAAAAAGTATACGGTTCCTCTATTTCTCAAATGCTTGTTGTTTCATTCCATTGGCAATTTACAATATGTAAGTAAATACACAATATTTATTTGATATCTGGGCTCCGTTCCATAACAGCGAGCGCTTATAATCGCTCATTGATTGCTCAAAATGTGGCGCTCAAGTAGCGCTCATTCTCTCCTGAACGACACGGTGCAAAACCTCCAAGTTCGCTCGCTTTGCTACGTAACGCTACATTGAGCAATCACGTTCAAGGGAGGTTTAAAAGGAATCGCTAATTGAGCGATTACTTTGAAACCTCTCTTGAACACGGCCGTTTTTCTCTTTTTAAACAGTGAATGGGTGGGGGAACTCATCAAACTGGGGGCAAACATCAACGAACGAACAGCTTTTCCTCTTTGCCGAATTCTTGATGACAGCAGTGTTGCCGACTACTGGACGGATCACTCTTCAAAGAAGGTCTCACCGCTCATTGTAGCCATAAGCTATCAGAATTTTAGTCTTGCACGCTGGATGTTGAACAATGGAGCTGATGCTGACCTGGCTGATGAGGAAGGAGTGATACCCTTAATGCATGCCGTGCGTGTGGTAAGTACACTGTATAATTTATTCATCGTCCAAATCATCGGTCCTTAGGAAATGTGTAATATTAAGCTAATTTGCAAAGAAGACATTGTATAACTGAAGAGTAAATTGAATAACATTGCTTTGATATTATCAATTAAGTAACATGAATATTATCATTGTCATATTATATATTAATCGTACACACTCTATGAGCTGCAAAAGCGATGACGCCTAAATGCTAATAAGTGTCTTGATACAGTAAAAGTTGGAAAACATTAGTGAAATGCATAAATGCTGTTTGCTTTCAAACACTTAATTTTATTTCCATTTTATAATATAGAATGATTTGAACCTGGTGAAACTATTGTTGAATTTCGAATTCGACCCTGATGCAAAGGAAGAGGAAAAACCCGAAGAAACGCTGAACACGGTCAGAAGTCGTGCATTCCAGCTGAAAACCAAGTTGTCAGTTGTGTCCTTCTCCAATGACAAAGAAGACATGGAAACATCAGATGAAACTGCCGAAATGAAGGGTTAGTCTCATCAAGTCGCACTAATAATCCATCATTTATTTTTTGCTGCGTTGACAGCGACAGACTATCGGAAGTGCCACGCAGCTGTACAACTGGGTACCTGCACCTATATGGTTTTATGTTGCGCTTATGGCAACTCCGAAGTACAATAGCACCGGGTAAGCATGTGCTCTTACATGAGCACAGTGAGTCTAAATAAAGAGCGTTATGCAAGAACCATTCATCTATAGCCCTGGGATGGTGATTGGTTAAGGTGCTAAACACAAAGAAAGAAAGCTAATGTCATTGTCTAACAAATAAGGTAATCTTTAAACTAACAGAGCTTCAGAAATTATAGGTTTGAATAGCATACAGACACCTACATGTATGTCAGGTGCAACATTTGTAAAATGTAAATGTAACATCTAAATATTTAACATTAATTACACGTTAAACAATGAGTTTAATACAAGTCATGCATTATATGGTTTTAGATAACAAAAAAAAATTCAATTCATAAGATCCTACTTCCGGTGTTTTTTGAAGAATCTTTAGTAGTGAAATATTCACTTTCAAATGCACTTTTGCCAATCAAATTTAATGTTTAGACACCAAAATCTCCAGATGCATACATGTAATGTGTTGAACAATGACATTGAAACTCCCTCAGTGTCTTTTGTTTCACTTGTTTTTCACAGATGATATTCAGCCAATATCAAATTGAAATGGTTAAACTGCAATTGATAATATTAAACGATAAGGCGAATTCTACATGTCGATAAAGTTGAGCATTATGAGTTGTAACTACAAATCGGACTGTGTTTACAGGCCATAGAACATATTAAAACTCTCACTAAAATCATTGTTATTGCTAAGTCTATCTGGATAATACAGAACACAATAGCCATAGACTAACCTTATGACAAATTATGATAATATTATACAGGGCAACCTTTTGAAGCCTTCAAGAAGACGAGCAAGGTGAATCTAACCACTGCAGACAAGAACGGGTGGACGGTGATCCACCACTTAGTCTGTCCTCTCTCCTTCGGAACCTTCGACAATGATGAGATGGTTTTTATCCTGGCCAAGGCTGGAGCCAGGCTGAACGTGAAGAACAAGAAGGGAGAGACACCTCTAGACCTGGCTCTCAGACACGGAGCATTCAAGATTGCAAAGATCATCCAGGAACTGGAGGGTGTTCCTGAGAAGAAAAGGGTAGGAACATGTCACTGACAGTCTCAAATTACATTTTGTGGAATGTATTGGATATGCATTGGTAGGAGTACACATTAAGAATTATTAATTTCATCTATTTTTAAAGATCATAACGTTAGGCATTACTTTGATGTCTAAACTTGTAAAGTTTTGAAATTATCAATGGTAAAAGTGTACGATTACATAACTTCACACATATAATTATAAATATGCAAAATCCTAAAACATCACAACTCACAATGAAACGGTGACACATCTAATAACGTCTTGAAACAAAGTTACATAGCTCAAAATAAGCATGCGGGACATTTACGTTGATTAATTCTATACAATAGCAATCATAGTAGGCCCTGTTGCATTTACCTACACATTCCTATCACTCTCAGTCATTTTACTATCAATCAAAATATGAGTTTTCCCTTTAAATCGACGTAAACACAGTGATTCGCATCATATGATTAAACAGTTAAAGTGTAAAACTCAACACACCTGCTTTTTGAGTGGCTACATGTATATTTTATCAAGAGATGTGAGCGAACAGATGAAATATTTTGGTACAAACAATCAGGACACATCTAAGTCAACCTGTATGTTTCTATGAATGGGGAAATGCATCTATAAACGAAGTGTGGCATTGATCTGGTTTGAATGACTTCCCATGTGTTTTAGTAACATTTATGACACCAGGTGTTCACGAAAATAAATATGGATGGTCGAGTCAAAGGTTTTCGACAGAAATACGACAACGGGATGGAAACATAATTCTCATAAGGATATGCCTATGGGAACACTTGAACGGATTACGCGGTTTCTTGATCACACTGCAAATTGATTTAAATCGAATGATTAATAATCCAATAGCCTAAAAAATACTTCATATCATACATTTGTACGTTTGTTTTGGAACCTTAACAGACTGTGAGTAGAAAACATATATTATAAACTATTTGCATTATGTTTCGTCGAATATTGTTTGAATATTCCTATTTACGTTATGTATCTGCACATATGTCCAACAACCTATGTATATTTGTTCACGTTCACGTTTGCAAAGTCATAAGCATTATTGAGTCTCGTATTGTTATCATGAAGGTCGAACCATGGCCACTGGTGGAAGATACAATCCCAGACATCAACTCTGATGAGCCTTTGTTTCGGGATGACGCCAGAAGATACAAAGAGGAACTGGGGGTGAATGAGGACGTCGAAATTAAGTTTGAACCGGAAATAAACAGTGAATGTGAAGCCAGAAACGGGTAATTATTCATCACATAGTTACATTTGTTGGATTTATAATGCTCGTTCAGTACCAATGTGATGAAACATAGTCCTCATTCGCTTAAACATGTATGACGATTGCCTAGCAGCTATTGTTTCTGTGCCAGTTCCCTTATTTCGTCATCTCTAAATCATTTGAACGTGACGTCCCTAGTGGAGGCCTGTCAAACTACTCAACATGTTGTGACTACACACAATCATATCAATAAATTGAAAAGATAAAATAATAACACTTGTAAGTGTGCTTTCTGACTTTTTCGAAATATTGTAAGTGTGTCACATGACTTTTACAAATCTCACAAACGCTCACGTTCAGATAAAACAAAAATTAACACTTTTCATAAAGTTACATTACTTATTATACTTATACTTATACTTATTCTATGTACACAATTTTATCTAACTCGAACTCCTTCACACCATTCCCGACACAATATTGGTTAAATTGTACTATTTTTTCCGTGCCACAAATTCATTTGACCTTCAAGTGTTGCAGGGTCATAGACAGACCAATTATACGTATATGTGAATACGTCAATGAAATCATAAACATAATATCATAACAAAAGTTCTTTATGTAAAACAGATGTATAAAGAGTAATTGCACAATAGTTATGAGCTGATGCAAGGTAAGTTTTATTATTGGTATTGGTAAATACACCATAACATAGATTGGTCGTATAAACCTGGTTGACAGTTCTCCGCCTAATGACAACCCCCTTTGTTGATACGAACTGCAATAACTATTTTATACGTGATTAGTACATTTTATAACTAATAATGTGAAGTAAAATTAAGAATAACTACATAAGATGTTTAAGCTATGTTAGCAACATATATTTTATGTTTTAATACATCTTGACATTGTTCCAGACAATTGGTGAAAGACGAGGATCAAGGTCGACTGTATAACGTGCTGCTCGGCAAGGTGGACGCCAATGCTGGGAAATGGGGACTCTATAATTTCTACCAGATGCAGGTAATGGGATGATTGGCAAGTGGCTATCAAATAAACTTACTGGCTTAAGCAATGTACAACTACTATCAGATGCAGGTGATGGAGTGATTGTTAACCAGTTCTGAAATTGACATACTGGAATGTGTAATGTACAACTCTACGGGTGCAGGTAATGATATGATTGGTACCAGGATTTGAACTACACTTACAGAGATAGTACTATGTATATGATTTCATATCTCTGAATAACATTAAGAATTGAATAAAATGTGAAAAGCAACAATTCAAGATATCAAGATACGAAGGGTAATGACTGGAATCAAACCCATAACTGCATTGACGTAAACGAAGCTTTCTTATATCTCTCTCTTTGATATATCTTATATTGGAGATGATTCCGGACGACTGTATGGGCCTTTGAACTTCTACCCGGAAATGCTATAGTCATTACCCTAAGCTTAGACGGTTCATAAGTCAGTCAAATTGCGTCTCCGAGGAAATTACGTTATATCAAACAAAATTAGAATGCATATCCCTTGATCAGACCGTTAACATCAGTACCTTTTGACAGTTGGTCCGACCGGAAGGGAAGGATATCTATATTCTATTCACGAGATGGGGACGCATCCATTATAGACTGTTAGTCAAGTTCCAGCAAACACCATTCAACACAAAGCAAGAGGCCGTGAGGGAGTTCTGTATGATCTTCAAGGAGAAGACGGGCAATAAGTGGACTGAGGTCAACAGGTATGTATTTACATTTAACTCGTGTTGCAGGAAGGAGCTGGTGCACCTTAATGTCAAACTCAAAGCATAAGGAACTATTAAAAATCTCATGAGTTGACGAATAGTCACCCTTCAACAGATGCCATTTGCATATTTTTTGTGATGAAGATGAATTTTGGTGGTTTCAATGCTATATAACATTGGTTGAAATAAGTTGTAAACTGTATGGTGGTTAACCGCAATAAGACGGTCATGAATCGCGGATTTCAGATGACCTCAGTTGCCTCTGACTTATTATGTATCAAAACATATAAGTAACCATTGCTAAGTGTGTTTACCTTAGAGACATGTCTTTGGATTCTACAATATACGTCAAGTTGCAGTGCACTATTTTCAGCTTTTCCCACCAAACGCGCAAATATCGCATGGCACAAGAAGGAAAGAGAACTGTAAAAGGCAAAATACCTGACGTCGACTTGGAAGTCAAATCTAACAAGGAATCAAACTTATTGGAGCAAGTGAAAACACTCCTTGGAGAATTGGTAGGCGAAATATTCAAATTTATTGTTAATCTTTCAAGTAATACTAATGTGTTGTGTACTTTTGTTTTGATGAGATATCAACGTTTTAAAAACGGAGCAAAGCAAACTGTAAAAAGGAAGTGCTGGACAGGCAATATGTATTAAATATTAACTAAGCTGTTTCATGCAATTCCTGACCACGTAAAAAGTGCTGGTTTCCTTTTCAAATGTTACCTAGTTTTATTCCCATCCTTCCATAACACAAATATTGCTTAAGCTATTTTCTACAGCACAAATATAATTTCGGATTAGCATATCGATGTTACTTGTATTTTATTGAACAGCTAGACTATTCTTTGAATATTTAGTTCATCAGGCATCTCTCTGTCCATCCGTCCGTCCTCCGTAAACGTTTGTTCTCGACTTCTTGACCATTGGGGGTTATAAATTGTACGTGTTTTGACTGTGTGACCCCACGTGACGTTCACACTTACAATCCTATTGTCATCTTCTTCTCCAGTAGGAAAAGCTGAGCAAGCTGAAATGCTCTGTACAGACTCCTTAACCAATGGAGACAATAAATTGTAACTTTGGTGACCCTGATTCCCCAAATAAAGCCACGACATAAAACCATTCTTCACCAGTAGGAAAAATACCAGAAATTACAGTTTGAACCTTATATATGACGTTATATTTCTGTTTTCTCTCTTCATTATCTGTCAATAATTGAGAGTTGAAACAATATCACAATTTATGACATTGAATTTGTTAAATTATAAGCATAAATAGTTTCAGTATGATATAAATAGCTTAATGACATGGCTACCCTCAATGTCGTAAGAGTAATGCGCCTCGGCACTTCCGGCCTTGGCGCCTTTATGTTCAGGAAGCGAACAGTAACATGGGCAAGCAGCTGTACGTAGTGTCTTGGATTTAGTTTTTATTGTTTTATCTTATCACGTTTTCTAAAAGCCACTAATTGTAGTTATTTTTTTTTTTATCTAAGAAGTCTTTCTTTTTCGATTGACATGTATGCTTTGTCAAAGTGCCCATGTTTGATAGAAATACATCTTTTAGTAAATGTTGTCATAATCAGATGAATCCCACGTCTTTGAAAGAAGCATATTCCAAGACATGTATCGACAAGGATGTTCTGCCTCTTGTACATCTGGAGAAGGAGCGAATTACCAAGATCTGGAATCTCCTGCAGAAAATAAGGTAATAATTTCTCATTTAAAAGGATATTCAATATGTTGAAAGAGTCAAATGTCTTAAAAATTATTTAAATGGTGTAATTCTATTGAGAAGAACAGATCATTACCGTGTATATCGTTTAATGTTGGTTCAGTAAAGTGACAATATGAATGTGCAAATAGTGATTTCTGATAGTACACCGGACAATGAACAACGCGTGTCAATTAGTCAGACATAATTTGGAAACTTATCTTCAACCCACAGAATGGCAAATTTTGATTGGTAATGTTCAATAGGTTATTCATTTATAACTAGAGACATGCAAGTACGTTTTTGTAGTTATACATGTAGGTCTTTTGAGGCTCCTACATCGACACCAAGAACCATGATGACAGCCGATCCTTTTGTAAAGTGTAATCTTATAATAATTAGAAACATTGTTTTGTCTAACGGCTGATGTATGGTGCTGTTTTGCTTATGTTTTAAACGAAATGCAATTTCATTTTCAGCGAGGTGATGGTTAACTTGTTTGTATACAGAGATAAAGAGACAAAAGAAAGCGACGAAGAGATAGAAAAACGTCGGAAAGACAAATACCAGCGCGACTGTGAACAGGTGAAAGAGGATTATTTTTCATCTCACTTAATCCCCACTTAAAGTTTAATTTAATTTGAATACATGACCCCTAATAAACGCCCCCTTTTGACACATAATAAACTGCGACATTTAACTCTTCTTTACATGTATTTGATACACTTATTTTGATTAAAACTCTGAAATAAAATCGATGTTTATTTGTCTTTAGACATCAACAGACATTGTTTTAAATGCCCCCTTTTAACGATGTTTTAAAGTCATTTTAATAAACGCCCCCTTTTTCTAATTTTTTAAACGCCCAGGGCTTCTATTACGGTGAATACCGTATTTCAAATTTTTAAAAAAAACGGCTTATCAAAACGTCTTGTCGTAATTGTCCAGATCAATATTTATGATGGACTATTCAAAGTAGCAGTTCTAGATCTTTTCGGAACGGATACTGCATCATGGCGCAGCATGGTTATTGTCTTCCTCGATCTACAGATGGCATACCGGTCCACACTGAATGCTGATTATGCATTAGATGAGAATACTTTCCCCGCGCTTAATTCTAAACACAAGCCCAAACTTGATTATTGCATATGTTTGTATGTCAAGGATTTTTCCTTTGTTATAGAATGGCACACTATGGAACTTTACTCAAAACAACTCAGTGATATTGTTGGAATGTATATTACATGTACATATTGCACTAACATTTTGTGTACGCAACCAAATAAATAGATTTATATTTAATTATAGGAGATGTCAAAATCGTCTCAACAACACGGATGACTGAAGAATGATATTTCCTTAACAAATGGAATATTTTCTATATGTTACACATGTGCAATCTTTGGATAACTTTAATCTGGTGTTTTAACACTTTTGGATCATATATAAATGATTTCTCTAGCGAAAGCGCCTTTTCCATATGTTACACATGTGCAACTAATGGATGATATTTACCCTGTTGTTTTAACACTTTTGGTTACTAAGCAATTTAATTTATATCATAAGGAATACTGTTCTAGGTCTGGAGACTAAGCGAGGAAATGTTCCAACTGATACCTGAAGACAAGTTTGTATTCGAGGAGAGGCAGCCTATTGATGACTACGTGAACCTGGCAGATTTCAGAACAGTTATAACAAATCTCCGCCACTACGAGTTGACACTACAGATGATTCTTGCAGCCAAATACAGAGAAAAGGGTAAATGTAATCTTAAAGGCACCCTCACACCAACGCCTAAACGTAGGAAAACATCATTTGTACTTATTATATCTCTAATAAATTTGTAAGAATATCATTGGCCAGTTCACACGACGTCGAAAATATATTTGTACATTGACCAGTGTACCATTGTACAGTGATGAGGTCAGTTTTGTGACAAAAAATTCTGTCACTGACCTGAGATATTGACTGGTCACGTGATTTGTCACGTGACTGTTTGTTTTTACGTTCGCTTTCAGGATGGCGCGCTGATGGGTTCGATTTGACAAATAAGAAATACATACTATAGTCTGAAGAAGAAAAACAAAAATGTCGGTATAATAAAACACTTAATTACTCATGGTGAGGTCATTATGTGAAACACAAGGACTCTCGGACTTGACTCCCTCGGCGGTCTGACCTCAGACCGCCTCGGGAGTCAGGTCTCGAGTCCTTGTATTTCACATATGACCTCACCATGAGAATATAAGAGTATACTGATAATGAAGAACATCTCTACTTCTGTATTAGCTTCATAATATATAGACGCATTTCAATTTTATCTTTTTATCTAACATTTGTACTTAATTATGAACACATAATTTAAATCTAACGCATCTGCTAGGATTATGCGATGATTATTTCAATGAAAGAATCCTCTTTTCTTTTATTTTTATATTCTTAGTTCATAAACTCCCCTAATAAATAAATGAGACTGTATTTTTCGATAAACGATTGTTTCATTTAAAGTGGCATTGGGTGTTTCAAAATTTTTTGTTGACTTCAATAAATGCCAAAATACTACCTGTCCTGCTTTAATCCTCTCACTCGATTCCACCAATTGTTTGCAATGAAAATCATCGAGCAACAGCCTTGTACGTATACAGAAGCCGACAGACACATACATTACATGTATAATTGTTATATGAGCCGAAACAATAATGGCTATATATACTGCCGGCCAAAAGTAACGCCCACTAGATGTATTTCCAGAGATTGTAAAAACTGTTATGAACAGTTTAGGAATATTATAACATAATGAAGTTGCACCATTTCTGCATTATATATTTGAATTTCAGAAGTTCATGTCACGAAAGAAGGACGATTGTTGAAATGAGAAAATAATTGTTCAGTTTTCGATCAGTGCTTGATCAGAAAAAAAACATTTTAAAAAGATGTTCATACAACCACGAGCAACAATACAGGGACGCATTGCGTTAAAGTAGTGATGATGCTGCCGGTGTACGTGGTTAAGGTGCGCAAGTGAATCAAGCGAAAATAGCACTCTTCATTAAGCGTGGTTTTCATGAATGTTATTGACTCGAATCACAGTTTTCCACGATTTCAATGGACTTTCATATTAGTTATTGCTTCAGCATAACGTGGAGACCGCCATTAATTATATTTGAGAAATTATTGCATCTTTCATTTTAAGGAACATAAAGTAACGGGAGTATAGATAGGTTTACCAAAATTACGAGTGACTAGGGGCGGGATAGCGCAGTGGTTAGCGTGCGGCTTCGGATCAAGAGAACCGGGATTCGAATCCTGCCAGGGGCACGGCAACTTTGTCTGCAGTAGAAAACTGTTCTACACGCAGTAAGGTTTTGGTGCAATGCTACACTGAATTTCAGCGTAGTACCACACATGGTTCGCTAGTTCCAGCCAAAGCTCGCAGGTTTCACCGCAATGCATAGCCACATGGCGTTGCGAGCTTTCTCCCTGCAATAATACTAGCAGCCGCGATATAAGTGAAATACTCTTGAAAGCGGCGTTAAACCCCAACTCACCTCACCTCACCTTACGAGTGAATAATTTGCGCTTGCGAACCGTGGTACATTGTCCAGTTTTCGATCGAAATACGCAACTTCGACCTTTACATTGTCTCTTCTCTGAAACGATTAGCATGGTACTTAGCATCACTCGTTGATAACATTTCACATATATGACTCCAGTAATACACTATATGACAGTTTGAATGAAACGTTATAATAAAGTTTGAATATGAAAACGAAATCTAAAATTGTTTACAAATATACCCTCTAAGACCTAAGTTCTACATGTTTACATGGTTTAATATTTGAATTATTTCACTTTAAAGGGGCATGAGCCCGTTTTTTGCAAATATTATTTTTTCAAATTTCCCATTTATAATGATTGTTTATGTCATTTATATTAACTTCAGAGGGTAAAACATCTTATTACACTTACCAATTATCCGTAGTGGTAATAACAGTGTTGCATATAAAGCAAACTTGCATGGCGGCCATTTTATTGTGAACACATTTTATTATTTCGCATTACAAAAAACTATTCCCATGGCTTTACTGAACCATGTACAATCATTTTCAACTTTATTTTCTGAATAGAGAAGGGCGTTTTACAATTGGTGACATTATTTTTCAAATACATGTACATTTCATCAACTTATTTCAGAGAAAAAACGTGCCACTGCCCCTTTAAAGTACTTATTCAGACGAATAACTGTTCGTGAGGATACTAGTCATCTCTCAAAGCAATGAAACTGACAAATGTACTTTTGCAGATATGCACCCTCTTGACTACGTGGTTCAGTGTCTGCCCTGTCATATTGAGCCTTTGTCTGAAGCTGACCTGGAGTCACAGTATATCCTGAAGTACATCAAGTGTTCAGGTAAGATGATGAAGAAGAGGAAGAATAATATTTTATTGGGGTGTCACATTCCGTACATAGCTAACAATCTGGACATATAAAACATGATTATTAAAACGGCACCCGGCCATCAGGCTTACGAAACACGATTTTCATTATAATGTATCAAATTCATACAGAAGATAATGGTTAAGATTGGGTCTTTAAAATAAAAATAGTTACTAAGTACATTTTCACTCCTATCGGCAGCTCCTAAAACCAAAGTGGAGTGCATCTTCAGTCTAAACAGAAAGGGGGAGAGGTCACGCATGAACGAGAGGAGTTTGGGGGACCACAGACTGCTCTTTCACGGAGGGGGAGCGTCCACTATCCTCAGCCTCCTCCATGGGGGACTCGTGTGCTCACCGTTAAGGACCAACACGGATAAACAGATGTATGGGAAGGTAAACATTAGTTTTGCCAAGGAAATGTGAAATCACTGTATATTGCTGTAGAAAGGTAAACGTGTGTAAACTATATGTGTATTTTGGCGGTCGAGATACTAAATGACTACTTCATTTATTTCATTTCATTTCAGAGGTTGGAACAAGATTTGAGATATTTTGTAGGTTAAACAAACAACGTTCAGCGAAAATTAGTGTGAATAAACTAGTTATTGAAACAAGGTTGATCTTCATAAAGTACTCATTCAGATAAGACGAAATGACTGAGTTAGCTTTTTAAATGACTGCTGACAAAAAAGGAATGAATTATCTATAACACAGATATGGTGTATATATACAGATGACCGCCATGTTATGAGAAATGTGATTATTTACCTAGACGACCAACAAGGACTCTATTTTAGTATTACATAATTGGATACATCATTCAGAAGACATATATGGTGCATCTATCCAGAGGACATGTGTACAGACACGTTGTGTTTTATCCATACGACTAAAATTGGATACAAGTATATTATCCAGAGAACAGACACGTTGTGTTTTATCCATATGACTAAAATTGGATACAAGTATATTATCCAGAGAACAGACACGTTGTGTATTATCCACATGGTGTATGAAGGAGCACAAGTTCTATGGATAGTCAACTTCCCTAAAGAATCCCCTCGACTCAGCTAGAATGCCTATCAAAGAACCCACGGTGTATCTTATCAATATGACAGAAGTTGTATGTACTGTCCACATGAGAGAAATGAGATATTCTATCCAGATGGCAAATGGTACATCAAGAGGACATATATGTGTGTTATCCAATTGACAGAAAAGGTGAATAACCAGACGACTGCAATGGTGTGTACTATCAAGATGACAGATATGTTGTATATATTTTATATCTATGCATATCCTTGATTCTTCTCCAGGGGATTCCTTTCTGTGACACGTTTGTGAAGACAGCTCGTTACTGTGACAATATCAACACAAAACAAGAAACCCGCTTCATGTTGCTATGCGAGGTTTGTGTTTACCTCTCTCTATCTCAACAGATCTTAAAGGGGCAGTAGCACGTTGTTTTCGCTCAAATAAGTCGATGAAATGTATTTGAAAAATAATGTCACCAACAGTAAAACACCATTCTCTCTTCGGAAAATCAGGTTAGAAATGAGTGTACAAGGTTCCGTAAAGCCATGGCAATCGTTTTTCGTCATTCGAAATAATAAAATGTGTTCACAATAAAATGGCCGCCATGCAATTTTTGCTTTATACACAACACCGGTATTACCAAACGGATAATTTGTTTGTGTAACAAGAAAAGCCTTTAAAAAGGCATGGTTGGAGGCATCTTGTTAAGGCTAAAATATATTATAAAAAGGATATGTATGTCATATGTACATATAGCAAAATGAAGCCTGCATTATGGTCATTTTCGGGGGATAAAAGCTTTGATTACTAATCACACAATTAGTTATTCAATTCAAAAGTCGCAAATAAAAGAATTTTACCTCGATCATTTAAGTTGTGTATATGCTTTTCAATTTACATACATTATTTATTCATAAATAAAATAAAATTATATATAATCTATCCTTTGAAAATGAAAGTGAACATTCAACTTCCCCGATTTATTTTAAAGCGCAACTCCCGGGTGCTTTTGCTCCAATTTTGAAGTAGACCTTTATTATGAATTTGATCAAAACGTTGTTGACAGTTGTGTCATTGTTAGATTCCAGCAATAAGAATATGTAGGCCTATTTTCCCTGAAACACGCAGTCAACCATTTGTTAAACATTTGCAAATTTAAAGTGTACCAATTCGATTGATTATGAAGCATATTCTGTTTATCTGTTGAAGGAAGGCATATGGACCTTTTTTAATTCAAGGATAATGACCCGGTATCCTCATGCTTGGTGCTATCAGTTTGGACATAAATATGGTTCTATCCAATATGTGCTTATACATGTACAAGCTTCACTATCATTAATTCAATAACAGTACATTGAGTAGGCCTACCATTATGCAAGTCTGATTGGCATTGGAAATATTGATAACTGAGTGGAAGGTTGGTGTGTTGATTGACAACCACTATTATCGTTTAGTATATGCTTGCTCCGCGCGTATAACATTAGCTTGTAAAGTTTCTTGGATTTTCCGAAACTGCAGTGCGAAATTATGTACTTGAATTGGTACATGTCTGCTCATGGAGGTGTAAAATGGCTTTGAATTGGAAAATCTTGTGTTTACTAACATTCAGACTCAGAATAACACAACGGTCGTTTCTATTTTAGATGTTTAGACAAAATCTCTTTTCGCAGTAAAAGGGGATAATTATTTCGGATAACCCACATGGTCACGTGGTTACAAATTTGTTACAGCCGTGTTCGTTGGTCATATGCTTTTTCCAAAGTGTGAAGAGGCCAAGCATGATTGGTCGAAAGTTTATTTTGAATATTCCAACAGTAATATAGCGTGAAATCCAACTGCGTATCAGGTTGGAGGCGGTTTGCGCCTCCAACCAATAAGATGTTGTACCATCTAAAGTAAATATAGATGACATTATTCTAAATGGGAAATTTAAAAAAAATAAAATTTGCAAAAAACGTGCTACTGCCCTTTAAACTTTTCTTAAGATTGTCCTCAACCATATGAAATTGATATCAATAGACAAATAAGTGAAATACTGTCCTGAATTATCCTTTTAACAAAGTAAAGTATTATATATGTGGACATTACAAGAAACATTTTTAAAAAACATGTCCATGCGACAGGAATCCAGTTACTCTTAGCTTAATTTAGTATACTGTAAAGGAAGAAGTACCACTTTTGTATTTTGTGAGCGATATTCACAGACCGAGTCCTTTTGTGCATTTATCCTATAAAATCCCCATCAGAAACACAAAACAATTTATCTTTCAAATGGACGATCTGATAAATCATGCATTAATAGCCAATTACACAACATGACAGTATCCCATTGAATTTTTTCCAGAAAAATACTCGATCGTAATTGTCTCTTAAGGGGCAGTAGCACATTTTTTCACTCAAATACGTCAATGAAATGTATTTGAAAAATAATATCACCAATAGTAAAACACCCTTCTCTATTCAGAAAACAAAGTTGAAAATGATAGTACATTGCTCAGTAAAGCCATGGGAATCGTTTTTGTAATGCGAAATAATAAAATGTGTTCACATTAAAATGGCGTCATGCAATTTTTGCTTTATATCGTTTTCACCACTACAGATAATTGGTTTGTGTAATAAGATGTTTTACCCTCTAAAGTTAATATAAATGACAGAAACATTATAAACGGGTAATTTGGAAAAAATAAAATTAACAAAGCATTGGTTGTACCTCATGTTATTTCTAAAATACACTTGGGATGATTCGTTCATACAATGAACACTATACTATATGTTATATACTTTGTATCAATAACAAGCAACGTGTTTTGGTCCAGGTTGCTCTGGGAGAATGTAAGAAGTACTCCGAGAGATCCTGGATTGGAACAGAAACAGAGAGAGAATATAACAGCGCCAACTTCATGGGGAGAATGCAACCGGGTCCAACAGCAAACATACGGCTAACTTCGGGTAATCCTCATATTCTTATTAAGTTTCTATTCAGATGTTTCGATTTAAAGCGGATATAAATGTGATCTATTGAAGGGTACAGTGTAGTGATATGAGATTAAAAACCTGAAGCAGAATTTTTTAAAAGTATTTTTCTCCTACTTATCTACCCATAATAGAAATGTCTATATACAAAGAAGCTTTGATAATGAATGCATTATCTGACGGTAAACTACAATGACGTCACGAACAATTGTGTCGCGGTGTCACAGACGACGACAAAGGCGACCTCGCACTGAAACAATGGTTGCTAGACACGCGTGCATGTATCAAAAATATTAACTCAGTTATTGTCAACTATATAGGCAATACAAGTTTTTAGGAATGAAATCTCATTTGATCCATTTAAATTGCCGTGTCTTATAAGGGATTGTTTCGTGGTTTCATCAGGTCCTTGTCAAGGCTGCATGTTACCATTAGGAGAAATGAAAACCAACGACTACCACGAGGGTAAACGGATTCAAAATGACTACAACAAGTTCGCTGTCTTCGAGGAAAGTCAAGTTTGTCTCCGCTACCTGATACAGTTCAGAAAGTGATTCAAGAGAACACGGTGCAACAAGTGAGACACGGAAGAGACTGATGCACTTAGCAAGAGTGATATACTGGTGCAACAGAAGTGATTCGGAATAGATGAAATGGTGCAACATTACGTACTGCAGAATAAACTGATGCAATTTATTGTGATTCGGAACAGAGCTGATGGAAAACTATCTTTTTCAGAATATACTGATACAACATAAAGTAAGATAGAAGCCAATGGAACAAACCAGGGCCATGTAGCACGTACTGTTTCCTACAATGAAGGACTTCACCTTGACCGTGTTCAAGAGAGGTTTCAAAGTAATCGCTCAATTAGCGATTACTTTTAAACCTCTCTTGAACGCGATTGCTCAATGTAGCGATACGTAGCAAGGCGAGCAAACTTCGAGGAATTTGCACCGTGTCGTTCAAGAGAGAATGAGCGCTACTTGAGCGCTACATTGAACGCTATATTGAGCGTTACATTGAGCGATCAATGAGCGATTATAAGCGCTCGCTGTTATGGAACGGAGCCCTGATTCGGGATAGACTGATGTTACATAAGCATGTTCAGAACGCATGTACTAATGCAACAACAAGTATGATGGATATGCTGAGTAAGCTACTCATAGTCATGTGCCAAACAAATGTTAAGGACTCGTTCAACATCAAGTAGTCCTTTCATTTTATTTTTTTGCAGGCAGTCACATGTCGTGAATTCCCTGTTATTGTTATTTTCCTTGCAGACTTCACATAAATACTACCGTGTCAATTTGATTTCTAAAATGATCGCGAATCTATTTAAAGCATTGTATAGGGATAGTTTTCTAATGTTGTTTGAATAGCTTTGAGAAGGAATTTTGTCGCTTTATTCTTGTTTGTTATATTACTCGTTTGTTATGCCGCTACTGGTACTATGGATGATGTAGATGATTTATCAATACTCTCCATTAACAGTCACTCCAATCATAAGGTCATTTCCATAATTTACTAAGGATCATCCACAATTCACAACAATAGTTTAACCTTCGAAATACTTGCCATTTAGATAGTGAAGAAATATTACATGGTTATATTTGGGATAACACTACCTTCAATAGTACAAATTGATGATTGCCTTACTCTGAGGGCGTGGGTTCGAATCCCGCATGGGACTCGGCCCGAAAAAGTACAAGAATTTGTACTATTGAAGGTAGTGTTATCCCAAATATAACCATGTTATAATAGTTTAACAGGTAACTGAAATCAGAGACGTGTTCAGGACCGCGAATACTCCTGAACGGAAACCTGAGGTCGCGAGTTCTTCTCAAGATAATTTCAGAGTATCATCACCATTTTGGAAAAAAATAGGTGCCTTGCACACAGCAATGGACTAAATTTCAATTGAGGGGATAATAAAAGAAAGAAAAATGAAGTTATCAAATTTTGTCACACGCGACTCCATTTTGGATCGTAAATACTCGCTTGGCGAGAGTGCTCCAAAGTGGTCATGCGTGTATTCGCGAGTACACGCGAACTCGTTGTCGTTCAGAATCGGGTACTCGCGAATACTCGCGGCGCTGAACACGCCCCAGGTTTGATATGAACTCCAGAGGAAGCGCTTGTAAAATATATATTTAGAGGTGTCGCAACATCCCCATACATCACGTAAACAACAATCCACTGATAAGAATGGGATTGGCCTGCAATACTATTGAAACTCTTGACAAATCCTTCTTTGAGTAGCATTTTAGAAGGTAGAGAGATGAAGGAAAACCTAAATGTATCGACAGTCAACTTCTTTATTGTAATGAGTGCGGTGTTAACGTTTCCAATAACGTGATTGCCTGATATGGTACCTTATCTAAAATCCGTATTGTCTCTATATTTAATTAGGAATCCAGTGAACATCCACGTAAGAGTGTTAATTGTATACTCACTACAGCTGTATATAATCCTACTGTCATAATAGTGTATCGCTTGATAAGGGTGTCACCATCTATAACGAAACGTATCAGGTTTTGCAATGAAGAAGTTGACTACCCATACATCTTGGTTTTCCTTGACAAATCAACCTCAAAGAAACATAAATAAATAGATTAGAAGGAAAATTGACCCGAGTTCATAGTGTTCATTGATCTCACCCTTGAGCTAGCTTTTCATGTGTTGTATGTAACATTATTTCAAGAATGAAGTCAGCAAAATGTGTATCTCATAATACAGTCTGATTAAAATCGACGGTTTTCCGTGAAATAAAAATGGCAAAATAGTGCATCTATCAGTCGTAGGTTCCACGCCATACCGTCTGATTACAGCCCATAGACTCGCGTGTTCGAGCGCAATTCAGGTAGCCAATCAAAAGATGCCCAACGAATGCTTTCGGTGCGAGAAGCTAGGGGCAGACTCCAAACAGCTACCCTTTTGTCTGTTCCGAATGCTTTCAAAACAGCGACCGTTTAAATAATATGGTGTGATTGGTTAGCTATTTGACTGGGCTTTGGCTGCGCTAAACTGGTTCGGAACACACACCTATACGGGATGTTCTCAGACCTTTTCCCGAGGAATCTCAGAACCTGTTCGTATCCCTTTAGATATATTATTTTGCATATTTTATTCCTCGGAACAAGGTCGATTTTTATCAGACTGTCTCATGATAATACAAAAATACAATTCATTGCAAGAAAGAAGTTGATAAACGCATTCTCATTTACATTGTCAAGTGTTTAAACATACCTGAAAATGTGTTTCACTTATGCATTATCATGTTTTCATGCATATGCTTGATCCTTATTGCATAGTATTTATATTAATGGTTTTATAAACGCGCCTGTGATTTGAAGTTGTCAGTTTATAATTGTACATTCAATAATCAGTGATAAAATTAAAAATCACTATTTATGTTAATGTATAACAAGTCAATATTTTAATTGTTAATGTGAGACTTTTATGTGTGGTTGAAGTATTTTCTTTCTTGCTTATCTTAAGTTTTAAAAAAATATATTTTAAATAATGTGCCGCTGTTCAATTTTTTTATTTTTTTTTAATAATTTAATGTAAATCCTCTTTAATTAAATTGGTTATGTCGCAACATGTTATTTGCTATTGTAGAATTTAAGTATGTAAAATGCTTTAGGAATAAACTAAAATGTTTGGTTTTTCTTATATGTTAACCGTTACAGTCTATTGGTTAATATAAAACTGACCTTTTGAACATAAAACTTAATGATTTATTCAACTATTTCATATACAGAATATAAACAAAGAGTGCATTATTTACATCTTCATGTATACTACTTGAAGTAAGGAAGAGATTAGTCTCGTCAATAATGCACCATTTTCATATTTTCAAGAGGTCCGAGCTCTAATCCCGATTGAGGCCAGCCTGGCAAATGTATCAACAGTTACTG
This sequence comes from Gibbula magus, assembly GCA_936450465.1. Classification (NCBI taxonomy): domain Eukaryota; kingdom Metazoa; phylum Mollusca; class Gastropoda; order Trochida; family Trochidae; genus Gibbula; species Gibbula magus. The sequence continues at coordinate 58,765,504 of OW388292.1, read as the reverse complement.
TAAAGAGGTATTTAATGCGCGCGGTTATACATGTAACCGGGTGTACTGGAATGAATGTCGCTTAGTGTATCATTTAATTCTCGAAGTCTAGTGGACATGTACAGGTGTCACAGTGATCACGTTCAAAATGAGCTTTCTGTATAAAATCATTTTGACATAAGAGATTCTTTATAAAGCAGCATTAAAGGTACATCCATTGTGTTTCATAAAATATTATTTACCTTTAATACGTTACAACACACGACATCCACTCAGCTTGTATATTCATCCCCAATCGCCAAATATATCATTCTTACTAGTTTCAAATTAAAATCGAGTAACATCATTATGCATGTGCAGAAACCGAAAGTGCACGTCCTATTTACATGCATAGTTGTTATATGACCTATTAAACATTATAAACCCAAATTTGTTATTTTGTGTGGTTTAAATAAGAGTCCAAAATTACGTTTGACTCATTGGCGCGCGCCACACGCGGTGCATTGTTCTGTTTTCGATCAGAAATCGAAACTTTTACCTTCATATCGTCAATATTCTAAGTCGAGTAATATCAAAATGGTAGTTTTAAGTAACAGTTGGTACTTCTTGATAAAGTAAGACCATGTATAACGTTTGGCATATTTGACCCCCAACAACACAATGGATGTACCTTTAAACACATTAATGGTGCTGTAGCACACTGTTCTTTCTAATAGGGTGAATAAGTGTTTCCAATGGCTAAATAATACTCCTGAATTAATCAAAAGAGTTCTTTAAAGAATGTACATGGTTTGGTTCAGCCATTCGAGTTCATTTTCCTTTAAATGTGTTCTCCTAAAATGGCCGCTCGAAGGTAGTTCATGGATCTGACTGGTGTAGCGATATAGTCGCGATGTAGAGTTTTAAAAATGGTACAGTGATGGAATGGTCAACTATGTTGCTGTCTGAACTCTCAAAATTGCATGAGACCAACATCATCTTCCTCTCAAAATGAAGAGTTCTACAAAAGTGTCGCACCATGTTCTTTCACATCCTCGGTTACCCAGGGTTTTATATATGCTCCGTTACATAGTGGAGAGTAACGGAGCATATATAAAACCCTGGTGTAACCGAGGATGGTTCTTTTAATACGGATAACTGTTTTCTATGGATACGGCTTATTGGGTCGTGCAATGAGATGTTTAGCCTCTAACGTAACAATATACTGTATAAACAGTAATACTAACTGACAAATTTGCGATAAAAATAGTGATTGTGCAAAATAAACGTGCTACAGCGCCTTTAAACTTCCTTGTGTCCTCTCAGCAGTTACATATTTGAACTATGGTCCTGATAACCTTGATATCTTTCGTTCATTGAGTAAACAGTGCAATATCACATCACGCTGTCACAAAGATAACACCTGAACTAGAAAACCACAACCGGTTTGCTTGTATCGCGTCAAAACTCAGTGTCTAAAAGATAACTCCTGACTTGGAAAACCACAACCGGTTTCTATGCAAATAGCAGGTGAGTGAAATAGCTGTGTGAATGTAAGCCCATTTTGTTATATATACTTATGTGGTTATTATTAATGCAACATGCACACTTAGCAAACTGCACACACACAAACACAAAGCATCCCAAGCAACATCAGCCGGTGAAGCACAACGCAGGCAGGCCTTTTGTCGGCGTCGGAGGGACAAGTTTTGTTACAACTTGAGTTGACATGAGTATAGTGCTTTATTATATGACGAGCAGTGAAATACTGGGATTTATCAGTGAAATAAAATGGCAATCAAGCTACAGTGAAAATAACTTATATTTTCACTGCGAACGGTGACTGATATAATTTGACGTCATAAAACAATGGTCTGGCGCGGCGATTTGGCTTATGACGTCACAGTGTTACTGTGGTGACGGGCTGTTCCTTGCGGCCGCTTTGCGTGAAAACGACCCTTTTCGAACGTAATTACATGGATAATATCATATAATAGATAGAACATCCGTCAATTCTTGACAAATACCATGTTTATCTCATCTCGTGAGGTAGAAAAGTTATATATTTCACTCGTGGCTGCGCCACTCGTGAAAATATACCCTTTCTAACTCACTCGATGAGATAAACATGGTATTAGTCAAGAAAAGACAGATATCCTCTATATATGTAAACATTATGTTTGAATGGATACCGTAATTGGGTTTTTTTCCACTTTGGCTGTGGATTATCATTTATTGAAGAATTAATCAATAAAGGTCGATCGTAATTTCGAAGATGTACTATTTTGTTCTTAAAACGTGTCTTTCAAAAACATCCCGAGCCCTGATATTCAGTCACTTATTAACAATATTAATATCTTTCCTAGATTATTCGCATTTTCATATCTAAGTTTTCATAAACACAAACGTAAATTTGCAGTACTGGAAATACAAATCCTTTCATATGCCAAAGATTATTGTTTGCCAACACTAAACGTCTCTAATAATGTTATGTTTTGACATTTAAGTTAAATACATATACAATATAAGAACGGCAAGATGTTCTGGACAACAACTTCATTAATGTGAAAATACACGACGCTATCAAACTATGTCTCCCAAATCTCACCTGGCTAATAAGATTTAAAAAAACGACGGTTTTGGAAGGGGCTTACAGAAACATGAAATCATATCAATGTTTCAAAAATAAGGAAAAGAGTATGTATCATTTGTGGATCAAAATATAATGCATTTTGTTTGTATAGGTTATTGTTTCAGTTGATTTTGTTGGATGAACTCATGAAGGTGAATTTATGAAACTGATTTAAGAAAGCATGGATGACACAGTCGAACCTCCTGCAAAGAAAAGAAAACTTGGTATAGAAGCGAGGAAGAAAACTAAGAAAAAGAACGATGAACATGTGACTACGAAGGCCACAAAGAAAACGAAAGGTATAAAGACAACGTATGGTGAAATAACTAATATTACTTAAAGACGATTTTTTGCACATTCAATCAATCTTTAAATACTTTAGTTAAGGTCCATTACTTATACTGCTTTCGTGACTAGGGTTTTTAGAAAATGGTTTGATATATGTGTCATGTATTGCTTGAATTGAATTGAGGAAAGGCCAGAACACCATCAACATGAAATAAAAAGTCCCAGAGATCATTAAACGAAGAAATGTGGCCATCAACAAAAATCATGATTTTCAACCCCCGAAAAATGTGATCAAAGTTTTTGATATAGTACAAACAATAAATGATGCATTGTACATAAAAGTGGTAATAATCATTATAAGGACATCCAGTGTTGCTCTTCCTGTAAAAAGGGATATATCGTTTCGGTTTCTGCACATACATAATGCTGTTGCTCTATGTACATTGGAAACACAAAATTGCGACATATTTGGCTATTGGGGGATGTGCAAGTTGATTGAACTGGAATCAGCACGTATGAAAGGCAATTGGAATATTAGAAAAAACCTTTAATATTGTTATTCATCATTGTATTCTATCCGTTGGGTATTAATCGTCATGTAGCAAAACAATGAATTAATATAATGTAAAACAAGGTATAAATTGCTTGATAATAATGACCGATTTACAAAAGAAGTATACATTTGTTACATTACGTTGGAATCCCTTTTGCTGGATAATGTGTGTTTCAATTTATTAAACAATGATTATTGCCAATATATTTCAAAAACAAGGAACAGAAAGACCAAAGAGACAGGTTCCAAGAAAACCCCATTTAGTTCTGCATCCTAACAAAGATGTGAAGATTTGGAAACGAGATCCATTCTTTGAAACCAGGTACAAATACTATTTACACATTGGCTTAGTCTATTTCAATGCATTGCCTTTCAGTATTTGCCCTTTTATTGTAATTTTAATGAACATTGAAAAAAATAAGTTTTAAGTACTATCACATACGACTTTACCCTAAACATACCACAATGTCATAACATGATATCATAAATTTTAAATTTGAGAATATAATACATGTACATAAGACCACAACGTGACCACCATGTAAATAATATTTTGATTGACTGGTATATAACAAAACATGTAAGTATGATAGAGTGCAGCACTAGCCTATCTGTATTCTCTCTTCCAGCCAGAAAGTTCCCTATGTATCAACGTACGCCCACTCTCGACTTGTGTTTCGCGCCGTGTACACAAAGAATTACAAATTGATGAAGAAACTCTTCAAAGATAAAGGGAGAATTCGGAAGGTATGTTGAAATGTACAAAACTTACATCAGTCAATACAAACCAACTTTTGAAATTGTGGAAGGTATATAAAACAACGAATGAACCATAACATTATTCAAACAACGTTTCACAATACAGCATTTAAAAGTATTAAAGGTATGTAAAACAATACACAAAATCTTTCATTATGCAAATTCCGTTTTGCAAAAATATGTTTGAAATTTTAGATAATGTATTGAAAAACGTAATTTGGATAAGGTAAGGCGGCCTTTATTATATACACAAAATAACGACCACCTTACCTTATCCAAATTCCGTTTTTCAATACATTATCTACAATTACTTCTCGGTATTGTTTATGAATTGATTTTGATATAATTTCCTCAAGTCGTTTCACGTCGAGGTAATAACTGTTACTTTACAGCTCAACGCCTTTCGAAGTATCGTTGACAAAAGAACAGCACTCCAACACGCCATTGCAGTCAATGACCCGGAAGCTATTCTGCTGCTGACCCGTGATTTCTACAGTCGAGGGGGAGACAGGGAGGAGAGACTGCAAACTCCATTAGAACCTGTCAATGTGACACAACTAGAAACTGGCACGTACGTATAATGTCATGTTCAACGCTGAGAAAACTGTCCAAGAGAAAGTTAATTAAAGTGCAATCCAATCACGTTTTTCGTATACAAAGCATAATAGCTGTACATACTCATTTTGACGTTTTCAGTGGTAATGAAATTGCATACATTTATATAATCAAACATAAGTGAAATGTTTAAGTATACAAAGGAATAATGTAATTCGCCCATCCGTTGACGAAATGTCCAATTAATAAATATAATTCAAGTTATATATCACTTAAGGTAATTTGCGATAAATAATTCATTACAATGAACATTCATTCACATACGGATAATACAACGAACCTTAGTAGCAACTCTATAGAAGAGAAGCTAAACGATATTTTCCGCAGAAAATGTACCTTTAGTAATTCATATGAATACATGAACGATATACGTCACTGCACCTTGGACATACAGATACAACCACCGATCACTTGATGTTGCCTATGTGAGAAGGATCATGGCTGGTCGAGGATGCAAGGAAGGAAACAATGCTCTGTTGAAGGTAGCGAAACGTTACTCTTGGTTTAAGTATATGTGCATAAATCACTGACAATGTATCTCGTTGATGTATATCCATAGTTAATGTGGTTGGGTATTGAAGGGATAAAACTGAAGATACCTTTGGATCTCTTCTGACTATTTCGTAATCGAATGAACCACAAAATAAGCATATATAAAAGTACATCTATAGATATAACTGAAATTACTGGACACGGAAATAGTATAGCAGACATATATCCAAAAAATAATATCTCCACAAAGTATATCTATACGGAACTTTAGGTGAGAAATATTTTCCTAATATTATTAGGAACATTTTTGTCAGCTAAAGTTCCGTATAATTTTGTATGCATAGAACGAATGTTTAATTTGATTCATATGTGTTACATGTTATCATCAAAACTCTATATCTCCTATTTTAACAGCAAATTGACATATGGAATTATTAGATATTGTAACATATGTTGACGATCATCTCAGGACGTGAGAGATATGAACAAATTTCCTAATATTATTAGGAACATTTTTCTCACCTAAAGATCCATATAATTTTGTAGGCATAGAAGGAAGGTTTAATTTGATTCATATGTGTTACATGTTATCATCAAAACTCTATATCTCCAATTTTAACAGCAAAATTGACATATGGAATTATTAGATATTGTAACATATGTTGACGATCATCTCAGGACGTGAGAGATATGAACGAGTTCAAAGGGCACGAGATGGACGACGAGGACTTCCTGCAGATGCTGAGGACTGGAACAGATGCAGACCTCGTCAGACAGGTCCTCTGTATTAAAGGGGACCGGGACATCACCAGTACATACAGTATGGGTAATGTACGTTGCAGGTTACTAATATGTTGTCTTTTGCGAACAACTCTTGTACATGATCATTGAATCAGTGTGATCATTTGATACATTTAAATATTTTGCCATTAAGTACTATTAATTTTATGTTGGCGAAAACCTTCTTTGTTCACTAGCTTAAAGGGGCAGTAGCACGTTTTTTGCAAAATTTATTTTTTCAAATTTACCATTTATAATGAGAGTTTATGTCATTTAAATTAATTTTAGAGGGTAAAACATGTTATTACACAAACTAGTTATCTGTAGTGGTAACAACTATGTTACGTATAACGCAAAAATTGCATGGCGGCCATTTTAATGTGAACACAATTTATTATTTTGTATTACAAAAACGATTCCCATGGCTTAACCGAAACATGTACACTCATTTTAAACTTTATTTTCCGAAGAGAGAAGGATGTTTAAATATTGGTGAAATTATTTTTCAAATACATTTCATCAACTTATTTGAGCGAAAAAACGTGCTACTGCCCCTTTAAAGTTCGATGTCGTCGTTAAGCAATGATTGTGTTTTAATCGTTGTACAAGTGCTAGATGCATTCTTCATCTCCAGCCACAGTTCAAACGTTCTGACAACCATTCATAGATGGCGTATCAATAAACATATCCTTAACGATCATTATATTTTGTACATGTCTTTGAAATAGAATAAACAGAAAATCAATTGAAATGATACATTTATTAAATGATGTTTGAATGTGGCATTATGTTAATATAATTAACGTGTTATTTTCCCCTACCAGTACTACCAGGTAGTGAGAGTGATCGACAGATGTCTGGAGAGGGGTCACTACAGACAGGCAGGAGAGCTACTGAAAGGAGTGATGACCAGCCAGCCACACAAGAAGATGGTTTCTGATCTTATTCTCACTGTAAGTTCACACATCAGATCATCCTCTCATTATTAGCTATAATCTGTTATCTTACAACGTAAATACCCTCAAATAGAAAGTTCGCACACTGCATTGCATTTATATTTGTAATAGTTACCCAACAAAGTAGGCGGTGTGTTTTAATATAATCTCCCATGTACACCCCAATGTGAAGCGGAATTTAATTTTGTGAATTTTCTGTTTAAAACTTTTACAAAAAAGACGATTTATCGTGTTTTTGGGCACTGGGGGGTAACTCACTTGAAAATCTACATATGTCCAAGAGAATCACAATAGATGCTCGTGCCAAAACGCGTAGATCAACTTGGTTAATGATTGCAAGAAAACCGTTGAGTGGACTGGTAGATAATCATCAATGTTAATTGCAGAATAAACAGAATGCAAATATGTTATGTGTTGTTCATAAACTTTTACTTATTACGGGTATATAGCTGAACAAGATGTTAACAGGTACTACTCTCAGATGAAGAATTGACAAAGGTGGCACCTTCTAAACTGAAACATGTCATCAGATTTGCAAAACGGGTAAGTACAGTGTGTACGTTGATTTACTACTCGGGAAGACGTATGTTTTGATGATTTGCCTGCATATCCCTGGGAACGTTGCACTTTTTCGTGGACGTTGATTGGTTGTTTAAAACGTGATTAAATCTACGTGCCTATGCTGACTCAATCATATTTCTAACTTCCCCAACTGGTAACTCGAACCTATCTTATTCCTTTAAACACGTTTCATTTGTTTCCCGTGCATTGCATTAGTCAAAACTGTTCCGTTCATGTACAGACACAAATAAGGTTGGAAGAGTGAGTAAGGTTTGGTCTATAATGAAATAAATTTCTGATTAATTATTCCCATGTAACCAAGAAGTTGCAGTCGCAAATACTGCTGCATGTTTCACTAGACTAACACATACCTTGCAGATCAGTGTTCTGCACTGTGCAGCCTGCAGGCCTGACACTCAGTATCTGCAGAGGCTGCTTGACATTCAGCCGGACATCCATATTTCGGACAAACAGAATAGGAGACTCGTACATTTCGCTGCAGCCTGCGAGGGGACTGGACCTCTGGAACTGCTTATAGAACGGTATGTAACCAACTGACCCCACGGTGACAACTGCAACAAGGGCAACTGTGGAGCGACGTTTGTGTGTACCATTAGTACATGCAATAAAGTCGACTCATTCCGATTGTTGGTAATATTTTCTGACAGTATGGATGCCGATTTAATTCAATAAATTCAGATGAATTAAATATAATCTTCGTAAGCTCTCAATGATTATTGAGGATATTTTGAGAGAATTTGTAATGAATCTATCAAGCATCATGTTTTTTGACGAAAGCATTTTCAGGATCATATTGTTTATTCTTATCTTATCTTAACCTTTCACCAATCTGAAACCTAATTGCCTATGATCATGTTTCGTTGACGATATATATATCAATTAAAAGACTAAAAATGATAACTTATCAAATAAGTGAATGAATAATATTGTTGTACCTATGCCCACTTTCTTTTGTTCCAGGGGTGCTCGAATTTTCGACGGTGACCAGTTGGGTGATACACCATTACACTTCGCCGTCCGTGCCTCGAGACCAGAGAATGTGGAGTTGCTGCTTGATACAGCTTTGAAGGGTTTGAGCCAACTTATTTCCTATTTCAAATGTTCATTGTCACTGTTACAGCAGTATGAAGCAAACTTATATCTTCATAGTTATATGAATATGTCGTGGATATAATACTAATTCCGATGTGTAAATTGTGTTAATGATAAACTTACCATTTGTTACCATTGTTACCATTAAACGTTCTTGAAAACAGTTTTCGGGATATGTTGCTTTTGGTTAAATAATGTGATCTTTTACATATATTTGTTTGCAGACGGACAATCCACCTTAGATCCATACAAGGGGCGATACGGAAGCGGTGGAGTAAGTCGACCCAACAAAAACTCTTACACGCCTCTTCACATGGCGGTTGAAAGTGGCAACGTGGTACGTACGATTCAACCCTTCTCGACGTCAATACCATTCTTTCACCCCCAGAATAGTCGTGGTAAAGATTTCAACACTGTCTACCTTCCTTATATCATATCAATCAAATGTCGTATTACATTTTGTTGATGTCATGAGCCTTTTATCATATGAGATGTATCATTTCCGTTGTCAAGTCATACAAGGAAACCGGTGTATTGTAAGTGAGGTTATGTGTAAACCTTAAAGTGACGCATGTGAAGAAATATGCTATCATTTTTATTACATAGAAATATGGTATTTACGAATGTGATCGTATCGTTAATACATATACATGTATATGTTTCATGAATGTATGAGTTTACTTCCTTCGTGGTTTATGTATTGAGAATCAACCTTCAAAGGTGATCAAATTATCCTTACATATTTCATTTCTATCTTCGCACTGAGTTCGTGACAACATATACCACAATAAGCAAGTAGATCATCCAACTATATATAATGAATAGTCTCCATTTGTAAATTCTCTTCACACAGTGTTCTTATTAATGTCAATAGGAAATGGTGAAGCTGCTAGTGAAGAGAGGTGCTAAGGTTGATGCTAAGCTCAACATCTCTTCCTTCAACCTTACATCTCTAATGCTGGCAGCTCAGTTCGGTCACTTCAACATTGCAGTATTCCTTATTGCACACGGTGCTGTAGTTCAACAAACAGGTAATATTTCAATTCATGGAATCGTATATGCCATATATATTGTATTTGATTGTTACTTGAAATCTGGTCGGCGTTGTTTAGTTCGAAATAGCAAAACGAAATTCGATAGCCTCCTGGGCTATTTTAAAAAAAAGTTGTTTTACTGCTAAACGTTTAACGTATGAACAAAACGTTAACTTAGTGTAAAGGCAGCTATCAACATCAATACCCTGGCGTACATTATCAACAAGTATTTGTCAAACAATGACATTCGTCTGTAAATTAATATTTTACACATATTGCTTTTAACAACAATTTCATACATCAGACCGACTAGGCCGAAGTGCAGTGATCCACGCGGCAATGAACGGGAACACAAACGTGTTGTCCTATCTACTGAACATCGGCGCCAACCCCAATCTGTGTGACAACTCTGGCAATTCGCCTCTCCACTACGCAGCAGCTTACGGCTGGTTCTTCTGTGTCCAAACTCTCCTCCAAGCTGGGGCTGATGTCAACGTTGTAAACGATTGGAAGGTAAAAATGTCCAATGTAACATTACACAGTTATGGTAATGATATACACTTCATAAGTAAACCAGATAATACTGCTTTCAAATGTGTTTTTAAGTTGGTTAGGTGAAGGGGAACGAGTTGTATGGATATACAACTTCTTTATTACAGACTGCGACGTTTCCCTGTAGATGCTAATGAGTGCTTGATAACGGTGTTAGTATCTACACCGAAACGTCGCACCTCTGCAATAACGAAATATCCATAGAACTCGTTTTCATCGCTTTTGGATTACTATTTAGTACACTATTTTCTCAATTCAGACAACACCACTGTCAATCGCCTACATAAAAGGACATTCGGGGATGGTCAACTTCCTGCTTGCTGAGACCAATGTTGATGTCAACTCTAAGGATGACACAGGTTTGTCTATATCAAAAACCAGATTAATAACTAAACATATACATGTCGGAATATATTCGTCTAGGTTTTATTATCAAATTTACCAAAAATAAATAAATGAAGTATTTCAACGTTTGCCGTTTACACGACTGAATATTTGTTTCGGCAGTGAGTAGGTGGACTATATCTGCTGGTAACATGTACGTTTGTGTGTTGCACAACAGGCTAAAGAGATACTATTTGGCGGATTCTGCTTAATTACCATTTGGTAACTTGAGAGACACAACATGAACAACATGGTTTGACCTTAACTAAATGAACCACTCAACGTGTACATCTATCGACCTCCGAAGTATCTTGAGAGCACAACAGCTGAGAACGTTCAGTATACCACGAACATTTAGACGTCATAGAAAAAAAACATTCAAATATGCAATTGCGGAAATATGGAACAGTCTATTGGCGTATTGCAAACTTCAAATCAGTCTCTACACCTCAAACCTTGATGAAACAACAGACACATTATCTTTCTCACAGGCTTTCTAAGAATAAATTGTCATCGTTAACTTCATAAGACTTGCAACGACTGTTGACAGCTGATGTTTCAGTTTGTTTGGTTCAGGGAAGACGCTCCTGTCCAGAGTTGTAGAATCTCCCCTGTGTCCTGACCTGTATGATGAGATAGAGTACCTGGCAAAAGAGAAACGTGCAGTACACCACGATACAGACATCCATGGAAACACATTGGTAGATTTGAGTCTGTTCCACAGTCACATTTATAGACCAGACATGATTAAGAGTTCAACAGAAGTTAAAATATGTTTATCGACTATCAGGCCATTCATTTTAATGCAATTATTATCATGATTTTCTTAGATACTCAGAATTTAAGTTATCATCTTTTTTTTAAACAGCAATTAATATAAAGTATGCAAAGTAAATAAATATTTAAGTTATAATGGTGTTCAACATAAAGTTATGTTTTCTTTCTAGCTTCACCTGCTTGCCAGCAATGATGTTTTCGCACAAAATAAGAAGGTGTGTATTTACTATTTTAGCATTATATCATACTATAACATGTGGTATATTTATAATACTCATGTGGTAATTTTCCCCATATAAACAAGTCTTTACTTAATGAATAATTGTGTCTGATTATGACATGTATACGTTGATACATATATATTATTATTTATTTTATGATAAATTAACTCGTAAATATATACATTAAGTGCGGATGCACCAAAACATCATAACCGACCGACTTAACTTTATTCAAACTGGACGGCTATGTTCAATGGTTTCAGGACAGTAAATCAGCAATGGCTACCAGTGTTCTTATAGCAAAATTGTTTATCAACTATGGCTGTAACATCCGTGCCCAAAACAATGCAGGAAGTACTGCCGTTATGCTGGCAATAGAACGAGTAAGTTTACATCATTAATTAAATATGACACCATGCTATCTCAATGTATGGCCCCTTTATCACTTCCTTAATTGGTATGCACTAATTTCCAAATGGGTAGGGCATGTACCATTGATAAACAGCAATAAATTCATGTTATTTGCGAAATATGTTGTTTCTTCGTTCAATGGAAAGTAGTAGTACAAGTATTTGACTTAAGTCATTATAATAATGAAGTCAAAGTATGCGTGTAAGTAACATTTAAAAAATGATTTTATTTCAACTTCCTTGTCATGTTTCAGAAATTGCGAATTGTTCTTGGATGTTTTCATTTTAGGGCAATCTCGACCTTACGAAGTGCTTGGTTAATTTCGGATGTCCGGTCCTGGTAAAGACCGATACTGTCACACCCCTGCACTACATGTGCCAACGATTCATGACATTTGTGCCAAACTACTTGATGGTACTCAAATATGTTGCAAAAATGGTTAGTCGTCAATCTTCAAAGATCTCGACTAACCTTTACATATGAATATTTCATTAAACAATATACCATTGATATCATACAGAACACAACAGCAGTCGACATGTAACAGTGGTTAAATTCTGTTAAAATCTTTCTCCTATGATAGACAAGCCGCTTGAGGTTTTGTAACTCGATATCAGCTCAATTGTTTCGGATACACACTTGATATTTCTTGAATGAAAAGAGTTTTGTTTCAAATGTGTTAAGAAGGACAAGAACATAAGATACAATCAAACGACTCATGATGTAACCATTGTAAATCAAACAAGATGGTTATAGCTAGAAAGTATTTGTTTACCTGAACTCTTCACCCTGTGTGATTTGAATAATGCATTTTAATAAATGTTACCTTGGTCAATGTTCCACGTGCATAGGCCTTGGTGTTTTCATCTTTTTTCCTGATTCAAACTCAAACTATTATATTGGAAGGACGGAACAGATGGAAAACAGAACCTTGGAGAAGTTTTTCGTAAAATGGCAGCAACATACGATCCCTGTGGTTTCACACCACTTCTGATGGCATGCCGAAGTTATCAGTCTTACCATGTATGTAAAAGTATCAATATACTCAGCACAGAGGTGTTATATAACGATTTGACAACCATCTGCACGATGAAACGTAAACTGCAAGAAAAAATATAGTATGTGCGTACACAGTGCACACCATATTGACAGCATCCCCTTTGACACATTTAGACGCTTTGTTTTCTTGTGTACTTTCAAACATATTTGTTTAAAATACATGATTGTTTCTTTTCAAACTCAGATTTTCATATCTTGATGATTTACAGACACCAGAAAGCCTGTCAGATGACGACAAGAAGATGATTTGGAAGCGGGGGAGAACAATGATAAAGATTCTCATCGACGAGTATGGTTCTGATGTGGATGCTGTTATTAGGGGGAATGTAGATACAATCAGTAAGATTGATTTACTCCTTTGTATATTCTTATTACCTTCGATGCGCAAATTCAACATATGATTTGTCGTTGTTATTATGCGCCATGGATACCATGACGTATAGTTCTGTCTATGACGTCGTGTTCTGAAATCAACGATAACGGATACAAAGTCTATGTCAAGTTTTGTGGCGTATTTCCCTCACTTTTAGGACTTCTGTGATGTGTACATACACTTTTTAATATATTTGAAGGGCCCTTTGATGTGTCCTTATATATCTTTCCGTCGTCATTATTTGTTACAACAATAATTGTTTTAAAGGGGCAGTAGCACGTTTTTTGCAAATTTTATTTTTCAAATTTCCCATTTATAATGATAGTTTATGTCATTTATATTTACTTTAGAGGGTAAAACATCTTATTACACAAACCAATTATCCGTAGTGATAATAAAGGTGTTGCGTATAAAGCCAAAATTGCATGGCGGCCATTTATTGTGAACACATTTTATTATTCTGAATGACAAAAACTTTTCCCATGGCCTTTACGGAACCATGTACACTCATTTCAAACTTGATTTTCTGAAGAGAAAAGGGTATTTTACTAGTGGTGACATTATATTGCAAATACATTTCATCGACTTATTTGAGCGAAAAAACGTGCTACTGCCCCTTTAACCCCCTGGCATTTCTAAAAGAAATATGTCCAACAAACAGCTAACCGTGTTAAGCATCCATATGTACATTGTACTTGTATTCCAGGTAGGTGGTCTGCAGCAGAGTTCCTTGCCAATGTGAAGACTACTGAACACGACACCAAGAAGAACAGCGTATACCCAGCATTGAGGATGCTGCTCAAATACAGTCCTGACCTGAACACACGGGATGCACAGGGACACACCCCTCTCACTCGCTCTCTCATGGATGGGGACAAGCTGGCGGTTACTAAGATCCTCGTACGTTCTGTATCAGTCCAAGTCACGAAATAACCTTATCGTTCGATCTTAGTAAAATGTTCTATCATGTATGATTGCTCTGATGGTGCAATATGTGTTTGTGCAACCTGGCCTTACTGTTTACTAAAGTTTGGAGTCTCGCCTACAGTAAACAATTCTTATTGAACGAGACTCTGTATTCAATCATATGGTCGAATAAGAAGAAAAACCTATTTAGTTCATGTATAATATTTTGAAATTCAGTCGTTTTAAAGTAGTGTGTTTTGAGACATTTTAAAACGCCCTGAACATTTTAAACTATGAACTAAAACATATACATGTAGTGCTAAGTCATTATTTACCATATCTTGATGAAGAATGGTTTATGTTACAGCTTGAAGAGAGCAATGCCGATGTCAACTGCTACTCTATCACCAAGGACAAACGTGGAACAGAATACAAAACGTTTTCTGTTGTTCAAGCTGCATTGTGAGTAATCTTTTACATTGATGATACAAACAGATCGTATTTTTACTCTTTTCAAATTCGAATTTCACGTTCAGGCAGCATTAAGGAGAACAATGATGATAACAATATACATGTACATGTATGGATAATAAGACATATCCGTCGTTTTGAAGATTACTATCTATGATATGTGATAATACTTATTGCCTTGGACTGGGCATGTAATTCTGTGTGCTTCTCTGCTCACAGGGAAATTAAGCTTCAATGGAAAACACATTATTACCGGATGAGTGTCCTGTTTCGAGGCTAGATATTATACTTTGAAGTCTTAATCCCTACCCAATATATTATTATTCAAATGCACCATTGCTCGCCAAGCAGTACAAACAGATACTAGATTGGAAGCGTAGGTTTTGTGAATGTTTACCAGGAACATTAATGCATTCGGAACAAGGAATAAAATAAAATGATATAATAGAGCCTTGACATAATATTATGCAACTTACGTACCATTAAACGTTGCTGTTGAAGATCTGGCAAGGAAGCTACTTTGAAGCTCCTCCTTGATGCTGGCCCAGATGTGAACAGAACGGATACAAGAACAGGGAACAGTCCTCTCCATGCTGTAGTGAAGACGGTTGGGACTGGACAGGGTACATATCATTTATCACGCAAAGCCTATTTCACAGGATATCGTTTGTGTTCGATCAAGTGATAACTGATAGGAGATTTTGTGTTGACAATAGATTGTGTGCAATGCCCTGTCAGCATGAACTATATGACGTCAAAATGCTCCCACATTATCAATTTACGTCAAGACCATGATGGCATTACAATATTAATGGCATGACGTTAGCTTCATTGAATCACTTGTGGACATCACAATGACAGGAATCCATGGCAAAGGAATGCTAATCGTAAATGTATATTTCATTTGAAAGTAATGCTTATTGAGTTTGGATCATACAGAAAATATCACACCCGTGTCTACCACTCATTCATATTTTGCTGCGCTTCAATCATTGTACACCAATCATGTTCTATGACCGTGAAGTATGGGCCGGTGGCACCTTTACGGAAATGAACACAGTTTCACTCATTTATAAAAGAGACATGTCACAAAAAGGTTACCAAATATTTTGATAAGAATATGTTTCATAAAGCAATGTATTTTCATTAATATTTTACATTGCAGTCGCCATCAAGCTAGTAAAGATGCTTGTGGATCGTGGAATTGCCATTAATGCTGTGAACAATGAGAAGAAGACGGCGCTACACATGGCTGTAGACCAGACAAAGGGGAGAGTCAACGACAACTACGATCTCATTGTGTTTCTCATTGACTCTGGTGCAGACCTGACAAGTCAAGATGATACTGGCAGAACTCCACTTCACTATGTGTTCGTCAAGTCAAGACGGTAGGTATTTTACACAAATAAAGTTATAATGCTATCAGGATGGTGTTTTCAGCCAACGAGCATTTTCGATTGGTTCGCAATTTCGAATTGGCTATTGAAAGGTATAATTCAGATATTGACAATTATGAAATTGTGATGTTTAATTTGAAATAACATTGTATGATCTTAACTTAACATGAAGTTTTTGAAAAGGCGTAAAGGCGACTTTCTCAAATAAAATAAGTAATACGTTGTATTACCCATATGGTTGAAAATACGCGAATCAGGTGGAATAACATAGGAAATAAAGAAATTATTACACTCCAAATTGTGTGATATGAATTTTACTAGTGCAAATTTATGTATAATCATCGCTCTCGCTCGGGCACTCGTTTCGTAAAAGTCAAAGTCCTCGGCTAAAAATCTCATATATATTCATGTATTTTGGGATGCATTTAGTAATAAAAGGTTTTGCCACAAGGCTCATTCCCGAATCCTGATAGTGACTATCCCAAAACAAACACTCGTGACAACTTCAATGTCACAGTCCTTGGGGATAAAGTTATGCCATATTAATGAACATACTATGCAATTCCACACAAGAAGATTTTGTGTAGTACATGGTCGTATAAAATGGTACATTTGACCGTACGAATTGTAGTTACCATTGCAGAATTTATAACTGTAAATGAATTCCGAAATGCGAATATTTTACTGATGATAGAATCAAGTGCTGACAACGTCTCAGTTCAGTATAAGCAGACATGAACATGAACACAATTCAAAGGTACCATGTTTACATTTCAGAAACAAAGACACACAACATAATGATCCAGTAGAACTGTTGAGGATCCTTGCCTCCAGAATGACTCCAACGGAGCTGAACATCCAGGACAAGTTCGGGATGACAGCTCTCCATCGAGCAGCCTTCAGAGGAGCCAACATCTGCTGCATGTACCTACTGCAGGTGCGTCCTTGTCATACATTGTCTTATACATAAACTGAAATAGGACAATTGACCCCACCCATGAAGAACTGGCGATAACTTATTTACCATTAAAGTTACAGGTCTGCCATTTTAGCACAAAACACTACACTGATGGAGTTTTACAACACAATAAAGCAAATTCCTCTGAACACGTAACTTTTTATGATATTCAAATTCAAAGAGGTGGAGGATTTTTTTTGGCGTTCAGTAATTTACATATTACACGGGATTGAACATCACTTTTTCAGTTGTCACGTTTCCACGGGAGGTTGCCTTTTAGTGAGGCGGCAGATGATAGACTGGCTTTGTTGGAGAGTGTACCTGGTATTTCTAACTTAATCGTACACGATGAAAAGTCTATTGTTGAATTCTATCATAAAACACAGGACAAAAAGTAGTGGAATCCATTTGCCGGATCCTTCCGGATTCTCCCAAAATTGGCAGATCCGAAAGAATCCGGCAAGCGGATTCCACCACTTTTTGTCCTATGAAAATGGTGTACCTGGAGGTCTTATAATGTATGTTAGATTATCACTATATCACAAACATAGTTTTGCATGTTTTTCTTTTGATCTCGTTCTTAAACTTTGCGACCCCATAGAGAGGTGCAGCTATAAACCTGAAAGCTCTTGATGGAAACACGGCTCTTACAATGGCAATCAAAGGAGGACACGACAGGTAGCTATGGTTTTGTTGTTATTAAAACCATAAAAAGAATTTTACATATGCAGACCGATGCACACACCAATGATATTTATCAATATGATGAAATTAAAGTCACCAGCAGAACTTGTGGATAGGTCTTATCCAAGTTGTCTTGTCATAACCACACTTCCAACTTAAAATGTTCCTTTCAAATAGTTTCCCCTTTTATCAATAACATATATCAATGAAGAATTTGAAGTTGAAGAAAAAAAGTGTTTCCTTCAACAAATTATTGCATGCGACATAGCAAAGATTAATTCATCTTGCTTGGTTTCTCTCAACAAGACAAGTGCAGTCAAATGAAAGGTAGAATACAGACTATTTTGGGAATGTACAACTTTTTTTTATTCTGCATTGTTTTTGAAATTTGACTTTGTTCAGGGACAGGTTCGTTTCTAGAGCAGAACCCCTCATCAAATCTTCCTGAACATTTACATGTAATACCAACTAACTAAAGTGGTGCCTTTTGATATTTTCAGATTTAGGAAAATTCTATTCTTTTCGTGTTAGATTTGGACTTTGTTCAGGAATAGATTCTTTGGAGCAAAGCTCTAAAACCATTCATCATATGTGCCTGAAACCTTGCATGTATATTAGTCACTCTTCATTCACCGTTGATCTGATGATAGTTATTAATTAACATGTTTCTAATATTTTGTTAATTTGTTGTTATTTTGCCTGTAAAATGGTATTTTTATTTTTATCTTTATTATACACTGTACCTGCAACCTAAGATACCGATGGCCCTTTAAGAAGGTTAAAGCATTTTCGTATGATCACGACAGTTGTGCAACAGTTCTGATCCAAGAGGGGGCGTGTCTGAAGGATCGTGTAGTGGACCCTGACAACGAGATGAGTGTCAGTACGTGTGACAGTACCTACTATATAGACGAGATGAAAGCCAAGCAGAAGGAGGAGGATGCATGCGTGTGGAGATGGGATCCATTTAGAAGGAAAAGGGTTGTCTATGAAGTGGAGAAGAAATCCTTATTTGAGGTGAGAAGGTTTTAATGGATTTGAATTCTCTTACTTACTTTATCTAGTGATATGTGTTGCATTTCTAATTTCTGGAACAAGACGTTCTTGTATATATCAACTTCAACCTCACTCACTATCATATTGGTTATCGTTGACGTCGGGTGTGATTAAGTTAGACACATCAGAGCAAATTTTCGCTGATGTTAATATTATTATAAGATCACATATTAAATTGAATCAAAGCAAACTTTGTATGACATGTATTTTTGAAACCTAAATGGATTACTGATAGGTATTTAGGTGAACATATACAAATCATATTCTTTCATTTTTTTTTTAGATCAAGCCCTATCCCTTCACTTCTAGTTATGCTAGTTAACGTTCAACTATATTTTAAAAAGTACAAATGTATAATCTTTCGATCCTATTTTAAAAACTGAAAATAAAGACACCATAGGACTCTATAGACTCTCTCAGTCAAATATTATGTCCAAGCAGGTTATGTTCATCAGCCCTCTTTACGTGCTAAGGCAAAGCATACCCAACCCTAAATGTAGTGTAAAGTAAAATATGTCACACTGCACACTGCACATCATACTTCCTCCGTGACGACATCTACTGTGGACACATGTACAAGTGTGAAGTTTTGGCGTAATTTTTTGAATTAAACAGCATCGGTAACAAATGGTATAAATATATCCATTCAATTGTGTTTATGACAGTCGAAGATAATGGCCTGTCTCTTGCTTTCGCTCTGAAAATACCATAATTTCGGTATTCTTATCGTAAACATAGTATAACCCTGGACAGTCATATACGTAATGTACACTATTGTAGGTAGCAGTGAAGAACAACTACCAGGGAGTTTGTTTCATGCTCATCGAGAGACCTCCGGAGGAGTCTGGTCTAACATATGCAGAGGCGATTGAGGTAGTTCTTAAGGATGGTATCCTTCACACATGATAGTGTATCCTGTATTATTGTTAACACTGCCACGACGCTCTGCTTGTTATTGATAATGAATGTATTCTCGGAAATTTTGCTAAAATCGAATGTTATAATTACACAATAATATCGTATAGTGTATCAATATGATCGAAAGGTTTTAAGGTATCCTCCATGTAAATATACGTCTTTGTCAGAGTGTCATATTAATTGTGTAAGAGTCGGTACAATAAGTATTTTAGTTACTGCAGGATGAACACACGTTGTTACAAACTGCCATACTTTTCTATGAGACCTAAACGGTAAATATAGATGTGTTGTACTAACTGATACTAACGTATTTCCAGACAGTGATAAAGTGCAACAAGTTCAATATCGCTCTTCGTCTTCTCCTGACAATGAGCGACACAACGTCGTTAGGCCATCCACTCGACAATGGACGCAATCTTCTTCATACACTTAGTCTTCTAACCTCTCGCCATGATGGATTGGTTGAAAAGGTAACAGTTGTAGTTCACATGTTCTACTCTGATTAAGTTAAAACATTTCGAAGATTAATTCATTAACTCCTCATGGTATCATTTCCTATAATTCAGAGGGATGTTGTTTGCATTAAATGATTAATATTTAATTGTGGAACTCGCTTCCGTTTGACTTTCCCCCTCCCCTCCAAGCCTTAAAGTCCGGACTTCAAAACGTTTTTATGCTAGCGCTTTACAAATGCCCTTATCTTTCCTTACAGTGAAACACTCGTTTTTGATTGGCTAACGGTCGTTACGTTTTTCCTATGTACCCCGTCAGTCTCACGGTGTACAAAGTCCATGTACCCCGCTGTCATTGTAACAGCTCCTAGCTAAGATAAGGTGTCACATTATGGTCAGATGACGTTATAAAATGAGGCACGCTGTGTACGGAGTTTTGAACAGTTCGATCAGCTGTTTAGAAGTCTATTAATTACAAACTTATTTTCGTCTTATTTGCTGCTTGGTTTGGAAACAAATCTTAGTTTGCATTGCTTGCATACTCCATTTAACTAATATTAACTCGTTTTAAGGTATTCAAAAGCTTGTAGTAATACGTTTTACGACTTTTAACATTTCAGTCGAGACGGATGACACCATTTTGTTTACGTCAATGTCAATCGAGCAATATCAGCTGATCAGTCACTCGCAGTCAAAACGCAATGAATATAAAAATACTTATTTTATTGACATGACGGCAAGATAAATACGTTGTATACTTCTCCCTCGGTAATACGGTCTCATGTACCATCTTTGTACAAGTGTCAACCCTCACCTGAAGACTAGGGCGACACTGGTACAAAGATGGTACATGAAACCGCATTACTCTTGTGAGAAGCATACAACTTATAGTATTATCTTTATTAACACTGGTTTATATCTACAGATATCATTGGATTGTATAAGCTTCATTGTCGCTGCAATATTATTTAACAATTAAAGCGCTACTAACATACATTTGTATTGAGTCTCAAACGTGACAATCGGTTATAGATTATCTATCGTCTGATCATGACCTGAAGAGGATCCAATAACGAGACATTTTCGTGCAAATTCTTAATTCGTAAAATACCTCCACTTTCCCTTGTCAGGTAATATGCAAACTTCAGAAGAAAGGTGTGTCTCCAAGTGAAGAAGACCGGTACGGATGTACACCCCTGCTGTACGCCTCGCTCAACAGAAACTATGCTCTCTGCAAAATCTTTATGAGTGAGTAATTTTTTTGTGATCTTGAGAAGTAATTCAGAATGGACCGGAAACTAGTTTTAGTTAAATTCATCATGTTCCTTTCTTTCCTTTCTTAAAAAATGAATTCATTGTACTAAGTTGTTTACCTCTTTATATATATAACTGTTTTCTTTAAACCTTGTTGTCATCAGGGATGGAAGGTGATTACTGTCCGACCTACAGGGATGGATTCAACAGAAGTGTCCTAGCCGCTGCTTTGTGGAACACTTCACAAGACTTTGACAGCGAGTTCATGTAAGAAAGTCTTACATCTGATAAAACGTTTTGTTATAAACAATATTTGTATAAATATTTTATTAAGTCTCTCAACAATAAGTCAATGTAAGAAGCATTTCAATAGTTATCGTAAAGATACAATTTGCTATGATATGTAGTTGATATGTGATATCATGTATTCTTAACCAGATACATACCCTTTTAGCGCTATAACAGTGGCAAGTCTTTCATTTAAGACTTCCAAGTGTTTGAAGAGGTTCTTATTCCTGGTTCTTCTATTCATAATGTTATTTCAGTGTAGAGGCAAATATATATTCGGGATAAATAGAAATACGTCCTATTTTAAACATCAGGATGTTTTTATTTCACAACTTCAGATCCTTTTTGGAGACGTTCCATGAGGCAGGATGTGACTTCAACGTGTTGATGGATCACCCTCTCCATGAATGTGTGTTTGGAACCCAGCGTAAAATTCAGGATCCTGATTACTTTACACAGCATAACTGTATCAAAGTCTCCCCCTTAATGCTGGCTATACATCAGAACAATTTTACCTTCACTCAGTGGCTGGTGAAGCACGGAGCTGATGTCAACCAATCAGACTCCTTAGGCAGAACGCCATTGATGTATGCAGTCCGTGAGGTGATTGTTCAATCGAGTTTAGATTTTCTCTGTGTCTATCACATTAATCTTGATGAATATGATATACAATATGACTGAACGGTATTACTGAAACCCTAACTTTGACAATGGGTTATGGTATGGAGATGAATTGACATATTTCCAAGCTAGTAATATGTTATTTCAAATTTGATGTTCAATATTCCCTTTACATCTGCCTAATCAAACTCAAAATTGTTTTATATCAGATTTATGGCATGTCATTCGGATATATTTGAACATAAATAAATTAGTTACTTTAACTCTCAAGTATTATTATTCAAAGAGCAACACCAACTGTAGATTGCATAATGACATTTGCCATAATTGGTTTCCCCAACAGAAACAAAATACAAATAGAAAGATAGTGATGTTCAATCAATTACATTTATTAAATTCAGAACGATATCAACATTGTGAAGACACTATTGGATGTTGACCACTGTCCACAATCATCCACCTCCACCGAGAAGACACAACCAGAGAAAAGAAAGAGACGTACAAAGGCAATGGGCAATGTATTCCGGTTGAAACGCAAAGCATCAAAGATGGAAAAGGAAGCTGAGGAAGAGGATATGGCGGTTGATCAGGGCGGTAAAGATAAGACTCTTATCCTTCTATCTTTTTATCATGTCAAAATATCAGATATAATTTAAGTTTCAGAACTCTTTAACAACCCAATACTACGTGTAGGTATTTGATACTTTTGATAAATGTGTCCGTTAGAAAATTTGAGACATTTAAATAATGTGCTGGTTCAATAACAGTTTAATACATTTGTGCAATAGTAACAACCAAATTGAGATCACTGTCTTAATCTTACGATTTTGGAATGAATCTAGCTATATGTACACTTTATGTACATGTACTGAAATGTACTAATTGAATTGAAAAACTTTTATAGATTTGAGTAATGTATTGAAACATTTACCAAAACAATTCATTGACCCGACATCTGTTTTAAAGATGTTCTTAATATAATAATCCACAGGGAGTATATATTCCGTTGTTCTCGTCTTTATGTTCTTTTTCTTCTGATGTTTAACAGAAACACCTTTCAAGAAGACGAGCAAGGTGAATCTAAACACTGCAGACAAGAACGGTTGGACGGTGATCCACCACATAGTCTGTCCTCTCTCCTTCGGAACCTTCGACAATGATGAGGTCGTCTTTATCCTGGCCAAGGCTGGAGCCAGACTGAACGTGAAGAACAAGAATGGAGAGACAGCTCTAGACCTGGCTCTCAGACACGGAGCATTCAAGATTGCAAAGATGATTCAGGAACTGGAAGGTGTTCCTAAGAAGAAAAGGGTAGGAACATGTCTCGTCAATGGTGCAATAGATTGATATTTACTTCTAATTTTCACAGCGCTTTTGAAAGACACGATAATGCCATCAAAATAATTAAAGAAACTTTCCGCAATAAATTATTGTGATATTTATATGTTCAATTAATCCTCACTGAATATGGAATAATATGTGTTTTCAGCATGTTCCTGAGTATGGGATCGTGACGTTGATCGATGACCTTGCGTCCAGCACATCCCCTCCATTCAAAAAGGACGCCGAGAGGTACATCAAGAAACATACGCAACCAATGGACACTGATGTGGAATACCAACCAAAGATCAATAAAAACTGCGATGTTAAGAATGGGTAAACCTATTTTCTCAATTCGATTATTATTTACTAATTAAAACAATTCTTTTGTTAAGCGTTTATTTAGATATGATGAAGTATACATATGTCATCCTCTACAGGGAGCTGGTGAAGGACACCTACCAGGAGAGATGCTACGATGTTCTACTCACTATTGTGGACGTCTCGCGTGGTTTCTCGGGTATCTACAACTTCTACCAGATGCAGGTTAGATGATATGCTATATACATGATCGTGTATGCTCCTTCTTTCTCTTCTCATCTCTGTTGAAGTCAAGTTCTTCTTGGTCATGATGAGTGGTGAGGTGAGGTGGGTTTTAACGCCGCTTTCAAGAGTATTTCACTTATATCGCGGCTGCTAGTATTACGGCAGGGAAAAAGCCCGCAACGCCATGTTGCTATGTATTGCGGTGAAACCTGCGAGCAGCGGCTGAAACTAGCAAACCAGGGGTGGTACTACTCTGAAATTCAGTGTAGCATTTGACCCAAACCTTACTGCGTGTATAACAGTTCTCTACTGCAGACAAAGTTGCCGTGCCCCTGGCGGGATTCGAACCCCGGACCTCTTGATCCGAAGCCGAACGCGCTAACCACTGCGCTATCCCGCCCCCCATGATGAGTGAACATTTCAGATGAGTTGACCGGAATGTCAATGTTGGGTTGAGGATGGGTAGGAGAATGTGTTTTGATGGGTAAGCACGACTCAGTTCGAACTTCCAGTGGAGTGTATCCAAATATATTTAACACTGGATTCAGTACAGCAATTCAAGTCCAGTCGTCATTTTGACGTGAAGGTCATGTTGAAGGTCATGTGAAGGAAAGTGGTTTATTCTACTGGTTACATTTTCCAGAATTATCGTAAAACATCATTAAGTTATTTGGTTTCAGTTAGTACACCAGTTAGGAAAGGATTTGTATATCCTCTTCACCCGCTGGGGACGGATTGGAGACAGCCGGGGACAGTATCAGCACACTCCCTATAGGTCATTGGGAGAGGCCGTTGATGAGTTCTCTCAGATATTTCGTCAAAAGACTGGGAACAAATGGACTGAAATCAACAGGTAACATACTGATCCATGATTATTGTATTAAAATTTCAGCTATCAAAAGTAAGTTCTCGTATGTAAGTCATTACGTCTGAAATGTTGACATGCATGTTTGGTATTTAAGTCTCTAAAACCCCGCTTTTAAGTAAAAGCATTTAGCCATTTGATGCATAATTATTATAATGAATTTCCTTCATGTTGTATTTTCAGGTTTGAAAACAAACCGAACAAGTATCGACTAGTCAAATACAGCAACAGAAACCAAAACCAAAAGCAAACTGATCTTGAGTTCGAGTTTCAATCAGTTGTGAAGTCAGACTTTCCCTTACATCTGCAAAATACAATTGAAAAAATGGTAAGTAAAATTACAAATTAATATATCAAACTGATACGATAACGCCACTCCTAGCTCACGTTCACCTTACGAATCTAAAGGTTAAGGGTTCGATTCCAGGAGGGTTCGAGTGACGTCATGACGTCGTTACCGACAAATTTGTTACTATGTTACGATTACCAAATTACAAAATGAAGTCTCCAAGGGAAGCATACACATTAAAACAAACAAACCGTATATTATTCAATTATGTATTGAATACACAATTTAACTGAGTATTAATACAAATTTTCAATGAAATACCTTTGGGGTCCGTAATATTCTAATAGCTACAAATATCACCAATGGTTTTAATGTTGGTGATGAATTGTAGAATGGAGTAAATATTTCTGGTGAGGTTTTGACAGATGCAACATTTTACTAAAAGCGGTTTAACATCTTTGATGGGCATTCTTGAAGTTGAGGTGATGATGAACAATTTTATGATTACACAACTCCTGAGTTGGCGACGTTTCGACATAGATACTAATGTCCTTGTCAAGTTGGTCCTGTTTGACAACGCCATTAGTATCTATATCGAAACGTCGCCTATACAGGATAAAGAAGTTAAGTAACCATAACAATTTTCTTAATTTCTTAAAATCTGTCTCTTGCACTTTATGTACTTTTACAACCATGTTAAACGTGAAATAGTCCTGGTAGCTCGAAAAATGCTTAAAATCATCCAAACATAACTACAAGGGTATACTATCTGTCGCAACTGAGATAAAGATAATCAACGAACAATTGTTAATGCGACCCAATGACATAAATTACAACACAACACTCGGTTGAGCTTCAGTTTTCGAAACGTTTCTCCTCCTGTAGATTTGTGTGTGCCCTGATCATGAAATAAATTGATTGTCTTTGATGTGATGTCATTTGATTTTCATGTCAGGTCTCATATTTGATTAATTCCTTGCACTGCAGACCAATGTAAAGTTCTTTCATCAACCTTTATTGAACACAAGTTTGGACACCGACATAATGCCGCTTGGACAGTTGAACAGAGAAGAGCTTTTGGAAGCAATATTCCTACTTGAAGAAATTGGGTACGACTATTTTTAATATCAAATACATGTCGCTGAAATTCAGTCATCGTATTTGACCATTCTTTTTTTTACTGCTACTGAACAATCATTAAAGCAGACAATATATGATTATATAATGTTAAACATATGTGTATATTATTATGTCTCCATGAATATATGTTAGAGTTGACGTTTGAATCATTATGTGTATTACTGAAGAAATCAGTCAAGCCAAATACACTCTCTCCAAAAAAGAAACACAACCCCTGAGTTTAGAAAGTGTTTATATCAATGTTTAACTTTATATTACACATTGATTTTAAAGATATCGAAAACTAATTTGGCAAGGTGAAACTTATATCTCTATGGTATAACGTCACAATCTTACAGGTCTCTAGCAAACACTCGATTCAAACTAGGGGGGCGTTATATTCAGTATATTGTATGAGCCCCTCGGAGCAGAGCAGATTCGAGCAGACGGCGAAACTTTCCCTGGGGTATTGCTCTCCACTCTGATGAGGCTATAAAACATGATTGATGTATCGTTGGGCCTTCAAAGTGCCGGGAATAATGACCAGGGCTCCGTTCCATAACAGCGAGAACATGGCCCATATGTTACCGTTGGTTGTAAGACATGGCTCCCAATACCATGACGCTTTCTCCTCCAAATCTGTCGACCTGTCGAACGCAGTTCGGAGCAAAACGTTCATTTTGTCGTAAATAGACACGTTGCCTTCCGTCACGCCGGTAAAGTAGGAAACGGGACTCATCGCTGAACTCTTCTCATGTATCCTTGGGTCCATATCCTCACGTTAGTGCACCACCTGGGACGTTGGCGTCGATGTTTGCGTCTCAGGACGGGTCAGACAAATGGTCTTCATGCACGTGGATTGGCCTCACGTAAACGGTTCCTAATGGTTTGGGCCGACACTCTCCTCAAAATCAGGCACCTGTAATATAGTGATGGTTGGCCTGGCCTGACGATTACGAAGGTGGGTGACCCGGATTTAGCGATCTTGAACCGGTGTGGTGATCCTTGGTCTACCACTTATGGGACGTTCTTCAGTTGCATGGAACTGAGTATATCGATTCAAAAGTCGGGTGATTGTTGTTTTAAGGACATTTACATGACGGGCAACTGTTTCAAAACATTCCCGGCATCAATGCGACCAATGGCAATATTTCGATCAACTGTACTTAACCGGCGCATTGTCGACCTTGGTTTCGGAGTAAATGACAGAATTGCCAAACTACGCATCCATTTATAAACCCTAACATCTACATCATCTGTTTTCCTTGATTTGCACGTGCAACCGACTTTTAGCATTATGCACGTGACTTTTTCTTGCATTCTCAAACAAAATCGGATAAAATGTCAGCGTGCGTGACAAAGGCTGCGATTGGGAGCGAGCAGTAATCACAAGAGAACATTTTAAGAGTACATGCCAACAAATTATAATTTACGCTCATTTTGTTTTGTTATGGGGATGCTATCAGATATTGAGAGAGGGTTTCGTTTCTTTTTTGAGAGAGTTATAAACGTTTCCTTGTTATTTCAAGGGAACTAGCCAAGGAAACTAAGGAATTGAGACAACGAAAAACAAACACAACAGAAGAGGAAGTTAACCTGAAAGCAAACTACAGGTGTAAATCAGAACAGGTTAAGTATAGAGTGAACTTTTATCTTTCTATAATATATTTTAATATATGCTAATTATATGTTTTTGTTTATTTATTAAATTACAATTAAATTTCCTGTTCGTTATTCATTTCGTTACAGAACTGTCCTTCGTGAATTATGATATCACACTAATATACTCGGGACATATAATCCGCAATTTCTTGCAACTCTTTCATTATTCTTAT
Source organism: Gibbula magus (assembly GCA_936450465.1). Taxonomy (NCBI): domain Eukaryota; kingdom Metazoa; phylum Mollusca; class Gastropoda; order Trochida; family Trochidae; genus Gibbula; species Gibbula magus. Next base: position 58,737,007 of record OW388292.1, on the reverse strand, counting down.
AATCTGTAATGTAAAACGTTCTTCTGGTTTGAATTGCTGTATGTTGTGAGAGGTGTTTGTCACAATTTCAATTACCGACTCTTAAATGTCATGCTTAATACCAGTTTTGATCGTTGAAAATGTGTTTGGTTTGCCCAAAATTAACCAAAAAATGTATAAACTACAGCAAAAACAGAGCAACAGACAAAACAATAACTAGAATATAACTGAGTCACTGTTGTACAAATCTTTATCTGTATAACATCAACAAAAGACATAATGCAAACTGCGATCACTGTAATTTAGAAGAAGCTCTCCTTCATTGCCTTATTGAGTGTCCCTTATATAAAGGGTTAAGACAAACAACTTTAACCCTATCTCCATAAAATACTTAATTGAAAATATAATAAATAAGGACGCCAGTAAAAAGCTCGAGCTTTTCCTTCAGGAAAGCGAGCTTGACAAGAAGCTGTAAACCAGCCTTTTATCCAGTTTTTATACAACCCAAAACCATGTTGTATCCCGACGCTCATCTGACTCATTTTATTTTTAATATTCTTCTTAACCTTTTTATTCATTACTAACTTGTGAGTGCTTTTACGTTCTTTAATAATCCTTCTTTAATAACCCTTTTAATAATCTTAATATATATCTTTATAATCTTCTCTTTTACTCTCTATTTTATTTTTGCACTCCGTCAGTGAAAATGTTTTAATGTCAAAGCTGCCGTTAAACACGTGTTTTAACACACCACCATCCTCACATGTTCGGTTGTGTATTCTTATTCATGCGTTGATGATACTGTCATGTAAAGTGATATGATACTACAACTGCCTCTATGAGCTCAAAATGGGCTACAGTTGACTCGCGAACATGTAAACGTTAGCTCAACAGAATACCAAACCCTTAAACACTAATCTTATACAACTCGTTAGACTATTCCTAATTTCTTCCACAACCCGTTGAATTAAACACGAGAGTGGTTTATTATCCTCTGTATACATTAATAATTCACGGTATCGACGTTTCAGATTTCATCTCTGAGCAGTGAGTATTACCAGCTGATACCACAGAAGGGGTACGAGTTCGAATCTATCCGCCCACTAGATGATATACACGAGTTGAGGAGACAGATCAACCTTGTGGAAGATCTGCTGGACTTCGAGTTGGCTAAGTGTATCATACTCGGTGCAAAGTCGCAGCAGGATGGTTCGTTTTATTTAATGTTATGTCATTGTTTGTCATATAGATATTTGGACATGACAAATGTGTTATCAAGGGAAGTCCTGTATGGTGTCAATGGTCAATAGGTTTTAAAAATATTTCCCAAAACGACGATTTCGTCACCTGACTGATGATAGTCCGATGAATGTCTCTATGGATCCTAACGCATCTTCCCACGCAAGGCATACCTCGCTGACTAATTTATGTCTTGCGTAGGAAGATGATTCTAACCCAGAGTATTGCGAAAATTGAGAAAATAATTCAAAAACATTTTGTCATATACTATAATTTTCTTGTTAAAATATACCAAAAGATTAAACCAACGACTTCATTAACCTACACCTGTCCAATGACAGTTTCTCTGGATCGAAACAACGAGTTGCATAAGATACTTGTATTTTGATTGAAATATTTCTGTGATATACTGTATTTAAAGTTAAAATATTACCAACGATTAAACCGATGGTTTCATTGATTGACTGACAGTGAAGTGACACTTTCCCTAGATCGGATTATCGAGTTAAGCGAGATAACATACTTGTATTTCAATCAAATATATACTTTTCAGAAATTAATCCTCTGGACTATGTGTACTTGTCTTTGGGATGTAAGATGCAGCTGATGAATGTAACAGATGCAGACTCCCAGTGTATCCTCCGAGCAGTACAAGCATCTGGTACGTATCCGGCTTACATAATGTGGACATACATGTATCTATCCAAAAGTCGATACAGAGCAATGATAGGACTATTCATCTCGAGCTCTTTTCCTAAGTTGCCTGACAATTGTCATTATTCCCGTAAATATATCCTACCTTGTTATACGCCATATTTCTCTTGGTGATGGAATAAGCAAACGTCATGTATGTTCACAAAATAGAAGTTGTTATCTAAATGACCCACAAAGACTTGACGATAATTGTCATTTGTAGTTTTGACCATTAACGCGCCCATATCTGCTCATCGACATAATCTTGGTAGAATACTTTACCACCACTATTTAACTACGTTTTTGTTAGAAATTGTGTCATGGAGATAATATAAGTCATGGGGAAAGTTTACGCTTACGAATATTAATAGATAACATATACAAAAATATATGGTGGAGATTACTAAAGTGTAATATTATCTCCATCTCAATTAATGGTCATCATTATTAACGATTTAAGTCTAAAACATCTCTCCTAACAGATATGTATATTATGTATCGTCATCTGATGGTACACTTATTTACGCATAATCATAATACAGTATGTTTACATACTACCAGAAGGTATCAATAATTACATTATATCTATATGCAGTAGGAGACGGGTCCTATACCAGGAAGCTTAAAGTCGAGGCCATATACAGACTAGAACGAGAGGGTGAACAGACTCGGATGAACAAACTGAACATGGGCAACCGTCGTCTTCTATTCCACGGGAGTGGTGTTGCGAACTATCTCAGTATTCTACATCGAGGTCTCCGGGTGGCTCCTATGTATGCCAGGCTGCACGGGCACCTGTTTGGCAAGGTATCTCTTAAATACTGCGAATTTCGTTGTGGTCAAGAATGCATTGTTTGTATACTATATAGATGGCTGGAAATGTGGTTTTAATAGTAAATCTTTTAGCTGCAACATTCCACACTAAACACAAATCATCTTATTAGCTAACTATTTTGAAAATATATATTGTTTCAACGATTAATGCATGTGTCATCCATTTCGTTACAGGGAATATATTTCTCTGATACCTTCTCGACAAGCATGGCGTTCTGTGACAGTCACAACAGAGATGACTCAACGTGCTTTATGCTCGTGTGTGAGGTGACTGAAAACACTCTAATTATGTCTTCCTGCGGCAAAAGCTACATCTGCCTACCGGGCAACCATCCCCTTCCCATATACATGTCACTCTATACCATTAAAGGGGCAGTAGCACGTTTTTTTCAATTTTCTTTTCAAATTTCCCATTTAAAATGATAGTTTATGTCATTTATATTTACTTTAAAGGTTAAAAGATCTTATTACACTAACTAATTATCTGTAGTGTTAATAACGGCCATTTTATTGTGAACACATTTTATTATTTCGAATGACAAAAACAATTCGCATGGCTTTACTGAACCATGTACACTCATTTTTAACTTGATTTTCCGAAGAAGAGGAGGGTGTTCTACTATTGGTGAAATTATTTTTCAAAAATATTTCATCGACTTATTTGAGCTGAAAAACGTGCTACTGCCCCTTTAAACTCTTATCCAAAGTAAAGGCTACAGGATAGCTATAGGATACAGTCAGTACTTTTATTATATACCTTATCATGGTAACAATTTCATTAGATGATCTTAACTCAAGTTCGTACGAAGTTTCGAAGTGACTGTTCGGGTGGACCTATTTCAAACACTATTTTGGGCAAAATACGTCATCTAATGTTGGATGGTCGATGGATTTGAATGAGATTTTTTTTATTCAAAGGTCGCGCTTGGAAAAAGTAAGGTTGTTACCAACGAAGGAGTAACATTTCCCGGAAAGGATTATGACAGTCTGACAGTCCATGGAAGACAACGCCCAGATCCGAAATATGATATTCGGACGCATACAGGTATTGTTTCCGCATCTAAATATTAAATGAAATGTTTATATAAAGCTAAATGATATGTTGTGTCAATTTCAACAATTATACTCATCATGAGCGACTATCGATGGCTTGTATACGTATCTTATTGTCATTTAATCTTTGTTTTATCACGAGTGTTCCATTCCTCCGAAATGATCACAAAGAACGTAAAACACAACCTTTAGATTTTATTATAAATGGGAACCAATTTTAAAATCATTGTAAATCACTTTGTAAACATCAAATCAGTGTATACTCACATGCAGGGAAAGGATAATTTTATGAACTTGTTTCTATGAACTATGAGAGAAGCAGTGTGGTATGATTATCGCTGCAAGACAGTTTAATACCGGACAATTAGGTATACTTGTTAACACTATGTCATTCAAATTAAGTTAGTACAGAGCAATGTCCTGCATAAATAGCAGTCTCATACATTGATACATACGTCTAATAATTCAAATGCTCTTATCAAGTTTAGGAATAAATGAAAGTAAAGCATACAGCTGTACAGTTTACACCTTTGCATTCATGATGTCTATGACCACATAATGAGAGAGAATATTTGTTATTTAGACGTCTGAAGTGGCATAAACATGTTTCTCTCAAATAACGGACATGGTTCCAAGTATTCGCGTGTTAAAAGTTTTAATCCGTCGTATGTTTCCCTTTGTTTTTGTATTTTTGGAAAGTTTTACCCCTGGTCACTTCAAAGAGCTGCCAACACTTCTACGGTTTACAATGAGGTATAGCATTAGAATATGAATATCTTTCTTCAAAGTGTAAATGCAAAATCCTAGGTTTCGGATTAGCTTGATACGAAGACACCCCGTGACATTTACACTATGAAACACGAGTAGGTGAACAAACTCTCGGGATGCAGCTGTATGATGCACTCAAGTACTTAAACCTAGCATATTTTACTGTTACAACTCACCAGTTTATAATTGGTTTATGAAGACAATTATTTACAGTCCCTTTAAAGCTTTTCGCAGGATATATCGTCTGTGTGAGACGAACTTATTATTATATATATAACGCTGTATCGTGGTCAATGTGGCGATACGATTGATCATGATATCAGTTACATCTTACGATACAATATATTGGGCAAGTATTGATAAGTAACATGCGAGACGATTATTATCACGATGCATGGATGGCGGAACAATACATATCCCGATAACTGTTACTTTTGAAGTGAAGTCACTTAAAAGGTAAAACCTGACATTTAGAATGTGTTCATATAATAAATGGAAAACTGTATTAGCTTATGCAAACATTTACAACTTCTCTTTTTAAGAAATTCTAACTCTCAAAGAAGACATTTGATTGGACTTGTTACCTAAGTATAATTACATTTGAAAGAAAATTTATGATTAATATTATGATAATGAAATTGGGATAGATTGTCATTGATGGCGATACATGTATTGCCAATCTTTCCGTTACTTATATTACTTATTTCAATCCCACTTAGACCCCGTTGCCCGTAGCAACAATTCATAAAAGTGTCCTGTTCATTATCGATATCAGGACTTTTAAACAAGATAAGTTACAGTTTATCAACTACAATGACATAAACATTAAGCTAAACGTTTTATTGACTAAGATCAAGACGTAAGAAAACGTATTAATGTGATCTAATATTCAATACGGTTGGGACTAAAATACTTTAATCAATTGTTTAACTTCTGCCAAAAACTAGAAAAATAGACCCAACAAATAAACATGACTTTGATATAATTTCTACCACAAATTCACAACAACCTTAACGTTTAGAAAGTTATGTTAGAAATGATGAATAAAGTAGTTTGAAGCATAGAAAATAATATACAATTGAGGAAATATACAAAATAAACAGTTTATAAGATGGTTCAAGTTACCTAAATATTGGAAATCCAACCGATTTTGTCAATTTCCATTGTCGCAGAGCAACGCTAATAAGGCGATCTCATTCTTTAGAAGCAATCGAGGGAACTGTGAAATTACCCGTATGTTCGTAAATTGCACGAACTTACCCGATCTTTGAACATTTAGTTCGTACGCCCAATGTGACACGCGAGAATCACGTGCTAAAATCTGTCAGGCTGAACATCCGGAGTCCTACGCATTTACATTATTTAAAAATTGTTCATTTTTCATTTCATTTGGAATAAGTAAGATTTAAGTCAGTTACTATCGTAGTTTCCTCCTTGCATCGGGAATAGCAGGACAGTTGGAAAAGGCCTCGGACCTGGGCCTCTCTGACAAACTGTCCTGGTATTTCCCGATACAACCCGGAATCTATGGTAGGAACTATTACAAATTGTCTAGATATAGTTTGTATCGATACTTAAAGGGGCAGTAGCACGTTTTTTGCAAATTTTATTTTTTTCAAATTTTCCATTTATAATGATAGTTTATGACATTTATTTGAGCGAAAAAACGTGCTACTGCCCCTTTAATACTTTAAGGGTCATGATGTAAATATCGTGATACCACGATGTACTGTCACATTTCTAATGTGCACAACATCAATTATCTCCACATAGATATTACTCAAATCAATTTCTTTCGTAATGTTGGAACAGCATATACAATATCATGCAACTTCCTTTTACAGGCTGTCTGATGTCCCTCGGAGAGCAAGTGGACCGAGAAGGAAGTTACAGTGGCGACTTCACACTGTATGACAACATGTTTGTCGTGTATGACCAGGATCAAGTGTGTCTCCGTTACCTTATCAAGTTCAGGAACTCATAGTCATGACATCTCACAACTTGAGACATCAACACAAACACTGCATCATTGAGGAATGATAATAACATGTGATCTTGTAATCACCTTATAAAATTACTCAGCAATTTCTCAAGGCGCACCACCGAAAGCGTCCAGAGACCATAACATGAGCTGTACTATTGGAATAGTTTCAGCACCATCATTATGGTGTATATATAAGTATAAATGTCCTACTATGATCATCAATAACATCCTTGGTCAAACCCATGACAATACGATTGACATTCTTCACAAGAAAAACTCTTTTTAAAGGTTATTATATAATCGCCACAGGACAATTTAAGAAACATAGTTGTGTTATGTGTAGCAATTGTAAACAATCTTCAAAAACAGCATTATGTGTATTATTCAAGGACCAAGGCTATCATGTGTACAACATTGAAACCACTCTAGGTATATAAGCATGTTGCAAACAGACTTGGAATCATAAGGAAACTGTCCTGTTAGTCTTGGTGATCACATTTATGCAATTGTAAAGATACATTGTCAAATGTCATGTTGATGCTTCAGGACACAGCCAGTATATGTATAATCATGGGCCAGATCAGGGAATGTCCTAGGTTTTCAGTTACGATAACATGTGTCAAGAAAAGTCTGTACATTATAAATATCGCAGCAATCCATGAGACAATGAAGATAAACGTCGTCAAGTTTTTGAAAAAAAAGTTTTGATATCTACATGTCTATATCAAATAGACAACACCATGACTTAAATATTAAATTTTGAGGTTTACCTGCAATAAATACAGCGAAATCGTTAATCTCCTTGTCATTGTTTTTTCAATTGCCGTAACTACATCTTTATCGTTTTAAATGCTATATTATGGACAAATGATTATCCCTGAAAGTAACAAAATGATAAGCTAATCATCTTATCCATTGATGTTAATTTTGATACAATTAGTTTCTCAAATACATGAGCAACGTCATATGGTTATTATAATTATCATAGGAGCTATGTCACATTACATTAAAAGAAACAATACAACATTATGTTACAATTATTTTATTTTTTATTTTATCTCTATGTCCTGTAAGAGGAACACACACCTCAACTGAATTACAAATGATAGTACACACCTCATTTGGTGTTATCATGGGTATGCTTATTAATTACCAATGTTTAAGTTTTTGACGTCGTATTCTAAATAAGAATAATCTTTGGTCAACAGCCAACTAAAATAATGAATAAATCGAACGTAACTGAGGTGTGTATTTTATTTTGTACTTCATTTTGCTTATTTATAAGTAAAACAAGTAAAGAGAAATTAATCTAAATAGACGGTACTAAAATAAAAAATACACAACGAACGCAACATAATACATCTGACCGCTGAATTCATCTGAATTATCTGCGTGTATTATGTTATTCCAAATAATTATATAATAAGATCACATCAAACAGAATCCCAAGAAAAGCACATGGAATAATTGATTCAAAGTGATTATATGTCAATACTATACATTCAAAGGCATCTTAAAACTTAAAACAAATATTGTAATACATAAGCAAAATTTAAATGAAATTTTTTTCAAACATTGTTATTATTGACTTTCCAATTTTAGTTTGCCAATAATGCTAAATGTTAACAACCATTTCTCAGGATTGCACGTTAAACAGCTTAAAATACTATCATCCATTCGTCAATCCATCACTATGTTATGTCATTCCATGATTATATACCATCAAAAGGTGAAATGCAGTTGGTAATATAACCTTAATAACACATTCATCGCACACAATACACTTACGTTATCAAACGGGCCATGGAAGTCAACATTGATAAAATCAGGCTATCCTTTGAATTGAAGTCAATGACTCATGATTATAATCAATATTTTTCATAACAAATAGCAATGCCATTGAATAAGCTTAATTTTGATATATAACTTGTTCACCAGTGTCAGCAAATATATATTTCCCAAAATATGTGGAAAAAAATATTCTCAGGACCACAATCTGAAGCTTACCCTGAGACCAGCAAAATATATCAGAGAAGGTCATATTTAATTGTTTCTGTGATGTATTTGATAATACTGACACTAATTTTAAAGGGGCAGTAGCACGTTTTTTCGCTGAAATGAATTTGAAAAATAATGTCACCAATAGTAAAACACCCTTCTCTCTTCGGAAAATCAAGTTTAAAAATTAATGTACATGGTTCCGTAAAGCTATGGGAATCGTTTTTGTCATTCGTTATTACCACTACGGATAGTAAGTTTGTTTAATGAGATATTTTATCATCTAAAGTAAGTATAAATGCCAAAACTATCATTATGAATGGGAAATTTGAAAAAAAAACGTGCTACTGCTCCTTTAAGATACCTCTTATCGAACTTAACTTGATACAAGTAACTCACACGTCATACCTATCGTATTCAAAATCCAATTTGATACTGCATATAGTCAAGAGTTGTGTTTTTTAATACTTTATAAACATCAATGGAGCCAGGTATCTTAATTATCATCTTCAATACTTGATAAGATACCGCAGGCAAACCTGGTTGGTATTGTACACCACATATACGCTCTTTCGTAGCATCACGCTTTCCCCCTTGTAGAGGTAGTCATACTTGGCCTCGCCGAATGAGAGTTTACATCCTGCAACAGTACAATACAAAGATTACAAAACACTGAACAATTGATGTGACTTAATATTGATGACAACACATTTTATAACGTTATTGTTTCTACAGTGTATGTACTTGTTATTTAAATATTGATATGTTTCTATTGTGTACGTTAACTGTCCGAGATATGTAACACCAGTTACGTAGGAAAATGGTAACATATACATTAATATGCCTATTACATTTTCCCTTCTTCTCTCTTGTAAGAGATAAATCAAAATCATCTGAAGCACTCTTTTTCTTTGGAGTTTGCCAAACTTATGACAAAGTTATCTTTCTTGCCAGGAGTTCTTAAAGGCGCTGTAGCACGTTTCTTGCAATTTCTTCTCTCATATTGTCAATTTATTATTAAACTTTATACAATATATTGTTATGTGAGAGGGTAAAACATTAATTTAAACGACTTGATAAACCGTATCCATATAAAATGTTTATCCGTACATTATCCGACAGTGACGTGGAACTCTTAAGTGCGGGGGTTCAAACAGCAAGATGAATGGTGCCATAATAGAAACACTATTCTGAGTCTTTAGGTATCGCTACATCAGTCAGATCACTTAAACAACCTTCGAGCGGCCATTTTAATGTGAACATATTGAAATAGCCACTCGAAGGGAAATTGACTTAGTCTAGCATGGCTTAACCGAACCATGTACATTCGTTTTACAACTCTCTTTATTGATTGCGGAGTATTATCTAACCATTACTAACACTTATCTAACTTTTGGTGAGGCCACTTCTTTTAGTATACAGAATGTGCTACAGCGCCTTTAAAGCAACCATAATCACCTGTGTTTAGTTGGATGTCGTACTTCCGGTCCCGTCGATTGCATCCAAGAAAGAAGGCACTGTCGCAGCCTTTGCCTCTCTTTTGGTCAGGTCTCCGGACAATCTGTGTCTTGCCAAGCGCAACCTTTGAATAAGAAAAGTAATATAAAACACGTTTTTTCAGTTTATTAGCTGATTTTAATACGTGCCAAAATACGATATGTACTGATTGCGGTTCAAATAATTCCACTCAACTTGTACATTCATCCCAATCGGCCAATCATTATACACATGCAACAGCCGAAACAGCACATCCGATTCATATGCACCTTAGTTAATTGACCTATTAAACATCAAACCAAATTGTTTTTTCTGTAGGAAACTACTAGAAACGTTTGATTATTTAAAACATATCTGAAGTAACTTGGTCGATACAGTCTATGAAAGACGTGTTTAATCCGTGGTACGACTTTATCCGCTGCTAGATGGCCCATTTGCAACATAGGTTCTGAGGGAAGAACAAACTCTGTGACGGATAGATTGCCTATACCATAGTCCTTGTGTATTTAACACAACATTGCACTGGTTGGTAAGGCTTTTTAAATTCCGTGCGTGTTTTAAGGAACATTTTAATACATAAAAAGAGCATTAACTTATTCTCTGATCTAAGTGCGATAATATAACATTTGAAAACATTGATAGTGTTCGTTCTCAAACGTTTTCAAGTTATCCTAATGATTGCAATGTTTTAATTTGAAGGACTTATTACAGGGACGTACAACTGTGCCTTTCAGATGAAACTCACCTCACAAAACACAGCAAACAATAAGTTTGCCTTTCAGCTCAAACTCACCTTATAAAACACAGCAAACAACAAGTGTGTCTTTAAGATCAAACTCACCTTATAAAACACAGCAAACAATAAGTTTGCCTTTAAGATCAAACTCACTTAAAAAATCATAGCAAACAACAAGTGTGCCTTTAAGATCAAACTCACCTCACAAAGCACAGCAAACAACAAGAGTGCCTTTAAGATCAAACTCACCTCACAAAACATAGCAAACAACAAGTGTGCCTTTAAGATCAAACTCACCTCACAAAGCACAGCAAACAACAAGTGTGCCTTTAAGATCAAACTCACCTCACAAAACATAGCAAACAACAAGTGTGCCTTTAAGATCAAACTCACCTCACAAAGCACAGCAAACAACAAGTGTGCCTTTATGACCAAACTCACCTCACAAAGCACAGCAAACATGCCGTCTCCACTCTGACTGCTGTGATTCATTACATCGGAGAACGAATCATAGAAACGTATGCCCTGAAAACGTAAATTTAGGATTAGTGATAATGCATTGATTCTTTTCCCTTAAACTCCACACCCCAATGCGTCGTTGATAAGCATTATAATAACAATATCCAAAAAATAAATGTCATTTCTCAAACATGAAATGACCTTTCCATTTAAAGACGACATTCATGTATGCTTGTGGACCTGGCATGGATGCATGACGACTTTTTCTTCTGTATGCTGAGTAAAACCCCAAAACTCATTCTAAGCTTTTTATGATGATGGTTCGTATTTATTTTAATGATAATAACATTACCCTAGATATTATTAATTCATAACGACAATTAGTGATATACCTTGTCAGCAGAAAATGCGAAATTCTCAAGAATCAAGGGATTTGGAGTTGGTCCACTGTGGAAAAGGTTAGGGAGATTTGTTAGCCCGGTCTCCAGCCATAGGAGGCGACGATTGTCCAGGTTTAACTTGTCCATCCGACTCTGTTCCCCTTCTCTCTGTAGTCTGTAGATGCACCGCACTCCAGTGTCGGGGTCTGTAAATGCAGAACAACAATGATAATCCTCTACCATATATATGTTTAAGTGATTAGACCACCAAATCTTGTATAAGAATGAAAATGTCAAAACCAGTTCTAAGGATGAGTCTAAAATTTGGGAAATTAAAGGGGCAGTAGCACGTTTTTTCGCTCAAATAAGTCGATGAAATGTATTTGAAAAATAATTTCACCAATCGTAAAAAACCCTTCTCTTTTAGAAAAATCAAGCTAAAAATGATTGTACATGGCTCAGCAAAACCATGGGAATCGTTTTTGTCATTCGAAATAATAAAATGTGTTCACAATAAAATGGCCGCCATGCAAATTTTGCTTTAAACGCAACACCGTTATTACTACTACGGATAATTGTAGTGTGTAATAAGATGCTTTACCCTCTAAAGTAAATTTAAATGGCACAAACTATCATTATAAATAGGTCATTTGAAAAAAAATTTTTTTGCAAAAAACGTGCTACTGCCCCTTTAATTGTTATTGAAGCGCAATAACATTCATCGTAATCCATTGTAATGTAGTAAAACAAGTTTAACACATCATCAACATTTGGTGTCCAGTTTTGTCTTTTTTAAATATTTTTGTGTAGCACATGTTTACAACGATATTGCCACACTGGCGTGCGTATAAATTGACAAAGTTTACACAATTGTTTTTCGATCTCTTTACAATTGACATAAAAGGATAAAGTGACATCAATAAGATAAGTTATTACATTCAACAGGTTTCAATTTAAAAACATAAAAACATCCAGTTCTCCAGTTCTTACTTGAGCTGATGATGTGTCGAAGTATGTACTGTGAGTCGGGATCCTCTTCACCAGCAGACTGTATCTGACATCCAAGAGCCTGGTACACATAGTCAAGTGGATTGGTGGCTGCAATTCAGGTAAAATATTTACAATCAGTAGCTCTTTTCACAATGCAATTTCTACAGAGGTTAAAGGGGCAGAAGCACGTTTTTTGCAAATTTTATTTTTCTCAAATTTCCCATTTATAATGATAGTTTATTACCTACGGGGGCAATCATATCGGGGTTCATATTTTTCATACGATGCCCTAGGGCAACATATCACTTTGTCATGGTGACGTGACGTCATAAACAATGCTATGACGTCACGTTTCGTCTATGACGTTGCGTTCAAATGCGCGACGGCGGGTCGCCAGCCTATGGTTGAAAGTGGATTTTAGCGTGTTTTCATTAATTTTACGACCTCGGTAATAAACAGAATATTATATTCGTGTCTTTGCCATACTATGTTTACGACACTCGTGCCTGAATATCGGTATATCCCTCGCTCTCGCTCGGGAAATACAAATATTCAGGCACTCGTGTCGTAAACATAGTATGACATAGACACTCATATACTATCCTCTATTTATGTCATTTATATTTACTTTAGAGGGTAAACATCTTATTACAAAAAAACAATTACCTGTAGTGGCAATAACGGTATTGCGTATAAAGCAAAACTTGCATGGCAGCCATTTTTGTGTGAAAACATTTTATTAATTCCAATGACAAAAACGATTCCCATGGTTTTACGGAACCATGTACATTCCTTTTTAACTTGATTTTCCTAAGAGGGAAGGGTATTTTACTATTGGTAAAACAAAATTTCAAATACATATCACCGCCTTATTTCAGCGAAAAACGTGCTACTGCCCCTTTAAGCTTGATTCCCATTCCATAAAATTGTTACATTTGTACCTTAGTGACTGACAATCACAGGAGTGCTATATGAACGTAACTCTTGTTGATTTTGTTGCAAAACAGATTCCTAAATATTCCGTAATTTTATTCTTCATGTATCTCCAAGGTAAAGGTTGCTATCTCCACTGCTTTTATGAGATCGTTCAGAACCTACAACCTGGATATTATCAAGGATTCCCCTTACCTATAGTCTCATATATGTTTGAGTTATTTGAAAGGTAAGAAAATAGTATATTGTAACATTTAATTTGTTATTTCATTTATTATATTGTTATATATTTATCAATTTCATTGGAAAATCGAAAAAGAAATCCTTAGCAGTTATTGAGATATTTAAATTCTTAAGTCGTATACATGTCATATTCATTTATATATATACCATGTTCGTTGAACTTGGCACCAAGGAGCATGTCCCTGGCAGTGATGGAGTCTAGAAGATGGTTGACCAGTAAGGTCTGTGTGCTCACAGAGTTAGCGTTCTCCACCAAGCGTGTTTTTATAGCGTTGAAATTGATCTGTGGGATTACTTGGTGGTATTTGCAGCTTAAGACTATGATCTATAAAGAAAACTGTTGGTATAAGATACAATTAAACCACACATGACAAAAAGTGGTGCAATCCGCTTGCCGGGAGAATCCGGAAGGATCCGGCAAATGGATTCCAACACTTTTTGTCCTGTGCCACTCTTGCGTAACTTACATATGTACAGCCCTAATACATTGTTATGAAAGGTTTGTTGAAAACAACAGCTTCAAAATCATCACTGCACCTTTGTAGATTTTGGAATTGTAACTGATACACATTTTACTTTCACCACCTTCATAATTAAACATCTGAAATGAAGGCTAGAGTGTGGTCTTCATTCAAATGTCTATAATAAAACAATAATGGGGTACATTTATATTAAACTGGAAAATATATTTTAAAATGTATCTCATATTTTGTGTATCTTAGTATGCCATATTCCAATAAACATGATTAAACACGTGTGGTAAGATTACCTTCTCCAAAGCAAGAATATATTCTTCCTTCATTTTTACATCCTGTTCTGGTGTTTTCCTGGCATTCCCGTCTTCCAGAGCGTTATAGGATTTGTAGTTTTCAACGGTCTTCAACATTGTGCTGTAAATATTTCCAAAACCTCATCATTAATTAAATCATAGCCTTCAAGTCAAAGAAAAACGTTGAAACCGTACCTTAGATTATCCAAACCTGTCGAACATAATTGTCATAACACTTCTACTTTTCTTTCTATTTGTAAGATGAACAAATGTGGACAAATTACGGATAGAATTAACAAGAAATTCTGCGTTGCGTTACCATGTGAACGACCCAAAACAAAAACGAACAAGAATTTGAAAAACCGTAATGGCACATCTGAAAATGATGATTGTTCGACATACCACATTTCATTTAACTAGACTTAAAGCTTTACTTTGCTCTGGAAACGATTTTGGGATGGACAGACGAAGGGAAGTGTAAACAAGCTGCTGCCTGCAAGTATTGTCGACCGATTAAAACACACAGCCATATTAGATAGAAATTCAAACAATTATGCACCTGATTTCGTCCAAGATCTCTTTTGCTTTCGTCAGTCTTTCTTTCGTCATGCGACCAAATGGTAATGCCTTCGTGTCAATACTGCTCCGACATGCCTTGTATTCTTCCATGTTAGTCTGTATTAGTACAAACAAGTAAGTTTTATACAAAATATGTATAATATGTGCATGTCTACATTTTCGCCTAGAATAAGAACTTTCTAGATTTTAATCCAATACATGTCCGTGTTCATCAAGAATAGAAAATGGTTGAATACGTTTAATCAAATATATGTATGATTTAATGATCGTGAATGCAGCTATGTTTTTTAAGAACTGGACAAGGATTAATAATGTTAAATCCAATATATGGTTTATAGCTGCTAATGACTTGGAACATGCTTTATAATCGTTAATCATATACATTGTATGCCGTGTTCATCTAGATTAGGAACATGGATTATGGATTATGATAAGTAATGTTATATCAACTTTACTGTTTGTAATATTATAATACAATCTCGAAATAAAAAATAGATGATGTATTGGTTTTGTTATCTAATCATTAACTTTATTTAGTGTTTGTTAGGGGTAATTAAAAATTGAGTTGATATGAATGTGTATGGTTCCCAACAACCGTTTAAGTTAGTTCCTGCTTCTTAGAATCTCACGACGAACTAGCCCAGAAGTTTCTCTTTGTATGTCAATCCGCAGCCCACTTCCATGCTGTATGCGCTTATCAGAATTAACCTATAGTGTTGCATTTTCAATCTAAGATAAATAAGAAACTATGCCTAGAGATAGAGGTTTTAAAATGCTAAGGTGTATACTGTAATGGTATTGTTACTTACAACAACTTTCATAATATCCTGCAGATATTGTGGCAACTTGGACTTCACCGTAGAGTTCATTTCAAACTGGAAATCTCTCTGTGTGGGTGGACTGTGGCGTTCTCTGGTTGGAATCAGTTGATATTTCCCAGGCTTCTTTTCAAACCTAGAACAGTTTCAAAAACATGTTTATCAATCAAACACATGCGTAGGAAATATTAAACACTTTTTATCAACAGTTTTATAACACATTGCTGGTATGGTATTTCTTTGAATGTTTAATATCTTATGATTACACATAGAGAATTATCACTTTATAAGAAAAAGGTGAACACGAATTTAATTAAACTTAAAACTTTTAAAAACATGTAATGCTTTTACCAGTGATAGATTTTTGGGGTTAAAAAGTTGTTAAATATAGCATTAAAATAGGATCTCTTTGATATTACTTATTAAAATATTGTAAATATTTTTAAATCCTAGAAACTCAATTAGATAGCTTCCTAAAACATTTTTGAAGCATTTAAAATTTCATGAGATGAAAGAATACATCTTCCTCAATAGAAATAATTGCGACGTAAAAGCTTGCCATATAACTGACTTCCTCGTGTACATGACAACATGTCACGAATTTTCATATAAAATGTGTATTCGAACTGGATCTTGGACATTTTCACAACATGGTTGATCACAGAATATTTGTAAATTCATTATTTACGTCTAACCCATGATGCTTTCTCATTGAAACGTAGCTCTATATCTATTAATTAAGCATCCTCGGTTACCAATGGTTTTATATATGCTCCGTTACTCTTCACTATATCACCCGTGGGAAACCGTATCAGGGGAATCTGTTCTCAAATTACCCGCCCTTGACCAGCGTGACGAGGTCAGTAACCAAAGAAAATGCTCAATGGCATAAGACGGAAATGGTCGAGGAAGATAACCGGTGACGGATGGCTAACACAATGACCTCGCTTGCTTTGAAACGAAGTGATACGAATTGTCATTGGCTCGCAGGTCCGAGCTGCGTAGCAGTTTGATTGGTTCACGCCGGCCAAGGGCGGGTAATTTGAGTACAGATTCTCCTGATAAGGTTTCCCATGGGTGATATAGTGGAGAGTAACGGAGCATATACAAACCATGGGTAACCGAGGATGTTAATTTAGTGACTGTAGCACATCGTTCTCACTGAAATATACTCTCACGAAAAAGACAGTAAGTGTTACCAATGGCTGAATGATACTCCTGAACCAAAAAGTTAATTCTAATACGAGTGTACATGGTTAGGGTAAGCCATGCGAGTCCCTTTCCCTTCGAGTGACCATTTTAAGGTGTTCACATTAAAATGGTCGCTGTAAGGTTCAAGTGATTCGACTGATGTAGCGATACCTAAACACAGAGTTTACGTTTAAATATGGCTCCAAGATGGAATGTTCAACCATCTTGCTGTCTGAACTCTCAAAATTGCATCAGACCTACAAATCTTTCTCTCAGATTGAAGAGTTCCACACAATTGTCACCTTCTACGTCGCACCGTTTTCTAACGAAACGAATAATAGTTTTCTACGGATACGGCTTATTGGGTCGTGTAATGATAGTTTGACCCTCTAGCGTAAAAATTAAATGTATAGCATAAACTTTAATAATAAAAGGCAGATTTGATTTTTTGAATATGCTAAAAATCTGCTACGGTGCCGTTAACCACAATGATAATAATCGATTTACATTGCGTCACCAGATATATTATGTCCCTAGTGATTTGTGTGAGCTCACCTTTTCATATCTGTCCATTTGTTGCCAGTTTTGGACTCAAATATCTTGCAGAACTCCTTGATGCCTTCTTCCTTGGCGGGAAAGGGAGTATGTTGGAACTTGCCGCTCTCGCCTATACATCCCCACTTCGTGAAGAGAACGTACATGTTCTTCCCAGGCTGATGAACCAACTGAAACAGATCAATCATAGCTGTGGTTATTACATGTTAATTACATTTCATGAACTGTTTTTGTTTATCTGATTTGCTAAGGGAGATAAGAACACCACTTGAAGCAACATTCAATATCCTGTAGGAGTCACACAGTTAAAACTGGAGTTATTGTATCGTGAAATACTGACAAATGCTGAAAATGGACGTTTAAATGCTAGTATATTCAGTATATCGACAATACAAAGAGAAAGGTTATGATTTATAATCGAAAACCTCACAATGCACAAGGGCAACAGCCAGTCAATTGGTCAAAAGTATTTATTCGAAACTTGTTTACATGTGTAAGAGTCAGAATTCTTTTTGGGTTGCAAACGTTTGATAGATCATTTAACTGCTGTCGACTTGACCTGTTTTGAAAACACTTAATTATCAAAGAAATATACAAATTATACATGTATGTAGTCGAGTTTGACTCTCCATAATGAAATCAAACATGGCGGATGTCACACCTTGTGACTATTTGTATAGAGGGTGGGGATACTTGTATATACATCGTATACAGTCAAATATTTGGTGTTGTTAATTTCCTGTGGTTTCTCCAGCATAACACTCGATATGACTGTCGTATGGCTAATTGCCAATGTACTACCCGTTGTGTTAAATGTTATATGAGAGAGGGTAGTGTAACCTAACCTGCATGAGATAGAAGTTGAAGATATTCCAGGTATCTCTGTTGACATCAACCTTCATCAGTAGAACATCGCACAGGATCTCCTCCACCTCGTCCTTCACCAGACTCCTACAGGACAGAGAACAGTCGTCTGAATATCTACACGTGTAGCTGAATTGATAGAGTAAGTTAAGATGAAACCTATGAAGTCCCTTTAAAGGGGCAGTAGCACTTTTTTTGCAATGTTTACAAATATTCTATTTATAACGATAGCTTATGCCATTTAAATTTACGTTAAAGGGTAAAACATCTTATTATACAAACCAATTATCCGTAGTGGTTATAACGATGTTGCGTATAAAGCAACATTGCATGGCGGCCATTTTACTGTGAACACATTTTATTATTTTGAATGACAAAAACGAATTCGTTGGCTTACCGGAACCATGTACACTCATTTTTATCTTGATTTTCCGAAGAGAGAAGGGTGTTTTACTACTGCTGACATTATTTTTCAAATACATTTCATCGACTTATTTGAGCGAAAAAAACGTGCTACTGCCCCTTTAATGTAAGAGAATTTACAAACCAGTTTCGAAGAAGATGGCGTGGTCTTTATTGTAATACAAACAGGAGAATCAAATTGAAATAATTAGATGTGCATTTGTCTAGCAGAATGTTTTAATCATAACAAGTTTGTATTAACGATAGGAAAATGCAATTGTGAAAGTTCTGGTAATTGTTAAGACTACGACTGTTTGAAAATGTGAGCCACTGGTTTAAAATGTGAATTCATGGGAAGAGAGCCTATCTACTGCAGCCATAACACTGAGAAACGGTGCACATAAAGCTTTGATCGTAAGGTGTTTTGAATGTTGAATATAAAAATCTCACCCATTTTTCACCTCACACTCCTCATCAATGGTGCCCTCAACGCTCTCCTCCACCTCCATATCATCTCCACATGTAACCATGTACTTCTCGGCATCTTCATGGAATGACGGTTTAGGTCTGCTCCATGTTAGTTTGTCCGTTACAGGGGGGACATGATGTATTACTTTTGGCACTCTCTGAAACAGTTGGTTGTACATTGTTTACAATTGAGACTGGTTATTGTAAATATATGGTTACAAAATTTGTATTGTGTCTAGGCCAGGCAGTCCGTTATGAAATTGTATAGTAAAGATGTTGTTTAACAAATACGAAGAAGAAGAGAATATTCAACACGTATGCTGGAGTGATTCAAGTGAGACGAATTGACATACCGGTACAGAAATTCTGCAGGACTCTTGATATATATTTGAGATAATGGTCCCGATAAATAATTATCCATCATTTGTAACCATGTTCATGTACGATCTAAAAGGGGAAACATAACTTAGCTAAAGAAAACCACAGCTAAAGCGTGAACTCTTCCTATCATATTCAGGAATAGCCTCCAATATTCCACTTGCGAATGTTTTGAATTTAAAGGTGAACAGTGAGAAATAAAGAGCAGTATCTCAAAATTGGAGTAAGATGTTCCTACCCTGTTCTTCTCAGGAACACCCTCCAGTTCCTGAATCATCTTTGCAATCTTGAATGCTCCGTGTCTGAGAGCCAGGTCTAAAGCTGTCTCTCCCTTCTTGTTCTTCACGTTCAGTCTGGCTCCAGCCTTGGCCAAGATAAAGACCATCTCATCATTGTCGAAGGTTCCAAAGGAGAGAGGACAGACTATGTGGTGGATCACCGTCCACCCGTTCTTGTCTGCAGTGTTTAGATTCACCTTGCTCGTCTTCTTGAAGGGCTTGTATTTCTTTTCTATATCCATAGAAAAATTACAATCAATACGCTATCAAATATACGAATGCGGAGTAGTGTTTCAGTTGGGTGTTTTAGAAATATGGACCAGAGCAAAGGAGGTTCTTAAAATAATAAAAGGTAGAAAGCAGCAAATGCTTTTAATAGGTCTTTTACTCCAACAAAAACTATTATTATATGATGGATCGACAATGATCAAACGTTATGTCGACCGCGGAAAGCGTCACGCGAAGGTCGACATAACAATCCAATGACCTGGAGCTAACAATAGATCACCGCTGCGAGGAGCATTGTTTAATTAATGTTTCCTGTTCATGTTTAGTTATGTAATAATAAAGTTTTTGTTTCAAAGTGTAAGTTGTCAATAATTTTAGGTTTACAAGTAGAATTAGAAAAAATAAACCTTTTTGTGAAAAAAAATAATTTTGGAAAAAAGAATTATTTAAAAAAAATAATTTTGGAAAAAATGTTCACCTTCATTAATCATATTATAATAAAACAATTATTGACTTCAGTTATCGGTGAATCAAATGGTTTATCGACCTCGGGAAGTTTGATTCACTTCAACAGTCAACAATTATATAATGTTAAAGGTAAAATGTATTTAATGTTACTATTCACAGGTGTAAATACATGTAGGTAAAACAATGTCAAAGAGGCAACCTTATGGCTTATGGGCTCTTTAATTTTTAAACGACTCTGGTAGAACTCTAACATACATATTGGCATGTTCATCCTTACCTTAAGGTAATATTATTCCTGACCACGCAAGTCAACATTGTAAAAATATAAATATTTCCAACATCAACATTGTACCAAGTAACACGTACCTTCAAGTTCATACTCTACCTCTTCTTCAACACTGGATTCATTGATTTCTTCTTCATCCTCCTCTTCTTCATCTTCTGCGTCGCTGTTTGACATAACTGATGCTTTGCGTTTCAAGTTGAACACGTTCTTCTTCTTCTTCTTCTTGGGTTTCTCTTCTTCTTCATCGTCATCGTCTTGCCCAGGTTCAAAGTTGTTATTTAAAATGGTTTTCACCATATCAAGATTATTCTGAAATCAGGAAAAGTTTGAGTTTTGGGGTATTAAAGGTATTTGAAATGGAACATATTTGCTTAAAGAAAATTAGCATTGCAATCGCAACCATTGTCCATGGAACTTGTTGGAATTGTGGCAAAAACACGATCATATTTAAAAAAAACTGTTATCGATGTTGTATTATTCTACTCACGACTTAACCCACTGATCACAAATTAACAACATGGGTTAAAACTCATAATTGATGCTTATACAAGTTTCGCACCTGGGTATCTATCTATATGTTTATTAAAATAAACGCAACTAAGCGAGAATATGTAACCAAGTTAAGCATTTAATTTCACATCATGTACTTTACACCCGGAATAATTACAAGTTGAAATACAAGAATAACATTGAGAACAATACACTTACCCCTCTCACTGCATACATTAAGGGTGACATGCCGTTGGAATCTGCAAGGTTGATATTGGCAAATTTGATGATCCACTGAGTGAAGTACACGCTATTGTAAGCTACAGAGAAGATGAGAGGCGAGATCTTCACTGACTTGTAGGACTTACAGTAGTCTGGGTCTATCAGAGTGTTCTGTAGCTCCTCCCCAAATACACACTCAGGAACTGGACGGTCCATCAGTTCATTTATGTTGGCACCTTTCTTGCAGAGGGCATGTACCCACCATCTACAACAGGATCTGACATTAACGCTTTATGAGATACTTCCGGGATAACAAATCATACTGCGGCCAGCTTGTCAGTTTTGTAGGTTCTAGAAAAACGAATAGTTGGTCCATGTTTTTGTCGTTTTGTCGACAAATTAACAGATAAGATACATACTATCGTAAATGTGTATAACTTTTAAAATTGTATAGGTAATAAATTTAATATAGCTGGATAACTGTCATATCATAAACATGTAACCATTTATGTACTTTTGATTCAAATCTGTAATCAATTTGTATTCTGATCCTTTCGTTTACTGAATATAGATTTTGGAAAGATTTTATTTTATGTGTTTGCATTAATCATTATAAACTGCTAGGCAAACGAAAGTTATCACCTCAGTTGATTCTATCATTTCTATGATTTTCATTTGCAAATAAATCACTACTTGACTAGATTTTCATTATTTGGTCAAATGTACATGTGAACAACGCACATATATGCACTGATTCTTTCACTGACTTACGTAAGGTCAGCATCCAATGAATCGCGAGATTTCCAGAATGCTGCTGACAAAACGCTTCTGTTGAACACGTTCTTGTGCTTTGGGTTGTATGTTTTCTTGGCCTCTGTTATATACAATATTAGTCAACTTCAGAATTAAAAATGTTAATGACCTAGCGGCCAATTTAACAGTTTCCTACCACAAACATATACACTGAAATGGGGACATTTATAGAGAATATTCATCAGGAGAAATGTGGCTTCAGATTAATTTAATGATGACGGAGAATACGAAATTATAATAAAATTCGAAAGTCGACTTTCAACAGAACATACCAACTACTAAAATGCATTCAAAGATGTTGATGAAAAGACGAAGATTTAGATCAAAGAAAAGCATTGATTTCAGTGATTGACATTTCGGAAGAAGGCGGTCAAACTGCTCCTGATTTTATACGTATTACATACTTACTCAAATACACGTCACCAAGCTGATAGAGATGGTTGAGAGAGGCGTACTCCAGGGGTGTGCATTTGTAGTCATCTTGTTTTGTGAGAGACACACCTCTGGATACCAGTTCATTCACTACCTGCAATATTCAATTATCTTTAATACAAAATCCGTTTCTTCACAAAGTATAATGTAACTGATCGTTAAGTCACGGTTAAAGCAATTTAAAATAAGCATTTAATGCATTACTATGGAAAACACTTTTTGCAAATGCGACAATGCAGTTTGTGTCTTGTAATAACCTGTCTAACAAGTATATATCATTTGGTAATGGCAATTGGAAATATCCCTTCTCTAAAGCAGTGCTTCTGATCATTATATTCATATTCGATTTTATAACTTTCATTAGGAAATTTCATTCTCGAAGGCGACATACCAACTTTAGTTACGTTTAAATGATGAGAGTTGTAGCTTCTCTTTGAGCTCAGCATAACAGTATAGAATAGTGCTTTACATGGGCATGACGATGCACTGGGGGATTTAGGATGTACTTTCACAATACGATTTCCAAACTTCACTTGTATTGAAAAGAATGAAGAATTATTATCATGTTTTCATTTGATGCAACATACCCTCTCCACGAGCTCCCAATTTAAACTGTAACATGCCGAGAAGTCGTTAAGACTGAGGATATGCAGTAAGTTTCTTCCATGTTCTCTGTCTTTCAGTAAACTCGACACATCAGCTGTTGTCGACATCAACCGGAGGACAACGTTGTATTTGTGTTGTCGAATACCACTCTGAAACAGTTCAGGGTATATGAATATCATCAATTCATTAATCTATTGCTCAATCCAGTTGTAATAGTTGCCTGTTTTACTCGCCCCTGTGAGATACTGCAGTGTGTTATAGATACCGGAATATAATAACTCGTGCCATACCACTAAAAGTATGACGTCACAATAGTGGGCAGTTGTGACATCACAATGGTCGTGCCGCTATCACAATGGTAGTTTCAGCACACCGCCACTAATTTGTATTGACTTCTTTGGTAAATAAAATAATACAATACCATATTTATTGAATACTGAATGTTACTGTATCCAACCAACTCGCTTCCGCTCTTTAATACGCAATCAGTTTTATTAAAAACAATGTGTTAAATGGAGTGAGTGAGTGAGTGAGTGAGTTGGGGTTTAACGCCGCTTTCAAGAGTATTTCACTTATATCGCGGCTGCTAGTATTATGGCAGGGAGGAAGCCTGCAACTCCACTGCTGGAACTAGCACTACGCTGAAATTCAGTGTAGCATTGCACCCAAACCTTACTGCAGAGAACGTTGCCGTGCCCCTGGCGGGATTATTATCCCGGACCTCTTGATCCGAAGCCGAGCGCGCTAACAACTGCGCTATCCCGCCCCCGTGTTAAATGGAAGGTGGTTAAGTATCCTCGTATTATGTAAAGAACATCTGGCATCCATGCACTGACATAATATGTATTTTTGTGTAAGTTACATTATACTTTTTTTCATTTCTACAAGGTTTATAAACATCTGAGCATTTCATTTTTCACAGATTTTCGAAACTCATATCATCATCAAACAGTAATTATTTTCACTCAAAGAAAATAGAATAGAATTTTAACTTTGGAAATGTATCATATTCGTAACAACAAAGCCCAACGGGGATGTTGTCATGATGTCTTAACAGCCAAATTTCTCACAATCATTCTTAAGGTATCTGGAATCAATATCTGGTTCATATTGGCATGAAGGTAACACAGAATGTAATGGTCATCTGATGTAGAGGTGCGTTCTTACCTCCACAGCTTCTCCAAAGTTGACTCCTGATTCATGACGAGGCTTCTCCATCAACAGGAAACACACCCCTTGTAGGTCGTGCTTTATTGCAAACTGTAAAACAGCACATCATGTGTCGTCACAATGGATAAATGGATTCAGTCAAATATGATATATTCAGTCAATGTTATTAATGAATTTATATACATTATTTCTTACATTACTAAAAAGACACTATAGATAAGTGTTCTGTTTTGATTAGTGACTTGTCGTTAATTCTTAAACCGTTTTCAAGCATTCTCGATTACTACAATGACAAAATTGCCAAGATTGAATTTGTTTTGGATCCTGTGCATTCGTAACAATCTCATATAGAAAAGATAGAGAATACTAAACGATGTCCTGTTTAATAACATATTTATGAAACGAGTGAGTGGTTTGGTATTTAACGAGCGAAAGCGAGTTAAATACCAATACCATCTCACGAGTTTCATAAATATGTTATTAAACAGGACAGAGTTTAGTATTTTATTTATTAATCACCCAACATTAACAAAATAATGCGCAAACGAAAGGCCGGTTCGAGTGCATTATGCCAGCATAACTAGGTCACGCGTATGAATACATTGTAATGAGGCTGCTGTCATTCTGTTTTACGTTAACACTGAACAACGATCTAAAACAATTAAAGATCAACACGATTTTACGAACCAAACATCATATTTAATGAAAAAACAACAACTTGACATAACTTTTTGAATCACAAATTTCAATTCTCGGGATTATTTTTTAAGTGCGTGGTATCATAGCTTTCAAGTTGTGCACCGCCTCAAAGAAGCGTGGCTGTTCGTGTGGCACGAACGTTTGAAACAGTTTGAAAAGTTTTAAGAAGTATGAAAGTTAACATGGATCACTGAGTTGTTTATTGGTCCTGCAAAGATAGGACCAAGGGATTGCATTTGAGAACGGCTAACATTTAGAGTGTTTGTGTTTGTACTTTGCTGCAAATTTGAAAAACTTGCTCGATTTGGACCAATGTCAACAACAGTGCACTCCCGTGACCCCGCATCAGCTGGACGATCAAGTCGCTGATTTGACGATGTTGATTGTCAGATATGTGAGAATAATTGTTTATACTCTGCAAGTTCTTGTGACCACTAATATGTATACTTATTTATTATTTAGATATCAATGCTGCGATAGTCATTTAAAAGGATATTGTAAAAGTTAAAATGTCTGAAATAATGCTACTTCGAGATGTTGTGATTGACAGCATACATTGTTTTGGTCATGTTACTTTGGTCATGTGACCAAGTGCAAGTAGTTCCGGCAGCACGCGATGTTATTACACTAAGTGTAATAACACGGTAGATTTATTACACTGCGATATCTTTAACGGATGATTAATAAAGCGATTTATGTATCGTTAGCCAATGCCATGAGCCATATCGATATCATGTTTCTGTTTTGTATTAAATCCAAGCACAACAGTCTTGTTTCACCTCGAACAATGATCATCGATACCTGAATTAATTACTCAATTATACATGTTAAAGTAATACAAGTAATACATTATTGCCGAGCACAACTAACTCCTTTTGGTTTAAAAATAAATATTATATAGTTTTTGAAAGATTGTCTAAATGTGTTTTATTTAAACCAACTTATCAATAATATTATCAATTATGTCAAAAACGTTGTAGATAATGAAACAGTAAACATTTCGAAATTAATATGACTATTTAACTGACTATAATATTCCGAATATATGTATCTACATGTAGATGTCTGCTATCCGATAATACAGCATGCGTGGATTATATATCAATACATTTTAGAAATGAGATCACTCAAATTATGACATATATAT
Organism: Gibbula magus; assembly: GCA_936450465.1. Taxonomy (NCBI): domain Eukaryota; kingdom Metazoa; phylum Mollusca; class Gastropoda; order Trochida; family Trochidae; genus Gibbula; species Gibbula magus. Next base: position 58,710,359 of record OW388292.1, on the reverse strand, counting down.
ATATATATATATATACATGTAGGTAAATTTCCCTCAGGATAATAAAGAATTATCTTATCTTATATATATATATATATATATATATATATATATATATATATATATATACAAAACATCAAACCCTCTCACCTCGAAGATGGACATTGATTCGATGGGATCTGGAGGTTTCAGGGGCTTCTGTGGAATCCATTTCCAGACAGCTCTCTGCGTGGTATCCTCCTCTGGATTATCCAGATCCACATCTGATGTGGTGTTTTCTGGATCTTTGATTCGATCCGTTAGGACCGCTCCATACTGGATAAGGGCTGACGCACATCTGACAATTCATTTGGGTATAACTAGTTTAAAAGGGGCAGTAGCACGTTTTTTCGCTGAAATAAGTCGACGAAATGTATTTGAAAAATAATGTCACCAATAGTAAAACACCCTTCTGTCTTCGGAAAATCAAGTTTAAAATGAATGTATATGGTTCCTTAAAGCCATGGGAATCATTTTCGTCATTCGAAATAATAAAATGTGTTCACAATAAAATGGCCGCTATGCAATTTTTGCTTTATACAAAACACCGTTATTACCACTGCGGATAATTGGTTTTCGTAATAAGATGTTTTACCCTCTAAAGTAAATATGAATGATATAAACTATCGTTATAAATGGGAAGTTTGAAAAAATAAAATTTGCAAAAAACGTACTACTGCCCCTTTAAACATGTTTTAATATAGTTATTGAAGTAAGCCAAAAGCAGCCTGTTACGACGTAAACTGTACCACACACGTAATGTATAAGTCATATTTTTATCTCGATTTCACTTACAGCTTTCGTTGTATGTCATCATTTAGTTATCATGCATGTAGGAATAGGAGTAATTAATGTTCATAGGTAACTTCTTGTACAATGAAGTTGTTTAACATATGTATTCACTGCATGTCGGTTGAAATTAACATTACATTGAGCGACTTCATCCTAAGTGAATGATGCAGGGAGATGGCTGCTTACCCATCATGTCGACCTTTAAGAGCCATGGTCAGTGCTGTGTTACCGTCATTGTCCTTCAAGGATATGTCTGCTCCTCTCTAAATTATTTTTTTGAGATAAAATGGAGATTTAAACAAGATTAATTAAAAAAGATTATTAAAATTTAAGAATAAGATATAACATTATTTTAAAGTCTGAAAATTAGAACATTGAGAGACCTGAGCATGATTATTACAAAATAAGAATAAGATCGTTGAGAGAGCTGAAGGATATCGTTATAAAATAAAAACACATGACATTGAGAAAGCTGAAGATGATTATTACAAAATAAACAAAACAATAACATTGAGAGACCTGAAGATGATCATTATAAATTGATGATATGGAAATTATGACACCTGAAGAAGACAATTATAACTTGAGAACAAAGCGTATTGAGAAACCGTAACACGATTATCATAATTTGAGAATGAAGAATATTGAGAGACCTGGAGAAGATAGAAGCAGCAGAAGTTAGCTCCCCTGAAGGCGGCATGATGTAGGATGGTCATCCCGTACTTGTCCTGTGTGTTCACGTCCTCTTCCTTCATCCTGGACAACAGGATCCGACACAGCTCTACAGGATCGTGCTCGCTCGTGAAACCGTTACAGCTCGGTAGCCATTCAGATACGTTCCTGTAGGGTGTGACATGAGTTTACTTACAGGTGAGATGTTTAGGATCAACGACGATTCACTTGTATTCTATTGGAGCGGCAAGTGCTATAACAGTGAGAAAGGCTGCAAAACCAGAGAGGGTATTTATTGCGATGCCATCTGCTTGCCTCAGTTAGAAATAGTGAGTCATAAGAAGTAAGACAATGGTTGTCCATGTCAGGTTACTCACAACACATTATTACATATGGATTATTATTCAAGCAGACAGACTAGCCGATACCTTGACGTGATTCCAACTCAAGAATATTGATCCGAAGTCGAACCTACATGTACACTCCGCTGCACAATCCCATGTAACTTACTGAGAAAGTCTATGGTGTTAATTATGCAATATAAGTATATTGCGATAGTTGTATTTAATAAATAGAAGACGAGTTGGCTTTCTTTATCGTTGAATAAAACATAACAGGAAGCATAAAACATGAAGAGTGTTTTATGCTCCCTGCTACGATAAGCACAACAACGAGTCCTCTTTTTTCTTATATGAGATTCCCTTAAACAATTACTCGCTTTTATATAAAATCCGTTGAGATATAAAGTTATTTGTATAAACTACATGTATATTTTGAAAATAGTATTGCCCCCCGTCCTAAAACACATTCACTAGCAATTGAACAATCAAAGTGAGGTAAAATATGACGTCGTTTACTTCGCGATGCTCCTAAATCACGAGCATGTTTTATTGTCTCATAGTATGCTGTCCCATTGGCCGTCTGTGTTTTATTGCCTCGGGTATCTTATATTACAAATTAATGCGCGTACAGCTCTCCAAAATAATTCAACGTCATGGGAAAGGACATCTGTCTACGTCGAGAATAATATCCTTACATTTTCTTTGTATCGGGTTGCACGAAAGTGAAGTGAAGTGGAATCCTCCCGAACTTGTCGCTGGCAGTCAATGATGCCCCGTTACTGATGAGTGTCAGAATAACATCGTAGTTGTCGTCCAGTCCTCCCTTCATCCGGCTAACAGCAAGGTGTAGAGGGGTTCTGTCTTCATTGTTCACGGCGTCTACCTCCGCCCCGTTGTCTAGCAGTGTCTCCACTATGTCAAGTACAGCACTGTCTGTTATATCAGAGATAGTTAACATAATGCATGTCTCTTCTTTGGGGAAATAATCGTTGAAAAATAGAATTTGGAAATGCACGAGCTGAAATAAGATAAAGCTTTATAAATTGTTTTAAATATTTTTTATTTTTTAAGCACTTGTACTTGTTTAATTTCACAATTGATTTGTAATGACAAAAGAATGAATTAAATTCCGTATTTGAACATGTTGAATGGAGTTTTGTTATTGAACCTTTAATATATTTAATTACAAATTTCACTGTAATGATGTAATGTAATGTAAATGCGAGTATCGAAATCGTAAAACAAATAATGAGACTATTATAAATTTAAGTGATTGCAACACAGGAACACGTCTCAGGTAGAAAAGCACGTCATACAAAGGTGACGACAATGCAATATTAATGGCACCATTTGACTCTTACAAACAGATATATGCATCAGTGATACCTGATTCTTTTATAGTATTTACATGATTATCAAGACCCACCCTGTTCGCTTGTTGGAGATACACCAACCACAGTATGAAGAGCTGTATGTTCGTCTTTGGTGTTTCTGATGTTGACATCGGCGCCGTTCTCTATCATCAGTTCTACCAACTCCTTGTCAAGCAGTCTGATTAAACAGTGGAATACTTATTTTAAACGTCAATTATCTAAACAAGTCTTACATTGATGAAAGCTTCCGGGCGATTTTGATAATAAAAGTACCATTACTACCTTCTAAAAGCATTGAACATTGGGATAACGTATTATGACAATAATTGTTGATTGAATAAGCGGTCATTTATCTATCATAAGTTTTTTTTAAATGAAGTTGTCTCTTGTACAGGAAATGACGAAATAGGATGAATAATCAATACTGAGTTTATGTTAACCGATATGCTTCAGTACACAGATTAATGCTAATATGAAATTGAGCTCAGATGAAGTTAGTATTTTTTAAAAATCATATACACTCATGTTACAAATCAAATATTTTCTTACAAAGCAGCCGATATGAAAGCCCATTCAGCGACTTTTTTGGAATCCACAGTTTGGTAATGACAACAGTTGACATAAACATTACTCTCCTGTATCTGGAAGCAGAAGAACCAGAGATATATGTTCTCTATGCAGTAGGAAATACGTCCTTCAGTAGCTTCAAATAACACCATGCACAACAATGTCACTGTATGCCAACATCATTCTGATGTAACTTCGAATATCCGTTGGCCGAGGTGATAACATATTCGCATATCACACATCATCTTTTCCTATCCCTCAACTATACCAACATTAAAAACGAATCAGTACTCCAATACTGAAATCCTTAAATCACTAACCAAACACTAGATGACATGTAATTGTAAATTGACTACAGAGAGCATGCTCTTTGGTTCCGAAGTAGTCGCCCATCAGGTCAGAATATTAAACTTACTCGCACCATGTGTTCACCAGTACACTACAGTAACGGGTTCAGCACTATAGGCCACATTTGCTATATCGAAAGAACGACATTTACATTGAACGGTGACTAATATATCAGAATATTACCAGAATCTTTGCCATTGGTAGCGTCTCCTTGGTGGCGACTTGGCGACTGAGGGTGGTGTGTCCCTGTGCATCTCGTGTGTCAAGGTCAGGATTGTGCTTGAGAAGCATCCTCAGGGCAGCGTACTCTGGTTTAGGGTCCGTCTTGGACTCGCCGGACTCAGACTCTGTTATAGATAGTAGGATGTCCGTTGCTGTCCATTCAGCTGTACAGTAATAGATCAAACATGGCATTGTATTCAAGAATAACAATTCACAATAACAGAGGACAGATGGTTTTTCAATGAACAGGCATTGGTATTTAGAATAGAATGTAAGATATGATTGTCAAACAACATGGGGTGGTAATACTCGTTTCTCGTACATAATGGCGTACTTAAAGTCTCGTTCATGAAGATAAGACATCGATGTCTTTGAATGGGTATTACTGAGGACATTAAAAATGTATTAGCAATTAATATGAGGTTCATCAACAATAAACATGTTACCTTTATTTATAATATTTGCATTCCTTTTTAAATTTTCATTAAACGTAAAATATGTCATATCTCTCTTCGCCCTCCATAAAATATGTATTTCCCTCCAAGTTGCGAATATGAAATCAAACCCTAATAAACTCGTACACTGTCAATATTATATATTCGTCATCCGTTCTCCTGTCTAGTTCCATCGTTCTCCTTCTCCCCTCTTTCATCCCTCCCATTGATTAATTCACCAGAGATACCTGATACATACCCATCGAGTAGTGGTCATATCTTTGCTGTTCCATCCTCGGTATCTCCTTGCCTTCACCGAAGTTGATCTCTCGCACTTTGGCGTTGATGTCAGAGGAACATTCTGTTATCAGAAGGTTGATGAACTCTCGTCCTTCCTTCCACAAGCCTCTCACTGATTCACGATCCTCTTCACTCCACCTCCAGTTCTCAGTGAAACGTGTCTGTTCAAGGTTAAACAGAGCATAATTCAATATTTTAGAATCTGATGTATTTTGTAGTGTTATTACCTACGTCGAGTTTACTGATTGCTTACCTTTAATATGTATCATTTACTTTGTTAAATTAAAATATTAATGACACTGTGGAAACAATAGCATAATATAACAAACAGTGTACGTCCGGTTCTAAAATGATAAAACTTGCTATGAATCCAATATAACAGAGTGAACAGAAGCCAATTACACCACATTTGTTACACTGGTGGAAGGTTGGCAAACGTGTTAAACTGTGTTTAGGAAATTCGATCACTTGAGATATTGTCAGTTCTTCGTTGTCGTTGATGTCACATAAATCATTCAAACGTGATGTCACGTCACAAAATATGTTCACTGACAAAACGTGAATGAATAAACCATTATGACTACGGAACTCGTGCAAATGTGTTTATAAATCTCACCTCGCTTGGGTCATAATCACGTTCATACCCGTTTTGTAATGGTAATATGATGCACCTACTCATGTAATAGTCTTTATCATACAATGGATGGTGTTCTCGGCAGGATAAAGGCAACGGATATTTTCGGTATCCGTTGGGCTCATATACGGATAAAGATGCAAATTTCAGAGGTCAAGTGACGGAACAAGCATTAACATTTCGAACGCCTGTAATAACCGTAACAGTTGTAATAGCATAATAGCTTCATGTAAATAGACAAACTTAAGTCTTCATTTCATGCCTAACATTCAGTTTAGCTCTCCGTGTGATGTGTGCGTCGCCATTTGCAAGTGGGCGGAAGGGAAGCAACTCTCGCCCCTTCAAGATGGACTCGCCTGCACTCATGATTACACGAAAGGACGCGAGTTCGAATTCGCTGTCCTCACCTTAATTATTTTTCATTTGAAAACAAATATTTAAAACGTATTAAAACATTGAAAATTAAGACCATGCAAAATATAACAATTACTTTCACTGAAAGCATAATTTAGGAGGCGTTATTTTGTGTCATTTTACTGTGAGAAAAGCACGCAGTTCATTTGCATATATCAATACGCGTATTTACAGTAAAGTTCAACTTTCAAATTAATGTTGTCATGCTGTTTTGCACAAAATGAATGAAGAATGACATTGTATGATGAAGAAGTTATCATGCTCGTGTGTTTTGGGATGGTAAATATCCTGCATTAGGAAGAAACACAATGTTTTTAGCTCGCCAAGGCTCGCAAAATACAATGTTTATTCCTAATGCAGGATATTGACCATCCAAAAACACACTCTCATGATAACCTCTATATATATGCATCACGTACCTCGCAATACGCATACTTGCTGCAGGCGAGGAGAAGCGGTGTGTAGCCTTGGTGACAGTACTCCCTTGCCATTGTACACAACTGTTTCTTTACATTCTGTGTCCCCTTTTTACCATTCTGCAAACATATATATATGTGTCTATGCATTGTGCTAAAACATTCACCTTACAAATCACTGAACGTATATCATTAAATTTTAGATTAAATTGACTTTACTAACACGTAATGACAGGTTTATTACCATGTCTTTCTTAGTTAGATACGTACAAATGTATGGTATATGCATTTTGAATTAATTCATTTTTAAAAAAACATTTGCAATTGGTAATTTTATTTTTGACATGTCAAACATTATACAAATATGTAATGATGCATGTAATCTGTAAGTATTTGGTGGTAATTAATAAAAAAAAAAAGAACACGGAAATATATCATTACATTTAGAAGAAAACCATTATTATGTTTTCTCTTCGTTAATTTCGTTTGATTAAGATTTATTCCACGTTCAACCTACGTCTCTTACCAATAATAAAATCAATTTCAGTGAAGATAATTGCTTTACCTCATGTAATCACAGTTATTTCCCGAATAATTGAATGAGTGACGACCATTAATTAAAAAAATTTTTTTTTGAGAAAATGCTTTTAATACCCTTTTCGTAATTGCAAAATTTTGGAATAAATTGTTTTTAATATTACATAATGTATACATTTTTGCCAGAAATATGTTTGAAGATATAGATATTAATCCTGAGTTCGAGTTCATTCCAGAATAATATCGTTACTTGATACAAGACATAAACCTGAGTTATATACATGTAACTGCTCTATACAATTACATAATGTGTTCGATGACAAATCAGACTTCCCTTCTATTTATGTAATCATCAATGTAGAGTTCCTTACTGTTACTTAGAATTACATTTCACCTGTTTTACAGCAAACTTGAGAATGTCGACGAATCCCTTGAGTGAATCCATGTGCTCATTGCTGAGGTGGTGCAGAACGTTGAAGCCCTCATCATCTAGATCAGTCAAAACTGGACACCCCTTGTCTATCAGGAACTTGAACAGCTTTAGGTTGCCCTGGAAACGATTGTCAACCCTTACATATCATTGATATATAATATATATTGATAATAAATATTACCATTTCAAGCAATATATAACATACATCGCACCATATATGGCACATTTAAACAAATTCAGTTGACGAAGGACAAGCTAAAAGGTCATATTCATGTATGATAAATGAAGGGATAATCTACAGCGACAAACATTAAAGCTCAGATGACACTGATAGACAAGTTAATATACTAAATGTTTGTTGAATTAATGAAAAGAAAATTTACAATTTCAACACTTTTCTAAGACAAGGATGTCGACATTACGGAGAGGAAAATTACGATCCCAACACATCGTGAAAATTAGTCAATCGTGTGTAAAATATACACATGGCTTAAATTAAAGTTTAAATGTCACTTAATGGCACACTGTATTCATATGATAGAAAATATACATAACAGAAACATGGTAAATGTGAAAGTTATGATACGAGAAATGAACAAATCAATAAGAATAATGTCGACGTTACAGAAAGATTTCGTTTATCATGTATACATGCAAGAAATGATGGACAAGTAAACATGTAACATGTAAAGAAATTACCTCAGTTTTCCTTTTATAAACGTTCATGAGCATTTTAGTGTAGCATGAATGATTAGTTTAAAACAATTAAAGATTGTTTTATGAAACAGGGTTTTGAATACATGTAATTAAAATAATAGTGACTTACCGATCTCATAGCAGACATTGCTGCTGTAACACCATTCTTGTCAACCGTTTTGAAGTCACAACCATTCTCTATCAGGAACTTTGCAATTTGAACACTAGTGTCCATAGCAACCTCACTTGGGCGTCTCATCTTGTACCAAATATATAGGATTAGCATATTTCAAGTATTAAATATGACGATATTACATTTAACATAAGTTTTACATAATTGCTTCATTACAAATACTTTGATGACTATTTTTTCGTTTCTATTAACAAACACAAAAGGAGATTGTGCGTCTATGTTATGTAATGCCTTTCACACTGGTATCAATATTAATAGTTTATTTCACAACAAATGAAGTTATACTTACTCTCTCAGTTCCGTCAAGAAGAATGTCATTCAAAGCGAGGTAGTGCATCTGTAAATGATAAAATCAATCGTATTCAGTTCAAACAATTGGTAACACGGATGCTTTAGTCGACTGGCTCTTGGCATACATGACTCACCGTGTAAACTATAGATGAGCAATTATAATTATATTTAAATTCATTAGAGTTAGTGAATAATGTTCACTGAAACTATGTTTGCGATTTGCATACTTGACCCTTTCGTGTTAATTAGTTGGTTTAAGTTTTTTTAAATTTAATTAGAAATGTGAATACGTTTTACATATAATATTAAAACGCCAAATGTTGAAAATTTCTAATACTTCTGCTGCAACCCGAGTGTAGTGATAAAACCGTACATATTTCAAAGTTACTTCTTAATATAACAGTTACATTTTAACTATCTTTTAAAATCATTATACAACTTGCAAATCGTCAAAATGAAGGGCACGCAAGGTGTTGCCGTGTAATGGACAAATCACATATAAAAACTAAGTAAAGGAAGTTTCAACAGAGGTCTTACTGGAGTAGCGCCTGTCACGTCCACCACAGAGCAGTTGCCTCCCTTCTCATGGACCAGGTCCTCTATTTGATTATACAGGCCCGGCTCCAACGTACTGGAAGCTGCAGTGAACACCAGCGTCATACCTAGAGGGACAACGCCGATAAAATAAACGTGAGGTATTCGGGTTTCTTTAATATGAATACACTGAGAACGAACACAACTGAATACGCTTGAGGAATTTGTCTTTTTGCATGTGAATTCTGAAAATACACTTCACTTAGGAAGAACGAAAACTGAACAGACTTGAGGGTTTTGCCTTAATATTGAGTTAGAAATAGGGAACACAACTTAGCACACTTACGGTATTGTTCTCCTTTCATACGAATACTGGCATTACACTTAGTGAGAATATAACTGAACAGATTTGGGGCAATCATCTTCTTACATAGGAATACTGGTGTTAAAGGGGCAGTAGCAATTTTTTGTAAATTTTATTTTTTCAAATTTCCCATTTATTATGATAGTTTATGTCATTTAAATGAACTTTAGGGGGTAAAACATCTTATTACACAAACCAAGTATCCGTAGTGGTTATAACGATGTTGCGTATGAAGCAAAAATTACATGGCGGCCATTTTATTGTGAACACAATTTATTATTTCGAATTACAAAAACGATTCCCACAGCTTTACTGATTCTTGTAAACTCATTTTTAACTTGATTTTCCGATGAGAGAAGGGTGTTTTACTATTGGTGACATTATTTTTCAAATACATTTCATCAACTTATTTGAGTGAAAAACGTGCTACTGCCCCTTTAAGAAGAACATAAATGAACAGAATTAAGACAACTCCTTGTAGGATTCTAATATGAAACTTGCCGTCATCGTCCACAAAGTTGACATCGACATCAGCGTTTGTCAACAGGAAGCTGACGAGTCCAACATGTCCCTTCATATATGCTATTGATAGCGGAGTCGTCTGTGAAACATGAACCAAAACGCATTAATGGAGTAAACACTAAATGTACATTAAACTGTTCATAATAATTTATTTAGGATTATTTTGAAACAATGTTAAATTTTACATGGTTTCTAACATATACAATTAAGTAAGAAACATTTTGAAAAAAATATATTATATGCTATATCAATACAGGTCCAGTCGTATGGAAAACAGCATCATCAAACATATGTTTTTGAACACACAGATAAAGGAGTAGTTTTGATTTATAGCACCAATGTGTTCACAAAATACAAAAAACTACCCATTAACTAACGTGAACCGTCCTACTTAGTACCAAAATCATATCAATGGTCCTTCAAAAACTGTAACCATTATCTTTTTGCTAATGCTTCAAATGTCAAACTCACTATGGTGTCAATGGTGTCATCAAATGCACATGTCAAGTATCAAATGTCAATTACTGACCAATAAGAACGTCGGACCATTTTTGAAGTTTTCAGACAATGCCCCCTTCACTAAGTTCAAGGTCATGAGGTAAAACATTATAACCATATCTGATCGGTACCATTACACGGGATACACATGCCAAGTATCGAAGCAAAAGCCTGCCAGCGACCAATGGAAAGTCATGGCAAAGGTTAAGCTGTTTACAGTCAAACAAGAAACATCGATACAAACAAATAAAGTAGTTATTATCCGTTAGATATGTCTCATAGTACTTCAACAACTTCTAAATGTATTTTACGAATTGCAATAATTTTATGTAAACCTTCCAGTTGTTTCCAACGTTGACATCAGCCCCAGCTTGGAGGAGAGTTTGGACACAGAAGAACCAGCCGTAAGCTGCTGCGTAGTGGAGAGGAGAGTTGCCCGAGTTGTCACACAGATTGGGGTTGGCGCCGATGTTCAGTAGATAGGACAACACGTTTGTGTTCCCGTTCATGGCCGCGTGGATCACTGCACTTCGGCCTAGTCGATCTGAATCCATATTCTTTGTATCATGTTTTGTATTGTTATGTATGTCTATCATATTACAACCTAGTTAGCATTTTGGGTAACATAACAGATAATTTATACCACGCTTTGTATAAGAATGGTCGTGTTAACTTAACACTACAATATGATTTAGTTGTAGAGCCGCAATTCTGTGTCGCTTATCAAACTCGTAAACTAGCATTTTCAAAGGACGTATTACAAATTCACTTCCCGTCTTTGAGAAAGAACAATATTTTATAATGGTTGTAATATGTTCTTTGCATGCACATCCTACACTCAATAGATGATGTGATTTAAGTTTAACACCACTTTGATATAATGGTTGCTAGGATTTATGCCATGGTTAATAGGATTTACATCATGGTGGCCAGGACTTACATCATGGTGGCTAGGATCTACATTATGCATTACTACCATGGATGCCAGGATTTACACCATAGTTGTAAAGATTATTGCAGGGTGCATGCCTGTAACGTCACTATGGTAAAGCTATACCAGAACACTGCGAGAATTGATGTAACTAGTGGACCAAAGCTTATCTGAATTTCGATGTAGCATTTCACCAAAACCCCCACGATCAATACAGATTCCACTGACCGAAATGATCACCACACGTATTCGCAACAATGCCGACTTACTGAGAAAATGACATTCGTCAACTTTTAGTATTCTCCTACCTCGTTGTTGCACCTCTGCTCCTTGTTTGACGAGATACACAGCAATATCAAATGATCCATTTTGTGCTGCCAACATGAGAGGCGTTACTTTAAAGTTGCTGGTATTTAGAACTGCGTTCAACTCTGCACCTTTCTCAACCAGCAGCTTGACAACTTCCTGACAGGACATAGTGAAGAAGTATCTTTATTCTTTATAAGATTTCATGATGAAGTAACTATGTTGTATATCACTCCCTTTTCTGTTATCATATTTTTGAGAGTCCTCACGGTGATCTTTCTTGGACTTGATGCTAGATTTTCATGATTGACATTAAAATACATTTTACATTTCTCACTATAAACTTTCTATTGATATCTCAAGAAAATATTTTCAAAGTGGAAAATCAACACAAATATGCAGCTCAGAATCAAAGACGATACCACATAGAGATTGCTAACGAAAGAAGCACATATGTGTTAACTGTGTATGGGGATGGGTATGTTATGTGCTGACATAATTTGGTACCTTTTCAATGTATGCTCAGGAGCGGGGTGTTCTAGATCTGCCATTAAGTGAATACTTCATTGAAATGATTTACTAGTTTGTAAAGCATTTCTTTCATGTTCACATTGTAGACATTCTGGTCGGAAAAATAACATGTACCGAAGGGGTCTACTCCCCTATCTAAATCTGTACTTACGAACTGCCCATTCTGACACGCGAGATGGAGAGGTGTGTATGACGTCTTGTTTGGACGATTGATTCCTGCAACTCCATATCGACCAGTGAATGGGTCATCCCCTCCTTTGTTATCTGACAGGAGAAATACGTAGAATACAATATAAAACATGTTAACTTGTTGATGATGCATCTTCAAAACTATAGGAAAATGGTAATTACAAACCTTGCTATCTACATTGGTATAAACTATGAATTACTCAAAAGTATGAGATATTATTACATCAATAATAGTAATGTAAAGCTGCAGGCACCCACATGGTATATGACTAAAGTGCATAAGAAATATGGCGTCTAATGACTAAATCCCCAGTACAAAGTCTATATTGAGGTTGCGCGCTTGTGGTGTAGACTTGAACGAATGGAGGCGAGTAGGATCAACAGTGTCGTTCACCAGTGGTCTAAAACCAGAGGGAAATCTTGGGAAAAGAAGGTCTTAAAGATATTCAGTGATCTTAATTTAACTGATTTACTGACCAACTCAACAAACAGCATTCATTGGATGATCAACAATATTAAAGAAAATTTGTTAAATATTGATAAACTGAACTGGAAAAATGAAATTAACAATCTACCAAAATTAAGAACATACAGGTTGTTTAAACATGATTTATGTACTGAATCTTATGTCACACTCCCACGACCACAAAGATCAGTTGTCGCATCTCTGCGATGTGGATCTTTAAAACTAGCCTTAGAAACGGGCAGATTCAGCTCCCCTCCAATCCCGGCTGATGAACGTTACTGCAAACTATGTAACACTCAGAGTGTTGAAGATGAGAAACACTTTGTTTTATCTTGCCCACTCTACAGTGATATTTGATATGAACTACTCTCCCAACTATCCAAAGAAGTGCCTGAAACTGACAATTTGGATGTCAGTGACTTATTTGTCTATTTAATGCAGAACATGGTTTTTAATACAGCAAAAATAATTCTAAAAATGTTTTTAAGAAGAAAAATGCTTATTTAACAAAGTATTTGTATCATTACAATTTAATCTTTTAATGTCATTATTTTAAAGCTTTGTACAATGTATTTATAGTGGAATATGTGTTTGTACACGGTTTAAATATTGTGTACATATTTGTACATGGATGACGTGTGCTGTATGCTATTTATAGAATGTATGAACATTTATGTTTGAATTTTATATTTTTTTTGTATTTGTTTTGATGTGTACAGTATGTCTTGTATGCTTGTTTGTATACAGCAGATGTGAGGATATGTGCAATATATGCAGCAGTAATGTATGTGTGTATGTTTGAATGTATGTATGTATGTATGTATGTGTGTTTGTATGTATGTATGTTTGTATATATGTATGTATGTGTGTATGTGTTTGTGTGTGTTTGTGTGTATGTATGTATGTATGTATGTGTGTAAGTGTATATGTGTGTGTGTGTTTGTGTATGTATGTATGTTTGTTTGTCTGTTTGTTTGTGTATATGTCTGTCTGTATGTGAGCAAGCATGTATGTGTATGGATGGATGAATGGATGAATGGATGGATGGGTGTATGGATTGACGGATAGGTGGGCAGATTGATGGTTGGGTGGATGGGTGCGCACGCATCTATCTATCTACCTGTCTGTCTGTCTGTCTCTATCTCTACATGTACGCCGGTTTATGTGTATATTGGTATGTTTGTATATGTATGAAAATGTTAATTTTGTATCCTACTGTATGATAGTAAGTATGAATGTGTGAAATGTATGGTATTTATATGTTAATTTGGTATGTATTACGTCTATTTATTTATTTATTTACTTTGAATGTCGGTTTTACAGTGTCCCATAGGTCAAGAATGGCCGTATGTTATACTTTTAGTATGCTACTTGTTTGATTTTATATGATTGTATAACTGGTGACACCTAAATAAACAATTATATCTCTCTCTCACTAAAAAATGTATATCATAATGACTGCTTACAGAGTAAAATCATTTTTAAGTGATATGATTTGCGCTTGCTGTCTCTATTTAATTCAAGTAGTATCGAATCTGTTCTCAGTTTTAACATACAGTCGTAGTGTGGCATTTTGACTTCCCATATAAATATGTAGACTGTGAAAAGTTATAAGTATTGCTGGATAAATACCAGGAAGACAATTTGATAGCTTAGAATCAGTTTCATGCGTCTGGGAGAAAATATACTATCCGATACCGATCATCACCTGAATAGTTGATACGAATTGCTTCCATCAGGACGACGTTACAAAGTACCAAATGTGAAGTTGAAACGCACGAAAATGTCGTTTATTCCATCAAGCATTCACTATTTGAATCTCTAGTTTCACCGCGACAGTCATATCTATATACATGTACCCTGTGATTATTGTTAATTGTTATATCTTTGTACATTCTAGTCTTTTATATCTTGTTATGTATTTATGTATTTCCTTTGTGCTCAATTCATGACAAAGCAAATTCCCTTCTCGGGGCAATAACGATTTATCTTATCTTATCGTACCTGCCCCAGTCTGCAGAAGGAGCTTGACGTTGTCCAGTCGACCGGCCTGAACAGCAAAGTGAAGTGCCATGTTCCCCTTTCTGTCACTGTCATACAGGTTCGCATTGCTGTAGAGAATACGACACTAAAGATAACATAATTACCACAATGTACGTGTATAGCGCAAATCATGAATTCATGCTCTCAGTGATTTTGATCACAATCTCAATATAATTAGGACAAATGTTTGAGGCGCACTATTTTCCCTCAAATAATAAATCAAATCTCTATTTTCCTGTAAAAATACAACTCATGCCGCCACAACGACTCAAATAATATAAAATGAGTACACCGATCCATAGGAGTATCTTGTAAGATATGGATCAAACGGGACATATTATCGCAGTACTTTGTCCAAAGTATAGTTAATTATTCCTCCTGCAACTTGGCGCTATTCATAAGGCCACAGTCGGTTTGCTATAGACGGTTTACTGCACACATTTGTTTACCAAGGTGCAACACAGAGAGTCTTTAAACATGGTTGTTTGTTCTCTGGTAGTCTTCATTCTATCATTGCGATACATGACATGTTATCTTAAATAGCCTTAGAGTGCTATATATGGTTATTCAACTGCTGTATCCAACTCACTGTTTGGAGGAGAGGAGAAGCTCTAGAGGCCCGGTACCCTGACACCCTGCTGCGAAGTGTATGGGTCTGCGGTTCTCTCTGTCAGACACGTGCACATCGGGGTCTACCTTGAGGAGTCGCTCCAGGTACTGGGTGTCCGGGTTACAGGCAGCACAGTGCACTGGTGTGATCTGGAGGTTTGAAGAGTAACATGAGTAATAAACACTTCAAGGGAATGACAGAATCATATAATCCAATGTCAGCATTTCGTCAGGTTGATGTAACACTGACGAACTGATTCACTGACGATTTACTACCATTTGGTTAAAAGCTACAGAGGTAATGCGTATTATTTATGTTCAGTTTCAAGTTTATATTTTATGTTATATTATGAGTTACATGTAGCGCCGTGCATCGGTGTGATCTGGAGTATGAAGAGTTAAATGGATACTGAAAACTTCACATAGCAGGTATTGACAGACTCATATAATTCGATATCAGTATTTCGACATTTTCATGCAACATTCACGAACTGATTCACTGACGAAAATGCTATCATTGTATTAAAAGCTTCAGTTTTAGATTTACATTATATGTTATTTTCTGTGAACATTAAGAGATTTGGTCTTAAGGAGATGTGTCTGAATTGTTAACGTTCATTGAACCCATGGACGAAACATGTCTTACCATTTTGCAATGTTTCATTGTAGCTGCTACTTGTGACGGTGGTGCATTCTTCAGTTCACCGTCAGAAGTAAGAACCTGGAGAAGAAAGAAGTATACGGTTTAAGGAGGTATAAGTACTGAAGTGAATGAATGAATTGCTTTTTAAGTTCAAGAAATGTTGTGCCATGAAAATGTATGTTCAACAAATTAAATTATGATAATCACCTTCAATCATGGGAGGACGACATAGTCTAGATATTCCACTACTGCTAGCTACAACTCATTCTGCATTGATTTACAGTTCTGAAGGATATTGAAATATTTTCCTGGTCAGTCACATTATGATTTACTTTTGAAGTTTCTCTTTCACGATCGCTAAATTAGACGGAAGTCAATAACATTACCTTAATGTAAGGTTAAAGATAAATTCTGATAAAATATCGACCCTGTTCCGAAGAATTTAATCTGCAAATTAGTTCAATAGCCACAAGGTCTGAGGACACCCCGGATTGGCGCGTGTTCCGTACCAGTTTAGCGCAGAAGAAGACCGGTCAAATAGCTGACCAATCACATCACAGTTTTCAAACGGTCGCCGTTTTGAAAGCATTCGGAACAGACGAATAGAAAGCTGTTTGGAGTTATCTGTCCCTAGCTTCTCGAAACAGAAATCTTTTGTTGGAGGTCCTGTGATAGGTTAACTGGATTGCGTCAGAACAAAGGAGTCTACGGGCTGTTATCAGACGGTTTTGCGAGGAAGCCTCCGACGATATGAGTTCGTATCCCGATAAATGTACTATTTTGCAGCTTTTATTCCTCGAAAAATGTCGATTATAATGAGACTGATAGAAAGTTAAGGATTTTTTTAGAGGGAGGTAAACATACGTTGGTTGATGTTTTACTGTGTATTAGTAAAACCTTTTTCAATGTTAAACTGGCACCATTCTTAACTGCGTTGCAACATATGGTTGGAAAGTATTAAAACTTATCTCCAAAGTGCAAATATGTTCCTTTTGAGGATCGTAACTGCAAACATCAGGTTGTTTAGTGGACGGTTTTCAACTACTGAGGAAAATGATTCCGAATTGTTGAATCAATTGAATGTAAAAAACATTTCATACATACGTATGCATGACTACATATGTTTTTACTAACGCATCAGTTATTGTTGTTTATCGTAGTTACATGTTTACACAAAATATAATGTTATCAAACATCTGTTGTACATAGAGAGTTTTGTCATTGTATAAAAAACAAAGAGGGAACGAGAATGACAGCCTCTGAAACTTTGACCACCATACACAAAAAAGGAAGATGACAAAGGCAGTGCGGTATTTTCGTCACCATCTTGTTCACAGTGTGAGTCGACTCAATCCTTTACGTGGAAAAACAAACTCGGTCTATACATACATGTACACTGAGAAACACCTTTACAATAAGTGTTATTTCCCCGCTTATTTTGGGTCTAACAAAAAGCAAAAATGTTTGTGTATTACTTGTAAGGAAATCGGTTTTTGCAATGATTTCAACATCAATTCAATTCAATTTATTTCCGGTACTGAAAGGCCACAGGCCTGTAGTACAATACATTTACATCATTGAAAATACACGCACGTGTAACACACATGGAGATGATACTAGTTACTTGTAACTTATATTGTTTTTTGACATATATTCTGTTCTAAATAACATTGCATGATAAATAAACATCGACAAATTTTGAAGAAGTGCATTATTTTTGGTATTCAATATTTCTGTGAATTTATACATGTTTGGATGGACAATATAATATGTTTTAATATACAATTTTCTCAGGGAAACGTAAACAGGGCAAATTAAAACAAAGTGATATTCATCTTCTATTTCATTAAGATCACAAAGTCTGCAAATTCGATGTTCTCTTTGGACTGAGTTGAATCGTCCATTTTCTACAAATAGATCGTGTGAAGAACATCTCAGTCTGCTTAAAGCTGTCCTAATTTTTTTTACATTTACACACGAAAGATAGATTGCGGTTTCAAGAGTAGATTTAAACATTTTGTAATAAAAACATTTACTAGAAAGTGATATCTTTTACAACCATTCTTGTAAATGTATGTCTTTTAATCTGCTTGTTAGTTCAAAAATAAACTTATCATGATTCAACATATTGGTTTATCCATACAAAACCGAAGCCTTTTGTGAATAGAAATTTTCTAACAGAAGTCACCCAGTTCTTTTGCCCGTTTTTATCATATAACATCATCATATTATAGCATTTTTTTGGAAGTCGATATGAAGGCATATTCAATAGTTTCAACCAATACTTTATCGCTTTAATATTTGTAAATAGCTGTATTGGATATCTACCACATTCACCATAAACCATTATATTAGGAGTATTGTATTTAACACCCAGAAACCTTTTACAGGCTTTCAATTGTACTTGTTCGATTTCTTTGTAATAATCAAAACCCCATATTTCAGCCCCGTATGATAAAATAGGCTTTATTTTGGCATCGAATATCTTAAAATATGAACTTATATTTAAATCTCCCAGTACATTAAGTTGCTAAAAGATACCAATCATTACCTTTTGTGCTTGTATGGAAGCGTAATTAACATGCATTGTCCAAGATAAACAATTACTAAAATCATCATCATCATCATCATCATCATCGTCATCATCATCATCGTAATCATTATTATTATGAATTCTTATTGAATAAACAGTAATAACGCTATATAAAAAAAGTTCTGGATTTTCGTAGAAAATGAAACTCGTCAGTGTCGAGAAATCCATCTCCCCTAAAGTTTAGGTTTTCTACCAAACCACTAAGGCATATTTTGTCCTATACATACAGCAACTTACAGTATAGTGTAGTGTCAGGAGGTTTTTCCACCGTGTACTGCTTTTAGATATGACGTCCTTCATGTAGTTTCCAGCCAGCTTGTAGTTTCCTCTAATAAGAGCTTCGTCAACGTGGTCTATCAATTCGTAGTACTGCAATTTCAATTTAAGTTTGAATAAAAAAAAATTCTGAAATTTGACAGACATTGAATTTAAATTTCGATCTAAATTCAAATTAAGATTTGACTTAAAATTAAGATATAAATTCAAATCCAAATTCAAGTTTAAATTTAAATTTAGATTTAAATTTGAACTTTCATTTTAATTGAATATTTTAATGTGAAGTTTCAAATTTAGATTCAAATTAAGGTTTAAATTCAAAATAAGATATAAATTCAAATTCAAATTCAAATTTAAAAATTCTTTGAAATTGAACCTCAATTTGAATTTGAATGTTTTAATGCGAATTTCAAAGTTCCATTTGGAATCCATTCAAGATAAATTATTTGTAACGTGTCAGAAAGTTTGATTTAAAACAGGCGAAAGATATTATTGACACATTATGTATATAGTCACATCATTAATCATGTTAATCAGTTTTTCAAGATCACAGTGAGCAGAAACTTCAAAGATGGTGATATGAATATTTAAAATCATAAATTGATAATGATGTCAGCGATAAATGTCAACACATTGGAAAGATGGCAAAAAGTATGACATAGTATATCAATAATTCTAATTGAAGTTCATGTGCTCTTCTTTAACTTACCATATTTTCATATATATCCATATCGTCTGTGTCACCACAGATGAAGTATTCATTGAATGTTTCAAAGTCAATCCCAATCTTCAGTGCCTCAATCATATTGAGTTTTCTGTCTTCGTGCATATACATATCAGAATCATCAGCTGCTCCCTCTTTCAGCATGTCGGGCAGATCCTGCACACAAGCATTGGGAGGTGTTTATAACAACCACTGTCGTTTTATTAATGACACGAGTGGTTCTATTTAAATGTGTCGTTAAAAAAATTTGAACAAGACAAACATCATTGAACTGATATTGGAATAGACAAAGCATAAAACGAAACTTAACATACTTACTGGCATAAATGTTCGTCGTTAAATATATATATAAATAACTCGAAATTTAAGCATGTGAAAGTTTGGTAGCATGCCAGCTTTGCCGTGACAATTTATGTATTTTTCATGGGATGATGCTGTTTAAACAGTGCATAATGTCAATAGTGAAGCATCAATGACTCATATGTATGATTTAAGGAGAGATGGGACGATTGAATAAAATATTTCAGAATTCGCTTATGTTTTCAAATTAGCAAGTTTATTATGACTTTTATCCAAAAATGAAATAAAATTTGGGGGTCACCGAATGATTTAAAGAGTTATCGGCATTAATAGTAATACCCCTGTCACAAAATTGTGCTATTTTTGACCGATTTCACCTACTTAAATGAAGCGCGCGCTTTCAATGAATAAACTCTGATTCCTTTCAGATACAATTTACTCACATACTTGAATACATAGTAAGTCTATATTTTGAAAATTGATGAGGAAAACAAAACTAAATTAAGCACTTTTAAAATAAAAACGGCAATTTTATAATCGTTTTTCGCATATTCAAAGGGATTTTTAAGTGACACACATATTTTAGATATTGCTAAAATTGTAATATGAGTTGAATAAACAAACTAATTCAGAAATAATAATAGGGGGTCACCGAACGTTTTTAATCATTTTGATGTAATTTTTTAAATTTCATACATAAACGTAAAAACCCGACGTCACGGCAGTTTTGATCAATTTAAGTGTAACTTAAGTGTAATTATTATTTAATACACTATCAATCTAAGAGTGCAAATTGGGATATCAAATATCAGTTAATCATACAAGGCAATTCAAATTCATCACTAGCTTGTAATATGTATGTAATTGGAAATATACACGGAGTAATATATTTACCGCGAATACAGGTGACGGTAACGTCATGCGGCATGTCGTAAAATGACCGTTAGAAAGGCGTTACGGTAAATTTAAGCAATTCCTGTTTGTGTACGGATAAGCTTCTACTCCTAAAAACGCAATGCACATATTTCGATTCTTATTTACAACTATACATTGTTGTCGCAAAATGTTACCGTAAGTGAGTTCGATTTCTGGGTCCCATCTCTCCTTAAGATCTGGTTGTAATAAAACTTTCGATATGTGTTCGTCACTTCAATTTCAATCAATTATTAGGAAACGTTAACGTCACGGTAACATAACGAGAATCTGTACCTTTGTGAGAGCGTTGTTTCCTTCTCTGCTACCCCGACTGGCCATTAGACGACGTCTATGGGATGACGAACTGCTTCTGTGGTTCAGATAAAACATAACTAACACTGGCTTTTGTTTTAGTTTTGATAACTTTCGTACATGTTTGTCATCAACCCGTTGAGAAAATGCGCCCAATGTTGCTAAACTGAACTGAGGTCTTGACCACCATTTCGTGACTTACAAAAACATATATATAAGCGAAATCATTAATGATAAACCGTGGAATATTGTTAATTGGCAGATCTAGAGAACTATTCTGGTTTGTCGTACATGTGTATAAAGCCAATTCCAACCCCCCCCCCCCCCCCCCCCCCCCCCCCTCCACCCCAACTCACGCATACCTCTTTTGACGATATTTGCATAAAAGGAGTATTAAAGGAGATTATTATCATATAGTATATGATTTAAACAAAAGGTACATGTACATCATCTCTTTGAGAAAGACATGCGACTTTCTGAAACACGTACTCTCCAGTTCCCAATTTGGAGACGTTTATCTTGTCTGGGAGAACCTTCATTCTTTCAGGCGGGTTGCCTGCAGAGTCCGTGGTTGCATAGAAGTCGTCACTGAGTATTTTCATAGCTTCCTTGTCACCTAGAGCCATCGCGTACTGGAACGGCGTTCTATGATCTGTGACACTCCTCCAGTTGTTAATCTTTCACAGACGACATTAAATTAAATACAAGAAACAAAGTCCAAATTTTTAATTTTATTTTAAATGGTTTAGTTATAAGACAAACTGATATCGAGATCAAAGACGCATTTTATAGAAGTTTATATGCAATAACCTCCCCTTAGCAATTGAGACAGGAAGATACCCAAAGCCGCCAAACCAATGTGGCTGGGCATTTACGCTTATACTGTGTTATCTAACGGTACCACTTAAATGACTGTTATGCGTGACAGGCAAGTACATTATTTATCTCTCTCTGTCCCTTTGTCTCGCTCTGTCTCTCTCACTCTCTTACTTTCTCTCTCTGTCTCTCTGTCTCTGTCTCTGTCTCTCTCTCTCTCTCTCTCTCTCTCTCTCTCTCTCTCTCTCTCACACACACAAGCACACATACTCTCTCTCTCTCTCTCTCTCTCTCTCTCTCTCTCTCTCTCTCTCTCGTTCTTGTTTGCTTGGTGGAGATTATAATGATGTGAACAATTACGCCATGTAACTTTAAGAAAAGGAATGTTTTGACTATCCGAACGCGGTCTTTCTTCCACATTTTATTCCTTACGTAATCTCCATGAACGGAGAACGCACAAAAGACAGCATTTGCCAGTAAACATTATATATACTTTTATCAATTGTAACTGTGACGTCATAGTTGATGACGATGAATGGACTACTTACATGTCGTATCTTGCCTGTACTCTTCAGCAGCTTCTTCAAGGAATGATGATCTCTCCTCCTCACTGCTCTGAACACTAGCCTTGAATGTGCATACTTTGAGATGAAATTGGGCAACGGGGTGCTGAAAGATGATTCATGTTATATATAGAGGATACGAAACGGAGTCCATATATATTGTGATGGCATTGTTATTCAATAGAACCAATGGATCGTAGATTCTGTTTATTTCTTGTCGACATTGACCAAACAAAACAGATTGATTGAACTTAGATTTCCGCAAGTTAGATTCCATAATTACTTGGGAACTTACACTGTGATGTCACAACTGCCCACTCGTGTAGAAATTAAGTGCAGGTGCAAGCATGAAACGCATTCACATTAATTAAAATTATGTTCGTACAAGAGTGGCGTAATACGTGCATCGGCATTACACACGGCTAAATCGCCGTATAGATAGAAAACATACCACTTCAGTGTATCCACGGCCGAATAATTAATGATAGTCAGGGTACATTGTATTTGTACTTGATTCTCAAAAGGCCATTCAGTACGGCAGTGAAGGAACAAAAAAAACTTACTTTTCGTCAAACATTGGGTCTTTGTCATATATATGAATGTCAGGGTTTGGATGTAGTACTTTATCGTCTTTTTTATTCCTCTTCTTTCGTTCTTTTTTGACTGAAAAGATACAAAGGTACACATAGGTAGTACTTTAATTCATCTAAACCTTGTTTACCATCACTTTATTTAGTCAAAGTTGTGTGTTGTCCTGTGTATAGCTAATTTAGCAACTATGACATAAGCATCTTATAATCGAAAGTAAGCTGGCTTATCTCAATGAAAGGTTTATTCCTGACCAAACTGAGACATGAGTTTTGCTATTCGTGCTTTCACGTAATCCTGCTCTAATGAGGTAAGGTGAGGTGAATTGGGGCTTAACGCCGCTTTCAAGAGTATATCACTTATATCGCGGCTGCTAGTATTATGGCAGGGAGAAAGCCCGCAACGCCATGTAGCTATGCATTGCGGTGAAACTAACGAACCATGGGTGATACTGCACTGAAATGCAATGTAGTATTGCACCCAAACCTGACTGCGTGTAGAACAGGTCTCTACTGCAGTCAAAGTTGCCGTGCCCCTGGCGGTATTCGAACCCCGGACCTCTTGATCCGCGCTAACCACTGCGCTATCCCGCCCCCTGCTCAAATGAAGATTCTATTAAAATTACCTTTCAATCGTAGGGGCTGTTATGTACCACAAATAAACTTGATAACTTCTTAACAGATTGATGAACATGAACTAACCCTTCTCTTGCTTAGGTCGTCGTTCTCTCTTCTTCTTCTTTTCCCCAGCTATTTTCTTCGTCTTCTTCTCTTTAGGTTTCTTTGATTTTTCAGTTCGTTTTTGTTTCTTTGGCAGAGGTTCAATTTGAATAACTTCTTCAACTGTGGGGAGAAACAAGAGTAATTTGCGATATTGTGTGAACTCATATGTTTCACAACACCCCCTTTTATTGAATAGAGTACGTTAGTACATATAACATAAAGGACAGTGGTGTTATA
Source organism: Gibbula magus (assembly GCA_936450465.1). NCBI lineage: Eukaryota > Metazoa > Mollusca > Gastropoda > Trochida > Trochidae > Gibbula > Gibbula magus. Next base: position 58,685,996 of record OW388292.1, on the reverse strand, counting down.
CATACCATATGTACAGACATTCACATATGATCGTTGTCAAGCAAACATTGTCTTGGAAGTATTTCTTATATTGGCTTATCTGTGACGTCATAAACTCTATCGAACATGTAAGCATCGCAGAAAGTCGTTACACTTTGTCCAATGACAATAATAGATAGTACAAAAAGGTGTGACACAATTCTTCGTTCGACAACATTTTTTACAGTTGCAGATTTAATCCCGCGTCAAAATCACACAATGTACACATTGGATGTCAGTTCCATATGCAAACATGTAGCATAACCCAACTGACATTAAACAAGAGATGTCACTATTATCTTAACAAATATAGTGAGATATGAAGCATGATTAATGGATATTCGAGGTCAACACATTAAATTATTATAATTGCACAAGTGCTAAACGGTTAAACGGTGAAATTAATTTAAAAAAGGACATAACAAGGTTACATTTAGTAACAGGTAATTGCATTTTTAAGGAATATAACAGATAAGCTTAGGGTAAAAGTTTAAACAGTAAAAATACATAAAACTAAAACAGATTAATGCCTTAGCAATGTAAATGTAAAAAAGTTAATTCCGCAAACCAACAGGTAAAGTTTAAAATCAATAAAACACTCGTTGTTGTACATCTTACCATCACTGTCAACATCAGAGGCGGCCATGTCTCCACTAGATACATCAACGCTAAATTTGAGCAGTTTGTCTGTCTCAAGTATATCCTTCTCAGCAAGCACGTAAACCCTTTTTTCTCTTAGGACAGAGACATTGCAGAGTATACAGGCAGGGTCTATCACATCATGATAACTCAACTCATAGCTATCTTCATCATAATCATCAGTCGTCTTGGACAACCAGCGTATCTTTGCCTCTTGCGTCGTGTTGTACACGTTGTTCTGAAGTCGGCACAAGAACCAGCCTCCTGAAATACGAAATGTTAAAAATGTAAGTTTTTCTTTTATAAGAATGAGATGATTTTCGGGGTAATAACTTCTTTAATGTGAAAAACCATTATTTTTTGGAATATATTACACCTTACTCAGGGGGATTGTGATTCACCAAAGGAAGGAGTAAGCATATACCCCGAAATGTCGTTTATTTTCACATTAAGGATGATGTTATCAATAAAATATTCATGATCCTTTGTATGTTACTTCTATATATCCTTCTCAGACTTGATCTTTCTTTTACGTTAAAACATCATCTTTTATTGTTCCCTTCAGGTTATTCGGGTGAACACCGAAGGCGCTTTTTTCATAATAAAATTTGGATATCTACTGTTTTAAAGATTATTGTTAAATTTGTAAAGAGAGTTGCTGTACACTACTGTCCATCTGATCACCTTTGAGCATCAAACTTGGGAAAATGAAATTAGTTGAAAATAAACTGTGTTCTTTCTGTAATGATGATGATGAAATTTTATGTCATGTATATTGGGAATGCGGGGAAACACACTTTTTTGGAACGAACTTCAAAATTGTATTAATCAAAACATGCAGATATCTATTTTCACAAAATGTATTGTTTGGTTTGACACTGCAAGGGCTGACCCATTACTTAATCACATAATCTTTGCCGCCAAAAGACACGTTTATATTTGCAGCTTAAAATCTATTAAGCCGAAATTAAAAACAATTCTTAAAATCTTAAAAGACATATTTACAGTTGAAACATTCATATCCAAAAGAAATCATGAATTTGACATTTTCTAAAAAAAATGGCTTCCTCTATTTTCCAATCGTTAACCCAGAATAACTGTTTATGTTTACTGTCTTAACTCTGGAACCTGTTATGAATACACCACTTATACTTGTATCAGCTTTGACAATCTTGTAAATGAAACATACATGTACCACTGGGAACAATAACAAGCATCAACTTTCTACAAAGCATGATTACCGGGACCATCGTACAACGTGCTTAAATAACGCTAACAATGCTGTAATTTTCAATATGTAAACTACCATTTTCTCACCTTCATCATTTTTTACTGTCACATAGGAACCGCGTATGTACCAAAGGATTTTAGATTTAGCATTTTCTCCTGTTTCTGTAGGTTCAGTCTCCGGCACAGACGCCTCCTTTGTCGATGATTTTGTTTTCGTCAATGACGCTTCCTTTGTCAATGACGCTTTCTTTGTCAATGATGCCCTCTTTGTCAACGATGCCTCCTTCGTCAATGATGCCTCCTTCGTCAATGATGCTTTCTTTGTCAATGATGCCTCATTTGTCAATGATGCCTTTTTTGTCATTGATGCTTTCTGTGTCAAAGATGCCTTTTTCGCCAACAATGTCTTCTTTGTCAAGGACGGTTCTTTAACCAGTGATTCTTTTCTTCTGAAAGACATCTTTGTCGCACGGGTTTGTGTCAACCCTTTATCACGTTCTACAGATTTGGCTGAAATTAAAGATACTTGGAATTACAATATAAAAACTACCCTATGTAATAAATTCAACACGACATATAATAACATACTTAGGCATTTACGACAGCCTTAAAATAAGCAACTAATACTCATGTGTCTTATTTTAATTATAATGTAACTCGTTGTACTGTTATAGCACATATGGGAGAGATTGAATTTCTGACAATTGGTTAACGTTATATTTGAGTAATGTGAATTGTCTATTTGTTAGTGTTAACCATCAACCATCGACCAAGGAGAAAATGTTTAACACTAATGCATAAGACATATAACAATTAAAGCAAAACATTTGAAAACATAAACTGATGTCTATCAAATATTAAGACGATTTTTTAAAGCAAGCCGATATTCACAAATAGAGCTCATATTCACATTACGTCATTACTAACCCTCGATATAAAAATAAAGATGCAGAAAAAACATACGAGTGAAAATACTTCACATGTTCATCAAATTCATCATGTCACCATTTTGTGATTGCCGATGAATTTGACTCAATGAATTAAGGAAAGCATAGCATGACATGATCGCGATATGATGCTGATATATAACATAAACTCACGCGCAAAAGAAAGTATATCTTCTTTTCAACAGAGTCTAACATTCTAATTTTGCCGGATAAACTCGGTTTTGAATGTTTGTGATGAGGATATATCTCGTTAAGAGATATACACACTTTAATTCATGGGAGAATGATACTTAATATGTTATACCTGTTCAAGCACACATAGGATGCTAAAATAGCTGTTTCAAAAGGTATTTTCGCAAATAGTTTTGGGTATTTAAGGTAAAATTGTATGAAATATGGAAATTATGTTAATACAAGGTGCACGTGGTATGGACATAATGCACTTCCTTTGACTTTAAATCAATGACGCATCGTTGCTGTAGGACGTCAAACAACAAGCCTGAAAGCCATGTTTCACCCCCTATCTCGCCTGATTAAGGAGATTTTATAACGACGATTATTAAAAAGCCGTGTTTTTCAGAATTATGAACAAATAAAAAATGTTTCAAAATTTACAGATAAAGTTAGTTTGCTTTTAGAGACATGCTGTAACTATGTTTCAATCGTATTCATCACTCGTTGATTAAATATCTTGCGTTGTTGTACCTATACTCTCTTTTGCCCGTGAGTTTACATATATAACATAAACATTACGAGTGAAGGGACATGCCGGTCTCCGGAAATAGTTTTAACAAAAAACAAGATACAAATTACACATATGTACTTTTGCAACTAGAGATGCCTTGAGCAAGACGAGTATGAAACATCAATCACATATACCGCTGTGTTTCGGTATCTAGAGATGCTTCACTGAATCTGCCACGTCCACTAATGCTGATCTCTGCTGCGAGAGAATGTAATTACACAATAAGGTGCACTTATATAATACTGTACACATGTATATTACACACATCATATGCTATGATCGAAACCAACACGCAATATCATTTCTAAGCCATCGATTTGTATGAAGAACTATCGTTAAGAGACCATTCCGAATTTCAACAAAGCTGTGCACAAAATTTGACCCAGTTCATTGCCCCAGGTGGAGTATTCATATCGTGTGCATAGCTGCATGTACGTACATTGTCAGATACATTTCATGTTATTTGTAGCGATATCTGAACCCGTAGTCAATTAAGCATGTCAATAAAATCATTGATATCCGACATTCTTAACTAAGCAAAACGAGATTTACAATATCAATCACATAGACCCATGTCGCGAACACAGAAGATAGCGGTCTATAAAATGACCCTGCCCCGCCCACTTTCTGCTATATTCAGATTTCATTTACTGAATGCCATGTGCTTAACTATGCATTTTTATATCCATCAGAGGGGTAGCAACTCATTTACGTCGCATTTGAACATGAAATGTCATTCATCAGTCTTAATGTCTTTTGAACGTGAACTATTGATAGGTACGTCCGAGTTTAAACAAAACAGCGCACCCGATCTGACCTGTATATTTGTGACAGGTGAATCATACATTGTACAGGTGTGTATATCAAACCATATGGTATACCTATTAGAAGATGCATAAAATCCTACCTTATCATTGCTAATACACATGCATTTAAACAAGTCATTCATCCCGTGAAGTCTCTACATCCTACAGGAAGAAGCGAGTCAGACCGACATGGCCTCACGGGCTAATCATATGATTGGCTGAATACGCCTGAACGCGATAGCTATTTCACAATATTACTAATCTCTACTTTCATCGCACATGTGAGAACATGTTTTAAATTTGTTCTAGTAAGAAAAAATATGAAATGTTGATGTAAAAATTACACAACGTAAATTGCTCTTAAAGGGGCAGTAGCACGTGTTTTGCAAATTTTATTTTTTCAAATTTCCCATTTATAATGATAGTTTCTGTCATGTATATTTACTTTAGAGGGTAAACTATCTTATTACACAAACCATTTCCCGTAGTGGTAATAACGATGTTGCGTATAAAGCAAAACTTGCATGGCGGCCATTTTAGTGTGAACACAATTAATTATTTTGAATGACAAAAATGATTCACATGGCTTTACGGATCCATGTACACTGATTTTTTAACTTGATTTTCTGAAGAGAGAAGGGTGTTTTACTATGAGTGACATTATTTTTCAAATGCATTTCATCAACTTATTTCAGCGAAAAAACGTGCTACTGCCCCTTTAAAATGACCAATATAGTTTATAAAAAACATGTACTTATGATAGCAACCTAACAATACTTGATTCTCATCACTTAAACAATATATAGAGAATACTAAACAACGTTCCGTTTAATAACATATTTATGAAACGAGTGAGTGGTTTGTATTTAACGAGCGAAAGCGAATTAAGTGGCATTTAAATCAGTGAGTAATACATAAAATACTAAACTCGTTTCCGTTTAATAACTTTCGCTCGTTAAATACAAACCACTCACTCGTTTCATAAATATGTTATTAAACGGAAACTCGTTTAGTATTCTCTATTTATCATATTCCCAACTCTCTAGATGTGAGGTTCATTGTCACCGTTTTAGCAAAACTGATTAACCATTTTATAAAAACTTGATTTAGCCCATATATGGAGTATCTAAACCCTGAACATGCATTTTCTCCAATGTTTAACATGATAAATGTCAGGGCCACTGGGCCAGGACACATTTCAGCACAGACGGAAAAAGGGAACACATATTGTCATTGTTGATTCATATTTGGTAAGTGGATGGAAGGAACTGTGTGAACAATATATATAATTGTACTTTAGGTTATTATGAATAAGCGTTTTAATTTTCAACGGCGTCAGTGTAAACATAAATATTTGATATGTTTTCACTCATATATATTTAGCTCAAATACAAACACAGGAGGTGGCTCTGAGTAATCTAAACAGCGATTATGATCAAAACTCCTGTGAACGACCGCGAAATTTGCTTTAATTCATTGTTTCCTAAGCAATATCCAACATAAGGCAAGTAATGTTGAAATCCAATCCATTGTTCGACAAACTTTGTGCAGAACTCAGGTTGTGTCAATATTTGCACAAATATATCACACACAACGGATTGATCACGTGTCAGTAGTCCATGTGTTTATCCTCATTTACCCTACGAAGTCTGGAGGGATTGCTCAGTATTTAAAGGGATGGTACGATAAACCTACTTCTTCATGGAAACGACATTTGAAGAGTTCCTTCCGCTAACTCATTTACACAATGAATGCCTATCAAAATGACAATTTCAGTTTTATGTGTAATTGTTCAATATCACCTGTCATGGCTAATATTGTCCACTACACTGTTTAAAACATAACTTCACACTAGATATGTAAATGTTGTCATAAGGGTTGCATGGAAATTATTATAAAGAACGTTTGCGTTCCGGTGTGGTTTTACCAGATTTTACGAGCGCATCATCAACTATGGGATTTGTCAACCTGAACAAATTTAAATGAACAGTCATGCATTAAGACTTTGGAATTTATGTAATATGTCCCCTTCTGATTGAACAACATTCGTAACAAGTTTATTTTCTAATGAACGCTACGCTGAAAGTTACAAAATATAGCCACTATATTTACATAAAGATTATTGTCAGGACTGCTAGATCGTTTCAAGCTTTATTGTCGCAAAGTATTTATATCAATTTAATATTCACATTTATATTAGCATGCTACCTCTCTTACTTCTTCTATCAATACTCTTGAGGTTCATCTACATGCCCCTTTGAAGACAAAACTTTCCAAAGTATCCTCAACTAGTTAGTGCGTACATGTAGCTCAGGTAAAAGTGAAACTCAACACCAATGAGCGCGGCTAACCCGCCTTATGGTTGGAAAATCTTAAGACTTTCGGGATGATAGGCAGTGCTGTTATGGTAGTATATTTGGCTTTAATACTTCCAAAATATCACACCTGTATGTGCTGATTTTAGTTCAAATAATATGACTCATCTTGCATATTCGTTACCAAATTTATAATAATTAATAGTTATACATGTACATGTACAATAGTTGTATGACCTATTAAACATTACCAACCTCAATTTGTCTGTTTGTCCGTTTAAATTACGTTTCCAAAACTACGATTGACTAATTCACGCGCGCGTACATTGTCCGGTGTTCGATGAGAAATCACTAATTTCACCTTCATACCGTCACCATAGTGATTCCACTATCATTAAAACGATATTTAACGACAACAGCCAGTACTTACCACAAAAAAAAACATTTATAACGGTTTGTATATGTGACTCCCAACAACGCACTGGATGTCCGACCTGGGTTGGTTCCTGTTCAATACATGTACATGTTACGAACCATCTTGGGTATATCACAATCTGCAGATTGTGAGCTCACAATCTGCAGATTGTGATGATTCCTAGATTGCATGGAACATACATACATGAGTTGTGGAACGTGTCTTGTTACCTTGGGCAAACGACTTTATTCAAGAGACTGCTTCTGTTCACCCAGCAGTAAAATTGGGTATCTGGTGTAGAAGTAAAGGCTATGTGACAGATAACCTTAAACGTTTACATTTACAGCCACGTGTACAATTGAAGTTGCATACTTCTTGTAAGTAAAGAACAACAATGAAACCAGACCAGGTAATAACGTGTGTGTGTCCTTTTAGCATGACTGTTAGTAGTGTGTAACTATCAATATTATTGTTGAATATGAATGGACTCCAATACCAGCAACACATGGAACTGTAAAATTCAATCGTTACACACTAATATTGATTCAGAAGCATTTCAATTGTTACAAACGGCCTCACACACACACGTATACATATGCGATCGATATGGATGAAAGTTAGCAAGTAGAAATAGCAAACAGAAGAAGTAAGGTTTTCGAAATTCCGATTATGTTATTTCCGTGGATATGATTTCAGAGATTTATTCCGAAAACGCGTGTATTTCATTTATACTCATTCATTTTACTTGACAGTATCCTTTCTTTATACTATTTGGAAAGTTATTCCAAAATGTTGTCACCCCACTTGTGTTTGTAATAAATTGCACCAGTTGTTCTCCAAAATATTGTTACTTTATTCTTTATTTATTATTCATGCATGTATCTTCGGATGATAACATACACTTGCAGGACATTTGAAACCTTTGCATTTTTTACCAATGCTTGGTCTCTGTGATGAAACATGTGAAAATGAATAAAGTTACAACAATGTAAATTAAATAAAATTATTACTCAACCGTGGTGAGATCACTCATTAGATAACAAGGAGTTGGTTACACACATGTGTGATACCACCGCATGCTGCCGTAAAGTCACAATCGGCGTGTGACGTCATAGTCGTTTTTGGTTGACGTCACAATGATAGCCGCGCGACTGCGATAGCGGGTGACCTATTTGGAAGTAAGCGATTTTCTTGCAATCCAGCGTTATTTACATGATTGCGTAATAAATAAAATACTAAACTCGGTCCCGTGTGATAACATGTTTATGAAACTCGTGAATGGCATCTGTATTTAACTCGCTTTTCGCTCGTTAAAATACTAAACCATCCGCTTTCATAAACATGTTATCAAATTGGACGTCGTTTAGTATTCTAAATATAAAATTTGCATTAATGCTAAATATAGTAGGACTAAGGTGATGGTGATAAAGCATCGTGTTTGCAATCGATATAACTCTGTAACATTTAGGTTGAGAACGATTATGAATATTCAATCTAAGTTTACAGAGCGCCCCAACCTGCATGTAATTAGTTGAATGGTGATATATTTTCAGTTTGTGGTAAATTAACAGTTTGCCAAAGTTATTTAGTTACGAGTGTCGGTTTGAAAAAGGTTTGTTGGTATCTTTATTTGATTTATAGAAAAATAACCCTGCAAAACAAATTGACAAACTTAATTAAAATCAAGAAATAGATACCAAATTCAATAAATTTCAGAGAACCAATTCGATAGAATAATCTAATTCTATTTTAAAACTTTCAAGAACATAAAATACGACTGCCCGCTGCGGCATAAACTAAAGAACAGCAAAAACTAACATTCTTGATGGTTCTAAATTTTTTCCCAATTTCCTGAACCAACATAACAGTGAATATATACGATTATGGTTTCCATTTCGGTAAGTACGCAAAGGTTTTATCTCCGTCTATGTCTTTAATTTACGAAAACGAAATTGAACCTTCATGATTTTCGAAAAAAAACCTCACAGACCTGAGCCGGGATAAAATTAAAGAAAGATTGAAGTATCTGCAGAAGTACAAATTATGTACTTGTGGTAACACGAGGTCCCAGTGGCCGAGTGGGTAAGCTGTTGGTGTTGGAGGAAGGTGTCTGACTTTGAGGGAGTGGGTTCGAGGGACTTGTCCCGGTAAAAGTACATTGATTTCTACTTTTCCAGTGTGATCCCGAATGTAGCAATGTTACATTCAATAATAATTATGGTATTTATATAGCGCACATATCCACAACGAATGAATTTCTCAAGGCGCTCCCTTCCTATTACCCTGATCTAACCTGAACTACCGTACGTAGCTCTCGAAGGTCATCTCCTCATCTTACATCAGGGCCATGTTCAAGAGAGGTTTCAAAGTAATCGCTCAATGAGCGATTACTTTTAAACCTCTCTTGGACGCGATTGCTCAATGTAGCGCTACGTAGCAAGGCGAGCTAACTTCGAGGAATTTGCACTGTGTCGTTCAAGAGAGAATGAGCGCTACTTTAGCGCTACTTAAGCGCTCGCTGTTATGGAACGGAACCCAGGTACGCTATCGAAATAGATACCATATTCCATTACTCGCTACATGGTATGTATTTCTTTTTCTTTAAAAAAGTATATGTTGTGGATTGTGCAGTGTACATGTACCCAGAACAGATTCCTGTGAACGTTAATGACTGATGACCGTGTATTACAATTAAGATTAAGTGCAATTCTCAACATGGACTTTTGATCATATTGGAAAAATGATGTATAATTCACATAACTTTACAAATATAATATACTCACCAATGACGTCACATATTCACAAATGCTTTTATAGTGATCACACAAGGTCTCTGAATTTAATTTGGCATTAAAGATGCATAATGCATGTACAATGTATATAATGGAAACCAAGTAACACATTTGTCTCTAATGCAGGTGGCGATGATATCAGTTAAAACAATTTCAGTCAGCGTACGGATGAGCCTTTACTACAAGAAAAATAATCAATTTTGTACCTACATGTGCATTCACAATAAATATTGTCGCAAAATGTTCAGTGAGTTTTATTCCACCATCTCCATCTCCATCTCCAAAATCCTTCATCTTCTGGGTATCCAGCAATAACAATACTGTCTCAGACCAGTCTACCGGTACAGGGCTGATGTTTGTGAGTCCTTTGAAGTAACATCCCAATTGTATTCCACTGTTTTACATAGTTGTTGGTTTACGATCTGCACTTGCGAGAGCTTTGATGTAATGTAATCCAGTAGCTTTACTGCTCAGTGATCAAACGTAGAAATGCAGGAATCAATTTGAAATGAAGACGAAATCACCAAACATATATTTTCTGTTGAACCCTGATTTTCCCTGCTAATTGGTGGCTGTATGGTATGTTCTGTAATTTCCTTTATGGAAATTAACGGTTTTCAATGTCTCTGTATACCATAGTGAGACAGTTGGAACGGCTTATAAGCCGGTTCATATGATCAATGTGGATCTATAGTTTGATTGATAACAAATTGGATCTAACGAAAAGTTAATCGTCATCTGTAACGGCATCAAGCACTAGTATGTGACGTCATTGTAGCGTGTCGTTGTATTAGAAGTGTGCCACTTCTGGCTATTTTACTAGTCATATGGAATAGAATAATAAATATAAATTTTAAAAATAGTATTACCCTTGAAAGTGTGTGATATGACTTATAAGAAACTCGTGGAAATATATGTATAACAATCGCTCTCGCTCGGGCAATACACAAATTCATACTCATTTCGTAAAATTCATATGACACAATTACTCGTGTTATGACCTCTAGTTGGAATGTAGAATGGTATTATGGTTCTTATTCTAGAAATAACATTTATTATATCATGTTTAGTTGATACTGTCTTATCGTTGCATTGAGCAATGGTAACTGCTGACATATCAGAATCGCGAACTATAGGTAACTGTTTTCACATGTGTTTTAAAGAATATGTTTGGGGTTGGAACATGTACAAGAAAAAGTTGAATAATGAAACCTTAAAGACGACTGAGGCTTTTTTACATTGATTTTTTTGTAATTAGAACATGTTAACTGAACTGCTGCCCTTCTGTGTATATATTTAAATATAAATTTATCAAAACGGCAACAGAAGTGTGTACAATATTCGAACTTAATGAACAGTTTGAAAAGATTCCCAAAATAATAAAAGCTCCGAAAAAATATGCCTTTTACCATTGTAATCATTGGAGGACGAGAAAGAAATGCTACCTTCTGTGACATCAAACGTCTTATTGATTCTTGCATTGATTTCAATTTCCTGAAGCAAATTGTTTGCTGCGTATGTCTTCAGTTATGGCCTCAGTTATGGTAACGGCTGCTATAAGTCTTTCAACACAGGTCACCGTTATTTCCCTTTACGATACTTCGTATTAACATATTCAAATAAAAAGGAACTGAAATGCAGGAGGCGAATATGCAAAATGTCATGGTTTTCGTGCAAGTTTTTGAACTTTCCATTTCCTTTGAACACAGTGAAAAGCACACTCACTAAATCGTCATAAACACATTCCTTGAAAGGGCATTTAGAAGCTGCATACGTGGGAACAGGAACAACTTCTTTAATGTGAATATACCTGACGTTTCGGAATATACTCCAACACGGCACTTAAAGAAGTTGTTATCCAGAAGATTTTCCTCTTCCCACATTCCTTCATAATCATATTTGAAAAAAATGGAATATTGGCAGTGGACTACGGTATATGCTTGTTGTTGAAATTGTAGGAATGTTGGAAACAATTACAAATTAAGAGACAATTATGTTTATATAACTGAGGAAGGGGTGTAATCAGGTACACAATAGATCTCTATACTGATAGGATATATACTTAATATGATTAATGGATGTGGAGGAATTAAGTACTCAATAGATAATTGGCACCTCATGGATGTGAACAGGTCCTTAGGTTTTGATGCGGACGATTTATTGTAAACTGAATCCTTTGTTCAAGTGTGATATCCCCCATAAACTCAGTAAATGAGCTTTAATTCAATGTTAAACAGTGCCACTGAGAACACTATTGATCTAAGAAATTCAATGATTATTACAATCAGACCCTTTTATGTTCCATACACCCATCCCATTCATAAAATAGGTCTTTCTGTGAGTTAAATGAGGTTCAGAGGCTATTGTATCTGTTATGTTGCATGCTATATTAGAACTTATTAATGAGGACACTGTATCATAATGAGTGTATGTCTTTAATATGGCTACAAAGGGAGTACATATAGATGAATCCACCATCAGTTCATTGATTGGTCTTCCTTCAGTGCGATCTCAGTTCGATTAGTTAAGATGTACGTAAAAAGGGATTGTGTTTCTAAGAGCTTTAGTTATTTAATATTAGAATCACGAGAAGTAAAGGAAATTACTACAACTACTCGCATATATAATTTATCTGACTTAAGTGTTCAGTACAATTTCAAACATAGTAAGTTTGCTAATTGGGTAGGTACCAGCTTGCTTTAAAACTACATTTTCAAATTGGTTTAGCGTCTGTTAGATAATCATATCATTGTTTGCTTTATTGCTTTATAGCTAATACACAATCGTTGATCATGAAATCGAACTGTAGATCCTAACTGAAGGCAAATAGCAACATCAAATCGAATTTACTATACTATGAACTTTCTAGGGTATATCACAATCTGCAGATCCTGAGTTCATAATCTTGCCTATGGAATATTTCACTATTCCTAGATTGTTTTAACAAATTGTGTTAACAATCTGTGAATGGTCACAGTATAGGAATATGTTTGTGAGGTAGTGTAACACACAGGGTATGGAAGATTGTTCCTAGGTTGTACATAGCTTCCAACTCGGGTTTCTATTACACTTCGCGTTATTCCTAGTTTGTGGTCAATTAGTAGTGGAGTCCCTAGGCCCATGTTACATTTTTTAACAAAGCAATACATCTGTGTATAGATGACAAATAAAGTAATGTACCTTCAGGATTTCTGACGAGCTTTCCCTTTCATACCAATGTTATGTCCCGAGTGAAAAAAATTAGCTTCGTCTCGAGCCTTGGCGAGGGGAACGCGTTATGTACCTTATTTATTACCAACCTGTATTTCATACAATTTATTGTGTATATACTATCAACCCTGTCACATCATATGAATTAATTCTATTGCGACGTTAAGCATTCATTATTTTAAAATAAAATCTTTCAATAATTCGTGATGTTCGATATGGCGAAACAAGTTGCACTCGTCATTCTGAATGAAACGTACGCAGTATAAAATCTCCCTGCTCGAGGACTGGAGATACGAGTTATCCATCCTTTGAATAACGTCATGTCATGGCGACCGCCATTTGCATCTTGTCTTCATCAAACTATGTAAACAATTAAAACAACCTCCTAAAATTGTTCAGATACATATCACTTATGGTGTAGAAGACGAGGAACACGTGTTATTAAGATGTCACCTGTATGCAACTGAACGTAGAGAATTCCTTTTTAAAATGTAGTAATATCGAAGAAGATTTCCCAAGTTTGATAATGCTCTGAAAGTCAGTTTTGTATATATGCCAAAATCTGCTTTAGCATTTTAACGAAAGGAAATGACTTCTTATATTCTTAATTCCTGTTTACACCTTTTAGTTTATATTTTATGTAAATTTTAACTGTATTGTACTAAGGGTTTATTTTAGTTTTTCAAAGTCCTCCATAACCCTTTACAGGGTGGCTCGTTACTTTTTATACATCAACTTTAACTTTTGTGATATGTTTTTTTTTTAGAATGTATATATATATTATAAGGATAACCCATGATACCGAGGATTTGGTAAGGTTGTAGACCCTGACTATCAGGGTCTACAACCTTACCATATCCGAGGTTGAATGGGTTATCTATATTATCAATCGTTTTTAAGTGTAAAGCAGGCTTTTTACTTGTTATCGCGTTATATTGAGGATCTTGAGGATCCCTGGCGTGATATTGAGGATCCCTGGGTGATGTCAGCCTGTTGACAGCCGCGCTATATGAGTTTTTTTTGTACAGTGACATTTCGTCTGCTCCCTTGGCGCAGTAGTCTAAGGCGCTGACTCAGTAACTACAGGTGATAGTGGGTTCGAGACGCACTTTCTGCAAAACATTTGCTGTACATATTCTGTTGTAAATTTAAGAGATTTTTCAAAATTAGTCTAAGTTAGTTTCTTCAGATTTTTACATTCAAGCCGTCATCTTAACAAATATATCAGGGTTTACAATCATTATAATTCCTTATAACAAGGTTTACAACTGTCTGTGTAAACTCTCCTGGCGGGAATTACAATGTTGTAAGTCCCTCGTACCGGATGATACGGTTTAGAAAGGTCGTTTCAAGTATCACGTTATATGGCTGGAAGGTTGATAATTATAGTTATGTATGAATCCATTGTAATGAGGTGAGACTATAAAACATATCTTTCTTTCTGTCTGTCCAAATCCTTTTCTATTCGGTTTAGTCTTGTGAGTAATCATTTCCTTGTATCCTACACATTACATTGAGTTTTCATAAAAAAACAAACTCTCGTAGTCGGTAGTAAAAACGCGTCATAATCAAGGAGTCAACCCATATAGTCAGAATCGATTTGAAAAGTCGGTAGATATTACACCGATATTAATCAAACATTGTTAATCTGGTTTAGTGGCTTTTGGTGTTTTAAGTGGCACAGAAGCTCACGTACATGTCTTACAGGCTCCTTAACCGGCTGTGATCTCGGCGTGATAGTCCGTCAGTGCGCATCACGATATAAAAATCGCCCCCTATAGTCGGTAGATGAGGTAGAGAAACGAGTAACAAGCCCTTTGCAATCACGGTGTCGCCCCCTGTAACTACAAGGACACATTTATACATTGTGATCAGGTCTAGACTTACAATCTGCAGATTGTTGCAACAATGTAAGAATGGTGAAACATGTCTAGATTGTAAGCTCACAATCTGAAGATTGTTATCATTCCTAGATTACGGAACGTGTACACATACATTGTTGAGCAGAACAACCCAACAATGTCTTATGATTAAACAGTACTGTTGAACCAATGTAACTCGCATCTTCACAACGCACAGGCGTAACGAAAAGATTTCCATATCTTCTCCTTCCGCCCTTGACCTCACCCCTCGCATTTTCAGTGCTAAGATTTTAACGTACTGCAGGTTAAGCCAATCAGAAGACAGTTGTGTTGTCTCTGTGACTGTGTCGATCGTCGCTTATTTTGAATTGGTTCCGAATATAAACGACGATTTCATTGGCTGTATGTTAGCAGATGGTAAGGGACATAACTCGTGATCACAATAGGTGTCGCTGATTCGTTTCACCACTTCTGGCTAGGTTGAAGGCAAGGTAAAAAATGGAGAGATCTCGATACATTTTCACCTTGCCGTGGGAAGATGTGTAACTCGTGGACGTGTTTTTTTAATCAGGCGCCCCTAATGGTTTTTCTTTTGACGTCAACTCTGATTAAATTCGTTGACATATGTTGACTCTAATTAAGGTTATTCCTATTGTCTTGAAATAATATTTAGTTTATGGTGTGAAGGAGAATAAGCAAACTAAAATTGCAATTGTTTTGAAGAAAAAAGGAAAGATGTAAATAAGTAAAGTCACAAAATATTGATGAATAGATACATGGACCTTTTTGGAAAGAACAATTGCAAAATGTGAATATCATGGCGTACCTCTTCTGGGAACCACATATATAGTTAATTGTCATTTAGTGAGTATATATCGTGATATTCCATTAATATTGCAACGGTACTGTATATTTTAAATGACATACACCCTCAAAGTAAACGTCACCGTATACATTTGTACATATAATCACAGTTTAAGTTGAGAAAGAGGAACATGTCTGCTACGTAATGGTAAAGAGCTTAAACAATTTTGTGTCGATGTGATCAAGAAGAACAATCCAATAACTTGTGATAATTGACACGATACCTCAGCAACTTGTGTGAAATTGATGCACATGTCGCTTGATTGAACAAAACCCATTGCCCTTTGTCACAATCAGGCGTTTCCTAATGGATTTGGGTTGACATCAATTCTGGTTTTATCCAGTTAAAGAGAGTCCTAGCCGGACGGTTCTGCCAGTTTTAACGATAGTCCGTCTCTGATTACCATTTAATAGCTATGTATTATTTGGACCGATAAGAGGAAAGTAGTTATAGGATATCTAACGAGCTTCCCCTTTCATATCAAGTTTATGTCCCGAGTGAAATAATTTTGCTTTATCTCGAGCCTTGGCGAGAGACAAACCAAAATTATTTCACGAGGGACATAAACTTGATATGAAAGGGGAACGAGTTATGTATCCTATTAATTACCAACATGTATTTCATACGATTTATTGTGTTTTTAAATATATTTATGTTGTCCCTATAAAGGAACGGAACAGCGAAGTAATATCAACCCTGTCATGGTTTCTATAAGTTCATAATATTACGACGTTAATATTCATGCTTTTAAAATCAAATCATTCTTTAATCCGTGATGTTTGGTATGGCGAAACCAGTTGCACTAGTCATGCTGAAGGAAGCGTACGTAATATAACATCTCCCTGCTTGAGGACATGAGATAAGAGTTATCTGTCCTTTGAATGACGTCATGTCAAGGCGGCCGCCATTCGCATGTTTCTTGTCGTCGAAATGTGTAAACAAGCTAAAACAACCTCATTAAATGTAAGTTTTAGATGAACGTCGCCGTTAAAATGGCTTTCCTTTCGGTTATGTTTGCCGTGTGGGTATAAATTCACTGGGCACCGTTACGAACACAATATTTTCACTGAGATATTGAACGTTTGGTGCAATGTCATTCCCAACGGTAAGATTGAGACTAAAACTCTTGCTGCATTCTAAACTTTGTGCTTATTAGCTTTGCTCTAGTCATGTTGTATTTGTTAATTATTCATTTAAATAAAAAATTGCGGTGAGTACGAGTTTCTGAATTAACTGAACAATGAGATAAATAGCAATTATAAGTGTAAGTATAAGCATAAGTATAAGTAAAATACTTGTAATTTTATGAATGAATAAAGTAGTCCAGGCAGTGTCAAAGTTCATCGTTAGCCAAGCAAATTACTTGAAGGTGTTATGACACATATGTGTCATAACAGTTTGTTATGAAACCCCTTTACGAAGTACCACGTGGGTAATAATTGCTGTTAAGCAACAAGACAATTCATAAGTTTAGCTCCGAACAAAACCTTCGGAGAAAATCATTACATTGATTGTTTATCATCAGAATATGTTACTGTAGAGGAAAGACTGCTACCCTGCCGTGTATATATGTAAATATAGATTAAACACGGCGGCTGCGATGTTTCCAACATTAGAATGTGATGAAAAGTTTGAAAAGATACCCCCCCCCCCCCCCCCCCCCCCCCAAAAAAAAAGTACGATAAAATGGCTTAAGATTGCCTTTTACCATTGTAATCATTGAAGGACGAGAAACAACAGCTACCTTCTGTGACATTCAATGTCTTATAGATCCTTGTATTGATTTCAATTTCCTGAAACAAATTGTTTGCTGTGTATGTCTTCGGTAATTGCCTCAGTTATGTTAACGACTGCCATAAGACTTTCAACACAGGTCACCGTTATTTCCCTTTGCAATACTTCGTATTAACATATTCAAACCAAAAAGAACATTAACTTTAATGCAGAAAGAGAATATGCAAAATGTCATGGTTTTCGTGCAAGCTTTTGAACTTTACATTTCCATTTCTTTGAACACTGTGAAAACCACTCTCACTAAATCGTAATAAACACATTCCTTCATGTCTTCGAAGGGCATTTAGAAGCGACATACATAGGAACAGGAACAACTTCTTTAATGTGAAAATACACGACGTCTCAGACAATACTCAGAAACGTCACATTAAAGAAGTTGTTATCCAAAAAAATGTTCCTATTCCCACACTCTTGTATGATGATATTTGGAAAAAAATGGAATATTGACAGTGGACCACGGAATATGCGTGTTGTCAAAACTGTAGGGATATCGGATACAATTACAAATTAAGAGGCAATTATGCTTATATAACTAAGGAATTGGGTGTAATCAGGTACACAATAGATATTTATACTGATAGGATACTAATGACTAATGGGTATTGAATAATTAAGTACTCAAAGGATAATTGGCAACTCATGGATGTGAACAGGTCCTTGGTTTTTGATGTGGACAATTTATCTTGAACTGAATCCTTCGCTCAAGTGTGATAAACCCTGTATAAAGTCCCCAAAGAAGCATAAATGCAATGTTAAACGGTGCCACTGAGAACACTATTGATCTACGAATGATTATTGCAATCAGACCCATTTATGCTTCAAACATCCATCCCATGCCTCCAATAGGTTTTTCTAAGAGTCAAATGAGGTGCAGAGACCATTTTATCTGTTACGTTGCATGTCATATTAGAATTTATTAACGAGGACACTGTATCGTAATGAGTGTATTTCTTTAATATGGCAAGAGGTGTATCTGTGGATGAATCCACTATCAGTTGTACTTCATGTATAGGTCATCTTACTTCAGTGCGATCTAGGTTCGATTAGCTGAGATGTACAAAACAAGATCTTTAGTTCTAGATTTCACTGGACAACCACGTTCTTAGTATTTCAATGTTAGAATCACGAGAAGTATATGAAATTGATATAACTATATAACTACATGTATATCACTTATCCGACTTGAAGTGTTCAGTACAATTTCACATGTGGTAATTTTGTTATTTGGGGAAGTACCTGCTGATCACTGGCTTTCTCTTCAAATTGATATAGCATCTGTTAAATAATTCTATCACTGTTTGCCATCTTAAGAGCTGTATAGCTAATACACAATCGTTGATCATGAAGTTGAAGTGTAGAGCCTAATTGAGGGCAAAGAGCAACATACAAAAAGAACTTACTGCTGGTATGTATGTTATGAACCTTCTAGGTCTGCAGGTCGTCAGTTCACAATCTAGGGATACTTCACTATTCCTGGATTGTTTTATCAATCAATGTATGACCCTAACAATATGAGAATGCTCACAATCTAGGAATATGTTTGTGAGTTAGTGTTACTTACAGGGTATATATAGGATTATTCCTAGATTGTACATGGCTTCCAACTTGGGTTTTTGTTAAATCTTCGGGTTATTTCGAGTTTGTGTTCAATCAATTGTCATTTCCTTAGTAGTAGCGGCCCTAGGCCCATGTTAATTTTGTGTTTTACAAAGCGATACATCTGTGCCTAAAGGACAAATAAAGAAATGTAATTTAGGATATTTAGGATATAAAGTTTATGTCCCGAGTGGAATAATTGTTCTTTGTCCAGAGCCTTGGCTAGGGGAAGGAGTTGTTGCGTATCCTATTTATTACCCACTTTTATTTCATACGATTTAATGTTTCTTTAAAACAGTATGTGTGTTCTCCTTATAAAGGAACGGAACAGCGGAGTAATAGCAACACTGTCACATCATCTGTTTAAAAAGTTTCAAAGTGTTAAATATAATATATCCTTCTATAATTCGTGATGTTCGAGATGGCGAAACTAGTTGCATTAGTCATTCCAAATGAAGCGTACGCAATATAAAATCACCCTGCTTCAGGACAGGAGAAAGAGTTACCCATCCTTTGAATACAGTCACGTCGTGGCGGCCGCCATTTGCATGTTTTTCTTTAGCAGAATATGTAAACAACTAAAACAACCTCCTTAACTGTTCCAGATGGATATCACTGAAGAAATGCCATTCTTTTCAGTTTATTTTCCTCTAGTGAGCAATCATTTCTTTGTATTCTTAACATTACATTGATCTTTCATCACAAGACGGAGAATAGCTTTTCGTCTGTCAATGAGTACTTGTGAAACAAGTTAAAAGTGCTTCCGATCTAAGAATCAATCCCTATAATAGGTAGTTAAGATAGAGAAACGAGGCAAAGCGCTTCATAATCGAGATCTCGACCCCTTTAGTTGATAGTCGGATACATACATGTGTTCAAAGCATTTCATAATCTAGAAATTGACTTCAAAACTCGGTAGATAAGTTAAAGCCACATATAAACTCAATGTTAGTGTTTATATGCACGAGCGTCTCTCCCAGGCTCTTGATCCGACTGTGATCTCGGTGTTGCAGTCCGTCAATGTGCGCATCACAATCTTGGAATCGCCCGCCTATAGTCGGTAGACGAGTTAGAGAAACGAGTAACAAGCCCTTTGCAATTTCTGACGAGCTTTCCCTTTCATACCAATTTTATGTCCCGAGTGAAAAAAATTAGCTTCGTCTCGAGCCTTGGCGAGGGGAACGCATTATGTACCTTATTTATTACCAACCTGTATTTCATACGATTTATTGTGTATATAATATCAACCCTATCACATCATATAAACTATTCTATTGCGACGTTAAGCATTCATAATTTTAAAATAAAATCTTTCAATAATTTGTGATGTTCAATATGGCGAAACAAGTTGCACTCGTCATTCTGAATGAAACGTACGCAGTATAAAATCTCCCTGCTCGAGGACTGGAGAGTTATCCATCCTTTGATTAACGTCATGTCATGGCGACCGCCATTTGCATCTTGTCTTCATCAAAATATGTTAACAATTAAAACAACCTCCTAAAATTGTTCAGATACATATCACTTATGGTGTAGAAGACGAGGAACACGTGTTATTAAGATGTCACCTGTATGCAACTGAACGTAGAGAATTCCTTTTTAAAATGTAGTAATATCGTAGAAGATTTCCCAAGTTTGATAATGCTCTGAAAGTCAGTTTTGTACATTTGTATATATGCCAAAATCTGCTTTAGCATTTTAACGAAAGGAAATGACTTCTTATATTCTTAATTCCTGTTTACACCTTTTAGTTTATATTTTATGTAAATTTTAACTGTATTGTACTAAGGGTTTATTTTAGTTTTTCAAAGTCCTCCATAACCCTTTACAGGGTGGCTCGTTACTTTTTATACATCAACTTTAACTTTTGTGATATGGTTTTTTTTAGAATGTATATATATATATATTATAAGGATAACCCATGATACCGAGGATTTGGTAAGGTTGTAGACCCTGATAGGAAGGAAAAACCCGAGGATGCGAAGCATCCGAGGGTTTTTCCTGACTATCAGGGTCTACAACCTTACCATATCCGAGGTTGAATGGGTTATCTATATTATCAACCGTTTTTAAGTGTAAAACAGGCTTTTTACTTGTTATCACGTTATATTGAGGATATTGAGGATCCCTGGCGTTATATTGAGGATCCCTGGGTGATGTCAGCCTGTTAACAGCCGCGCTATATGAGTTTTTTTTGTACAGTGACATTTCGTCTGCCCCCTTAGCGCAGTAGTCTAAGGCGCTGACTCAGTAACTACAGGTGATAGTGGATACGGGTTCGAGACGCACTTTCTGCAAAACATTTCCTGTACATATTCTGTTGTAAATTTAAAAAAAATTTCAAAATTAGTCTAAGTTAGTTTCTTCAGATTTTTACATTCAAGCCGTCATCTTAACAAATATATCAGGGTTTACAATCATTATAATTCCTTATAACAAGGTTTACAACTGTCTGTGTAAACTCTCCTGGCGGGAATTACAATGTTGTAAGTCCCTCGTACCGGATGATACGGTTTAGAAAGGTCGTTTCAAGTATCACGTTATATGGCTGGAAGGTTGATAATTATAGTTATGTATGAATCCATTGTAATGAGGTGAGACTATAAAACATATCTTTCTTTCTGTCTGTCCAAATCCTTTTCTATTCGGTTTAGTCTTGTGAGTAATCATTTCCTTGTATCCTACACATTACATTGAGTTTTCATAAAAAAACAAACTCTCGTAGTCGGTATGTAAAAACGCGTCATAATCAAGGAGTCAACCCATATAGTCAGAATCGATTTGAAAAGTCGGTAGATATTACACCGATATTAATCAAACATTGTTAATCTGGTTTAGTGGCTTTTGGTGTTTTAAGTGGCACAGAAGCTCACGTACATGTCTTACAGGCTCCTTAACCGGCTGTGATCTCGGCGTGATAGTCCGTCAGTGCGCATCACGATATAAAAATCGCCCCCTATAGTCGGTAGATGAGGTAGAGAAACGAGTAACAAGCCCTTTGCAATCACGGTGTCGCCCCCTGTAACTACAAGGACACATTTATACATTGTGATCAGGTCTAGACTTACAATCTGCAGATTGTTGCAACAATGTAAGAATGGTGAAACATGTCTAGATTGTAAGCTCACAATCTGAAGATTGTTATCATTCCTAGATTACGGAACGTGTACACATACATTGTTGAGCAGAACAACCCAACAATGTCTAATGATTAAACAGTACTGTTGAACCAATGTAACTCGCATCTTCACAACGCACAGGCGTAACGAAAAGATTTCCATATCTTCTCCTTCCGCCCTTGACCTCACCCCTCGCATTTTCAGTGCTAAGATTTTAACGTACTGCAGGTTAAGCCAATCAGAAGACAGTTGTGTTGTCTCTGTGACTGTGTCGATCGTCGCTTATTTTGAATTGGTTCCGAATATAAACGACGATTTCATTGGCTGTATGTTAGCAGATGGTAAGGGACATAACTCGTGATCACAATAGGTGTCGCTGATTCGTTTCACCACTTCTGGCTAGGTTGAAGGCAAGGTAAAAAATGGAGAGATCTCGATACATTTTCACCTTGCCGTGGGAAGATGTGTAACTCGTGGACGTGTTTTTTTAATCAGGCGCCCCTAATGGTTTTTCTTTTGACGTCAACTCTGATTAAATTCGTTGACATATGTTGACTCTAATTAAGGTTATTCCTATTGTCTTGAAATAATATTTAGTTTATGGTGTGAAGGAGAATAAGCAAACTAAAATTGCAATTGTTTTGAAGAAAAAAGGAAAGATGTAAATAAGTAAAGTCACAAAATATTGATGAATAGATACATGGACCTTTTTGGAAAGAACAATTGCAAAATGTGAATATCATGGCGTACCTCTTCTGGGAACCACATATATAGTTAATTGTCATTTAGTGAGTATATATCGTGATATTCCATTAATATTGCAACGGTACTGTATATTTTAAATGACATACACCCTCAAAGTAAACGTCACCGTATACATTTGTACATATAATCACAGTTTAAGTTGAGAAAGAGGAACATGTCTGCTACGTAATGGTAAAGAGCTTAAACAATTTTGTGTCGATGTGATCAAGAAGAACAATCCAATAACTTGTGATAATTGACACGATACCTCAGCAACTTGTGTGAAATTGATGCACATGTCGCTTGATTGAACAAAACCCATTGCCCTTTGTCACAATCAGGCGTTTCCTAATGGATTTGGGTTGACATCAATTCTGGTTTTATCCAGTTAAAGAGAGTCCTAGCCGGACGGTTCTGCCAGTTTTAACGATAGTCCGTCTCTGATTACCATTTAATAGCTATGTATTATTTGGACCGATAAGAGGAAAGTAGTTATAGGATATCTAACGAGCTTCCCCTTTCATATCAAGTTTATGTCCCGAGTGAAATAATTTTGCTTTATCTCGAGCCTTGGCGAGAGACAAACCAAAATTATTTCACGAGGGACATAAACTTGATATGAAAGGGGAACGAGTTATGTATCCTATTAATTACCAACATGTATTTCATACGATTTATTGTGTTTTTAAATATATTTATGTTGTCCCTATAAAGGAACGGAACAGCGAAGTAATATCAACCCTGTCATGGTTTCTATAAGTTCATAATATTACGACGTTAATATTCATGCTTTTAAAATCAAATCATTCTTTAATCCGTGATGTTTGGTATGGCGAAACCAGTTGCACTAGTCATGCTGAAGGAAGCGTACGTAATATAACATCTCCCTGCTTGAGGACATGAGATAAGAGTTATCTGTCCTTTGAATGACGTCATGTCAAGGCGGCCGCCATTCGCATGTTTCTTGTCGTCGAAATGTGTAAACAAGCTAAAACAACCTCATTAAATGTAAGTTTTAGATGAACGTCGCCGTTAAAATGGCTTTCCTTTCGGTTATGTTTGCCGTGTGAGTATAAATTCACTGGGCACCGTTACGAACACAATATTTTCACTGAGATATTGAACGTTTGGTGCAATGTCATTCCCAACGGTAAGATTGAGACTAAAACTCTTGCTGCATTCTAAACTTTGTGCTTATTAGCTTTGCTCTAGTCATGTTGTATTTGTTAATTATTCATTTAAATAAAAAATTGCGGTGAGTACGAGTTTCTGAATTAACTGAACAATGAGATAAATAGCAATTATAAGTGTAAGTATAAGCATAAGTATAAGTAAAATACTTGTAATTTTATGAATGAATAAAGTAGTCCAGGCAGTGTCAAAGTTCATCGTTAGCCAAGCAAATTACTTGAAGGTGTTATGACACATATGTGTCATAACAGTTTGTTATGAAACCCCTTTACGAAGTACCACGTGGGTAATAATTGCTGTTAAGCAACAAGACAATTCATAAGTTTAGCTCCGAACAAAACCTTCGGAGAAAATCATTACATTGATTGTTTATCATCAGAATATGTTACTGTAGAGGAAAGACTGCTACCCTGCCGTGTATATATGTAAATATAGATTAAACACGGCGGCTGCGATGTTTCCAACATTAGAATGTGATGAAAAGTTTGAAAAGATACCCCCCCCCCCCCCCCCCCCCCCCAAAAAAAAAGTACGATAAAATGGCTTAAGATTGCCTTTTACCATTGTAATCATTGAAGGACGAGAAACAACAGCTACCTTCTGTGACATTCAATGTCTTATAGATCCTTGTATTGATTTCAATTTCCTGAAACAAATTGTTTGCTGTGTATGTCTTCGGTAATTGCCTCAGTTATGTTAACGACTGCCATAAGACTTTCAACACAGGTCACCGTTATTTCCCTTTGCAATACTTCGTATTAACATATTCAAACCAAAAAGAACATTAACTTTAATGCAGAAGGAGAATATGCAAAATGTCATGGTTTTCGTGCAAGCTTTTGAACTTTACATTTCCATTTCTTTGAACACTGTGAAAACCACTCTCACTAAATCGTAATAAACACATTCCTTCATGTCTTCGAAGGGCATTTAGAAGCGACATACATAGGAACAGGAACAACTTCTTTAATGTGAAAATACACGACGTCTCAGACAATACTCAGAAACGTCACATTAAAGAAGTTGTTATCCAAAAAAATGTTCCTATTCCCACACTCTTGTATGATGATATTTGGAAAAAAATGGAATATTGACAGTGGACCACGGAATATGCGTGTTGTCAAAACTGTAGGGATATCGGATACAATTACAAATTAAGAGGCAATTATGCTTATATAACTAAGGAATTGGGTGTAATCAGGTACACAATAGATATTTATACTGATAGGATACTAATGACTAATGGGTATTGAATAATTAAGTACTCAAAGGATAATTGGCAACTCATGGATGTGAACAGGTCCTTGGTTTTTGATGTGGACAATTTATCTTGAACTGAATCCTTCGCTCAAGTGTGATAAACCCTGTATAAAGTCCCCAAAGAAGCATAAATGCAATGTTAAACGGTGCCACTGAGAACACTATTGATCTACGAATGATTATTGCAATCAGACCCATTTATGCTTCAAACATCCATCCCATGCCTCCAATAGGTTTTTCTAAGAGTCAAATGAGGTGCAGAGACCATTTTATCTGTTACGTTGCATGTCATATTAGAATTTATTAACGAGGACACTGTATCGTAATGAGTGTATTTCTTTAATATGGCAAGAGGTGTATCTGTGGATGAATCCACTATCAGTTGTACTTCATGTATAGGTCATCTTACTTCAGTGCGATCTAGGTTCGATTAGCTGAGATGTACAAAACAAGATCTTTAGTTCTAGATTTCACTGGACAACCACGTTCTTAGTATTTCAATGTTAGAATCACGAGAAGTATATGAAATTGATATAACTATATAACTACATGTATATCACTTATCCGACTTGAAGTGTTCAGTACAATTTCACATGTGGTAATTTTGTTATTTGGGGAAGTACCTGCTGATCACTGGCTTTCTCTTCAAATTGATATAGCATCTGTTAAATAATTCTATCACTGTTTGCCATCTTAAGAGCTGTATAGCTAATACACAATCGTTGATCATGAAGTTGAAGTGTAGAGCCTAATTGAGGGCAAAGAGCAACATACAAAAAGAACTTACTGCTGGTATGTATGTTATGAACCTTCTAGGTCTGCAGGTCGTCAGTTCACAATCTAGGGATACTTCACTATTCCTGGATTGTTTTATCAATCAATGTATGACCCTAACAATATGAGAATGCTCACAATCTAGGAATATGTTTGTGAGTTAGTGTTACTTACAGGGTATATATAGGATTATTCCTAGATTGTACATGGCTTCCAACTTGGGTTTTTGTTAAATCTTCGGGTTATTTCGAGTTTGTGTTCAATCAATTGTCATTTCCTTAGTAGTAGCGGCCCTAGGCCCATGTTAATTTTGTGTTTTACAAAGCGATACATCTGTGCCTAAAGGACAAATAAAGAAATGTAATTTAGGATATTTAGGATATAAAGTTTATGTCCCGAGTGGAATAATTGTTCTTTGTCCAGAGCCTTGGCTAGGGGAAGGAGTTGTTGCGTATCCTATTTATTACCCACTTTTATTTCATACGATTTAATGTTTCTTTAAAACAGTATGTGTGTTCTCCTTATAAAGGAACGGAACAGCGGAGTAATAGCAACACTGTCACATCATCTGTTTAAAAAGTTTCAAAGTGTTAAATATAATATATCCTTCTATAATTCGTGATGTTCGAGATGGCGAAACTAGTTGCATTAGTCATTCCAAATGAAGCGTACGCAATATAAAATCACCCTGCTTCAGGACAGGAGAAAGAGTTACCCATCCTTTGAATACAGTCACGTCGTGGCGGCCGCCATTTGCATGTTTTTCTTTAGCAGAATATGTAAACAACTAAAACAACCTCCTTAACTGTTCCAGATGGATATCACTGAAGAAATGCCATTCTTTTCAGTTTATTTTCCTCTAGTGAGCAATCATTTCTTTGTATTCTTAACATTACATTGATCTTTCATCACAAGACGGAGAATAGCTTTTCGTCTGTCAATGAGTACTTGTGAAACAAGTTAAAAGTGCTTCCGATCTAAGAATCAATCCCTATAATAGGTAGTTAAGATAGAGAAACGAGGCAAAGCGCTTCATAATCGAGATCTCGACCCCTTTAGTTGATAGTCGGATACATACATGTGTTCAAAGCATTTCATAATCTAGAAATTGACTTCAAAACTCGGTAGATAAGTTAAAGCCACATATAAACTCAATGTTAGTGTTTATATGCACGAGCGTCTCTCCCAGGCTCTTGATCCGACTGTGATCTCGGTGTTGCAGTCCGTCAATGTGCGCATCACAATCTTGGAATCGCCCGCCTATAGTCGGTAGACGAGTTAGAGAAACGAGTAACAAGCCCTTTGCAATTTCTGACGAGCTTTCCCTTTCATACCAATTTTATGTCCCGAGTGAAAAAAATTAGCTTCGTCTCGAGCCTTGGCGAGGGGAACGCATTATGTACCTTATTTATTACCAACCTGTATTTCATACGATTTATTGTGTATATAATATCAACCCTATCACATCATATAAACTATTCTATTGCGACGTTAAGCATTCATAATTTTAAAATAAAATCTTTCAATAATTTGTGATGTTCAATATGGCGAAACAAGTTGCACTCGTCATTCTGAATGAAACGTACGCAGTATAAAATCTCCCTGCTCGAGGACTGGAGAGTTATCCATCCTTTGATTAACGTCATGTCATGGCGACCGCCATTTGCATCTTGTCTTCATCAAAATATGTTAACAATTAAAACAACCTCCTAAAATTGTTCAGATACATATCACTTATGGTGTAGAAGACGAGGAACACGTGTTATTAAGATGTCACCTGTATGCAACTGAACGTAGAGAATTCCTTTTTAAAATGTAGTAATATCGTAGAAGATTTCCCAAGTTTGATAATGCTCTGAAAGTCAGTTTTGTACATTTGTATATATGCCAAAATCTGCTTTAGCATTTTAACGAAAGGAAATGACTTCTTATATTCTTAATTCCTGTTTACACCTTTTAGTTTATATTTTATGTAAATTTTAACTGTATTGTACTAAGGGTTTATTTTAGTTTTTCAAAGTCCTCCATAACCCTTTACAGGGTGGCTCGTTACTTTTTATACATCAACTTTAACTTTTGTGATATGGTTTTTTTTAGAATGTATATATATATATATTATAAGGATAACCCATGATACCGAGGATTTGGTAAGGTTGTAGACCCTGATAGGAAGGAAAAACCCGAGGATGCGAAGCATCCGAGGGTTTTTCCTGACTATCAGGGTCTACAACCTTACCATATCCGAGGTTGAATGGGTTATCTATATTATCAACCGTTTTTAAGTGTAAAACAGGCTTTTTACTTGTTATCACGTTATATTGAGGATATTGAGGATCCCTGGCGTTATATTGAGGATCCCTGGGTGATGTCAGCCTGTTAACAGCCGCGCTATATGAGTTTTTTTTGTACAGTGACATTTCGTCTGCCCCCTTAGCGCAGTAGTCTAAGGCGCTGACTCAGTAACTACAGGTGATAGTGGATACGGGTTCGAGACGAACTTTCTGCAAAACATTTCCTGTACATATTCTGTTGTAAATTTAAAAAAAATTTCAAAATTAGTCTAAGTTAGTTTCTTCAGATTTTTACATTCAAGCCGTCATCTTAACAAATATATCAGGGTTTACAATCATTATAATTCCTTATAACAAGGTTTACAACTGTCTGTGTAAACTCTCCTGGCGGGAATTACAATGTTGTAAGTCCCTCGTACCGGATGATACGGTTTAGAAAGGTCGTTTCAAGTATCACGTTATATGGCTGGAAGGTTGATAATTATAGTTATGTATGAATCCATTGTAATGAGGTGAGACTATAAAACATATCTTTCTTTCTGTCTGTCCAAATCCCTTTCTATTCGGTTTAGTCTATTGAGTAATCATTTCCTTGTATCCTACACATTACATTGAGTTTTCATAAAAAAACAAACTCTCGTAGTCGGTATGTAAAAACGCGTCATAATCAAGGAGTCATCCCATATAGTCAGAATCGATTTGAAAAGTCGGTAGATATTACACGGATATTAATCAAACATTGTTAATCTGGTTTAGTGTGGATTTTTGTGTTTTAAGTGGCACAGAAGCTCACGTACATGTCTTACAGGCTCCTTAACCGGCTGTGATCTCGGCGTGATAGTCCGTCAGTGCGCATCACGATATAAAAATCGCCCCCTATAGTCGGTAGATGAGGTAGAGAAACGAGTAACAAGCCCTTTGCAATCACGGTGTCGCCCCCTGTAACTACAAGGACACATTTATACATTGTGATCAGGTCTAGACTTACAATCTGCAGATTGTTGAAACAATGTAAGAATGGTGAAACATTTCTAGATTGTAAGCTCACAATCTCAAGATTGTTATCATTCCTAGATTACGGAACGTGTACACATACATTGTTGAGCAGAACAACCCAACAATGTCTAATGATTAAACAGTACTGTTGAACCAATGTAACTCGCATCTTCAAAACGTCACAGGCGTAACGAAAAGATTTCCGTATCTTCTCCTTCCGCCCTTGACCTCACCCCTCGCATTTTCAGTGCTAAGATTTTAACGTACTGCAGGCTAATCGGATAAGCCAATCAGAAGACAGTTGTGTTGTCTCTGTGACTGTGTCGATGGTCGCTTATTTTGAATTGGTTCCGAATATAAACGACGATTTCATTGGCTGTATGTTAGCAGATGGTAAGGGACATAACTCGTGATCACAATAGGTGTCGCTGATTCGTTTCACCACTTCTGGCTAGGTTGAAGGCAAGGTAAAAAATGGAGAGATCTCGATACATTTTCACCTTGCCGTGGGAAGATGTGTAACTCGTGGACGTGTTTTTTTAATCAGGCGCCCCTAATGGTTTTCTTTTGACGTCAACTCTGATTAAATTCGTTGACATATGTTGACTCTATTTAAGGTTATTCCTATTGACATGAACTAATATTTAGTTTATGGTGTGAAGGCGAATAAGCAAACTGAATAGCAATTGTTTTGAAGAAAAAAGGAAAGATGTAAATAAGTAAAGTCACAAAATATTGATGAATAGATACATGGACCTTTTTGGAAAGAACAATTGCAAAATGTGAATATCATGGCGTACCTCTTCTGGGAACCACATATATAGTTAATTGTCATTTAGTGAGTATATATCGTGATATTCCATTAATATTGCAACGGTACTGTATATTTTAAATGACATACACCCTCAAAGTAAACGTCACCATATACATGTGTACATATAATCACAGTTTAAGTTGAGAAAGAGGAACATGTCTGCTACGTAATGGTAAAGAGCTTAAACAAGTTAGTGTCGATGTGATCAAGACGAACAATCCAATAACTTGTGATAATTGACACGATACCTCAGCAACTTGTGTGAAATTGATGCACATGTCGCTTGATTGAAGAAAACCCATTGCCCTTTGTCACAATCAGGCGTTTCCTAATGGATTTGGGTTGACATCAATTCTGGTTTTATCCAGTTAAAGAGAGTCCTAGCCGGACGGTTCTGCCAGTTTTAACGATAGTCCGTCTCTGATTACCATTTAATAGCTATGTATTATTTGGATCGATGAGAGGAAAGTAGTTATAGGATATCTAACGAGCTTCCCCTTTCATATCAAGTTTATGTCCCGAGTGAAATAAATTTGCTTTATCTCGAGCCTTGGCGAGAGACAAACCAAAATTATTTCACGAGGGACATAAACTTGATATGAAAGGGGAACGAATTATGTATCCTATTTATTACCAACATGTATTTCATACGATTTATTGTGTTTTAAAATATATTTATGTTGTCCCTATAAAGGAACGGAACAGCGGAGTAATATCAACCCTGTCACGGTTTCTATAAGTTCATAATATTACGACGTTAATATTCACGCTTTTAAAATCAAATCATTCTTTAATCCGTGATGTTCGGTATGGCGAAACCAGTTGCACTAGTCATGCTGAAGGAAGCGTACGTAATATAACATCTCCCTGCTTGAGGACATGAGATAAGAGTTATTTGTCCTTTGAATGACGTCATGTCATGGCGGCCGCCATTCGCATGTTTCTTGTCGTCGAAATGTGTAAACAAGCTAAAACAACCTCATTAAATGTAAGTTTTAGATGAACGTCGCCGTTAAAATGGCTTTCCTTTCGGTTATGTTTCTCGTGTGAGTATAAATTCACTGGGCACCGTTACAAACACAATATTTTCACTGAGATATTGAGCGTTTGGTGCAATGTCATTCCCAACGGTAAGATTGAGACTAAAACTCTTGCTGCATTCTAAACTTTGTGCTTATTAGCTTTGCTCTAGTCATGTTGTATTTGTTAATTATTCATTTAAATAAAAAATTGCGGTGAGTACGAGTTTCTGAATTAACTGAACAATGAGATAAATAGTAATTATAAGTGTAAGTATAAGCATAAGTATAAGTAAAATACTTGTAATTTTATGAATGAATAAAGTAGTCCAGGCAGTGTCAAAGTTCATCGTTAGCCAAGCAAATTACTTGAAGGTGTTATGACACATATGTGTCATAACAGTTTGTTATGAAACCCCTTTACGAAGTACCACGTGGGTAATAATTGCTGTTAAGCAACAAGACAATTCATAAGTTTAGCTCCGAACAAAACCTTCGGAGAAAATCATTACATTGATTGTTTATCATCAGAAAATGTTACTGTAGAGGAAAGACTGCTACCCTGCCGTGTATATATGTAAATATAGATTAAACACGGCGGCTGCGATGTTTCCAACATTAGAATGTGATGAAAAGTTTGAAAAGATCCCCCCCCCCCAAAATCTGCTTTAGCATTTTAACGAAAGGAAATGACTTCTTATATTCTTAATTCCTGTTTACACCTTTTAGTTTATATTTTATGTAAATTTTAACTGTATTGTACTAAGGGTTTATTTTAGTTTTTCAAAGTCCTCCATAACCCTTTACAGGGTGGCTCGTTACTTTTTATACATCAACTTTAACTTTTGTGATATGGTTTTTTTTAGAATGTATATATATATATATTATAAGGATAACCCATGATACCGAGGATTTGGTAAGGTTGTAGACCCTGATAGGAAGGAAAAACCCGAGGATGCGAAGCATCCGAGGGTTTTTCCTGACTATCAGGGTCTACAACCTTACCATATCCGAGGTTGAATGGGTTATCTATATTATCAACCGTTTTTAAGTGTAAAACAGGCTTTTTACTTGTTATCACGTTATATTGAGGATATTGAGGATCCCTGGCGTTATATTGAGGATCCCTGGGTGATGTCAGCCTGTTAACAGCCGCGCTATATGAGTTTTTTTTGTACAGTGACATTTCGTCTGCCCCCTTAGCGCAGTAGTCTAAGGCGCTGACTCAGTAACTACAGGTGATAGTGGATACGGGTTCGAGACGAACTTTCTGCAAAACATTTCCTGTACATATTCTGTTGTAAATTTAAAAAAAATTTCAAAATTAGTCTAAGTTAGTTTCTTCAGATTTTTACATTCAAGCCGTCATCTTAACAAATATATCAGGGTTTACAATCATTATTTCACGAGGGACATAAACTTGATATGAAAGGGGAACGAATTATGTATCCTATTTATTACCAACATGTATTTCATACGATTTATTGTGTTTTAAAATATATTTATGTTGTCCCTATAAAGGAACGGAACAGCGGAGTAATATCAACCCTGTCACGGTTTCTATAAGTTCATAATATTACGACGTTAATATTCACGCTTTTAAAATCAAATCATTCTTTAATCCGTGATGTTCGGTATGGCGAAACCAGTTGCACTAGTCATGCTGAAGGAAGCGTACGTAATATAACATCTCCCTGCTTGAGGACATGAGATAAGAGTTATTTGTCCTTTGAATGACGTCATGTCATGGCGGCCGCCATTCGCATGTTTCTTGTCGTCGAAATGTGTAAACAAGCTAAAACAACCTCATTAAATGTAAGTTTTAGATGAACGTCGCCGTTAAAATGGCTTTCCTTTCGGTTATGTTTCTCGTGTGAGTATAAATTCACTGGGCACCGTTACAAACACAATATTTTCACTGAGATATTGAGCGTTTGGTGCAATGTCATTCCCAACGGTAAGATTGAGACTAAAACTCTTGCTGCATTCTAAACTTTGTGCTTATTAGCTTTGCTCTAGTCATGTTGTATTTGTTAATTATTCATTTAAATAAAAAATTGCGGTGAGTACGAGTTTCTGAATTAACTGAACAATGAGATAAATAGTAATTATAAGTGTAAGTATAAGCATAAGTATAAGTAAAATACTTGTAATTTTATGAATGAATAAAGTAGTCCAGGCAGTGTCAAAGTTCATCGTTAGCCAAGCAAATTACTTGAAGGTGTTATGACACATATGTGTCATAACAGTTTGTTATGAAACCCCTTTACGAAGTACCACGTGGGTAATAATTGCTGTTAAGCAACAAGACAATTCATAAGTTTAGCTCCGAACAAAACCTTCGGAGAAAATCATTACATTGATTGTTTATCATCAGAAAATGTTACTGTAGAGGAAAGACTGCTACCCTGCCGTGTATATATGTAAATATAGATTAAACACGGCGGCTGCGATGTTTCCAACATTAGAATGTGATGAAAAGTTTGAAAAGATCCCCCCCCCCCAAAAAAAAAGTACGATAAAATGGCTTAAGATTGCCTTTTACCATTGTAATCATTGAAGGACGAGAAACAACAGCTACCTTCTGTGACATTCGATGTCTTATAGATCCTTGTATTGATTTCAATTTCCTGAAACAAATTGTTTGCTGTGTATGTCTTCGGTAATTGCCTCAGTTATGTTAACGACTGCCATAAGACTTTCAACACAGGTCACCGTTATTTCCCTTTGCAATACTTCGTATTGACATATTCAAACCAAAAAGAACATTAACTTTAATGCAGAAGGAGAATATGCAAAATGTCACGGTTTTCGCGCAAGCTTTTGAACTTTACATTTCCATTTCTTTGAACACTGTGATAACCACTCTCACTAAATCGTAATAAACACATTCCTTCATGTCTTCGAAGAGCATTTAGAAGCGGCATACATAGGAACAGGAACAACTTCTTTAATGTGAAAATACACGACGTCTCAGACAATACTCAGAAACGTCATATTAAAGAAGTTGTTATCCAAAAAGATGTTCCTATTCCCACACTCTTTCATGATGATATTTGGAAAAAAATGGAATATTGACAGTGGACCACGGAATATGCGTGTTGTCAAAACTGTAGGGATATCGGATACAATTACAAATTAAGAGGCAATTATGCTTATATAACTAAGGAATTGGGTGTAATCAGGTACACAATAGATATTTATACTGATAGGATACTAATGACTAATGGGTATTGAATAATTAAGTACTCAAAGGATAATTGGCAACTCATGGATGTGAACAGGTCCTTGGTTTTTGATGTGGACAATTTATCTTGAACTGAATCCTTCGCTCAAGTGTGATAAACCCTGTATAAAGTCCCCAAAGAAGCATAAATGCAATGTTAAACGGTGCCACTGAGAACACTATTGATCTACGAATGATTATTGCAATCAGACCCATTTATGCTTCAAACATCCATCCCATGCCTCCAATAGGTTTTTCTAAGAGTCAAATGAGGTGCAGAGACCATTTTATCTGTTACGTTGCATGTCATATTAGAATTTATTAACGAGGACACTGTATCGTAATGAGTGTATTTCTTTAATATGGCAAGAGGTGTATCTGTGGATGAATCCACTATCAGTTGTACTTCATGTATAGGTCATCTTACTTCAGTGCGATCTAGGTTCGATTAGCTGAGATGTACAAAACAAGATCTTTAGTTCTAGATTTCACTGGACAACCACGTTCTTAGTATTTCAATGTTAGAATCACGAGAAGTATATGAAATTGATATAACTATATAACTACATGTATATCACTTATCCGACTTGAAGTGTTCAGTACAATTTCACATGTGGTAATTTTGTTATTTGGGGAAGTACCTGCTGATCACTGGCTTTCTCTTCAAATTGATATAGCATCTGTTAAATAATTCTATCACTGTTTGCCATCTTAAGAGCTGTATAGCTAATACACAATCGTTGATCATGAAGTTGAAGTGTAGAGCCTAATTGAGGGCAAAGAGCAACATAAAAAAAGAACTTACTGCTGGTATGTATGTTATGAACCTTCTAGGTCTGCAGGTCGTCAGTTCACAATCTAGGGATACTTCACTATTCCTGGATTGTTTTATCAATCAATGTATGACCCTAACAATATGAGAATGCTCACAATCTAGGAATATGTTTGTGAGTTAGTGTTACT
The DNA here is from genome assembly GCA_936450465.1 of Gibbula magus. Taxonomy (NCBI): domain Eukaryota; kingdom Metazoa; phylum Mollusca; class Gastropoda; order Trochida; family Trochidae; genus Gibbula; species Gibbula magus. Next base: position 58,650,365 of record OW388292.1, on the reverse strand, counting down.
TACAGGGTATATATAGGATTATTCCTAGATTGTACATGGCTTCCAACTTGGGTTTTTGTTAAATCTTCGGGTTATTTCGAGTTTGTGTTCAATCAATTGTTATTTCCTTAGTAGTAGCGGCCCTAGGCCCATGTTAATTTTGTGTTTTACAAAGCGATACATCTGTGCCTAAAGGACAAATAAAGAAATGTAATTTAGGATATTTAGGATATAAAGTTTATGTCCCGAGTGGAATAATTGTTCTTTGTCCAGAGCCTTGGCTAGGGGAAGGAGTTGTTGCGTATCCTATTTATTACCCACTTTTATTTCATACGATTTAATGTTTCTTTAAAACAGTATGTTTGTTCTCCTTATAAAGGAACGGAACAGCGGAGTAATAGCAACACTGTCACATCATCTGTTTAAAAAGTTTCAAAGTGTTAAATATAATATATCCTTCTATAATTCGTGATGTTCGAGATGGCGAAACTAGTTGCATTAGTCATTCCAAATGAAGCGTACGCAATATAAAATCACCCTGCTTCAGGACAGGAGAAAGAGTTACCCATCCTTTGAATACAGTCACGTCGTGGCGGCCGCCATTTGCATGTTTTTCTTTAGCAGAATATGTAAACAACTAAAACAACCTCCTTAACTGTTCCAGATGGATATCACTGAAGAAATGCCATTCCTTTCAGTTTATTTTCCTCTAGTGAGCAATCATTTCTTTGTATTCTTAACATTACATTGATCTTTCATCACAAGACGGAGAATAGCTTTTCGTCTGTCAATGAGTACTTGTGAAACAAGTTAAAAGTGCTTCCGATCTAAGAATCAATCCCTATAATAGGTAGTTAAGATAGAGAAACGAGGCAAAGCGCTTCATAATCGAGATCTCGACCCCTTTAGTTGATAGTCGGATACATACATGTGTTCAAAGCATTTCATAATCTAGAAATTGACTTCAAAACTCGGTAGATAAGTTAAAGCCACATATAAACTCAATGTTAGTGTTTATATGCACGAGCGTCTCTCCCAGGCTCTTGATCCGACTGTGATCTCGGTGTTGCAGTCCGTCAATGTGCGCATCACAATCTTGGAATCGCCCGCCTATAGTCGGTAGACGAGTTAGAGAAACGAGTAACAAGCCCTTTGCAATCAATGAATCGCCCCTGCAACAACTAGATTGTGATCTGCTGATTGTTTAAACAATGTAGGAATGATGAAACATTTCTGGATTGTAAGCTCACAATCTGCAGATTGTTATCATTCCTAGATTACACGGAACATATACACTTACATCAAGCAGAACACCCCAATAATGTCTAATGATTAAACAGTACATCACAAAGTTGTGAAAAATTGATTTGAATTAACTATGATGAACCAATGTAACTCGTGGACGTGTCTAATGGTGTTGTTTTGACGACAACTCTGACTTGATTCGGTTGAATGGTATGTCCTCTGTATTAGGTTATTCTGTTTGTCGCGAATTATTATTTAGTTTATGGTATGATGGCGAATAAGTAAAATGAATAGCAATTGATTTGGAAAATAATTTAAAAAAGGAAATATCTAAATAAGTAAAAAATATATTGATGAATTTACACAATGGACGTTTTTTAGTAGAACAATTGCAAAATGTGAACGTACGAATTCTGGGAACCGCATGTACAGTTAATTGTCATTTAGTGAGTATACATCATTATATTCCATGAATAGTGCAACTGTATATTTTAATGACACACACATCCTCAAAGAAAACTCATATGCCAACTGAACGCCACCATACAGAATATGCATAAACATTTGTACATATTATCATAGATTGAGAAAGAGGAACATATCTGCTACGTAATGGTAAAGAGCTTAAACAATTTAGTGTCGATGTGATCAAGAAGAACAATCCAATAACTTGTGATAATTGACACGATACCTCAGCAACTTGTGTGAAATTGATGCACATTTCGCTTGATTGAAGAAAACCCATTGCCCTTTGTCACAATCAGGCGTTTCCTAATGGCTTTGGGTTGACATCAATTCTGGTTTTATCCAGTTAATGAGAGTCCTAGCCGGACGGTTCTGCCAGTTTTAACGATAGTCCGTCTCTGATTACCATTTAATAGCTATGTATAATTTGGAACGATAAGAGGAAAGCAGTAAGTGGTTGCTGTTATGTTTATGTTATGTTTAACTCCGAACAGTACCAGAAATTGAATATCTGCTAAAACCAATTGTAACACGTGATCTTAAGCGTAACTAAGTCGATGTTTCAGTGAATTTCAGCAACAATGAATGGTAACCCGCCTCATATGAATATTCATCGAGTTTAAATGGTGATTCCTGCCCATCACAGTACATTAGTTAAGAGATTTGTGGGTTTACCTTGGGCAAGAGACTTGATTCAAAATGTACCGCTGTACAGAAGTACAAATTGGTACCTGGAGATCGCTCGGTGGGAGGTGAACTTTGAAAGAGATGTAATTAGTAGCTTGGGTTAGCCCAGGGTAATAATACAGGTAGCACATTAATCATGCTTTTGGCATGGGCTGGTTAACATCCTCATTTAAAGTGTTTATTATTATTATTTCAAGGCACAATTGCCACACACATTTAGTAACATTGATGCTATCACTGAATATAAACATGACAACATGAATATTTGTAAAGTAGTGGTTAACTGTACATCTGTATGTTATTAGTTCGAGTTTCATTCTCAGTGTCATGATATTCAGTCAATACTGAGTATTGAAGAAATGATAGATCATACGTCCTTCAAATTTATGGTGTTTAAATATGTTTATTGCAGACATTCATTTCCCTATGTATAGTCACATGCTGTGTAAACATTGCTGATCAATTATCAATGCATTGAATTTCGCTTCATCTGACAACATTATGAGATGTCTCAGTGATACGTCTCATCAGATCATATGCAGAACATTCCAGAACTGTATGTTCAGCATGGCAATGCTCATGAATACATAATTGGCAACTGTCATACTGTTTCATCCACCATATGCCTTTCGACCCTTTCAAGTACTGTCAATTTTGAAAACAGTTAATGAAGGAATTATGATCAAAGGCGATTCGGAAATTTTCAAAGGGGTTTCACATATTGCATATTGATATGTTAGTGGTCATCAAGGACCTTCATCCAATAACACGAAGCGCTACCTGACAACGGAATGATTGAAGCAGCTTTGGGGCAAGGCATATCGACGACTGTTATAGTGAATACGTTCGAATGTTACTTCATTAAAACTTTCAGCAATTTTGTAACAGTTAATCACTTTTCCATCATTTAGTGTGTAGGTTGGTTCATTTAAAGAAATCTCAAACATACCCTTTTCAAGAGAATATATAAATGAAACATCAACAGAATAGTGTAATCAAGGTGTCAAAATATCAAACGCCACATGGCTGGAGCCCACGCTTAAGTCAGTCTCCACTAAATTGGCATAATATTTATTTAGGGAATAGTTTTCCCACACTGCTTAATCCATTATTGTCCGTTCCTCATCACTCAAAATACAAGTGTCATTAATGTTCGCTGATCATCACTATTTGTAATTCTACTTTTTCATGCTAACGTTTGATATTATTTTAGACGGTTCCTCAGCTTGGTAACTCAAATCAATTCTCATTGTTCTAATGTCCCGTTATAACGGTCGAACGGGAGGTGCTTACCTTGTTTTTTGTAACACCCTGTATCCTGTGTTATTTATTATTCACAATTCATTATAATCCAATGCATGTCAGTGAAATGTATCATCCAAACAATGGTCCACAGGAAAATGAGATCAAACGATATATTCAAGGACATATCAATTTTACAGTTAGGTCTTCAGTGACCTGCCATCGCAAAAACAGGTCATCACAGTGCATTTACATCATCACGTAATGACAATGATATGACGTCAAAACGCTGATGACTTCAGAATGACATGACGTCATAAACACGAGGAGGTCACCATGCTATAACTGCACTAAAAGTCTAATAGCAGTGCAGTGTTAAAAGATTACAGTTTCCTTGAAAATAATGAAGAATGGTTTGGTTTGATAACTAGAATACCCCCATATTTGTTCTCATATAAAAAATATGTCAAGCCTCGGATATTCCCTTTATCAACTTGTGTTAATATACTTGATATCAGAAGACACTTTGATGGGATTTTCTATGTAATATATATGTTTTCATGCAGTTTTTCTTATGGGTGTTCAAAATATGTTACATCATCTCAATTTTCCAGAAATGTTCCGTTACTTGACCTCTTGACATTGGTATCCGCATACGACATCGAAAGTAGATATCAAAAATATCCGTTGGCTCATCCTGCCAAGAACACCATCCATTGTATGATACATTATATTACGGAATTGATGGAAATTATTTGCTATATTCTAATATTGATGTCTTCTATCTAAATTGTTTTTCCATCATTACAATGTCAACCAGAACATTTGTGATAATTATGTGTCACTACATTAGTTGGAAATAGATGTGAATCTGTGTAGACCGAACATAACTCATTGTCGTCTGTCTGGAATTGGCAGATCCTAACACAATACAGCACTGTGTTGACATCCATTGTGATTTACTGTTGTTACTTAATTCAAATAGAATGTAGGACATATCAGCTTGTTTACAACCATTCCTATGTGTAATTAGTTTAGGATTATCGTCCTTCCTTATTTTCTCAATAACATATAAGGCCTTTGATTTACAATTATATAACAAAGAGCAAAGGATAATCATGTGAAAGGAAGGCACTGGAAAAATAAACTTATGTGTCTCTCAAAGTCGAAGTTTTTTTTATTGTGTACCAATAACGAGGTTTCATTAAACCCTTGCAACAAAACACAACTCATTAAATGTCATTTGCATATATCAATCAAAAGATCAATAGTTTAGCAAATACGTTTTTCTACTGAGTGAAATAATACTTTCAAACATACGACATCGTGACCAGACTAGGCAATATTGATACACCATTTCCCAAAACACGTCACTTATGATTTTGTTCATTATTTTTAAAATGGTACAAATCGAAATTTTATCTGCGAATACCATATAAATCTGTATACATTTGTATTATTATTGTGTGAAGTTGAATGTTGCAACAACTTGTTATGCTATTCAGTATATCACAAACGTCATGAAAAAGACTAGCTAAGGCGAATAGAGTTTAAATGTCAAAGCAATTAGTTCCGCAGACAGTATGCTCCAAGTTATCAAAAGCCTAAGGGCTGTTGCATTAGTTTCTACTCAAAGTGAAACACGATTTATTGAATTGGCTTTAATTTGCCAATCTTCAGGGCCAGACCAAACTCGCAGGAAGTTTGTGTCCAAGGCGATCATCCTTGCACCATAAATACCCCTGACAGAGCATAACGTTGAACTATGGTTCTGTTCAATAACAATATACAGTCTGACCTTGTTTACTCAAACCCCGTATATCCGGAAACCCGGCCATCTGCATGGTAGTATTTCAATACTGTATGATTTCCCATGCAAATGGTGATTAGCTTATCCACACGACTCGCTTGCAGGACGATTTTCAACTGCAACCAAACCGTTTTGATAAACGTGGTCTGACTGCAAATCAATACAACGAGCGTAGACAATGATACAGCTGCTCATGGAAACATGCTCGTTGATATAATGATAAAGAATAACTAACACCTACTTCCTTCTAAATGTTTGCATTTTATCCTCAGACAGATGTACATATGCATTACAGTGATTGTAATGTCACGTTCCTGTAACGTTGCAACAACGCACAATGCACGTCGTAATCACTGTAATGTACACTTCCCTGTTATATCAACGAACAGGTTTGCACGATCAGCTATATCTTTTTGTCTTCAATCGCTGCATTGAAATCGGCGGTAGCAAACCCTTCATTATCATTTGAATATACATATTTAAGATACAGTCTGGTTTCGGTAACAAAACCCAAAGTATTGCTGCTAATGTGAACACAGATCCTAATTTGTTATACAAATGAGTCGGTGTCAATGGTTATTCAGGATTGCCCATGCTTACTTAGGCTTATCCTCACTCATTGGTTCATCATAAAGTCTGTTCATCCCTTACATAAGGATTGAAGCTCTTGCCAAAAACAAGGTTTAACTTTGTGAAATCTTTGATCATAAATCCCAGACCTATCGCACACTTTTACAGAGTATGTGATTTAAGATCTGCGTTTGCCAGAGCTTTGATGTAGTGTAAGCTGGCAGTTGTTCTGATCTGTAATCAGGCATCTGGAGGGATCCATTTGAATTGTCGAAAAAGCTTAAACAGTTTTTTGTGTGTGCAAATCGTAATCTTACTAAAAAAAATCAGTTCCTTCCCGATGTGTTCTGTAATTTCGTTCAAGGAAATTAGCAATGCTTCACGCCTCTGTATAATGATCGAATCTGTTACACAGTAAATAATAGAGTTGGCCCTGGTTATTCCTATAGTCCTTGACTAATATTAAAGGGACAGTAGCACGTTTTTTAGTTCAAATATGTCGATGAAATGTATTTGAAAAATAATTTCACCGATAGTAAAACACCCTTCTCTTTTCCGAAAATCAAGTTTAAAATGAGTGTACGTAGTTCGGTAAAGCCATGTGAATCGTTTTTGCCATTCGAAATAATAAAATGTGTTCAAAATAAATTGACCGCCATGCAATGTTTGCTTTATAGGCAACACAGTTATTATTATTTCTACTACTACTACTACTACTACTACTACTACTACTACTACTACTAATACTAATACTAATACTAATACTAATACTAATACTAATACTAATACTAATACGGATAATTTGTTTGTGTTACAAGATGTTTTAATATAAATTATATGAACTATCATTATAAATGGGAAATTTTGAAAAATACTATTTGAAAAAAACGTGGTACAGCGCCTTTAACATTTGTCCTCTGCTGACATCGTTACTATCTAACCTCATCTTACAGTTAGATATTTGAAAATGTTTGAGATTATACACTGCACCACACTATAAATTGGAAAAAGTTCAGAAGTTATATTAAAGTAACATACAATAATGATAATGGTCTGACTCACATTCATAAGTCAGAAAAAAACCCAGCTCTTCTGAAGAGTTTTAAATGGAACTGAACAGGGGTGATTAGCGTGGGTATAATATTGATGCATATGGATTCAATTATCTAGATTTTAAAAATCGTTAATTCTTTAAAAAACAAAATGGGTCTGTAACTGTTGTCTGATATTATTAGGTCACTAACATAAGTGTCTATTTTAAGTTTATTTAAACCGATTTTGTCCCCATTTCGCTGAAGAGCGCTTCTATAGTATATATACTTTGAAAATATTAACTTGTACAGTTTCAACCGCGAACTAACTAAGTCATGCACAATCAAAATGATGCTACCTCCTGTGACCTCAATAATGACGAAGCTTTCAGTCTTATTGATTCTTGCATTGATTTCAATTTCCTGAAACAAATTATTTGCTGGGTATGTCTTCTGTTATTCCCTCTGTCTTGGTAACGAAGGTCGTAACTCCTTTATCTCGGATCATCATGTTCATTTGGAATACTTCGTACTGACTTTTTTAAACTAGGAGGAAGGTTGATAAACTCGACTTGAAGAATATACGTTGTACAGTCTGATTAAAATCGACCTTGTTCCGAGGAATAAAATTTGCAAAATTATGTATCTACCGGGATACGAATAGGTTCTGTAGATTCCTCTCCACAAGGTCTGAGAACACCCCATATAGGCGCATGTTCCGAACCAGTTTAGCACAGCCAAAGCCCAGTCAATTAGCTGACCAATCACAACGTAGTTTTTAAACGGTCAATTATTTGAAAACATTCGGAACATACCAAAGGATAGCTGTTTGGAGTTTTCTGCCCCTAGCTTCTCGCACCGAAAGCACTTGTTGGGCGTCTTTTGATTGGCTATCTGAATTGCGCTCGAGCACGCGAGTCTACGGGCTGTTATCAGACGGTTTGGCGTGGAACGTACGCTCGATATGAGTTCGTATCCCGGTAGATGCACTATTTTGCATTTTTTATTCCACGGAATGTTTAAAACCGTCGATTTTAATCAGACTGATACGTTGTACTTTCTTGTTATTTAGAGAAGGGTTATGCACTTGTCGTTACAGTATAGATTACACCAATCGCTCCAAACAAATTAGTGCAATCTAGATTAAATGATTCTTCAATCATTGAACAGAAAGGTCAGAATGTTGAATTTAATCCTCTTCTAGAATATATAACAGAGGTGGTACATGCATGTAAATGATCAATTATATTTATTTATCAATGAAAACGGATGTGACAATGTACGGTATTAATGGAATAAGAACAATATATATATATATATATATATATATATATATATATCACAAGAAATGTTCAAACTCTATGGTCACATATATCAAAATAAAAAAGATGAAGTTGAAATAAGTTTGGCTAACGTTTTCAATAGGTACATCATGTACCTACTCCTTCAGGCTGTTTAATGCAGTAACTGACACAGTACATGTGTAAATATATTTAAAAGTAAAAAAAAAACAATTACGTTTATTTATCAAAGAAAACGGATGTGACAAGGTATAGTATTAATGTCAATATGAACAAGATAATTATGGTTACCATAAGAAATCAACTACATACCTTAGACAAAATGCCAGATTACTTGAGTACTAAACTGTCTTTAACATTTGATATCGACGAATTGTTGGACCTCAAGTTTGATATCTAATAGCCTGACTTGTAAACGTAAATAGGTCGTATATAAACGACCTTTCTAAACCGTATCACCCGGTACGAGGGACTTACAACATTGTAAGTCCCACCAGGAGGGTTTACATAGACAGTTGTGACCCCTGTTAGAAGGAATTACAATGATTGTAAACCCTGATATATTTGCTAAGATGACGGCTTGAAAGTAAACGGATCTGAAGAAACTAACTCAGATTAATTTTGAAAAAATTCTTAAGATTACGACAGAATATGAACAGCAAATGTTTTGAAGAAAGTGCGTCTCGTACCCGCATCACTATCACTTATAGAACGTGAACTAGCGCTTTAGTCTACTGCGCCAAGGAGGCAGATGAGAGTATACGGTACAAAAGCAATTTATATAGCGCGACTGTTAACAGGCTGAGTTCAGGGTCCAAACAATGATTTTATGAATGACTCTATTTACAAGGGGATCCTCAATATGAAGCGATAACAATTAAAACATCTGTTTTACACTTTAAACGGTTGATAATATGGAGAAACCATGATACCGAGGATGTGGTAAGGTTCTGATAGTCAGGAAAAATCCTTGGAAACCCTCGGGTTTTCTCTTGTGCAACCAATCACGTTGTTTCAAATTTAATATCCGTGTATGCACGGGACGACTAGATTTCCTTGACGAGGGCAATGCGTACTTAAATGTACAATTTGTGAACTCAAAGATCAGTAATTCAACAGAAGATTGTTTTTATTTGATATAAATTGTTGTGTGGAAACAAATGAGTAATGAGAATGGGAAATATACTATATACATTTGATAAATAAGTCATGTCTATATTTCACGGTTACCTTGTTATGTGAAGATCCTCATATGTAATCTCTGACTTGAGGGAAGATAATGAAAATGGATGGACAATTATGACTAGTCGTAATTGCGTTTTAATACACTGTTCACAATAACAAAGAATATCTGATACAGTTCTCCAGCTACATGTAGACGAATCCTCCTAGTGGTAATACAACAAGGATTTATATTTCTACAAACTAATTCATACATATGATGAACAAGCGGTTAGAAAGCAGAAGTTAGAGATATATACTGTTATTAAAGGAACGGATTTTTACCATAATTTTTTCTCAAAATTACCCTTTATTATCACAGTTTATACAATATATTGTTATGTTAGAGGGTAAAACATCTCATTACGCGATCCCATAAGTCGTATCCATAGAAAACAGTTATCCGCATTGGTAGAAAATAGTGCGACTTATACAGCGAGGGTGTGTGGAAGAAGTAGATTTGTAGGGCTCTTGCGATGTTTGACCATTTCATCATTGTATCATACTTTAAAGTTAAAACTTTTCTTTGAGTGTTTAGGTATCGCTACATCAGTAAGATCATTTGCACTACCTCCGAGTAGCCATTTTCAAGTAGGGAAACCATGGACATTCATCTAAAACTATTTTTATTGATTCAGACGTAGTATTTAGACTTTGGTAACATTTATTTCCCTCTTTATGTGAACACTTTCTTCAGTAACAACGGTGTGCTTCAGCGCCTTTATGTACGTGATCCATTTGGCTATAACAGACACAATAGTGATTAAAGATTAAATATTCCCTCAACCTGAAAACCTGAAAGATACATTTCATAACATTTTATTATGTTCTGAAATGTGAATTATGGCATTAATCAGTTAGAATACGTTCTTTACTGTGTGAAATATCACTTTAAATCAAATGACGTTATCGTTATCGTTGTGATTGAATGACGTCATATGGTACAGAAACACGACATTTACTAAAAATCGATAAATGGATCAAATAAGACTTTCTCGTCAAATACTACGTACAATGTATATCGGATCTTATACTTTAGACTTTATATATCTACACTCGTTTAGAAAACATCTAGTTTACTTCACACAGTGACATGATCGGATAAGATAAGACAAACATCCACTATATAATAAAACATAGCTGGTAATATGTTTGGGACATAAATAACATCAGACGACTCGGCACCCTTTTACTTTTTACGTTCAGAAACCTTTCCATCATGCCTTGGTTGGCCGTATACTGCAATGTTTTAAATGTATCATGAAAAAATGATACCCGATCTCTATGAAATAGACGCTTAAATTGTTTCTAATTCAATGTCTTGGGTCCTGAAATATGTTTTGATATAGTTTGCAAGTTTTTCCTCCCCAAAGCGTGTTTCGAAAATAATTGAAAAAGCAACAGTATGGCACATTATAAAAATAAGAAACGAGCCCTTTCTTGGAATATTGTAGCACAGTGGTTCAGTCCGGGAGGAATTCATCAAGTAACACTATCAATAGTTGACAAGGATTTGATGGATGGACGACTTCTTCAATGTTACATTTCATGACATTACGACACAGATACTTACATGTGTGTATATAGCTACTCACTTTACATGTAGTTGGTGGTCAAACTTTAATAAACTTTCGATGAATGACGGGTTCCATTTTCAATTATCATGTAGGTTTTACCATATGAAAGTTTGAATGAAAAATATGATATTCGAAATAATTATTGACTTTTGTGAAAGTTTAATCTTAATAAAATCATTTAATTCGGTGAAATGTTAAAGCGATGAAAAATCAGTCGACTTAGGACTCCGCGATCCAATCCTAAGTTGTACAGACCGACATTAAGAACATTATTGAATGTCAAAGATTTTCCACAGTTTGCGCAATCACGAATGACTGCTGTATAATGAATACGTCCATATCCACATATCTTAGATGACACATTCAATAACATCATTATGCGGGATCCAAATTAGCTTCCTCATTGAATATGTATAGCTAAGTGCCGGGTGCGATTATTGTGGCCATTATGTACTATGAACAGAAGGTTGTATGGATCCACAATGGAAATGTAAGAGATACGTTATCATAGGGAACACTCAACTTTTGTTATGATGAATATTAGCTGAAACATTTTTCTGAAAACAGTTTCATAGAATATAAAATGTGTCATATAAAATCAGATAAACTATGATATTGAGGAACTTAGTGTGTTTTAAAATTTGAATTTCAACCAACTCGAATTCAGTTTTAAAAAGTGGAAAATATGCATGGCGTTTGAGAACGGTTTGGGTTACCTGACATAAGGCAAGTAATGTTGAAATCCAATCCATTGTTCGACGAACTGTGTGCAGAACATCAGGTTGAGTCAATATTTGCACAAATATATCACCCACAACGGATTGGTCACGTTTCAGTAGTCCATGTGTTTATCCTCATTTACCCTACGAAGTCTGGAGGGATTGCTCAGTATGTAAAGGGATGGTACGATAAACCTACTTCTTCATGGAAACGACATTTGAAGAGTTCCTTCCGCTAACTCATTTACACAATGAATGCCTATCAAATGACAATTTAAGTTTTATGTGTAATTGTTCAATATCACCTGTCATGGCTAATATTGTCCACTACACTGTTTAAACATAACTTCACACTAGATATGTAAATGTTGTCATAAAGGTTGCATGGAAATTATTATAAAGAACGTTTGCGTTCCGGTGTGGTTATACAAGATTTTACGAGCGCATCATCAACTATGGGATTTGTCAACCTGAACAAATTTAAATGAACAGTCATGCATTAAGACTTTGGAATTTATGTAATATGTTCCCTTCTGATTGAACAACATGGAGATATGTAACAGGTTTATTTTCTAATGAACGCTACGCTGAAAGTTACAAAATATAGCCACTATATTTACATACAGATTATTGTCAGGACTGCTAGATCGTTTCAAGCTTTATTGTCGCAAGGTATGTGTATCAATTTAATATTCACATTTATATTAGTATGCTACCTCTCTTACTTCTTCTATCAATACTCTTGAGGTTCATCTACATGCCCCTTTGAAGACAAAACTTTCCAAAGTATCCTCAACTAGTTAGTGCGTACATGTAGCTCAGGTAAAAGTGAAACTCAACACCAATGAGCGCGGCTAACCCGCCTTATGGTTGGAAAATCTTAAGACTTTCGGGATGATAGGCAGTGCTGTTATGGTAGTATATTTGGCTTTCATACTTCCAAAATATCACACCTGTATGTGCTGATTTTAGTTCAAATAATATGACCCATCTTGCATATTCGTTACCAAATTTATAATAATTAATAGTTATACATGTAAATGTACAATAGTTGTATGACCTATTAAACATTACCAACCTCAATTTGTCTGTTTGTCCGTTTAAATTACGTTTCCAAAACTACGATTGACTAATTCACGCGCGCGTACATTGTCCGGTGTTCGATGAGAAATCACTAATTTCACCTTCATACAGTCACCATAGTGATTCCACTATCATTAAAACGATATTTAACGACAACAGCCAGTACTTAACACAAACAACCCCATTTATAATTGTTTGTATATGTGACTCCCAACAACGCACTGGATGTCCGACCTAGGTTGGTTCCTGTTCCATACATGTACATGTTACGAACCATCTAGGGTATATCACAATCTGCAGATTGTGAGTTCACAATCTGCAGATTGTGATGATTCCTAGATTGCATGGAACATACATACATGAGTTGTGGAAGGTGTCTTGTTACCTTGGGCAATCGACTTTATTCAAGAGACTGCTTCTGTTCATCCAGCAGTAAAATTGGGTATCTGGTGTAGAAGTAAAGGCTATGTGACAGATAACCTTAAACGTTTTAATTTACAGCCACGTGTATAATTGAAGTTGCATACTTCTTGTAAGTAAAGAACAACAATGAAACCAGACCAGGTAATAACGTGTGTGTGTGTCCTTTTAGCATGACTGTTAGTAGTGTGTAACTATCAATATTATTGTTGAATAAGAATGGACTCCAATACAAGCAGCACATGGAACTGTGAAATTCAATGGTGACACACTAATATTGATTCAGAAGCATTGTAATTGTTACAAACGGCCTCACACACACGTATACGTATGCGATCGATATGGATGAAAGTTAGCAAGTAGAAATAGACAGACAGAAGAAGTCAGGTTTTCGAAATTCCGATTATGTTATTTCTGTGGATATGATTTCAGAGATTTATTCCGAAAACGCGTGTATTTCATTTATACTCATTCATTTTACTTGACAGTATCCTTTCTTTATACTATTTGGAAATTTATTCCAAAATGTTGTCACCCCACTTGTGTTTGTAATAAACTGCCCCAGTTGTTCTCCAAAATATTGTTTCTTTATTCTTTATTTATTATTCATGCATGTATCTTCGGATGATAACATACACGTGCAGGACATTTGAAAGCTTTTTAGACTAATGCTTGGTCTCTGTGATGAAAATGAATAAAGTTACAACAATGTAAATCAAATAAAATTATTACTCAACCGTGGTGAGATCACTCATTAGATAACAACGAGTTGGTTACACACATGCGTCATACCACCGCATCTGGCACAATTGGCGTGTGACGTCATAGTCGTTTTTGGTTGACGTCACAATGATAGCCGCGCGACTGCAATAGTGGGTGACCTATTTGGAAGTAAGCGTCACTAAAATCGATTTTCTTGCAATCCAGCGCTATTTACATGATTGCGTAATAAATAAAATACTAAACTCGGTCCCGTTTGATAACATGTTTATGAAACTCGTGAATGGCATCTGTATTTAACTCGCTTTCGCTCGTTAAAATACCAAAACCATCCACTTTCATAAACATGTTATCAAACGGGACGTCGTTTAGTATTCTATATATAAAATTCTGATATATAATTTGCATTAAGGCTAAATATAGTAGGACTAAGGTGATGGTGATAAAGCAGTGTGTTTGCAATCGATAGAACGATTATGAATATTCAATCTAAGTTTAGAGAGCGCCCTAACCTGTATGTAGTTAGTTGAATGGTGATATATTTTAGTTTGTGTTAAATTAACAGTTTGCCAAAGTTATTTAGTTACGAGTGTCGGTTTGAAAAAGGTTTGTTGGTATCTTTATTGATTTTTAGGAGAAAAATAACCCTGCAAAACAAATTGAAAAACTTAATTAAAATCAAGAAATAGATACCAAATTCAATAAATTTCAGAGAACCAATTCGCTAGAATAATCTAATTCTATTTTAAAACTTTCAAGAACATAAAAGACGACTGCCCGCTGCGGCATAAACTAAAGAACAGCAAAAACTAACATTCTTGATGGTTCTAAATTTTTTTCCCAATTTCCTGAACCAAAATAACAGTGAATATATACGATTATGGTTTCAATTTCGGTAAGTACGCAAAGGTTTTATCTCCGTCTATGTCTTTAATTTACGAAAACGAGATTGAACCTTTATGATTTTCGAAAAAAACCTCACAGACCTGAGCCGGGATAAAATTAAAGAAAGATTGAAGTATCTGCAGAAGTACAAATTATGTACTTGTGGTAACACGAGGTCCCAGTGGCCGAGTGGGTAAGCTGTTGGTGTTGGAGGAAGGTGTCTGACTTTGAGGGAGTGGGTTCGAGGGACTTGTCCCGGTAAAAGTACATTGATTTCTACTTTTCCAGTGTGATCCCGAATGTAGCAATGTTACATTCAATAATAATTATGGTATTTATATAGCGCACATATCCACAACGAATGAATTTCTCAAGGCGCTCCCTTCCTATTACCCTGATCTAACCTGAGCTACCGTACGTAGCTCTCGAAGGTCATCTCCTCATCTTACATCAGGGCCGTGTTCAAGAGAGGTTTCAAAGTAATCGCTCAATGAGCGATTACTTTTCAACCTCTCTTGGACGCGATTGCTCAATGTAGCGCTACGTAGCAAGGCGAGCTAACTTCGAGGAATTTGCACTGTGTCGTTCAAGAGAGAATGAGCGCTACTTTAGCGCTACTTAAGCGCTCGCTGTTATGGAACGGAACCCAGGTACGCTATCGAAATAGATACCATATTCCATTACTCGCTACATGGTATGTATTTCTTTTTCTTAAAAAAAGTATATGTTGTGGATTGTGCAGTGTACATGTACCCAGAACAGATTCCTGTGAACGTTAATGACTGATAACCGTGTATTACAATTAAGATTAAGTGCAATTCTCAACATGGACTTTTGATCATATTGGAAAAATGATGTATAATTCACATAACTTTACAAATATAATATACTCACCAATGACGTCACATATTCACAAATGCTTTTATAGTGACCACACAAGGTCTCTGAATTTAATTTGGCATTAAAGATGCATAATGCATGTACAATGTATGTAATGGTAAACCAAGTAACACATTTGTCTCTAATGCAGGTGGCGATGATATCAATTAAAACATGTTCAGTCAGTGTACGGATCAGCCTTTACTACAAGAAAAATAATCAATTTTGTACCTACATGTGCATTCACAATAAATATTGTCGCAAAATGTTCAGTGAGTTTTATTCCACCATTTCCATCTCCATCTCCAAAATCCTTCATCCTCTGGGTATCCAGCAATAACAATACTGTCTCAGACCAGTCTAACGGTACAGGGCTGATGTTTGTGAGTCCTTTGAAGTAACATCCCAATTGTATTCCACTGTTTTACATAGTTGTTGGTTTACGATCTGCTCTTGCGAGAGCTTTGATGTAGTGTAATCCAGTAGCTTTACTGCTCTGTGATCAAACGTAGGAATGCAGGAATCAATTTGAAATGAAGACGGAATCACCAACCATATATTTTCTGTTGAACCCTGATTTTCCCTGCTAAATTGGTGCCTGTGTATTATGTTCTGTAATTTCCCTTATGGAAATTAACGGTTTACAATGTATCTGTACACAATAGTGAGGCAGTATAAGCCGGTTCATATTATCAATGTGGATTTATAGTTTGATTGATAACAAATTGGATCTAACGAAAAGTTAATCGTCATCTGTAACGGCATCAAGCACTAGTATGTGACGTCATTGTAGCGTGTCGTTGTAATAGAAGTGTGCCATTTCTGGCTATTTTACTAGTCATATGGAATAGAATAAATATAAATTTAAAAAATAGCATTACCCTTGAAAGCGTGTGATATGACTTATAAGAAACTCGTGAATATGTTTGGGGTTGGAACATGTAAAAAGTTGAATAATGACAAAACCTTAAAGACGACTGAGAAATTCTTTACATTGATTTTTTGTAATTAGAACATTTTAATGGAGAGGAACAACTGCTGCTTTTCTGTGTATATATTTAAATATAAATTTATCAAAACGGCAACAGAAGTGTGTCCAATATTCGAACTTAATGAAAAGTTTGAAAAGATTCCCAAAATAATTAAAGTTCCCAAAAATATGCCTTTTACCATTGTAATCATTGGAGAACGAGAAAGAAATGCTACCTTCTGTGACATCAAACGTCTTATTGATTCTTGCATTGATTTCAATTTCCTGAAGCAAATTGTTTGCTGCGTATGTCTTCAGTTATGGCCTCAGTTATGGTAACGGCTGCTATAAGTCTTTCAACACAGGTCACCGTTATTTCCCTTTACGATACTTCGTATTAACATATTCAAATAAAAAGGAACTGAAATGCAGGAGGCGAATATGCAAAATGTCATGGTTTTCGTGCAAGTTTTTGAACTTTCCATTTCCTTTGAACACAGTGAAAAGCACACTCACTAAATCGTCATAAACACATTCCTTGAAAGGGCATTTTGAAGCGGCATACATAGGAACAGGAACAACTTCTTTAATGTGAACATACACGACGTTTCGGAATATACTCCAACATGGCACTTAAAGAAGTTGTTATCCAGAAGATTTTCCTCTTCCCACATTCCTTCATAATAATATTTGAAAAAAATGGAATATTGGCAGTGGACTACGGTATATGCTTGTTGTTGAAATTGTAGGAATGTTGGAAACAATTACAAATTAAGAGACAATTATGTTTATATAACTGAGGAAGGGGTGTAATCAGGTACACAATATATCTCTATACTGATAGGATACTTATGATTAATGTGTGTGGAGGAATTAAGTACTCAATAGATAATTGGCAAGGGCGGACGATTTATTGTAAACTGAATCCTTTGCTCAAGTGTGCTATCCCCCATAAACTCAGGAAAGGAGCTTTAATTCAATGTTAAACAGTGCCACTGAGAACACTATTGATCTAAGACTGATTATTACAATCAGACCCTTTTATGTTCCATACACCCATCCCATTCATAAAATAGGTCTTTCTGTGAGTTAAATGAGGTTCAGAGGCTATTTTATCTGTTATGTTGCATGCTATATTAGAACTTATTAATGAGGACACTGTATCATAATGAGTGTATGTCTTTAATAGGGCTACAAAGGGAGTACATATAGGTGAATCCACCATCACTTCAGTTATAGGTCTTCCTTCAGTGCGATCTCGGTTCGATTAGTTAAGATGTACGTAAAAAGGGATTTTGTTTAAAAGAGCTTTAGTTATTTAATATTAGAATCAAAGGAAGTAAAAGTAAAGTAGAAAAGTAGAAGTAAAGGAAATTAATACAACTACTCGCATATATCATTTATCTGACTTAAGTGTTCAGTACAATTTCAAACATAGTAAGTTTGCTAATTGGGTAGGTACCAGCTTGCTTTAAAACTACATTTTCAAATTGGTTTAACGTCTGTTAGATAATCATATCATTGATTGCTTTATTGCTTTATAGCTAATACACAATCGTTGATCATGAAATTGAACTGTAGATCCTAATTGACGGCAAATAGCAACATCAAATCGAATTTACTATACTATGAACCTTCTAGGGTATATTACAATCTGCAGGTCCTGAGTTCGTAATCTTGCCTATGGAATATTTCACTATTCCTAGATTGTTTTAACAAATTGTGTTAACAATCTGTGAATGGTAACAGTATAGGAATATGTTTGTGAGGTAGAGTAACACACAGGGTATGGAAGATTGTTCCTAGGTTGTACATAGCTTCCAACTCGGGTTTCTATTACACTTCGCGTTATTCCTAGTTTGTGATCAATTAAGTGGAGTCCCTTGGCCCATGCTACATTTTTGTTTTACAAAGCAATACATCTGTGTGTGTGTATAGATGACAAATAAAGTAATGTACCTTCAGGATTTCTGACGAGCTTTCCCTTTCATACCAATGTTATGTCCCGAGTGAAAAAAATTAGCTTCGTCTCGAGCCTTGGCGAGGGGAACGCGTTATGTACCTTATTTATTACCAACCTGTATTTCATACGATTTATTATGTATATACTATCAACCCTGTCACATCATATGAATTAATTCTATTGCGACGTTAAGCATTCATTATTTTAAAATAAAATCTTTCAATAATTCGTGATGTTCGATATGGCGAAACAAGTTGCACTCGTCATTCTGAATGAAACGTACGCAGTATAAAATCTCCCTGCTCGAGGACTGGAGATACGAGTTATCCATCCTTTGATTAACGTCATGTCATGGCGACCGCCATTTGCATCTTGTCTTCATCAAAATATGTAAACAATTAAAACAACCTCCTAAAATTGTTCAGATACATATCACTTATGGTGTAGAAGACGAGGAACACGTGTTATTAAGATGTCACCTGTATGCAACTGAACGTAGAGAATTCCTTTTTAAAATGTAGTAATATCGAAGAAGATTTCCCAAGTTTGATAATGCTCTGAAAGTCAGTTTTGTACATTTGTATATATGCCAAAATCTGCTTTAGCATTTTAACGAAAGGAAATGACTTCTTATATTCTTAATTCCTGTTTACACTTTTTAGTTTATATTTTATGTAAATTTTAACTGTATTGTACTAAGGGTTTATTTTAGTTTTTCAAAGTCTCCCATAACCCTATACAGGATGGCTCGTTACTTTTTATACATCAACTTTAACTTTTGTGATATGTTTTTTTTTTAGAATGTATATATATATATTATAAGGATAACCCATGATACCGAGGATTTGGTAAGGTTGTAGACCCTGATAGTCAGGAAAAACCCTGTTTTTCCTGACTATCAGGGTCTACAACCTTACCATATCCGAGGTTGAATGGGTTATCTATATTATCAACCGTTTTTAAGTGTAAAACAGGCTTTTTACTTGTTATCGCGTTATATTGAGGATCTTGAGGATCCCTGGCGTTATATTGAGGATCCCTGGGTGATGTCAGCCTGTTAACAGCCGCGCTATATGAGTTTTTTTTTGTACAGTGACATTTCGTCTGCCCCCTTAGCGCAGTAGTCTAAGGCGCTGACTCAGTAACTACAGGTGATAGTGGATAAGGGTTCGAGACGCACTTTCTGCAAAACATTTGCTGTACATATTCTGTTCTAAATTTAAGAAATTTTTCAAAATTAGTCTAAGTTAGTTTCTTCAGATTTTTACATTCAAGCCGTCACCTTAACAAATATATCAGGGTTTACAATCATTATAATTCCTTATAACAAGGTTTACAACTGTCTGTGTAAACCCTCCTGGCGGGAATTACAATGTTGTAAGTCCCTCGTACCGGGTGATACGGTTTAGAAAGGTCGTTTCAAGTATCACGTTATATGGCTGGAAGGTTGATAATTATAGTTATGTATGAATCCATTGTAATGAGGTGAGACTATAAAAAATATCTTTCTTTCTGTCTGTCCAAATCCCTTTCTATTCGGTTTAGTCTTGTGAGTAATCATTTCCTTGTATCCTACACATTACATTGAGTTTTCATAAAAAAAAAAACTCTCGTAGTCGGTATGTAAAAACGCGTCATAATCAAGGAGTCAACCCATATAGTCAGAATCGATTTGAAAAGTCGGTAGAAATTACACCGATATTAATCAAACATTGTTAATCTGGTTTACTGTGGCTTTTTGTGTTTTAAGTGGCACAGAAGCTCACGTACATGTCTTACAGGCTCCTTAACCGGCTGTGATCTCGGCGTGATAGTCCGTCAGTGCGCATCACGATATAAAAATCGCCCCCTATAGTCGGTAGATGAGGTAGAGAAACGAGTAACAAGCCCTTTGCAATCACGGTGTCGCCCCCTGTAACTACAAGGTCACATTTATACATTGTGATCAGGTCTAGACTTACAATCTGCAGATTGTTGAAACAATGTAAGAATGGTGAAACATTTCTAGATTGTAAGCTCACAATCTCAAGATTGTTATCATTCCTAGATTACGGAACGTGTACACATACATTGTTGAGCAGAACAACCCAACAATGTCTAATGATTAAACAGTACTGTTGAACCAATGTAACTCGCATCTTCACAACGTCACAGGCGTAACGAAAAGATGTCCATATCTTCTCCTTCCTCACCCCCTCGCATTTTCAGTGCTAAGATTTTAACGTACTGCAGGCAAAGCCAATCAGAAGACAGTTGTGTTGTCTCTGTGACTGTGTCGATCGTCGCTTATTTTGAATTGGTTCCGAATATAAACGACGATTTCATTGGCTGTATGTTAGCAGATGGTAAGGGAAATAACTCGTGATCACAATAGGTGTCGCTGATTCGTTTCACCACTTCTGGCTAGGTTGAAGGCAAGGTAAAAAATGGAGAGATCTCGATACATTTTCACCTTGCCGTGGGAAGATGTGTAACTCGTGGACGTGTTTTTTTAATCAGGCGCCCCTAATGGTTTTCTTTTGACGTCAACTCTGATTAAATTCGTTGACACATGTTGACTCTATTTAATGTTATTCCTATTGTCTTGAATTAATATTTAGTTTATGGTGTGAAGGAGAATAAGCAAACTGAATAGCAATTGTTTTGAAGAAAAAAGGAAAGATGTAAATAAGTAAAGTCACAAAATATTGATGAATAGATACATGGACCTTTTTGGAAAGAACAATTGCAAAATGTGAATATCATGGCGTACCTCTTCTGGGAACCACATATATAGTAAATTGTCATTTAGTGAGTATATATCGTGATATTCCATTAATATTGCAACGGTACTGTATATTTTAAATGACATACACCCTCAAAGTAAACGTCACCATATACATTTGTACATATAATCACAGTTTAAGTTGAGAAAGAGGAACATGTCTGCTACGTAATGGTAAAGAGCTTAAACAATTTAGTGTCGATGTGATCAAGAAGAACAATCCAATAACTTGTGATAATTGACACGATACCTCAGCAACTTGTGTGAAATTGATGCACATGTCGCTTGATTGAACAAAACCCATTGCCCTTTGCCACAATCAGGCGTTTCCTAATGGATTTGGGTTGACATCAATTCTGGTTTTATCCAGTTAAAGAGAGTCCTAGCTGGACGGTTCTGCCAGTTTTAACGATAGTCCGTCTCTGATTACCATTTAATAGTTATGTATTATTTGGACCGATAAGAGGAAAGTAGTTATAGGATATCTAACGAGCTTCCCCTTTCATATCAAGTTTATGTCCAGAGTGAAATAATTTTGCTTTATCCCGAGCCTTGGCGAGAGACAAACCAAAATTATTTCACGAGGGACATAAACTTGATATGAAAGGGGAACGAATTATGTATCCTATTTATTACCAACATGTATTTCATACGATTTATTGTGTTTTAAAATATATTTATGTTGTCCCTATAAAGGAACGGAACAGCGGAGTAATATCAACCCTGTCACGGTTTCTATAAGTTCATAATATTACGAAGTTAATATTCACGCTTTTAAATCCGTGATGTTCGGTATGGCGAAACCAGTTGCACTAGTCATGCTGAAGGAAGCGTACGTAATATAACATCTCCCTGCTTGAGGACATGAGATAAGAGTTATCTGTCCTTTGAATGACGTCATGTCATGGCGGCCGCCATTCGCATGTTTCTTGTCGTCGAAATGTGTAAACAAGCTAAAACAACCTCATTAAATGTAAGTTTTAGATGAACGTCGCCGTTAAAATGGCTTTCCTTTCGGTTATGTTTGCCGTGTGAGTATAAATTCACTGGGCACCGTTACGAACACAATATTTTCATTGAGATATTGAGCGTTTGGTGCAATGTCATTCCCAACGGTAAGATTGAGACTAAAACTCTTGCTGCATTCTAAACTTTGTGCTTATTAGCTTTGCTCTAGTCATGTTGTATTTGTTAATTATTCATTTAAATAAAAAATTGCGGTGAGTACGAGTTTCTGAATTAACTGAACAATGAGATAAATAGTAATTATAAGTGTAAGTATAAGCATAAGTATAAGTAAAATACTTGTAATTTTATGAATGAATAAAGTAGTCCAGGCAGTGTCAAAGTTCATCGTTAGCCAAGCAAATTACTTGAAGTGTTATGACACATATGTGTCATAACAGTTTGTTATGAAACCCCTTTACGAAGTACCACGTGGGTAATAATTGCTGTTAAGCAACAAGACAATTCATAAGTTAAGCTCCGAACAAAACCTTCGGAGAAAATCATTACATTGATTGTTTATCATCAGAATATGTTACTGTAAAGGAAAGACTGCTACCCTGCCGTGTATATATGTAAATATAGATTAAACACGGCGGCTGCGATGTTTCCAACATTAGAACGTGATGAAAAGTTTGAAAAGATTTCCCCCCCCCCCCCCCAAAAAAAAAGTACGATAAAATGGCTTAAGATTGCCTTTTACCATTGTAATCATTGAAGGACGAGAAACAACAGCTACCTTCTGTGACATTCAATGTCTTATAGATCCTTGTATTGATTTCAATTTCCTGAAACAAATTGTTTGCTGTGTATGTCTTTGGTAATTGCCTCAGTTATGTTAACGACTGCCATAAGACTTTCAACACAGGTCACCGTTATTTCCCTTTGCAATACTTCGTATTAACATATTCAAACCATAAATAACATTAACTTTAATGCAGAAGGAGAATATGCAAAATGTCATGGTTTTCGTGCAAGCTTTTGAACTTTACATTTCCATTTCTTTGAACACTGTGAAAACCACTCTCACTAAATCGTAATAAACACTTTCCTTTATGTCTTCGAAGGGCATTTAGAAGCGGCATACGTAGGAACAGGAACAACTTCTTTAATGTGAAAATACACGACGTCTCAGACAATACGTCATATTAAAGAAGTTGTTATCCCAAAAAATTGCCTATTCCCACACTCTCTTATGATGATATTTGGAAAAAATGGAATATTGATAGTGGACCAAGGAATATGCGTGTTGTCAAAACTGTAGGGATATCGGATACAATTACAAATTAAGAGGCAATTATGCTTATATAACTAAGGAATGGGGTGTAATCAGGTACACAATAGATCTTTATACTGATAGGATACTAATGACTAATCGGTATTGAATAATTAAGTACTCAAAGGATAATTAGCAACTCACGGATGTGAACAGGTCTTTGGTTTTTGACGTGGAAGATTTATCGTGAACTGAGTCCTTCGCTCAAGTGTGATACCCTGTATAAAGTCCCCAAAGAAGCATACATGCAATGTTAAACGGTGCCACTGAGAACACTATTGATCTACGAATGATTATTGCAATCAGACCCATTTATGCTTCAAACATCCATCCCATGCCTCCAATAGGTTTGTCTAAGAGTCAAATGAGGTGCAGAGACCATTTTATCTGTTATGTTGCATGTTTTATTAGAATTTGTTAACGAGGACACTGTATCGTAATGAGTGTATTTCTTTAATATGGCAAAGGGTGTATCTGTGGATGAATCCACTATCAGTTGAACTTCATGGAAAGGTCATCCTACTTCAGTGCGATCTCAGTTCGATTAGCTGAGATGTACAAAACAAGATCTTTAGTTCTAGATTTCACTGGACAACCACATTCTTAGTTTTTCAATGTTAGAATCACGAGAAGTATATGAAATTGATATAACTATTCGTATACATGTATATCACTTATCCGACTTGAAGTGTTCAGTGCAATTTCACATGTGGTAATTTGTTATTTGGGGAAGTACCTGCTGATCACTGGCTTTCTCTTCAAATTGATATAGCATCTGTTAACTAATTCTATCACTGTTTGCCATCTTAAGAGCTTTATAGCTAATACACAATCGTTGATCATGAAGTTGAAGTGTAGAGCCTAATTGAGGGCAAAGAGAAACATCAAAAAAGAACTTACTGCTGGTATGTATGTTATGAACCTTCTAGGTCTGCAGGTCGTCAGTTCACAATCTAGGGATACTTCACTATTCCTGGATTGTTTTATCAATCAATGTACGACCCTAACAGTATGAGAATGCTCACAATCTAGGAATATGTTTGTGAGTTAGTGTAACTTACAGGTTATATATAGGGTTGTTCCTGGATTGTACATGGCTTCCAACTTGGGTTTTTGTTAAATCTTCGGGTTATTTCTAGTTTGTGTTCAATCAATTGTTATTTCCTTAGTTTCCTTATTTATTACCCACTTTTATTTCATACGATTTATTGTCTCTTTAAAACAGTATGTTTGTTCTCCTTATAAAGGAACGGAACAGCGGAATAATAGCAACACTGTCACAACATCTGAATTAATACTTTTGCGACGTTAAACATTCAAAGTTTTAAATGTAATATATCCTTCTATAATTCGTGATGTTCGAGATGCGAAACTAGTTGCATTAGTCAGAAGAATCAATCCTTATAATAGGTAGTTAAGATAGAAAAACGAGGCAAAGCGCTTCATAATCGAGATCTCGACCCCTTTAGTTGATAGTCGGATACAAACATGTGTTCAAAGCATTTCATAAACTAGAATTTGACTTCAAAACTCGTTAGATACGTTAAAGCCACATATAAACTCAATGTGAGTGTTTATATGCACGAGCGTCTCTCAAATGCTCTTAATCCCACTGTGATCTCTCTGTTGCAGTCAGTCAATGCGCGCATCACAATCTTGGAATCGCCCCCCTATAGTCGGTAGACGAGTTAGAGAAACGAGTAACAAGCCCTTTGCAATCAATGAATCGCCCCTGCAACAACTAGATTGTGATCATGTGTCACAATCTGCTGATTGTTTAAACAATGTAGGCATGATGAAACATTTCAGGATCGTAAGCTCACAATCTGCAGATTGTTATCATTCCTAGATTACACGGAACATGTACACTTACATCAAGCAGAACACCCCAATAATGTCTAATGATTAAACAGTACATCACAAAGTTGTGAGACATTGATTTGAATTAACTGTGTTGAACCAATGTAACTCGTGGACGTGTCTAATGGTGTTGTTTTGACGACACCTCCGACTTGATTCGGTTGAATGGTATGTCCTCTGTATTAGGTTATTCTGTTTGTCGTGAACTATTATTTAGTTTATCGTATGATGGCGAATAATTAAAATGAATAGCAATTGATTTGGAAAATAATTAAAAAAGTAAATATCTAAATAACTGAAACATATATTGATGATATGACAAAATGGACGTTTTTGGGTAGAACAATTGCAAAATGTGAACGTACGAATTCTGGGAACCGCATGTACAGTTAATTGTCATTTAGTGAGTATACATCGTTATATTCCATGAATATTGCAACTGTATATTTTAAATAACACACACACACATCCTCAAAGTAAATTCATATGCCTTCAAAGTTAACTTCAACGTACTATTTTTGGGAACCAAATATATATGTAATTGTCATTAAGTGAAGTATACATGCAACTGTATATTATAATGACACACACATCCTCAAATTAAACTCACATGCAAAGTGAACGTCACAATACAAAATCTACATAATCGTTTGTACATATTATCATAGATTAAGTTGAGAAAGAGGAACATATCTGCTACGTAATGGTAAAGAGCTTAAACAATTAACTGTCGATGTGATCAAGACGAACCATCCAATAACTTGTGATAATTAACACGATACCTCAGCAATTTGTTTGAAATTGATGCACATTTCGCTTGATTGAACAAAACCCATTGCCCTTTGTCACAATCAGGCGTCTCCTAATGGCTTTGGGTTGACATCAATTCTGGATTAATCCAGTTAAAGAGAGTCCTAGCCGGACGGTTCTGCCAGTTTTAACGATAGTCCGTCTCTGATTACCATTTAATAGCTATGTATTATTTGGACCGATAAGAGGAAAGTAGTTGCTGTTATGTTTCGAACAGCAACAAGACAATTCATAAGTTTAGCTCCGAACAGTACCAGAAATTGAATATCTGCTAAAACAAATTGTAGCACGTGATCTTGAGCATTGCTAAGTCGATTTGTTTCAGTGAATATCTGCAACAAATGGGATTGGTAACCCGCCTCATATGAATATTCATCGAGTTTAAATGGTTTTTCCTGCCCATCACTGATACATGAGTTAAGAGATTTGTGGGTTTACCTTGGGCAAAGGACTTTATTCAAAATGTACCGCTGTTGATCCAGAAGTACAACTTAGTACCTGGAGATCGCTCGGTGGGAGGGGAACTTTTAGAATAGTTTGGGTTAGACCAGGGTAATAATACAGGGAGCACATTAATCATGCTTTTGCATGGACTGGTTAATATCCTCATTTAAAGTGATAATTATTATCATCTCAAGGCAAAATTGAAACACACATTTAGTAATATTGATGCTATCACTGAATGTGAACGTGACAACATGAATATTTATAGAGTAGTGGTTACTGTACATCTGTATGTCATTGGTTCGAGTTTCATTCTCAGTTTCATGATATTCAGTCAATACTGAATATTGAAGAAATAATATATCATACGTATGTCAAATTTATGGCATTTAAATATGTTTAGTGCAGACATTCATTTCCCTCTGTAGAGTCACATGCTATGTAAACATTGCTTATCAATTATCAATGCATTGAATTTCGCTTCATCTGACAACATTATGAGATGTCTCAGTGATACGTCTCAACTATGACAATGCAGAACATTCTAGAACTGTATTTTCAGCATGACAATGCTCATGAATACATAATTGGCAAACGTCATACTCTTTATCCACCATAAGCCTTTCGACCCTTTCAAGTACTGTCAATTTTGAAAACAGTAAATGAAGGAATTATGATCAAAGCGATCCGGAAATTTTCAAAGGGGTTTCACATATTGCATATTGATATGTTGGGTGTCAACAAGGACCTTCATCCAAATAACACGACAACAGAACGATTGAAGCAGCTTTTTCTCAGAATGGGGCAAGGCATATCGACGACTGTTATAGTGAATACGTTCGGATGTTACCTCATGAAAACGTTCAGCAATTTTGTAACAGTTAATCACTTCATTCATTTAAAGAAATCTCAAACATCCCCGTTTCAAGAGAATATATAAATGAAACACCAACAGAATAGTGTAATCAAGGTGTCATAATTCAAACGCCACAAGCTATAGTCTCAAGCTTAAGTCAGTCTCCACTAAATTTGAATAATATTTATTTAGGGAATACTTTTCCCACACTGATTTATCCATTCCTGTCCGTTCCTCATCACTCAAAATGCAAGTGGCATTAATGTTTCGCTGATTATCACTATTTGTAATTCTACTTTTCTCATGCTAACGTTTGATATTATTTAAGACGGTTCCTCAGCTTGGTAACTCAAATCAATTCTCATTGTTTTAATGTCCCGTTATAATGGTAAAACGGGAGGTGCTAACCTTGTTTTTTTGTAACACCCTGTATCCTGTGTTATTTATTATTCACAGTTGATTATAATCCAATGAATGTCAATGAAATATATCATCCAAACAGTGTTCCACAGTTAAATGAGATCAAACGATATATTTAAGGAGATATCAATTTTACAGTAACATCTTCACAATGACCTGCAATCGCAAAAACAGGTCATCACAATGCATATACACCATCACGTAATGACAATGATATGACGTCAAAACGCTGACTTCAGAATGACATGACGTCATAAACACGAGGAGGTCACAATGCTATAACTGCACTAAAAGTGCTGTTTTAAAAGATTACAGTTTCCTTGAAAATAATGAAGAATGGTTTGGTTTGATAACTAGAATAGTCCCATATTTTTTCTCATATCAAATATACGAGTATGTCAAGCCTTGGATATTCCGTTTATCAACTTGTGTTGATATACTTGACATCAGAAGGCACTTTGCTGGGATTTTCTATGTAATATATATCTTTTCATGGAGTTATTCTCATGGGTGTTCAAAATGTGTTACATGTACATCATGTCAATTTCCAGAAATGTTCCATCACTTGACCTCTTGACATGTGTATCGCATACGACCTAAACAGATATCGAAAATATCCGTTGGCTCATCCTGCCAAGAACACCATCCATTGTATGATAAATTATATTACGGAATTGATGAACATTATTTGCTATATTCTAATATTGATGTCTTCTATCTAATTTGTTTTCCATCATTACAATGTCAACCAGAACATTTGTGATAATAATGTGTCACTACATTAGTTGGAAATAGATGTGAATCTGTGTAGACCGAACATAACTCAATGTCGTCTGTCTGGAATTGGCAGATCCTAACACAATACAGCACTGTGTTGACATCCATTGTGATTCACTGATGTTGCTAAAATCAAATAGAATGTAGGACATATCAGCTTGTTTACAACCATTCCTATGTGTAATATGTTTAGGATTATCTTCCTTCCTAAATTTCTTAATAACATATGAGGCCTTTGATTTACAATTATATAAGACAGAGCAAAGGATAATCATGTGAAAAGAAGGCACTGGAAAAATAGACTGATGTTTCTTTCAAAGTCGAAGTTTTTTTTAGCGTGTACCAACATCGAGGTTTCATTAAACCATTGCAACAAAACACAAATCATTAAACATCATTCGCATATATCAATCAAAAGATCAATAGTTTAGCAAATACGCTTTTCTACTGAGTGAAATAACACCTGCAAAAATGACTAGGCAATCTCGATAAACCATTGAGTGTTGTAACAACTTGTTATGCTGTTCAGTATATCACAACAGTCCTGAAAAAGACTAGACTAGAATTGTCAAAGCAATTACAATGTCAAAGCAATTAGTTCCGCAGACAGTATGCTTCAGGTTTCTTATCAAAAGCCTAAGGGCTGTTGCATTATTTTCTATTCAAAGTGAAACACGATTTATAGAATTGGCTATAATTTGCCAATCTTCAGGGCCAGACAAAACTCGCAGGAAGTTTGTGTCCAAGACAATCATACTTGCACCATAAATACCCCTGACAGAGCATAACGTTGACCTATGGTTCTGTTCAATAACAATATACAGTCTGACCTTGTTTACTCAAACCCTATATATCCCGGAAACCCGGCCATCCACACGGTAGTATATACAATACTGTATGATTTCCCATGCAAATGATGATCAGCTTATCCACACGACTCGCTTGCAGGACGATTTTCAACTGCAACCAAATCGTTTGGATAAACGTGATCTGACTGAAAATCAATACAACGTTTGTAGACAAATATATACAGCTGCTCATGGAAACCTGCTCGTTTATATAATGATAAAGAAAAACAAACACCGACTTCCTCCTAAATGTTTGCATTTTATCCTCAGGCAGGTGTACATGTGCATTACAGTGATTATAACGCCACGTTTCTGTAACGTTGCAACAATGCACAATGCGAGTCGTAATCACTGTAATGTACACTTCCTTTTTATATCAAACAGGTTTGCACGATCAGCTTTATCTTTTTGTCTTTAATCATTGCATTGAAATCGGCGGTAGCAAACCCTTCATTATCATTTGAATATACACATTTAAGATACAGTCTGATTTCGGTAACAAAACCCAAAGTATTGCTGCTAATGTGAACACAGATCCTAATTTGTTATACACATGTAGTCATTGTCAATGGTTATTCAGGATTGCCCATGCTTACTTAGGCTTATCCTCATTGGTTCATCATAAAGTCTGTTCATCCCTCACATAAGGATTGAAGCTCTTGCCAAAAAACAAGGTTTAACTTTGTGAAATCTTTGATCATAAATCCCAGACCTATCACACAATTTTACATAGTATGTGATTTAAGATCTGCGTTTGATAGAGCTTTGATGTAGTTTAAGCTGGCAGTGGTTCTGATCTGTAATCAGGCATTTGGAGGGATCCATTTGAATTGTAGAAAAAGCTTAAACACCTTTTTGTGTGTGCAAATCGTAATCTTACTCAAGAAAAACCAATCCCTTCCCGATGTGTTTTGTAATTTCGTTCAAGGAAATTAGCAATGCTTCACGCCTCTGCATAATGATCGAATCTGTTACACAGTTAATAATAGAGTTAACGCTGGTTATTCCTAGGTCCTTGACTATTATTAAAGGGGCAGTAACAAGTTTTTTAGTTCAAATAGGTCGATGAAATGTTTTTGAAAAATAAGTTCACCAATAGTAAAACACCCTTCTCTCTTCCGTAAATCAAGTTAAAAATGAATGTACTTGATTCGATAAAGCCATGGGAATCGTTTTTGTCCTTCGAAATAATAAAATGTGTTCACAATAAAACGGTCGCCATGCAATGTATGCTTTATAGGCAATAATTGGTTTGTGTTATAAGATTTTTGAACCTCTAAAGCAAATATAAATGACATGAACTATCATTATAAATGGGAAATTCTAAAAAATAAAATGTGCAAAAAACGTGCTGCATTAGTCCTCTACTGACTTCGTTACTATTACTAGATTATGCTCTCCACCACACTATAAATTGGAATAAGTTCAGAAGTTATATAAAGTAACATACAATAATGAGAATTGTCTTGCATTCATAAGTCAGAAAAAACAGCTCTTCTGAAAAGTTCTAAATGGAAATGAACAGGGGTGATTAGCGTGGGTATAATATTGACGCAATTATCTCTTGTAGAAATTTCATCAATAGCACCACAGACTTAGATTTCAAGGTTAACGGAAACTTCCAATTTAACAAATCGTTATTCCTTTTAAAAAAATAAGTTCGGTCTGTAACTGTTATTTGGTATTATTCGGTCACTAACATAAGTGTATATTTTAAGGTTGTTTGATTGGCATCCTAGAAGTTGATATTTTGAAGAATAGAGACGATTTTATGGATATACAACTTCTTTATTCTTTGAAGGCGGCGTTTCGACATAGGTTCTAATGTCGTTGTCAAGCAAGTGGTACACAAGTGGGGAAAAAATTATGAAAATTGCTTAAAGTGGAAAAAAACACAAATCGTTAGTATCTTCAGTCGACCGTGGCCAAACTACCCATGATTCTTAGCGGCGCTGGTGACCACGGCTGGGCGGCAGCGTCAATTTCGAAGTGTTCGTACAGATGCTTATCCATGTTATTTAAGTCCGTGATAGAACTCAAAGCTTACTTAATATAATTTCAGTTTTGCCAGATGGTTTAAAAAAAGGAACAATTGCTTTGTAAAATATAGTTCATGACCATTAAAAGCTGTCCTTTTTTGACAAATGATAATGTGATATGTATTGCTGATAAGGTTTCTTTATATATTTCAACAATGAGCATATGTATATTTAAACGACAGTACTGGTACTAATGACGTCACAGGACATATATGGGTGAAGCTATGTCCAGAATGTTCGAAGGACAATGATGTTATTACATAACTATTTCAGTGTGAAATAAACTGGTGCGGGGCATACAACACAGACAAACCTTTGTTATAATACACCTTCCATATTCATATGTGTAACTGGATGTATTGTCATAAATAATATGTAAAATATAAAGTCAATCACAGTGGAAGAATTGTTTCCAATAGCCGAAGGTCATACAAGAGATGGTATCAATCACTATAAGTAGCATCACCGAAGATTTGTACCGTTATAAACTTGAAAAGATGGGGGGAAATGCAACCTCGTGTGACCTCAATAGTGACGAAGCTATCAGTCTTCAGATTCTTGCATTGATCCCAATTTCCTGAAACAAATTGTTTACTGGGTATGTCTTCTTATATTGCCTCTGTCTTGGTAACGAAGGTCATAACTCCTTTATCTCGGTTCATCATTTTCATTTCGAATACTTCGTACTGACTTTTTAAAACTAGGAGGAAGGTTCATTAACTCGACTTGAGGAAAATACTTTGTACTTTCTTGTTATATCGAGAAGGGTTATGCACTTGTCGTTTCAGTATAGATAACACCGATCTCTCCTTAGCAAATGACTGCAAACTAGATTAAATAATGCTTCAATCATTGAACAGAAAGATCAGAATGCTGTATTTAGTCTTCTTCTAGAATGTATCACAGAGGTGGTACATGCGAATAAATGATCAATTACATTTATTTATCAAAGAAAACGGATGTGACAAGGTACAGTATTAATTTCAATATGAACAAGAGAATTATGGATAATATTCGTGAAGAAATGAACTACATACCTTAGACATAATGAGATATTACTTGAGTGCGAACATTCATTAATATTTTATGTCGAAGAATTGTTGGACCTCAAGTTTGATAGCTGATATTGTGACTCTACATCACTGTGGGCGTCGATAGGATCTATATATATATAATATTCACTTACCTCATTTGGATAGTCTCATTAGGGTAGTAGTGTTAATCGAAACCACCGAGGTTAGTACAATGATCAGAGGTTAATCCCTTCATATTCTTATCATAACCTCAGTAACATATAGGCGATATTTCAATATTCACATGTAGTCCTATAGCAGTTAAAGGTACAATAGCCCCTATAGTCATTATATAAGATAGTGAAACGGTTAACAAGCTCATTACAATCAAGGAATCGCCCCCGCAACTATTAGATTGTGATCATGTGTCACAATCTGCTGATGATGAAACATATCTGGATTGTAATCTCACAATCTGCAAATTTTTATCATTCCTTGATTACACGGAACATTTACACTTACAATGTCCAGCAGAACACCCCAATAATGTCTAATGATTAACCAATACATCACAAAGTTTTGTGAAATTGATGGGAATTAACTGTTTTGAATCAATGTAGCTCGTGGACGTGTGTTTCAATCAGGCGCCTCTAAAGGTGATGTTTGACGACAACTCTGCCTAATTCGGATAAATGACACATGATCCTGGTTGAAAGGTATGTCCTCTATACTAGGTAATTTTGTTTGTCGTGAATTAATCTTTATTTTATTGTATGATGGCGAATAATCACAATGAATAGCAATTGATTTTGAAAAAAAAAAATGGAAATATCTAAATAAGTAAAGTTAAAAAAATATTGATGAATTGACACAATGGACCTTCAACGTACTATTTTTGGGAACCAAATATACATGTATATGTTATTGTCATTAAGTGAAGTATACATGCAACTGTATATTATAATGACACACACATCCTCAAATTAAACTCACATGCAAAGTGAACGTCACCATACAAAATCTACATATTCATCTGTACATATTATCATAGATTAAGTTGAGAAAGAGGAATAGATCTGCTACGTAATGGGTAAAGAGCTTAAACAATTTAGTGTCGATGTGATCAAGAAGAACAATCCAATAACTTGCGATAATTGACACAATACCTCAGCAATTTGTTTGAAATTGATGCACATTTCGCTTGATTGAATAAAACCCATTGCCCTTTGTCACAATCAGGCGTCTCCTAATGGCTTTGGGTTGACATCAATTCTGGATTAATCCAGTTAAAGAGAGTCCTAGCCGGACGGTTCTGCCAGTATTAACGATAGTCCGTCTCTGATTACCATTTAATAGCTATGTATTATTTTGGACCGATAAGAGGAAAGCAATAAGTAGTTGCTGTTATGTTTCAAACAGCAACAAGACAATTCATAATTTAGCTCCGAACATTACCAGAAATTGAAATCTGCTAAAACAAACTGTAGCACGTGATCTTGAGCATTGCTAAGTCGATTAGTTACAGTGAATTTCTGCAACAAATGTCATTGGTAACCCGCCTCATATGAATATTCATCGAGTTTAAATGGTTATTCCTGCCCATCACTGATACATGAGTTAATAGATTTGTGGGTTTTCCTTGGGCAAGAGACTTTATTCAAAATGTACCGCTGTTGATCCACAAGTACAAATTGGTACCTGGAGATCGCTCAGTGGGAGGGGAACTTTGAGAGAGATTTGTAGCTTGGGTTAGACCAGGGTAATAATACAGGGAACAAATTAATCATGCTTTTGGCATGGGCTTGTTAACATCCTCATTTAAAGTGTTTATTATTATCATTTCAAGGCACAATTGCCACACACATTAGGTAACATTGATGCTATCACTGAATATAAACATGACAACATGAATATTTGTGGAGTAGTGGTTAAATGTACATCTGTATGTCATTGGTTCGAGTTTCATTATCAGTTTCATGATATTCCAGTCAATACTGAATATTGAAGAAATAATATATCATACGTCTTTCAAACTGATGGTGTTTAAATATGTTTAGTGCAGACATTCATTTCCCTCTGTAGAGTCACATGCTGTGTAAACATTGCTTATCAATTATCAATGCATTGAATTACACTTCATCTGACAACATTATTAGATATCTCAGAGATACGTCTCAACTATGACAATGCAGAACATTCCAGGATTGTATTTTCAGCATGCAATGCTCATGGATACATAATTGGCAACTGTCATACTGTTTATCCACCATATGCCTTTCGACCCTTTCAAGTACTGTCAATTTTGATAACAGTAAATGAAGGAATTATGATCAAAGGCGATCCGGAAATTTTCAAAGGGGTTTCGCATATTGTGTATTGATATGTTGGGTGACATCAAGGATACTCCAAAAAACACGAAGCACTACCTGACAACGGAAAGATTGAAGCAGCTTTGGGGCAAGGCATATCGACGACTGTTATAGTGAATACGTTACAATGTTACTTCATTAAAACGTTCAGCAATTTTGTAACTGTTAATCACTATTCCACCACTTAGTGTGTAGGTGGATTCATTGAAAGAAATCTAAAAAATCCCCGTTTCAAGAGAATATATAAATGAAACACCAACAGAATAGTGTTATCAAGGTGTCATAATATCAAACGCCACATGTTTGTAGCTCAAGCATAAGTCAGTCTCCACTAAATTGGCATAATATTTATTTAGGGAATAGTTTTCCCACACTGCTTAATCACTCAAAATGCAAGTGGCATTAATGTTTCGCTGATCATCACTATTTGTAATTCTACTTTTTTCATGCTAACGTTTGATATTATTTTAGACGGTTCCTCAGCTTGGTAATTCAAATCATTTCTCATCGTTTTAATGTCCCGTTATAATGGTAAAACGGGAGGTGCTTACCTTGTCTTTGTAACACCCTGTATCCTTTGTTATTTATTATTCACAGTTCATTATAATCCAATGCATGTCAGTGAAATTTATCGGTCAAACAATGTTCCACAGGAAAATGAGATCAAACGATATATTCAAGGAGATATAAATTTTACAGTAAGATCTTCAGTGACCTGCCATCGCAAAAACAGGTCATCACAATGCATTTACATCATCACGTAATGACAATGATATGACGTCAAAACGCTGATGACTTCAGAATGACATGATGCCATAAACACGAGAAGGTGACAATGCTATAACTGCACTAAAAGTCTAATGGCAGTGCAGTTTTACTTGATTACAGTTTCCTTGAAAATAATGAAGAATGGTTTGGTTTGATAACTAGAATATCCCCATATTTTTTCTCATATCAAATATATGTCAAGCCTCAGGAGTTCCCGTTATCAATTTGTGTTGATATACTTGATATCAGAGGACGCTTTGATGGGATTTTCTATGTAATTTATATGTTTTCATGAAGGTATTCTAATGGGTGTTCAAAATGTGTTACATCATCTCAAATTTCCAGAAATGTTCCATCACTTGATCTCTTGACATTGGTATCCGCATACGACCTCAACAGATATCGAAAATACATCGTGCCAAGAACACCATCCATTGTATGATAAAGTTATATTTTATATTTAAAATGTATTTTGACATGTTTAAAGTAGTTGCAGTGTTTGCCTCCATTTTTATTCACTTTTCTATTTTTGCTTATGCCTAAGGGTCTATAAATAGCTCCCTTGGAGGATTTAGAGTTACTTCCCCTTACACACCTTGATGATGTTAGAGTTACTTCCCTTTTATCACGCCCGCATGGCGGTAAGCAAAACTTTCTCTCGAGAAGATTATCGATAAATTAAGGTCTAAAAAATGGCAGAAGCGGCAGACGTTCGACCAAAAAGGAAATCCGCCGGGTCAAGGATGCCAGAGATAATGGAGGCGCTCGGTAAGGCATCACCAAAATTGCAGAAGGAGCATGATAATGCGGGGACTCCTGAGGGACGCTTTGCCAAGGTGACACAGACTACCGCAGATTTGGAGGTTGAATGTGCCAGCTTGGAAGAAGAATTGTATCGTCTTAGGTTAGAAGCTAAGAAAAATGCACTTAGTGAGGAAGTTAAAGCCCTACAGGCGGATTTGCACATCGCTGGTGCGAAGGTGCACAAGTTCGTTGGCGGGAAACCTGAAATCTCGGGCATTCTCGGCGGCCATTTTGGACAGACGAGTCACGTCGCACCGGATGCTGGAGGTAAGAAACCGGAAAAGTGCCGTAAGATTAAGGACTACGTGTGGGCAGATACTTTGGAAAGCTTAGATCAGTCGAGAACAACTATCGATCTTGGTGACGGTGTTCAATTAGATTTTGGGGCGAGAGTGAAGAATTCCTTGAGTAAGGTATCCCCGGAAATGTGGACATACGCGAGTATTGGTATTCTGAAGGACATGATAGACTGTAAAGAGGTAGACATGAAAGACGTCCTCGACTATCTCAAGTATATGCAGGATATTGCACGTCTCTCTTCAAAATACGTGTGGGGAAGCATTCTACTCTATGACTATGAGTACAGAACACGGCATGCCGAGGAGGGGTTTCGTTGGGGAACGCCCATGCAGGAATTAAGAGAATTCCAACTCGTTTGTAAGCCAAATTCAGCAACCTCTAAAGCCCTTCGTCAAATTGAAAATCCGTCACTTCAAACTGGAAATCAGAGACGTCCATCTAGGCAACGTGGCCCATTCACTGCGGATGGTCTTGAGATTTGTAGAAGATACAACTATGGAAACTGTTTCAAGGAAGATAACTGTCGACTGGCCCACGCCTGTACAGTGTGTCACAAGCCGGGACACGGCAGTCAGCAACACTTCTCCTACAGTTCGCATCAACGACCACATCAGCCCCCCAGTATGACGTAAAGCAACCTGATACAAGGGATACAAAAAACGGATATCTAAGTCGTTAGATTACGATGCATGGGATCGTCTTTTGCCTGAAGACGATCCGGACAGACAGTATATTTTGTCAGGGGTGAAAGACGGTTTTAAATTGGTAGAGGAAGAAGTAATACATGTAGAAGACGTTATCACAACTAATCACAGATCAGCATTTATTCATAGAGATGCCACGGAGAAACAGATTTTGGAAGAAATCAATCTTGGAAACTATATAGTGACTGACATTAAACCTACAGTGGTAAGTCCCCTAGGTGCTATTGTGAAAGACACTGGTAAGGTTAGACTCATACATGACGGCAGTCTGCCACATAACAGAGGTATGAACAGTTACATGCAGCAATGTGGATGTGAATATATGGATTTGCGACATGCGCTTAAGCTTATCAAACCTGGAAGTTATTTGGCAAAGTTAGATCTTAAAAGTGCGTATCGCTCAGTACAAATACATCCAAGTAATTATTCTCTTACGGGATTGTGTTGGCGTTTCAAAGATGATGAGAATGTGACATATTTCTTTGATAGTAAGCTACCTTTCGGGGCTTCAAAGAGCCCACGAATTTTTCAGACTTTAAGTGCTGCGGTATGCAGA
The DNA here is from genome assembly GCA_936450465.1 of Gibbula magus. NCBI lineage: Eukaryota > Metazoa > Mollusca > Gastropoda > Trochida > Trochidae > Gibbula > Gibbula magus. The sequence goes on along the minus strand of OW388292.1, from coordinate 58,611,985 downwards.
ATAATGAAATGTAGATATGGTGTTGACGTGATTGCTTACATTGATGATTTTCTTATTGTGTGTGATACCTCTAATCAGTGTAAGGAAGCTCTTGGAAAGTTGATCAAAACGGTTAGAGAGCTTGGCTTCTGGGTTAATTGGAACAAGGTCGACGGGCCTTCCCAGAATATTGTGTTTCTTGGAATTCATATTGATACTCAATTGTGCACTTTGTCTTTGCCAAATGATAAAGTTGAAGACTTGTATGATGAATTGTTACTATTTTCTACAAGGACCAGAGCGTCCAAAAAGCAGCTAAAACGATTAGTTGGTCGCCTAAGTTGGGCGAGTATGATAATTCAGGGAGGAAGAACATTCCTTCGTCGTGTGCTAGATCTTAAGAATTCAATAACTGTTGCCCATGGAAAGTGTAGATTGACTGAAGAGTTCAAGGAGGATGTTAAGTGGTGGTTGTGTTTCCTAAAAACATATAACGGGCACACAGTGTTTCTGGACCAGAGACCAAAAAGGACTGTGTACACAGATGCCTGTAACGACGGAACAGGTGGATGCTATAACGGAGACTTCTTCTATGTTCACTGGAGAACTGACTTACCAGAAGTGCAGAATATGCATATAAATGTTAAAGAAACACTTGGTATAATTTATGCTGCTTGCCGGTGGTGTTGTGCATGGAAAAATAAACGTATTATCGTTAAGACTGATAACCAAACGGCAAAAGCATTTGTAAATAAGGGTTCCTGAAAAATCCCCTTTGTCATGTTTTGGTTAAGATATTTATGGTATCTTAAGGCATGTTTAAATTTTTCACTCTCAGCAGAATACATTCCTGGTCATAGCAATCGTACCGCTGATGCGATATCTCGTTTGCACGAGAAAGGTCGCTTAACGGAAGTTTTTGACATGTTACCACATTTGAAGTATTGTACATTTGATCTAGATTTCCTGAAATATCACATGTCACATGAATTCCTTTCTTTCAGGTGGTGGCATGACCAGAGAACAACTTCAGAGTACCGTTGTGAGATTGATGAATCAAGGATGGTCGGAGTCGACTAAGAAAACTTACAGATCTCAATTTCAGTGTTTTTTTATTTTTGCGACCAGGCCTATGTACAACCAGTCCCTATGAATTTTGAGAATTTGTCACTTTACATTGCCTATCTTGTTGATGTACGTGGTTTTAAGTTTGCAACAGTGCGCCAGTATCTATGTGTTGTATCCAATTTGCATAAATTCAACAACCTAGCTGACCCAATTTCAGCTGACTGGCGTGTTGGTCACCTACTCAAAGGAGTGAAACGGGAGCTTTGCACTGCACAGGAAGGTGCCACACCTATTACCCCCAACCATTTATTGATATTGTCAGAGTGTTTAGACACTTCTAATTTGCTTGGTGCATCAATATTTTTAGCTTGTTTGATTGGTTTCTATGGCTTGCTGCGACCTGGCAATTTCCTATGCATGTAACAGTTTGATCCAGCAAAGCACATTAGTGTTTCAGATATATCTTTTATTGAGAGCGGTTGTTGCATTTCTCTTAAATGGTCCAAAACTTTACAATTCAGAGAAAAAGTATTACATGTATTTCTTCCAGACTTAGGGGACCATCCCTTAAATCCTTTACCTGTTATGTCAAGAGTGTTGAGTTTCCATGGTGATTGTGAAAAGAGGTCACAACCATTGTTATGTAATAACCAAAGAAATCCACTTTCATATACTCTTTTTATTGATGTTGTACAACATGTTTTGTCTTCAAAAGGTTTCCCTGAAAAGATTTCAGGCCATTCTTTCCGCCGAGGTGGTGCCACACGGGCCTTTCAGGTTGGCCTTCCCGGCGAACTTATTCAGGAACTAGGTTTCTGGCAGAGTTCGGCATACCTTAGATACTTACAGATTAGCTCACAGAAAAAATTAAATGCCTTGTACAATTTTGGTAGCGCTCTGCCACGCAAACTCGAATAATTTCCTCCCATGTTATATCTATTAACTTCCTTTTTCACCTAACTTTACTTTCACTGGGCTTGGGGATTTGTTGTGCCTCATGTGTCTTGAGACTGTTGTCATTTTGTGACACAACATTTGTTCGACCTGTGAAATTAAAGTTGCCATTCTGATCATTCCTTGCTCTGTTGTTTTTTGTATATACTTACTTTAAGTATTTGGTCAAAGTTATATTTTATATTTAAAATGTATTTTGACATGTTTAAAGAAGTTGCAGTGTTTGCCTCCATTTTTATTCACTTTTCTATTTTTGCTTATGCCTTAGGGTCTATAAATAGCTCCCTTGGAGGATTTAGAGTTACTTCCCCTTACACACCTTGATGATGTTAGAGTTACTTCCCTTTTATCACGCCCGCATGGCGGTAAGCAAAACCCCACCCACCCTCCCAGTAGATAATATTGGTTTGTGGTGCCACCCATACGCAATTATTGGGGGATTTGTTGTGCCTCATGTTTCTTGAGACTGTTGTCATTTTGTGACACAACATTTGTGAAATTAAAGTTGCCATTCTGATCATTCCTTGCTCTGTTGTTTTTTGTATATACTTACTTTAAGTATTTGGTCAAATTATATTACGGAATTGATGGAAATTATTTGCTATATTCTAATATTGATGTCTTCTATCTAATTTGTTTTTCCATCATTACAATGTCAACCAGAACATTTGTGATAATAATGTGTCACTACATTAGTTGGAAATAGATGTGAATCTGTGTAGATCGAACATAACTCATTGTCGTCTGTCTGGAATTGGCAGATCCTAACACAATACAGCACTGTGTTGACATCCATTGTGATTTACTGATGTTGCTAAAATCAAATAGAATGTAGGACATATCAGCTTGTTTACAACCATTCCTATGTGTAATTAGTTTAGGATTATCTTCCTTCTTAATTTTCTCAATAACATATAAGGCCTTTGATTTACAATTATATAAGAACAAGCAATAACGAGGTTTCATTAAACCTTTGCAACAAAACACAAATCATTAAATATCATTTGCATACATCAATCAAAAGATCAATAGATCAGCAAATACGTTTTTCTACTGAGTGAAATAACACCTTCAAACATCGTCACCAGACTAGGCAATCTCGAAACCCATTGAGTGTTGATACAACTTGTTATGCTGTTCAATATATCACCACAGTCCTGAAAAAGACTAGCTAAGGCGAATAGAATTGTCAAAGCAATGTCAAAGCAATTAGTTCCGCAGACCGTATGCTTCAGGTTTCTTATCAAAAGCCTAAGGGATGTTGCATTATTTTCTTTTCAAAGTTAAACATGATTTATAGACTTGGCTATAATTTGCCAATCTTCAGGGCCAGACAAAACTCGCAGGAAGTTTGTGTCCAAGACGATCATCCTTGCACCATAAATACCCCTGACAGAGCATAACGTTGAACTATGGTTCTGTTCAATAACAATATACAGTCTGACCTTGTTAACTCAAACCCCGTATATCCCGGAAACCCGGCCATCCACACGGTAGTATTTCAATACTGTATGATTTCCCATGCAAATGGTGATTAGCTTATCCACTCGACTCGCTTGCAGGACGATTTTCAACTGCAACCAAATCGTTTGGATAAATGTGGTCTGACCTAAAATCAATACAACGATTCTAGACAAATATATATAGCTGCTCATAGAAACCTGCTCGTTGGTATAATGATAAAGAATTACAATTACCGACTTATTATTATGTTTGCATTTTATCCTCAGACAGGTGTACATGTGCATTACAGTGATTATAACGTCACGTTTCTGTAACGTTGCAACAATGCACAATGCGGGTCGTAATCACTGTAATGTACACTTCCCTGTTATATCAACGAACAGTTTTGCTCGATCAGCTATATCCTTTTGTCTTCAATTATTCTTTTGCAATCGGCGGCAGCAAAACTTTCATTATCATTTGAATATACATATTTAAGATACAGTCTGATTTCGGTAACAAAGCTGCTAATGTGAACACAGATCCAAATTTGTTATACAAATGTAGTCATTGTCAATCGTTATTCAGGATTGCCCATGCTTACTTAGGCTTATCCTCATTGGTTCATCATAAAGTTTGTTCATCCCTCACATCAGGATTGAAGCTCTTGCCAAAAAACAAGGTTTAACTTTGTGAAATCTTTGATCATTAATCCCAGACCTATCGCACAATTTTACAGAGTATGTGATTTAAGATCTGCGTTTGCCAGAGCTTTGATGTAGTGTAAGCTGGCAGTTGTACTGATCTGTAATCAAACATCTGGAGGCATCCATTTGAATTGTAGAAAAAGCTTAAACAGCTTTTTGTGTGTGCAAATCGTAATCTTACTCAAGAAAAACCAATCCCTTCCCGATGTGTTTTGTAATTTCGTTCAAGGAAATTAGCAATGCTTCACGCCTCTGCATAATGATCGAATCTGTTACACAGTTAATAATAGAGTTAACGCTGGTTATTCCTAGGTCCTTGACTATTATTAAAGGGGCAGCAGCACGTTTTTTAGTTCAAATAAGTCGATGAAATGTATTTGAAACATAATTTCACCAATAGTAAAACACCCTTCTCTCTTCCGAAAATCAAGTTTAAAATGTGTGTACTTGATTCGATAAAGCCATGAGAATCGTTTTTGTCATTCGAAATAATACAATGTGTTCACAATAAAATGAACGCCATGCAATTTTTGCTTTATAGGCAATAATTTGTTTGTGTTATAAGATGTTTAAACTTCTAAAGTAAATATAAATGACATGAATTATCATTATAAATGGGAAATTCGAAAATATAAAATTTGCAAAAAACGTGCTACATTAGTCCTCTACTGACATCGTTACTATCTAACCTCATCTTACAGTTAGATATTTGAACATGTTAGAGATTATATACTGCACCACACTATACATAGAAAAAAGTTCAGAAGTTATATTTAAGTAACATACAATAATGATAATTGTCTCGCATTCATAAGTCAGAAAAAACAGCTCTTCTGAAAAGTTTTAAATGGAAGTGAACAGGGGTGATTAGCGTGGGTATAATATTGATGCACATGGATGCAATTATCCTGTGTGGAAATTTCATCAATAGCACCACAGACTTAGATTTCAAGGTTAACGGAAACTTCCAATTGAATAAATCGTTATTCCTTTTTAAAAAAAATAGTTCGGTCTGTAACTATTGTTGGGTATTATTCGGTCACTAACATAAGTGTATATTTTAAGGTTGTTTGATTGGCATCCTAGAAGTTGATATTTTGAAGAATAGAGACGATTTTATGGATATACAACTTCTTTATTCTTTGAAGGCGGCGTTTCGACATAGGTTCTAATGTCGTTGTCAAGCAAGTGGTACACAAGTGGGGAAATATCTGGGTTATATACATGGAGATGAGTTGTTTATACAATAAATAGAGTTGATGGACAAAGGTTGAATAACTAATTGAGTGGAGTCAGTTATGTGATGTACAGAGACAGCATGAAGGATTATAGAGGTGATTCAAAGCCAGGTGAATGTTTCTACAATAGAAGAGATTGATGTACATGGAATAGGTGAGTTGATACAACAGATGAGATTAATTGATATGGTAAAGTAAAATTGATACAGTAGATGAGATTGATATACATGAGGAGGAGGTGGTGATTACAAAGTGAACATGGAGAGCACAGTAACATAGATTTTTTAAATTGACAGTTTCAGATTCAGATTCAGATTTTGAAATGGACATATTGACTGCATTAAATAACAGCGATTACTTTAGCAAATGGTGATAGGCTCTGTGGATGAAGTATCCTTCATCTCTGTTGAGAGAGGGGCCTATTATATTGGCGTGAAGCTATGTCCAGAATGGTCCATGGACAATGATGTTATTCCATAACTTTGTCATTATGAAATAAACTGGCATGGGACATACAACACACAACATTTTTATAATACACCTTTCATATTTACATGTGTAACTGGATGTAGTTTCATAAATGATGTGTAAAATATAAAGTCAATCACAGTAGAAGAATTGTTTCCGATAGTGGAAGGTCATACAAACAGATGGTATCAAACACTATAAGTAGCATCACGGAAGATTGCTTTTTACCATTATAAACTTGAAAAGATTAGGGGAAAATGCTATCTCCTGTGACCTCAATAGTGACCTCAACCTCTTATTGATTCTTGCATTGATTTCAATTTCCTGAAACAGATTGTTTGCTGTGTATGTCTTCGGTTATTGCCTCTGTCCGGGTTACGAAGGGCATATTAACTCCTTTATCTCGGATCATCGTTGTCATTTGGAATACTTCGTATTGACTTATTCAAACTAGGAAAATGTTTGATTAACTCGATTTGAGGAAAATATGTTGTACTTTCTTGTTATATCGAGAAGGGTTATGCACTTGTCGTTTTAGTATGGATTACACAAATCTCTCCGAAACAAATGAGTGCAAACTAGATTAAATAATTCTTCAATCATTGAACAGAAAGTTAAGAATGCTGTATTTAATCCTCTCCTAGAATGTATAACAGAGGTGGTACATGCAAGTAAATGATCAATTATATTTATTTAACGGATGTGACAATGAACGGTATTAATGGAATAAGAAGAATATATATATATATATATATATATATATATATATATAGAAAGAGTAAACATCAGATGGTTTTGACTGGATCAATCTTCTTTAATACAATACGATGAGCTCATTTCGACCCTTATATCGGTCTTTTCAAGTATGGTTAACATTTGGAAGATTGCATATTTATGTATGAACAAAAACAATAGCATGTTGTAATGCTCAACATCTTAACACGTCAATGTATTGACACCAAAATCAGTCATTGTCTTTCAATCATGTTCGTGCTATTGTTTTTGTTCATACATAAATATGCAATCTTCCAAATGTTAACCATACTTGAAAAGACCGATATAAGGGTCGAAATGAGCTCATCGTATTGTATTAAAGAAGATTGATCCAGTCAAAACCATCTGATGTTTACTCTTTTCTATATATAACCTTACTTCACGTGAGAAGCAATTTATCTTATATATATATATATATATATATATATATATATATATATATATATATATCACAAGAAATGTTCAAACTCTATGGTCACATATATCAAAATAAAAAAGATGAAGTTGAAATAAGTCATGTACCTACTCCTTCAGGCTGTTTAAATATATTTAAAAGTAAAAAAAAAAAACACAGCCATTTTTACTCCAACATGTTTCATTGGTATCAATCAGGGAATATGACAGCTGCATATAATATAATATTCACTTACCTCATTTCGATAGTCTCATTAGGGTAGTAGTGTTAATCGAAGCCATCAAGGTTAGTACAAAGATCAGAGGTTAATCCCTTCATATTCCTATCGTAACCTCGGTAACATATAGGCGTTATTTCAATATTCACGTGTAATCCTATAGCGGTTAAAGGTGCATCCATAGTGTTACATAAAATGTTATTAGGCTTTTAAACGTCCAGACTCACCATATGTGCTGTGCAAATAAATTAACTTAGCTTGCATATCCATCCCCAATTGTCAAATATATTATAATTACTAGTTTCCAATTAAAATCGGGTAACATCATTATGCATATGCAAAACCGAAACTGCACGTCACATTTACATGCACATTAGTTATATGACCCATTAAACATGATCAAACCAAATTTAACATTTTGTCTGTTATAAATAAGATTCAAAAACTACGTTTGACTCGCATCAATCGATGCATTGTCCGATTTTCGATCAAAAATAACTACTTTTACCTTCAAATCGTCAATATACTAAGTCGACTATCATCAAAATGGTAGTTTCCGGTATCAGCCGGTACTTCTCGATAAATTTACATCATGTATAACATTTGGAATATGTGACTCCTCAACAAGACAATGGATATACCTGAAAGATTTGCAACACTGGTAACGCCTTATATTGTTGCAATTCAAACCGTGTTTCATTCCGATTTCCGACTAGAAAACAATATATGCACATTCTGTACACGAAGCAACTCTGGTCATTTCAACAATTACTTAATGTTCAGTTTGAAACAACGTCGGTAACAACTAAAATGTAACTTTTGATTCAGCCAATCAGGATTTTCAATTTCTGGCCGATAAAATGATCGATATGTAACAGAGGTTGCGATAGCAAATCTTTAAAGAACAACTTCTGTGGAAAGAGAGAGCCGGATTTCACTGATATAAATTTTTTGTAACATGCAATAAAACTGCATCCTTATCACTAGTTGCTTATTGCAGACTAAGCGTTATTTGTGTTTGACCACATTGTACTTGTTAATTCGAGTGTTCTTTCAGTGTCGTTTATCAATGTAACTTTAAATTATACTCTGTCATTAAGATGTCAACTTCCTACAGTACGAATTCGATAAGATTAGCTAGAATTATAAAAAAATGGTTTTTATTTTCAAAGATATTTACTTAGCTTTGTATTCCATTTGCAAAACAAATTATATGAAGCTTAATGTTTTAACTTTCTTTGCCAAGTAGAAGACACATCTGACTATATCAAAATACACTTCTAAATAAAATAGATTCCTTTAAAAAGTATATTTGCTTAAAATCCAAAATCATTATCAACTTTTAACAACAAAAAGTACAGAAACTTTTAATGTGATTGTTTAGACGTTCTGATGATTATCAGTCTTGAAAAACAATCAATTGACATGTAACCAAAATAATCAATTCAATACTAAATCCCCGTGTTGGGATTTCAAAGACGACCAGGATTACCGGACCATGGCCATATCATATACTTAGAAATAATAATTAATACAATACATAAGAAAATTGGCTTCACAAGGAAACGGTCAACTTCCAAACGCAAGGCATAACTCTTGCCAGTCTGCATTACTGGCTGATTTAAGCCTTGCGGTATTTCCCTCGCTTTCTTGTGTCGAGGCAGTGAATCGCTGCACTGGAAATGCATAGCGGGCCTGGATTTCTAAACACGTATTTCTTAAGGAAATACTGCAAGGCCTAAATCAGCCAGTAATGGAGACTGGCAAGAGTTATGCCTTGCATTGGGAAGTTGGGAAACGGTAGGTGGAGTACATGTGCAAACTTCACAATTTGAAAATGGAAACAAGGACTTGGAAAGGTTTACTTACTTCACAGATCCAGAAATTATTGCGAAATTGATACACACGATAATTACTCGGTGTCATAATTCGACGCCTCCTACAGACTTTGTACTAATGATATTTGAAAACTTCATTCCGTTAAACAGATATATATGTTTGATTGGATGGCGCTGCACTATTATAGGGTTATTCTGTGATGTACTGCTATATTCTCTACATAAGGAATAAAACAAAACAAGTGGAAACTTCTGTACTTGTGAGACTTAGTTACCAAGTATGATACGATGACAGGCCACCGGCCATATTCTTTTGAACTTGTTAACCAGGAGTAATATCGTCCATCGCTTTGAACATGCACTGCGATTGGGTACATGCGCTATAGAAACGGATTAGTAATTAGAGAATTATCTCAGAAAGAGGAATGGGGTTAATTTCAAATCTGTATCTTGTTAGTGTGAATATAACGTTTCAAGTAGTTGAGTACATATTTTATATTGATCTCGAGCATGTTGAATACCTCCTCTATCTCTCTCTCTGTCTCTCTCTGTCTGTCTCTCTCTGTCTGTCTCTTTCTTTCTCTCTCTCTCTCTCTCTCTCTCTCTCTCTCTCTCTCTCTCTCTCTCTATCTCTCTCTCTCTCTATCTCTCTTTCTCTCTCTCTCTCTCTCTCTCTCTCTCTCTCTCTCTCTCTCTCAGTAAATCAACAGAATAACATAATATTGTTTTGATTTGATATAAATTGTTGTGTGGACTGTGGAAACATATGAGTAATGACAATGGGTGTATAAATATGATACATAACTAGAGATATGCAAGTCACGTGGCTACATTTCACGGTTACCTTGTTATGTGGAGATCCTCATATGTAATCTCTGACTTGAGGGAAGATAATGAAGATGGGTGGACAATTATGACCAGTCGTAATTGCGTTTTCATACATTGTTCATAACACAGAATCTGACACAAGTTCTCCAGATACATGTAGACGAATCCTCTTAGTGGCAATACAACACGCATTTATACTTCTACAAACTAAAGCTTACATATGATGAACAAGCGATTAGAAAGCAGAAGTTAGAGGTATAGATTGTTATTAAAGGAACGTTTTTTTACCATTATTTTTTATCTCAAAATTAATCTTTATTATTACAGTTTATACATTATATTGTTACGTTAGAGGGTAAAACATCTCATTACGCAATTCCATAAGTCGTATCCATAGACAATTGTTATCCGCATTGGTAGAAAATAGTGCGGCTTATAAAGCGAGGGTTGTGTGGAACTCTTCAGTATGAGAGGTAGATTTGTAGGGCTCTTGCGATGGTTGACCATTGCATTATTATACCATACTAAAAACTCGTCTCTGAGTGTTTAGGTATCGCTACATCAATAAGATCATTTGCACTTCCTTCGAGCGGCAATTTGCAAGTAAAATGGACGCACATGGCTTATCGAAACCATGGACATCCGTCTAAAACTATTTTTTATTGATTCAGGAGTAGTATTTAGACTTTGGTAACAGTTATTTCCCTCTTTATGTCAGCACTTTCTCTAGTTACAATGATGTGCCTTTATGTACGTGTTCCATTTGGCAATTACAGACACAATAGTGATTAAAGATTAAATATTCCCTCAACCTGAAAACCTGAAAGATACATTTCATAATATTTTGTTATGTTCTGAAATGTGAATTATGGCATCAATCAGTTAGAATACGGTATTTACGGTGTGAAATATCTCTTTAAATCAAATGACGTCATCGTTGTGATTGAATGACGTCATATGGTACAGAACAACGACATTTACTAAAAATCGATCAATGGATCAAATAAGACTTTCTCGTCTAATACTAAGTACAATGTATATCGGATCTTATATTGTAGACTATATATATCTGCACTCGTTATGAAAACATCTAGTTTTACTTCACTCAGTGACATGAATACGGGATCGGATAAGATAAGTCAAACATCCACTATATAGTAAAACAGCTGGTAATATTTTGGGACATAAATAACATCAGACGACTCGTCACCCTTTAACTTTTTACGTTCAGAAACCTTTACATCATGCCTTGGTTGGCCGTATACTGCAATGTATTAAATGTATCATGAAAAAATGATACCCGATTGCTATGAAATAGACTCAAAATTTGTTTCTAATTTATTGCCTTGGGGTCGTGAAATATTCTTTGATATAGTTTGCCAGTTTTTCCTCCCCTAGACATCAAAGCGTGTTTCGAACATTATTGAAAAAGCAACAGTATGGCACTTTATAAAAAAAGGAAACGAGCCCTTTCTTTGAATATTGTGACACAGTGGTTCAGTCCGGGAGGAATTAATCAAGTAACACTACCAATAGAGATGACATTTGATGGATGGACGACTTCTTCAATGTCACATTTCATGACACTTCGACATAGATACTTACATGTGTGTGTATAGCTACTCGCTTTAGTTGATGGTCCAACTTTAATAAACTTTCGATGAATGACGGGTTCCATATTCTATTATCTTGATGTTTTACAATATGAAAGAACATTATGGAATGTCAAAAAATTTCCACAGTTTGCGCAATCACGAATGACTGGTGTATAATGAATACGTCCATATCCACATATCTTAGATGACACTTTCAATAACATCTTTATCCCATTTGGAAGCTTGCTGCGATTAACTTTCCTTCGGGGGAAATAAATACAACGATATTACGCTGGATGGAAAACAACTTAAATGTAAGTAAAGTTAATCGACTACCTTTTATAGAATTATTTCCTGCATTTTTGAATTTGTGAATCAATTTCTTCGGGTGTTATAGTATATGTGTATCGTCAATAATATTAAGTTTATCTATACATAGATACACTTAATCATAGTTATCATGTCACACTGCACAGTCATTTGCACCAATAGACTATTTTTATTGATGAAAACCAACTTCGATAGTTTAAGAGGAATGTGCAAATAGACATACACTTTTTACACATAAGTGAATACATAATAACATTAGAAACAGTTTGCGCAATAGCTGGTGTACACTGAATACGTCAATATCCACATATCTTAGATGACACATTCAATAACATCCTTATGCGGGATCAAAATTAGCTTCCTCATTAAATATGTATAGCTAAGTGCCGGGTGCGATTATTGTGGCCATTATGGTATCGACGTTGTGTACTATGAACAGAAGGTTGTATGGATCCACATTGGAAACATAATAGGGAACACTCAACTTTTGTTATGATAAATATTAGCTTAAATATTTTTCTGAAAACAGTTTCATAGAATATAAAATGTGACATATAAAATCAGATAAACTATGATATTGATGAACTTAGTGTGTTTTAAAATTTGAATTTCAACCAAGCCACATTCATTTTTAAAAAGTGGAAAATCTGCATGCCGTTTGAGAACGGTTTGGGTTACCTGACATATGAGCAGGAGTTTTACCTCCAGGATACAATTAGTCTCGATTTCTTCCTGTGATGCTAATTTCTCTATTTACGGAGACAATGGAAAGCTTATTAGTCTGAAATTACAAATACAGTTAGGCCATTTAGTGAATAGTGATACAGTGCAGTGTTGACTAGTGGATATACAAAAATCATTAGATACATTTCAGCAGTATTGCTCCATGTGGAAATTACAAGTAAATCTCACGAAAACAAAAGTACTCATTTTTGGTAGCGACCCTGCGAGTAAATCTAAAAAAATCATTCGTCTACCAAAACCAAAATATTGAGATTGTCGATATGTATAATTACTTGGGTATCAGACTTCATAGAAACGGTAGATATGTAAATGCCGTCAAATCACTTGTCGAGACTGCAACAAAAGCCATGTATGCCCTTTTTGAAAAAAAGCTCGGAATATAAATTTACCTTTGGATTGTATTATATCTGCTTTTGACACTATGATCGTTCCAATCATGATTTATGGATCTGAAATTTGGGGATTCGAAAACTCAAGTATTATTGAAAGATTACACCTTAAATTCTTAAAACTCATCTCCTCCTTAAGAAACACTACACCAAACTTTGCTCTCTATGGTGAATTCGGTTGACAACCATTTTATATCAAAATATATAAACGTGTTGTAAGCTTCTGGCATAATATTGCTACTTATACCACTACCCCGGAAACCTCCAGTATCTTGTTAAAATTATGTTGTAAAACATTATATCAGACTGTGGGTTAAATGAAATATATGATAATCCTGCTATTTGCACAACCAAGTGGCTAGCCTCAATAGTGGAACAGATACTAAAGGACCAAAACTTACAATACTGGAGAAGTTCAATAGTGCAAAGCTCAAAGGGATTTTATTACAAATACTATAAACAAGATTTATCATTTGAACCATACCTTTTAATGTCAAAGGCAATATATTTACCTATTCTTAAATTTAGAACGATTAACCATTATCTGCCTGTTGAGACTGGCAGGTGGACAAATACACTAGATATGAACGTTTGTCCAAATTATGTAATTCATCCGCTGTTGGTGATGAGTTTCACTATCTGTTCAGGATGCCAAGCACTTCACCAGCAGCGGCAGCTGTATATTCCCCAATATGTTAACACCTGGCCCAATCTATATACACTTAAGAATTTACTTAAGAAATAGATTTAATAATGTGTTTGTTCACTGGCTTATAAACGGTTTGAAAGGTGCAAGTTAAACTGGTATAAATGCCGGAGCTTGTCGACACACATTATTAAATCTATTTCTTATAAATTCAAACTTTGAAATTTAAGCGATTTCTAATCAGTAAATAAACTTTTGAATATACAAAATATCTGCAAAAAGTGTACAGTGCATGATAAAACAAATGTTCAGTATTGTCTCAGATTATGCGCTAAGCTCCGCCCACAATAATACAGCATCACTTATGTGTCACCACGCGCAAAACGTAGTTCACAGGAAATATGATTTAATTATTTAATTTTTGGTTCTAAAATGCTGTTTTAATCAAACTTTCAAATCAAACTACAATAAGAATTCACGTTGTAAGGTTTTTAAAAAGTTAAATCAAGAACAGAGCATGTGATACAGTGATAAAGTAGTACCGCAGGTTATTTTTTGTAAACGTCATATTATGAAGGTTATCCTTTTCAGCTGTCAGTCTTGTGTTTATGAGAATGTATACCGGTCACATGACCTTGTTTAATTCAATCAGCAGTGAGCACATCGCTTAAATTTCAAAGTCTGAATTTATATACATATAAGAATTTGTCAAATTTTATCACATGTATCAATAGCAATTTGGATGTTAATACACTTAAGTAATGTTCTTATGATAATGTACAGACAGCTTTGTATTATGATAATATGTATTTTATATAAATGCCATCTTGGTGTATGTAAGATCACGTGCAAAAGAAACGTCCCAATACAAAATACAAGATATTTCAATCGACGGGCGATAAATGCGACTGAAACAGCCTTACATCACGTCTTCATAACCCAACAATACTAAATATGAATTTTCAAAACATTATCTATTCATAACTCTGAGAAACACAAGTTTTAAGAAATGGTCGTTTTGGAATCTCCTTAACTAGACGAGATAGAAGCCTCAAAAAGCCAGTTTTGGCTTGTTTTGTGACGTCCTACAGTAATGACGAGTCAACAAATTTAAATCAAAGAAGGTTATTTATTTCGAGGATATCTTTAATTAATTAAAGTTCTACTTTTTCAATGTTAAAACTTAAATTCCAAATATTGTGGGCCAAAAACATCTTTAAAAAACGATTTTAGCACCCCATGTCTATTTGAACAGATGTAAAAATAAAAATATGAAATTGTGAATACTTCTTTACAAAACATGTGGCTACCAAAAACATTCAAAATCTACTTTCTCCGACATCAATATTTCATTGTATACTGTTTTCAAAATGTGGGGACGTTTCTTTTGCACGTGAGTTTATATATATAATATATGTATGTATGTTCATTATACTCATGTACCACCGTTGGTGGGTATTGAACATAAAAACCTTTGAACCTTTGAAAGCTCTAGAACCCTCCTGTCATTTGATTAAATGTTCAACAGTCTACTTTATCTATCCGTTTATACATGTTTCTTATTACACAAGAAGACACTCGCATCAGTACGGAAGACAGGTTACACTACTAACTAGCCACAAGATTAGCTTGCCCAACTGAAAACGAACAACCCAAATCGACAATGAAAAGTTTACTTTTTTTTTTTATTGGCATGATATTATGTTATTACATGAATGAAAATGACATAATTTGAACATACCAAGAATAGATAATTTATACCGAAAGCATGTGTACTAACAATTGAAGGTGTGCATTAAACCGTGCACATGTGCTGTGTTATATACAATGAATTTTAATATTTCTCAGCAGTATGACCTACTGTGCTTCTGAGACCATTATCGTTTAGTAAGGGCATTGTATAAGGCTTGGATGTTCTCACTTTGTCAATCTTGTGAGTAAGCCAATCTATTATATTTGTACAAAATCAAACCTTGTACACGACATATACTGTACCATTATTAATCACACTTTAATGACAATTTTTTTCTTAGCGTTTTTTAAAATGTCAAATGTTCATCAGTATAAAAAAAACAGTTATGGTAAATACTCTATTTACATTTGATTTTGGTTTGTTTTTCAAAACATTAGCGTGTCCTTTGGGATCTGCATACAACATATTTCCATGTGGTGATATACCACAATAGTTATCGCATTCGACGTAGTCCCAAAAATCCGAGGTTCGAATCCAATCAAGCTCGGGCAAATACATCTAGAAGTATTAAACTTTAAGTAATATTTGGATACAATGGTTCGTTAAACTTAGGTGCAGGTTCATTCGTTGATAAGTGTCAGCCGATGTTGACAGGAGATAAAAAGGTACAATGGTTTTGGCGACTTTCTCACTTTACTAATGCTAACCAGCGCGCTCTCATGTTATCGTGTCAACTATGTATTAATAGTTGTACTCTCAACGGATACACTGTATACAACTTCACTCGAAGTGTGATGTTTGATGTACTTGAATCTAAAGTACATGTTCAAGGGTTATCCCTTTTAGAAATAGACACTGGTGTGTATTTGATGATCATGAGTAACCGACAACACATTGAGTATGGTATCCTCTCTCCATAAATATAGTAGTTACTGGTTATATGCAGTTACTTCCCTGTTGGACACTGCATGCAACATGGCTCTGAAGGCTTTACTCATATTCCTGGTGGCCCCAGTAGTTATCTGCGGTAAGTAAACTTTGAATACGTTTTCTGTTAGACATTATGTTTAAATACGTTTCTCGGGTCCGAATTAACGATGTGGAACAAATAAATAAAAACATTTGAAGTATAATGGATAAAACAAATGATGAAGGATTCTTAAACTCATAGGAAATTCAATGAACAGCAATTATTCCATCTTCACGGGGATAACACGTTTGTTCATCCTTAATACAGTATATTTGCCTACATTTATCCTCTAATTAAGAAAATCACTCTGTTCAGTAACGGGACAACCCTCCATTCAGAAAATGAAATCCTAAATCATCATCACGAAATGTGTACAATTAGTAATATGTTGACATAAATATGAAGTAAACTTATTTCGTTTTATTTAAAAGCTTTCAGTTGTCTTGCAAGGCAATTTGTTTAAATTGTATTCTCAGGTGTAAATAGTATAATTTGGTTACTTGCACGTTAGATTTATATATTTGTATATCTAAGGATGAAATTATTTCTTAAAAATTCAATTCAATGCAACATTGGTACTTTATATCCTTACTTTAAAACTGTATTATCGTTGTATATCAACAATTCGATTCAATGTGATTTAAGCAACAAACGTTAATAACATAATTGGACACATTCGTAGCATATTATATATATATATATATATATATATATATATATTATATGTGTATGGGTGTGTGAGTGTGTGTGTATAACTTTGGAGACAATAACATGTTGACATTATGGTTAACATTTTTAAAGAACCATGAAACTTTATTGATCCTATACGTTTTCTGTACAAGAGTTACAGGTACATTTCGTGTCGAAGCTTAAAAAACCCCACACTACCATATATATTTGTTCATCGATTTCGGTAGGGGTACATGAACTTTGTAACATTTCAAAAAAGGAAAAAAAGTTTATTACTAGTCATGTAGTATTTTAAAAGTTTATAGCAGTTTTTTCCCATTTTCCCATAGACTCCCATGTTAAACTTGTACTTAAACCCACTATCTTACAGGCGTCATATCTTTAAAAAAATCCACACTACCCCCTATTTTTTTAATGCTTATTTTTCAATCATGTATATTGACCTTTTTTAAAAATATAACTTAGAAAAAAAAGTTTAATATTATAAATTTGAGGAGCGAACATCCTTAAGTGCTGGGCGTGATGAGCTACCAACATAACGAGTGGTGGATGAATCATCACTTAGACTTCCTGTTTTATAATACTTAACACAATATCGTATCTTCACGTATTGTCTATTTGGTTGAACATAATCATTGCAATTTATAATATATATGTACATGTGTTCATCTCAATTGTTTTGACAACGAAGGCCTGTAGTCCAAGATGCGATTTACTCCTTTAAATTACAATCTCATATTTACTTTTATTTAGAAATAAAAATTTTAATGTTAAAACTTGATAAGGTATGTAAATGATAATTAATTAAAACATTATTGGGAGAGAGAAAAATATGATTACGAGTAATTTA
This sequence comes from Gibbula magus, assembly GCA_936450465.1. NCBI lineage: Eukaryota > Metazoa > Mollusca > Gastropoda > Trochida > Trochidae > Gibbula > Gibbula magus. Next base: position 58,594,149 of record OW388292.1, on the reverse strand, counting down.
TAAATCTGACCCCCTTGTGCAATGGATTCGTGAAAATTAAGCCACTGTTTACGGAGTATATAGACATCATGATCCATATTTATTTCCCCTAATTCCATAGTCCAATGACTCACTTCCGCAGTCGAGTTGTAATTGTTTGACTCCATTCCGTACTATTTCAGGCGAGATCGCCATGTGTGATCAAGTATCTCATGTTACTGTCAATTGTAAACTGTTGAACTTATTTTTCCAAATTCACCAACTATCAAGCATCCATTCTGTTAATTCATTTAAACAAAAATAAATAATGAAACCTGACTGACAGTCAGATTTTAACGCAATCTTCAACATTCAGATAACCTTGATGACGGCAACACACGTCATTGCAATAAGAAAACACATGATGTGCTAAAACTTCAGATGAAACATTCACATTTTTACACACTATTCACATATGTTACTCAACTCATTCCCACGTAACCTTTGTTCTGATCCAAATTGTTTGTAACCTAAGCTGGCTGTGTAGCTAGCGTTGCTGTTGCAATGGTCCAATTGTAACATGGGTTGTGGGAAGAAATAACTTGAGTAATCTATGTGGAGAGAAAATAGTGGATGGATTGGAGCTCGTACCTCTTAACTTGAAGCTCACTAAGCTAAATACTGCGCACTCCACTCTTTGACAAGAAGTTATCACAGATAACATGTCCGCAAATAACAGTATTTAACCTTCACATAAGTTACTTTGATATCTATATAGGAGTAATAGGAAGTGCATCGTTCAAAATATATCATTTCATGTCTTCGACGATGTTTTGTTCGTTCTTCATCATTTCACTGGCAGGTATCAAGTATACATGTAGACCAAACTATATACATGTGTAACAGAAGTGATTTTTAGATCACCTCCAGTGGGAATCGAACCCGGGACCTCCGGATGACAGTCCTGCGCTCTACCAGTTGAGCTACCACTAGCCGAAGCCAGTAGGTAGTAGGAACACTTTCATCTCACCCTGCCACATACACCCCCTCCACAAAGTGACTCGTCCTCGAGTCAAACTTTTGCGAGTTATCAAGCACCTCAGTTCGACGTACTCGGGGTGTAGTGAGCACTAGGGAGTTGCCCCGGCCCCACGTTGGGCGCCAAATGTAACAGAAGTGATTTTTAGATCACCTCCAGTGGGAATCGAACCCGGGACCTCCGGATGACAGTCCTGCGCTCTACCAGTTGATACCCCCACAGCATATCCCACTAGCCGAAGCCAGTAGGAACACTTTCATCTCACCCTGCCACACATGTATATATTTATGTGTATATATTTGAAAATCCACCAGATCCCTATAATACATATTAAACAGAAGAAACATAATATGATTCAGAGGAAATCGGAGATGTAATGTCAGTTATTTTGAATTTAAGTTATTTTTCAGAGAGCTGTGACAAAATATTCACGACTGAGTCGGGTGAAATCCGAAGCCCAGGATCATCTTCCTACCCAAACAATGCGTATTGTTCTTACATCATCAAGGGGAGTCCGCGCATTCGTACTGTGCAGTTTACATTTGAAAGTTTCAGAACCGAATCTGGTTGTGATTATCTTTACTTTGGGGACGATAAATACGCCGGCTCTCAACCAAAGGGAAAACAACTTAATTGTAAACATATTTACTATTGTTTTTACCAAAGATATCTTTCACGAATGATCTATTGAGAGTAACAAAGTTTTATGATGAAGCCCACTGTAACGAAGTTGCATTTACATTCAACATTTAATACAGGATGATGACATCAGTAACATGTAATATAATAATGAACATACTGTCTGATGTCAAATTCATGCTCTTTAAAAAATAAATACAACCAATACAATACAAATAACTCAGATAAATTAAACCTATTATCGCATATGATACGTGTTGCATATAGCCTTTATACAGAATAATAATTTCAAGATATATTAATGATAATTTGATGAATATATTGCATATATCAATCGTGATTCATGTTTTATTTTCAAAGTGTTGATTTTTATTTCAGACGAATTTCCTGATCTTTGTTTCAGATACGTTCAGCAATTCCTTTAAGTTACGGTTCACTTCAGACGGCAGTGTTACATTTTCAGGTTTCATCATCAAATACAAACTAGTGCCAGGTATATTTATACACTGTCGGCCAAAAGAAACGCCTACTAGATATCGTATCAGATATCGTAAAAACTATAATGAACAGACTAGCAATATTAAAGCATAATGAAGTTCCACCATTTCTGCATAATATATATGAATTTCAGAATTTCATGTCACCAAAGAATGGCGATTGTTGAAATGAGAAAACTATAATTGTTCAGTTTTCGATCAGTGCTTGGTCAGAAAAACATTTTAAAAAGATTTTCATAAAACCACGAGCAACAATACAGGCACGCATTCGCATTTAAGTGGTGATGATGCTACAGAGATACGTGGTGACGGTGCGCAAGTGAATTAACCGAAAATAGCGATCTTCTTTGGGCGTGGTATCCATGTATGTTATTGACTCGAATCGCAGTTTTCCACGATTTCAATGGACTTTCATATTAGTTATTGCTTGAGCATAACGTGGACACCACCATTAATAACATTTCAGAAAGTATTGCATCTTTCATTTTAAGGAAAATCAAGTAGGCGTTTCTTTTGGCCGACAGTGTACCATGAAGGACATCCTTAGCATCCAGGGCTAACTAGTATCATAGTCAGTTAACTAGTTATCATAGCACCCTTGGTAATTTGTACTCAATTTAACCGTCCTCGACTTGCTATGAACTAATGGTAAGGCTTTGTGAGATGATGGAATTACGTGACTTGGTATCTTCGAGTTTAAAGGGGCAGTAGCACGTTTTTTCGCTGAAATAAGTCGATGAAATGTATTTGAATAATAATGTCACCAATGGTAAAACACTCTTCTCTCTTAAAAAAATCAAGTTAAACAATTATTGTACATGGTTCCGTTAAAGCCATGAGAATCGTTTTTGTCATTCAAAATAATAAAATGTGTTCACAATAAAATGGCCGCCATGCAATGTTTGCTATATATGCAAAACCGTTATTACCACTACGGATAATTGGTTTGTGTAATAAGATGTTTAACCCTCTAAAGTAAATATAAATGACATAAATTATCATAATACATGGGAAATTTGAAAATATTAAGAAACGTGCTACTGCCCCTTTCAAACATCGTATTTAACGCATGCTCAGGAATTGCAAGATATGCGGAGGCTGACTCATTGGAAATAAGTAATTGTCAAATATTTATCACGTGGGGATACATTTAATTATGTGAGTCGAGTGAGATTTGATTTGAACTTAAATCAGCCTATACGGTATTATCATATTAAATACTCAATGTAACTTTAATGGAAAATGAATAAAGTATCGGATACTAAACAAACAGTTTATTTCTGTAACTGTACATAAGTCGATGGCTCTTAAATGTGTTTTTAGAACGTATACAAAATGGCCACTTCATCTCTTTGGGAATGTTTATTTTGGGGGGCGGTATATATTTTTATTTTACAAAGGTCAGGATATTGTGATTGCGTTTTGAGATCATGCGTCTTAATCCCTTAGAACCATGTCGCGAAGGAATATATGGTGCCAACTGCACAGAGGAGTGTTCGGAGGGATGTAAAACGGACACTTGTGAATGGAAAGGTGGATCTTGTGACTGCAAACCTGGATGGACGGGAAACACATGCAGTCAAGGTATTTATCATTCCCAGTCTAAATAAAGTTGGCAAGTGTGCGTTCGGGCATTACGTTCCGACCACTAACACATCTGTTTTTATACAGTTGGAAATTTTACGATAGCTTGGTATTTTGATGTCAAACTCCATGTTATAATATCAATTTATAATTAGATGGTTTCGTATTAGTTGAAAAGAACAATGCTCACTGGAACGTGGCTATGTGAAACAATGTTCTTGTGTAGGTTGTTTTTATTATCAATAATGTGAATAACATATGAACTTTTTAACACAGCAGAATTAAAACATTAAATATGATTAACAGCAGTAATGATTTATAATCATTGTTCAATATATCTCGTACTTGTCCCAACTGGGCTGGTTTTTCAGGTGACTTTATGCGCTACACTGAATCAAGATGCGCACTGCTTTCAAATTGACGTCACAATATTGCATGCTGATGGTTTTGTGTCCATTGGTCATATTTTGTGCAACGACTTAACAGTCAAATGAGAGCACGCACCATCGCAAACTTATGCAATGAATATGCAACTATCCATTAATGATAATTGGTAGTTGTCCAATTATTATCGGTTGTTATCTGACTCGCAATGCTGCTAGTGAATATATTCCTCTCTACACATGTTAATGTGTGGTACACGGTTGGACAAAGGACATAAGTGAATTTACGCATGGGAGATTAAATACCTTATATCCAGCTCCAAAGGCCAAACATACTCTCTCTCTGAATAGCAGAGCGATGGGCATTTAATTGGCGAAAGATTTCTAATTATGTTATTCACCAAGAAGGTGTGTGAGAAACGAATATGTTATTCGACTGTACATTTAAAACAACAGAGCTCGTTTCCCGTGTGAATGCGTATACTTCATCAACTACACAGATAGAACAAAGTTAAGCACCGCTTAAATAATGAAGGAATGTTTTTTTTAATGTGGTTGATTTAATCCCTCAAGCCCCGAAAACAATTATATTTTAGACTCAGTACGCATTTAAAGAAAAAGTAAGTTATGTAGACATTATAAGACTTAATGACTGGTACTGATATTCTTCCCAAAACTATTCTTCTTGTGCTGAAACTACGTTCATTTTCAAACATCAAAACATATTCTTATAATGTATAATAAGGACTCCGTTCTACACGGTTGTTGAAATTTGATCCCATCACGATTTAGAATACCTTGGGTTTCTTTTGAACTCAAAGACTAGGCCTTGTGACTCGCTTAGTTCAACGGTTATGTGGGATCTTATATTGATAAGTTTTATATATTTTAACAATTGAGAAGGTAGTATGATATTTGGAAAATGATATTTAATAAAATAAGTCGGTAAAAGGTGACCGTTGGAAATTTGCTAACAAAATCACGCTCAATCAGGAAAGAACGCTTCAGTACCGTCGAACGTTCACACGACATGAAAGCGTTCATACGATTATGAACGGTTTTCCAAAAGTTCATGGATAATGAACCTTGGATTTGTGATCAAATGACCGTTCGGGAATCCGTGTGTACTTCATGATAGTAAGAGAGTATTACACATATAACACCAATGTTAAATATTCCCTTTTCATTGTCACTTTATTTTTTCTCGGACACCAGAATACTATTAATAGTAGAACTACTAGGAATGCAAAACCAGTGAAACGCTATTTGAACAAAACCTGTCTTTGTTAAACTGTTGGATAATAATTTTATCATTCCATGCAATTACTATTTCGGACTATTGCTATAAATTGCTATTCCTATAACGTAGGAGTTCACAAATTTTGTCTCTATATCTAGAATGCAGAGCTGGGTTCTACGGACAGAGCTGTTCTTCTGAATGTAGTTCTGGATGTTCCGATGTCTGTACCCGAGACACAGGACGATGTACCTGCAAACCGGGGAAGACCGGAGCAAAATGTGATTCGAGTATGTTATCTGATGTGAAAATTGTTTGTACACGATGGAAGGAATATGTTTTATCACATTGTCAAGTTTATGTATGTTTTATATCTACATGTCTTTTTATATATTCATTATATATTCGTTCATTAATCAGTATAATGTATACATAATTTTACTTCCAGGAAGAGAGTATTCTTGAAAATGGTTCGATATAATTATATATCTTGTACACTGAACCAATTGCATATTGAGAATGCTTTGAGTTAATTGAACTTCAATTATTTCAGTGGATATATGGCCGTTTATAATATTGATTCATTTTCATTTTCAGGACATTGAATATATCTATTGTTAAATAAATTTATATCTGTGGTTCATTTGAGGAAAATCGCATTTTAAATTGTTATGTGAAGCCACAAATACACTTACACTTTTCATAGACAAATTATCAACTAAAGGTTTTAATTTTTTGTAACATCAACTATTTATTTCGATATTGTTGAACAGAACCTTTTCTGTCTATTTCAAACATGTTCTTTTCCTCAGCGTGTCCCTCTGGAACGTACGACTCCTACTGCACCAAGTCATGTAGTCCTGGATGTCTGGACGGGTCCTGTAGCAAGGAGGATGGTAGCTGTTCCTGCAAATCTGGATACAGAGGATCACGATGCGATGACAGTTAGTGTCTTTTTATTCTCTTGTTCTCTTTTGGAATAAATCCTGGATCCCGCTTTTATAAGTGTATCGAAAATCTTCTACTATTGTTCTCTCGGGTTTGTATTGTCGAAAAACCCTAGCGATTTGAAAGCATGTGAAGTCGACAATCCAGCCCCTTGTACTCTAAAAAAGTAAAGGGGTGTAATGAGGTCAATAACCATATCCGTTTTATATTATGTTGCAGAATATTGTAATCGTATCATCCTTCTATATTATATACTAAATATCAGCATATTACTAAACTGAACCGCTTGATTGTTTTTTTTATTATACATAAATCGTTTATTCAATAATTCAAGCCTATGCGGATCGAGATCCCAAACCTCCCCCTATCGGTTACTCAATATTTTCTTCTTCAAGATGGGTTTAAGGTTAAATAGCGCTATGAATCTTTTGAAAGATGACCTACATACTGAATATCTGCAAATAGTCTAATAAAGCAACTCATCATCTTTGATGACCGACAAGGAAAATTCGTATATACTTATATTATCAGCCCTTGAGTAATGTCATGAAGAAAATAAGTGTGGAAAATGCTTCATACGAGTTGAGGGAAATATGTGACTTGGTATTGGCTTGGTTTTGAACAGTTTGTTATGCCTTGTCCGCTTTTCAACATTTACAGGGCATGCCTACTTGTCATTAACAGTCAATTCATGGCATCCATTAACATTATAAATAGTCCCCCATACTTGTCCTCTGTAACTAAGTCTTGTATTTCTTATTTCTTAAAGAATGTTACACCCATTCATACGGACCGGGCTGTAACAAGTTGTGCTCTCAGGGTTGCGTATACTTCAGTTGTGACGGAATCACCGGTTCCTGTGAGTGCAAACCTGGGTGGACAGGTGAACAGTGTAATCAAGGTAGAATTATATATCTACATGTACAACTTTAACTGATTTTATGCAACTTTGGTCATCGGGGTCTCCGATCACTCTCCCGAGGTTTTGGTTGATGTAAACATGAGGGAGAGGGAGAACCCGCGGGCCGAAGGGCCAATGGTTCTCCCGACCCTGAACTTAGAATCTTAACTTAATTTGTTCTGTGATAGAAATTAAAACATCAAATAAGGTTATTCCGGAATTTACAATTCACGTTAAAGTCTACTTTCTGGCCTGGCCAGGGATATTATATAGAATGTCACAGGGAGTTCTCTATGGCCTTGAAAGGAGGTTTACCTGAGAAAAAAACTACCTCAAATTGACACAAAATATGACGCATTAGGTTTATATGATCATGTACAACGTGTTCCATATGGGGAACTTACATGGTTTTACGTCGTGGATGTCAGATGGCATTTGTGTCTAATAATTTCAAAACACTATTCTTTCCATTTCGCATGAAGGCAAAACGCATCTATAAAACTAGCCTTTCCCGCTCTTTGTTCACACCGACATGCCTAGGATATCTATGGATAATTTAGCCCTAACGTTAGTGATATCACAGCATGTTTTAGAAGGAAGAGTTACCGACCTCCTCTGTGATCAGATCCTATGACTGCGATTTGGCATTAGTGGTAACAGTCAATTTGAACCCATAATAATCCACTCTCACACTTTGAACATGAACATTTTTGCATGTATATAAATTGTGGATACAATTATGTTGTGTCCTTATTATGCAGAGGATATTAGATGAGTGTCTAGGGCATACTAAGATTACGACGCGAGTGCTTGAATATAAGTGTTTCCCGAGCGAGAGCGAGGGGTTTACCTATATTCAGGGACAAGTGTCGTAAATATAGTGTGACTTCGACACGATAATAATATAATTAAAATATTTTTATTAAAATACCTATATGTTGACTAAACCTACTATGCCTTGCCTCCTCAGACAGGATGTTTATCCAAACTTAACAGAGACGAAGAAGAGCAGGGATTTTACCCTACTCAATCGCAGTCACTCGGTGGTCTTGTGATGTCACTCCCACTCCCTCTCCTCTCAGTTGCTGAGTGATGTAGACGTGTTTGTATTGCTCTCGACTTTGGGGATTTTAGCGTATTTGTCGCTGCTATTCCTAGCCTAAGTGTTGGCTTTTTAAAACAAGGATTGTCGTCGGTTATCTCTTTTTCTGAGCAGTTTACCACAGGTAAACTGGTTTTTTTGTGTTGGGTGTTTGTATTGAGTGGATCGGCGACATGTGCTAGGCCCTGCCTACCCTGCTCGCTCTACACGCTTTTTGTACTTGGTGAGCGGGTCGCTCGGTTCACTCACCCTTTTTGCGTCTTCGTCGTACCTTCCCACAGTCCCCTCCCTGGTGATTGACTTTGGCTTTCGATTGATTCGTCGTTCACTATCGGACCATTTCTCCTTAGCTGTCACTAGTGGTACGGCCTTCGGACCCTCCGATAGCCTCGCTATCGGACGGCCTTCACCCCTCACCAGCTGTTCGGCTTGCGGACCCTCCAATAGCCCCCGTCGTCTCGGTATCGGACGTCTCTCACTTAGCACTTGTGCTTGTTTTAAGGTTGGATAAGCACACTGCCTGAGGAGGCACGGCATAATAGGTCTGGTGAACAGATAAGTATAACTTATTACGTTTAATCAAAAACGTACCATAATATTCAATTTATTACTGAAGTCGTGAAATTACTGAAAATACGGTCAAATCCATAGGTTGGCGACCCACCGTCGCTGCATTTAAAACGCCACGTCATAGACGAAGCGTGACGTCACAGCATTGTATTTGACGTACTGTCACCATGTTAAAGAGATATTTTGCCCTAGGGCATCGTATGAAATTATAAACCCCGATATGCTTGCCTTTGTAGGTAATAATGTTAGATAAGCAGCATACATTTTCACTTTACGTATCTAAATCTTTTAATCCCTAACACATACTCTCGCATTTCAATACAGTTTGTGGTTTGAATCATGTCTCAGAAACGTAGCTGGATGTCTTTTTCTATACCTTAGGTTCTTGAGTATATGCACATAACATTATCAATGATATGGGATTCCCTTGTGTCTGTGATCAGAATGTGCCCCTGGCCTGTATGGCTTGAACTGCAGCGAGCAATGTAGTTCCGGATGTTCTGACACGTGTAAGAGACAGGACGGGAAATGCACGTGCAGAGCTGGCTGGGAGGGGGAGAAGTGTGATGCAGGTAAGGTTTCATGCATTTTCAGGTATTAGAAACCAGAGGTATTACATGCTTATTTAGCATACTTATTTAATCATGGCATCATATCTTTCGACGGTAAAATATATAGCTCATCTCATTGGAGCTCATATCACCACATCAGTTTTTTTAGAAAATTATTTGTGACTAACTAAGTTTAAAAATTACATACATTTTGATTATATCCCCTTTACCTTAATCAACATCAATGAATGACAATGTCAAATATACAAACTGTAATATTGTCATTTTGCAGGAACGAAAGTGAACTTATCTTTGTGCGCTCAGCACCTGATCAACTCTTAAAACATTTCAGTTTATAAGTGTAATTTTTTTTTTAATATAAAGAGTTACTCAAATGCATTTGAGTAACTCTTTATATTAAAAAAAAATTACACTTATAAAATGCAAATGCATTTGAGTAACTCTTTATATTAAAAAAAAAATTACACTTATAAAATGAAATGTTTTAAGAGTTGATCAGGTGCTGAGCGCACAAAGATAAGTTCACTTTCGTTCCTGCAAAATATAAGCATTGCATAATCTTTCCAAAGTCATACCTCAGTAACAGTATACATTGGTCGGTTTAGACCATTTCCTTCCGAAATCCAAGTAAACTGTGTAAAAGTTTTCAAAATATTGCGCAAACACCCGAAATAATGAAGCATTTTGTAGTTTACGTCTTCAGCAGTATAACATAAGTACTTGTTTTTGAAATATTTTGTTTATTAAGAGGTTGTAATTTATAAATAATCAAGCTTACTCGGGACTTTTCAAAGATATCCTTTACAACCTATGTCCAAATTCCTTGTTTTATTTAATTGTAAAATAAGTAAATACTTTCTTTTGATAGTAAGTGAATGAACTTTTAAATGAAGATAGAAATGCTTAATTAAGCAGGCATTCCGAATGCCAAAAGAGTTTCAGCGGTGATCTACAAAGTTTATTCTTTTCTCCAGAGTGTCCGGCAGATAAACACGGTGTAGACTGTGAGTCCAGCTGCTCCCGAGGCTGTGTGGAGGGGGCATGTCACCCCGAGAGTGGACTCTGTGCCTGTTTGCCTGGCTGGATGGGGGATCAGTGTCTGCAAGGTGAGAAGGAAAAAGGAGAGGAAACCTTTTCAAAATTATTTGCAAACTCGGTTTAAGATTTGTTATTGATTCGCCATGGTCAAATAAATTCCGATCACTTGATTCCGTTTTTGCGTTTTGGTGTTGATCAGAATTTAAAATGTAGACGAGTATGTTTTGTATCTGTTGTTGAGTGTGAATACCTTGCATTGAAATCTACGAAGGAGGCGTTTTGGAATAGGAGTGTTACTACCATCGAGGTGAGATATACAGTTTAACCATTATTTGTATTTGCCCATTGGCAATAAAATGCCTCAACAATATGTCTAGATTAATCTATATTCTATCGTCAAAGAACGTCAAAGAAATATTCGTTCACTTTTATCATACATATATCCTAAGAAATGTTTAGAAACTATCTGTATTTGGTATGTTATTTATTTGTCATGTATGTATGTATTATTCAATGAAATATTAATTGTAATCAATTGTTTGTCTACAGACGCATGTCAGTAATTATAAATTAAATTGCATTGTGTATATGCTCTCGTATCACCGAATGTGTTTACAACTCTTAACAGTGAGTGATTTATTGTTTAACACCGCTTCTTTCAGGTTACCGTTTGGTCATGAAATGCTGACATAAATCCTTAAAGTGCGAGTTATATCGGGTATTTTTGTGGAAAGGAGAGGGCATACCTGTTTATATACATTTTTGTACATATATATGTTATTAATGCACATTTATTGCACATTCCAGATAAAACCTTTTGCAAATGAAACATATGAGAATAATTTTTTTAACTTTTTATTTGAACATTTTATAAAGGCTAGAATTCATTCATCGGCGCTACGAGTGCGGGACGCTTTGCTAGGGCACAAGAAATTGTTGATAATTTGAACTATACATTTGTATTACTATGTGAACAATTTATCAATACATATGTTTTATTATTTGTAAAAAATAAGTCAAAATTAGTGTAAATTCAGCGTTTTTTAATTCACCTAATGCAAAAAAGCACGATGGCGGATAGACGGAGATATTACTCGCACTTATGTTTATCCCACCCAGGGTGTGAGAACGGGACGTATGGCGACTACTGTCAATACACGTGCAGTGGCGGATGTGTAAACGATACTTGTAGCATCATCAACGGAACCTGCACGTGTGTTCCTGGTTACCTTGGTGACCGATGTAAGTTCTTGATGTGTTTGATACATTGTGTGAATGCCTAAGTTTGATGATGATGCGATCACTAGGAAGATAGCTAGAGGGAAACCAACATTGTGTATCGGTAATAGTTCAGCTAACAATGATAGTTATAGGAAAGCAAACAGCCAATACCTTCACCACCATAAGTAAGCATATTTGTAACAAGTAACAAGGAAACAATATTTTTAAGGATAAAAAATCCTTATCTGAGCATGCATTGTATCGGATTTCATGCATACTTTTTTATCACGTGGAATGTAGGGAATACCAAATTGAGATACATATTTAGACATTCTAATGTTTTTTTTCTTGAAATATGTCTTTAATTTTACCTTTAGGTTCCTTTAACTTGATCCTGATATATCCAGTAGCCAGTGGTGTCTTGGTGGCTATTCTGGTCTCAGTAGCTGTCTTCTGCCTGATTGTGTGAGTATATGTTACAGAGGCATCAAGTATGTTAGTGTTTCAAATACCACATTATTTTTCGAAAAATATACTATAAATGTTATCAATCTCTAAAGAAATCCTTATTTACAACATTACATTTGATAAATCATTTTCATTTCACGACAAACCGATAACATTAGTTTTCAAAGACAAGTACAACTTCGATTAACGCGTCAATAGAATCTGACGTCATATAAACATAATTTACTTCACAGCAACAAGTGTTTCCGAGACATGTAGGCTTGTACATTTCATATGTAGACATAGCAACCAACGTGAGTCAAATTCCTCTGTACATGTGTACGTCCCTTGTCACACATTGTTGAAGGTGACGATCATTATATTAACATCTTTCTAAATGTCCTGTTAACATACAAATTGTTGACATTTTACCTGGTAAAATATATTTTATTATATATTGTATTATTATAACAGCAAACTATGACATAAAATTAATAGTATGTTATCTCATGTAGTTTTGATTATAAAATTCAAGCAAAATACTTTGTTGGGTAATACAATTATCTTAATACATGTAGGAACTACATAATTGAATAAATAAATAAATAAACGCGAAAAAACTGTTTATTTAAATTTCTTTGAATACTCATGCACTGTGTTTCTCTTCTGTTTGTTTACAGTGTTGGTGTATACCACAATGCTTTGAGCTTGAAAATAGTAGACGTGATATATATTTAGAAAAAAAACCACCTTTATTAATTAGTGCGAATGTTTCCGCGTATTTTGGGTCGAAAATATCAACGAAAAATTAAGTGTATAGATCTTAATGATATAGATTTGTAGCAATTTCCGGTATGATGGCTGTTTGATAAAGCATCCTTAACAAATACTGCAAATGGACTGTATATGCTTTTAACTACTACTTTTCCAATTACATATTTGAGGAGAAGAGATTTACTTCATAAACATGAACTCAAATTCATTTTGTTATTGATTGATACGTCGACATTTTATATAAGAAAATTATATTTGATTATTATAATTATACATTTTGGTATGTATTTATGTGGAATTCTAAGATGCCTAGCAGTTAGAACAATCGAACAAAGTACTTTCTCAGACAATAAAGGTATAGTTTGTTTAATGACGTAACAATTGAATGGCGTTTCCGCTGTTCCACGCTGCCCCCTTGTAATCAAGACTTAGTGTGGCCATGGTAGCGTAACGTCGATTCGCGTCAGCCGCCTGCGCTCGTACATCACATTCGAAAACGGTGTGTAGTCCTTTCCATGGTGTACAGCTTCTGTCAACCGTCTGTTGAAAATTAGCGGTGTGACAATAAACTTCAGCTTTTATGACAATAGCCATCATTTAATTTAGTGAAATGTACGTTCATTCCCCGCGATTAGACTTGATCAAGCTGTAGCAATAGTTATGTCCCCCGACAATCTTTGCAGGAGACTTAATGTTTTCGGCTCCGTCCGTGATTCCCTGATTCCTTGATTATGTGATTCCTTGATTCCTTGATTCCGTGATTCCGTCCATATTTAAAAAGTCATTCAATATTTTTTTTTACGAAACTTGGTGTGTGATTAGAGCAATTTAAACTCGTAAGTAAGTGCATATGGCGCATACCCAAATATGGAATGCTACACGTTTTTTGCTCGTAAAATCTCGTAAAAAAATGTCTGGTTTCCATGGAAACAATTTGAACAGAGCGGCCAGAAAGGGGACACAATTTGAACTATACATGAAAGCAGGTTTATGTATTCTAATAGATAAACCATTTTGGAATGTCCTTTTCGAATTGTCTCCAGCATAAGTGGAAATTAGGGATGATGACTATGGGTTGGATTGAAAGTTGGAGCGGGGGACATCACAGTGCATCACATGCACATATTGCTACAATGTAGTTCTGTATGGAATGTAAGTCACCATATATGCACGATAAATGACCGCGAGACATGAATGTTTGAAAGTAGAATGTGAGACCAGCAGTGTTTATTTCATATTTTCTTCTGAAAACAATGAAGCAGTTGACAAGAAACATAACGTTTATTTTAAATCAATGACAACAGTTTATTTTAATATTAAATCTACTGACTCAAACCAATGCAATGGTTTTTTTTAACTCAGGGATGGGGTTTATACAATGGATTAGCCAAACGTTGGCCCTGTTCATGGATTCTAAATTTAAAGAAAGTAAACACTTTTTTACTATGTGAAGCAGAATGTTACCTGTATGGGTCATTTGACATCTAAGAAAAGGAATTAAGTTCTCTGTAACCCAAAATGTTCTGTAATAAAGTAATATTTTTGCCCTGAACTATATTTACGTCAACGCACGAGGACTAATGTCCTCGTGCTTCATAGAAAGGGTTCTATCGGATATGTTTTTGGAAACAAAATTCGAGAGGACATTCCTACATGTATATGGTATTAATATATGCTTATTTCACAGTCCATGTGAAACATATTGCTGATTTTAATGACTTTATATTTGAAAATTTAATACGGGCAAAATGTCTTCCTTTATGAATATTCCATCAACACATAGTTTTATTATTTTTACAAAATAAAAGTTGTGAAAATACAACGTTTTTCATTATCCGTTTTGCCAAAAAAGCAAGATGGCGGACAATCAGCGACAGAACTGTCTCTTTAACATGATACCTCAGGGCAAAACTATACTTTATTGCAAAACACATTGTTTTACAACGAACTTTATTTCTTTAATAAAGATCGTTTAACGTTGTTTCCATATGCATTCCACTCCATAGGCCTATAAAAAAAGCAAACAAAATTATTACCTCTATTCCACAGGAGAAGAAAGAAGAATAAACAAGCGTCCATTTTGAAGACGACCCAGACAATAAACGATGCCTTGTCAATGAAGTACATGTCGCGAGCTTCACCAGAAGGAAACGATTATGTTGAATACGCCGAGGATCATGACTTGTATCAGGAAGCATTTGATGATGGGGAGACTGACTATGAGAATGTCACCTACAACTATGAACAACAGCCGGTATCCAGGACAGGGAAAGCCACGGAACACGCGAGAGAAGACAATGTATATGGAAACGTACATTTCTCCAGTAATAGAGAGAATGAAGAAGACGACGTGGAGGAGGACTATCAAAATGTAGCTGCTCTTAGAGGGAGGGGAAGACGGACTAAATAAGTTCCAAATTAATAAATACTGTTCAATATATATGAATATGGTCAACAACAGTTAAAAACGGCAAGCAAGAAAAATGACGAATAAATATAACATTATTAGTTTTGATAACATAATGTGCATTAGTAAATTAAATTACTTTCTCGTGAGGAGGTCCCATCGGAATTCAATCCCACACCCTCCGTGGCAGGCACCAATTGGCTTGCAGCGTATCAATTCGGCCATTGAGACGTTGTAAAAAACGAAGCCCAACAATAAGTTAATTTCAAGCGTTGAATCCATTTGATAGGTGTTAAGTGGCACAGGTTTTAAGGCTGAGTAATTAGAAAATGCTTATCATTTACAAAGTGAACAAATGAGACATTTGTTTATATTATTAGATTATCTACAATAATACAAATAATTGTACTATTTTGGTTGCGGGTTCAAATTTGTACCAATTCACAATGTACATATAATAGTGTTTCGTATACATACC
The DNA here is from genome assembly GCA_936450465.1 of Gibbula magus. Taxonomy (NCBI): domain Eukaryota; kingdom Metazoa; phylum Mollusca; class Gastropoda; order Trochida; family Trochidae; genus Gibbula; species Gibbula magus. The sequence continues at coordinate 58,578,354 of OW388292.1, read as the reverse complement.
TGGGAGAGACTACAATCATTTATATGCCTCATGTTTATGGTATTGTGTTATTTGATTCCTGTAAAATAAAACAAGAAAAGGGTAATTAATAAAGCATGTACGTCGGACACTGGTTCCAATGATGTTTATATTTCTAATGACAATGTGTATCGTCATCGTTGCCTTCTTCAATTATATAAAGCCTTAGGTATTTTAACAATGACAACTGATTTCATATTAGTAAAATATTTGTTGAACTTATCTCTTTGTAATGATTCAAACTTTGAGGAGAAAATGTACAATGTATATATAAATATGCATAATGTACTTCATTATAATCTGTTACTTCATTATCACATGTTGTACATATATTATTTCATGTAAATATAATGTATTACCGTGTTTTATTATTATTATTATTATTATTATTATTATTATTATTTGATATTTCAATTCATCATGTTCGCCTAGTTGTTACTGATTTCTCCATGTTAACAGGTAAATTCAGTTTAACTAAAAGGCCTAACTTTCTTTTATTCTTTGGATTCATGATGGATTGCAGTCAACTCATAGTCCCTTAATTACATTTTTTTTTATCAGCACTATGGAATGGTATAGGCTTGGTGCATATGTTATGTAAAATGTGGTTATTGCGTATTGCGTAAGTTCGTGTTAAGATGAATTTGTTTATGAATTATAAAATGAACATGTTATTTTTCGCTGTTAATACTGATGCATGTGAACATTTATCATTATTGTAAATTCTTATTATTATTCTGCTTTATTATTTTGACAATATGTTTTGCCTTGTGTAAATATTTCATTGATAGTTACGATTTTTATTCTTTCCTAGTTTTTACCCTTTTCGTTTGATCATCAGTTTTTTTAACTTTCACAATAATAATGTATATAATTTCATAATTACATTTGCTCACATATGAGCTACATTTATTTTTAACAGTGAATTCTTAGGGAATCTGTTTGGGCTTTGATTGCCTTGTACTTTTTTATGTGTGAAATTGCATTTAGCTCAAGAGTTCAAATTTTAAAAAAATGTATTTATGATACATTATCACATTAAACTTTCAATTTCACGTGTATTTCCCTTTGTGCATTCTCTCAAGATTTTTAACACAACTCAATAGAAAAAGTAAATCTTGATTAAAGCGAATACGACTATAACACATACTTAAATAAATAATATGTGGTCGGGAGATATAGAAATGACCTCCGTCTGCGCGTCCGGATTTCATTTCCGAGCTAGAACTAAAAAAAACTGTGAGGCCAACCGCAATGAAACTTGCTATGTGGAACAGTCATCATGTGTCGATGTGCCTTTTGGGGTTTTCGACATCTTTTGAATTCAATTTTAACCGTTTCAATGGAAACATACTTTAAAATTCCATCCAGAAGCCAAAAACTGTACACATGAAAGACACATCTCAATGAATCTTAGTGTGTAGATGTGGTTTTCCCCAACCTTTTCTATTCTATTTTTAGCCATTTCCATGGAAATACATCTTCATCTTGATTTATTATTTTCATTATTTCAGTTCCAGTACAGATCTTGAAAACCGTTTGGCAGGTATTAATACATCCACAAATGAGTGATTTAGGGTTTATTAAAGAATTAAGCTCCATAATCATTGTTCGGTACAATTTATGTTTTTTAGACGCGAGGGTTATACACACATTTGCACGAGTTTTGTAAAAGTCATATGACACGAGTGTAATAATTTCTTTATTACCCTTTCTATTCCATTTGATTCCCGTAAACATAGTCAGAAACCGGCCCACTTCTTTTGCGACGGCAAGCTACAATGACATCACAGACGGCAAAATATGCGAAGCCGTGGTGAAACGATCATTGTTAGGCAAACAAGATATGTGTACATGTGCTCATTTAAAAAATATTAACTCGGTTAGTTTCAACAATATGGGTAATAAAGTGGTATATGTATGTGTTTAGGTCCTTATTAACTCCAACATACGACTTGGATGAGAACAAATTAGTAATCGTGAAGTATTTCGTTTTATGATTTCATGACATCTCACGCGATCTTTGAAATACGTAAGACGTACCAGCAATAGCCTGACATGTTACTGGTATGTCATGTGATCTGACAAAGACATTGGTTGTATTTTGGAAGACCTCCATAAGTATCCAACATTCACAAACACTGGACCGCGACAGAAACCTGGTTTCTTACATCTGGTTAACAGATGTGCTGAGGTGAGAGAGCAATATGGTTACCTTAGGTATAATGTCAGTTTATATTTTCTGATAGTTTGATAGTGTCATATAAGATACCAAAGGAAATAAAATCAATGGGACCGACAGCATGTTTTATGAGACAATAAAACATGCTCGAGATTTTAGACGTCAGTAAGAGCGTCGCTTAGCAAATGACGTCATATTTTACATCACTTTCATTGTTCATTGCTAGTGAATGTGTTTGTTCTACGACGGGTGGCATTAATATTTACAAAAACTAGTTGATACAAACAACATAATATCTCCACGGTTTTATATAAAAGCGAGTACCCTTTAAGGGCATCTCATATAAGAAATAGAAGACTCGTTGTTGTGCGTTTTCGTAGAATAAAACATAGCAGAGAGCATAAAACCCGCCCCTCATGTGTTATGCTCCTTGCTATGTTTTATTCAACAACGCACAATAAACGAGTCTTATATTTCTTAAATATGCCCTTCAACATTTAGTAAATCTTTACTGCCACTGATTATAAATCAACACTTTCTTGTACTGTACATACATGTATCTGAAATGATATATACATGAAAAGACACTATTTGATTACTTTAACTAAAACCGCTTTCTAAACATATAAGTGTGAAGCAATATACATATGACAAAACAAAAAAGTACAATAACAATTAGTTGCAATATAAGAATAGTAATCTACAGGTGCATAACGAAAGTTTGTTCACCTACACGTGTATCTTAGTGGAAAGATCATGTAAATTGACGTTCACTGTAACGTAAAAAAAACTCTACAACACATACAATGACAATAAATCATCATATATCGATGTGATCAGTGATGCTTGTTTATGCTTTTTTGCTTAATTAAATATATAGAAGGGGTTAATTCTGAAGAAAATAGTTTTCATATCAACCAAATTAGAAAAATTTCATCACAAATATATTGAATAAGAATGAGAGAAAATTTATGATGTATGTTTGACCCAGTTGATCACTTACTGAATATTTGAAGGAAGAACATTAAATTATAGTTTGGAAAAGATTGACCCCTGATCACTGTTTCTGTATACTATGAGGTATCAAATCATATTATCTTATGGAGCACTCAACTGCCTTCAAGTAATGACAACTTGCAAAGTGATCGGACGACTTTGCGCGTTAATACGATACTTCAAAGACATGCCAAATTATATGATATTTGCACTGAAATACACACATAATTGAACAAACATCCGGTATGCAGCAATATATGATGAAGAAAGATGAAGATGAAAACAGATATTTCTATGATGAACGTGTCAATCAATCAACGATTACATGGATATATATGTTCTATTTCTAGTCTAGGAGATTCAGCCCATAGAACAAGGAACAACAGTGCCAGACATAGATCAATGAGACACGGAGAACCCTTTACCCAGGAGTAATCGGTGTTGAGATTATATCTGAGAAAAGTTCTGCTTTTGAAGATGGTCAAAGGCTTGCAAATTTCCTGACACATTAAAAAAAGGTCCGTGCATAAAAGTCACTGTTCATCCTTTCCAATAATGGACATAACAATGATCATTGAGTTTCAAGAAGGAAGTATAGTGGATTCCTTTTTGGATTATGACATTACTTTTTTGTTTGGATAAGCATGACAGAAACTTAAATAAATGTCTAGGATGGATCAATGACTAACACTCTTAAACTCTGATAAAGGTCAACAAATTCAGATATGGACACTTTGTCACCGTTTCGGTTACGACTATGTTGATGATCATCAATATTTTGAGTACGCCCAGTCAATCTTATTTAAGGTAAACACTGGGACATGTTCCTCACAAGCATTAAATAATTTTAGCAGCGATTTTCAATTAAATTAGTCCCAACTAGTGTTGTTGAAAATTTATTGGTCGATAAATACATACACCCTGATAGAGACGTGATTCCATCTTCTGGCCTATCATAGTCTTGCCATATCTTTAATTGATGAAGAGCAACAGCGTTCATTCTCACAGATATCAAAGTGTGGTACATCAATAACGAAGAAGATAATTAACATAGAAGCTAGTGTGCTGTGACACTATTTAAATAAGTAATTTCCACATGTGGACTTTAACAGACATCAGAATGTCTGACAAAGGTGTTCCATAAATACATTATGTCGTTTACATGTTATGACTTTGTAAAGTTATAACATGTACAAGACAACTGTACAAGTTATAACTTGTGTGACGTTATCATACAAGTTTTTACTTGTACAATTTCACCCGTACATGTTATATCTTGGACACGTGTTTGTTACTGTTAGCTAGCTTGTACAACAATGAATTTCAGTATTTCTCAGCAGTATTACCTAATGTGCTTCTGAGAGCACAATCGTTTAGTATTAGCATTGTATAAGGCTTGAATGTTCTTACTTTGTCAATCTTGTGAGTAAGCACATCTATTATATTTGCACAAAATCAAAACTTGTACACTTCATATACATTTTTATTCAAACTTTAATGTCAATGTTTTTATTAGCGTTTTTTTAAAATGTCAAATGTTTATAATTAAAAAAACAAAACATTTACATTTGTTTTGGTTTGTTTTTCAAAATACTATCTAGTCTTTTAGGATATGTACACAACAAATTTCCACGGTGTGATATACCACAATGGTTATCGCGACGTAGTCCCAAACGTCCGAGGTTCGAATCCAATCAGTATTAAACTTTAAGTAATATTTGGGTACAATGGTTCGTTAAACTTAGGTGCAGGTTCATTCGTTGACACGTTTCAGCCGATGTTGACAGGCTTCATTGAGATAAAAAAGGTACCACGGTGTTGATGACTTTCTCACTTCACTAATATTAACCAGCGCGCTCTCATGTCATCGTGTCAACTATATATTAATAGTTGTACTTTCAACTGATACACTGTATACACATCCACTCGAAGTGTGATGATTAATGTATTTGAATCTAAAGTACACGTTAAGTGTTCTCCTTTGTAGAATAAGTCAATGGTGTATTATTGACGATCATGACTAACCAACAACACATTGAGTATAGTTTCCTCTCTCCATATATATAGTAGTTACTCGTTATATGCAGTTACTTTCCTGTTCGACACTGCATCCAACATGGTTCTGAAGGCTTTACTCATATTCCTGATGGCTCCAGTAGTAATCTGCGGTAAGTAAACGTTGAATATGTTTTCTTGGTGAAATTATGTTTAGAAAGTGTTTACAGCCTGAACTAACGATGTTGAACAAATAGTTTTAAAAACATATTTGAATTAAAATAGATAAAGCAAGTCCTGAGGGAATCTCAGAAAATGCACGGAATAATAACAGTTATTAAGTTTTCAGGTTCATCTTGCCTACATTTATCTCTTATTTAAGAAATCTAATAAACATGAAGTAAAGTTACTTCATTTTAAGGATTTTCTTGCACAACAATGTATTACAATGTATTTCTAGGTGTAAATAATTTCGTTAGTTGCAAGTTAGATTGATATATATCTAGGATAACATATTTCTTAAAAATTCAATTCAATGCAAACGTGCCAGTTTATTTACTTTTAACCTCACCTTAAAATGTATTATCATGGTATATCATCAACATTCAATTTAATGTGATTTGAGCATCAAAAGTTAATAACATATATAACTGGAAACATTCATCGAGATTTATATATATTATAACCATGACACTTTATTCATTCAATTCGTATTCTGTATATAAACATAACTAGTGGCGGGTGAATCATCACTTCGACTTCCTGATTTATAATACTAAGCAAGAGATCGTATCATGACTATTTGATTATACATTAACTCAACCGCAAAAGAAACGTCACCATACAACATAGAAGTTAATTCAATCCACGGATGATAAAGAGGACTGAAACAGACTATACATCATTTCATCAGACGCCAACTGAACTAAATTTAAAATTTTAAATCATTGTCTGTTCATATTTCCGAAAAACACGCGTTTTAGAAACCATCATTTTCGAATCTTCTTAACAATACGAGATGGGAGAGTCAAAAGGGGATATTTGGGCTTGTTTTATGACGTCCTACAGTAAAACGACGTAAAAAATTAAAGTCCAAGAAGGTCAATAATGTCGACATGATCAATTATTAATGAAATTTCTACATTTTATGAATTATTAAATGTCAAACATTCGGGCCAAAAACCATTTAGAAAAAGCGATTTCAACACCCCAAGTGCACTTGCACATACAAATAAAATTATTATACTCAGAAGCATGAAATTGCGGGACTTTCTCAGGCAGTAGTATTTCGTTGTTTCACACTGTTGAAAATGTGGTGACGTTTCTTTTGCGTTTGAGTGTAATCATTGTTATTCATAATATATGTGCACATGAGTTCATATCACGTTTGCAAAACTTTCAATATTTCGTATATTGTTACCCAATTAAAACGATTGTTGGCAACATTACTGGTCATGGTGACATAACGGCGAACGCAATGGTGGCTCGTTGATATATGTTCACGAATTCGGTCCCCCGAATGTGTACTTAATATCAATCCACATCCACGTCAAGAAGCTGTGAATTATGATTATTTATTGCAATTTCACTTCATTTTCCAACATTACCATCGATAACTCGTAATGCACGCGCAGTGTTAGTGCTCCGTCTCATGTACGTTCTCCTAACGGATTACCCGTCTTGTGATGATCACAGTGTTTCTATTGACAGGCTGATGTATCTGCGGTTCGAAGTCGAATTCATAAAGACATTGAGTTAGCCTGCAAAGCGTTGTACGACAAACCATACCGTTATTTTATATGACCATACCACGATAGAGCATTTTTATGTTAATTTAAATTTGTGTTTCTTATCAACAAAGTAAAAAAAAAGACATTCATTTTTCATGATATTGACAATTATTTCTTTGTAAATGTGCAATAAATATGATTCAAACTGAATTTCTTTATACAGGAAGCATTCCTTTGCAAAAAAACAACAGACTATTAAAGGAAATATCCCCAGTTTCATCCTAATGTGTAACTTTTGTATAGGATGGATATGATCTACTATCTGAGACATGTCAGCCGGCCGTTCAACAAAATGAAGCACTTCTAAGCGCTCATTGATCGCTCAATGTAGCGCTCAATGAGCGCTTATTCTCTCTTGAACGACACAGCGGAAATTCCTCGAAGTTTGCCCACCTTGCTACGTAGCACTACACTGAGTAATCACGTTCAAGTGAGGTTTATATGTAATCGCTAATTGAGCGATTACTTTGAAACCTCTCTTGAACACGGCCCTGTTGAGATGAGGGAGAACGCTCGCAACGCCATGCTGGCTATACATAATAATAATGATAATGGATCGTATTTATATAGCGCAAATCTCCCGAAGGACTCGTTGCGCTTGAAACCTGTGAGCATCGGTTGAAACTAACATACCATAGGTGGTACTATGCTCAAATTCAGTGTCGCATTGCACCCAAACCTTACTGCGTGTAGAACAATTTCACTGGAGACGAAGTTGCCGACCTCCTGGCGGGATTCGAACCCTGGACCTTTGGATCCGACGCTGAATCTGCTAACCACTGCGCTCTCGCGCCCGTCTGGGATAAGATGCATGCCCCATATACATACATGTATTACATATTAAGGGAAAGTTTCTTAACAATAATAATCACTAAATAAAAGTAAACATTTTCAGTGATGTTTAATTTAATGTTGTTTTATTTTCAGATGCATGTGACAAAACATTCACAGCTAAGTCAGGTGAAATTCGAAGCCCAGGATCCTCTTCCTCCCCACACAATGCTGACTGTACTTACATCATCAAGGGGAGTCCGACCATTAGTGAAGTGCAACTAACATTTGAACGCTTCCATTTGGAAGCTTGCTGCGATTATCTTTCCTTCGGGGGAATTAAATACAGCAATTTTACGCTGGATGGAAAACAACTTAAATGTAAGTAAAGATAATCGACTACCTTTTATAGAATAGAATTATTTCCTGCATTTTTGAATTTGTTAATCAATTTCTTCGGGTGTTATAGTATATGTGTATCGTCAATAATATTAAGTTTATCTATACATAGATACACTTAATCATAGTTATCATGTCACACTTTGTGTGTATACAAAATACTATTGTATGTTATTCCCAATTAGATTGTTTTGATTTGAGGAGCGCGTAAATCTTCATGAGAGGGAGAGTTTGATGTTCACTTATTTCATCATTGATGTGAATGTCTGGTTAACCGCTTTGTAAGAGGGGGAAGCTGTTATTCCACAGTTTATAGCACAGACACGTCTAAACCAACTAAACAATAAGGCATATATCCTTTAATATATTTGTCTTTCTTGATAGGCATCTCCAACTAAATAAGTTCGTCTTTAATGAATTCCAAAATAAATGCTTACTTGTTATTGCTATTATTGAAACTGTAGGTCACAGAACTTAATGTGGTTTGGTAATATTCGTTGATATATGTAATAAGATTTAATCTAAATTTTGAGGAATTAGAAACTTAAATTTCGAAGGGCTACTGAATGATTTAATTTTTTTTCCAGATACTTTCAACAATACTTTCAGACTACGCTTTACATCAGATGGCAGTGTTACCCGTCAAGGGTTTATCATCAAATACAGTCTGATAGGTACAGTATAGGATTGAAGGCTGGATATGCCATAGTGAACACTTATACCACGTATTGTATGCAGCTTTGAGCAATTAAAATGAAATCATTGCAAACAAATCAATGCATTTTCATTCCATATATATAGATAACTAAGTACATTTCGAAGTGTCAGAAACTACCTTTATAACATATTATGAAACAGCTATTGACTATGTTATTATATATCAAGGTGCTCCTTAAGCTGTTATCTATTTAAGATGTAATTAACACATGTTATCAACATTTACATCGTCAAGTACGAGTACTTGAAATTACAAGTCTATAGGACAAACTGACAAAGGACAGTGGATTAAACTTTTATGGAAAACTGTGTAATGTATAGTATTATGTTCAATTAATAATGCAGGGTTTTATAATTCTCATCCCACAGAAGTTACTCCCTTCAGATTTCCGATCCTAACCTCTGTTCTACTTGGCCTAAATTCGGAAATTCGGGTGCGAAAATGGAGTGTCTTGATTGGTTGCAATTGAATCTAGGCTTTGCCAATGCAACGTAAAAATGATAGAACAAACATACGATAAACGTTTCCTCTTTTAATATGTTTTCCTCGAAATAAGGTTTTTGATTTTGTGAAAACAATTGATTAGAGGAGTCAAATGTCAACATCTTTGAAGTCCTACGGTCGACAGGATCACTAAAAGATGAGTTTTCATTGGTTATGAAGCAGGGATACAGTATGAGGTTCTTATTTCCCCCGCCAGTGAATTGTGCTTGATTCGAGAAATTCAGGCCACTTAGAACAAAATTTAGGATAGGAAATCAAAAGGGAGTAATATTTTTGTGTTACAAAAAGTATTCACATGTTTAAAAGACTTTCTGTAAGAAGAAAACATTACGGTCAGTGTTGCATATAAAACGAGCAGAATATCCAATTATGAATGCGTTAAGTTTTGGGATGAAACAAAACGTCTACATTTTGTAGAGTACAAAACAAGTATGGAAATAGTTTTTCCGTGTATACCGTAGTTTTGGATGGGTGGGTGGTGGGTCAGTTGCGATGTTACATTGTAGAATATAACAAAAACTCGAGGTAGACTTACTACCCATTCCGGCCATATTTCTTAACCGTAGTGCTGCCTTAGTTCCGTGATATTTGGGTATTAGTGGAAAGTATGTTAGATTTCTGTGCTCATAGAATGCTGGTATCTCATTCAAAGCATTTTAGTCCAATTTCCTTGGATGACTTGTTCAGCATTCATGTGATCCCACGTAAGAGGTCGACAGTGACCTCATTACTGTGTACGAAAGATGCCTGAGGTTAGATTTGATACTTACAGATAGGCACTATGTATTTGGGGGTAACGAATAAAGTGAACCTCCCGATCGGCTTTTGGCATATCCTTCCGTAAACCTCTCGTACAATGTATTTTTTTTTTAAAAGGCTCAAGACAGTTACCTTAGCCATTGGGGATTATAAATGATTAGAGCACAGTCAAATGCTTTCGTCCAATCATATGATTGTATTGTGGTCACGTAGAGTGCAATTATATCCCGATAGATGTACACTTGTCTGGTTGCGTTCGGGTATCATGCTCATCAAACTGGTTCACAGACTTGTATTAAAAACAAACAATGCCAACTGATTGTTTTATTTATGTTGATAATACACAATAAAACAATTATTATAATGACAACTGAATTGCTGTGTTCCCTTTCCGAATGGAAAAGGTCGCTTGATCTTCTATGTTCAGGAGCTTGAGATTCCTAAAAGAAGAATGTAAGCATGTAAATAAAGCAAGTAATGTGAGGTCAATTGAAAGTTTTCAAGTGTATTTAATTTATATCTCGAAAGAAAGAGAAACAGTGACACGCATCAACTAATGTTACCACTGTTTGAAAATATAATAGGTTGTTTTATGTTCTGTTTTCCCCCCACGATATATACAAAAAATAGTATTCAGAAGTTATAAAGTACGACATAAAAATGAAAAGAAAGTGACATAAAATTGTCTACCTTTTTGGGGTGTAAGAGGATAGATTCTCGCCGAAACCTTGTATTGTAACTCAGCGTTCGTGCGAAGTCCAGTACGACGTTACATAGAAAATCCCTTCTCATAAACAGTTTGAGCACAATTCCGTTGCTGCAGAAACCTGAAATAAGTTATATGCATTATAAATATGATGCACATTAGCATATGACCAACTCATAAATTTATAAATATAGCTTTTAAAAAAACAGCTTAACATGACGATAAAAATAGTTGAAATACAAAAACAAAAACTGTTATTAAATAAACTAATTTCATGAAAATTAGTATTGAATTTTTAAATACACATTTTAAAAGTTAAGGAGTAAAAAAGTAAAGTTACCTTTCTGAATGAATAGTGTACTTGTCCTTAGACTGTCCATGATGAAGCCATTCTGTGAACTGATTCATTCTAAAAACCATTCGGTCTTTATAGGCAATGAAAGGTATTAGTGCTCAATCTTTCTGAATAAAAACGTGCTTATCGTGCATGCTCGTGATTCAAGCACGACGCTTATGCTTAAACGCGACTCGTAAGTTTTATATAAAATGTACGCCTCATGCACCTCGGACAATTTAAAAAATTCAGTGCTCACAGTACCGATGATGACGTCAATGTGACTAACATTTGCATATGAAAATGAGAAATGTCAATGTTTTGCATGTTGTGTTCGAGAGAATGTTTCCCAAATTTATTGACAATTCATTTTAAGACATTTTTTTTCACGACTCAAGCATTCGACTGTGCTCTAAGATAGATAGAGAACTCGCAGCAGTACATTATCGGGATATAAATGTACGGGTTTGAGAGGGTTGGGTTCGGCTGGCGCCTCGCCCAATCCTCTCAAACCCGTACATTTATATCCCGATAATGTACTGCTACTCATCCTATATCTATTACTTGGATTTCAATATTTCGTGTTCAATTGATTAATTATCTATTTCAGAATGCAGAGACGGATTGTACGGACAAAATTGTTCCTCAGAATGTAGTTCTGGATGTTCTGATGTGTGTGACAAACATACCGGAAGATGTATCTGCAAGCAGGGGAGAACGGGGTCAAATTGTGACGCAGGTATTTCGCTAAAAATATTATATTTAACTTCTAAACTAATGAACGTAACTATGTCTTACTTGTCCATATAAAGATATTGCAGGTGAGAACTATTGTCTTTGTTATAAATGCAATTGTCACTTGCAAACGAGATTTGTTCAGATTAAATAACCTTTTACTTTCAATTTCATTTTCACAGCTTAATTTAGTTAAAAAACAGAACATTTCCTGTTGAAACCACAGACCTACAGACCTTCAGTCTCATCTCGAAAAGTTTCTAAGTTGTAACTATCACAGATGGCACATCGATGGTTAGCCATTGATTAACGACTAGAACTAGGCGACTAAACTATGTCATCAGTCCATAGCAGTAGTGTCATTAGAAACTCACGTTAGTAGTGTACGGCCATATGTTTTGAATAATTGCATTTTTCTGGCAAACAGTTCTCATAATGGTAGAATAATCAAATAAGTATTACTTTTAACATATCTTAAAATTCCTCTGAACTTTACAATTGTACACTGCTGTAACCTTTACCCGTACTTGACATAGGTCATATGCATCAATAACAGATCCAAATAAAACCATCCCATTGAGGTCTCACCACATGATAATCAAATTTCTATCTGCAAATTCAGCTTGGTCAATGTAAGTTGATTTAAGGAGAGAAGGGACGAAGTAATAGAATTTACTTACGGTAACATTTTGCGACAATTGTTAATTATTGTGAATAAGTCTCAAAATGCATGCATTACATTATTTTAAGCATTGGTTTATCAATAAACTAACGGAAAGTCTTTTAACAGCCATTTTACAACATGTCGCATGTCATTCACGTCAACTATATTCGCGGTCAAATATGTTACTATGTGTGTTATTTTAATTACATACATATCTCCAATAAGTGATGAATTTAAATCCCCTAATTTATTAAGTGATAGTTGTTCTTCCACCAAGCACTCTTAGATTGATAGTATATATTCAATGATAATTACATGATAGGCCGGCAAAGTCACACTTGAATTTATCAAAACTGCTGTGACGTCATCTTTTTGCGTTTATATATTGTAATTTATAAAATGACGTTTAAGTGATGAACAAAGTTTGGTGATCCCTAATTGTGAGTAATTTGAGTACAGATTTATCTGACAGAGTGTCCCGGGGTGATATAGTGGAGAGTAATAGAGCATATATAAAACCCTGGGTAACCGAGGATGACTTGGAGGTATGTATCTGAGATTATACAACATTTGCAGTGACACGAGGGCCTGTAATTTAAACTACGTTTTGTTCTACAGTGTGTCCCCCTGGAACGTACGACTCCTACTGTACCAAGTCCTGCAGTGATGGATGTGTGAACGGATCGTGTAATGAAGCTGGAAGCTGTTCCTGCAAATCTGGATACAGTGGATCACGATGTGATCAAAGTGATTTGATTTTGTATAATGTATGGCCCCTGTTTTCATAATTAGATTCCGTCCTACAGGCTAATTTAACAGTTAAATTGATTATCCCCTTGTACCATAAGGGAAACTCGTACTCAAAGTATACGCCCTTAAAAAGCCATTGAGTATGTTGAAAATCAAAGCGGAAAATTGCCAAAATATGTCTCATTGAAATATATACACCTTTACATATACACTAATTAGTAAAGGTGTTTTCCGGTTTAAATATAAATCAAGTGTATAATTGTCAAGCACAAAACAGAACATCGCTGACTGGAAATAAATACTCGAATAGAAGTGAATTTAAGACTACTCAAATAAAAAAAAGATACATGTTATTAGAAACATGGTAATGTAGCAATCGTCACATTCAGTAATATGAATTCAGGACGAAAACAGTTGAGAATAGTGAGAACCACGTTGTTTGCTTTGAGGACTTGTGAAATGTGCATCCCTCCTTGCTGATCGGTACTTCAGTATTCACAGAATGATCTTAACAAATGTTTGCCTATTATATAGCTAAAAGCATGAATATATGATAAACCATTAGGAGATAGTTTTGAGTTATTAACACTTCAATTATTCTTTCTCAAAGATTGTCACATGATTTGGTATGGACCTGGCTGTAACAATTTGTGTGCTGCTGGATGTCAATCCTTCATCTGTAACAGAGTCACCGGCTTTTGTGATTGCAAATCTGGTTGGACAGGCGAAAAGTGTGATCAAGGTAGTCGTTTTGTAACTTTGAAATGCTTCAACGGTCACACCTAACATAATGCGTGCATCTTGTACACTGTATTACATGTGGGAGTTTCTAAATGGTGCATCCCCCTTAAGGGTAAAAGTCATACGCTCCGCCCCACTTATATACCCTTGGTGAAAATCGCACATAAACATTCGCGCTGTGACCTCTGATCAAACCAATCAATCATTGTATCGCCAAGATTTGCGACACAATTTCAGTCAACCAGAGGAAAGTCTTTTAAACTGCAGTTGGCTTCCTCGCTTCCGCCCTTCCTCAAGCGATTGGTTATCGGTTATCATATCCGAGTCCAAGTTAGTTATCCGGTTGATTTTATTACAGCAGATCATGCAAATTCTATCCTGAAATGATAGTTGCATTCATCAAAGTAGGTGCGGTAAACCTTTGATGATTTTTTTCGGGAATCTGTATAATTTCCATATCAATATTACCGAGTCTCATTTTGAGTCGTTGGTCGTCTATTTCCAGATATTTTCTATCTCACAGGTCACAACGCGAATGTCTATGTGGGAGCGTGTACGTTTTACCATGGGACAGGATGAACATTTGTCACGAAAATTAACATGGTTTTCAAATTTTCACATTTTCAACGCAACTACAATGAAGTGGTTATAACATAGGTTATACCATATAGTCATGTTTTCCCCGTCTGTCCATCAGTCCCTCCGTAACCATTTCCTTCCCGGAGCAGATTAAAAATCCCGGTAATTGTATCTTTCTGAAACGTTGCATTTGCATTACCATGTATTTAAGAAGTACCTTTTGACAATTTAATATTTTTATTTTCCATGGAAAGGATTGAGACATCAGAGATAATTGTTTACCCCAGAACAAACTTTAAAAAAAATCCTTTTTCCTTTCTTAAAAAAGTTATGTTTTTTGTTCAATTCTTCTTACACCTATCTAAACCACATTCAATTGAATTTTATTTGAAATTTATAATATGATGACAAATATATACATTAATGTTTATGTAGGACAGGCGGAAAACATGATCTTGTAACTCTTAGATTTAATCGTTAGTATTGTTGAATTGTCATTCTACATTGTCAATAACAATTTGACATGTCAGACTCACTTATTCAACCCTTATAGGCCCTTAAAGGTCCGTTCTCACGATGCGAGTTGTAACGATTGATTGCATGTGACTCAACGAAAACGAGCTTACATAATGTTTGGTGACCCTCAACCTGTGAAAGTTGAATCCCCTGACTTGATCAAGCTTGGGCCGTTTCTAAAATTTTAGCTTTCGTTATATATCAGAACAATTAACGAAAATCCTATTACGAGTCGTTACTGCAAAAAGCAGGGTGAGAACGGTCCTTAACAAACACTGTTGCATGTCTTTAGAAACTAATCTAAGGGAATGAGCTGGCATCTTTTCCCAAACGTCTGTGTCTTGATTATATACACAATAATACTGGATTCCATTGTGTCTGTGATCAGAATGTGTCCCTGGCCTGTATGGCTTAAACTGCAGCGAAAAATGCAGTTCCGGATGTTCTGACACTTGTAAGAGACAAGACGGGAAATGCACGTGCAGAGCTGGCTGGGAGGGGGAGAAGTGTGATGCAGGTGAGATAATGGAATTCATGCATATACAGGTATAAGAAACTAAAATAATGAGTATAAATTTGAAATAGCATATTTACTTAATGCTGGTAACAACGTTTCAACAGTGAAATACATAACTCACGGTTGAAACGTAATTGGTTAATATGACCACACCTGTCTTTCGACCATGGATTGTGACTAACATACCTTTAACTACATGTATAACTTGTATTATGCCTCCTTTTACCATAGTCAACATCGATTAATGGCAATTTTTAATTTACAAACTGTCATATAAGATTTGTCTTGAATAGAAATATGTCTTTGAGGCATGTTCACTCGTCATCAGCTTTATTAAGAGGTTTGGTTTAAGAAAATGTTTCTTCATAGTTCATCCTTGATGGAGAAGATCGTTGTTTTGTGAAACCTAAAATTTAAATTTATTCTTTCTTGTTTTTGATAGTTGTGATATTCAATGTTGATTCCACTTTTAAATTAACTAAGTTAGGATAAGAAAATGTTGAAATAAGATTTTCCGAATGCAAAATGTGTTTCAGCGGACCAGATAATTTCTGCATAGAAAGGTACACGATTCGACTTGCAATCTGCAGAAACGATGATCTACAAAGTTTCTTCTTTTAACCAGAGTGTCCTGCAGATAAACACGGTGTAGACTGTGAGTCAAGCTGCTCCCCAGGCTGTGTGGAGGGGGCATGTCACCCCGAGAGTGGACTCTGTGCCTGTTTGCCTGGGTGGATGGGGGACCGGTGTCTTAAAGGTGAGAAGGAAATAGGAGAGGAAAACCTTTTCAAAATTATTTACAAACTTAAGTTGGTGTAAGATTTTTTATTGATTTATTGATCATATAAATTCCGATCACTTGATTCCGTTTTTGCGTTTTGGTGTGATCAGAATTTAAAATGTAGACCAGTATGTTTTGTATCTGTTGTTGAGTGTGAATACCTTGCATTGAAATCTACGAAGGAGGTGTTTTGGAATAGGAGCGTTACTACCATCGAGGTGAGATATAAAGTTTAACCATTATTTGTATTTGCCCATTGGCAATAAATGCCTCAACAATATAATTTATCTAGATAAGTCTATATTCTATCGTCAAAGAACATCGTACATTAGAAATATTTGTTCACTTTTATCATACATATATCCTAAGAAATGTTAAGAAACTATCTGTATTTGGTAAGTTATTTATTTGTCATGTATGTATGTATTATTCAATGAAATATGAATTGTAATCAATTGTTTGTCTACAGACGCATGTCCGTAATTATAAATTAAATTGTATTGTGTATATGCTCTCGTATCACCGAATTTGTTTACAACTCTTAACAGTGAGTGATATATTGTTTAAACCGTTTCTTTCAGGTTACCGTTTGGTCATGAAATGCTGACATAAATACTTAAAGTGCGAGTTATATCGGGTATTTTTTTGGAAAGTGGAGGGCATACCTGTTCATATACAATTTGGAACATATATATGTTTTTAATGCACATTTATTACACATTCCAGATACAACATTTTGCATATGAAACATAATATATGAGAATAATATTTTTTACTTTTTATTTGAAAATTTTATAAAAGCTAGCATTCATTCATCATTCATCATATCATTCATCGGCGCTACGGGTGCGGAAAGTTTTGCTAGGGCACAAAACATTGTCGATAATTTGAACTATACATTTGTATTACTATGTGAACATTTTATCAATACATATGTTTTATTATTTGTAAACAAATCAAAATTAGTATAAATTCAGCGTTTTTTAATTCACATAATGCAAAAAAGCAAGATGGCGAATAGTCGGAGATATTACTCGCACTTTAATATGTTTATCCCACCCAGGGTGTGAGAACGGGACGTATGGCGATTACTGTCAATACACGTGCAGTGGCGGATGTGTAAACGATACGTGTAGCATCATCAACGGAACCTGCACGTGTGTTCCTGGTTACCTTGGTGACCGATGTAAGTTCTTGATGTGTTTGATACATTGTGTGAATGCCTCAGTTTGATGATGATGCGATCACTAGGAAGCTAGCTAGAGGGAAACCAACATTGTGTATCGGTAATAGTTCAGCTAACAATGTTAGTTATAGGAAAGCAAACAGCCAATACCTTCACCATCATAAGTAAGCATATTTGTAACAAGTAACAAGGAAAATATATTTTTTAGGATAACAAATCCATATCTGAGCATGCATTGTATCGGATTTCATGCTTACTTTTTTTATCACGTGGAATATAGGGAATACCAAATTGAGATACATATTTAGACATTCTAATGTTTTTTTCTTGAAATATGTCTTTAATTTTATCTTTAGGTTCCTTTAACTTGATCCTGATATATTCAGTAGCCAGTGGTGTCTTGGTGGCTATTCTGGTCTCAATAGCTGTCTTCTGCCTGATTGTGTGAGTATATGTTATAGAGGCATCAAGTATGTTAGTGTTTCAAATACCACATTATTTTTCGAAAAATATACTATTAATGTTATCAATCTCTAAAGAAATCCTTATCTACAACATTACATTTGATAAATCATTTTCTTATCACGACAAACCGATAAAATTAGTTTTCAAAGACAAGTACAACTTCGATTAACGCGTCAATAGAATCTGACGTCATATAAACATAATTTACTTCACATCAACAAGTGTATCCGAGGCATGTAGGCTTGTTCATTTCATATGTAGACATAGCAACCAACGTGATTCTCATTCCTCGGTACATGTGTATGTCCCTTGTAACACATTATTGAAGGTGACGATCATTATATTAACATCTTTCTAAATGTCCTGTTAATATACAAATTGTTGACATTTTACCTGGTAAAATATATTTTATTATATATTGTATTATTATAACAGCAAACTATGACATAAAATTAATAGTATGTTGTCTCATGTAGTTTTGATTATAAAATTCAAGCAAAATACTTTGTTGGGTAATACAATTATCTTAATACATGTAGGAACCACATAATTGAATAAATAAATAAATAAACGCGAAAAAACTGTTTATTTAAATTTCTTTGAATACTCATACACTGTGTTTCTCTTCTGTTTGTTTACAGTGTTGGTGTATACCACAATGCTTTGAGCTTGAAAATAGTAGACGTGATATATATTTAGAAAAAAAAAACTCCTTTATTAATTAGTGCGAATGTTTCCGCGTATTTTGGGTCGAAAATATCAACGAAAAATTAAGTGTATAGATCTTAATGATATAGATTTGTAGCAATTTCCGGTATGATGGCTGTTTGATAAAGCACCCTTAACAAATACTGCAAATGGACTGTATATGCTTTTAACTACTACTTTTCCAATTACATATTTGAGGAGAAGAGATTTACTTCATAAACATGAACTCAAATTCATTTTGTTATTGATTGATACGTCGACATTTTATATAAGAAAATTATATTTGATTATTATAATTATACATTTTGGTATGTATTTATGTGGAATTCTAAGATGCCTAGCAGTTAGAACAATCGAACAAAGTACTTTCTCAGACAATAAAGGTATAGTTTGTTTGATGACGTAACAATTGAATGGCCTTTCCGCTGTTCCACGCTGCCCCCTTGTAATCAAGTGTGGCCATGGTAGCGTTACGTCGATTCGCGTCAGCCGCCTGCGCTCGTACATCACATTCGAAAACGGTGTGTAGTCCTTTCCATGGTGTACAGCTTCTGTCAACCGTCTGTTGAAAATTAGCGGTGTGACAATAAACTTCAGCTTTTATGACAATAGCCATCATTTAATTTAGTGAAATGTACGTTCATTCACCGCGATAAGACGCGATCAAGCTGTAGCAATAGTTATGTCCCCCGACAATCTTTGCGGGAGACATAATGTTTTCGCCTCCGTCCGTGATTCCCTGATTCCTTGATTATGTGATTCCTTGTTTCCTTGATTCCGTGATTCCGTCCATATTTAAAAAAGTGTTCAATATTTTGTTTACGAAACTTGGTGTGTGATTAGAGCAATTTAAACTCGTAAGTTAGTGCATATGGTGCATACCCAAATATGGAATGCTACACGTTTTTTGCTCGTAAAATCTCGTAAAAAATGTCTGGTTTCCATGGAAACAATTTGAACAGAGCGGCCAGAAAGGGGACACAATTTGAACTATACATGAAAGCAGGTTCATGTATTCTAATAGATAAACCATTTTGGAATGTCCTTTTCGAATTGTCTCCAGCATAAGTGGAAATTAGGGATGATTGAAAGTTGGAGCGGGGGACATCACAGTGCATCACATGCACATATTGCTAGTTCTGTATGGAATGTAAGTCACCATATATGCACGATAAATGACCGCGAGACATGAATGTTTGAAAGTAGAATGTGAGACCAGCAGTGTTTATTTAATATTTTCTTCTGAAAACAATGAAGCAGTTGACAAGAAAAATAACGTTTATTTTAAATCAATGACAACAGTTTATTTTAATATTAAATCTACTGACTCAAACCAATGCAATGGCTTTTTTTTAACTTAGGGATGGGGTTTATACAATGGATTAGCCAAACGTTGGCCCTGTTCATGGATTCTAAATTTAAAGAATGTAAACACTTTTGTACTATGTGAAGCAGAATGTTACCTGTATGGGTCATTTGACATCTTAGAAAAGGAATTAAGTTCTCTGTACCCCAAAATGTTCTGTAATAAAGTAATAGTTTTGCCCTGATCTATTATTACTTCAACGCACGGAGACTAATGTCCTTGTGCTTCATAGAAAGGGTTCTATCGGATTTGTTTTTTATGGAAACAAAATTCGAGAGGACATTCCTACATGTATATGGTATTAATATATGCTTATTTCACAGTCCATGTGAAACATATTGCTGATTTTAATGACTTTATATTTGAAAATATATACGGGCGAAATGTCTTCCTTTATGAATATTCCATCAACGCATAGTTTTATTATTTTGACAAAATAAAAGTTGTGAAAATACAACGTTTTTCATTTCCCGTTTTGCCCAAAAAAGCAAGATGGCGGACAATCAGCGACAGAACGGTATTTTTAACTATAATACCTCAGGGCAAAACTATACTTTATTGCAAAACACATTGGTGTACAGCGAACTTTATTTCTTAAATAAAGATCGTTTGACGTTGTTTCCATCTGCATTCCACTCCATAGGCCCATAAAAAAGTAAACAAAATTATTACCTCTATTCCACAGGAGAAGAAAGAAGAATAAACAAGCGTCCATTTTGAAGACGACCCAGACAATAAACGATGCCTTGTCAATGAAGCACATGCCGCGAGCTTCACCCGAAGGAAACGATTATGTTGAATACGCCGAGGATCATGACTTGTATCAGGAAGCATTTGATGATGGGGAGACTGACTATGAGAACGTCACCTTCAACTATGAACAACAGCCGGTATCAAGGACAGGGAAAGCCACGGAACACGCGAGAGAAGGCACTGTATATGGAAACGTACTTTTCTCCAGTAATAGGGAGAATGAAGAAGACGACGTGGAGGAGGACTATCAAAATGTAGCTGCTCTTAGAGGGAGAGGAAGACGGACGAAATAAGTTCCAAATTAATAAATACTGTTTAAAAAATATGAATATGGTCAACAACAGTTAAAAACGGCAAGCCAGAAAAATGACGAATAAATATAACATTATTAGTTTTGATAACATAATGTGCATTAGTAAATTAAATTACTTTCTCGTGAGGAGGTCCCATCGGAATTCAATCCCACACCCTCCGTGGCAGGCACCAATTGACTTGCAGCGTATCAATTCGGCCATTGAGACGTTGAAAAAACCGAGGCCCAACAATAAGTTAATTGCAAGCGTGGAATCCATTTGATAGGTGTTAAGTGGCACAGGTTCTAAGGCTGAATAATTAGAAAATGCTTATCATTTACAAAGTGAACAAATGAGACATTTGTTTATATTATGGGCCAGATTATCTACAATAATAAAAATGATTGTACTATTTTGGTTGCGGGTTCAAATTTTTACCATTTCACAATGTACATATAATAGTGTTTCGTATACATACCTGGGAGAGACTACAATCATTTATATGCGTCATGTTTATGGTATTGTGTTATTTGATTCCTGTAAAATAAAACAAGAAATGGGTAATTAATAAAGCATGTACGTCGGACATTGTCGACTATTACAGGAACCCATACCATTGTAGAGTTTCCGAAGAGATATTTTAATGGCTGACTGTTATTTAAATCTTAGACACCACCACCGAATGTAAATCCAGTGATATAGTGGTTTCACTCTAGTAAAGTGACACTTGGGATCAAACGTAATATCACATGATACAAAAATAACAGTTTCACACTAAATTAAATTTCATATGTTAGAATTTTACCTGAGCTACCACCCAATTAACATTTTTCTAGGATAAAACTGCATCCTTTTAGAGATTTTTCAAATGTTTTTACATCAACCTCATTATATCTTAATGCTTTTATATAA
Source organism: Gibbula magus (assembly GCA_936450465.1). NCBI lineage: Eukaryota > Metazoa > Mollusca > Gastropoda > Trochida > Trochidae > Gibbula > Gibbula magus. Next base: position 58,556,216 of record OW388292.1, on the reverse strand, counting down.
CATCGCAATGCAGTAGCAATGCAGTAACGTCAATAATAAACTGATGACACCACAGTGCTATGATGTCACACCTTTGATGACGTCACAATGTTTCAAATCGCTGGATCGAATGACACCTGCACTGTTTTCAATGATGTTTATAATACTAATGACAATGTGTATCGTCATCGTCGCCTTCTTATATCAATAATTATATCAAGCCTTAGGTATTTTAACAATGACAACTGATGTCATATTAGTAAAATATTTGTTATCTCTTTGTAATGATTCAAACTTTGAGGGGAAAAGTAATCGTCCTTCTACAATGTATACATAAATATGCATAATATACTTCATTATAATCTGTTACTTCATTATCACATGTTGTACATATATTATTTCATGTAAATATAATGTATTACCATGTTTCATTATTATTATTATTATTATTATTTGATATTTCAATTGATCATGTTCGCCTTGTTGTTACTGATTTCTCCATGTTAACAGGTAACTACAATGCTTATCTTTCTTTTATTCTTTGGATTTGTGATGGATGGCAGTAAACTCATAGTCCCTCAACCTTACCGAAATATTAAAAGAAAATCTTCAACTTTTATGATAAAACAGATAAAACCTAGTGAGCGAAAGAATGAGAGGCTTTACACATTGTTTGTTCAATTCATGTAATGCAGCTGTACATGCAGATGAGCAAGTATCTGAAGGAAGAACGTTTGAATAAATAATTCTTCATCAAATTGTGAGTAGTTAAATATGTCCACGTTATATTAACATTAATGGACTTGATAACAAGTGTGCATATTTAAAAAAAATCAAGGATAATTACCTGTAACTCTGCACTTCTGTCTGTTTTATTGACTTAGTAATCATTATGTTCGAATTTTACATACTTTTTTATCAGCACTACGGAATGTGTTGTCAGATTGATGGTGCATATGTTATGTAAAATGTGGTTATTGCGTAAAGTTCATGGTAAGATGAATTTGTATACGAATTATAAAGTGAACACATGTTATTTTTCGCTGTTAATAATGATGCATGTGTAAATGTATCACTATTGTAAATTCTTACTATTTTTATTTTTATTTTTATTCGTTCCCATTGGTTACAAGGTATATTTACATTGAACAGTGCAATACAAGATAAGGTGAGGAAGTATATAGACTGCTGAAGGATATATATCATATAATATAATCATTGTCAGTTGCTGAATAGTGGGTTGAGTGATTGCCATTTATTTTGGAATTTTTTCTTTTTTAAATGAATCTTTCTACCAGAAATATATATTTTAATACTTTTTTATAATTATTGAATTTTGTAATTATATTTTTTGTATGTTACATGAATGTATATATTTCTTGGCTTAAATAACGATTTGATTCATTAATATATTTCTATGTTATGGGACAACCCAAATCAGGTATTTGGTAAAGGTAATATTTTGTGGAAGGTATCTATTAATCCATTAATCCATCTATTAAGTTCATTCCAGAATTTTTTGGTTTCACAACATTCCCAGTAAATATGACAGATGTTCTCAGAAAACTCAAAGCAAAAAGTACATAAGTCATTGTCAACGAAATTCATTCTTAACAATCCTTTTTTAGTATCAACAATTCTTTGCACAAATTGTATGGAAAATCAAGAAGTTTGACATCTTTCAAGTTATGTCTTTAAAAGTTAAAAATGATTTTCCAATCGAATTCACAATCCTTAAAACTCATTTCCAATTTATTACAAATCTCAAGTTTGTCATTTCTAGAAACCAGCTTATCATAAAAAAAATATTGAACCCTTTGTGGGCTTCATTATATTTTGTTGGTAATTATTGGTATACAAATTGTAAATAGGAATGGTTCTTGTCCGTCTAATTGCCCTTTTCCAAAAATCAGGTAAAATGTGTAGTAGATAATTGTAATCTAGAATTGTCCCTCTTATTCCATATCGTGATTTTATTAGCTCAAAAGTCATAAATCCATGTTCGTCAGATAAGTCTTTTATGGTCAATAACCCCTTATCAGCCCAATGGTTAATAAAATAACATGGATTCTTATAATTATAATTTAGCCATAAAGGCTATGCAAGAATGTGATCAATATTGTCTGATTCAAGATTAAAATGTTTACAATAATTATTCCAAGCATTTAAAACATCTTTCCATAAAGGGTTTATAATAATTAATTTCTTTTCTATGTTTGCTCCATATTTGAAAATATTAGTAAATGGTATGTTACAGGGATTATTGGCAAGTGGTTTTATACAGTAAAATCGAAGAGTGGATAAGTTCAGTGCTTCGATAAATGCCTTAATATCAACCATACCTTAATACATTCTTATTATTATTCTGCTTTATTATTTTGACAATATGTTCTGCCTTGTGTAAATATTTCATTGATAGTTACGATGATTATTCTTTCCTAGATTTTTACACTTTTTGTTTGATCATCACCTTTCATTAACATTCATAATAATAATGTATCTAATTTCATAATGACATTTGCTCACATATGAGCTACATTTATTTAACATTGAATTCTAAAAGGAATTTGTTTGGACTTTAAATGCCTTGTACTTTTTATATGTGTAAACTTGCATTTATCTCAAAAGTTCAAAATTAAAAAAATGCAAATATGATACATTATCACATTAAACTTTCAATTTCACGTGTATGTTTTTTCCTCTGTGTATTCTCTCAAGATGTTTTACACAACTCAATAGAAAAAGTAAATCTTGATTAAAGCGAATATGACTATAACACATAATTAAATACCAAACATCATGTGTATTTATCCCCGCCACAACGTGCGTCCGGATTTCATTTCCGGGCTAGAACTAAAAAAAACTGTGAGGCAAACCTCAATGAAACTTGGTATGTGGAACAGTCATCATGTGTCGACGTGCCTTTTTTTTTTTTTTACATCTTTGAATTTAATTTTAGCCGTTTCCATGGAAACATAATTTAAAATTCAATTTCCAGACCAGAATCCAAAAACTTTAAGACACATCTCAATGAATCTTGGTGTGTATATGTGTTTTCCCCCACATTTTCTGACTTCTATTCTTAGCCATTTCCATGGAAATACATTATCATCTTGATTCTGTAACAGAACTCAAAATTATTTTCACGATTTCACTTCCAGAACAGATCTTGAAAACCGTTTGGCAGATATTAATACATCCACAAATGAGTGATTTAGGGTTTATTCAATAATTAAGCTCCATAATCATTGTTCACTACAATGAATGTTTAGACGTTTCCAACATCGCGGGGATATAGTTCACGTTGTATATGTAACGCTTACGTTTTTTCTATTGATAACGTAAAACAAATATTATTTTGTAATTGTAATCTTACGAGTTACATACATATACCATCAGTTACCTATACCGGTATATGTATTTGTTTAGCTCCTTATTTGCTGAACTCCAACATATACGACCCGGATGAGACCAAATTAGTAATCGTGAATTATTTCTGATTATGATTTCATGACATCTCATGCGATCTTTGAAAGACGTAAGATGTACCAGCAATAGCCTGGCCTTATAGTTAACACATGTCACTGGTATGTCATGTGATCTGATAAAAACATTGGTTGTATTATTGAAGACCGACATGAAATTGCTTCGACTTTAAGTATCAAACATTCACAAACACTGGACCGCGACAGAAACTTGGTTTCTTACAGCTGGTTAACAGGTGTGCTGAGGTGGGATAGCAATATGGTTACCTTAGGTATAATGTCAGTTTATATTTTCTAATAGTTTGATAGTGTCATATAAGATACCTACGGCAATAAAACACAGGCGTGTCAATGGGACCGACAGCATGCTCGAGATTTTAGACGTCGGTAAGAGCGTCGCTTAGCAAATGACGTCATATTTTACACCACTTGCATTGTTCATTGCTAGTGAACGTGTTTGTTCTACGACGGGAGGCATTAATACACTATACGCCAAAAGAAACGTTACCCACTTCTTTTTTAATAACTTTTTAAGTATCAAAATATTTGAGAAATGAATGGTTCAAAAGAAAGCTGAATAGCATAAAAGTCACTGTTCATCCTTTCCAATAATGGACATAACAATAATCACAGAGTTTCAAGAAAGAAAGTAAAGTGGATTCCTTTTTGGATTATAACATGCACTTTTTTGTTTGGATAAGCGTGACAGAATCTTAAATGAACGTCTAGGAAGGATCAATGACTAACACTCCTAATCTTTGATAAAGGTCAACCAATTTAGATATAGACACTTTGTCACCGTTTCGGGCTACGGCTATTTTGATGATGATCAATATTTTGAGTATGCCCAGTCAATGTTATTTGAGTAAATACTGGGACATGTTTCTCACAAACATTAAATAATTTTAGCAGCAATTTTCAATTAAATTCGTCCCAACTTGTGTTGTTGAACATGTCTTGGTTGATAAATACATACACCTTGATAGAGACGTGATTCTATCTTCTGGCCTATCATAGTCTAGCCATATCTTTAATTGATGAAGAGCAACAGCGTTCATTCTCACAGATATCAAAGTGTGGTACATCAATAACGAAGAAGATAATTAACATAGAAGCTAGTGTGCTGTGACACTATTTAAATAAGTTATTTCCACATGTGGACTTTAACAGACATCAGAATGTCTGACACAGGTGTTCCATAAATACATTATGTCGTTTACATGTTATGACTTTGTAAAGTTATAACATGTACAAGACAACTGTACAAGTTATAACTTGTCAGACGTTATCATACACGTTATAACTTGCATAATTTCACCTGTACATGTTATATCTTGGACAAGTGTTTGCTACTGTTTGGTATAGCTTGTACAACAATGAATTTGAGTAATTCTCAGCAGTTTTACCTACTGTGCTTCTGAGAGCATAATCGTTTAGTATGAGCATTGTATAAGGCTTGGATGTCCTCACTTTGTCAATCTTGTGAGTAAGCAAATCTATTATATTTGCACAAAATCAAAACTTGTACACGACATATACATTATTATTCAAACTTTAATGTCAATGTTTTTCTTAGCGTTTTTTAAAATGTCAAATGTTCAAAATTATACAAAAACAACAACATTTGCATTTGTTTTGGTTTGTTTTTCAAAATACTAGCTTGTCTTTTAGGATATGTACACAACAAATTTCCACGGGGTGATATACCACAATGGTAGTCCCAAACGTCCGAGGTTCGAATCCAATCAGTATTAAACTTTAAGTAATATTTGGGTACAATGGTTCGTTAAACTTAGGTGCAGGTTCATTCGTTGACAAGTTTCAGCCTATGTTGACAGACTTCATTGAGATAAAAAGGTACAATTGCGTTGGTGACTTTCTCACTTCACTAATACTAACCAGCGCGCTCTCATGTCATCGTGTCAACTATGTACTAATAGTCGTACTTTGAACTGATACACTGTATACAACTTCACTGGGAATTGTGATGTTTGATGTACTTGAATCAAAAGTGTTATCCCTTGTAGAATATGACACTGGTGCATATCTAACGATCATGACTAAGCGACAACACATTGAGTATAGTTTCCTCTCTCCATAAATAAAGTAGATACTAGTTATATGCACTTACTTCCCTGTTGGACACTGCATCCAACATGGCTCTGAAGGCTTTACTCATATTCATGATGGCTCCAGCAGTTATCTGCAGTAAGTAAACGTTGAATATGTTTTCTTGTTGAAATTAGGTTTCGATATTGTTTACAGTCTGAACTAACGATGTGGACAAATAGTTTTAAACACATATTTGAAGTAAAATAGATAAACCAAGTGCTGGGGGAATCTCATAGAAAATGCACGGAATAATAACAGTTATTTAGTTTTCAGGTTCATCTTGCCAACATTTATCTCTTATTTAAGAAATTTAATAAACATGAAGTAAAGTTATTTCATTTTAAGGGTTTTCTTGCAAAACAATGTATTACAATGTATTGTATGTAAATAATTTCGTTAGTTGCACGTTAGATTGATATATTTGTATATCTATGAATAACATATTTCTTAAAAATTCAATTCAATGCAAACGTGTCAGTTTATTTACTATTAAATGTATTATCGTAGTATATCAACATTGAATTTAATTTGATTTGAGCATCAAAAGTTAATAACATATATAACTGGAAACATTCATCGAGATTTATATATATTATAACCATGACACGTTATTCATTCAATTCGTATTCTGTTTTTCCGTAACACAACGTCAGGATGCAGCATTCGAGTATGCAGTAGATCATGTGAATGCTTAAGTGATGGGCGTGATGGTATATAAACATAACAAGTGGCGGATGAATCATCACTTCGACTTCCTGTTTTACAATACTAAGCACAATATCGTATCATGACTTATTGTCTATTTGGTTATACATTAACGGCAAAAGAAACGTCACCATACAACATAGAAGTTAATTCAATCCACGGATGATAAACACGACTGAAACAGACTATACATCATTTCATCAGACGCCAACTGAACTAAATTTAAAATTTTAAATCATTGTCTGTTCTTATTTCCGAAAAACATGCGTTTTAGAAACCATCATTTTCGAATCTTCTTAACAAGACGAGATGGTAGAGTCAAAAGGGGATATTTGGGCGTCCTAGAGTAAGAACCCGTCAACAAATTGAAGTCCAAGAATGTTAATAATGTTGACATCATCAATTATTAATGAAATTTCTACATTTTATGAATTATTAAATGTCAAACATTCCGGCCCAAAATCATTTTGAAAAAGCGATTTCAACACACCAAGTGCACTTGCACATACAAATAAAAGTATTATACTCAGAAGCATGAAATTGCGGGAACCTTTTTACAAATAATGTCCCTGTAAAAAGCAGTCAAAATCGACTTTCTCAGGCTTTCTCGTTGTTTTACACTGCTGAAAATGTGGTGGCGTTTCTTTTGCGTTTGAGTGTAATCATTGTTATTCATAATATATGTGCACATGTGTTCATATCACGTTTGCAAAATTATATTATAAATATTTCGTACATTGTTACCCAATTAAAACGATTGATTGCAACATTACTGGTCATGGTGACGTAACGGTGAACGTCTTACCACGCAATGTTGGCTCGTTCATATATGTTCACGAATTCGGTCCCCCGAATGTGTACTCAATATCAATCCACATCCAAGTCAAGAAGCTGTGAATTATGATTGTTTTGCATTTCCAATTTCTTTTCCAACATTACCATCGATACCGCGTAATGCACGCGCAGTGTTTGTGCTCCGTCTCATGCACGTTCTCCTAAAGCGGCTGTCACAACCCGTCGTACGTGCAGCTGCGTGCTGTCTACCGACAAAAACGTGGGGTAAATTGGGGAATTCGTGCGTCCTCGTTACCGACGCCGTACCGATTTTGGACGAATTTGGAGCACGCAGACTAGTCGTAGAACTTTTAGTGCATGCAGAACTTTCGCTGCGTGCAGTCTACGAACGGGCTGCGAATTTTCCTCCGTACGATCGACGTGCGTGCCCTGTACCACAAACCGCACGCACAACGCACCGACATCGTGCGTTTTTTTAAAGCTTACCCACTCACACTTTCTCTACGAACGACGCACGTTGCACGTGCGTACAACACTCGTGCACGTGCTCGTGCACGTGCGTACATTGCACTCGCACGCATTTACAACGTGCGTGGTGTAAGGACACTGTACGTGAGACGCACGGCCCCCGTACGACAATGTGGCAATCGCACATCACACGCACATTGTACGCACGTTGTACGCACGCCACACGCACGTACCACGTGCGCATCGTACGATGCATGCAGCTCCTCACTGCCAGACGTGTCGACGGGCCACGTACGTACGACGTGCGTGTGACGTGCGTTGGCAAACTCCCTCTCTGTTCTTGATAAATCCACCCTACGTTTTCAGAAAAACGTAGCGACCGTGGCCGCCCCAAAAAACGTACAAACGAATTGCACGCACGATGGGTTGTGACAGGGGCTTAACGGATTACCCGTCTTGTGATGATCACAGTGTTTCTATTGACAAGCTTATGTATGTCACCCTTCGAAGTCAAATTGATAAAGACCTTGAGTTAGCCTGCGAAGCGTTGTACGATAAACCATACCGTTATTTTATATGACCATGCCACGATAGAGCATTTTTATGTTCATTTAAATGTGTGTTTCTTATCAACAAAGTAGTAAAAAGGCATTCATTTTTCATAATATTGACAATTATTTTTTTGTGAAATAGCTATAAATATGATTCAAACTGAATGTCTTTATACAGGAAGCGTTCCTTTGCAAAAACAGACTATTAAAGGAAATATCCCAAATTTCATCCTAATGTGTAACTTTTATATGGGATGGATATGATCTACTTTCTGAGAGAGGTCAGGTGAGATGAGGAAGAACGCCCGCAACGCCATGCTGGCTATACATTGTGGTGAAACCTTTGAGCATCGGCTGAAAGTAACATACCATAGGTGGTACTACTCTGAAATTCAGTGTCGCATTGCACCACTTACTGCGTGTAGAACATTATCACAGGAAACAAAGTTGCCGATCCTCTGGCGATCCTCTGAATGTGCGAACCACTGCGCTATCGCGCCCCTGTTGGAAAAGGTGCATGCCCCATATACATACATTTATTACAGATTCAGGGAAAGTTTAAGGGAAACAATACTAATCGCTAAATAAAAGTAAACATTTTCAGTGATTTTTAATTAAATGTTGTTTTATTTTTCAGATGCATGTGACAAAACATTCACAGCTAAGTCAGGTGAAATTCGAAGCCCAGGATCCTCTTCCTACCCACACAATGCTGACTGTACTTACATCATCAAGGGGAGTCCGACCATTAGTGAAGTGCAACTAACATTTGAACGCTTCCATTTGGAAGCTTGCTGCGATTATCTTTCCTTCGGGGGAAATAGGTACAACAATATGACGCTGGATGGAAAACAACTGAAATGTAAGTTAAGTTAATCGACTACCTTTTATAGAATTATTTCTTACATTTTTGAATTTGTGAATCATTTTCATTGGGTGTTATAGTATATGTGTATCGTCAATAATAAGTTTATCTATACATAGATAAACTTAATCATAGTTACCATGTCACAATGCAAAGTCAATTGCACCAATAGACTGTTTTTATTGATGAAAACCAACTTAGATAGTTTAAGAGGAACGTACAATTAGACATACACTAATTATTATTAACGTCGTGTATCAATACAATATAGAAGCTATCATCCAGAAAATATTGACATGTTTTCTTAATAGCTATCATCCATCGGTATGCTTTGTCATCTTCCAGTTTCAATTGGTAAGTTATGATTTAAGGTTCTGAATTTCAAAATCGGAATATACAACAATGTACACGTTTGAATATAGGTACAGGTATTTTTCAAAAACTAGTGTTTGTTTATATGTAGTGCTGAAGATACACTGGATTTCCCTTGGACTTGAACTGGTATTTTTCTTAACCTCTCTCTGAGAAATTGTCTAGCTTTCAAAACTAGGAAATACGTGAAATATACACAGGAATGTATAAATGCATGTTATAATCTACATGTATCCAATAAACTTTTAATGAAGTGAATCCATTGATCAGAAATACCGTTTTCTTTAAATCGAATGCATTAGAATCAGTTGATTTTAATGAAACGGTACATGCTGATACGTTCTTATATTTGTTATGCCCCCGAATAGGACAATCCGGGGTTGTATTGATTTTAGTCTCTCCGGATATCTGTCTGTTTGTCCGAAAATGTTTACCTGCCCAGTGGTAGGCGTTTTTGGTTGACGTTACAATGTTAGCTGCGCGACTGCAAAGGCGGGTGACCTATTTGCAAGTAAGCGTCACTAAAAACGATGTTATTGCAATTCAGCGCAGTTTACATCATTGAGTAATAAATACAATACTAAACTCGGTCCCGTCTGATAACATGTTTATGAAACTCGTGAATGGCATCGGTATTTAACTCGCTTTTGCTCGTTAAAATACCAAACCATCCACTCGATTCATAAACATGTTATCAAACGGGCACTCGTTTAGTATTCTATATATTCATAACGTGTAAGGATGTGCTTAAGATTTGTTTGTTGCATATGCTTTGTATATTTATTGTCTTGCCTATACTGTACATGTGAACATTGATTAATAATATTTGGTATTTGCTGTGATAATAGATATTTCTTTTTTTTGTGTGTGAATAAAAAAGGCTATTGTATGTTATTACCAATTATATTTTTTTGACTATAGATGGGCGTAAATCTTCATGAGAGGGAGAGTTTGATGTTCACTTATTTCATCATTGATGTGAATATCTTGTTAAGCGCTTTGTAAGAGGGGGCAGCTGTTATTTCACCCGATGGTAGTCATGTATTACAATAGCACAGACACGTTTAAACAAACTAAACAATAAGATATTTGTCTTTCTTGGTAGGCATCTCTAACTAAATCAATTCGTCGTTAATGGATTCCAAACTAAATGCATTATTGTTATTGCTATTATTGAAAGCCAAACTGTCGTTGAAACTGTAGGTCACAGAACTAAATGTGGTTTGGTAGTATTCGTTGATATATGTAATAAGATTTAATCTAAATGTTGATAAATCAAATTTCGAAGGGCTACTGAATGATTTAATAATATTTTGTTTTCAGATACTTTCAACAATTCTTTCACACTACGCTTTACGTCAGATAGCAGTGTTACCAAACAAGGTTTTGTCATCAAATACAGTCTGATAGGTACAGTATCGGATTGAAGGCTGGTTATGCCATAGTGAACACTTATACCACGTATTGTATGCAGCTGTTAGCAATTAAAACGAAATCATTGCAAACAAATCAATGCATTTTCATTCCATATATTTAGATAACTAAGTACATTTCGAAGTGTCAGAAACTACCTTTAGGAAACAGCTATTGACTATGTTATTGTATATTAAGGTGCTCCTTAAGCTGTTATTTATTTAAGAATGTAATTAACACATGTTATAAACATTTGCATCATCAAGTACGAGTACTTGAAATTACAAATCTAAAGGACAAACTGACAAAGGACAGTGGATTAAACTTTTATGGAAAACTGTGTAATGTATAGTTTTATGTTCAATTAATTATGCAGGGTTTTATAATTTTCATCCCACAGAGGTTACTCCCTTCAGATTTCCGATCCTAACCTCTGTTCTACTTGGCCTAAATTCGGATATTCGGGTGCGAAAATGGAGTTTGCCAATGCAACGTAAAAATGACGTAAAAAAACGTAAGATAAACGTCTCCTCGTTTAATATGTTTTCCTCGAAATAAGGTTTTTGATTGTGTGAAAACAATTGATTAGAAGAGTCAAATGTCTAAATCTTTGAAGTCATACGGTCGACATGGCAACTAAAAGATGAGTTTTCTTTGACTATGAAGCAGGGATACAGTATGAGTTTCCCACTTCCCCCGCCAGGGAATTGTGCTAGAGTCGATAAATTCAGGCCATTAAGAACAAAGTTTAGGATCGGAAGGGAGTAATATTTTGATGTTACAAAAAGAGTTCACATGTTCAAAAGACTTTCTGTAAAAAGAAAACATTATGGTCAGTGTTGCATATGAAACGAGCAGAAGATCCAGTTATGAATGCGCTCAGTTTTGTGACGAAACAAAACGTCTACATTTTGTAGACATACAACATACAAGTATACAAGTATGGAAATAGTTTTTCCGTGTATACCGTAATATTGGGTGGGTGGGTGGTGGGTCAGTTGCGGTGTTACAATGTATAATAACGAAAATTCGGGGTAGACTTACGACACATTCCGACCATATTTCTTAACCGTAGTTCTGCCTTAGTTCAGTGATATTTAGGTATTAGTGGAAAGTATGTCAGATTATTGTGCTTATAGAATGCTGGTATCTCATTCAAAGCATTTTAGTCCAATTTCCTTGGATGTCTTGTTCAGCATTCATGTGATCCCACGTAAGAGGTCGACAGTGACCATATCACTGTGTAAGAAAGATGTCTGAGGTTAGATTTGATACTTACAGATAGGCACTATGCATTTGGGGGTAATGAATAAAGTCAACCTCCCGATCGGCTTTTGGCATATCCTTCCGTCCGTGAACCTTTTGTACAATGTATTGTTTAACTTCATTTCAAGAACCAATGGATCAATACAGTTACCTTAGCCATTGGGGATTATAAATGATTGGATTTCAATACTTCGTGGTCCCAAACTATTGTTCAATTGATTAATGATCTATTTCAGAATGCAGAGACGGATTTTACGGACATACTTGTTCCTCAGAATGTAGTTCTGGATGTTCTGATGTGTGTGACAAAAAAACCGGAAGATGTATCTGCAAGATTGGTAGGACGGGGTCAAAGTGTGACGCAGGTATTTATCTACGTATTTATGTACAAAGATACAACGTCTTAATGTTCGGCACCGTTCGTCTGTCAATGTGTGTGTACATATACACTGAAATACTGACTGGTGTATTCTAGCCTGTTAATATTACGTATATATAGAACTGTTTACCAAAGTATTACCTGCATACAAAGGAGGATAGCTTAATAGCTCAAAAGGATAAATATTAGTTATTATAAGAATATATTAGATGTCATTGGCAAAATATAAATTGTAACTATTTGTCAAAAACAAAATACTACTTCCAATGAAAGTCGATTTTGAAAAATTTTGATGAGCATATTGTTTGTACCAAAAATGTTTACACGTTCAAAAGATTTTCTGTTTAGTAAAAAGACAACATTATGGTCATTATTGCATATAAAGTTATGAACGCGTTAAGCTTTGTGACATAACATCACGTCTACATTTGGTAGACATACATAAATAGTTATTCCGTAGTATATCGTAGTTTTGGGTGGGTTGGTGGTGGGTCAGTTGCGGTGTTACATTGTTACATTGCATTCATGTGAGCTCATTGTATTTTTCGAATCAAACGTAAGAGGTCGACAGTGACCTCATCACTGTGTACGAAAGTTTAGACTTGATACTTACAGATACTAGACATTAGGGAGTTGGGGGTTATGAATAAAGTGAACGTCCTGATAGGCTGTTGGCATGATTATAATAATAATTCATTTATAGAGCGCCTAATATCCACCGTCAAGATGCTCAGTGGCGCTATAAATTCACATTATTACCCTGGTATAAGGACCAATGTCGTTCCTTTTTTCATTCTCAACTCCCCTTGGAGTATGCAACCTGGGCTGCCAATTAAGGTGCTCGAAGGTTATCAGTCACATTGCCTTCACTTCCAAACCAGGTACTCAATTGTACTGCTGAGTGAACAGAGGCACATTTCGAATAAAGTCCCTTACCCAAGGTGACACCACGAGCCTCTCAACTCATGTCTCAGTGTGGGGCAGGGAATCACCCTTCAAACTCTCAGTTTTTATTCAGCAATGAGGCGGGTAACCCACCCATCCAGCGAGCCACGCCCGTTGTTGCTGAACTTCACTGATAGCGGTCGACTGAGCTGTGCACAGGACCACGTGCCACCACATGACCTCCTTTTTATCCTTCTGTCCCTAAACCTTTCGTATTTTCGACTTCATTTCAAGAACCAATGATTGCTAAAGACAATTACCTTAGCCATTATGGATTATAGATGATTGGACATCAATACTTCGTGGTCCCAAAATATTGTTCAATTGATTAATGATCTATTTCAGAATGCAGAGACGGATTTTACGGACATAATTGTTCCTCAGAATGTAGTTCTGGATGTTCTGATGTGTGTGACAAAAAAACCGGAAGATGTATCTGCAAGCAGGGGAGGACGGGGTCATATTGTGACGCAGGTATTTCGCTAAAAAAATTATATTTAACCTCTAAGCTAATGAACGTATCTATGTCTTACTTGTCCATATAAAGATATTGCAGGTGAAATAACTATTGTCTTTGTTATAAATGCAATTGTCACTTGCAAACGAGATTTGTTCAGATTAAATAACCTTTTACTTAAAATTTCATTTTCACAGCTTAATTTGGTTTAAAAAGCAGAACAGTTCCTGTTGTCCTAAACCACAGATCTTCAGTCTTATCTCGAAAAGTTTCTAAGTTGTAACTATCACAGATGGCACAATCGATGGTGAGCCATTGGTGGACGACTAGAACTAGGCGACTTGACTATGTCATCAGTCCAATAGTAGTAGTGTCATTAGAAACTCACGTTGGTAGCATACAGCCATTTGCTTTGAATAATTCCATTTTGCTGGCAAACAGTTCTCATAATGGTAGAATAATCAACTAAGTATTACTTTTAACATATCTTAAAATTGCTCTGGACATTAAAATTTTACACTGTTGTAACCTTTACCCGTACCTGACATAGGTCGTATGTATCAATGACAGATCCAAATAAAACCATCCCATTGAGGTCTCTCCACATGATAATCAAATTTCTATCTGCAAATTCAGCTTGGTCAATGTAAGTTGATTTAAGGAGAGAAGGGACGAAGAAATCGAATTCACTTATGGTAACATTTTGCGACAAGAATGTATTGTTGTGAATAAGTCTCAAAATGCAATCATTACATTATTTTAAGCATAGGTTTATCAATAAACTAACGGAAAGTGCTTAAATTTTCCGCAACGTCTTTTAACGGCCATTTTACGACATGTCGCATGTCATTCACGTCACCTATATTCGCGGTAAATATGTTACTGTGTGTGTTATTGTAATCTTCAATAAGTGATGAATATAAATCTCCTTATATTATTAAGTGATAGTTGTTCTTCCATCAAGCACTGTTAGATTGACAGTATATATTAAATGATAGTTACATGATAGGCCGGCAAACTTACACTTGAATTTATCAAAACTGATGTGACGTCATGTTTTGCGTTTATGTATGTAATTTATAAAATGACGTTTAAGTGATGAAAAAGGTTCGGTGATCCGTAATTGTGAGTAATTTGAGTACAGATTTCTCTGACAGAGTGTCCCAGAGGTAATATAGTGGAGAGTAATAGAGCATATATAAAACCCTGGGTAACCGAGGATGACTTGGAGGTATGTATCTGAGATTTTACAACATTTGCAGTGGCACGAGGGCCTGTAATTTAAACTACGTTTTGTTCTACAGTGTGTCCCCCTGGAACGTACGACTCCTACTGTACCAAGTCCTGCAGTGATGGATGTGTGAACAGATCGTGTAATGAAACTGGAAGCTGTTCCTGCAAATCTGGATACACTGGATCACGATGTGATCAAAGTAAGTTGATGCGTTAACTTTACATCTCTTTTGGATATTATATGGCCCCTGTTTTCATAATTAGATTCCGTTCTACAGGCTAATTTAACAGTCAAATTGATTATCCCCTTGTACCAGAAGGGAAATTCCTACTAAAAGTATACGCCATTAAAAAGCCATCGAGTATGTTGAAAAACATAACGGAAAATTGCCAAAATATGTCTCATTGAAATATATACACTTTTCGATTCAAAATAAGGGGAGAAATCGAACTAATTAGTAAAGGTATTTTCCGGTTTAAATATAAATCAAGTGTATTGTAGGACCAACAAACTTCACCTCACTTCTGACTTCATTACTTCAATATATTTGACAAAACTTGTCTCAGATTCAATTGGTTTTTATTCTTTTCTTTTGGTGTGTAGTACTAGCAGATTAACTGCAATACAATAGAAACATCTGCCTTAGAAAGTGACTAACAAAATAGCATATAGCAAATATAATTCGAAAAATAACCCGAGAAATGTACTTCGGTAATTGAGAAATGTAATTACATGCTCATTACTTTGTACTGAATTCATGAATGAATAAAACTTATTTTGTATACAAAAGTTACTTTGTTAGAATTGAGAAGTTACCAATAACAACAAACATTTAAGATACATTCTTTGACATTAGCCTAGCAAAACTAAGCAAATAACTTTCATAAATACCTGTTATATATTTACAAGATAAATGAATGAAATTACTGCAGAAAATATGAACATGTAAAATATACCAATAATTCCTAACAGAATAACCCTAGCCAAAATAATATACATATAATGATAAAAACAGCAAATTAACAATGTAAAATAACTCACCATTACTGTATTCCCATAAAGATAACTTGACTTAGACTTGAAAACATCTCAGGAGACAAGCCAGACATAGACTTGCCCCCTGCCTCCAATACATGTGCTACTGTGCAACTGTGGTAAACAGGGCTTCCTTCCCCAGGCCAAGGGCCAGACCTGAACTTACTTTGAATTGTCTCCCTTTAGAAGTTAAATACTTAAAACTGAGGAAAAATGAAATTATCTCCCCTTAAAATGATAAATCTTAAGTGAAAAAGTACTAACCCAATTCAAGTTCATAAAAAGAGAAACTTATGTTTGCTGAAACATAAATTAATAATAATACATTAAATGATTCAAAAAATAGATTCTTAGAAAAATAATGTAATAAGTGTCTTTACTGGAAAAGATTAACATTCTTAAGGATATAGAAAAGTAAAACTAATAAGAGTAAGGCAAATAAATCAAAAGTCTCTTTTTTGCAATTACATACCGGCCTCCTAATTGTGAAATAATATGAGAACAATTACTTTACCTCTTAAGTTATGGGCAAAAAACATCAAAGACCCATAATAACACAATCAATCACTTGAAATATGCATTGAAAACTTTAGCAATAAGTCTTTATAATTGAAAATGTTTTTAACATTGACTTTAGAGTTCATTTGCCAAGATTAGGCATAACTTGTCGACTGGACGCGACAACTCAGTAGTAGCAGTCTTCACTTTGACTACTCTCACTTAGCCCTTTCTGTCCGTCATAGTCTCAGTCACTTTACCAATACTCCAGCAGTTCCTTGGAGTATTGTCAGCGAGAAGAACTACATCGCCAACCTTCAGATTTCTTCTTTTTAGAGTCCATCTTTGTCGTTCTTGAAGAATGGGTAAATATTTTTTCACCCATCTCTTCCAAAAGATATAAGCAAGGTACTGGATCTGTTGCCATCGCCGCCGACAGTAATGGTCATCCTTGCTGAACAGACCAGTGGGTATCTTCTCTCCCGCGCGACACAACAGCAGGTGATTAGGCATGAGAGGAGAGACAGTCACTAGATACCTCGATCAAAGGTCTCCCATTTAAGATGGTCTCGGCTTCACACATCAGTGTATACAATCCTTCATCATCCAATCGATTTGTCTGCTCACTCATAAGAGATGTAAGAATTTTTCTAACTGAGCGGATCAAGCGCTCCCATACACCTCCGAAATGCGACGCTGCTGGTGGATTGAACACCCACTCTATCCCTATGTTAAGCATAGTGTTCTTAACTCTTTCAGCATTCATCTTCATTAATTCTTCTCGTAGTTCGCGTTCGCTGCCGACGAGGTTGGTTCCATTATCTGAACGGATGAGAGTCGGGGGACCGCGTTGGCTATAAACCTTCTTATAGCATTTATGCAGGAGTCAGTGTCCAGACTACTAGCTAGTTCCAGGTGAAGGTGAAGATGACACCATAACGCTTGACCGAGGCACGGCCATGTTTGACAACAAATGGCCCAAAATAGTCCATACCGACTTGTGATAAAGGAGGAATGTCGCTCATCACCCTGTCTTCTGGTAGATCCGCCATTTTCTGCTCACATAGCGGGGCTTGGTACTTCTTACAGATTAGACTTCTAATTGCAGAATTAGCTCCTGGAATCCAATACTTCTGCCTTAACTTGGACAATACTGCATTCCTTCCGAGATGACCGGCCCGATTTATGCACATGTTCTAGGATATGTCTTGCAATTGGTGATGCTTTCGGAATGATGATTTGGTGTTTTGCATCAAAGCACATATGGGCATTGGTCAGCCGACCACCCACTCTGATGATTTGGTCTTTAAGGAAGGGGTTGAGGCGGTAGAGCGTCTTTGACTTCAAAGGCTTTCAGCTCATTCTTGAACTACTGTCTTTGACTATGTCGAATCAGGACTTGTTCTGCTTCCTCGAGAACTTGAGTATTCAGGGTGAATTTTTCTTTTTGACTCGCTCTCCTTGTGTTGACGCTGGAACTTCTTTTACACTTTTGATGTAAGAATTTCATGAAAGTTAGAAACCATCCAACCGCTCTCTTCACTTTTGTCCAACTTGAATAATGGTTTATCAATGCGTCAACAGCAGAGAGGGAAGACTTTACTGTGTCGACCAAAGTTGTGTTAACAGCTTTCTTCACTTCAGGGTCATTCTCTGGATTACGTTTTGAAGGAGTGGAGGCTTGGGCCAAGTGTTATCTTTCTCCCAAAGGAAGTCTGGACCATGGAACCAGGCAGGTGTAGACAGAAGCTTTTCTATCTTCATTCCTCTAGAAGCATAATCAGCTGGGTTGCTCTTTGACTGTACATACTGTCATTCTGTTACATCAGATCCTTCTCTTATGGTGTTGACTCTGTTGGCGACAAATGTCTTGAATCTTGCTGTTTCACTGGCAATGTAGCGAAGCACCGACATGCTGTCAGTCCAGAAAGTGACAATTGAGATGTTAAGCTCTCTCTTTATCATATGTACAAGGCGTACAGACACTGTAGCAGCTGAAAACTCCATGTGAGGTACAGTTACTTTCTTGACTGGTGCCACCCTTGACTTAGACATCACAAAGGAGCAATGGACATCACCGTTTTTGTTGACTTGTCTCAAGTAAATGACCACCCCATATCCGACATCACTAGCATCTGAGAAGGCGTGAATTGACCTTGAGTTGACAGTTCCAAACTGACAGGGCTTGTAACATCTCTCTAGCTGAATGTCTTTCAGTTTTGGTAGACTTGATTGCCAGTCACTCCAGAGCTTTGCAGATTGGTCGTCTATTGTGTCATCCCATCTGTACTTTATACACAGGTCTTGGAGGAGTACTTTGGCTCGAAGTACAAATGGTGACACAATTCCTAGGGGATCATAGACTTGGCTGACTAACGACAGAATACTTCTTCTTGTGTTTGGCATGTTTCTTTCATTGATTTTGAAGCTGAGATCTTCGTCTACAGACCAGAATACACTTAGGGCATGCTCTTTCGTCTTCAGGTACAGACTTAAGAACTTCTGGGCTGTTACTGATCCACTTTGTCAGTCTGAAGTTACCTTCACCGCAGAGGCTGGTTATATCTTTAACAACTTGGATTGCCTTTTCTTCTGTGGGCTCAGATGTGAGACAGTCGTCCACATAAAAACTTGACTTTATAAACTTGATGATTTCTGGGTCATAGTGACCTACATTATCTCTCGCTGTTTGCTGCAGGGCATATGACGCACAACTTGCGGAGGATACAGCTCCACTGAGGTGGACTAACATTCTGAACATCTTTTGCTCCTTGTTGTAATCTCGGTCTAGCCACCAGTAGAATCTCAAGAAGTTGCAGTCTTCAGGCGGGACTCTCACTCTGTAGTGCATGGATTCTATATCTGCGATGACCGCTATAGACTCTTCTCGAAATCGAAGAAGGATACTGAGGAGACTTGTGGTGAGATCTGGGCCTTGCAGGAGAGTGGTGTTCAGTGACACGCCTTGATATGTCGCAGCACAGTCAAATACCAACCGGATCTTGTTTGGCTTCTTAGGATGGTACACAGCGTGATGAGGGATGTACAACTGCTTTCCCTCGTTGCCATCTTGTTCATCCATGGGCACTTCTTCTGCATAGCCCTTAGAGATGATATCACTCATGAAGGTTTTGTAGTCATTGTGATAAACCTTGTCCTGCTTGAATCTTATCTTTAGACCGGTGAGTCGTTTGAGAGCTTGACTTGAATTGTTAGGCATTATCACATTATCTTGCTGTAAGGGGAGTCTGATGTGGTAATGCCCATCTTGGAGAGATATGGAATCTGAGACTATCTGTAACAATCTTCTATCTTCTTGAGACGGCTCTCGCTTGTCATCGATTCCTTTCTCTGGGAAGTCATGGTTAATAGATTCCTTTACTAACTTATTCAGTGTCTTGATTTCTTCTACTTCATGTATTGACTTGATTTCTGCCCGAAAGACTGGATAAGTTGGTTCATCTTGAGTGATGCGCATCACGTTCCAGAGAATCCAACCAAGACTGGTTCTTGTAGCATGGGGACTGCCTTTAGGACCTGTTCTGACGTCAAGGGGGGAGTAGGCTTCAGGTACATTACATCCGATTAGGAGATCAATATCAGAGTCGACTTGAGGGATATGCAGGTCAGACAGGTGAAACCACTTGACAACATCTTTGCTTGTAGGAATGTGTCTTGCCGTAACAGGAAGACTGTCTTTAGAGTAGAGTGTTGGCAGGGGTATAGTGTTGTCACAGCTGAGGTTGTGTACTTGTGAACCGCTGACGGCCTGAACTGTAGACGTGTGAGGTTCACCCATCATGTCAATTGTAATTTCAACTTTCTTGCCACTGCAACCCAGTTTCCTTAACAGAGCTTTGGAAAAGAAAGATACTGTGCTCCCAGGATCCAAGAACGCATAGGTAGTGCACACTTTCAAATCATCTTTTCTTGTGACACAGACTGGAATTATTGCTAAAGTACTCTCAACTTCTCCGGCCTCCAATAGATCACCACTTTCTTTAAGCTCTGCGTGCGCACTAACTTCTTTCTTTGTGGTATCGTTTGACATATGTAGAATGGTCTGATGATTGCCTTGGCACTTGTTACATTTAACATTTAGAGTACATGATTTACTAGCATGACCAGGGGAAGGACATCTGAAACACAGGCTGTTGTTACGAATGAAGAGAAGTCTATCCATATGGGGTTTCGTCATCAGATCTCGGCAACTGTTAACTTCATGTCCTTGCTTGTAGCAGTAGATGCATGACTTGATGTTATCTTGAGCTGGCTTCCTGGGTCTTGCTTGCATATCACTTCTTGAGTTTACAGATTGAGAGTTGTAGCTTGCTTGTGTGGCACTGGTGCTAAAGGAACTGTTTGGGTTTCTTTTAAACGCTGTGTTGCTTCGTTGTCCTGTAGATGGCTTTGCAGGCACTTGTAGCGCATCACGACCATACATGGGATCTGTGGCCTTCTTTGCTTCTTTCTTGACAAACTTTACAAAGTCGCTAAACTTGATATGCCTTCCATTTTCTTTGACTTGCAAGACAACATTTCTCCATCTTTCATGATAATGACGTGGGAGTTTCACCACAAGCTTGCACAGATTGTCAGGGTATTCCAATATCTTTACTGCCGGTATCGACTTCACTGCATTTTCACACTCCGAGAGAAAGATCCCATACTCATCAAACATCCTAGCACTGTCAACTCTAATGTCAGGTCACTTCAACGCACGTCCTATCAGGGCATTAGCAAGTGAATCTTCATCACCATAGCGTTCTTGCAAATCTTCCATAGCTGCCTTAAAACCTCTTCGTGCTGGCAGGAAACTGTACCCCGTCACTATTCTTCTTGCTTCACCAGTTGTAAATTGCTCCAAATAACTCATTCTTTCATCGTCTGAATCTGTATTAGCAATAACTTTTGTCTTGAATTGTCGTATGAATTTAGGGAACTCCAAGGGGTCACTGCTAAACTTTTGAATGTCTGCTACTGGTATTTTCAAATGTTTGATGACAGAGTTAAAGACGTCAGACATTTCTGTTTGTACTTGAGGGACTTGAATGGCATAGTCTTCCAACTCATTATCAACTAGATCTCTTCTTATTCTCTCCCTTCCTACAGATTCCCTTCCGATAGACTCCCTTCCAATAGATTCCCTTCCGATAGATTCTCTTCCAATAGATTCCCTTCCAACAGATTCCCTCCTCAATAAGTATCTTTGTACAGAGTGTCTTGCTTCTTCCCTTACAATTGAACTTTGCTCTTCTAGCTCATTTAATACTTTAGATTTTGCTTCAGAAATTTCCAACTGGGTTTGTATCTCTAATTCTTCTTCTTTCATCTGAACCTTTAACTTCTCCATCTCAAGCTTCTCCTTTTCTTTAAGTGCCTTTGCTCTTGCTTGTAACTCTACTTGCTTTTGTTTTCTTGGATTTGAGCTGAGAGTACGGAAGAAACCGGCCTGCTTCTTATTTAGGGGGAAATTAATGAGTCCCATGAATCACGTCTTTGTACATCCCCAAACTGAATGAAATAGTCTTCAACTCTCCTCTTGAACTCTTGCAATGTAGTGTCTTGATCTTTACATTCTTTTCTAAGGCTCAGCAAGTAGTTTGGCATACTCTTCCCTAGCTCTGTACAACTTGTCATAATTCTCTAACCACTGACTATGCTTCACTCTCACAATTTCTATCTGGTCTTTAGAGACAGCTACCTCAACAAGTCCAGCCGTAATGTCTTCTATTTCACCCTTTAGTGACTTAAAAATACTTTGCACATTCTTAGATTTTAATTCCAAAGTGTAAGTTAATCCCTTTTCTGTTAGCTTTCTTTCCCTACTTTCTTTTCCTAATTCTTCAGTCATCTTTCATGGATAGTAATGTTAATGCTGTAGGACCAACAAACTTCACCTCACTTCTGACTTCATTACTTCAATATATTTGCCAAAACTTGTCTCAGATTCAATTGATATTTATTATTTTCTTTTGGTGTGTAGTACTAGCAGATTAACTGCAATACAATAGAAACATTTGCCTTAGAAAGTGACTAACAAAATAGCATATAGCAAATATAATTCGAAACATAACCCGAGAAATGTACTTCGGTAATTGAGAAATGTAATTACATGCTTATTACTTTGTACTGAATTCATGAATGAATAAAACATATTTTGTATACAAAAGTTACTTTGTTAGAATTGAGAAGTTACCAATAACAACAAACATCTAAGATAAATTCTTTGACATTACCCTAGCAAAACTAAGCAAATAACTTTCATAAATACCTGTTATACATTTACATGATAAATTAATGAAATTACTGCAGAAAATATGAACATGTAAAATATACCAATAATAACAGAATAACCCTAGCCAAAATAATATACATATTATGATAAAAACAGCAAATTAACAATGTAAAATAACTCACCATTACTGTATTCCCGTAAAGATAATTTGACTTAGACTTGAAAACATCTCAGGAGACAAGCCAGAAATAGACTTGCCACCTGCCTCCAATACATGTGCTACTGTGCAACTGTGGTAAACAGGACTTCCTTCCCCAGGCCAAGGGCCAGACCTGAACTTACTTTAAATTGTCCCCCTTTAGAAGTTAAATACTTAAAACTGAGGAAAAATGAAATTATCTCCCCTTAAAATGATAAATCTTAAGTGAAAAAGTACTAACCCAATTCAAGTTCATAAAAAGAGAAACTTATGTTTGCTTAAACATAAATTAATAATAATACATTAAATGATTCAAAAAATAGATTCTTAGAAAAATGATGTAATAAGTGACTTTACTGGAAAACATTAACATTCTTAAGAATAAAGAAAAGTTAAACTAATAAGAGTAAGGCAAATAAATCAAAAGTCTCTTTTTTGCCATTACATGTATTATTTTCAAGCACAAACAAAACATCGCTCACTGTAAATAAATACTCGAATGGAAGTGAGTTTAAGACTACTAAAAAAAACAACATATACATGTAATTAGAAACATGGTAATGTAGCAATCGTCACATTCATTAATATGAATTCAGGACGAAAACAGTTGATAATAGTGAGAATCAAGTTGGTTGCTTTGTGGACTAATGATTGTGCATCCCTCCTTGCTAATCGGTACTGCAGTATTCACATAATGATCTTAACAAGTGTTTGCCTATTATATAGCTAAAAGCATGAATAGTTTATAAACCATTAGGAGATAGTTTTGAGTTATTCACACATCAATTTTTCTTTCTCAAAGATTGTCACATGCTTTGGTATGGACCTGGCTGTAACACTTTGTGTGCTGTTGGATGTCAATCCTTGATCTGTAACAGAGTCACCGGCTTTTGTGATTGCCAATCTGGTTGGACAGGCGAAAAGTGTGATCAAGGTAATCGTTATTAACTTTGAAATGCTTCAACGGTCACACCTTACATAATGCGTGCATCTCGTACACTGTATTACATGTGGGAGTTTACAATTTGTGCATCCCCCTTAAGGGTAAAACGTATACGCTCCAACCCACTTATATACCCTGGGTGAAAATCTCACATAAACATTCGCGCTGTGACCTCTGATCCAACCATTCAATCATTTAATCGCCAAGGTTTGCGACACAATTTCAGTCAACCAGAAAAAGTCTTTTAAACTGCAGTTGGCTTCCGCGCTTCCGCCCTTCCTTCAGCGATCGGTTATCGGTTATCATATCCGAGTCCAAGTTAGCTATCCGGTTGATTTTATTACAGCAGATCATGCCCATTTTATCCTGAAATGATAGTTGCATTCACCAAAGTAGGTGCGGTGAACCTTTGATGAATCTTTTCGGGAATCTGTATAATGTCCACTGTGATTCATATAAATATTGCTGAGTCGCCTTTTAAATCAATGGTCGTCTATTTTCAGATAGTTTCTATCTCACAGGTAACAATGCGAAGGTCTATGTGGGTTTTTCACCCAGGGTAAAGAAGTGCAGCGCAGCGTGTACGTTTTACCCTGGGACAGGATGACAATTTGTGACAAACATTAACATGGTTTTCAAATTTTTACATTTTCAACGCATCTACAATGAAGTGGTTATAATATATGTTAAAATATATAGTCATGTTTGCCCGTCTGTCCATCAGTCCCTCTGTAACCATTTCCTTTCCGGAGCAGAACCTTTCTTAAAAAAAGTTGTGTTTTTTGTTCAAAACTTCTTCAATCCTTCTTACACGTACATGTATCTAAACCACATTCAATTGAATTTTATTTGAAATTTATTATATGACGACAAAGATATACATTAATATTTATGTGGGACAGGCGGAAAACATGATCAGGTAACTCTTAAATCTTTAGTATTGTTGAATTGTCCATCTACATTTTCAATACAATTTGACATGTAAGACTCACTTATTCAACCGTTATAGGCCCTTAAAGGGCCGTTCTCACTATGCGAGTTGTAACGATTGATTGCATGTGACTCAACGAAAACGAGCGTACACAACGTTTGGTGACCGTCAAACTGTGAAAGTTGAATCCCCTGATTTGATCAAGCTTTAGCCGATTCTAAAATTTTATTTTTCGTTATATATCAGCACAATTAACGAAAATCCTATTACGAGACATTACCGCAAAAAGCAGTGTGAGAACGGTCCTTAAAAAACACTGTTGCATGTCTTTACAAAGTGTAGCTAGAAACTAATCTAAGAAAATGAGCTTGTATATTTTTTCTAAACGTCTGTGTCTTGATAAAATACACAATGATACTGGATCCCATTGTGTCTGTGATCAGAATGTGCCCCTGGCCTGTATGGCTTAAACTGCAGCGAACAATGTAGTTCCGGATGTTCTGACACGTGTAAGAGACAGGACGGGAAATGCACGTGCAGAGCTGGCTGGGAGGGGGAGAAGTGTGATGCAGGTAAGATAATAGAATTCATACAGGTACAGGTATAAGAAACTATAGGTAATAAGTATCAATTTGAAATAGCATATTTACTTAATGCTGGTAACAAACGTTTCAACAGTGAAATACATAACTCACGGTTGAAACGTAATTGGTTCATATGACCACCCCTGTCCTTCGACCATGGATTGTGACTAGCATACCTTTAACTACATGTATAACTTGTATTATGTCTCCTTTTACCATAGTCAACATCGATTAATGGCAATTTCTAATGTACAAACTGTCATATAAGATTTGTCATGAATAGAAATGTGTCTTTCGAGTCTCTTGTAACATGTTCACTCTTCATAAGCTTCATTAAGAGGTTTGGTTTTAGAAAATATTATTTCATAATTCATCCTTGATCGAGAAGTTCGTTAGGATAAGAAAATGTTAAAATAAGAATTTCCGAATGCAAAATGAGTTTCAGTGGACCAGATAATTTCTGCATAGAAAGGTACACGATTCGACTTGCAGTCTGCGGAAACGATGATCTACAAAGTTTCTTCTTTTAACCAGAGTGTCCGGCAGATAAACACGGTGTAGACTGTGAGTCCAGCTGCTCCCGAGGCTGTGTGGAGGGGGCATGTCACCCCGAGAGTGGACTCTGTGCCTGTTTGCCTGGGTGGATGGGGGACCGGTGTCTGCAAGGTGAGAAGGAAAAAGGAGAGGAAAACCTTTTCAAAATTATTTACAAACTCGGTTTAAGATTGTTTATTGATTCGTCATGGTCAAATAAATTCTGATCACTTGATTCCGTTTTTGCGTTTTGGTGTTGATCAGTGTTTAAAATGTAGACGAGTATGTTTTGTATCGGTTGTTGAGTGTGAATACCTTGCATTGAAATCTACGAAGGAGGCGTTTTGGAATAGGAGCGTTCCTACCATGGAGGTGAGATATAAAGTTTAACCATTATTTGTGTTTGCCCATTGGCAATAAAATGCCTCAACAATATGTCTAGATTAATCTATATTCTATCGTCAAAGAACGTCAGAGAAATATTCGTTCACTTTTATCATACATATATCCTAAGAAATGTTTAGAAACTATCTGTATTTGGTATGTTATTTATTTGTCATGTATGTATGTATTATTCAATGAAATATTAATTGTAATCAATTGTTTGTCTACAGACGCATGTCCGTAATTATAAATTAAATTGTATTGTGTATATGCTCTCGTATCACCGAATGTGTTTGCAACTCTTAACAGTGAGTGATTTATTGTTTAACACCGCTTCTTTCAGGTTACCGTTTGGTCATGAAATGCTGACATAAATCCTTAAAGTGCGAGTTATATCGGGTATTTTTGTGGAAAGGAGAGGGCATACCTGTTTATATACATTTTTGTACATATATATGTTATTAATGCACATTTATTGCACATTCCAGATAAAACATTTTGCATATGAAACATATTTTGCACATGAAAAATATTTTTTACTTTTTATTTGAAAATTTTATAAAGGCTAGCATTCATTCATCATTCATCATATCATTAATCGGCGCTACGAGTGCGGAAAGCTTTGCTAGGGCACAAGACATTGTTGATAATTTGAACTATACAATTGTATTACTATGTGAACATTTTATCAATACATATGTTTTATTATTTTTAAAAAAATATATAAATAAGTGTAAATTCAGCGTTTTTAAGTTTACATAATGCAAAAAAGCAAGATGGCGAATAGTCGGAGATATTACTCAAACTTATGTTTATCCCACCCAGGGTGTGAGAACGGGACGTATGGCGACTACTGCCAATACACGTGCAGTGGCGGATGTGTAAACGATACTTGTAGCAGCATCAACGGAACCTGCACGTGTGTTCCTGGTTACCTGGGTGACCGATGTAAGTTCTTGATGTGTTTGATACATTGTGTGAATGCCTCGGTTTGATGATGTGATGACTATGATGCTAGCTAGAGGGAAACCAACATTGTGTATCGGTAATAATTCAGCTAACAATGTTAGTTATAGGAAAGCAAACAGCCAATAACTTCACCATCATAAGTAAGCATATTTGCAAAGAAGTAACAAGGAAAATATATTTGTAGGGATAAAAAAATCCATATCTGAGCATGCATTGTATCGGATATTATGCTTACTTTTGTATTACGTGGAATGTAGGGAATACCAAAATGAGATACATATTTAGACATTCTAATGTTTTTTTCTTGAAATATGTCTTTATTTTTAACTTTTAGGTTCCTTTAACTTGATCCTGATATCTTCAGTAGCCAGTGGTGTCTTGGTGGCTATTCTGGTCTCAGTAGCTCTCTTCTGCCTGATTTTGTGAGTATATGTTAAAGAGCCATCAAGTATGTTAGTGTTTCAAATCCCACATTAATTTTCAAAAAATATACTATAAATGTTACCAATCGCTTAAGAAATCCTTATCTGCAGCATGACATGTGATAAATCATTTTCATATCATGACAAACCGATAAAATTAGTTTTCAAAGACAAGTACAACTTCGATTAACGCGTCATTAGAATCTGACGTCATATAAACATAATTTACTTCCCAGCAACAAGCATTTCCGAGGCATGTAGGCTTGTACATTTCATATGTCGCCATAGCAACCAACGTGATTCTCATTCCTCTGTACATGTGTGCGTCCCTTGTCACACATTATTGAAGGTGACGGTCATTATATTAACATGTTTCTGAATGTCCTGCGAATATTCAACTTATTGACATTTTACCTGGTAAAATATATTTTATTATAAAATGTATTATGATAATAGCAAACTATGACACAAACTTAATAATATGTAGTCTCATTGATGAAACAATTCAAGCAAAATACTTTGTTGGGTAATACAATTATCTTAATACATGTAGGAACTACATAATTGATAAATAAATAAATAATTGCCAAAAAACTGTATATTTCAATTTCTTTGAATACTCATGAACTGTGTTTCTCTTCTGTTTGTTTACAGTGTTGGTGTATACCACAATGCTTTGAACTTGAAAATAGTAGACGTGATATATATTTAGAAAGAAAAAAAACTCCTTTATTAATTAGTGCGAACGTTTCCGCATATTTTGGGTCGAAAATATCAACGAAAAATTAAGTGTATAGATCTTAATGATATAGATTTGTAGCAATTTCCGGTATGATGGCTCTTTGATAAAGCATCTTTTACAAATACTACAAATGGACTGTGTATGCTTTTAACTACTACTTTTCCAATTACATATTTGAGGAGAAGAGATTTACTTACTCAAATTCATTTTGTTATTGATTGATACATCGACATTTTATATAAGAAAATATTTGATTAATTATACATTTTGGTATGTATTTATGTTGAATTCTAAGATGCATAGCAGTTAGAACAATCGAACAACGTACTTTCTCAGACAATAAAGGTATAGTTTGTTTGATGACGTAACAATTGAATGACGTTTCCGCTGTTCCACGCTGCCCCCTTCTAATCAAGTGTGTCAATGGTAACGTAACGCGATTCGCGTCAGCCACCTGCCCTCGTACATCGCATTCCAAAACAGTGTGTACTCCTTTCGATGGTGTACAGCTAATGTCCACAGTCTGTTGCAAATTAGCGGTGTGACAATAAACTTCAGCTTTTATGACAATGGCCATCATTTAATTTAGTGAAATGTACGTTCAATCACCGCGATTAGACTTGATCAAGCTGTAATCATAGTGATGTCCCCTGAAAATCTGTGCGGGAGACATAATGCTTTCGCCTCCGTCCGTGATTCCGTGATTCCTTGATTCCGTGATTCCTTGATTCCGTGATTCCGTGATTCCTTGATTCCAAAATGCTTTCGTTTCCGGACCATATTTAAAATATATAATAATAATACTACTGTTTTATGAAACTTGGTGTGTGATATGAGCTCGTGGTGGAGTGGTTCCTTGCTACTTATGATATTCTGATTTTTTTTATTTTTTCCGGTTTCCACTAGAAAAAAATGTTTATTTTAAATCAATGACAACAGTTTATTTCAATATTAAATCTACTGACTCAAACCAATGCAATGTTTTTTTTAACTTAGGGTTTTATACATGGATTAGCCGAACGTTGGCCCTGTTCATGGATTTTAAATCTAAAGAATGTAAACACTGTTTTACTATTTGAAGCAGAATGTTACCTGTATAGGTCATTTGATAAAATAAAATACATTTTTTCATTTCATTTCATTTTGCCCAAAAAGCAAGATGGCGGACAATCAGCGACACAACTGTCTCTTTAACTATAATACTTCAGGGCAAAACTATACATTATTTCAAAACACATTGGTGTACAGCGAACTTAATTTCTTAAATAAAAGATCTTTTGACGTTGTTTTCATGCATTCCACTCCAAAGGCCTATACACAAAAATTGATCATTACTACACAATTATTATTTCTATTCCACAGGAGGAGAAAGAAGAATAAACAAGAGTTTATTTTGAAGAAGACCCAGACAATAAACGATGCCTTGTCAATGAAGTACATGCCGCGAGCTTCACCCGAAAGAAACGATTATGTTGAATACGCCGATGATCATGACTTGTATCAGGAAGTTTTTGACGATGGGGAGACTGACTATGAGAATGTCACTTTCAACTATGAACAACAGCCGGTATCAAGGACAGGGAAAGCAACGGAACACGCGAGAGAAGGCAATGTATATGGAAACGTACATTTCTCCAGTAATAGAGAGAATGAAGAAGACGACGTGGAGGAGGACTATCAAAATGTAGCTGCTCTTAGAGGGAGAGGAAGACGGACGAAATAAGTTCCAAATAGATGAATACTGTTCAATATATATGAATATGTTCAACAACTGTTAGAAACGGCAAGCCAGAAAAATGACGAATAAATATAACATTAATATTTTTGATAACATAATGTGCATTAGTAAATGAAATTAATTGTTCGTGAGGAGGACCCATCGGAATTCAATCCCACACCCTCCGAGACAGGCACCAATTGATTTACAGCTTATCCATTCGGCCATTGAGACGTTGATAAAAACGAGGCCCAACAATTAGTTATTTTTACGCGTGGAACCCCTTTGATAGGTGTTAAGTGGCACAGCTTCTAAGGCTGAATAATTAGAAAATGCTTATCATTTACAAAGTGAACAAATGAGACATTTCTTTATATTATGCGCCAGATTATCTACAATAATAAAAATGATTGTACTATTTTGGTTGCACGTTCAAATTTGTACCACTTCACAATGTACATATAAAAGTGTTTCGTATACATACCCGGAAGAGACTACAAGAACATATGTCACAATCATTTATATGCGCCATGTTTATGGTATTGTGTTATTTGATTCCTGTAAAATAGAACAAGAAATGCGTAATTAATAAAGCATGTACGTCGGACATTGTCGACTATTACAGGAACCCATACCATTGTAGAGTTTCCGAGGAGATATTTTAATGGCTGACTGTCATATAAGCCTAGACACCACCACAGATATAAATCAAGTGATATAGTGGTTTTACTCTAATAAAGTGACACTTGGTATCAAACGTAATATCACATGATACAAAAAAAACAGTTGTTTTCACGCGAAATTAAATTTCATATGTTAGAATTTTAACTGAGCTACCATCCAATTAACATTTTTCTAGGATAAAACTGCATCCTTTTGGAAATTTTTCAAATGTTTTTACATCAACCTCATTACATCTTAATGCTTTGATATAACATTGAGGAGTAGCAATGCAGTAACGTCAATAATAAACTGATAACATCACAGTGCCATGTTCGAAGATGTTTATATTTCTAATGACAATGTGTATCGTCATCATTGCCTTCTTATATCAATTATATCAAGCCTTAGGTATTTTAACAATGACAACTGATTTCATATTAGTAAAATATTTGTTGAAATTATCTCTTTGTAATGATTCACACTTTAAGAAGAAAATGTATCGTTCTGTAATGTATATATAAATATGCATAATATACGTCATTAAAACCTGTTGCTTCATTATCATGTTGTACATATATTACATTACTCATGTATATATAATGTATTACCAATTTTCATTATTATTATTATTATTATTATTATTATTATTATTATTATTATCATTTGATATTTCAAGTTATCATGTTCGTCTAGTTGTTATTGATTTCTCCATGTGAACAGGTAAATTTAGTTTGACTAAAAAGCTTAACTTTCTTTTATGCTTTTGATTGATGATGGGTGGCAGTAAACTGATAGTCCCTTAACCTTTCCGAAATATATTAAAAAAGCTTCAACTATTGTGACAGATTAAACCTCGTGAGCGAAATAATGAGAGGCTCTACATTTTTGTTCAATCCATGTGTAATGCAGCTGTACATGTAGATGTGCAAGTAACTGAAGGAGGAACGTTTGAAATAATAATTATTTGTCAAATTGTGAGTAGTTAAATATTTCCGTGTTATATTAACATTAATGGATTTAATAACAAGTGTTCACATTTTTTTAAAATTAAGGATAATTACCTGTAATACTGCACTTCTGTCTGTTTTATTGACTTAGTAATCATTATGTTCGAATTTAACATTTTTTTTTATCAGCACTACGGAATGAGTTGTCAGATTGATGGTGCATATGTTATGTAAAATGTGGTAATTGCATAAAGGACATGTTAAGATAAATTTCTATATGAATTATAAAATGAACACATGATATTTTTCGCTGTTAATAATGATGCTTGTGTAAATTTATCATTATTAAAAATTCGTATTATTATTCTGCTTTATTATTTTGACAATATGTTTTGCCTTGTGGAAATATTTCATTGATAGTTACGATGTTTATTCTTTCTTAGTTTTTACGCTTTTTGTTTGATCATCACCTTTTATTAACTTTCATAATAATAATGTATATAATTCCATAATTACATTTGCTCACATATGAGCTACATTTATTTAACATTAAATTCTTAGAAGTCTGTTTGGGCTTTAAATGCCTTTCCTTTTTTATGTGTGAACTTGCATTTAGCTCCAGAGTTCAAATTTAAAAAAAATGTAATTATGATACATTATCACATTAAACTTTCAATTTCACGTGTATGTTTTTTTCTTTGTGCATTCTCTCAAGATATTTTACACAACTCAATAGAAAAAGTAAATCTTGATTAAAGCGAATACGACTATAACACACAATTAAATACCGAACAACATGTGTACTTATCCCCACAACGAAGTTGTCAGGAGATATATAAATGACCTCCGTCCGTGAGTCCGGATTTCATTTCCAGGCTAGAACTTACAAAACTGTGAGGCCAACCTCAATGAAACTTGGTATATGGAGCAGTTACCATGTGTCGATGTGCCTTCTTAGGTTTTCGACATCTTTGAATTTAATTTGAGCAGTTTCCATGGAAACATACTTTAAAATGTCATTTCCAGACCAGAACCCAACAACTGTTAGACACATGTCAATGAAACTTGGTGTGTAGATGTGTTTTTCCCCCACCTTTTCTGACTTCTATGTTTAGCCATTTCCATGGAAATACATCTTCATCTTGATTTATTATTTTCAAAATTTCACTTCCAGAACAGATCTTGAAAACCGTTTGGCAGATATTAGTACATCCACAAATGCGTGATTTAGGGTTTATTAAAGGATTAAGCGCCATAATCATTGTTCCCTACAATGTATGTTGAGACGTTGACTTTGTTTATGTAACGCGTAAGTTTTATTTATTAATAACATAAACAAATATTATTTTGTAATTGTACTCTTATGAGATACATACGGTGTACAAGGTCTGTAATTGTATTTTACTACTACGGTACACATGTGCTGTTTTCAAACGAAAAATTGATTTAAAAACTCATAGTTAAAGCAAATTCAATACATATACCATCGGTTACCTATATTGGTATTTGTTTAGCTCCTTATTTGCCGTCATGTTCAATTCTATAGAGGGGTGTCAATTTCTTTATGTGAGGTTTTGATACTCGTTTATAATTTTAGTGATGACGTTTCATTAAATGATACGCACATTTGCGGTATTCAGTTTCTATCATGTGATCTGATAAAGACATTGGTTGTATTATTGAAGACCTCCATGTAATTGCTTCGACTTTATATAAGTATCCAACATTCACAAACACTTGACCGCGACAGAAACCTGGTTTCTTACAGCTGGTTAACAGTTGTGCTGAGGCGGGATAGCAATATGGTTACCTTAGGTATAATGTCAGTTTATACTTTCTGACAGTTTGACATATACCTATAAAGACCCTACCCTATTACTATATATAAGATACCAACGGTAATAAAACACAGACGGTCAATGGGACCGACAGCGTGCTTTATGAGACAATAAAACATGCTCGTGAGTGTAGACGTCAGTTAGAGCGTCGCTTAGCAAATGACGTCAGATTTTACATGACTTTCATTGTCCATTGCTAGTAAATGTGTTCTACGACGGGAGGCATTAATATTTTCCAAAACTAGTTTATACAAACAACATAATATCTCCACGCTTTTATATAAAAGCGAGTAACTGTTTAAGGGCATCTCATATAAGAAAAAGAAGATTCATTGTTGTGCATATCGTAGAGTAAAACATAGCTGCGCCCCTCATGTTTTTTCCTCCCTGCTATGTTTTATTCAACGATAAAGCACGCCAACTCCTCTTCAATTTCTTAATTATGCCCTTCAACATTTAGTAAATCTTTACTGCCACTGATTATAAAGCAACACTTTCTTGTACTGTACATACATGTATCTGAAATGATGTATACGTGTAAAGACAATATTTGATTACTTTAATTAAAACCGCTTTCTAAACATATAGGTTTGAAGCAAAGAAGTAAATCGTATTTGATATAACCAAGAAAAAAAGTACGATAACAATTAGTTGCAATATAGGAAGCGGAAACTATAGGTGCATAACGAAAGTTTGTTCACCTACATGTGTATCTTAGTGGAAAGATCATGTAAATTGGAGTTAATTGTAACGTAAAAAAACGCTACAACACATACAATGACAATAAATCATCATATATCGATGAGTGAAATAACCAAAATGTATCCCCTCAGTGATGCTTGTTTATGAAACTTTGCTTAATGAAATATATAGAAGGGGTCAAATTCTGAAAATTCAAATTTAATTAATTTTCAAAAAATAGTTTTCATATCGACCAAATAAGAAACATTTCATCACAAATACATTGAATGAGAATAAGAGAAAATTTATGATGTATGTTTGACCCAGTTGATCACTTACTGAATATTGCAAAGAAGAAAATAAAACTGCAGTTTGGAAAAGATTGACCCCTGATCACTGTAAATGTATACTATGAGGTATCAAATCATATTATCTTATGGAGCACTCAACTGTCTTCATGTAATGCCAACTTGCAAAGTGATCGGTCGACTTTTCGCGTTAATACGATACTTCAAAGACATGCCAAATTACATGAAATTTGCACTGAAATACACACGTAATTGGACAAACATCCGCTATGCAGCAATACATGACGAAAAAAGATGAAGATGAAAACAGATATTTCTATATGAAGAAAAAGACTTATGATGAACGTGTCAATCAATCAACGATTACACGGATATAAGTGTTCTATTTCAAGTCCAGGAGATTTAGCCCATAGAACAAGGGACAACAGTGCCAGACATAGATCAATGAGACATGGAGAACCCTTTACGCAGGAGTAATCGTTGTGGAGATTATATCTGAGACAAGTTCTGCTTTTGAAGATGGTCAAAGGCTTGCAAATTTCCTGACACATTCATAAAGGTCTGTGCATAAAAGTCACTGTTCATCCTTTCCAATAATGGACAGAACAATGATCACTGAGTTTCAAGAAGAAAGTATAATCGAATCCTTTTTGGATTATAACATGCACTTTTTTGTTGGCATAAGCGTGACAGAAACTTAAATGAATGTCTAGGATGGATCAATGACTAACACTCTTAAACTCTGATAAAGGTCAACCAATTTAGATATGGACACTTTGTCACCGTTTCGGGCTACGACTATTTTGACGATGATCAATATTTGTGTGTATGCCCAGTCAATGTTATCTAAATGATACTGAGGCATCTTCCTCACAAGCATTAACTAATTTTAGCAGCAATTTTCAATTAAATTTGTCCCAACTTCTGTTGGTGAAAATGTCGTGGTTGATAAATACATACACCTTGACAGAGACGTGATTTCATGTTCTGGCCTATCACAGTCTTTGCCATATCTTTAATTGATGAAGAGCAACAGCGTTCATTCTCACAGATATCAAAGTGTGGTACATCAATAAGGAAGAGGATAAATAACATGGAAGCTAGTGTGCTGTGACACTATTTAAATAAGTTATTTCCACATGTGGACTTACGCAGACATCAGAATGTCTGACAAAGATGTTCCATAAATAAAAAAAATATTACAGATAAACTAGCGTACTAAATATAAGCTAAATAAACATATTTTTTTAGACACTTGGGATATTTGAAAATTTAATGTTTACCAATAGTTATTATCACTCATTCATATATAATATATTCGTAATTCATTTTCTGCCGAGCGTTGGAACATATGCACTAAATCAGTAACTTTAACTCTTCAAGGGCACTACATCATTATTGGTGAGGATTCTATATTCAATTAACGTCAAACATGACACTGGCATTAATGGTACTATCATCACCAAGACTCTTATTGCTTATCAATGACAGACAGATAAAGGAAGTTTCTTGATGAAAGTCTACTTTATGTCACAAACTTCATTTTCTATAATCTCGTAATTTCTTCACAAACCACTTGAAACAAGAAAGTTAAGGAATGCTTCTCCCGTTAACACAATACGTTTCCAACGATCACACAAAATCATCAATATTGGCGATCTCTTAACACTTTTGATAAGTTTAAAAACTCAGAAGATCCTCTAATGGCATATAAAGAAACATTTTTGGTTACAAAACACACTGAAATAATTTTATGATATTTAATATTCATTATAAACGACATCCCTATCGCTGATACGTTGGGTTTTTTTTATCAAACATTTAAACAACAAAATGCAGAAGACCTGGTCATCAACATCCCCCATCATAATGGTTCTCATTTAATTAAAACATGTTCCCAAATGTAAAAGCGTGATTCTCATTTTCGAACTTCATAACGGTATTAATGTTCCCAAGTCAAACTTTAAGATTGGCTATTCTATTCTATTTCACAAAACACTTGTCAACAATAACAAAAACGCATGCTTCTCAGTTCTCGGATTTTCGATCACCAAACCACACACTAAATCCCATCTCTAATAGCTTATGATAAAAAATAACCCCACTGAAGATACCATCAACATAAAAAAACAAGAGTCATCAGAAGATGACATATCCCACTGGTCCCACATAATTTGTAAAGCACATCTTTGACAGACACTTCCATATATCTACTACTTCAGTTAGGGGGTAATACACATTTCAGTTTCAGGGATGATAAAGGGTTTTGGAGTTCTACTACATAAGCAGACCTATCCCTGAACAAAGTCAAAATCTAACGCGTTTCAATGAAAACGAAAACAAAATTATTCATAAATATCAAATTATCAAAAGGTACCACTTCAGTTGGTGGGTAATACACATGCAACGTTTCAGGAAGATATGTGATATATTTTTGGAGGTGTGCTCGGGAAACGAACCTTTCTCTGAACAAAGTCCAAATCCAACATGCTTCTATGGACACGAATTTGTTTTTTAAAAATTAAGAAGTTTGAAAATATCAAAAAACACAACTTCAGTTGGTGTGTAATACACATGGAAAGATTAAACAATATATCATGAACCGTTTTCGAGTTCTGCTCCCGAAACGAAATGATTACGGACGGACGGACGGACAGACAGACGGACAGGGCGACGACTATATCCCATGGTATTACATACCGGTGAGATAAAACTGAACAAGGGCAAGAACATTTAATTTCGAACCCCAACAAGCTTATTTGGTTATAGATTCTCAAAAGGTTTCTGAGAAAGCTGCCCCAGTTGGAGATGCCATGAAGAGCCGTTCAGTGGAATAATGTCAGGAGCTCAACATAACATGGTGACATAAACGTATAAGCCCTGTTATTGCGAAATGAGATTTAGTTTCTCCAGTTTATTTATCAATTGTAACACATTGGAAATTATCCTTTAATAAATGAAATATTTACACCAGAATCGTGGTTTATTAAACTTATACCTATGTTCGATGTTTATTGCCAAAAGAGTATACATGTTTTTACTAGCTATAGCTTACATAAAAAGACTTAACCTCTCGGTACCAGAATACTTCATAACGTAAATCGAATGAGGAACTCTTTTGCAACAGGTCCTCTGGTGAGAGACTAGGGCACATTGTAAAAAGTTCCCAAGACATTATCAAACACATTAGTTGATGACCCTGATCTGAACTAAGCATATACCTAACTTGAATTATGAACGAATGATCATCTATAGTGACAGATACAGAGGGTCATTGATCCTTCCTTTTCATCAAATACATTGGCTGCCACACTGACCTAAACTGAAGTAGCTCTTGGCATAATCTCATAAGAAAAGGTTTTTACTCGACTGCTCTGACTTAGCTATCCGTTTGCTGTAACCATTTTATTGAAATCCTTATCAAAAGTGACGTTTAAGAAAGACCAATTATGAGATTGAAAGGCATCCTGTCAAATAATGACCATCTTGGGGAGGAATTGAACATGTTTGAGACACAATTCACATAATGATTACTGTTGCTGTCGAGAGTTCTCCAAGATACACATTTCTGATGGGCAATTCTGGTACTTGTGCTTCTGGTCGCAAAATCTACAATTTAGAATCCCTATTGGCCAAGGAGTCTGCAAACAACTTTTCAGCTCTCTAGACCTATTTGAACTGGATGAGAAGGTGAAAATAGGTTTTTAAGGGTGTGACCCCTGTGACCCTTTTTGGGGTCATGGGGTCACGAACTCTAATTCTAAATCTAATTCCAGCTCTGTGGAGTCATTGGTTCTGGATAAGAAGTCGAAAAAGCAAAATGTTTATGGACGGAAGGACGGACGGATGGACGGACGCCGAACACCATGCCATGCCTTGCCATAAGCCCATCGGGCCTTTCAGGCCTGATGAGCTAAAAATGTTATGGCACGTTGGTCCAACATTCTGTCAAAACTCACTTAAATGTCCTTAATGGTGTTTCTGCATTTTTGTCTTCTGGGCTTGGCTGCTCTACTTACACAAAC
The DNA here is from genome assembly GCA_936450465.1 of Gibbula magus. Taxonomy (NCBI): domain Eukaryota; kingdom Metazoa; phylum Mollusca; class Gastropoda; order Trochida; family Trochidae; genus Gibbula; species Gibbula magus. Next base: position 58,517,532 of record OW388292.1, on the reverse strand, counting down.
TTCTAACAACGATTCATTGGTGTTTTTTTCTTGTCGCAGATGTTTCTGTAAATGCATAGATTTATCTTACCAGTCAGACTTGTAAAGACGTGTGAAAACAGCTCGGGGACAGGATTATATACATGAACATTTGATTGCTTTGGCAGGTGCCTCTGTAATACATTTTAAATTCGAGATGTGTGTACATGTAGGAATGTCATACCTTATCTTCAGTAATCTCCATAAGAGTCATGGAAATTATATCTACGAGGAGCTCCATTGTAACCAGCAGGAGATTGACGGTTATGTCATACACTTCTTGATACAAGCATGCTATAGCAAAATAAATCACAATTAATCAACATAATCTCATTAAACATATGCAAGTGGAAATCAAGATCATGAGTGATGTTCATTTCATGCAAGTGTTTCACACTAATCACACACAGCGTCCTCGTTATCACTTTCTACAGGATGTCCTGGTCTATATCCTCGTTTGAAATCAAAAGCAAATATCCAATTATTCTATTTCCATCCGAATACGAAGCTAATTATCATTGAATATATTGTGTTATAAATTGTTTTTCATACTTAACCAATAACATATTTATGGCATTGAACGATGCATCCACATAAATGAATTTCATAAATGCAATAACGTAACTGTTTATAACATAAGCTGTTACAAGAAAAGATAAATAGCTGATAAATATAAATTTCACTTAAATAATAATCAAAACAAATGCAGAGCAATGGACTCAAGGGAAATGAATATATTTAAATATATGGGTTCCTAGCATGCTGTCATATGATCTATGATGTAGATCTTTTCACGCTAATGTTGTATTCTTTAATTTATACTGGATCAATGGTTGTTTTCTGGATTTTATCTCATGATAATAATATTTTCTCGTCATTACTGCAATGAGGACGTTTTTGTGAAAACCCTTCACTAGGCTCAACATGACATCAAAGGATATGGAAACAGGAAATATGAACAAAATGCAAAAAAAAAAAAATTGGAAGAAGTATCGCAATGACGTATTTCCGAACTAACATCTTTTGAAAAACATGTTTATTTAGAGATTACTTTTTAAATAAAATGAAAAATAATTTAGCGAATTTGATGAATTATGAAATGTAAATTGTGACATATTTTTTAACTGATGACCTTTTTTAAATGTAATATTACAGATGTCATCTGTGAATTTACCAACATTACCACAGCCAATCTGAAGGCACACAACATTGAAATGTTTAAAAGGGAACTATTCCATAATATCATACTACTCATTTTTATAACACTTTAACACGGTATTATAGAGTGATAAACTATAAAAGGCGATTTTATGTGTCATTGTTTTCAATCAGATTTGCTTGATATGATCTAATATATAAGGGGGCAGGATAGCGCAATGGTTAGCGCTTTCGGCTTTGGATCAAGAGGTCCAGGGTTCGAATCCTGCCAGGGGCACGGCAACTTTGTCTGCAGTAGAGAACTGTTCTACACGCAGTAAGGTTTTGGTGCAATGCTACACTGAATTTCAGCGTAGTACCACCCATGGTTCGCTAGTTCCAGCCATTGCTCGCAGGTTTCACCGCAATGCATAGCCACATGGCGTTGCGGGCTTTCTCCCTGCAATATTCCTAGCAGCCGTGATATAAGTGAAATACTCTTGAAAGCGGCGTTAAACCCTAGCTCACTTACTCACTCTAATATATTATATATGAGTGAAAATTCCTCGAACATCATATTAAAATCATTTCGAAGCTGTTTTCTGTACCATTAACACTGAAATAATGTTGCTGTCTCTGCTATGTACCATCCAAATGGAAGAAATTTAAAATACTTTTAATAATAATGATTTAAAATTTGTTTGGAGTATTGTAAGAATTTTCACGCATAAATATACATATATGTTAGGATCAACTATGCTCGCAGCATAATATGCTTCTAATACTTGGCCAGAAAATCTTCTGCACTAACGAAAACGCTTTTATTTCAGAATTGGGGACTTTTTTTATATATAGTGTAATTCTCTACGACAAAGTCCTCAGAATTGAGATAAGCCTCTTGTGTTTGAAAATATGGGACATGTTCTACCAGATAGCATATAAACGTTTAATGAAAATTCAAGTTCTACATGTAGCTATGTGTTTAGTTTCTTTTTAACATTTACTCACTATCAATCAAGATGAAATGTCTCAAATTTCCATTTCAATTTTCAAACACACTTCGTTCATCACATAAATGGTGACAATATCTTTCGCCCACATTCATTTGTTTTCATATTTTTAAAAAAAATAAAAAGTGTCAATATAAACGGTGTTCATTCTCTTACCCAGAAGCAAAGTGTGTTGATGCACGTTCGACTAAAGCATGACCATATTTGGACCAGAAGAAACATCCTATGTCAATCAAAAGCATGCAATGTGGAGAATAGCTTGCTGAAAATAATCTAATGCGATTTCAGTATCACTGTTTTGCTAGGCCACCACCTTTCATTAACTTTCCCCAATAATATTTGTATTTATTTACAGAATTGATGTGCTCAAATATGAGCTTTATATATTGAACAAAGTATTCTTAGAGAAACTTGTTTTGGCTTAAAATGCCTTTTTTATGTGTGAATGTTCATTTAATTCAAAAGTTTATAGAAATATACATTCAATTTCACTTGTATGTTCCTTTCCTCGATGCGTTGAATTTCATTCTCTCAAGTTGTCTTAAACACCCACAAAGCAATAGAAACCGCAAAACTTGATGATAGTGAGAATGGCTTTTACACATAATTAAATACCGAACTTCAAGTGTTTTTTAAGTATACAAGCAGCGCCCTGGTTATAAATATATTGTAAAGGTACTCGGAAGAGTTATATCCCAGTGCACAAGGTCAGTAATTATCCTTCACTAATATAGAACACTTCTGTCTGTTTTCAAACGAAATACCTTTTATTTGATGTAGAAATTCAACAACTCATATTTAATATTTATAGCAAATTCAATACAGTAACCTATAATGACACTACTCATTTGTGTAGGTTGAACACCTACATACGACTTCGACCTTGATGAGATGAATTAGTAATGGGGAATTAATTATGTTTTGTATTGAATGATTTCATGAAGTCATTAGTAGACGTAAAACTATTTGTAGTTTATACTTGTATTTCGTGTTCAATTCTATAGAGTGGTGTCAAATTCTATACATTCGTATTTGAGATTTTGACACCCTTTAATTAATGTCATTGATGATGCATCATCAAATGTTACACACATTTGTGGTACTCAGTTTCTGGATTTGTGATAGGATATTGGTTTTATTAATAAAAACCTCCATGTAATTGCTTCGACTTTACAAAACTATCCAGCATTAAAAAACCCTCGACCGCATCAGGAATCTGGTTACTTATAGCTGATTAACATAGCAGATGAACGCAGTTGTGCTGAGGCGGGATATCAATATGGTTACCAAAAGTATAATTTCAGTTTATACTTTCTGTCAGTTGGATAGTGCTATATGCCCATCAATATTTAGTAAATCGATAGCGCCACAGGTTGTAAAGCTATACTTTCTTCTTCATACATGTATCTGAAAATCATTATGTATCAAAGACAATATTTGATTAATTTAATTAAAACCGCTTTCTAAACATATATGTTTGTAGCAAAGAAGTAATTGTATTTGATATAACCAAAAACATAATGGCAGTATAGAACTAGGAACCTGCAGCTGCATACCGACAGTTTGTTCACTTACATGTGTATCTTAGTGGAAAGAAAATGTAATTTGGCATTCATTGTAACGTCAAAAAACATATATCACATTGACAATAATTCAGCATATGTCAATAAGTAAAATAAATCATTCTCAGGTTATATCCTGTGATCGTCAGTGGTGCTTGTTTAAAAAATGTTAATGAAAGAGACGAGTGAGAAAGAAGGGTTCATATCGACTAAATTAGACAAAGGTTCATTACAAATACATTGATTGAGTATAAGAGAAAATATCAGATGTATTTTTTACCCAGTTGATCACTTACTGAATATTTCACAGAAGAAAATAAAAACTGTAGTTTTGAAGGAGTGACCCCTGATCACTCCAAAGAGCTGCCAAAACTGTAACTGTATACTATGAGGTATGAAATCATAATATCTTATGAAACACTCTACTGTCTCCATGTAATGCCAAATTGCAAAGTGGTCGGTCGACAATACTTCAAAGACATGCCAAATTACATGATATGTGCACCGAAATACACAAGTAAGTTAACACACTTTCGGTATGCAGCTATATATGATGAAGAAAGATGAAGATAAAAACAGATATTTCTGTGTGAAGAAAGAATCGTATGATTAACATGTCAATCAATCAACGATCATACGGATATAAATCTTCTATTTCTAGTCTAGGCGAGTCAGCCGATATAGAGCAAGGGGCAACATGGCTAGACATAAATCAATGTGACACGAAGAACCATTTATGCAGGAGTAATCGGTATTGAGGTTATATCCTAGACAAATTCTGCTTTTGAAGATTGTCAAAGCTTCCTAACACATTCATAAAGGTCCGTGCATAAAGTCACTTTTTATCCTTTCCTTTAATGGACATCACAATGATCACTGAGTTTCAAGAAGAAAGTATAATCGATTCCTTTTTGATTATATCATGCACGTTTTTGTTTGGATTAGCGTGACAGAACCTTAAATGAATGTCTAGGATGGATCATTGACAAGGGTCATTGATACAGGTCAACAAATTTTAGATATGGACACGAACTTGTGTCATTGTTTCGGTGTACAACTATTTGTGATGATGATGAATATTTGACTATGTCCAGTCGATGTTATTTACGGTACATATTGGGAAATATTTGTCACTTCCATTCGATAATAACGTGACAACGAATGTCCGTACGTTTGTGGTAAACTGCAATTCGTGCCTACATGGCATATAGGTAATTGAAAATGTTGTGGTAGATAAACACATACACTTTGATACAGAGGTGCTTCCATGTTCTGGCCTATCATATTCTTTGGTTTTTTTAATAATGAGCATCAGCTTTTAGTCTCACAGATGGCAAAGTGTGGCACATCAATAAGGAAGAAGATCAATAACATAGAGTGTGATGATACTAGTTGGAATAAGTTAATTCCACATTTGGACTTACACAGACATCAGAATATCTAAAATGTGTCTTCCATAAATCGAAGAAGATAATAAAAAAAACAAGAGTACTGAATATAAGCGTTTTTTTTAGACACTTGGGACATTTGAAAATGTAATGTTAAAAATATTGTTATCACTCATTCATATATAGTAAATTAATATTCATAATTCATTTTCTGCCATGAGCGAAAATGTAATGTTTACAAATACCTTTTATCACTCATTCATATATACAATGTATATAGTATATTCATAATGTATTTTCTGCCAAGAATCGTAAAATATTTATTAAATCAGTGACTTTAACTCTTCAAGGGCACGACATCATTATCCGTGAGGTTCCTTGCTTCAATTACCGTCAAACATGACATTGACATGCATGCTACTATCATCACCATGACTCTTATTGTTTATCAATGACAGACAGGCATAGGAACTTTCTTGATGAAAATCTACTTTATGTTAGACAATTAATTTTCTATAATCTTGTAATCTCTTCACAAATCACATGCCTCGCTTATCATTAGGAAACAAGTTGCAGCGATGTTCTCCCTTTACCGAAATAAGTTATTATTGTATTTCCAACAATCACACAAAATCTTCCATTTTGGCAATTTCTTAACACGATCTTTATAATACTAAAGATTCATTATAAACTACTTCTCTATCACTGATGTGTGTTTTATCACATATGTTTACAACAAAAAGAAGAATACCTGGTCATCAACATCCCTCTTCATATTGGTTCTCATTAAAACTCAAAAACCCTTCCCCAAATGTAAACGTGTGATTCTCATAACAGTATTTATCTTCCCATGTTAAACTTTAAGTTTGGCTATTCTCTTTCAAACAGGTTTAAGCTGTCCCCTTTGAAGACATTATGAACAGAACTTAACACAAAATAAAACAATAACAGCAATAACTACAAATGCCTTGTTCTCAGTTTACGAATTCCAACATGGTATTGATCATCAAGCCACACACCAAATTTGGATTTAGTTTATCCATTATATTTATCAAATGTAACAAAATCAACGAAATTATCCTAAAAATGAACTATTTACACCAAGAATGAACGTGGTTTACTAAACTTATACCTTTGTTTGATGTTCATTTTCCAAAGAGTGTATACATGTTTTGACTAGCTCTGACATAAAGATACTTAACTTCTTGGTACCAGACTATTTTATTGGAAAATCGAACGAGGAACTCCTTTTTCAGCAGGTCTTCTTGTGAGAGAATGGGGAACATTGTAAAATAGTTCCAAAGACATTATCAGTTATTAATTGATGACCCAAATCTGGGAGTCGGGTTAGTACTCAAATCACTTGTATAGCCTATTCCTTACGTGAAGTATGGAACAAAGATCATCTATTGTGACAGATACTGAGGGCCATTGATCATTCCTTTTCATCAAATACTATTGGCTATCACACTAACCTAACTGAAGTAGCTCTTGGCATAATCTCATATGAAAAGGTTTTTACTCAACTCCTCTGACTCAGCTATCCGTTTGCTGTAACCTTTTTATTGAAATCCTTATCAAACGTGACTTTTAAGAAAGAACTATTATGAGATTGTAAGACATCCTGTCAAATATTGACCTTCTGGAGGAGGGATTGAACATGTCTGGGACACAATCCACTGAGTGATTACTGTTGCTGTCGAGTGGTCTCCAAGATACACATTTCTACTGGGCAATTCTGGTAGTTGGGCTTCTGGTTTGATGGCCAGGAGCGAAATATTGATCCATCAATTAGATTGAATACACTTTATACACTTTTTAAGGCATATGGCATGCTTACTCTCTATAATGCTCACAGTTCAAGTCTGAAGTTAATATTGATGATCGATGACACGATTTTACTAAAATGAAAATTTTATTATAGACACCTTTCATCTTTTTGCAAAATGTACATGAGGATGGTCAAATTCAACGAAACGTGATCAATATATTTCAGACGGAAACTACTTTATATATTTCCATCTTAATAGTGATTTAAACGACTAAGCGTATACGACAACAGCATATAGCATAAATCACCCACTTGAATATATTATATTGATAACAGGAAATCCTTCTCATTTAATATATATTATATACTCATTACCAATATCTTACATCACTATCCAATAGATTTTTCAGGTTTTAGAAATCACTTTTGTCATCACTATACATATCACAGAGAGGATTAAGACACGAATACAATGACACGATTAACAATCGACACAACGTTATCGCTGTTGCGAAGGGACAATGCAACAACGATATGATGTCACAGTTGAAACTTGAAGAAGGTATCCTGTAGTGATATCTTGGTGAAGCCAAACCATCTAAATATACTGCGTGCATAAGCCAAATACGTCAGTCAGCAAAACCTGCTCACAGCCAGCAGTAACATAATTTAAAAACGTATCATAAACGTTTTTAAAAACTCTCTATAATATTTGTTTGTGGACTTTCGAATAAGTTTTCAATACGTTAACTCTCTCGAGAATGAAAATAATGAACACAATCAACACGCACATCATCAACAATGCTTCAATGTCATAACAATCATAAGTGTACGATTGGTTTTCTATCTTCTTGGCTTGGCTACTCGACTTACACCCTTACACAGACTTCAAACAACGATTCATTGATTTGTTTTTGTCTTGTTGCAGATGTTACTGTAAATGCATAAACTTATCTTATCAGTCAGAAAAAGACTTGTGTGCAAAATGCTTGGGGACAGGATTTGATACATGAACGTTTGTATGCTTTGGTAGCTGCTTCTGTAAATACATTTAAAGATTTGGGATGAGTCGTCACTGACCTCTAACTTGTGGAACAAAATCTATATTTCATGGAAAGGATTATAGCTAAGAGGAGCTCCATTTTATTTAGTAGGAGATCGTTGATTATGCCATACATTTCTTGACACAATCAACCTATCCAACAATAAATGACAATTAATCAGCAGAATCTCATTAAAAATATACAAGTGGAAATCAAGATCACGAGTTATGTTCATCTCATGCAAATGTATTTATTGGCTATCTATTGAGCTTCGACTTTTTATATCTGTGTTGTCCTTATAAAGGAACAGAACAGCAGAGTAATATTAACCCTGTCACAGCATCTTAGTTATAACTATTTGACGTTAAATATTCATACTTTTACAATCCAACATTTACCTTTCTTTAATTCGTGATGGTCAGTATGGCGAAACCAGTTGCACTAGTCATGCTGAAGGAAGAGTACCAAAATCTCCCTGACCGAGGACATGGGATGAGAGGTATCTGTTCTTTGAATAACTTCACATCATTGCGGCCGCCATTCTCATGTTTCTTGTCGTTAAAATCTGTAAACAAGGTAAACCAACCTCATAAAATATATGTTCTAGATGAACATCACCGTTGAAATGCCTTTCCTTTCTGTTATTTTTGTCTTCTGAGTATAAAGTCATTGTGTACCCTAACGAACACGTTGCTTTCATCGAAAAACCTGAGAATAGCGTTTCATTGCAGTGTCATTCCTAGCGATGACAGCAAAATAGCTTGCCCATTGTGTTTATTAGCTATAGTCATGATGTATTCGTAGTAGATGAGTACGATTTCATGAATTAACTGAAGAATAAGATAAATATTAATTATAAGTGTTGTCATACAGTACTTGTTATGTCCTGAAAGATTTCACGTTACGTTTTGTGAATTAATGAAGTAGTCTGCGCAGTATCATTTATCATTAGCCAAACAAATTACTTGAATGTGTTATGACACACACACAGATTGTAATGAAACCCCTTTACAAAGTACCATATTGGTAATAAAAAAATATAAAAATCACACGAATTGCTGACCCAGCATTCTTGTTATCACTTTTTGTTGGATTTCCTGGCCTTTATTTTCGTTTGAAACCAAAGGTAAATATCCAATTATTTTATTTCCATCTGAATATGAAGTTAATTATCAGTGAATAGATTTGATTATGAATTGGTTTTCATACTTAAGCAATACAATATATATGGCATTGAACTATTAAGATCTATAAATGTATTCGATAAATGCAAAAAAATTAATTTTCTATGACATAAACTATTACCGGAAAAGAGTCATTGACACCCTACAGATAAAAAACCCCAATAAATATAACTTTCACTGAAGTCGTTATTGAAAGAAATGCAGTTCAAGGGATACAAAGAGTTCTAGATAATATTAATATATGGATACCTAGCATCCTATTTATGATCTATGATGTAGAACTTTTCACACTCATGCTCTTTTCTTTAATTTCTACTGTATCAATCGTTGTTTTATTTTCTGGACTTTATCTCGTGATAAATACAAAATGAATATCTTCTCGCCATTACTGTGATGAAGAGTGTTTTTGTGAAAACCTCCGCTGGGCACAACATGACATCACAGGATATAACATTTTACTGGCGTTGAGCATAACAAACAAAAAACAGATGCAAGAACGTATATATGTTGTTAAAATCTTTTTTAAAAACTCGATTATTAAGAGATTACTTTTCAAATGAAAACCAAAATCATATAGCGAATTGGTGAAAAATGAAATGTAAATTTTGACATACTGCTTTAAATGATGGCCTGTTCTTAAAATTTAATATAATAGAAGTCATCTGTGAATTATTAGAGTAAGACTTTTCACGCAGGGTCAACTATGCCCGCAGCACTTGTTTTGATACTAGGCCGAACAATCTTTAACACAAATGAGAACATTTTAATGCAGAAATTGGGACCTGTTATAAAGTGCAATTCTCTACGACAATGGCCTCAGAATTGAAATAGTCATGGTAGAATGAAGATCAGCATATTGTGTTGGAAAATCAGGGACATTTTCTACTAGATTGATATCAAATAAAAGTTTAATGAAAATTCAATTTCACGCTATGTGTTTGGTTTCTATTTAACATTTACTCGCTATCAATTTTGATAAGATGTCTCAAATTTTCAAACAAAGTTTATCACATAAATATTGACATTATCCGTCAGTCACATTCTGGAATATCATATCTTTTCATTGGATTTCCTTTTTAAAGAGTTTCAATATAAACGGTGTTCATTCACTTATCCAGGAGCAAAGTGTGTTGATGCACGTTTGACATCATACCATATTTGGACCTGAACAAATTTCATGAGTTGTTTGTGACTCAAAAGTATTAAATGTGGTGACATAGCTTGCTTTAAATAATCTATTGCGATTTCAGTATCACTTTTCTGCTTGACCATCACCTTTCATTAACTTTCCTAATAAGATGTGTATCTATTTACAGAATTATTTTGCTCAAATATCAGCTTTATATATTTAACAAACTATTCTCAGAGAAACTTATTTGGACTTAACATGTCTTTTTTATGGGTGAACTTTCATTTGGCTCAAAAGATTATAGAAATATCCTTACAATTTCACGTATATGTCCTTTTCCACAGTGCATTCTCTCAAGTTGTTTTAAACCCCACAAATCAATATAAACCACAACAACGTATTATATAGAGAAGGACTATAACACATAATTAGATACATAACTTCAAGTGTATTTTAAGTATGCAACCAGCGTCCTGGTTTTATTTTAAAATAACCTAAAACAATATTATATTGTATAGGTACTCTAACAAGTTATATGCCAGCATCAATCAATGTACAATGTCAGTAATTGACTTTCACTACTACAAAACAATTCTGCTGTTTTCAAATGAAATACATTATATTTGATTTTGAAATTTAAAAACTCATATATATTTAAAGTAAATACGATTACTAAGCCATAGTGACACTATCCGTTTGTGTAGCTGCTCATTTAAACATACGACTTGGATGAGACCAAATTAGTAAATTTATGGAAAAATTTTAAAGCATCTCATGACATCTTTGGTAGATGTAAAACTCCTTGCAGTTTATACTTACATGTCATGTTCAATTCTATAGAGGGGTGTCAAATTCTATACATTTTTATTTGAGATTGTGACAGAAACCTGGTTTCTTATGGCTGGTTAACATAAAAGATAAACGCAGTTTTGCAGAGGCGGGATATCAACGTGGTTAAATTATATATTAACGACAAATTTTATTTATTTTATTTAAACCATTTTCTAAACATTGCTTGAAGGAAATCTTATTAATCATATTTGATATAACCAAGAAAAAAATAACTGCATTAATTAGTAGTAATATAGGAATAGGAATCTACAGCCGAAAGTTTGTTCGCCTACATAATAATTCATCATATATGAGTAAACTAATCATTCTCAAATGTATCCTTTGATCGTCACTACAGTGGTGCTTGTTTATGAAATTTTGAAAATTCAAATTTAATAAATTTTCAAATAACAGTTTTCTTATCGACCAAATAAGAAACATGTCATCACAAATACATTGATGACTTACTGAATATTTCACAGAAGAAAATAAAAACTGTAGATTTGAAGGAGATTAACCCCATTTGATTACTTCAAAGAACTGCCAAAACTTTAACTGTATACTATGAGGTATCAAATCATGGTATCTTATGGAACACCCTACTGTCTTCATGTAATGCCAACTTGCAAAGTGGTCGGTCGACAATACTTCAAAGACATGCCAAATTACATGATATTTGCACTGAAATACACAAGTAAGTTAACTTTAAGTTTCGATATGCAGCTATATATGATGAAGAAAGATGAAGATGAAAACAGATATTTCTGTGTGAAGAAAAAATCGTATGATTAACATGTCAATCAATCAACGATTACACGGATATAAATCTTCTATTTCTAGTCTAGGCGATTCAGCCCATTTAGAGCAAGGGACAACATGGCTAGACATAAATCAATGTGACACAGAGAACCCTTTATGCAGGAGTAATCGTTGTGCAGAAAATATCTGCGACAAGTTCTGCTTTTGAAGATGGTCAAAGGCTTGCAAATTTCCTCACACATTCATTAAGGGCCTTACATAAAAGTCACGTTTTATCCTTTCCAATAATGGGCAGAACAATGATCACTGAGTTTCAGGAAGAAAGTATAATTGATTCCTTTTTGGATTATGACATGCACTATTTTGTTTGGAAAAGAGTGACAGAAACGTGAATGAATCTCTAGGATGGATCAAGACTAACACTCTTAAACTTTGATAAAGGTCAACCAATTTAGATATGGACACTTTGTCACCGTTTCGGATTACGACTATTTTGATGATGATACATATTTGAGTGCGCCCAGTCAGTGTTATTTAAGGTAGATATTGGGAAATGTTCGTATCATGCATTCAATAATTTTCACAACTAGTTTCAGTACGGTTATGATGAACTGTAATTCGTGCCAACATGGCTTTTTGAAAATGTCATGGTTGATGAATACATACACCTTGATACAGACGTGATACTATCATAGTCTTTGTCTTTTCTCTGATCAAGGCGAATGTGCTGATACTAGTTTGAATAAGTTGATACCATATTTAAAAATGTGATTCTTATTTTCGTACTCCATAAGAGTACTTAACTCCCCAAGTCAAACTGCAACTATTCTACTTCAAACAGGTTTACACTGTCCCCATTGAAGACACTATAAACATAACAAAAAACAACAATAAGAATTACAGCAATAACTAGAAAAGCGAAGCCAAAAGGACTATCTGCTCTACCTGACCAACCCTGATGTATATCGACTTGGACTAATACCGAGTCTGAGGACCTTAACCAGCTTATAAAGTGAGGGAATATATAATGTTAAGGAGAAACCTGCAGGATTCACATTTGAAAAATCCCCCACCCCTTTATAAAAATAGCCTGTATGTTATAAAGCAACACCTTTTGAGTTCGTTTAAAAAACTATCTTCAGAAATAATTAGCTCTATTAATCAACATTGGGAAAATGTTTCCATTTAATACTGTATCGCAGAAGGTGACAGTTGATACAAATGTGTCATCTGAGTGGACGCCACGTATTGCATTTTACACATGAACTTCATGACTTTCACACACGAGTCATCAGGTGCTGCATGCTCAAATGTATATGCTTGCACACTCAACTGCTCGACCAATGTCAATGTCAATGTCAATGATCAAAGTTATCCCAAACACAACACAATTTCAATATTTACAAGACTTGTTGCGCTTAAAACGTAATACTACTATTAAGAAAATAATGCAGAAGCAATGAAATAGTGTTATCAATTGGTCATGGAAAAATCATTCTAATTTCAACTGGCCAAATGGTATGCACACCGAAAGGTCAGTGGTTCGATCCCCGATTTTCGAGTGATATATTTGTAAAATTCTTGTGTTGGAAGTCTGAGATTATATGAATTTTATGATGGGTAATATCTGAGAATTAAAAATACATTAGTTTAAAAATCAATTACTACCTTATATAAGGTCTCTAAATCACAGATAGACCTCATACATGTACGATGTTTCTATATCACAGATATACCTCATATGAGGTCTTTAAATCAAAGATAAACCTCTACAAGGTCCATAAGTTACAGATAGACTTAACTTTATGTCGCCAAGGTCCTACCTCCAGGTATCTGAAAAGTGCTAAACAAAGGGATGGCGTCACCAGAGGTTTACAATTCAATTTAACTTATATAGCCTAGAAATAACTTGCACTATGGAAGAAAGATCATCTATAGTGACAGATACTGAGGGTCATTGATCCCTCATTTTCATTAAATACGTTGGCTGTCACACTAACCTAACTGAAGTAGCTCTTAGCATACTCTCACAAGAAAATATTTCACTCGACCCCTCCAATTCAGTTAACCGTTTGTTGTAACCTTTTATTGATATCCTTTATGAGATTGTAGGGCGTCCTGTCAAATATTGACCTTCTAGGGGAGAAATTGAACATGTCTGAGATACAATCCACAGAGTGATTACTGTTGCTGTGGAGAGTTCTCCAAAATACACACTTCTGCTAGACAATTCTGGTATTTGCGCTTCTGGCTTTGATGGCTAAGAGCCGAAAATGGATCCATCAATAATACTGAATACAATTTATACAATGTTTTTGGTTTAAAGGGCATTTTGAATGCATACTCTTAATCTCACAATAATGTAAAAGGCATATGTCATGAATGATATATTGAAAACGCGATTTTACTAAAATAAAATGTAGAAAAGAGATGATAAACACCTTTTATCATTTTTGCCAGATTTACTTGAGGAATGTCAAGTTCCACAAAATTTGATCAATATATTCCAGACGGAAACTATCTTTCCACGAAATTAAGATGTATTGGAACTAATGAATATATTTCCATCTTAATACTGGTTTAAACATTCACTTGTATACGATAATGGCATATATCATCCACTTGAGTAACGTTATAATTGAAAACAGGAAATTTATTTATATTCATTACCAATATGAAAATACCAATAATATCTATTTTACATCTGATGTCCTCAATGTTTTCAAGTGATTTATTTAACATGATTTGCAATGAATAACGAAGAAGATCAATAGCATGGATGCGGGAGTGCTGATACTAGTTTGAATAAGTTAATTCCACAGTTGGACTTACAAAGACATCAGCATGTTTGACAAATTAATATCTTCCGTAAATCCAAAAATATTACAAAATACAAGCAATGCGATTTAGTTTATCCATTTTATTTATCAAGTGTAACATAATCAAGGAAATTATCCTTAACTGACATATTTACACCATGAATGAACCGAGTCTTAACTTATACCCCGGTTTGATGTTTATTTCCAAAATAGTGTTCTTGATACCAGAATATATCATATAAAAATCGAACGAGGAACTTCATTTGCAACAGATCTTCTTTAGAGAGAATGGGGCACATTGTAAAATAGTTCCCAAGAAATTATCAATTATTAATTGATGACCCAGATCTGAGAGTCGGGCTAGTATTCACTTTAACTTATATAGCCAAGAACTAATTTGAGGTATGAAATAATGATCATCTATAGTGGCAGATACTGAGGGTCATTGATCCCCTCTTTTCATTAAATACATTGGCTGTCACCCTAACCTAAACTGAAGTAGCTCTTGGCATAATCTCATAAAAACAGGTTTTCACTCGACACCTGTGACTCAATTATCCCTTTACTGTAACCATTTTTTTTATTGAAACCCTTATCAAAAGTGACTTTAAAAAAAGAACCATTATGAGTTTGGGGAGAAATTGAACATGTCTGAGACACAATACACAACGTGATTACTGTTGCTGTTGAAAGTTTACCAAGATACACATTTCTGCTAGACAGTTATTGTACTTGTGCTGCAGTTAATATTTATATTGGAGACGCGATTTTACTAAAATAAAATGTAAAAACTAGATGACAAACACCATTATTCATTTTGCAAAATGTACATGAGGACAGTCAAATTCAACGAAATTTAATCAAGATAGTCCAGACGGAAACTATCTTTAATGATTTAAACATCCAAGCGTATACGACAAAAGCATATATCATCCACTTCAATAACGTTTATATTAATAACAGGAAATATATTTATATTCATAACTAATATCAAAATACCAATTATATCTATTTTACACCTGGTGTCCTCAGTGTTTTCAAATGATTAATTTAAAATGGTTTGTAATGAATTTTGAACTACATGTATAACATCAGTTGACTTCATCTGTAGAGGATTTACCTGTTTTATTTGAAAAAGACAATGTTTATCTCATCGTAATATTTCAAGAGATAAGATAAACAGTGTCGAATCATATTGCACAGGCAACAATTGTCCTATGGTAGAGATAAATACATTTGTTAATTTGTAAAATGAACTTAAACATACACTCGGTGGTGAAAGAAACGATACCATACAAAAAATGTTTCAATCCACTAGCAATCCATATAATATTAAGTATCATATGCTCATGTATGAGCAGACTATCAACATCGCTTTTTCCGCAGATGTTTCCGGTGTTTGACTTTTTAACCCTCATTGTACTTGTAAATTACCAGTTCCGAACTGTAACCATCAAACCTGATCTCCTCCATTCTATTTCATTGACAAACAGGTTTCGTATATTGTATTACTTACAATACAATGATATTGACGAGCTTCTACAGTCTCCCTTCGTTTCCTCCTTGAACCAGTCATACATCCATACAATCCAGGTATCATTTGTATTAGTGTGAGTAACTCTATCCACCTGAAGACACTGTAGACGGACTACAAAAGTCAAAGATTTGAGAATGATTACATATTCTGTGGTACGAGGAATATATTTGCCAATTAGCAAAATACATTTTCTACATGTATATGGCAGGTTTTAGAAATAATTTTTGTCATCACTATGCATATCACAGAGAGGATGAGGACACGAATACAATGACATGATTTAACAATCGACACAACGTTATGGCTGTAACATAACAAAATAACAAGAGGCTCTTTATCAGCGTATTAGGTTGGATCTTTATTAACAATGGTCTCAGGAACTTCACAGGTCAGGCAACAAAAGATAACGTGACAGCACTGTAGGTCGGGCTACTGTATCAGTAATTGCAGGTCAGCAATTACTCAATGGAGAGATTGGAGAACGTCGCTTTCTGCACAGTGTGGGAAGATAGCTTGAACGGCTGTTGGGCACTTGTAAAGAGGCGGCTCGGGATTTGAGTTTGGCTTCTAAATGTATACAGTCAGTACTCACACAGAGTCCAGGTTTGTACTCACACAGAGTCCAAGTTTCACAGAGTCCAAGTTTCACAGAGTCCAATATTCTTCTGGTTGACTCAGTTGTTCTGCCGGCCTCTGGACACCCTGCTGTTCACGTTCGTCTCTGCCGTCGTCTTCTCTCTCTCTCTTGACCATCCACCAATGGCCCGTATTTATTGAGGAAATCTAGCTGACTCAGCACAACGTGTCCTCCACGTGCTCTGTCCAGTCATCTCTGTGACCTATGCCATGGAGTCCCCTTGTCAGCTTTTTCCTGTCCAGCGATACTTTATCGCAGTTATTAGTGTCAGGATCTCATTATGACCAGTTATTAGTGTCAGGATCTCATTACCTAATAACTTTATCAACGGGCCAAATAGTATTATGTTATAATCCCGACCACAATTATCACCTCGTGACCGGAGCTGACCCAACACTGGACATTATCATGTTTTCACAAGGCGACACATGATTATGTTACATGGCTGTTGCGAAGGGACAATGCATCAACGATATGATGTCACAGTTAAAACTTGATGTAGGTATCCTGTAGTGTTATCTTGGTCAATCCAATCGATCTAAACATACTGCATACATAAACCAAAAACGTCAGTCAGCAAAACCTGCTCCACGCTAGCAGAAACATGATTTAAAACGTTTCTAGATTGTTTCCGTAACGATTCATAAACGTTTCTGAAAACTTTGTATAAACCTCTGTGGACTTTCAAATAGGTTAAGCCACTGTGGACAAAATTCGGACAATAACCACTAAAATCTCCTAAATGCTGTTTTTTTTCAAAATGGAAATGACTTTTAAAATATGTCATTCTCTATCTCGAATAACACCTAATTGTAATCTTCGTATGAAGATGCTTCTGAATACAGGGTAACACATGGATGTACAATGTTTCAATGTAAAAACAGTCACGAGTGCACAATTCCTTAATTCTTCTTTGCTTGGCTACTCGACTTACACAGACTTCAAACAACGATTCAGCCAATATAGAGCAATATAAATCAATGTGACATGAAAAACTCTTTATGTAGGAGTAATCGGTGTGGAGGTTATATCCTAGACAAGTTCTGCTTTTGAAGATAGTCAAAGGTCCGTACATAGAAGTCACTTTTTTATCCTTTCCAATAATGGACAGCACAATGATTACTGAGTTTCAAGAAGAAAGTATAATGGATTCCTTTTTTAGATTATATCATGCAATTTTTTGTTTGGATAAGCGTGACAGAAAACTTAAATGAATGTCTAGGATGGATCAATGACAAGCACTTATACTCTTAAACTTTGATAAAGGTCAACCACTTTAGATATGGACACGAACTTTTGTACAACTATTTGTGATGATGATCAATATTCGACGACGCCTAGTCAATGTTATTTAAGGTAAATATTAGGAAATGTTCGTCACTTCCATTCGATAATCTTGACAACGAATTTTCGTTTTCGGTTATGGTAAACTGCAATTCTTGGCATATAGGGTTATTGAAATTGCCGTTGGGGATAAATACATGCACTTTGATATAAAAGTGCTCCTATCTTCTGGCCTATCATATTCTTTGGCTTATCTTTGATGAAAATCATCAGCTTTTATTCTCAAATATGGTAATGTGTGGCACATCAATAACTATCAATAACATAGAGTGTGATGATACTAGTTGGAGTAAGTTAATTCCACACTTGGACTTACACCAACATCAGAATGTCTGAAAATTGTCTCCCATGAATAGAATTTTTTTTTACAGAAAAACTAGCTGATGCAAGCTTTTTTTTAGACACTTGGGGCATTTGAAAATGTAATGTTTACAAATACCTTTTATCACTCATGCATATATATATATATATATATATATATATATATATATATATATATATATATATATATATATATATATATATATAAATATATATATATATATAGATAAAAATGAGTCGTTTCTCACGTGAAGTAAGGTTATATATAGAAAAGAGTAAACATCAGATGGGTTTGACTGGATCAATCTTCTTTAATACGATGAGCTCATTTCGACCAGTATATCGGTCTTTTCAAGTATGTCATATACTATATATATAATATTCATAATGCATTTTCTGCCATGAGTCGAACATATTTATAAAATCAGTGGCACTACATCATTATTCGTGAGGTTCCTTGCTTCAATTAACATCAAACATGACATTGACATGCATGCTACTATCATCACCATGACTCTTATTGCTTATCAATAACAGACAGACATAGGAACTTCCTGGATGAAAGTCTACTTTGTGTTACAAAATTAATTTTCTTTAATCTCGTAATCTCTTCACAAACCACATGACTCGCTTCGCATTAGGAAACATTTCGAACAAGAAAGTTCTTCTTCTCAGCGATCTTCTCCCTTCACCACAATACGTTATTCTTGCATTTCAAACAATCACACACAATCTTCCATTTTGGCGATTTCTTAACACTTTTGAAAGTTTTCAAACTCAACTTTATGATATTTAATATTCCTTATAAACGACTTTTCTATCGCTGATGTGTGTTTTATCACAATTAATTTATCAAATATTAATTGATGACCCAGATCTGAGAGTCTGGTTAATACTCAATTCAACTTGTATAGCCTATTCCTAACTTGAAGTATGAAAGATCATCTATTGTGACAGATACTGAGGGTCATTTATCATTCCTTATCATAAAAATATTGGCTGTCACACTAACGTGTGTGATGCTTTTCTGCCTGGCGAAAGAAGTATCTAAATTGTATTGTATCAATCCACAAACCATGTATAATCTACTTAATTCTAATACCATTGATGTTTTAAAATCCGTTGCCATTTTTATAAAACAAGTGATGTCCATTTTAAAATCCCGAGCTAAACTCAAGCTGTCATGATGGAACATCAACTGTACTTTGGGCCACTGGGCCTTAAATATTGAATAAATCTGGCTGTCTGTCTTGTCACAGATATACCTCATGTGAGGTCTCTAAATAACATATAGACCTCAAACGAGGTCCTTAAGTTACAGAAAGACCTAACTTGATGTCGCCAAGGTCCTACCTCGAGGGGTGCGCTCCATTAAGCTGAGAATTCTACTTGGAGTACTCCAAACGAAAGGAGCGCGACCAGACCGTGCTCGGAGTTTGCTCTAAGCTACTCCTCGCAATCAGGTGGAGCAGACAGAGCAGCTAAGATACGACCTACGAATAACCCCTAAAAAATAATGACAATATTATCTTTTTTTTAAATTTTAAATCAAGAAGATAGC
Source organism: Gibbula magus (assembly GCA_936450465.1). Classification (NCBI taxonomy): domain Eukaryota; kingdom Metazoa; phylum Mollusca; class Gastropoda; order Trochida; family Trochidae; genus Gibbula; species Gibbula magus. The sequence continues at coordinate 58,497,481 of OW388292.1, read as the reverse complement.
TTTATATTCATGTTCAATATTTGTATCATGGTAAATACATCTAAAAGTTGTTAATTTCCCCAAATTACATGACTCAGGAAATGACCCTTGACCTTGCTGTACAATATTTATTCGAAATACTCCTTTCAAGTGATCTGAGAGTGCTCCGAGCACGCGAAAGGAGCGCACCCCATGTTACGGAACGGTGCTAACGTCACCAGAGGTTTATAATTCAATTTAACGTAAATAGCCTAGAAATAACTTGAAGTATGGAAGAAAGATCATCTATAGTGACAGATACTGAGGATCATTGATCGTTCTTTTTCATAAAAAAAATAGTTGCTGTCATACTAACCCAAAGTGAAGTAGCCTTTGGCATAATCTCATAAGAAAAGATTTCACTCGACCACTCCGATTCAGTTAACCGTTTGTTGTAAAACATTTTTTATTGAAATCCTTTTCAAAAGTGACTATTAAGAAAGAACTATTATGAGGTTGTAAGGCATCCTATCAAATATTGACCTTCAGAGGGAGAAATTGAACATGTCTGAGACACAATTCACAGAGTGTTTACCACTGCTGTCCAAAGTTATCCAATATACACATTTCTGCAAGGCGATTTGGGTAGTTGTGCGTCTGGTTTGATGGCCCAGAGCGGAATATGGAACCATCAATACGATTGAATACACTTTATACACTTTTTAAGGGACATGGCATGCTTACTCTCTATCATATATCGGAACTAATGAATGTATGTCCATCTTAATAGTGATTTAAACTCCCTAGCGTACATCACAAGAGCATATAGCATCCCTATGAAGAACGTTTATATTGATAACAGGGAATCTATTTATATTCATTACCAATATCCAACTACTAATTATATCTAGTTTACACCTGGTGTTCTCGGTGTTTTCAAGTGATAAATTTAACATGGTTTGTAAAGAATTTTGAACTACATGTCTAACATGAAGTTGACTTGATCTATAAAAGATAGTTGTTTTTCATTGAATCTCATCGAAATATTTCACGAGATGAGATAAACAGTGTCAAAGCATATTGCACAGGCAATAATCAAAATAATGTTTTATGGTAGTGAAAAATACATTTGTTGATTTGTAAAATGAAGTTAAACAAACACCCAGGGGCGAAAGAATATATACCATACAAAATACATTATAATTCAATCCACACGCAATACATACGATATTAAGTATCATAATCTCATGAATGAAATGTATATCCTTTAAACAAGATGTATCCTCATCACAGACAATCAAAATCGCTTTTTTTCCGGCAGAAATTCTATGTGTTTGACTCTGTTGTACTTGTAAAGTTCCAGATTAAAATCGACCTTGTTCCGAGGAATAAACTTTGCAAAATACTGCATCTACCACAATACGAAAAGGTTTTGTAGATGCCTTGCATCAAGGTCTGATGACGTCGACAGCCCGTATAGGCGCGTGTTCCAAAGCAGCTTAGCACAGCCAAAGTCAAGTCAAATAGCTGACCAATCTCAACGTAGTTTTTAAACGGTCACTGTTTTGAAAGCATTCGGAACAGACGAAAGGATAGCTGTTTGGAGTTATCTGCCCCTAGCTTCTCGCACCGGAAGCTTTTGTTGGACGTCTTGTGATTAGTTAACTGAATTGTGTCTGAATATGGGAGTCTACGGATCAGACGGTTTGGCAAGGACATCTCTAAACGATATGAGTTCTTACCCAGGGAGATGCACTTTTTTGGCAACTTGTATTCCTCGAAAAACCGTCAATTTTAATCAGACTGATTAACATAGTCTATGGTAAAGAGAAATATATTTGCCAATTGGTAAAATATACCTTCTCCTTGGTGAGCTGGTCACAAATACAATGACATAACTTCAACAATCGACCTAATGTTATCGCAGTTGCAACGGGACAACAATGGTATGGAAACTTGCAATTGATATATATATATATATATATATATATATATATATATATATATATATATATATATATATATATATATGCTTAGTGTTATTTTGCTGAAGTCAATCCGTCTAAACATATTGCGTGCCTGAACCAAAAATGTCAGTCAGCAGAAACATGAATTAAAAACGTTTCTGGAACGTTTCTCTAATGTTTCCGAAACGTTTCTAAAAACTTAAATCTCCGTAATGATGTTTCTTTAAAATTTAAATGACAATGAAAACAAGTCACTCTCTCTTCTCAAATAACACCTAGTGGTAGCCACTTATTAAATTACGTATGAGGATGCTTCTGAACACAGGGTAATGCATGCATGTAGTCCTCCGAATTAAAATCATGCACACAATCAACACATACATTATCAACAATATTTTAACTTCTAGATTGCCTTTTGTCTTCGGGGCTTTGCTGCTCGACTTACACAGACTTCCTATAACGATTCATTGATGTTTTTTGTCTTGTCGCAGTTGTTTCTGTAAATGGCTAGACTTATCTTACCAGTCAGACTTGTAAAAATGTATGAAAACAGCTCGGGGACAGGATTATGTACATAAACGTGTGTTTGCTTTGGCAGCTGCCTCTGCAAAAACATGCATATATTTTAGACGTGTGTACATGTAGAAATGACATACGTTATCTTTAACTTGTAGAACACAGTCACTAATCCTCTATATTTCAGGGAAATGAGTTTAGCTAAGAAATTGGAAAGTAGGAAATTGTCGGTTATGTCACCAATATCTAGACACAACAAACCTATCGCACAATACATCACAATTAATCAACATAATCTCATTAAAGATTTACAAGTGGAAATCAACATCATGTTTATGTTCATTTCATGCAAATGTATATTAATTTTATACTGATTGCTGACACAGCGTTCTCGTTATCACTTTTTGCAGGATGTCCTGGTCTTTATATTCGTCTGAAATCAAAAGTAAATATCCAATTATTTTATATCCATCTGAATGCGATGCTTATTGCCAGTGAATAGATTTTATTATGAATTGGTTTTCATACTTAACCAATAAAACATATATGGCATTGAACTATGTAGACCTATAAATGGATTTGAAAAATGCAAACAATGCAATTTTCTATGACATAAACAATTACTGGAAAAGAGTTATTGACACACTGCACATTTTGAGATAAATAGCTGATACATATTAATTTCGCTTAAGTCGTAATCGAAATAAAATGCAGATCAATGGACGCCATGGAACTGAACACACACACACATAGCAACTTTCAACCTACATGTTCGCAGGAAACTTGCTTTGATTACGAAATCGTTTTTGTTCAGAAATCGACACTTTCTATATAGTGCAATTCTCAACGACAAAACGTTCAGAATTAAAATGAAAATAAGCCTTTTGTGTTTCAAAATAAAAAAATAAAAAAACTAGATTGATAGCACAAAAAGTTTTAATGAAAGTTCAATTTCACGCTACGTGTTTGGTTTCTATTTAACATTTACTCGCTATCATTCTAGATCTAATTTGCAAACACGTTAAGTTTATCACGTGAATTGTAACAATATCTTTCGTCGGTCCCCTTTCGCCCACGTTATGGCATATCAATTTATTTAATTGACCTTATCTTTTTTTAAAGAGCGTCAATATCAACGGTGTTCAGTCTCTTGTCCAGGAGCAAAGTGTGTTGATACACGACTACATTATTACCATAGTTGGACCTACACAAACATCATCAGTTTATGATATATGTCCTTAGTGAATCTAAAATATGAAATGTGAAGAAATAAGTTTCGGAAAATAATCTCATGCGATTTTAATATCACGCCAATAACTATGGGACATGTTTGCTATTAGGAGACGGTAGCTATTTTTTGTTAACAAAAGTCTTTCTTCATTAGTTTTTAAGACCGTACGGCTAATAGCCTAACAAGCCATCGGTGCCATATCACTATGACGTCATCAGTGTTGTACATGTACGTCACAGCATTGAGAATCATGTAGTGATATTTTATGAGGAAACGGATAGGTTCAATAGTACTAGGTAACATTACCCATCTGGACACTACGTATTCAATATTCAATATGCCAAGTGCTTCGTCGGTGCAAATGTGGATAAGAATATAATGTCCATTCTAATCAGTATTTGCGGTTTCATAATTCTTTTCTTTGTTTGAGAAAGTATCATCACCTATCAACTTATAAAGATCACATTTTGGTTAAGTTTTTTGTATTTATTAAAAATAAATGGTAAAGTGTTTTCTATAAATGGTATATTAAAATGTTTTATTCACGTATAGTTATAAATATCCATTTCTATAGATATCCCTATTACTGATGGTTTTATCTTCATCACATATATCAAGAACATAAACAATTCATTCAAATGATATGCATATAAAACCTTTCCTAAACGTTTGTATTGTAACGTCTCAATAAAGTTTGAAGACAATAATATCTTTGGTTAACTGGAAAACACATTAAAGTGGTCCAATGTATTTTTATTCAAGAATATTGAGAATGTTTCCCCTGTTTGTGTTAAGAAAAGTTAACAATAACCATGGGTCATTATTTGTATCTATATCATTAGATTTAAACTTTTAAAAGTAAGACGTCGTGATGTCAACTTATTTACTATTGAGAGCACAAACTTTCAGGGTATTTGCTCACTCATGACGCCGTCCATTTCTTGGAATGAGTCTCATTTTTATAAAATCATTGAAGTCGGCAGTGAGGCCTCTCGGCTCTGAGCACTGCTATGAAAACAATGCTGTACGTAGCTTTGAACTTCACAGCACAGAAGAGGCTGTAACTCTCTGATTGAGTTGTTTTTACTAGAAATACTTCAAGGTGGCAACGTTTAAATTAGATATACTGCGGATTAATTTATCACGATTGACTGAGTTATCCCACTAAGGAATACCTACATTTTCTGATTTACAATAACTTATTAAGAGTTGTACATTCGATCACTGTTTCCATCGTTTACAACAGACGGATAAGATATTTGTTTTGTGTGCCTTGCTGTTATCAATTAACAGGATGAGTTATGAAAATAAGATGGCCCACATCTTTGATTAGTAACTATGGTTAGTGCCAATGTTAATCAAAGGTGATGACAACATATTAAAGGAGAGAAGACAATGTCTCAGTAAAAGGCACCGTCTGATATTAGAGACTCATAATGCAACAGTTAGTAGTACGAACATTTTCAGATAACGTTTGCAATTATAAAATTTGTGTATTTCGGTTTCCAAAACTAATTACGTTATACCGAGGAATGAAAGTGCATATTAGTTGCTGTAATGTGAGAAACCCTTTCTTATAAGTCATCGGGTAACATTTTGCATCTGCCTTTAAGTCAAAACTCACTAGTGACTAGTTACAGATCAATATCAACAAATCACGCATTTAGAAACAAAACAATGTCATACTGTACTGTACTGTACTGACGAAATATAGTCAGTGTTAACTCTAAGCCCCTAATAAAACAAAGATAAGTGTTTAATTAACGGGTTTGAACGGGATGGAAATGATGTCAACCAGTTACTTCCTTATTTTGCGTGATAGACAATTTTATAACAAAAATGTTGTTTTGACATCTGAAACCAAAAGTACATTATGTATTTACTTTGAAAGAACCTGTCACAAATTTTGCATTAATTTTGAATATTGGGGGTGCTTACTTGTTTCCATTGTATATATGACATGCACACTCTAGTATAGCATATCCAAGTTTAAGACTCCGATAAGATGAATGGAATCCTTATTCAATTTTAGTTCACAAACATTTAAAAAACAATAGTTTTCAAAATTGATTGACTATGAATACATTCTTCTCGAATTACACATTACTGATTTCTGTTAATATCATTTCGGATGTTTCGATAAACAGAACAATGCAAGTGCTCCAAATTGTAATTTGGAACCACACATATATATACTTTATCAACAATGTTCAAATAAAAATAATAACTACACGTGAAACTTTGTTTTCTGGATTCCATTTGCTGAATGTTTGGAAGACTATTCATGGATGTAGTAATGTCTTCTCGCAGTTGTTTCTGTAAATAGATTGACTGGTCTGACAGATCAGCTGTATGGTTTCAGAGTGAAAATTGCTTGGGGACTAGAATATATACAAGAATTCTGAATGTTTGCACCTGGTACTGTTTCATTAATTATTAATACAAGATAAGTGTAGAAATGTCGTACCTTATATCAAGTGGTTTCTAAAAATGTAGATCCCATATGATATGCATGAAGTTGTATTCACGTAAATATATTGTCGGAGATACATTCATAAACATATTTTATAAACACACCATACCCAGACATATACCCATGTCAGATGAATAAAAAGAAAATGACACTATCGCAAAGCCATTTTTTTCATCTGGAAATACATGTATGCTTCTTGTCTGCATTAATAATGCCAGAATGGGACAGATTTAGAGGCAGTGGTTTAGTGCTTATTGATCACAACACATCCCATTTATTAGTAATGGTTCTAGTACAGATCAAGAAAGCATATTGATTCCGAAATGTTACTTTAAAGGTAACAACTGATATTGTGTTATTCTTATATAAAGAGTTATTACATAAACGTAAGTTAGGTACTGAATAATAATTCATTTCAAATCACACTCTAACTCAGCCCATCTTCACAACGTCACGGATGTAACGACAAGATTTCCAAATCTTCTCTAAAAAATGGAGAGATCTCGATACGTGTTCACCTTGCCGTTCACCTTGCCGTGGGAAGATGAACTCAGCCATATACTTTCAGTTCTGCTCATCTTACTTCATCTTTACTCTTTGCTGGCTATGCCACAAATCGTGACACAAGGCATCTAAAAAAAATCACAAATGATATCAGCATAATAGCATTTAAAAATAACATATTGGAACATCATGTGTTACCTTCATCTAACAAAACTGAACATCTATTTCACACCAATATTGCAGTGTTGTCGTTATCTGTCATCGGGAATTTATGGATTTATTTCTATTTCTCAATAAATGTAGGTGAGGTGAGGTGATTCGGGTTTTTAAGTCGCGTTTAAGAGTATTTCATATATATCACGACTGCTAGTATTATTTCAAGAAGAAAGCCAGCAACACCCCTATGGCTAGTCAAGGCGCTGAAAGCTACACACGCCAGCTGGAGCAAGCTAACAATGGATGAGACTGCGTTGAAATTGCGATCTAGCATTGAACCCTTCTCTACAGCAGATATGTTTGCCGAACCCATTGCGGAATTGGAAACCCGAATTTCTAATCCGAGGCCGAAAGCGCTAACCACATGGCTACCAGTAGTTATAAGCTCCTCTAAAAATCAGTAAGGAAATATGTCCACGTACTTGTACATACAATATGCCTCTCGAGTGTTGGTATTTCAACACTTTGTGTATCTTACTATTATATTGATAGATTGAATACATTGTAAAGCAACTAATTTCAAAAAGATTTCGTGATTGTTTAACATTTAAGTTTCAACATTTTAAAGTGTGTTAATCCCGAAGAAATGAACTTAAACATAAGGAAAAAGTTGACCAATCAACCCAGAAGACTATTTTCAAACAGTTAACAGACAGGTTGACTATGATAGATAGTCGATATATCCTTCTTGAATCAATTGACACGAATGTTGGTTCGTTGATAATATGATCAAATTAGTAGATTAAGTATATGAAAATAAATAGTCCATCTTTCTGGCATTGTAGAAGATGTTATGACGACGAATGAATAAATATGTATGGATATACAACTTCTTTGTTCTGCCCAGGCGACGTTACGACATGCCGTTGTCAAGCACATGATCACATATTGTCTTCATTCGTTATACTTTTGAGCGTATGCTACCATCAAAGGAATAAACATGATCTTTTAAATGATTGATTAGTTTATTTTCAAATAAATTTTTGCAATTACTTTTGTTTTTTTAATGGCATATCCAACATAGTTGACAAGATGACATTGAAACGCGTAAAAAACGTTAAATGTTATAGATTTTTAATACCTTTTTTTATGTATAAATTGTGAAGAAAATTTGAAGAAGAAACCCAAACAACCGTGTATCATCTGGCTCAACACTGTAATTCCATTGAGCAATTACACTTTGAAAGTTGTCGCGAAATAAAATGCTGACAGGGCAAATAGTATTTGTAAATTAGAGGGTTGAGAACACAAATTATCAGTTTTGAGCAGAATTTACACACCGAAGGGATTTCTGCACGTGCCGGATCACAGATGACAGATCACAGATGACAGATGACAGATCACAGATCACAGACACACGTGATCGATAACTTTACATCAAAGCTCTGGCGGATCTTAGACCATCTACCATATAATATTAAGGAAAAGTACTTGGCCGCATCAAAACAAACATAGCCTTCAGCTTTGTACATGTTAAACAGTTGAAGATGCAGACATAAACAAAGTTCATACTCCTAGTAACGTCGCAGGCCACACTGTACCATAAAAAGAAAGCTCCCAAATGATGGTAAATGGGAAATGTTAGTGTTACGGTCAACAAAGTACAGATACATTGACAATTGTTTTTGTCAAATAATGGTGAACATATGACAATGCGAGAATTGTGTAGGCAAGCAGTTTCATGAGAATTATCTCACAATAGTATGTCAAAAGAGTTTCAAATCAAAGTTATGCCACATATTACTGAACATGGGTATGCATTTGTAATTTAATGTTTTATAATGAACAACAATACTTAAAGGGGCAGTAGCACGTTTTTCGCTTAAATAAGTCGATGAAATGTATTTGAAAAATAATGTCACAAAATTAGTAAAACAACCTTCTCTCTTCGGAAAATCAAGTTAAAAATTAGTGTACATGGTTCCGTAAAGCCACGGCAACCGTTTTTGTCATTGGAAATAATAAAATGTGTTCACAATGAAATGGCCGCAATGTAAGATTTGTTTTATAGGCAACACCTTTATTACCTCTACGGATATTGACTTGTGTAATAAAATGTTTTACCCTCTTAAGAAAATATAAATGACATATACTAACATTCTAAACGGGAAATTTGAAATAATAAAATTTGCAAAAGACATGCTCCTGCCCCTTTAAGATGCAGCGTGGCAAATTATTTCAAGGTTAATATACAATTTAAATTGTTAATGTTCATTTGCAGACTCCTTGCTTCTATCCCAAGACAGGAATAGTGAATTACTGGGGGTGTGAATACACATGGTAGCTAGTAATGCAAATTATATGTATATGTTTACATCTGAATGCAATTAATGATTAGAATCACCTTGGGATTCGAAAATGGCATGTTATCACCTGTGACTTACACAATCTGAATGTATCAACGAGAGATTTCCATTTATAATGGAAATATAATCTTCATTATCATACTATCATACCTCAGTGATGGGAATGGCAACATTTGTCATTAAATAACATGTACATAATGTCTAGGGTTTCAGTAATGAGAACTAGCAATTGATATATCTTTTAAAAGCAGGAATTGTAATCACACAAACCTTAGGGAATCCTTTGTATATTTCACTGTGAAACCATTTGGTAGATACAGTGATCAGTGTGTTTGAATTATCCCTTACACTTAGCACCAACTCATATAGCTACTGAAACATTTTGAACGCATACGGACTGTCCATGTATTATTCAGTAAATGAATCACTGGAACACTAGGTGTTTGAGAATACGGTAACCATGTACAATGCACCTCCCATCTTTCAATGTTAAGTGTCATTTGCAGATGTGTTTATTCTGTACTGTTATATACTTTTATTACCCAATCTAGAAAATGAAAATTTCTGTTACTGATTAAACAAGCATGAAAGTGAGCGTGTCTCACTATAAACCGACTGTTAAAGTTTGACATTTTTATTTTACTTATAGAGAGAGGTGTCCGCACACCTAAGGATTGATAAGTTATGAAATGTAATTTCTAAAATTAATGTGCTTGTGAAAAGGGAAAGACAAGTCTCTTCATGTAAAAAAGGGTGTTTTTTTAATGTAACGGAGTGTTAGTTGGCGCTTGTATACATTTTAGGTATTTATGCCTTCAAGCATCACATCGAATTTATTTGTCCTATCTTAAATAGTTTCTGAGAACAGCTGTCCCCTTTGAAGATACCTCGAACAGAGTCCAAGAAACGGATCAAGGGCCGTAACTCCGGGAAAAAATAATCAAACGCTTCCTACTTTCGAACTCAATCAAGGTATCAACACCCTGAAGCAACACACCACATTTGGTTATCCTATCTTAAATAGGTTCTGAGGTGGTGAGCTGGGGTTTAACGCCGCTTTCAAGAGTATTTCACTTATATCGCGGATGTTAGTATTACGGCAGGGAGAAAGCCCGCAACGCCATGTGGCTATGCATTGCGGTGAAACCTGCGAGCATCGGCTGGAACTAGCGAACCATTGCACCTAAACCTTACTGCGTGTAGAACAGTTCTCTACTGCAGACAAAGTTGCCGTGCCACTGGCGGGATTCGAACACCGGACCTCTTGATCCGAAGCCGAACGCGCTAACCACTGCGCTATCCCGCCCCCTAAATAAATAGGTTCTGACAAAAACCTGTCCCCTTTATCTCGGACGGACGGACGGATGGAGCTCAAACCTATATCCCCCTTCGTGGCGGAATTAATAATAGAGGTAACTGTCTAAAGTATAGACACATCTGAATGTATATATAAGTTCGCATATAAAGGAACTGAAGCGTCAAAGCGTCAACGCGTCAAAACATTAGAGCATGCCTGTTCCAGTAAAGGGCTGCTCCCATCCTCGATAATCCAGCGCTACTGTTCCGATAAATCTACACACAAGCGCTGGAAAACAGTAAGGGTATTATCACCTATATATAAAAATGCCCAATAGTGTTAAAATGTAAAAATGCCCAATAATGTTAAAATGTAAAATGTATATTCTAAATGTGATTTGTTGTGTAATTCAAAATATGAATAATTTAATAATCATATGTGGTGAATATTGTTTTAATAGAGATAGCTAGTTTTGTTCAAATCTATATGTTTAGCATTGTATGAAAATATCTCTCTCCAGTCTAAGAAGTGACCATAGGATGAGTCACTAGTCCTATTGATTATTAAGCTTCCTTGACCATTCATATAACCATATTTGGTAGCATGTGAGTCCAGAAAGTTCTTAGTAATATATATTGTCAGGTCCAGTGGAAATTTTGGACATGACTCATAATGCTAATGAGATAGCTGAGATGGGACGCTCCGAGTGGAGAGCAAGGGCAGAGCGGACCTCATCACTGAGCTGGCTGGACGTTCCTGTCCAGACTCCCTGTAAAATGTTCTTCTTACATAAAGACTGAGAGAGCGACCCGGTGTTTGTCTGTTTGTTGGAGACCCATCGCCCCAAGCTACATCCCCAAGGCTTAAGGGTGCGATATGGTGGAGAAAATGCGGGTCTCAACATTCCGCACGATGACAGAAAAAGGAAGAGGAAACAGTGAGTACTGTTATTGACAATGGGGTACACGTTTTTTAAATGGCGCTGTCTTCGACACCTTTAAATGTGCCACAAAGCATTTTAACGCCGGAGGCCACAAGAGATGAGCTAGAAGGGATAGAGGATATTTTGGATGAATCAATTATAGAAGATACAACTTTTAGAACAAGAAGCGCCTTATTGGATTGGCATTTAGCAGAAGATGATAATTTAGAGGAGCAAAATTTAACACAGAGAAGTCGACCATTTAGAATGACCGATTACGGCATGAATTTGGAAGTATTTAATGATAGGGATAATTTAGATGCTAGGGTTTGGTTGTTGCGTTTTAATAGCTATGCAGATCTGAAATTATGGACAGAACAGGAAAAGATTTCCTCCTTTCCTCTCTTCCTGAGGGGTGGAGTGGCAGAATGGTTTTATCATAATGATTTGGGTAGATCGACCAGATTTAGTCAGTTAGAGGAGGCTTTTCTATCAAGATATAGCCATGAAAAGAATAGATTTACTTTGTTAGAGAGACTAAATCAGAGAAAATTGGCTGAGGGCGAGGATGTCGAAAGATATATTTCTGACATTCTCGGCTATGCCGCTAGCCTAAGATTCTCAGATGGGGACACACGAGACGCACTCATAAGAGGTCTCTGTGAGTCTATCAAGATTTCCGTGCTGTTTAAAGAGCCGGATACTTTGAGAGACGCTCTAAAATACATTCGCCTGGCAAGCGAATTGAGGCCACGGCGGACGGAAGATATGACGTCTGCTATATCCCGCCTCACCGAGAGAGTGGCAGATTTACAAACCTCTCTTTCTCGGTCGGTGAGCGCCATGCAGGTACCGAGGGGCCCAGCCTATATACAGAATAGCGGGCCACCATCAAATGCTTATAGAACTCCTCGTTCAAGAGAGCAGTTCAGACAGTGTTACAAGTGCGGGAATAGATATGATCCCATGCACAAATGCCCGGCAAAGAATGCCAAATGTAACAACTGTGGGCGCATTGGTCACTTTCAGCGCGTCTGTCGCAGTCAGGGACAGTCGAGATACTATCAAAGTTATCGCAAATGACGTGTTTGCCCCACCCAGAAATCAAAATGGTATAAGGGATCAGTCAAATTTTCTGAAACAGGCAAAAGTATTAAACATAGTAAAAAATCAAAAATTTTACAGTTAGGAAACAAAACTAGGGATTGTGATCAAAATGTTATCTTAATAAATATTGACAACAATGATCACGAGGCAGTGCTTGACACCGGTGCATCAGTCTCAGTCATATCACAAAAATTGTTTGAAAAACGGAAAGATTGTAAGCATGTATTCCTTGAAAAATCTGGAATAGAGGCAATATCAAGTGTAGATGGGAATAAACTGACCGTGCTTGGAAAAATAACATTACCATTCAAAGTAAATAATCTTCAAATGGCTCACACATTCTTTGTTATTTCAAAATTGTCAAATGACATATATTTGGGATTAGATTGGCTAAAGGAGCAAAGAGCACATATTGATTTTGAGACTAATACATTGTCAGTACAGAATGGACTGGTTGAAATTCCAATACAGGGTAGTGCTAGGGAAGTGTACATCAGAGTTGTTAATAAAACAAAAGTAACAATACCCGCTCGATCTGAAGTCTATGTTCCAATTAAAATTTCACGGAGGTACAATGATACTCAAGGCATTTGCGAACCATCCAAACTCTTGTCCAACAAATACAAAATATGTGGTGCAAAGTGTTTGATAACAGTAAATCAGGGAGAGTCAGTTTACAGAATTCTGAACCCTACAAACACGCAGGTACACATAAAAAGAAATGTTCCAATTGCTTCATATAGCATGGTAAATCAAAATCAAGTTATAGGTCAATTAACAGAAAATGATAAGGCAAAAACAACTAGCACAAACATACCAAAAGGCCAGGATTATGTAAAAATTGCTAAGGACATGGGTTTTGATTTACAGGATTCTGACTTAACAAATGAGCAAAAACAAACACTATTACACTTTCTAGGATGTCATAGGTCAAATTTTGCAACGGATATGTCAGAATTAGGACTGTGCAAGACAAAAACACATACCATTGATGTAGGAGACACTAAACCTATAACCCAAAGATTCTATAGAACTAACCCACATAAAGACTTTGAGATGAAAAGGCAACTAGATGAAATGCTTAGACATGGTATCATTTCTGAATCTCAAACGCCCTGGTTATCACCAGTGGTATTAGTACAACAGACAAACAAATCGCGTCTGGTCTGCGACATGAGGCAAATAAATAAAGTTTCAAAAAGTTATAGCTACCCTCTACCTCGTATGACAGATGTGATAGACTCTTTGGCTTCATCAAAATCAACAATGTTCTCAACGATTGATTTGTATGCAGGATATCATCAGATAGCAATGGATCCAGACAGCAAGAAATACACAGGCATAACAACAAAATTTGGTAATTTTGAATTCAATCGCATGTGTTTTGGTTTGAAAAATGCACCCCACACCTTCCAAGCTGCTATGACTGATATTCTCAGAGATTTGAATTGGCGTTCAGTGTTAATCTATATAGATGATATCCTTGTTCACAGTCCAGATTTTGAAACCCACATGAAACATCTCTCTCAAGTATTTGACTGTTTAGGAAAGGCAAACTTAAAGGCAAAACCATCCAAATGTCATTTTGCTAAAAGCAAGATTAAATACTTAGGCTTTATCTTTTCAAAAGACGGAGTGGAAGTAGATCAATCAAAAACTGATGTAGTGACAAACTTTCCTACACCAAAAAACCAAAAAGAACTAAAATGTTTCACAGGACTAGGGACATACTACCGCAGGTATATCAAAGATTATGCGAGACTAGCCTCACCCCTTCATGAACTTCTGAAAAAGGATGTTAAGTTTGTATGGACTGAAAAGCAAGATAAGGCTTTTAAGGAAATAAAGCAACGCCTAGTTTCCTCACCAGTACTGGCTTATCCAAATTTCTCAAAACCATTCATACTATATTGTGATGCGAGTGACAAGAGCATTTCATTTATTTTACACCAACGAGATGAAAATGGAATTGAAAAAGTTATATCATATGGTGGACGATCTGTCCGTAAGTATGAGCAGAATTTTTCAACAACTGAAAAGGAATGTTTAGCAATGATGTTCGGAATAAAACACTATAGTGTCTATTTATCAAATAACAAATTCACAGTGGTCACAGATCACAATGCTTTAAAATACCTACAAGATAATAAATTAAAAAATGGACGTTTGGCTCGATGGACATTAGCACTAAGTAATTATGATTTTGACATTCAGTATAAACGAGGGAATACACATGTGAATGCGGACGCGTTATCTCGTAGACCTTATGAGTCAGACTTGACTCCAATGCCAGAGGAATTATTTGAAAATATTCTGCCAGTGGTCGATACACAGAATGAGGCGAGCGAGCCAGAAACAGAACCGAAAAATTCTCGGCCTACAACCGACGCAGAAAGTAATCAATACTCCCCCGCCAAGGAAGTTAGTCCGATTAACCAACTTGCAGGCATGGTGTCGAATACACCGATCAATATTTCCGCTCTCCAAAACCAAGACGAGACCTTGATACCAATTATTGACTATCTCAATACAGGAGCTTTACCGCCGGTTGATAAGGAAGCTAGACAAATTATCTTGAAATCACAAGACTATGACTTAGAAAACGGCATCTTGTTCCATTGGTTTTACCCTCGCGGGAATTTCAAAAGACGTGACCGCATGATCAAACAGTTAGTAGTTCCATTTCAACTACAAGATGAAGTTCTAAGATCACTACATGACCAATTAGCACATCAGGGCCAGGAACGTGTGTATTTCGCAGCGCGGGAGCGATTTTACTGGGATACTATGTACAATGACATCGCGTTTTACGTTAAGTCGTGCATAAAGTGCCAAGAAGGAAAACGCGACTTTCACGCAAGAAAGGCACATCTAATTCCTCTACCTGTCGGATCATTATTTTATCGAATTCATTGCGACATCTTAGGTCCGTTACCGGAGTCCAAACAAGGTTTCAAATATCTATTGGTAGTTGTATGTGCTTACAGCAAATGGATAGAGGCTGTGCCTTTACGAGACCAAACGGCCATAGAAGTAGCCAAGGCCCTCTATCGTACAGTCATAACACGATACGGCACGCCCGTACAGATTTTAACAGATCGTGGTACAAACTTTATGAGCCAACTATTTCAGGAAATGTGTAGACTTCTCAAGATAGAAAAACTATCAACAAGTAGTTATCACCAACAGTGTAATTCACAAGTTGAGCGTTTCAATTCATTCCTTGAGCAATCTCTCAGAATGTATATTGATAAGGAACAAACAAATTGGCCAGATATTATTCCGGATATACTTATGGCATTCAGAGCATATCCCAGCACCATGAGTACACATTTCTCGCCCTATTTTTTGGTCTTTGGCAGGGAAATGCGTCTACCATGTGAAACTACACTTTTACCAAGTGAAAGTTTAAATCAAAATATCAGTGACAGGCTGCATGATTTAACACATGGTTTCCAAATTACTAGAGACCAAGCAAAGAAAAACATTGAACATGCTCAACAGCAATACAAGAAATACTACGATCGGACAGCTAAGGAACCAACATTTTTCATAGGACAGAAAGTTTGGCTACTATGCTGTAAGACCCCAATAGGTAAGAATAGAAAGCTTATGCCCAAATATGTGGGACCGTACTACATTGTAGAAGAATTGCCAAATTACAATTACAAGCTTAGAAATACCATAGACAATAAATTGGTAAAGGCCCCAGTACATGCTAACAGATTGAAAATGTTTTGGAGTCCAGAGGACCGACCGACAAATGTACCAGATGACATAGATTTTACTATTGAGCTAAATCCAGAATTAATGCCTGAAAATGATGAAATTTCTGATGACACAGACACGGACACTGGCACGAGTGACAGACACTCACAGGTTGACACACCGTCTGACGATGTTAAGAATAAGACTGACACACCAGCAGATGATACTACTGCGGACAAACAAATAAGTGAGCAAGCGAGTAATGCAGAAGACATTTACTACGTGGAAAAGATCTTAGCACATAAAAAGATCAATGGACAGTCATACTATAGAATAAAATGGCTAAACTTTCCACTAAGAGAGTCCACATGGGAAGTAGAAACAAATATTCCTGACCATATAATACAGGAATATTTTGTCGCTAAAGAGATGAAAGCAAAGGGTCGCAGAAAGAAAACGAGAAAAAGAAGAAAATGAAGTGTTCAAATGAATTGATGACAGAGACATAATGACAAAATAAGTGAAAAACAAGCCATATGATAATACATATATAAGTCACATGATGTACGGTAACAATTATCCATGGAATCGCTAAAGCATACACTAAATGTACTATTACTTGAATTTCATTTGTCAATTACATAAGATCAAAATTCAATGTGCACTTAATTCAGGAATGTAATATGTGTTGACAATGTCGTTCTATAATAGACAGCGATTAATTTTACCGTGCATTACACATAGAAAAGTGACACCTGTCATTTTATTTGTCAGGTACAAAGATGGCGATTGTGATGATGATGACGATGATGATGATGACAGATATACAAGCGAATACAGTACCACGTGTTAACTGGGGGACATTTTTTCTTCACGCAGGCAAAATGAGTGCCAGTCAATCCAATTGGATACATACTTTTCAAGTGAAACTACCTAAAGTACACGATATAAATTTTTTGCACAACAAGTGTGTACCACTGGAAATCAGACGACGTGTAATATGGTTAGGACAGCAACGGAATACTTTAATCTCATTCAACAGGAGGTAGTACAGCATTGGCAGACAATCGAAAGTGATATCAACTCTTTAATTCCCACATTACGACTTCAAAATACAGATAGTAGACAGAGAAGAAATATTATTGCCGAAATTTCAAAAGGACTCTTT
The DNA here is from genome assembly GCA_936450465.1 of Gibbula magus. NCBI lineage: Eukaryota > Metazoa > Mollusca > Gastropoda > Trochida > Trochidae > Gibbula > Gibbula magus. Next base: position 58,480,108 of record OW388292.1, on the reverse strand, counting down.
GGTCTGGCTACAGATCATGATTTACAGATTTTGGCCCATCACTTGCAACAGTTAGCGAGACGGACAGATAACATGACACATAGTTTTGATGAGACACATGCCCTAATGACTTCATTTATGACCAAGACTAACGAACGTATATCAAACGCTATAGATGGCATAACTGGTAACCATGCCGCTATTGTACAAATTCAAACGACCCTACCGTTATTCGAAAGCGCATCAATGTGGCTCACTAGGTATATGGCTAGACGAACTATGGATGTCTCTAACCTTTAGGCTGCTTTGGACCGTTTTTACATCGGTATTCAACAGCTAATGGTAAATAGACTAACCCCAAATCTCATTCCTGTATCGGACATAGCAATCGCTCTGCGGCGAGTTTCGCGGCGCTTGTTTTAAAATTGCACAAACATCACCTCGGTTCTATTACGAACAGCCAGTTATTGCGTACAGTAAACATGACATGCATATTTACATTAGCATCGCGATACCAATAGTTAACAATGAACACCTATTAGACGTATATAAGATTCAAACTTTCCCACTCCCTGTAAACCATACATCTAAAGATACAACTAAAGTTACCAACGTTCCATCATATTTAGCAATTTCACCATTACATGATAAATTTATTGAAATGACACAGTCTGATTTCACCTTATGTATAGGACAGGGTACAAAACACTGCAAATATCTGATAAGCACTCAGTTATCCAGACAACCCACATGCAGTTTTTCTATGTTTATAAACGATTCTCCAGGTGTTAAAAATAACTGCAGGTTTACTTATTCAGTAAATGGTATAACTTCATTCGTCACGGAAACTGATTCAGGAACACTCTTTATAAGCAATGCTTCATCAATAATTACAACTTGTAACCAACATATAGAAAAACATGAAGGTTGTCTCGCCTGTTATGTTAAATTACCTTGTCAATGCGGACTTTTGATTGACAACTTTGAAGTTTCACCGCGGATAAGAGATTGTCATCAAAACAGGACAATATCTAAAGCTTATCCCACAAACTTGCAACTGCTATCACATTTCTTCTCTGATAAACAATTAAGAAATATTTCAGGAGATAGTCAGCTTCAAGAAATATTAAAATTTCAAATTCCAGATATCACAATTAAGAGACATGAATTTTCAAAAATCATGAAAAAGGACCATGACATGAAGATAGACTTAGGTATTCTAGCAAAGAAAGCGAAAATGGCACAAAATGTTTATCCTTCATTGGCTGATCAATTGTATTTTGATAATACAATAGATGACGACGGAATATTTTCAACTACAAAAATATTGGCTATTACTTCATTTATATTATCAATTATGTCTATATCGTTAGCAGTCCTTATCTTCTTCAAAGTGAGATCAATTGCTTTAACGATAGCCATATTAGCTCATCCTCCAGTAACAAAAACACAACTAATCTACGAAATTCAAACAGTTAAACCAACACCTCAGACCAGTGAAACTTGGCTCTCTATTGATTTTCAACCAGTTATTAATTTGGAAATCATACTCCTTTCTCTCATGATATTTATAATACTGATCATTGTGTTTAGGTATTATTATCGAAGAATTAAACCAGTTACTACTCTTACAATTGAAATAGCAAATCATAATAGCATAGTACGGATTCCCATTTACAACTTTAGATCTTGCCCTCATTACCTATCGTTTACAGCTGATTCGGAAATTAAACACATTGAACTTTTAAGGAGTGGTATGTCAGCCTGCATGTATCTGGACTGGACCAATCCAAAAGTCAACCAAGGACAAATTGTCCACAATGTGAAAAATAACGTTCACATTTCTCTTTATACATATTACTGTCTAAAGAAATTACTGGTGACGCCATATACTTATCACCTCTATTATATCCATAGCGATCTGATTTACCCAATCGAACTGGAAACCACTAAACCAATACAACCACTGCCAATTGTAAGCCATCCGTCAACCTCGCTTTATCCTGACTTACACAGGGACAGTACTAAGTGATTATGTGTCTACATGCTATTAAATACTTATTATAGGAAACTAATTGAAATAATGTCAATGAATGTAGAAATAATTTGAAATTATATCACCCAAAACTTCCTCACTCCTTGAATATCACTTCTCGTTACGGCCAAAGGTTAATAAAAATGACTGGCACTAGGACTATGAAACGTGTACACCCCCCCAGACTCACAACAGTGAAAGTCATCACAGAAAATCAATCGACTGATGGTATGAAGAAGATTCCCAACAGATATGTTCCGCGACAAAAGAGTGTGCAGCAGAAGACATAAACAGAGTGTCCAAAACGGTGTATTGTCCAGGAGAAGTTCAGACATTAACTTACAAATATTTCTGTGGTGGACGGCATAAATTAAACTCTACACATGACTTATTCAGATGTTGTCTACTTGTTGTAAATGTGTCCATGTGCACTGACAAATAAAGTGTTTCCAGTGAGAAGTCTCCGTGCAGGCTTAGCACAGGAGAAACCCTCAGTGCAGTGATTAACTCATGTGAGACCCCACAAAGATTCCCGCTCCATTACACAGCGAGACGGGCTGTGAGACTGTGTTGACTGATGACACAGGGGTATATCAATGAGAATATATTGTGTGTTATAGACACACTAATACATGTTGTGTATCTATAAAAAGGACAAACGTGTGCAGGTCACGGATCTGTGCATATCATGCAAATGCACAAAACATATACATAGATTAATACCATATTTCATATCAGATGTCGTCAGGCAGTACATGAATGAATTTCTGCTTGACAGAGCTGGTTATCAGTTCTTTGTGTCCTTTTACTATAAATCTTCTTGTTGTTATTCATAACCATACATGTTGTATTTTAAGGTACCGATGTGTACTTAACTTAAGAAGTATAGTAAGTAATCCGGTAAATGAGTAAAGTGTCATAAAGGGTACTTACATGTGAACATTTGTGCGTGCGAGTGGGGGGACACATCCTCTCTCTCCCCTCGTCCTAGAGACTAATGCACAACAAAGGAAACTGAGACCAGTGTGCAGTGAACGGACAATTGTTATAATCAAGACCAGCGGGGCTGACCTCTGCAACGGATCAATAACCCCGATCACTGATGTGTGACGCATGACATTGTTGTGAGCTGACCACAAACCATTTATGACCTGGTCAGGCAGAGACTGGGACGATTCAGATTGCAGTGCATGTATATTATTCCTCATTGATAAATCGGGAGATTTATTTTTTCCACCGGTGGCATATCACCTATATATAAAAATGCCCAATAGTGTTAAAATGTAAAAATGCCCAATAATGTTAAAATGTAAAATGTATATTCTAAATGTGATTTGTTGTGTAATTCAAAATATGAATAATTTAATAATCATATGTGGTGAATATTGTTTTAATAGAGATAGCTAGTTTTGTTCAAATCTATATGTTTAGCATTGTATGAAAATATCTCTCTCCAGTCTAAGAAGTGACCATAGGATGAGTCACTAGTCCTATTGATTATTAAGCTTCCTTGACCATTCATATAACCATATTTGGTAGCATGTGAGTCCAGAAAGTTCTTAGTAATATATATTGTCAGGTCCAGTGGAAATTTTGGACATGACTCATAATGCTAATGAGATAGCTGAGATGGGACGCTCCGAGTGGAGAGCAAGGGCAGAGCGGACCTCATCACTGAGCTGGCTGGACGTTCCTGTCCAGACTCCCTGTAAAATGTTCTTCTTACATAAAGACTGAGAGAGCGACCCGGTGTTTGTCTGTTTGTTGGAGACCCATCGCCCCAAGCTACATCCCCAAGGCTTAAGGGTGCGATAGTATTTATCCCTAACCTAGTTACGTTCCCTTGGGTCCATGCTATCCAATCAGAAACGAAACGCAGACTGTATCTGCGTAAACAACTCGACCAATCAAAACGCATCACTAACGTTGTTTATATAAACAAACATGGCAGCGGCCGACACACTCGATTACGATAAAGTTTGTAACAAATTCAGCGTAGAAAACCTGACAGAAACTCAAAAGAAAGTTTTAAGAAGTATGTACGAGAAGAAGGGTGTATTCATGTCCATCCAAACGGGTGGAGGTAAATGATAAAAATCCCTGTGCTACCAGGCATTCCCAATCATCTGCGAAAGCCATGATCCTGACACGAGAGTGCTTGTTATTTCACCCTTGATTTCAAGTGATCTCATTGGTTGTTAGAAAGCAAGCGTTTCGCTGAATCATTGCGAAGGGAGGTAACTAGGTAAAGGATAAATACCCTTACTGTTTTCCAGCGCTTGTGTGTAGATTTATCGGAACAATAGCGCTTGATTATCGAGGATGGGCTGCTCCAAGCATTCACGGAAACAGAACAACAGTTGATGGCAGTCGTATTGATTGCGTTTTGGAGATTAGACAAAGGACTAATTTGCCTAGAGCGTGTGTTTTTGAGATCACTTAATCGTGCCTGAAGATGAAAATGAAGACAAACGCAACCATATGTATATGCTTGACATAGTGTTATAGAGGCATTTGTTTAGACGTTTGAAGGATTTAGGCTTTTCACAGTGGATGTGGACTCAACAGAAGAATAAAAAATACCTTGTCTGTAAAACACAGAGGCCAAGGGTCAAGCACCCAATTGAGAAAGGAAAATGTTAAAGAATCATTGAGTGATAGCAATTTTTGCCAAAAAAACCCATTATTTTGAAATCTCCTCATCGAATATAAATCTATTTGACCTCTTTTGGTTTTTGTAATGAGGTAATACATAATTATTCCAGAAGGAAGTTTGACATCGGGAACTTGACCATAATGAAAGATACAATCACTAGCATTTAACGAAATACGATCATGTTGTTTCAATACAAAACAAAGAAGAAGAATTATAGTAACAAAGCCCTTTTTTAGGGTTATCTTGGGGAATCGATGTCCATTTTGCAGACATCTTCCCATGTATGATTTATCTTTATTGTTGACTTTGTTCATTAGGCTACCACTAGAGTCCTATTAGCTATAAAATTATGTTTTGAATGAAAGGGTGCAGCAACGGATATAAATATGATTTTTTTTATGAACTTTTATTTATCGTTTTTTCTGCCTACGAATAGACCTTTGGCTTAAGTGTTGCTGTTACTAATTGTGATCTCATTAAGATACATGGGTAACAAACGTGATAGTGTGAACACCTGTTTGATAATGGTTGCACAAGAAAACACCATTTAAAAGTGTTCGTTTATCCTTATTGCGAGTTATCGTTTAAAGATGAAATATTAATGCTCTTTTAAAAACGCATTATAATACACCTATTATAATCAAAGTCAGCAATTGTCAAAACACATTAAGATGTTAAGGGTTCACTTGATACTGAATGATAATCTGTCATTAATAAAATATCAACATACCAATTACACGAGTACAAAAAGGTACAAAAGGCTGTCCAATCAGATTCAGCATACGAGTGTTTTATGCATCTAAATACATAGCTCTGCAGCTCATCAGGCGTTATAGAATTAACAAAAATCAAGTAAAACAATCATCAAAATTCAGTTCAAGGTTTAAGTAAGTCTGTTCTCAATAGCTCAGCTTCGTGGTGTTTTTAGTTTTTATTAAGAACTAATTCTATGGTCCTTAACACAGGCGAAAGAGTCCCAAAATCTACAATTTACATTCACTATTGGCTAACGAATCAGTTAACAAGAGCTGATAGTTAAGTTTTCTAAACCTTTAAGTTGTAATAAAGACAAAATAGATTTTTTACTGCGTGGCGCCTACCTCACCATTTCTTTAATGTGTTATCCTTATATATGTAGTTTAGCTTCTTACAGATTTTTAGTTCTTGAGAAGAAATAAAAAATACGCCAAACGCATCCAAATGTAAAGTTCATGAGTCAATTTTTAAAAATGTGTACATTTCAAGGAGAGAAATTCCAAATATCATTTAATCTTACTTCTATTTTTGGGGGGTAAAAAATAACTTAACGCATCTTCAAATTTACAGATGTAACATATGCACGCATAATTCTTGTTTAATTAATGTTCAATTAACGATTACAGTGATAATTGGTTGAGATAATTGTCAGCTCTGTTACCAATGTTCTAAGACGTTGTTTTGTTAATTACAAAGTATCATTTTATTTACTTGTCAGATTTGTATAGTGAAAGATGCATACATATTGGGGTAGTAGCTTCAAAATAGGAAAAACTTAACAAACTATTCCTCAAAATAATTGAACAGTACCTTAACTCAGCAAAAAACATAATCAGAGGTCTATTTCTTGCTACATTTTAACCAACTGCTGAAAGAAAATTGTGAAAACTCTTCCTAAATCTTCCAAAAGATGGGTTTGCTAAGGCTACGTGAAAACTTAGTAAAAACCTTGTTTTTGATTAAAAAATCTTAGTTTTTTTTAAAATATAACATTAGTGGCCTTTGGCGGTAACAGTTTGGACAAGGGCAGTAACAGAATGGAAAATCGGAATGAACATTATATAAATGAGTTCTCAAAAATTTCTTGATGACGTTCCTGGAATTATTTCATCACGATATACTCATTCTGTATGCATAACTGTATTTATAGATACATCTGTAGCTATGTTGTCATGTTGTCAGGAGCATAAAAGACATTTCTGGTAACAGTATTGACATTTATGGGAAATGTTGCAAAATTTGCGCTTATAATACCACTCTTGCTATCTGTTTGCAACTATTTTGGGTATTATACACTTCCTCAAATCTGCATATACATTTAATCGTTTCCATTTAGCTTTGAAGTATAACAAACAGTAGTAACAGTTTTGACATGGGTCTGTCAGGACTGTTACAGTCGTGTAAAATAGTATCATGCTAATACAAATTTCATATGATATCATAATTAGGAAAATAAAATTAAGATAGTACATTGTACAATATACGACACACACTTAGTTTTAATTATTATCATAAAGAGTAAGGATAAACACCTGGGTATAATTATGAAAATAGTTTGTAACACTTTTTACATTTTATGTCAAAACTGTTACCAACAATGTTTTAGCATCCAGTATATTCTTTGCTTTACAAATATACCCAAATATACCCAGAAATCCATTAAAACAATTGCGTTAATATCAAGGGAAGATATTAGTAGAGGAACATTAGTTCATTAAAAAACACAAAGCCTTAGTTTGAATAATATGCAGTGAGATGTCAGAACTGTTACCAGTCATGTCTAATCTGTTACCGATTTTCAATTATCACTATCCAATGATAATGTTTTAAATTCAATAGTTGTGTTAGCTCTTACTTGCTCAGAACCACAGCACTTAATGAAATTTCATTTTAAGAGAATTATGTGTTGCACTATCCCAAATGTCAAAACTGTAACTTCATTATGTCAAAAGAGTTACCGGAAAATATATCCTAAAATAAACTCATTGTTTTACGAAAATGGGAAAACAATTTAGAAAATATCAAGGAAATATATTAGATTGGAAACGATTTAAAGAATTCAGCCTTTGTTTGAGTGAAAAGCAGTGGATGTCAGAACTGTTACCACTTATGTCCAATCTGTTACCAGTTTAAACGGCAACAGAACTGACTGTTGCAGTTTTGACTATTTCCGATACAACAGTTCTTAAATAATGATTGCTCCTGGTTTTAACCATAACATATAACTCACGTGACCGATGCCTTAATTTGCTTCAATGTGGAATAACTACTGCTTTGTTGTTACATATGTTTTATTCATGGTAACAGATTTGACATTAAAACTGAACTTGATTTTCTCAATTAAACTTCTAACAGTGCAGTCAAACTGTCATTCATGTCAATGGTAAAACAGGTATAAGGAGGCCATCGACAGGAAGTTGCATCATTTTTGGCATCAAGGGAGCACTCATTTTTGCATATAATTCATTATGGTAACATAACTGACATAAAACCATGGCACAGACGAAATTGTTTAAAAAATCAATATAAAAATTTGTGATTTTGTTCAGTTGGTTTGCATATAAGCTTGTATGAGAGGATTAAATACTGTACATTTTCATTTAAATTATCATTTCAATAATGCTCTAAAATGTCATGTTTAACTTTGGGACAGGCATTTTTGCTAGATTTTTTAACTTAAAAATGCTACAAAATATTTGTTTATGAAAATATTTTGGGAAAAAGGATTTTAGTTAGTAGAGGAAATGTGTCTTTATTATGTCTACTAAATAAATAGAGTAACAATATTTACATGTAATATTTTTCAGCAAATAGCCTGGACATGTAATTTACACTATTTTTAAAATTGACTCTTAAAATGTATTTATTTATCATACAATGGATGGTGTTCTCGGCCGGATAAATGCAATGGATATCTTCGGTATCCGTTGGGGTCATAAATGGATAAATATGCAAATTACAAAGGTCAAGTGACGAAACTTTGAAAATGACGTCACACGCGTTAACATTTCGAATGCCTGTAATAACTGTAACAGTTGTAAAGGCGTATAAGCTTCATGTAAATATACATGCTTCATTACATATAGATCTACATTAATTTGAGAAATGACAAAACAAACATTGTGCAATGCATAGTTCAGAATAATTCATTATGATCAAGCAGTGCCTAAACATGTTCATCGCGAGTTGAAAACTACTGAGCAAACACTTTATAAATACTCACAGGTAACAAAGGCAGTTTGAGTCACATATTCATTTATCGAACGTCAATCTTCACTGTTCCATAATGTGACGTTTGTCTTGGGATTTGTTTGGGATTTTAGAATTAGCTGCCTAACATTCAGTTTAGCTCTACGTGTGATATGAAAGTCACCATTTGCAACCGGGCGGAAGGGAAGCAACTCTCGCCCCTTCAAGATGGACTCGCCCAGTCATGATTACATGAAAGCGGTAGGACGCGAGTTCGAATTCGCTGTCCTCACATTAAATAGTTTTCATTAGAAAAACGTGTTTTTAAACGTACTAACATATTGTAATTTAAGATCATGCCAAAAATAATAATTATTTTTACTGAAAGCATCATTTAGGAGACGTTATGTTGTGTCATTTTACTGTGAGAATAGCACGCAGTCCATTTGCATATACCAATACGCGTAGTTAAAGTTCAACTTTGAAATTAATGTTGTCATGCTGTTTTGCACAAAATGAATGAAGGATGACATTGTATGAAAAAGAAGTTATCATGCTCGTGTTTTGGGATGGTAAATATTCTGCATTATGAATAAACACAAATTGAATGTATTCAGCTCGCCAAGGCTCGCAAAATACAATGTTTATTCCTAATGCATGATATTGACCATCCCAAAACACACTCTCATGATAACCTCTATGTATTTGGTATAAACTTGTGATATTGGCACTGTTGTGTCTTTATTGTCTACTGTCCTATTTTCGCGTGCTCCACGTCCATCACGACATCATGCATTGTGCAAGCTACCTGATATAGACAGCTTTGTTATGATGACATCATCATCATAACCTATTTATAAAGATGATTTCATCCTCATACATTTTAATCCTTTTTTTAAGCACCTTTCATTTTGTGCACGCTGATTTAAAGAAAATAATACTTTAAAAGGAAAGTTTTGTTAAAGTTTTCAAAACTTCGTCAATTTATGTGTTAATACTTAATGAAGTTTGTAGCTGTTATATTGAAGCTTTGGTCCATCATCACTTTACTTACCATGAGACCGAACATGATGTCTGTCCTTCCCTGGATAGTCATAGTGTTGATAGTCTGGTGTTGGTGTGGAGAAGAGAAGTTCTTCAAGGTGAAGCTCGATCAGTATCTTGGATATCAACAATGCCGGCGGAAGTGTTCAGAGAGAAGAGGATGTGCAGATGTTGAATACTCGGCAGCGTTTTTGAGTTGCACACTCCGATTCAACCTTGCAGAAATCAGCGATCTCCAGGTAAGGATGCATGTAATGTTGTATGATAGTTACTATCTGACAGGTTGCAACATATTGGTACTCAGAAGTAAGAGCAATACTACATTTCTGCAAATATATGTGATCATGACTTAAAATCGACGATGACAAAGTTATTTCCCTCTTTGCAAAAAAACCCAAAACAAACGCATGTATATTGAACCCGTTTCACAACTATAGTCTAAAAATATTACCTGCATTGAAATTTAGTTCTATGTACCCTTTAATGTATAGGCAGGAGGGAAAATCCGTTGGCTTATGTTTAGGATAAAACACGATGCAGTGGTTTTGCTTGGGATTGTAAACCCGAGGTAAGAAAGCAGAGCGGGAAATAAGACTGTAAATGAAGCTTGAAGTCTTACTTCCCCGAAGTTTTCTTACTTAGGGTTTCCAATCCCATGCATAACCATTAACCAAGGTAGAGTGCGTTATATCAAACTTACCATTAACTATAAATGTGAGCCCTTATCGTATATTAAAGTTTTTTTCTAATTTTTATTCGGTGGCATAGAGATAGAGCGTCCTGTTTAAAGAGCAAATAGTTGTGAGCTCCGTTCCGGTCTTCATCACTGTGAAACATATTATCTTCAATTTCAAGTTCATGTTCAATGTTCGATAATAATTAAGGATTCAGCCATAAGGCTGAATCCTTATTGTTATTGGCGTGTTTTTTTTGGGGTTTTTTTTGTTTTTATCATTTGCACCGATTTTGTGACAGCGATTCAGCAAAAACGGCTGCAGATAATTCAACCAAACCTTCTGAAAGCCCTTACTGAGGAATCGCCAAAATAAGCTTTTGGGCCATATCGATTCAGTCATAAAAGGTCCAGTTCGAATCCAAATTTCGATTTTTAACATGGGATTTTTTTTCAAAATGCACTTAGAGACTCGGAACTTTTTGCAAAAGATGCGCAATGAACATGCGAGCAAAAAAGGTCACATGGTTTAGCCGCCATTTTGAATTAAGACAGTTTTTACAATTTTCCGACCGCATGCACATTTGACAATCTTCTCCTCTGAAGATACCAGCATTAGAAAGCTAATATTTACACATAATGTAGCTGGAGCATTGCATATTATAATTTGGGCATTGCAGCCGACAATTACTAATACTTTTTGCACAGTGTGCACTCGAAATCTGGCAATTTTTGAAAAATGCAAACTTCAAGGGGACATAACTCAAATCGAAATTTATGATTTTTTCAGGATAGTATACGTAAGATTGGACTATGGTCTTTATAAATCAATAATAAAATCGCTCGCGAACAGTCATTTCCGGTCATAATTAAGGATGAACACTTGTCAGTAATCAATCTTTATTATCATACTGAAAGGCCTCAGGTCTGTAGTACATATTACATTTATTCATTTGGTGGTAGCAACACAGTTTGTCTAAGAGTAAAAGCTTTATGGATGTAGATGGACAAATTTTCTAATTGAACTTTAGAAGAAGTTTTCATCAATGATATAAACTTAAAAGTTTAAAACAATTGTCATATACGGGAAATTTTCAAAATCCACATAGAGACTTAAAACTTTTTTCAAAAGATGCACAATAACAATACGAGCAATAAAGTAAATCATGACGAAGTTGTAGCTTACGTGGCTTAGTCGGCGTTTTGATTTCTTTACAATTCTTTGATTTTGTCATGTTCATATTGGGTATAGATAGTTCTAGGGACATGCTAAAAACTTGTTTTAAAAGATGCACAATAACATTGTAAATATGTATCAATTCATTATATTTCAAATATTTTATCGTCGCTTGCGACTATACTTTTTAATTGAGTTTTGATAAAGTTTTGAAGTGATAACAAACTTCTTCGTTGTCTTACTATCAAATGCTCTCGAATACTTTCACATGATGTAAGTCTGCAACGCATGCCATGCACCCATCTCATGTTGATACTGACAAATAATCAGCTCATATATCGTGGCTCTCATATCTCAGTTGGTAAAACTGTTGCTTTGGTTAGGGAAGGGTCCAATTTGGAAACATGTCATGTCCATTAGAAAGTGCAAGTTTTCAGATTCGAGATATTTTAAAATAGTATACATTAGGAGACAGATTTCATATTATCGTGCATTAATAGTCATTAATCGTAAGTTAATAATTCTGAACACATCAGCACCTGGCATTCCTACAACAAGCCAGAAGCGTTCCAAAGAAATCCTCGGAAAACTAGAGGGACGTCAGTAGAGGTCTACCTCCGCAATAATGGACAGAATCCCTGATAGGTTTCTAATGTTAAACGAAAATGCCTGAAGTGTTAATTGAAAGGTAGTGGTACTTTATTTCCTGTAAGCTCAACGGGCACAGCATTGAATAAAAAATCATTACAGAAACTCTTTATTTTTTTTATTTAATAGGGAATTACTTTTAAAATTAGTCAAAACCAATGTAAGGACTTTCAAATAACAAGTCATTGTTTAGTATGTTATATTCAATGTCATACCTAGTGAACATGGTGGCTATGTGAAATTGATAATGAACACTATGCAGACGAATAGATGTTCTTAAATCGGTGATCCGCCTGCAGTGCTTCAGATAAGCTGCGTATCTGCGCACTTAAATTGTTTTTAAAAACGTATTTAAAGAAAAACTGGCAGTACAGAAACGTAGGCATTTTCTTTTAAACTCAATACAATCATAATATACATCGTAATGTACGCAATAGTTTGGAAACACTAACGTATTTGAACATAATTTTAGCCCGATCAAAGCTCTACATCAGTGTCATTCTCTTCCCACAGAGGTTAGTCCTTGCAGTTTTCCGGTCCTACGTAGGACCAGAAAACTGTAGGGACTGACCGCGAGAGCGAGGGAGACACTGATATTCAGGCACGAGTGTCGTAAACATAATATTGCATAGACACGAATATAATATTCTGTTTATTACCGAAGTCGTAAAATTAACTAAATCACGCTAAAATCCACTTTCAACCATAGGCTGGCGACCCGCCGTCACGCATTTAGAACGCAACGTCATAGACGAAACGTGACGTCATAGCATTGTTTATGAAGTCACGTCACCATGACAAAGTGATATGTTGCCCTAGGGCATCGTATGAAAAATATGAACCCCGATATGATTGCCCCCGTAGGTAATAATTATTCTTTCACCATCATATGTTCATACCAAGGAGACAGCTGTATTCTAACTTAGAGAACTTGAGTTAACATTATGCTTATACCAGTAGATATGATTACATTAACGTGTGACGTTAAAGTCATCATGTAATATTAGAATTAAATCTTAAACTCTGCCTTGATTAGCTTAAATACACTCTCCTGTTTAAGAAAATGCCGTTTTAGAAAAAGTGCAACAGATTATTTCATTTTCCTTGGTTTCAGGTTCACCCTTCTTGTGGGAGGCATTACTGCACTGAATGCATGATTCAGACGAGATCCAAGATAGTGCCCGTGCTTGAAGTTTTCTTTGGTGAGATATTTTGTTGAAAACTGTTTCTCTCTCCCCAAATTAAACACATGGATATATATTTTGAAGCAAACAGCCTTTATTTTTGTTTACTTTAGTATGTCCGTTCTGTGTCCACAAAATAAAGGCTGTTTGCTTGTCTTTTGGCCTAGTAAAGAGTAATGGGCTTTTAAACTGGGTCATTTGAACTGAGATGAAATTAAAATTTAGGGTGCTTATACTACTGCTAGTATTTAGATCTTTGAAAAGATTATACCTTTATAAATTACCCAATCGATTTTCTTATTTTATGGTTTATTTTAAAGAAATATCTTTGAATGATTAGTAGGGAATACAACCGAAGTTTCTCCTAATTTCAAATAAATAACACTTTGTTATTTTGTTCTACAAGGAATATAAGTGGATTATTTTCAGTTAAAAAATTCCCTGAACATTCATATTCATCCCCGATCCCTAAATATATGATAATCACTTGTTACAAATGCAACTGGATCAACGGCTTTAAACCTTTGAAGGAACCGAGCTTCACGTCACAACTAAATGCACAGTATTTATACGACCTTTTGAATATTACCACCAAATTTGTCTTTTTCTCTGTTGTAAATAAGTTTCAAAAATACATATTTGTTTTACAATATCTGGTTCTCGATTAGCAATCACTTCTTTCAACTTTATATCGTCACATCACTGAACCGACTATCATAAACTCTGTTATTTATGGCATCAGTCAGTACTTCTCGAAGAAATAACACAAAGTTACTCCAACAACAAACTGGGTGTTCGTTAAAGGTTAATGTGTCTCAAGTAAGTGTATAACAGTGTTTGGATGGCAAGACATACATGATTAATTTTCAAGAACAGTGTAAATCTAGAAATATGAAAAATAAAATCCAAATGAAGGGTAATGTATTTATTTGTTGTGAATATATAGTATCAAGTAGTATTATCATTAAGGTTATCTACAGCTTTCAGTAGTATTATAAAATTGTATTGCACTTCTGTATTCCTGTGGTTCGCTTGTTCCAGTCGATGTTCACCACAATCCGTAGCCACTATTGAGATTTTGCTCCACTAAAAAATCTCTTGAAATGACAGATTATTACTTGCTCGCTTTATATAATATTCTTTTGAAAGTATAACTGCATTTGACTTATATTTCAGATACGTTGAAGCCAACCATTTCTTCTGCACTATCATTTGGTACGTATGTATGCAATTGAAATTTTTATGTTTTTTTTTAAATTGGTTGCTAAATATTTCTGAAATTTGAGATTCATCCCTTACAAAAAGGTAACATTTCTGGAGGTTAACTTCGTTATTGTCATTAACATGATGTTTCAGGTAATGAAAATGTATGTACGTGTGTATGAGAGTGTGTGTCTTCAGACGCGGAGATAACAACTTATATATAATGGTGATAACATCCAATCCTACAGTAAGAAACATTATGGTATACAAACATACACAGCCCGCAAATTATATAATTGATAATAATTTATGTTAATTGGAAGTACAATGCTGATATGTTTTAAACATATTTTAGTCCAATTTCAATTGGTGGGGATGGCAAACCAGTAACGGGCCTATCTATATGCCGTTCCCCTATATGATGTGTAAATCAAATCAATGCGGATATTAAAGGCGCTGTAGCACGTTGTTCTTACTAAAATAAAGTGATATCACGATAGAGTAAAAAAGTGTTACCAATGGCTAAATAATACTCCTCAATCAATAAAGAGAGTTCTAAAACGAAATTACATGTTTTGGTTAAGCCATGCGAGTACATTTCCCTTCGAGTGGCCATTTAATGTGTTCACAATAAAATGACGGCTCGAAGTTAGTTCATGTGATCTGACTGATATAACGACACCTAAACACTCAGAGTAAAAATATTTACAGCACCATGATGTCTGAACTCTCAATTTTGCATCAAATCTACACATCTACCTCTCACACTGGAGAGTTTCACACCGCTGTAGTATAATACGTTGGACAACTGTCTTCCAGTACGGATAAAAATTGTCTATGGACACGGTTTATCGGGTCGTGTAATGAGATGTTTTACCCCCTAAGTAACAATTTTGTAAAGAAACTTTAATAATAAATGGACAATGTGAAATGTTTTTAAAAAAGAAGTGCTACAGCGCCTTTAATTTGAAAAAGAAATCGGGATTCACTTGTCTGTGTTTATTGTTTCCTCTCTTCGAAACTATGTAGTTTCCTAAAATGTCCTCAGTCAGTTGTTTTTTCTTGGATAAATAAACAAATAACCGTTCATTTACTTACCGTCGAAATTAACGCCTATATTTGTTTACAGAAACTCGATTGAACTTTAAACATCTCCCAGGGATACCGCCGTGCAGGCAGTCAGGTGAAGAGGGAAATGTTATCGAGCGTAACCCAAAAGACCACTGTAAACTGAGAAGTGTTCAAACCTTCAACTATAACCAGTCATACGCATGGCTTCTCAGTGTAGTTCCGAATAATGATAGCCGTTATTTCTTGAGTGACATGTTTTTTTCCTTCTACAAAAATTATCGTAGACATGGATTATTTTACATGAGTTATAACAAATATTATTATTACCGAAATGTAAGGTCATCCAAGGAGAAATTGTCAACTTCGTCTCATGCAAGACTGAAACTAGTCCTGCACAAGAACGTCCTGAACGTAACAGACCTGGACAGTGGTGTTGACTTGAGTCCGCTAACAGTAAAGAAAAACATTAATGGGTTTCATGCTGAAATAGAGTTGTTTCCACGGTTTACTCATAAACTTGTAAACAACGAGGGAAACAGTCAGCCTAAGAGCAATACATGAACATTGTATGTCCTTTGAAAGGACAATATTGCTTATTGAATCTTTTCCATCTTGTCGAATTGCAATTAACTGATTTACTTCTTCAGTCTGGAATATTTACCAAATTGAATGTATTATGTGTTATTCTATTACATTATCTTGATTGTTTGTTGTTTTCCTTCAAATAAAATTTAGTAAAACTTACAATCACCACTTTTCCTAAATATATGTTAACATATACATCTGCCTACTCTAACAATACAGTTCCCAATTGCAAAAACACTCTTATAAAAGGTTATATTGGACACATTTTCGAATTTGAATATATTGAGGCATAGGTTCTATACGACCTAAATCGCTACATATTATAAATATCGTCTCATCATGATAATTACTCATGCACGGAATCGAAGAAAACTTTAATGAACGGAACTGGTAACTATTACCTATTACATTGGTTGGCTAGATCTGATGTGCTTCTCTGGAACAAACAGTCGTCAGAATGGTATACATATGTAGTTAAAACTTACAATGACCTCTTAAATGGAAAAATGCAATTTCATATAAGGCCCCATAATAAGGCCACTGACTCCGTAGTAAACGTGGATTGTAGATTTCATATTTCGTGACACTGTGAAAATTTATTTTCGTTTACCTTTCAAGTTGTAGAAGTCTTAGACAGCTGAACAGTTGTGTACATTTCCTTTGACAAAAAAAAACTTCTCGAAGTTCCAATTTTCAGCATAATATAGTGTATTATTTGAAGCCTGGTGAGTCAATGGCTCTATTTTACTTCAGATATAAATAAAAAATATGCATGCGCTATTTCCGGGCGTATCGGATGAATATTATTTGTTTCATGGCTGTTACCAACTTCCCAATGCAAGGCATACCTCTTGCCAGTCTCCATTACTGGCTGATTTAGGCCTTACAGTATTTCCTTAAAAAATCTGTGCTTAGAAATCCAGGCCCACTATGCATTTCTGGTGCAGCGATTCACTATCTAGGCACAATAAAGGGAAGAAAATACCGCAAGGCTTAAACCAGCCAGTAATGCCGACTGGCAAGAGTTGTGCCTTGCGTTTAGAAGTTGGGCTGTTACTGGTTCTTGACTTTGACTTTCCCATTTCAGACTTCTGTACCTTTGTTATATAACATTATTATAAAACTTGACTGCTTTGGATATACATCAGTGATACGCGTGTGTGTTTTGAAAGAATTCAATGAATTTTCCAGTTTTGAACCTTGACTTAGAGTGCTTTAACTATCCCATTTTAAACTGTCATTTCCTGTGTCCTGAAAAGTGACGATATCATAATGTTCAAGCTGATCAAATACCACCTCATGTTAAATGCAGATCTAGATTGTTAGATTATTTTTATTGAATTACCCTTACACTAACTGCTTATTTTGGGGATAGTAAAGCATCAGTAGGACACACAGCGGGGTTGTGCTCTCAACTCTCAACATTCTTGTCTTATCATCAAACGTCCGATTATTATTTGAAGTTTGATGAGTGCAAATGGATTTATAGCATCGGAATCCGCATGTTAGGTTATCTTCGCAACCTTTGTTCACACTGAGTCTTGAACATATTTCAGCGTTTCAATAATCACATCAAAAAATATAAATTTAATTATAGTTATAGGATATCTAACGAGCTTCCCCTTGCATATCAATTTTATGTTCCGAGTGAAATAATTTTGCTTTTTCTCGAGCCTTGGCGAGAGACAAACCAAAATTAGTTCACGAGGGACATAAACTTGATATGAAAGGCGAACGAGTTATATATCCTATGTGTTACCAACATGTATTTCATACGAGTTATTGTGTTTTAAAATATATTTCTGTTTTACCTATAAAGGAACGGAACAGCGGAGTAATATCAACCCTGTCACAGCATCTATATGTTCATAATAATGCGACGTTAAATATTCACGCTTTTAAAGTCAAACCGTTCTATTATCCATGATGTTTGTTATGGCGAAACCAGTTGCACTAGTCATGCTGAAGGAAGCGTACGTAATATAACATCTCCCTGCTCGAGGACATGAGATGAGAGTTATCCATCCTTTGAATGACGTCATGTCATGGCGGCCTCCATTCGCTTGTTTCTCGTCGTCGGAATGTGTAAACAAGCTAAACAACCTCATTAAATGTAAGTTTTAGATGAACATCGCCGTTGAATATGTGTATGATATGTGTGCCATGTGAGTAAAAATTCACTGTGCACCGTTACGAACACGTTATTTTCACCGAGATACTCAGCGTTTGGTGCAACGTCATTCCCAACAGTAAGATTGACAGCAAAAACTCTTGCTGCAGTCTAAACTGCTCTAGTCATGGTGCGTTTGTTAAATTATTCATTAAAATCAATCATTGCGGTGACTACGAGTTCCTGAATTAACTGAACAATGAGATAAATATTAATTATAAGTGTTGTCGTAAAAAACTAGCAATTTCATGAATGAATTCACTTTCATTTTATGAATGAATAAAGTAGTCCAGGCAGTGTCCAAGTTCATCGTTAGCCAATCAAATTACTTGAAGGTGTAAAGACACATATGTGTCATAACAGTTTGTTATGAAACCCCTTTACGAAGTACCACGTGGGTAATAATATCGGTCTTGTTTCTCTTGACATCTAACTTACAATTAAACATTTACCTCCCATTTCATTTCTCTTTCATTTTAATACTCAATTTTGTATTCTCTATATTTCCACCGACGGTATATAACAATTTAATAAATACAATAAGTGAAGGTCAGTTTACAGAATTCTTTTCATTTACAGTGATGTTCGATCGATACTTTAAGCCACTGGTTCATATCTTATCAGTGAAGATTATTTAAAAGTTATTATCGCACGTCTTCCAATGATGTTCCCTATAGTTTACACACTGGCTCCTTTGTTTTATTTGGGTGTTAATTTTTCATACTAACTTAAGGGGTCATGACCTGGTATTGCCGCGAACACCTGACAGGAGAGAACATATTGATTGTAAAGTTACTTTTCTTTAATCTCTACTGCACTGAAATTCAGTGTAGCATTGCACCCAAACCTTCTCTACTGCAGACAAAGTTGCCGTGTCCCTGGACCTCTTGATCCGAAGCCGAACGCGCTAACCACTGAGCTATCCCGCCCCCGGATACAAGTGATGATAATTCGTAAAATAGCATTTCTCAATACAAATTATTTTCGATCGAACCTGCAACGCTCTGGTTTCTAGTCGAGTGATGTAACCATTACACCACGGAAACCAGATGAGACGTGAGAAACCTTTTCATCACCAAATACATAATGTCTTTTATTTGTATCGATTAAAACTGTCATAAATTTGTTTTTTTAAACTTCAACTGGAGTGACAAATATTTAGAAATAAATGAAAGTGTGTATTGATTTTATCAACCGGCGATACCATCAATTGTATTGGTTTGTACATTTCAGGGGCGTGTTGCACGTGCATCGCGACTCGCTCAGGACTGTGCAAGCTGACTGATATAGACACTGTTTTTTTTGTCAAGGACAACCTCCGGTTTACCCCAATATGTTGAACATAACATCCAAATAATTACTAGTAAAAGTATTTTCATTCTATATGTGGTTTGGTATAGTGTTGGGCCAGTGTGTAAAATAGTTACCGACCTCGACATCGGGTTCAAGTTAGATGAACCCTCGCGCATGTGAAACATGAACACCTCGTCCTGACGGCCTCGGCGTTCATGATTCACGTGCGCGAGGGTTCATCTAAATTGAACACCTCGGTTTCAGTCTGTAACTATTACCGGGCGGACAAAAAATAGGCGGGAGATAATCTCACTCACAGAGCGAGTAAAAAAGGGACTAAATTACTGCACACAGTGCCAAGTAAAACCCTAAAATATATAAATCCCACACAGTGGGCGTAAGTAAAGTTAGATAGGTTTAAGTTAAACTTACTAAGGGAAGAACACTAGTTGGTAACTCAGGGTCAGGGATATAGATCAGTAGCCCCAAAACAGACACTTCAGTCAAGGATAGTTACCAACAGTCTTCCAGCAAGGTCCCAGTTCCAAGTTCCGTCTCCCGTCGAGTGACTTCACCGGTACCACTTCGCCCCAGGGCGTGAGTATAGGTACTTCTGATGAGTGAGTCTAACGAGCGGGCTTATATAAGGCTCAAGCAGACGTAAGAGAATTCATTTTAAAGAAGAACCAGCCGAAAACACCAGAACAAGAACACGCAACATGAACATATAATAATATTTATCATAAACATTATGGTATAAATAATACAAAGAATAAGACAAGAATCCACGTCAGAAACAACTGACTGAAACACACATAATTGCAAATAGCATTACTATTAATAATAATACAGTGACAAATGATGTATGAATGGAAAGAGGACAAGTTGCCCTTCAAATAAATACAAATATGGTTGACATGAAATAAAAATACATTTGATGAGAGGCGGGGGAAAAGGCGCGAGAAAACACGATCCCGTGACAACAATACATGTCATAGAGAGCAGAAATAGTCACAATAATGTTGCAGGCAAAATGCCTATAATTTACATATTTACAAAAGATTGAAAAACATATTAAAACAACCAGCGTCAAAATCAGCAATAAATGGCAGGCAGAACTCCAGCCCGAAGATAGTCGAGACGATAAATGAACACGTGCAATGGAGAAAGTTATTGAACGGACTTGAGATTACATCGCGGATTTGAAGGGTCACAGTGAAGGTCACCTGACAATACCTTGTCAGGGTAGCTCTCAGATCGATGCACGAGTGTTCTGTTCGATCTGATAAAATTGAGATTGTATAAAACCTATATGGTTAATAGTAAAGGTGAGGTGATTTAAGGCTTAATGCTGCTTTCTCGAGTATTTTACTTTTATCACAGCTGCTGGTACACATGTATTACTGCAGAGAGAAAGCCCGCAACACCATTGCGGTTATGCATTGAGTTGAAACATGTGAGCATCGACCGGAATTAGCACGTCATGGGCTGACATCCAGCGTTCATATATGTAGCATTGGACCTGAAACTTACTATATGTATGACACTATGGTCTGGTCAATAGTTGAGTAAGGAGCTGCAATCTAAGGATCAGTACAACGTGTCTGCTGTGAACGCCTTACATAACCGAGCCATGCGCTTCTATATGGGACTTGGTAAATACGCGCCTTATGCAGCCCTGGTTGGGGATATGGGATGGAATCCACCGTGTTTGAGAAAATGGAACAGTGTCATAAAGTTTTATAAGCGTTTAAGTTTCATGGGCCATGAACGATTTTTATCTAACTATTCATTACAATTAATACTAATGAAGAACGCAATAAACGTAACTGTAATAAGCGTGTTCATGACAAAGCGAGGACACACAGTAGGAAAAGCGTAGGAAGAAATAAGTTACAACTATACAAGAATTACAAGAGTGACATATGTGTTGAACCCAACATCGTTAATTCATTGCCAAGAAGTAACCGAAGTGCCTTGTTGCAACGAAAAATGTAACAATTGCAAAAAATGTAACATTGTTACATTTTTCCTACGTGACGTGCGAAAAATGTAACAAAATATTTGTTTGTTACATTTTTCGTACATCACGTACGAGAAATGTAACAACTTTTATTTTGTTACATTTTTCGCAAAACATGCTAGTGAAAAATGTAACAATTGCGGCTGCGTGATTATATTTACATGCGAACATACATGTAGTAATAATTATCAGTGTTTGAGCCTGAGAAATATAATTTTTGATTATTGATAATTTGGTGGAAATTCGTAACTTTTAATACATGTTAGTGAAATATTAACACGAAAGTTATTTAGAAGATTATATGCTAATGATGCGCACATTATAGATTATAAATGCTTTATAGGTACATGTAGAATGTTTTATATATACGCAACAGTGTTCTGTTACACTGACGCTTACTAGATACATGCTGTTTAAACAATGTTGGATCTATTATTTATATTTAGAGTAATGTTTTTAAAAACACTATAAGTATGTATTTTAAATGAAGGCTTAAACGGGAAATAAGGTGTTTTTATAAAACATTTGTAAGATGATGTACGAATTACTTTATCTGTATGCATACTGCATACTGCTGTCGTAATAGGTATTCGTCTTATGTATTGTATAGATGTTACAGTTTTTGAGCACTATCAATGTTAATCTAATTTAGTCTTTATTCTCCCCGTTAGTTTAGTGTGTATATATTGTGTATATATCGAGATTATTGCAGTCGCGCATCTTTTTCTTTACAAAGCTTGCTATGTGCAATAAGAAATTTCAGCGCTAAGATGTGAATATCTTCAGAATGGTGATCACGCAAAAGTACAGAGGGTCCGAAAACTTGACATTATAAATCCAAGATGGCGGCTACACAACGTGAAATACGACTTCTCCTTGTTTACTTTTTTGCTCGCATGGTTATAGTGGATCTTTTGAAAAAAAGGTTTCAAGTCTCTAAGTGCATTTTGAAAAAAAATCCCATGTAAAAAAATCGAAATTGGGATTCGAACTGGACCTTTAACGGCTTACGCGATTGGGCCCAAAAGCTTAGTTTAGCGAGTTCATGGTCAGAGCTATAAGACAATAAGCCAATAACAATAAGGATTCAGCCACAGAGTGATGGCATTGTTTGCACACAAAACAATTAAATCTCCTAAAGTACACACGTATTTGATCTCTATTGGTTTTGAAATAAGGTAAATAATAATATAGTTCTTTCAGAAAGAGGATTGACACCTGCATCTTTACCATAACGGTAGTATTAACCATTGTTATGCAGCACTAAAATCAATTGGTTGTGTGCAGCTCTTTCTGTTCGATGGGCTTCAATATAAAACCAACATCAAGAGGAAAAGTAACAAAACCTTTTAGCTTGGGTTATCTTGGGAAATCGCTGTCCATTGTGTAGACATTATTTTCTCATTAATAATGTATTTGTGCTGCTGACAAGAAGTGTCCATTAGGGTACCCTCACGGTATGATTATATATTGAATTATGTATTAAAATGATAGGATTATGTGTAGGCAACATATCGCAATGAAAATTGAAAAAAACTAAACTGAAATATAATTTCGTAGAAGCGTTTCTGTTGCTAATAATAGTCATATTCATAGATAGTCATTAGGATACACTGTTTACAAGTGATAGTGTGGTAACCCGAGTGATAATGTTTGCACAAGAAAGCACACATTAAGCAGCGTTTCTTTTTCCTCATTGCAAGTTATCGTTTACATGTTAAATATTAATCTTGTTTTATAAAACTATTGTGACAGCAATACAATTGTTTTTACCAAAGTCATGAATTGCATAAAACATTAATTCCACTTTAGATTAATTCAGCTGATAGGGTTCATGTAATACTGAATGGTGAATCTGTCAATATTAACACTAGTAGGGAGTAATTCATGGTCCCCAACAGGCGAAAGAGTCACACATCTTCAATTTACATTCACTACTGGCCAATGAGTCAGTTAACAAGAGTTTATCTTTAAGCTTTCTGAGCCTTTTAGTTGTGAAGAAGACAAAATAGATTTTTTGGGCATGGCGCTTACAGTGGGCTAGAAGTCACCATATCTGTAAACCTTATTCCCCAATATGTATGTACATATGAACACTCCAGCTTTTAAAGACTTTTAGTTCGTCAGAAGATGGACAGAAAAGGCACATGACGTTATTGAGGTCACCACGTGTAAAGTTGATATAATCTATGTTACCTATACATAAT
The DNA here is from genome assembly GCA_936450465.1 of Gibbula magus. Classification (NCBI taxonomy): domain Eukaryota; kingdom Metazoa; phylum Mollusca; class Gastropoda; order Trochida; family Trochidae; genus Gibbula; species Gibbula magus. Next base: position 58,456,215 of record OW388292.1, on the reverse strand, counting down.
ATATCCAGGCCTTTTGTTTTGTGGCGTAACCCGTCTGACGCTTAAAATTGGCCACAAAATCACCAAATCTACGATATATATTTACGGTTGAACGCCGGATCATCGGTACTTAAATTTATATATACTCAATTGGACATACCAAGATTAATCCTACATATTGTGTAATTTTAAGCATAGTTTCCTAACTTAATTTGATCTATCAAAGTGATTAACGGGTGTCTCTATGACGTTTTGCTAAGGTTTTCGATTGACATAACTGCATACTGATCAAAGTCTTAATTGGTTGTAGCAGAATTTACATAATTTAGTGATTTTCTGTTTTAGTTCTCCACACTTATTTTGTAAATAAGTCCCATCGAAAGAAATGAAGTAGATATCAAGATACAAATTTGGGCAAGGTCACTGGCAAAAACATAAAAATAGAGTCACTGGCATTTAGTTGTCAGAGGGTTCACAAATCCACACTTTATAGTTCACATTGATCAAGTTGTTAGGCTTTTAGTGCTGAGGAAGAAGATAAACAGACTTTAAGGACGCGGCAAATGAGGTACCATCCTGTACATTGCCAAGAGAATGTACACATCATATCAAACTTCTCGGGCTTTTCGTTCTGGAGAAGGCAAACATAGTTTTTACTTAGGTTAGGTTTTCTTGAGGCCTTTATTTTGAGGTCACATCATCACCAAATCTACAATGTATAATTGCCATTGGCTTAAAACATCTGTACAAAACGTTTCAGTTTTCAACTCGTTTTCTTTCTGGAGAAGACGATGAATAATAGTTATTTATATCATAACACGCTTCCTGTTAGAGAATAAAAGGTAGCTTTTCAAATTGTTGTCTGCTTTAGACAACGATTTGGTATCCTTTGAATGTGAGTCAGATTTAAGAGCTTACTTTAGTTGTATTTTTAAAACTGTGATTCATACTATACTTTCTACAAGTGTGTTTTTTTTTAACAAATTATGTATGTTTTAATATTATGAGAAATCTAAGTATGAAAATAATCACAAATTAATTTATTAACGTTATCTTTGTAGGGCGACTTTTAGAAAGGAAATTCTTAACATAACATAACATATATTTGACTGCATATATTTGAGTATGATTCACACTATGAAACAATACAAACAGTAAGTTGTATTACAAAGTTCAAATATTATGTGATTAATATATGTCAAATGAATGTTAAATATAAACAAAACATTGAAAGGAGTGTGTTTTTTGCGAAATCAACCTTGATTTATAAGTAATTTGTATATTTTGGGGCCACAGAGTCGCCTACTAACATGTATAACACCCATTTCCTCAACGGTCTGTAGTCTGGACACGATGCCATTCCATAAGCCCATTGGGCCGTTCAGGCCTGATAACCTAAGCAAATATACTTATTTATTGGTCAGTCTGATTAAAATCAACCCTGTTCTTAGGAATAAACATGCAAAGTACTACTTCTACCTGGATACAAACTATTGACCCCAGAATCAATAAATGAGTATTAAAACAAATGTAAATGGCTCGGTTAAGCCAAACGAGTCAATTTCCTTTCGAGGGGCCATGTTCACGTTAAAATGATACGCAAAGGCATTTGGAGTGGAGTTTCAATACGGTCAGTCATATTGCTGTCTGAAATCTCAAAATGGCATGAAATCTACAAAAAAAACTGTCACTGAAGAATTTCACAAAATTGTCGCTTTATAGGTCACACCTTTATATACCAATTCGGACAACCTAACAGTTTTCAATGGATACGGCTTAATTAGATGTAATTTGATATTTTACTCTCTAAATTTAACAATGTATTGTGTAAACTTTAATAATGAATGCCAAATTCGAGAAAATGACATGCAAAAGAACGTGCTACAGTGCCTTTAAACGGAAGTGCAAAATGTTTAAAGGTGCATCCATTGTGTTTCATAAAATTTGATTTGGTTTTAATACGTTCCAACTCACCATATTTGCTGTTTATAGTACAAATAAATTCACACACCTTTCATATTCATTCCCACTCGCAAAATATATCATAATTACTAGTTTCCAATTAAAATCGAGAAAACACGATTATGCATGTGTAGAAAGCGCAACTGTAGGGCCCATTTACATGCACAGTAATAATATGACATATTTAACATTATCAACACAAAGTGGTCTTTTTGCCTGTTGTGAATAAGTTTCGAAAATTACGTTTGACTGATTGACGCTCGCCAAAAGCGGTGTATTGTCCGGTTTTCGATCAGAAATCGACACTTTTACCTTTATATCACCTGTATACCGAGTCGAATATAATCAAGACGGCAATTTTCAGCAAAAGTCATTACTTCTCGATAAATTAATACTATTTATAACGTTTGGCATATGTAACTCCAAACAACACAATGGATGTACCTTTGAGATATATACATGTAATGTGTTGTATTGTGTTGTATTTTGTGTAAACTGGTGATATTGGCACTGTTGTGTCTATATTGTCTCCTGTTCTGTTCCACGTCTATCACGACCACTTCATCTACCTGGTATATTATTTATAAAGATGATTTCAACCTCATACATTTTAAATCTCGTTAAAAGCACACTTGTTTTTGTACACTGATAAAAACACTTTAAAAGCACTTTTCATCTTACGTTTTAGTGTGACAATTATATATTATGTATTAATAGATAATGATTTGAGTTTGCAGCCCTTATATCGAAGCTTTGGTCAATCATCACAGTACTTGCCCTGAGACCGAACATGATGTCTGTCCTTCCCTGGATAGTCATAGTGTTGATAGTCTGGTGTTGGTGTGGAGAAGAGAAGTTCTTCAAGGTGAAGCTCGATCAGTATCTTGGATATCAACAATGCCGGCGGAAGTGTTCAGAGAGAAGAGGATGTGCAGATGTTGAATACTCGGCAGCGTTTTTGAGTTGCACACTCCGATTCAACCTTGCAGAAATCAGCGATCTCCAGGTAAGGATGCATGTAATGTTGTATGATAGTTACTATCTGACAGGTTGCAACATATTGGTACTCAGAAGTAAGAGCAATACTACATTTCTGCAAATATATGTGATCATGACTTAAAATCGACGATGACAAAGTTATTTCCCTCTTTGCAAAAAAACCCAAAACAAACGCATGTATATTGAACCCGTTTCACAACTATAGTCTAAAAATATTACCTGCATTGAAATTTAGTTCTATGTACCCTTTAATGTATAGGCAGGAGGGAAAATCCGTTGGCTTATGTTTAGGATAAAACACGATGCAGTGGTTTTGCTTGGGATTGTAAACCCGAGGTAAGAAAGCTGATCGGGAAATAAGACCAAAAGTGAAGCTTGAAGTCGTACTTCCCCGAAGTTTTCTTACTTAGGGTGTTCAATCCCAAGCATAACCATTAACCAAGGTAGAGTGTTTTATCCAACTTACCATTAACTATAACTGTGAGCCATTTTATTCGGTGGCATAGAGATAGAGCGTCTTGTTTAAAGAGCAAATAGTTGTGAGCTCCGTTCCCGTCTTTAACAATGTGAAACATATTATCTTTGTTCAATTTTCGATAATAATTTTGAATTGAGGTTTGATAAAGTTTTGAAGTGTAAACAAACCTCTTCATGGTCTTACTATCGAATGCTCTCCAATACTTTCACATGATGTAAGTCTGCAACACATGCCATGCATCTATCTCACGTTGATACTTACAAATAATCAGTTCAGATATCGTGGCTCTCATATCTCAGTTGGTAAACCTGTTGCTTTGGTTAGGGAAGGGTCCAATTTGGAAACCAGTCATGTCCATTAGAAAATGTAAGATTTGAGATATTTTAAAATAGTATACATTAGGAGACAGATTTCATATAATCGTACATTAATAGTCAATAATCGTAAGTTAATAATTCTGAACACATCAGCACCTGGCATTCCTACAACAAGCCAGAGGCGTTCCCAAGAAAAAACCCTTACTAGAAGGACGTCAGTAGAGGTCTACAACGTGAATAACAAAATACCTCCGAAATAATAGACAGAATCCCTGATGTTAAACGAAAATGCCTGATGTGTTAATTGAAAGGTAGTGGTACTTTATTCCCTGTAAGCTCAACGGGCACAGAATTGAATAAAAAATCATTACAGCAACTCTTTATTTTTTTATTAAATGGGGAATTTCTTTTAAAATTAGTCAAAACCGATGTAAGGACTTTCAAATAACAAGTCATTATTTCGTATGTTATATTCACTGTAATACCTAGTGAACATGGTGGCTATATTAAATAGAAAAAAAATGATAATGAAAACTATGCAGACGAATAGATGTTCTTATATTGCAGTGCTTCAGATAAGCTACGTATCTGCGTATTTTACGCACTTAAATTGTTTAAAAAACGTATTTAAAGAAAAAACTGGGAGTACAGATACGCAGGCATTTTCTTTTAAACTCAATACAATCGTAATATATATCGTAATGTACCCAATAGTTTGGAAACACTAGCGTATTTGAACATAATTTTGTCCCGATTTGATATCAAAGCTCTACATCAGTGACATTCTCTTC